>OW285190.1:19179168-20477502 GCA_935421135.1 Bugulina stolonifera
AAAAAGGAGGACCAACAAAAAGAGAGAGAATCAGAAGAGCTGCTCTAGATGGTAAGAATGTCAACATTTGTGCACAAATAATGTAGAGTACATGTAGACACACAACTGTAGATGTACATGTAGATACACAACTGTAGATGTACATGTAGATGCACAACTGTAGAGTACATGTAGATACACAAATGTAGAGTACATGTAGATACACAACCGGATAGATGTACATGTAGATACACAACTGTAGATGTACATGTGGATACACAACTGTAGATGTACATGTAGATACACTGCACAACTGTAGACATGTACATGTACATGTAGATACACTACATGTCTATAGATGTACATGTAGATGCACTACTGTTTGATGTACATGTAGATACACTACACAACTGTAGATGTACATGTAGATACACAACTGTAGATGTACATGTAGATACACAACTGGATAGATGTACATGTAGATACACAGCTGTAGATGTACATGTAGATACACAACTGTAGAGTACATGTAGATAGACAACTGTAGAGTACATGTACATACACAACTGTAAAGTACATGTAAATACACAACTGTAGAGTACATGTAGATACATATCTGATTTCTGTAGGTGTCGACTCTACGCTGATGGAAAGCATCAGACAAAATCCCGAGACCTACAGCAGAGCTGTGGCATGTTTTGTTGAGATTTGGAGGTCAATGGATGATAAAGGCAGACTAGCCTGGTTACAGACAAAAATAGAAAGTGGGATACCTGAGAGAGTCACCCTCATAACTACTGAACCTATGAATGAGGAGATTGAGGCTACAGAAAATATTCTAGAAGAACTTGCAGTAGGAGAACACAACTACTCTGACATTGTAGTGACAACTGAACCTTCATCTAAGAGAATTAAGCTATTAGGCACTGCTGCAGGTAACACTTCTACCAGAGAGCTAAGTGAATACTCTGCTGCAGGTAACACTTCTACCAGAGAGATCACTGAATACTCATTTGAACTTTCAGAGAGTGGAGTACCATTCTACAGGGTTACTAGTCTATGATCTGTAATCATTCTGTAGATGATTGGATAGTTTTAGTCATGTGACCAGTTAGTCTCCAACTGCATCTAAATTGAATTGTGGCCAAATCTACAGTTCAGTTTCTCTACTAACTTTATATATTGCACATGTATAATAACTACATGTGTGTTTCATTCTTTAATCAGTATATATTATGTTATTATACATGTAGCTGTATAAACAAATACATACTAATAATAATAATATACAGACACTGGATGGATGAACTAACTGTTCTGTTCATGACTGCAGTAGGAGTAAAATTCAAATAACACAACTTGTTACTGTCATTTTCATTTTGAGGTCTCAGTAAACAAATATAATATATAAAATCTATTATCAACAGTTTTACGTGGTAAAGCCTGTAAACTTGAGCATGAATACAAAATACTGCAAAAGTACATCAAAGTTTGGTACAAAATGGCCTCTATAGTAACACACTAGTCATTAGCTAAACAGGTAAATCCTAGAATATTACAGCATAAATATTTTTCTGATCCAGACTGAGCTCTGACTAGAACTCACGGATAGGTGAGGTAGGGTGGTAGTAGTAGCTATCCCATATCCTTCAAACTTTTAGAAGATTTATTTTTCAGTTTTTCTTGAGCATGTCGCCTGAATGCTTGATTGAGTCTGCTAGCCCCCCACAGCCAAAGCCATTCTGGGACCATACTAGCTAACCATCCCTTTGGATAAAGAGAGCAATTATATAGCATACAATAACTACCAACATCCCTATACATGTTATACAGAACAAATACTTCGTACCAATATGCCAGTCTCCAGGGTTATCTTCTCTTACAACATAGAAATTCCAAGAGGAGACAATGTGAAACTAAATGTAAAAACAACAGAGCTTCAGAAACTCAAGAGCCAAGCATATGATCACTTCCCATGGAATATATATCTGTCAAAACGCTAGCCATGTGATATTATCTTCTAGCAACTAGTGAAATTTTCATTTACACACAGAGGGTAACTGGTATCAAAAAAATGAAAAAGCAATGTCATTACCTACCTGTATAGTGTGCACCCAATAGCCTGTGGTACGATTACTATAGCCTAAGGTTCTAACAGCATGCCTGGCATAGCCCTCAGCGGAAGGTATCAACTTCAGAAGTCTACCGGGCTTAGCTGTGATCTTATTGAACCTATTGCCTACGTAAAAGGGCAGTAGCGACTGTACCGTAATACCATATGGTCTGTACTCGTACTCTAAGGCTCTAGAGAAAAGGTCTATGTAGGCCTGTAAAACAACGAGTACGATTAGTAACTGACTTTCTCGTGATATCGTTCACAAATGCCGTTACACTACTCGCACAAGTACTTGTAGGGCCTACCTTACCAACAAATACTGTATGAGTTTTAACTTTTGCAATTCAGTAAGGGACAAATTTGCTAATAGTTTTTATCTCAATCAAATTTTCCTTTCAAAGTGATCTCTATAATTACCTGCTTGAACAGAATAAAGCTATTAACTAATATTATATACATGTATATGGCGCAAGTCTTTGCAACTTGAACCATACAGAAGTTAGTAACAGTTATATAAATATGAATAAACATACAACATAGCTAACTTACTTCAAATAGATAGGTGAATTAATTTTGGCACTTTTTAGTGATGAACAAATTACTTAATTTCCATTGCAAAATGCTTCAGTATTAGCAGGCTCACAGATCTTAGGCAAATTATTTCTGCTTTTAGGGAAGAAATGTGTGAAATTTGTGACAACTAAACGTAACATGTACAGCTAACACAAACCTTAGTGGCAGCATAGACTGTCATCTGAGGTGTGGGTCTAGATGAAGCACCTGCTGAGATGTTGACTATGGCTCCCTTACCTCTCTCTACCATCTGTGGTAATATTAGGTGAGTCATCTACAACATGTTTATAACAAAGTATTACGTGAAAGCACATGACAATCATTTATACTCATAAATAACACAAACATACATGTACTACTTCAAGCTCTTAGTGTCTACATGTTCAAATACACCTACCATGGTCGTGGCTGCAATGTTCACATTGATAATTTCCCAGAGTCTCTAAAATAAACAAGGTAACATGTAAAAGCATTCAAGCCTGCACGCCCTTCCCACTGTACAAACAGAATCTACTAAATGAATCTAGACCAATGTCTAGTACAGTCTCATGAACTAACTGCATTAGAGTTAACAAGGATTTCTTGTCACCAAGCGAATGAGAGATGATGTTTGTTATACTCACCTGAGATGGGACATCAAGGAAATACTGGGGGTAATCATACATCACCCCGACGTTGTTAACCAGAATTCCAATGTCATGACTATCAAGTTCAGACTTTAAATGTTCATACTTTTCTTCATCACCATCAAATGTTAAGGATATGAAGACAACCTCGACATGATATTCCTCATCTGTAACAGAACACAAGAGAACATAGACACTAACATAAACTATACCACAGTGAGAATATATTTCAGGTCTAACCAGTACATATCTTACGTAGTTGTATTGATATCTGCTGCAACTTTCCACCGTCTCTACTGATAAGGATTAGATTCATCCCTCGTCTAGCCAGCTCTTCGGCGTAGGCTTTACCAATGCCATCTGAACTGCCAGTGACGACTACAAGTAAAACACGATACTTACATCGTATATCAATCTATAGATATGGTTAGTCGTTGTAGCCATAATCCTGTATGTGGTTATTTTGATAATAAAATATGTCGAGTACCACAGGGAGCAAAGTCAAAGTTGCAATTTGAAATTAGTTAATAAATAAGCAAATAACATTCAATATGAAAATAACAACACATAATATTTATTAGCAAATTAACATCAAAATCCAACAAAAACCATGATGTTTTAGAAAATATCTAATAATCGTAATGGTTATGATTGATATGATATATATATTCAATATTATGATGATGAAAGTAACAAAGCCTTATTCCAGGTACCAGGCTGAACATACAATAACAATTGGCAATTGCTTAAGGAACTTCTAATTAAATGGCTATATGAATGGTTGGTGATCACATTTAGAGTGAGTTTCCTTGCCTTTACTTTGATTAGCTATAATATTAAAATTTGATATAAAAATTCAAGCCCATAAAGGGGGAAAACAAAAGTCGGGTAAAGAACCTACCAGCCCATTGTCCACCATAAACTTTTGCCAAATTTTGAGAGCTAGCGTTAGATAAGATATGGGTTTTCGCAAACTTCAAGACATTATATGTGCCTGACACACATTGCTTTGTTAAAAAGCAAAGCCCAGTCAGGGCAAGTGCATCATTAACACAGTATAATTCTTGCAAAAGATATTTGCTCAAATATTTAAAACTATCTTCATTCATACCGGAAGTAGATAACGCCCAAACGTACCTCCGAAGAATGAGAGGCGCAACACTTGCGACAAAATGGCCAGCAACTTCAGTTCATTTTTCTCCAGGGATAAAGTAAGATTTCTTTACTAATGTATTGTTCACTGCTTTGCTACTGTAGTGGACATAATTGAAGGAAGCATGTAGCTGTATAAGTTAGTGTGAAACGTTAATTGAACAACATATTTAAAGTAATTCCTTAAAGTAATTTAATATAATAATCATATCATAAGATAATGATAATCCTAATGGTTGTTAGCAGACTAGACTCGACCCCCCATACTGATACCCATAGGAATGGGATAGTCACTCCCAGTTTATCCACTCTCACTCTTATACTGACTCTACTGTGTCATTTGTTGGGTTTACTGCGACGACTTAGGCCTGCAACTCCATAAACCTACAGTCACAGTCACAGTGAATATGAAATATAATATTTAACAAAACAAGCAATAGTTTTATTTTAATTTAAATTACTAATAACTAGAATTTATTATTATTATTATTATTTATAATAATAATTATATTATTAAATTATAATATGATTATTTAAATATCAATAACAATCTATTGATTGTGCTAACCAATGATCTCTAAATAATCAATGGTGAAGTTTATAAACTAAAACTGTAGGACTTATAAGATAAAGATTAGATAAATATAATAAACATAAAGTGTAACCTTCACCTAGTCATATCGATGTAGTAAGTAATAAGTAAAAACATTTGTTTCCTCAATCAATTTTGTTTGAATTTGAATTTTGTCATTAAAATTTCACTTTTATTCTAATTAGGCCTGTTTTTAATTTTGATTATCAAATCATGCAACTATTATATATTCATAGTATTGATTATAAAGTTAAGCAACCTAGTAGGCCTAAGCCAGTATCTGCTTCTAAATCCAAAGAATAAACACAGCTTAGATCCACTATACAACCATAGTATTGTGATGACTGCCAGGAAAACAAGTGACTTGTGTGAGTGTGGAATACATCAACATTCTCCTTTGAACTCATAGAAGCACCAGTAGGGTTAGTTGGTCATATAGCCTACTAATTACTTGTACTTATCTTATTGTCATTTTGTAGACTTTCCGTAAACCTAAAAAGTTTGAGCCCGGTACACTGAAATACAATCTACATAAACAGGCCAATGCTTCCCTACAGTCTGGTATTGATCTCAAGAATGTGGTAAAGAAACCACCGGATCATGATCTCCTCGACTGGATAGCTGTACACGGTTGGTTTACTGCAACTGATAGAATATTGGGACAAACATTCTCTTAACGTATAAGCATGTAAAAATAGGGCTGGTTGCTGCATTTCACCAACCTGCGTGACTTTGAGTTTTCATTTTCAACTATTAGCACCCAAGTTTCATCACAGCTAACAGTTAAATTTGATACTTTTATCAGGAAGGAAATCATATCCTTGCTGATATCATCTATTTATCAGAAGGTCATGGATACAATGCTAGCAATCAGTAAGCGCATTACTTGGCATGTTGCCATCTGATGTGACTGTATGAACAATGACCTCTTATTCAATTCAAACCAGGAAGTGCTCACCATTTGCATAGTAATTATACTTTATTTACATATTTACAGTGTCTTCTAGATGTGTATACTATGTCATTCGAATAATAGGCTATTATATCAATCATGTCTTTCACTCAATTTGTAGATATTTACATAACGGAATGTTTGCTTATACTCTCCCTCTAATCTACATTGTATTTGGTATCACTCAAGTAGTCATAGGAATACTTTGACATGTATATATTGCTATCTGTTGTGTCACACTGTATTGCTACTGCTTTGTAGTTGTGGAATTTTTCAACAGAATAAATCTCATATATGGAACAGTTTGTGAATACTGTACAAAGGAGACCTGTCCAAAGATGTCTGGAGGTCCAAAGTGAGTACCAGCACTATTAGCTACCTTATAGCCTAAGGGTAGGGTACACACTGTACAGTACCAACACTGAGTGACTACATTATACTATTAGCTATGTCTACTACTGGGTCTACTGTAGGCTAAGGGTAGGTACACACTGGTACACACACACTGCTAAGTGTTTTGACTTGTGAGATTTTGACTGTTGTATATCATCTGTTCTATTCACTAACTGTCCAGGTGTATATGCTTATATCTGCATGAACAATAAACGTACATTTTATATATACAGAGTTGCGTTACCTTGTATCTACAGTGTAATGTACTATAATGTGTTTGTACAGTGTATTATATGGTGTCATGGTTGTTATAACAACAGCTATATATGCATGTATTATAATGAGATTATTGTTTCTAGGTATGAGTATCAGTGGTGTGATGGTATAGAGTACAAGAGACCCACTGCTCTCCCAGCTCAAAAGTATACTAGCCTGCTCATGGAATGGGTGGAAACTCAAATCAACAATGAGGATATATTCCCAGTCAGTATGGGTGAGTACAGGAGTAGATAACTTCTACTTCATCTAAACTCCACAGTAACAGGCTAGTTCATATACTTCTAAGCCATGATTCACTTGAGTTCTCAACTGCTGTCGCCCATACTGTAGTGTACATGGTACACACACATACCATGCTGTACGTAATACACACATATCACACTGTACGTAATACACACCCACCATACTGTACATGGTACACACACGTACCATACTGTACATGGTACATACACGTATCATAGTGTACGTAATACACACACACCATACTGTACGTAACACACACATACCACACTGTACGTAATACACACACACCATACTGTACGTAATACACACACACCATACTGTACGTAATACACACATATCATACTGTACGTAATACACACATATCATACTGTACGTAATACACACGTACCATGTTGTACATGGTACACATACGTACCATGCTGTATGTAGTACACACACATACCATGCTGTACGTAATACACACACACATACCATATGTATATATATATATTTCAGACATCCCTTTCCCTAAGACTTTCCTACCAACTGCCAAGAAGATACTGACCAGGTTATTCAGAGTGTTTGTTCATGTTTATATCCATCACTTTGATACTCTGGTGTCCATAGGTGCTGTAAGTGTGATACTACTATCATTCTATTGTATAATATATGTATATAGCCCTATCAGTGTATGTATATCTGTCTGTATTCTTATGTGGTGTTCTAATGTTCTAACTGAACTTTGTACAATAATTTCAGCAGTCAGTTGGTTCAGCTACATGTATGTATTCTAGTAGCTTAGTGACAAGTTGTAGTACATTTGTAATGTTTGTGTGTTATTACAGGAGGCACATGTCAACACATGCTACAAACACTACTACTACTTTGTAACTGAATTTAACCTAGTAGATAAGAAAGAGTTGGAACCATTGGTAAGTTATCTACTGTATATATCCCTCTGTATATATCCCTCTAGTTAACACTTACACTGTACATGTACTGGTAAGTAATATACTGTATATATCCCTCTAGTTAACACTTACACTGTACATGTACTGGTAAGTAATATACTGTATATATCCCTCTGGTTAACACTTACACTGTACATGTACTGGTGAGTTATCTACTGTATATATCTCTCTAGTCAACACTTTACATGTGAATTTAGATGTATGTCAGTAGTGAATATACTACTCTATAGTAACTACTGCATGTGCTAGGTTAGGCAGTTATTTGATATACTAGAATATACTATACAGGATTGTCTGTTGTATTTTGTAGAAGGACATGACAGAGAGGTTATGCCGCTGATGAACTACTGCTGTCTCTGCAGTCTCCTGTAAACAGCCTGACAGAATGTATGGCGTAGTAGTATAATGGTCCACCTCATCTCAATGTACTCGAATAGCAGTTTACTATCAGTATATATTGTAATGCTGCTTAGCTGCCTGCCGGTCTGTTAAATCATTCAACACCTCAATTCAAACTTCCTCTTCTCCCAGTATGTATTTATTGTATAGGTATACAATGTAGCTTGGTGTACTAGAATACAGCACTATGATAGTGGTAGCTGGAGGATTATATATAATACACAAACACCTGATACACCAAGTTACTATCAGTATGGTAGACTAGCACAGCTTCCTGTCTACTTACATCTGCATGTATTTAGACACAATAGTTCCAACCCATTTGTCTATGTACTGTTGTATGTCAATGTAGAACCTATCTATTATTGACTGGTAGTTCTTCATACTAGCTTTGCTGTTATTATTTATAAAGTAGCCAATACTTTTATAGCACTTTTATATTCTCATTATACATTGTTATAAATTGTATGTTTTAACTAATAATAATATACTTGTAGCATATTGTTGTTGTCCTCGTTTGTGCAGCATAAATTATTCCATAAGGATTAAGTTTGCACTTCACTGGAACCTCAAGTGGAGAGAGTATAACTCCACCTAGCCTGCAAGATCTGGAAGGCTATGTGAATATATTGTAGGCATAACTCCATGATTGTAGGCTATGTGGAGTTATACTCCCAGGAAATAAGAGTCACCTGAGCTGGCCAATGGCCATAGAGAAGGTAAATCTATAGAACTGGCTCTCTCATATATTGCAATCTGTTTAGAATATAATTGTCCTCTCTCAGTACATCACACTTTGTTTGGAATCGTCCTCTATCAGTAAATGGACAACCTGTTTAGAATTGTCCTCTTTCAGTAAATCACACTCTGTTTGGAATTGTCCTCTCTCGATGAATAACACTCTGTTTGGAATTGTCCTCTCTTGGTAAACAACAATCTGTTAGAATTGTCCTCTCTCAGTAAATTACACATTAATGTGAAATTTTCCTCTCTCTCTCTCCCCCTCTCTCTCCCTATAATTTGCTATGCTGAGTTAACTTGCTCAGGAATTGCATGCTATGGCGTAGGACTAGGAGCTTACCAAGGTCTTACAGCCACTCTTCAGTGACTGCCTGTTATGAACCCAGCGTGAAGCATTGTGCTGCAAGGCCAGAACATAATATTATGTGTTGTGGCTGTTTCAAAGAGGGCAGAATGTACTGTCTAACAATGTATGCCTAATCTGTGCAGTCACGTGTTCAACCAGTATGTAATTCCAAGTAGTTATCCTACCTACCATATCTCCATGTAATTCCCCTCCCCAATACCCATCCTCTATTTACACATCTGTGATCTTCTCAAAGATAAATTAAAATTCAGACATATATATACTTTAATATACTATAAGAGGATATTATACCATATTAATAAATAGCATTTAACAGCATTTTTGAGGGAAAAATGATAAGATCCTCAGGTCAGATGATCAAAGGGTGATAGATTGAATAAATACATGATTGTGGAACTTAGATAAAACGGAGGTCATAAGTACAAAAAAGACCAGATAACTCAGTTTTATATGGAATATTGTATAATAAAATCATAGAGTATAAGATTCCAACATCAACCTTGTGCTAAGTTTTCATTGATACACATAGCCAGAGCTATTGCAGACCCTTCTTGGATGAAGGAGGTATAAAATGTTACCAAAATAATTATAGTGTATAATAAATAAGCATCGATATACAGTGTATAATATTAAAATAGCCTCAAATAATGAGACGATTGTCATTATGCAACAAATAAGTGAGTTCATGAGTCATTATTGTTAATGTGAAAAACATTCTTTAATGAAGGAGATTTCATTGGTAACGGTGGAGGTGCACGATGGGATATTGATGGCAAAGGTGGAGGCGTTCCATGGGACGTTGATGTATTGCTCACATTTTCAGGTATGAGAGACGAGGCATGGGATGAATGATCAGGGACAGGAGGTGCGGAATCTGCTGAGGTAGACAACTTATTGGGACGAGGAGGAGGTCCCCTGGGAGAAGGTAGTGGAGTAAGATCAGTCCCATGCCTTGGTGATACCACAGATTGAACCGGAGACATTGGAATAGACCCACCACTAGTCTCACTCAACTCTGGGAGCGGCTTAGGTTTCTTCGGCTTCAAAGGGGGAGGTTTTGCAGGAGGAGTGATCAACCTCTCCTTTGTTAGCGTTGGAGAAGCATTAGAGTTATCGGGTGGAGACACCTGAACTGTATCACCATGAGATGAAGGGTGGTGTCTCTGGGGAAGTTGTGGAGGTACAGCAGCTGCCTTAGTGTCCCGAGGCAATGTGTACTCTGTTGGCGGTAAGTCTTTACACTCCCCAGAATTCACAGTTTTACTCCGCCGAGGAATGCTGGGTTTCGGTTCATTTAAGTTGGGAGTCTCAGGTAGAGGCCTGTTGGCAGGGTCAAAGGTCGTGGGCTGTAAAGATGAATCTGGAGTTTGGCTACAAATACTCAACGTACCCACATTGCCGATAAACGGAAGAGATGAGGAACGGCGTTTTTTACACTTAGTAGGAAGAGGTGGAGGCTCGTCCCTTTCGAGTGTGGAGTTGTCATTCTCTCCATCACACTCATCTTCACTGCTGGTGTCTACGGCTTTTGGCTCTTCATAGCTGGGAGTCTGTATAAAGAGAGATTACAATGTTACATGTAGGCTATGTGTAAAATAACACAGGTTCTTGTCTGCTAGTGTCAGCACAGCTGTATAGTGTACATTAGACAAGGGTGCAAGTGCATCGTAACACAGACATTCGTAGAATAAGTAGAAACAGACTGTATCTTAGACACAGCATGAAGTGAATAGCCAGCTGAAGAGCAGACGAACGAGAAGTCATACATGTACATGCTCATGCAGGTATATTCTCTTAAACCCAGTATCTCTACAATGACTCTACAATGACTCTACAGTATCTCTACAATGCCTCTACTGCTACGTTGTGCTGTTTTTGGCTACTAGCTGTGAATAAGCATAGATAAGGACATAACACTAAACAACATACCAGGAAAATATATCAACTAAAAAAGAATAAGAGCGTGTAGCATAAAACTTAAACAAGCACCATGTACTATGTACTATGACTGTGTATTTACATATAGATACCAATAGTAAAACAGCTACATAAAACCCATTCTCTCAAAGCCCATTTCTCCCCAAATAGTAATAAAATCAGCTAGCGCAGCCGTACAGGAAATACAAATCTTATGATGAAACACCCAAGTCAAACTATGAGAAAACTGTAGAGTCAACGGCAAAGTGTTGAGGGGTGTGACTTTAGTAAATAATGTACTCTACATGTATTACTAGATAACATCACCAATTGGTAACTGATTTCAACCCCTTGACGAAGTACAACTGTCTACCCACATCTTTCCAGCCAATCAAATAGCAACTCTACCACACCACAGTACAGTACCCTGAGCTTCAATAACAGCGTACACCAGCGTAGTTCAAGTGACTAAGTCACTCGCTATTCTAACAGGGATACAACATCAATATGACAGCATGGTACATAACGACATCAATATGACAGCATGGTACATAACGACAACCTGTCTTACGTATCATCAAGTCCCTGCGACTGACGAGAGAAGATGCGTTATATTACGATCTATTAGTAGGATTAGCTACCCTGAGATATCGACAATGAGTTAGTAGTTGGGGAGTTGGGAGCAGATTGAAGAAGCAGGCCTGTTTATACATGTATATACAATATACCAAGTGTTGCTATAAGACTACCTTACTTGTGTATAGTTAGTAGATAGCCAGCGTTATTATATGTATAATATAACTTACTAAGAGATGGGTAAATGCAATTTATACAACCAATAGGAAAGAGGTTACTATGGTTACTATGGTTACTACGGTTACTATGGTTACTATGGTTACTATGGTATTGGCCAACTGGTAACACAAGTATAATATGCATGACAAATAACACAGTATGGGATATAAGATAACTATAGCTACATGCAGATAATATACAGGTATGTAGTAATAATGTAGTATGTAGTGGGTTAGGTAGATGACTAGAAGTAAATGTTAACTTACCTCAGTATAAAATGTGCTGTTACCTCGAGATCTGCCTCCCTTGTCTGTTTCCCTTAGCTGACCATCTGGTAAGGAAAATAATGCAGATGAACTATTAATAGTCAACATGTATATATTACTAAGTACAGTCAATATGTATATATTACTAAGTACAGTCAATATGTATATATTACTAAGTACAGTCAATATGTATATATTACTAAGTACAGTCAATATGTATATATTACTATGTACAGTCAATATGTACATGTACATGTATATATCACTAAGTACAGTCAATATGTATACATGTATATTACCAAGTACAGTCAATATGTATATATTACTAAGTACAGTCAATATGCAGGTGTGATGGGTGAGTATATACATTATACACATACAATGTACTACTATATAATATTCAATGTAAATATGGGAACCATTTAAATAGCAAATATTTTTATCATGCATACCACTAACCCCCATGTACATGTATAATCTGTAATAGTATAGAACATTTAGCAGCAGCATAGGATACTGTGTAGTGTGTAAATCAGTTGTATACATGCCAATCATTAGGAAGGAGAGAGTGAGAGAAGACAACTGCCATACCATGACTGCTCAACACTCATTCAAACTATAAACTCTGGTTGATTGATTTAACTCACACAGTACAAACAATAGAATGTGATGGCAGTAGAAGAATAAAATTCATATATAAAGTTGTCGTGTAGTCAAAGACTTCACTATCTTTAGAGAAGCTGAATAGAGGTCAATGAGTAGCAAAACAGAGGTCAAACAAATGCTGAGTGTGTGAACATGGCAGAGTGAGAAGTAGATGAGGTAAACAATCAGTCACTGAATAGAAGACATCACTGGTATGATTCTATGTAGAGTATGAGAATGATTTTAGTGCAGTTTAACAGTAAGGAAGGTAAATCAATTAACAGCGAGTATCTCTCAAAATGAGGTAATAACTTCTGCTGGCAAATAATGAGCTAAACGCTGCTAGGATTACCAGAATGGTGTTTTCTTATTGGACGCCTCATAGTTCTTCCTGCGCACCTCACAAAGGATTCTGACAAAGTGAAACATCAACAACTGAGTATGATAAACGACATACATGTGTATCAATCCCAAGGCTACACACTGGTAGATACATGTGTATCAATCCAAAGACTGCACACGTCTATACATGTGTATCAATCCAAAGACTGCACACGTCTATACATGTCTATACTCAACCAATCAGTGTCTTTCTAACAACGGCAGCTGACATAGATAAACCTTAAACCAAATGAGAGTGTCTATGTGCAGGCTTACTAACCATGATATTGGTAAAACCTGATTCACATAATTTATATAATAACACATGTTTATGGGTGTGAGTATGCAGGCACAACCTATCAATCCATTACATGTGCAGCTATAACCAAAAGAGATTGTGCAATAACATGCATTGATAATTACAATATTAGCTCAGCTCAGAGGTAGTTACCATGGTGATTGTAAACAAAACCAGGCTACTAAACCTATTAGTTAATAACCGATTACTGGTTTAAAGAGGGAGAGAGAGGGGAAAGAAAACCGGAGGGAAAGGAGAGATAACTCTCAGCCATTTCCTTCAGCAATTGTTGGTTAGCCAATCCATAGCAACTTTATATTCACTGTGATAATACGAAACTGAGTAACACTACACCTCCAAACCATAGTATTATTACCAAACAAAATCTCTTACTACAAATATAAACATTACCATGCTCAATATATTGTCTGCTAGAAATATCATGTGTTCGAATAACGGTACAGCCTCTCAGGGTTACAAGAAATAATAACTCTAAAAAGAGAACACAATTGCGCTAAATTAATTTTGCGAAAACTTCAAACTAAAAATTGGTTAGTCCGCAGGAGTATTTCAAGCAATGTGAACAGATAATCAGAAAACAGACAGATGGTGGAACACAGAATAGACAACTAGAAGAGTAAGAATAGCTACATACCCTGTCTTCTCACTGGACTGTCTGATCTTTCCTAAAAAAGATAAAAATTGCTATAATTAAAGAGCTAGTTACTACCGCACTTGATTGAGGGGCACACCCACGAGTTGAGAAGAAACCTCCTCTATATGGAGTAGATGAGGACAGGGAAGAGTGTAAAGTAAACCTACATTCATCTATAAACCGCAATCTCAGACCAGGTCAGTCGGTAAAAGCCACAGTTTAGTTACATGACAGTCATCAGCAAACTAACAGCCCAGCTTATACAAGGTGACTAGTGACTAGCCACTAGTCACTAGTCGCTAGTCACTAGTCGCTAGTCACTAGCAACTAGTGACTAGCGACTAGTGGCTAGCAACTAGCCACTAGTCGCTAGTCACTAGCCGCTAGTCGCTAGTGACTAGCGGCTAGTCACCAGTCGCTAGTGGCTAGTGACTAGTCGCTAATCACTAGTTACCAGTGGCTAGTCGTTAGTCTCTAGCCACTAGTCGCTAGTCACTAGTCGCTAGTTACTAGTGACTATAGAACCAGCGTCATTACTGGTATATTACCTCAGGTGCTGACAGCATAACTCGTGAGGGTAGGTGTGTGGTACTTCCACTCATGGAGACTGACCTCCTGCTTAGTAAAGGAACATCCTTGTGAGATTCTACGTCAGAGCTATAAATATAACCCAGTAGATTATAAATTAAACTACTATACTACAAACATACACATAACAATACAATACTACACTACATAACACAGACACATAACAACACTACATGTATACTACATAACACATCATATTACATAACATATCATATTATATAACACATCATATTACATAACACGTCATATTGCATAACACATCATATTACATAACACATCGCATTACATAACAGGTCTTACCCCGAGTAGTCAGAACTGGCACGGTTGGACTCACTACTCAAGTAATCGGGAACGGACATGAGACTCCCTGAACCTATCGACTTCAAAGAAACCAGCTCTATCGACGGATCCTACAAACACACATGCTGAAGAATCTTCAGTCCGCTGAGGGAAATGTCAGGAGATCATTGTCTCCACATGTCTGAGATAACACAGAGAGGAATAGCATTCAATAACAACCATCAGCAAAGGCTTACCTGGTCCTTTATCATATGCTGTAGCTTATGGAACTCCTCAAATAGCTGTACAGTAAGGGGTTTGAGTTGGGACGTTACAATCTCTTTGAGTAAATATAATCCATCTCTGAGAATCCTCAGCTAAACAAATACAAGATGAATATAAACCGAATAGTCTCCTATGGGTCGATTCGTAGCCCAGAAATGTAATCTAATTCATAAATCAGTGTGGCCAACTATTTCTACTTCTTTTACCATGCTGTAGAATGCTGTGTATATCGTTAGATTAAATGTGCCATTATACTTTTCACTTACATGTTCTAGAATGAGCTGTCTAAGAGCAGACGAATGTACTTCAGGAACCGTGTCGTCTGCGAGGAAAGCTTTCTGGTACATGATAATACCTCCATTGACATTAGCGGCAGCCGAACCCTTCAACACCATTGTCAGCTCCTTCTGGTCCAAACCCCGGTCATCCCTGTACAGTAAGGGCACGTTTCACAAATAAAACTATAACACTGGAATATCTGAGTCTATCAATGCAGAGGAGATTAGAGATTTCCAAACATACAACTGTAAACTCATACCTGTACTTCTGTATAATATTTTTCAGACCAAAGTTCTTCTTGCGCAGAGCCTCTAGAGCGACCTCTACTGGTCTGATGGTGTGGCTGGTCATATCCACGAGTTCACTCCATGTAGAGATACCTGGCATTGGCCTCACTGTCTTCATAAGATACCTCTTGGTGTGAAGAGTCTGAAAGAGTACATTAGTCATTCACAATCAATAGTAAAATTAGCTGTATAACAGCACAACTAGGTCTCAATAGCAGCCATATTGCCCAGGGTAGTAAGACGCAACGTATTACCTTGTGCTCATTCTCCTTGTCTTTATGAGGATGGTGGTACGGCTTGTCATATATGAACCTCTCAACTCTATTCCATTGGTAGAAACTAGAGATCTTGTAGTCCACAGCTCTGAGGGATTGTGGGAAGAGTCCATCCATGTCTACTATTGGTTCTATGATGACCAGTTGGAAATCTGAATCAAATTAAACAACATGTGCATGTAACGAATGCACAGATTTGCGTGCTACTAGTATGCATATAGATATAGCCCCAGGTAAATAACATAGCATGTAGTTTGAACACATACACTGTTTGTTTGGGTTGAGAAGAGATATTTTCGCTGGTTCTATAGATTCATTCAACTGTTCAGCATTCGGATACTCCGCTTTAAGCATGTCCTTGACCGTACTGGGACCTGTGAATGCATCTCCCTTGTATACAAACGCCTTGTTCTACAAATAATATTGTCATTCCACAATACTACCAACAAGGTGTTTTATAGTACAAGATAAAATATGTATGTTCAATTGGTGTATGTATGTAGGATGAAGTATTAGTAGACAGGCGTCTGCTGGATGACTCACCCTGATGCTAAAAGGAAGTGTCTGTCCATAGAAAGCTACTCTGTAGTACTTGGCTGCCAGCCGTGGTTGACCTCCCCCAGCGCCTGGTATGACTTTACTAAACAGGTCCGCTTGCCTTTTCTAAAGTACAATGTAAGTGTTACCCACAGTAAGTACCCCTTGAATATCGCTGTACTGTTGTATACAAGGTGCAACCCACAGTAAGTACCCCTTGAATACCAATGTACTGTTGTATACAAGGTGCAACCCACAGTAAGTACCCCTTGAATACCAATGTACTGTTGTATACAAAGTGTAATGTACATTTTACCCTTCATACATACATGTATAATGTACATAGTGTCCCACTAAAATAAGAATGCAAAACACTAAATCAAAATGTATAAATGCCATATGTTGGAATAAAATTAATCATCGCATCAAAACATGACGATAGTGTACCGAAACGTGTTGATAGTGTCCCGACACGTTTTGATAGTGTACCGACACATGTTGATAGTGTACTGACACGTGTTAATAGTGTACCGACACATTTTGATAGTGTACCGACACATGTTGATAGTGTACCGACACATGTTGATAGTGTACTGACACGTGTTAATAGTGTACCGACACATGTTGATAGTGTACCGACACATGTTGATAGTGTACCGACACATGTTGATAGTGTACTGACACATGTAAAGAATACTCTTCCACTGACATCTGCAGTGATAATCTCACCAGGATGTTAGTAAGCTTGACATAGTCGAATAGCTTAGTCTCGTACAGTACTGCTAGTTCCTTGCACAGTGGTATAGCATCTTCCCACGACTGCAAGAAACACGCTAGAGATGAACTAAACTTGTTATATTATATACATGATGCATATAGATATGTACAGTGTATACACATGTATACTGCAAGTAGTAAACAGTGTATACATGCATAATTATATACACTATTAGTACTCATGTGCTAATATATGCATGTAGTCTCATGCTATCTCTTTACTATGTCAGGACTGGTAGTATGTGGTAACACATAATCACTACTTTTCCATGCTTCGTATTTTGCTTCGTATTTAGCTTCGTATTTAAAATACGAAGGATGGAATTGGCACAAAATACGTATTTCCTGACCTTTGTAGGAGCAAGCTCCTTCGACCGTGAGACTTCGTATTTCCGAAAATACGTAGGGATTTTTATTGCTTCGTAGGATGGAAGCGCCATCCTTCGAAGCTAATGTACAAGCACTAGTTAGTAGTACACTATCTGTGGCTGGCGCAATAGTGTTCACGCATGAATAACTGCTTGTTGACAACTACATTATGGTTATGACGTCAGTTTGGCTGTGCGCTCCTTGTTGTGGTTGATTTCACATTAGACAACGCATAGCTATTTTTAACTCACGAGGTTATTGTACTATGATGTCATAGGCGGGAAAACTTATATGCGTTTGCCACAAAACAGTTGAACAAAATACGGAGCATGGAATTGGACTGGAATGGAGCTTCGAAGGGTGAAACAACTCCCTTCGAAGGAAAATACGAAGCATGGAAAAGTAGTGATAGTGCAATTAGTAATACCTTGTAGCATTATTATGTTAATATCGGTACTCTGTGGTAACACACCTGTCCCTTATCCAGGTACGTGATGACCTCCTCGTATAGCCTCTCTTTCCTCTCCCACTCCTTCTCGGCATCACAGTTGTCGTCTGCCAACTGGTGCTGATCTGTCCAGGAGAGGTTAGACGCATTGAGCAAGAGAGCAAATCCAGCCTCTGTGAATCGTCCCATACTCAAGTTGAGATCTCTCAGCTTGTAGACGTAGTGAGAGTAGAGTCGTTCTCTCTTGATACCATTCCGATAGAAGTCCTGCAGAGTATGGTGAGAGTATGGTGAGAGTATGGTGAGAGTATGGTGAGAGTATGGTGAGAGTATGGTGAGAGTATGGTGAGAGTATGGTGAGAGTATGGTGAGAGTATGGTGAGAGTATGGTGAGAGTATGGTGAGAGTATGGTGAGAGTATGGTGAGAGTATGGTGAGAGTATGGTGAGAGTATGGTGAGAGTATGGTGAGAGTATGGTGAGAGTATGGTGAGAGTATGGTGAGAGTATGGTGATGGTTGGAGTGGAATGTTTAGATACCTGAAGGCAGGGATGTACATAACATGGGTAATGTGCAGTGTCAACCAGAGGGGTTTAATAGCTAGTTACTTACTAGTAGATTAACTGTGGATAGCATCAGGGTGTTGGGGTTGTCAGTTCTCCCACCTAACACAGTTCTATAAAACAAAGGATTTAAAATATTAAATCAATACAGAAATGAAACACTGAACATTGTATATACATGACTATTTATTCATTACAACCGTGACTGCACAATCTGTATATATAAGCCTCATCTCCGACGCATAGTTTAAAGGATGAGAGGATAACTCCAAAGTTTGATCAAATTCCTCCAACCAAAAGTAAGTAGAATATTGAAGCAACTTTCAAGCGGCTTTTACTAAACATTTATTACAACATTTACTGTATAACATCGTGATATACAGTACAGAATTAAATAGTGTGTGAAGATTCAATACCTGTAATCCAGGAGTTTATCAATGAGAGTAGAGACGGAGTCAATATAGTGAGTCATACAGGAGCTCCTCCCACTGCTGTCAGACGATACCTTCTCCAACATCCTGTGTAAGAAAGCAAAGAGTAAGATACACCATGTCTTCCGGTACAGACCTAAGGCTAACAAGTGTTATCCTAGCACAGATCTAAGGCTAACAAGATTTCAGAAGGTTTTGCACTCCCATAAGTGAACTGATTACTTACAGTTGAACGAACGCATTCTTGAATGAAAAATCTCCTTTTCCTTTGCTATAGAGTTCGTCTAGTTTGTCTATTATCTCCCCTTCCACCTAAATATTAAGCGGCAAAGTCAAGTACACAATTGCTAAATTGCCAGTAAAGCATTTTCTGTCTTTGTTTACAGTAAAACACTCGAGACCATATTACTGTGGTAATGGAGAATTTTAGCAAATAGATCTAATGAAACATAAATGTTCAGAATGATATTATAGTTGAGGTAATCCCAACATACACTTCACAGATACCACACAGGGAATGATAACTCCACAGATATCACACAGGGAATGATAACTCCACAGACACCACACAGGGAATGATAACTCCACAGATATCACACAGGAATGCAGTTGGTAAATAGGAATTGTTAGACCTTGTGGCTAACTGGTAGCTGACTCTAATTCTTCCTGATTGGTCAATACAACACTGGATTTTAGGGACATCATTGGCCCTATATGTAATTATATTTACTGTGAGCGAAAACTCACTACAACATAGTCACCAAACCGTAGAAATTAACAACGCTTGAAGTTGTCTTTCCCACGGATACATTACTCTGGCATAAATAGTCCTAGCTCCTCTATGTTATGCATGTATTATACGCAACTTGTTCTGCACATATGTTTAGGTAGGTGCTGAAGTTAATAGAACAGAAAACAGGTCAAGGCCAAACCATAGTCCTAGAGCCACTAGCACCACTATACCTACCTCATTGAACTTGTACATGAGCATATCATTGAGAACCTGTAACAGAGTAGTTCTCAGCTCTTTCTCTGGAAGCAAGGCTACTTGCAGAAATGGACCAATCATAGATGGGATAAACACAACCTGGTTCTCTCCTACAATCACAATGAGATAAAATAATGATGTGTCATTTAGGGGATGTTAGTAGTCAGAGGCAAATGACAGCCCATGAGTTGATGTTTCAGAGTTAATGTAGTATTGTGGGGCATTGACTTTAGGTGTCACACGTTCTTATCGTAGAATAATTTTACCAGCCACTCTACATGTGTACATCAGCATATTGTGTATGTAAAAGCATATTACATGTACATAAAAGGTATGTATGCACATGCATGTTATTCTGCTAGCAGATGCTTACAGCATATCTACATGTACATGTACATGTAGGTTCTCTCCATTGATTGGTCAGTGAAATATTAGTGTTACTCATGTTAGGCTTGCCTAAACATGCCCAAACGCGCCTAACATGTAAAGTCAGTAGAGTCAATGAAGTGAAACAGAGTAATAAATAACTACTACTAGCTACTAACTGATGGACTAAATACTCTATGCAACAATATACAATACATGCCTGAGCCAGCTTCTATATTATACACATTTATGATACATGACAGTTTCCATGGTAATTACTAATTGGTTATTACCACAGTATGTAGGCTATAGGTTCATCACAAATACAGAAACAAGACGTGTCAACTTTGGTCAACTTGGCTTTGTAATTCAGTCAAAAGCTCACTATAACAGCTGCATTATACATCATATTCAAAATAGGAGGACTGTAAGTTGAGAGAGGACTGTAAGTTGAGAGAGGACTGTAAGTTGAGAGAGGACTGTAAGTTGAGAGAGGACTGTAAGTTGAGAGAGGACTGTAAGTTGAGAGTGGACTGTAAGTTGAGAGTGGACTGTAAGTTGAGAGTGGACTGTAAGTTGAGAGTGGACTGTAAGTTGAGAGAGGGCCCCTCAAACGACAACCCAAGCCTTCCATCACTGTATTATAAGCATCATGATTGTAATATGATACACTATTATTCTTAGACCCGATTATTTGTTTTGTGTACAATGACTGCATGCAGATTTTGGAATTCCAAAGTCTCTGGGACTTTCCATCTCCCATGATGTGTAGATTGATAGATTACACAGACTTTATCTCTAAGTGATTAGTCATCAATGTGGTTAACAGGTCTAGACCTGTTTAGACTGGTTTAAACTGGTTTTGACTAGTCTACAGAGTTTCAGCCAATGGGATCATAAAACTGGAGTGACCAACCAATAAGGTTGTAGCATTTATGCTGCGCTTAATGAACCATTTCCAAATACTGGAATTCCAAAACATCTGGGAATTTCCATTTTCCAAGGGAAGAGTTATTTTTAGACCTTTATTGATTGGTTTAAAATAATTGATTAAACATGACTAGCCAATGAGATTGTTCCTGTGGTTCCAAGGTACCAAATACCAGTGGTATCAGAAGAACCACTGGAACATGGCTACAGGACCCATCTATATTAGCAAGGAGACTAGAAGAATGACTTCAGTTCATCAGAGGAACTTGAAGAGAGAGGAGGAGCTTGAAGAGAGAGGAGGAGCCACTAACCTAAGCTAAGTGAGTGAAATAAGATCAAGTCATTTCATTCAGCTAAAGAATTAGGTCTACATTGATATACTTGAGATAGCCATTGTTCCAGTTACAGATCTAAGGCTATGACAACTTATCTACCACTCCAACTACAGTAGCAGTAGTAACATCGGCTGTACAGCAGTAGCAGCAGGCTCTAGGAAAGAAGTGGGAATTTCCACTAAAGTCAACTAAACAGTGATAGCTCTAGCTGTCCAATCATGTAAATGATGAGCAAAAAGTCAATATTGCTGGTATGCTGGTATATCCAGCCCACCAGCTCAATGATAGGTTACCAACGCAAGTCCAGATGTCACTGTTATTACGTTATGCTACATTGTAATATATTTCTGTTAGGTGCAGTAGTGGAGAAATTTTGATAGCCTTAGTTCCTTGTTTGTGGTTGGGGTTTGGGGTAAGGGCGGTCAACCAGCAAAATATAGAGAAGACAACTTCTCCTGCTTCATTTTTGGTGAAGAACAAAGGCTATCTCAAATTTCTCCACTTCTGCACCTAACTCATATATTTACAGGGTTGGCACCATGTGATGTTGTAATATAGGATAAAGCCTGTACAACAGAACAGTTGACAGATTAATCATCTGTTTCATTTCTCATTTAGCAATCCAGTGCCACTTTGCATGATAATAATTATAAAGGTTATTAACTAAAAGCAGAAAACTCCATGAGTGCTAGCCTGTCACACAGATCTTGTTACTACCATATATACTTTTAGCAGTCCCACAAGAACCATAGCGTTACATGTTATAAACAATGCTTGTATAGCATGGGCCAGATTGCTAGTTCTTAACAGCTACAGCAGATGTATGGAAACTTACTTATTAGCAATAAAATTAACGCTATGCTAGTCTCTACTGGAACTAGTTTTCTGGAAGATTCACCAACACAACGAAGTATCCACAGACTGGTGTGAACTATTTACAAAATTATTATATATCCAGACCTCAAGGCTCTTCTAAAGCATATATTTGGCAGCTTCAAGAATACCCTGATATTATAGATGGATCAGCAGCCAGTACCGAGGTGCCCCGGGAAGTCAGCAGAAGAAATAGATGTTACACCAGTCATCCATTATCCTAAGGGACTAGGATCACGGGCTACAAATAAAAGAGGTGTTCGACTGACCTACGACGACGACTCGGTGACGTCACCAAAGCAACGTAGACAATGTGAAGAATCTGATGAAGAAACAGTCGAAGTCAATAAAACCATGGCACAGCTGTTTGGAGGTAGCAATACCTTAGAGAGGGATGACTGCAGGAAGCTCGGCATGACAACTGGGAATTCAACTGCGGGTCTTTACAGCGGGACAGAAAACTGGGAGCGTATTCTGAAGTTCTTTGAAGAAACCGTGGAAATGGTAAATCAATCAGATGAAACTACCCATATATTTGTCTGCACACCGTTCTGCCAAAGGTCTAAGTCTGACCTCTGTCTTCCAAAGTGTTGGGAGATGATTCTGGCTACACTCGCCAAGATCCGTAACAACAAGTTTCTGCTTGCCATCTTCACGAGAAAAGGTCACTTTGATATCAGCAGATCTTGGCTTCAAAGAAATTTTGGACGACGGTTTAGCAAACGCGTTAAAGTCTTCACCAGTGAAGAAGAACATGGCAACTACTTTCATTGCAAATGGGTTGCAAGAGTTGAGGGGAAACATGTGGAGATAATTGTCACATCAGCTAATATAACTGATAGTCATCTACAAGTGGATCCAAACAATAACTTTGAGCAAATTGATTTCATGATGAGAGGAAGGATCCCCTTTGATGAATTCTCTGAAAGATACCTGAATCCAATCATGGGCATGTGTGCTTTGGAGACTGCTGGGAGAAAGTAGTCAACTTTTTACCATAGAAAACAATGAACAGTAGTAAGAATGAACAGAGAGCTTAATTATTCCAATTTGAACACTTTGGTTACAAAGTATGTTCCAAAAGAGGAAGTTCAACTGATAGTCTCCTATTCAGTATAATTCTCCTTTTTTTATGATTTTTTTAGTGCAAGGAATCTATTTTTTGTTCCTTACTAGCTTTTGTTTTGCATGACTAATCCCAAAGAAGGATGGTAGCGTGCTAAAATATGTGAAACAGAGGAATGGGAGTGAACAGCTTTGCCTAACATCGTTTGTAACCTCTGGACCTACATTTTTTGTATTATTTATATATTGGAGTAGCAGCTTTTTATAATTATTATAATTTTATTTAATAAATATCAGCATTTTTGTCCAATAATAATTGGACCATTCATTATTTTGTTTAAATAAATTGATAATAGACACAGAATAATATTTATATTTTATGCTATTTGTGTTGCTTTCCCTATTTTGGTCACATGCATGTAGCCTACATCTATAATCTTGCTAGAATATGATGATGTTTAGTTGCATATTATGAACATTGCTATATTGAAGCTTTCTATTATGTCCAGATAACATAGTCTACAAATATACACCAGGTTGCAGTCATGACAACATATAATAGAATGAGTCTAATTGTAAGCTGGGTTGCACAACCTTTGCACATAGTAAGCTGTCTAGTGCTTATTGAATATTTACAATAGGGACAATTATAGACCAGTACTTGCAAGTGATTAGACTAGATAGTGGGACACATGACTACTGTCTCTAGAGCTATAGAAGGGTGAGTTGGTAGAGATAAATGTTTAATAAATGGATGTTTGTAACTGAATGCTGTCCAACTGATTTAATTTTAATTGATGGGTCATTGAGGCTTGGGGTTGCAAAAACTGGTTACTTTTCAATATTGAATTCATGAAGACACAAATTCAGGTAGGTGTGCTTCTTTCACCATGTAACCGCTTAACAGAGTTAACCTTGTATATTAGATGCTGATATGCACATTTGTGTTATGATACACGGATAAGAGGTACAGTACATAGCTGCTACAGTGTATGCTGCATACTGTATTAACATATAATAGGTTCACACAAAATAGTTTATGTCATGCAATGGAAAACATTGCGACACTCTTCACCCTTCATTTGATGTACTTCGCATAGACTTGACCTTTGATAATAAATATAGTTATTCAGCCAAGGGTGACCAGTAGCGTTATTGATATACATGTACATCCTCATTTGATCACCAGCTGTGTTGACTTGTAGTGTAAGTTGGAGGCTCAGTGCTAACTAGTAGTAACTAGTAGTAACATGTGTCTAGTAGTAGATGTGTAACTACAAGTAGTGGTGGAAAACGTCTGTAGAACCAGTAAGTGAGCAAGACAGCTAAGCAGTCTACTGGGCTAAGAAGTTTAACTCCAACTTTAACATGAAGATTGAAAATGAGGTTAGTGTTACAATTGTACATGTACACATAATACACCAAACTTTTCACATGCCTATAAAATTACGCAAGCGGTCGTATAAATCATGAGCATGCCTGTCCAACAGCCGGAGCTAGACACAGATGCTGATCATAAATAAACTGTGGAGTTCTATTTCAGAGAATTGCATAGTCGGCAGCCATCCATGTTTAAATTTTATTATCTTTTAACCTCACAGATTAAAGAATTTCTAGCTGAGGTGTACGATGTTTTATCAAGTCGATCACCAGAACACATGCGTATTGCTATGGCTATTATTGAAATATCAAAGAATGGAGGAGACTTTAGTAAATATCCGCAATGGAGCCACGAGTTCTTAGAGCTTCTAAAACAAGACAAAGCTGAAGGGAATTATCACAAAGGAAGCAAATCACAAAGGAGAGAAGAAAACGACGATGATGTGGCCATACAAAGTTGTAATGGCATAGTAGATTTACGGCTATCACCTAAGAGAAGCCGGCCCGTAGCAGGAGATGGGGAACCATCATCACCTCCCAAACAGAGAAAGGTCAACAGAGAGGAAACATGTGATCAGGAGGTACTAGATATAGTCCAGGGCTGGTTTCCACCACTAACCAAGGCAGAACGCGACGAAATCAACAACATAAGTAATGATTGGGGCCACCCTTCACTAGGTCTTTACAAGGGAGATGAAAACTTTCAACATGTTGAAGCATTTGTAAATGAAGCGATACGGGCAGCTAAACAGTCAAATGAAGCAGTCTACTTGTTCTTCTGTTCTCCATACTTTCAAAATTCAGAAAAATCTCGTTATACGCTCCCACGCTCTCTGAAGCAAGTGATGAATCAGATTTTATATGCAGAAGAAAATAACCTTCACTGCATCTTCCTGTCAAGAAAGGGAGAATTTCAAACAGTTATCAGATATCTGGAAGCAGAGCAGAAGAAGCTTTTACAGACAAAATTAGAAAGTGGAAGTCTGAGAGTTTTTGACAATTTGTATCCATGGAGAGAGAAGAAGTACTCCCACTCCAAATGGATAGCTATTGTCAAAAGCTCAGGTGTGGAGCTGCTGCACACATCTGCTAATTTCACCGATAGCCACTTGCTAGTGGAAGAAGAGTCGGACGGATATCAACAGTTGGATTCTATGGAGAGAATCACTATTTCTCTGGCTTATTTTCAAATCCGCTTTCTCATACCGGTAATGCAGATATCTAAATTTGAACTCACGAACCAAATAACAGAGCAACTAATGTTAGACCTAAAACCACCAAAGGCTTGCCGTCGATTAGTGGAAAGCCTTTCACAGACACCTAATGAGCACCCAGTTGCCAGCCGCAGTAACACTGTGAATGCTACTCGACATGTTGACCAGAGTGATGACGAGGATAGCGATCCTAGATTAATCAGGTCCGAAGGGCTTAGCAGTAATACAAAGTCAGACGGAGCTACAAGTTGTGATGAAGGTGATTATAGTGATAATGAAATGAATGGAGATAGTGAAGAAGGTAGCTACACAGAGAGTGATAATGAAGAGGGAAGCAGCAAGATGGCTGCCGGAGGTAATCAAGAAGATAATTGCAATACAGCTACTGAGAATGACAATGGCAACATTGGCGAAAACGAGGAAGAAGCTACGTCTGATGAAAGTGATGCAGAGGAAGATAGTAATATGACTTCTGAAAGTGATGATGGTGAGATCATGTGATGTGATTGGGACAGTAAGATGGCTGCAGATAGTGATAATCATAGCAGCAAACATGGAAACATGGAAAGTAAGAATACATGTAGTAAGCTGTTAGTACTTGCACTGAGCCTACGGATAGGGATTGAACAGCTTGCATAACAAAGTTTTAACAGTAATACTGCTGTGGACAGGTTCTGTTACCAGCACAAACTTCTAGTCAAGAGTGAATTGACTAGACGTTGTTATATATATATACGTGCAAATTATATATATTTGTGATACCATGACACTAGGGTTTAGTTTAGACAAAGCTTTACCTACTTCCTCCTAAAAGTTATAGCAAAAACCATAACCAGCTAGATGATTCAATTTCCTTATTTTATAACATAAGAAACTAGAATATTATTATTGGAGGCTGTATTAGACTAGCTATTTATTAATGATATGAGCATTTATATGCCATCAATATTTATTGTGATGTGAACTTGTTTTCTATTTATTAATTGTTCAGTGACTCAAGCATATTATGTAAAATAAAAAAAAATTTTAATACTTAAGTAAACTTGGTAAAATGGAAAATGGAACTTTCCACATGACAACATTTCAGCCAGTGTTCGAAGTGGAACAAATGGGGTGGGTACATGGTGCATGAAATCTCATATACTAGTTTTGTATAGCTATTCACTTAATCTTATAGTAGCTAAGGAATTAGTGAATTACTAACATGAAAAAATTATGCTCTAGCGAGATTAGAACCCATGTCCCTATGAATAATAGTCAAGCACTCTACCAGTACACTATCAGGTCCACAGTGACTGTTTGGGGGAAAACTAGCTATTAAAATGAGGTTACACACCTGCTGGTCATATAACCACTAAAATTTAGGTGGGTACACACCATATACTCCCGCATAACCATACTTTAAACACAGATTTCAGCCACTATTAATACCACTGCCCACTTTGGTTGGAGTTTCCCTCACTTGATCACTGAGCAACCAAGGTAAAATAATCTTAGTAGCGTCTTACCAAACTCTCCGAGAGTGTTCCACATTTCATAGATATGATTAGCCATCTCTATCCTCATATCCTCATACTTCTCTCTGATTCTTGTCTCTTTCCTGTCACTGAACTCCTCCAGCTGCAGGCATGGCTGGGTGATGAAGTGAACACACAGCATAAAGAAGTCTCCCCACAGCTAACAAATATCAAACAATAACATGTGTATGCAGAGAAAGGGGAGATACAGTGACAACATATGTCATGATTCAATGTCTCTCTCAACAAACGTAATCTTTCCGCCAAACCAGACCCAGCAGTGATCAAGTACAGCTACCCACAATTGTGGCTGGTAATCAGAACAGATATACAAAGTACAGTCTAACTCGAAATAATAGCACTGCTACATATACTTGAAGAAACTACTTGCTACTAAGGGAGATCATACATACCCCCTCATCAAAACATGTATCTTCTGTGAAATCCGATGCTACAGCTTGCGAGAAATTCTGTGCTGCCGTCAATGTTACTCTAAACATAGGGAAACCGAGTTAGTGATCGCATACTATTAGAGCATAAGCTATATGGTACACAATGTACACTGTGATACATGCATATTGGTCAAGATAGGGCAAGTGGGGATAACTTTAATTTAATCTGATCTTGTTGTAGGTCTCTAACAATAAAGAAATTGGTCAACATCTTTTTCGAAAAAAAATACAGAATAACAGTGAGTGGTCTACTAGGGTAGACCTATTAAGGTTGACCTACTAAGGTTGACCTACTAAGGTTGATCTGCTAAAGTTGACTTACTAAGGTTGACCTATTAAGGTTGACCTACTAAGGTTGACCTACTAAGGTTGATCTGCTAAAGTTGACTTACTAAGGTTGACCTATTAAGGTTGACCTACTAAGGTTGACCTATTAAGGTTGACCTACTAAGGTTGACCTATTAAGGTTGACCTACTAAGGTTGACCTATTAAGGTTGACCTACTAAGGTTGACCTACTAAGGTTGACCTATTAAGGTTGACCTACTAAGGTTGATCTGTTAAAGTTGACTTACTAAGGTTGACCTACTAAGGTTGACTTACTAAGGTTGACCTATTAAGGTTGACCTACTAAGGTTGACATGTTAAACTTACGAATTAGTGACGAGAAGCATGACAATCCAATCACTAGGAATGTAAATGTCTGGCTGAGATATAATATCGGTGAGTATCTTCAACATATTCTTAAGAAATATCTTCTCTTCCCCTTTCTGTTGCTGCTGGTTGACCAGTTTATTCACCAGAGGTCCTTCCATCATGGACAGCATGGTTATCAGACACGCCATGAGTAATCGCTGGGAGACAGGAGCAGACAACATCATATATTTGAATGGGATTATTACAGTAGCAAACTCTATCAACATCACAGTAGCATATGCTATACGAGGTTATATCACAGTAGCATATGCTATACGAGGTTATATCACAGTAGCATATGCTATACGAGGTTATATCACAGTAGCATATGCTATACGATGTTATATCACAGTAGCATACGCTATACGAGGTTATATCACAGTAGCATACGCTATACGATGTTATTAGTATCACAGTAGCATACGCTATACAATGTTATCAGTATCACAGTAGCATACGCTATACAATGTTATATCACAGTAGCATACGCTATACGAGGTTATATCACAGTAGCATACGCTATACGATGTTATTAGTATCACAGTAGCATACGCTATACAATGTTATCAGTATCACAGTAGCATACGCTATACAATGTTATATCACAGTAGCATACGCTATACGATGTTATTAGTATCACAGTAGCATACGCTATACGATGTTATTAGTATCACAGTAGCATACGCTATACGATGTTATCAGTATCACAGTAGCATACGCTATACAATGTTATATCACAGTAGCATACGCTATTATAGAGACCCTTCCCTCTAGCGCCTACTATACTATACTATAGTGATATGTATGATACTGTCATAACAAAAGTGGTGAAACTTGTTGAATTATTGAATGTCTAGACTGAGTCATATTACTGTCTATTCTCTTACAAACATGCCTCCAACATTGACCAGAAATCTAAGGCTAACTATAAGGACTGAGTAAAATGAGCTGCATTTGTATGAGAAGGGCGGGGCTAAGCATGACAAGAGTAGAGCTATTGTAAGGAGGGTGGGGCTAAGCATGAGAAGGGTAGAACTAGTGTAAAGTGGGCGGAGCTAATACTCACCACAACATCGCGCATATCCACAGATATAATAGTGTCACACACATCCCTCGTTAGCTTGAGTACCACCAACTCGATCTCTTCCTTCATTGTTCCCTGTAAGACAGAGTAAAGTGTAATAGAGAAATGTATTACAATACCGAGTTATTATCAGCTACACTGAAGAACGCCACACACTCTTTAGTAACATGCGTCTGTAACTTAGAACTAAAACTTTATACAGTGAAAAGTGATAACAGTTACCTTGTGTTTATAAATAACATTAATAGTACCTTGTGTTTATAAATAGCAGAGAGCAGGTCTGCTAGGTTCTGAGCTGCAAGCTTGAGGTCCTGATGTGAGTGGAGACAGTGATGAAGCTGTGCATTACACAGATCCAGTACAATCCTCCGAGAGTCTGTGAATAAAACACACAAAGGTGAGCCATCAGGCATAAGTAATAATTTATGTCCTGTGAGCATGAACTGAGAACCCAAGCTGTAAATGACAGACACATGCACTTCTTGCTAGCACCTAGATATGCCTCTATACCAACTTAGATATGCCCCTATACCAACCTAGACATGCCTCGATACCAACCTGAATATGCCTCTACACTCACCTGGATGCTCAAAGAGAGGCGAGTTTATTAGTTTGGAGAGACACTTGAGTTTATGTTCTCCAACATCAGAGTCTCGTTTAGAGATGAGAGATATGGTCTCAGAGAAAGACTTGGCCAGCTTGTCAGCAGGTAAGAGTTTGATGAGGTCAGGGAAGACGTCAACAACTCTGTGGGAATATAACTAGATGTACAGCTATCTAGCTATCATGGTGATTAGAGAGAAGACAGGCATAAATACAGGAAACAATGTATGACCTTACGATGACAGCTGAAGCAAACACAAGATATGACATTCACCCGATATGGTTAGTGTCGACCTAATCAGTTCATTGTAATTGAAACCATTAAACATTCCATGGAATATGCAGTGAAAACTAAATTTTTCAAAATGATGAACCCATAGTAAAAAACTAAAATCATTTTTTAGGAGTTGTCAGCACTTCAAACATTCACTGTATTGGACTCACAACTCCAACTCATTTTCTGCTAACTGCACAAGCCAAGACAGTTGATATACTAGTTAGGTACGGAGGCCATGTTGTTATACTCACCGAGATATGATGGACATCTTACTAATCTTAGCCTGTGCACTGGACGACTGGTGTTTGGTGTGTTTTATCACGTCCTGTAGAGCTCTCCAGAATTCATCCATACCTTTAGATAGTATATGGTGGTCATCATCTGCCTTCTCCCTGCAGACCGCAGCAGACAGTGGTAGATATAGACATGTTACTAAGGACGTGCTACATAGACACTATCAATATATCAATCTGGAGGAACAAGTACAAACCATCACATACCTCATAGACATACCTCATAGACATACCTCATAGACATACCTCATAGACATACCTCATAGACATACCTCATAGACATACCTCATAGACATACCTCATAGACATACCTCATAGACATACCTCATAGACATACCTCATAGACATACCTCATAGACATACCTCATAGACATACCTCATAGACATACCTCATAGACATACCTCATAGACATACCTCATAGACATACCTCATAGACATACCTCATAGACATACCCCATAGACATACCTCATAGACATACCTCATAGACATACCTCATAGACATACCTCATAGACATACCTCATAGACATACCTCATAGACATACCTCATAGACATACCTCATAGACATACCTCATAGACATACCTCATAGACATACCTCATAGACATACCTCATAGACATACCTCATAGACATACCTCATAGACATACCTCATAGACATACCTCATAGACATACCTCATAGACATACCTCATAGACATACCTCATAGACATACCTCATAGACATACCTCATAGACATACCTCATAGACATACGTAATAACCATCTATTAACAAGAGTCGTGTCAAACTTATGTTAACTAAAATTAACTGCTGTTGCCACATCAGAACAAATATGGTAAAATTATAAAATGTGGTCTACTATTTAATTATATCCTTTTAATCAGGCGAGAAATCACTACCCAATTATAGCAATGTTGTGATATTATTAGCCAATTATAAGCAATGACCTGATGTCACAAAGCCAATAATAGCAATACTATGATTTTAGTAGCCAATCATTGCAATGCTATGATGTCAGTAGCCTATCATAGTAAAGTAATTGTACCAATAGCCAGCTGAAATTCCATCTACTATCAGTACTGTTATTAGCACCACATACCCAGCAAATAGTACTGCAGATCGCACAATGAACTTGAATAGAAGGTCAAGGACCTCGATGACCTGAGGGAGCAGAGGGTTTGGTTTATCCTTCTGCTGTTCCAGAACCAATTTGATCTGGTTGAGGAGATCTCGGTGTGCAAGAGTGGCACAGAACGTCTTCTCTATGTACATCTCAAACATTGGCAGGAACTGGCGGAAGTTTCTCTTCTTTGTGAAGCTTAGTATGTGAACCTGAGATATTACCACGGCAACCAACATAATATCAGTCACTGCTATTCAATACAACCATGATATATACTATAGTAGAGCTTTACTATTGTATGAAAGCAAATCGTAGTTTACTGTGAAACATGAATAAATACAAACACTTACTAGAGCTCGGAATATAGGGTTTTGATTTCTGCCGGCCTCGGCGTCACATGACATCTGAAAGAGGGAGTTCAAGAAGTCCACATGGTGCTGAAATGAACGATGAAACCGACAATAGAATATGAACCAATCAGAAGGTGAGTTACATGACCTCGTGTAGTAACAGCATTGTGTCAGCTGACCCCAAGAGCACATGCAGTAAGATGGCTACCCAGTCTTCAAGAGAACAGGTTGATACGACAGTGAACAATAGTGCAGCTCGGTCTGTGAATGTAATCTACTGTGAACTATCAACCCAACACAACAACTATTCTCTAAACCACCCTGTATTTTCAAAGCCTTGAAACCTGGGCTAGGATAGCAGGACAGTGTGGTCTAAGTGGACACAAGAGTTCACATCACTACTTCCAAAGCCTGTCAAGTTTACCAACTGACCGATCGGGTGATTTATCCATAGACTCACCTTCATCAGTTCATTGTCGTCTATCTTCACCACATCATCTAGGAAACTAAGAAGCTGCTCCGGACTGGCTGCGTAATTCCATTTCAATATGTTCAGCAGATTCACTGCAACAGTGCAAACATTGTGTGTGTAAAGTAGAGTCAGACTAACAATGTGCATAGAGTGTGCAGAATCTCATGTATAAACTAGTTCATCAAAAGTTTAGTAGGAAGTGACCATCTTAGAGCAGAGCTCTGCTGCAGTTCCGTAATTCCAAAAAATTATACAGATACACAGGTTAGACATACATGTACATATTTTATGATAACTATTCGGATTAAAAGTCTAAAATGAATCAAGACAAAACACATTTTTCTGTTAACAAGTTCATATGGATGATAGAGCTAGCCTCAGGACCTACCATCCTGAGTAAGTTTTGTGGAGCATAGTGTGGTCTGCACGTAACACGAGTCTTTAGGATTCATGCTACAGTACTGGTTACTGGTAGCTGTTGGGGAAGCTGGGTTACCACTCTCATATGAAAGGTTAAGGTAGTGAGGACGGCAGTTCTTCTTCAAGTCAGTTCCCTGTCAACCACAGAACCACTGAGTGATAAACTGTGTTACATGCAGCACTAGCAAAGGGTCAAGGTCACATTAGTGCTGAGCACAATGAGTATCTAAATATGTCAGTCTATCTGGAGACTAGTAGAGGAGAGAAACTTAGACATATTAATTTTTGCCCATTAACTAAATAACATCTCCAGAAGTCTTTAAATTTTCTGGGATTTTCCGTTGGTATGACCAAACTTTCTCCAATCAAATCACAGTTTATTGACCAGCAAAAGCTTCAGTAAATTAAGTGTACATCGTTAACCAATAAGACAGACATTGTATGAAACTAGCACTAAACATGCATCAACTACAGCAGAAAGTTGAATAAAAGGAAGTCAGCCATGTTTACTATCTGCTGCAGACGGCATGCTGAAGCTTAGCGCAACTGATGGCTCGGCATTGAATATAAACAACACTCACTGAACTACTGTGTTTCAACTGAAATAGTAAACATTGGAGTAATGAATCTACACAGAAATTTCAGGCATTTAATTGTAGATGACCCCATGAATGGTCTTTATACACTATACCACATGTAAGTAAATGCTACCATAAATGGGCATACTGTACATTGTGTGCACTCTGCTCCACGGAAAATAAATAACATCAGAGTCTGGCAGTACAGCAGAATTGTAGTGAAATTGATTATTTTGAGCAAAAAGGTAGCTAAGAGGGAAGTTAAATGTGTGTATAGCCCATGCAGTTCTTACCTCTTTTTTATCAGGCTATGAAGAAGTAAATACTTTGTAAACATGGTCAATTTTAAACCAGAAAGAAGGAGGGTGAATAAACATATTATTTAATATGACAGTGATATTTTTCATGCAAGGCTAGTCATAAATAAATTTCTTTGCAAGAAAAGTATCACATATAATTCACATCATTCAACGGTTCTCAAGCATTCTACTGACTCTGATGAAGATTAGAGATGTAAAACATACAAACATATTTTATAGCATTAGGTAAGTATAAGAAATGATCAAACTGTAAACTGTCTGATTATCCCATCAGTAGATAGTTGACCAATAAGAATGGTGGAATATGTTACAGGACCAAAAAGAGTTAGAGAATAAGCGGTGCTACTAATAGGATAGAGAGAGAGAGAATATCACTAACCTTGTACACAACCAATGAGTGTCGACGATCCTGTATGGTCGTACCCTTCCTATCCTCTAGCGGCAGATAAGAAAAACCAAAAAATTTCTTCTCCGCACCTTGTGCTAAAAAACATGTCCATGAAAATTGAGAGCTGCTAGTAACTTAGCAAATCCTAAGTGTTCAGAGCATTCAATCGATGAGTGCAGAAGGCAACAAATCAGTGAACCCTCAAATCAACAAATGAATCAACAAAAACATGTTAGTAAGTAGCAGTAAGTTAGTTATTTAGTAAGTCAGTCTGTGAGACAGTCGATAAGTCAGTTAGTAGGTCAGTTAATCAGTCTGTGGGACAGTCAATCAACCAGTGAATCAGTCAGTCAGAAAGTCATACATCAGGTCAGTCAGACAGAAAGCCAATGAGTGAGTCAGTCAGACAGGCAATGAGTCAGTCAAACAGCAATGATAAGCCAGTCAGTTGAACAGTCAGTGAATGAGTGAGTCGGACAGTCAGTGAATAAGTCAGTCGGACAGTCAGTGAATAGAGGTATCAACTAACAACCTACTAGAGCAATGTCTGAACTCTATCCTGATATGACAATCCCTGAATACATGCTCTGGCAAGGATATCTTTATAACTTCTCTCCACTTTGGTTTGTTGGTGTGATAAAACACAGCAGCTTCATACATACTGCTGGGTGGTTCGCCTGCCATGCCTGATATACACGCCTGAATGAATAATACAGTGATAGTTGAACAGTTTCTACAAAGTAAAACCTGGCTTTTTCTAGTGTATTTAGATTAGATGCTAGATGTAGCCTAAAACTGAGAGTAGTCACAGATATTCATATCAATTTAGGAAGATAATAATGAATACACCATTACCTTTTCCTCTCCGTCCTGATCAACTACAAACACTTTGGCCTCTATATTTTTGTCAGCAGTTTTACCTCCCTTCTCAAAGTCACATTCATAGAGGTTGAGGTAGAAATCATTCCTAACATCATCTATAGATAGTGATAGTGAGATAGTAAAATTAATGATAGCACAATTAGTGACTAGTTAAATACATATAAAACTATAAAACAACTAACAATGTTTCAATATAAATTTGTTGATGATTTAGTTATTTTAAATCAAACACCTTTGGGTGACACTGTTACACCTGTACATCACATATTTATATAAATATAGATGTGTGCCACTTTACTATTTCTTTTTTAAGAATTTACTAATAATAAATAAAATAGCATAAGTTGTCAACATTCACAGGCCTATTCCATGCATAAGAATGAGGGCTATGCAGCGGATTGAGCCAAAGGTGCACAACACAGTGAACACACAGCACATCACAGTGAACATACAGTACAACACAGTGAACATACAGTACAACACAGTGAGCATTCAGCACAACGCAGTGAACACACAGCACATCACAGTGAACATACAGTACAACACAGTGAACATACAGCACAACACAGTGAGCATTCAGCACAACACAGTGAACACACAGCACAACACAGTGAACACACAGCACATCAGAGTGAACATACAGCACAACACAGTGAACAGACAGCACAACACAGTGAACATACAGCACAACACAGTGAACATACAGCACAACACAGTGAACATACAGCACATCAGAGTGAACATACAGTACAACACAGTGAACATACAGCACAACACAGTGAGCATTCAGCACAACACAGTGAACATACAGCACAACACAGTGAGCATACAGCACAACACAGTGAACATACAGCACAACACAGTGAACATACAGCACAGCACAGTAAATATACAGCACATCAGAGTGAACATACAGCACAACGCAGTAAACATACAGCACAACACAGTGAACATACAGCACAACACAGTAAATATACAGCACATCAGAGTGAACATACAGCACAACGCAGTAAACATACAGCACAACACAGTGAGCATTCAGTACAACACAGTGAACACACAGCACACCACAGTGAACATACAGCACAACACAGTGAACAGACAGCACAACACAGTGAGCATACAGCACAACACAGTGAACATACAGCACATCACAGTAAACATACAGCACAACACAGTGAACATACAGTAAAACATCATGCTGGTGCAAATAATATGAACACAGTGATTAAATTTTCTTCTAAGATTAGAGATCGACACGATACAGGGTCGGGTAGCTACTAACTACTACCTTCCCTTCCCAATGTTGATGAGCATGACAAAGAGCTTAGGCTAAGGGAGCAAGCGAGCATTATATAAGCAAACCACATGCCCTCCATACTTAGAGAGCACAAATGAACGTAACAAAGCATAGAAACATAATTATAGAGGTACATTATATTTTTTATCTCATCTAAACAGGTAGGAATCTACCACCAAACAGTTTATAGATAGTAGAGACAGCCATATACAGGAAGTGACATCACAACAATTGAGAATACAGGTTAGACCTTAGTATCCCATAATGCACTTACTCGCTAGCAGCACGTAATGTGCGCTGTATTCTGAAATTATAGAAGAGTTTGTAAAATGACTGTAAAATTTTGAGCTATAAAGTGCATCTAAAGAGTAACAGTCATTGTAACCGTAGAATTATAAAGGAAAGCTTTATACCTGCTTATTGCGTTACAAGTGTGCAATTTCATTAGTAAATAAATACATCAGGAGTTTAATATTAGCATAGTACATGTATAATAGTGGTCAGTTAGCATCAGCATTGTATAGGCACACACATGAATATCGGATATACAGAGTCATGCAGACATACCAGGTGCCACAACGTCAGCAAATCCAAGCTTCTGAGTGATTTTGACCCTCTTGTTGAATATCTGTGGGTATTCCTGTTTTACTGAGAGTATATCTCCATGAAACATGCCCAGAACCACATTAAGTTTCTCTTTAAATATAAATATACTGTATATTACAAGTACTTCATGATAAATTATATTGTGTGTTTTCCATGTATATCATGATAAATATAGTGTAAATTACATCATGATATATTGTGTGTATTACATCATGATATATTGTGTATTATCACATCATGATATATATTGTGTGTAGTACATCATGATATATCGCGTGTATTACATCATGATATATCGCGTGTATTACATCATGATATATTGTGTGTAGTAACTAACCCATTTCATCTGTTTTTCTGTCCCGTATCTTCCGTATAACAAGATCAGTAACAGAAAAGAATTCCTCGTCCTTGTTCTTCACTCTGCATATGCGTTATAATACAGAGTATAATACAGTAATACAGAGTATAACATAATACAGAGTATAACATAATACAGAGTATAACATAATACAGAGTATAACATAATACAGAGTATAACATTATAATACAAAGTAGAATATAATACAGAGTATAACATTCTAATACAGAGCATAACATTACAATACAGAGTATAACATTATAATACAGAGTATAACATTATAATACAGAGCATAACATTACAATACAGAGCATAACATTACAATACAGAGTATAACATTACAATACAGAGTATAACATTATAATACAGAGTATAACATTATAATACAGAGTATAACATTATAATACAGAGTATAACATTATAATACAGAGTATAACATTATAATACAGAGTATAACATTACAATACAGACTATAACATTATAATACAGAGTATAACATTACAATACAGAGTATAACATTATAATACTAGGAATACTAGGAAACTTTCAAACAGAACCCAAATTAATGCCGTGGTATTATTTCTTTGGCCCCCATCAGTGACAATTCCTTGGATTGGTCTGATTGCACATGTACATTTTTGTACATGTATTTAGTTATATGTACAAGAATACTAGATAATACCTATGTTGGAGTTGCCCACACATGTGAGTGATTATTAAACAGTGGACACGACTCTGGGAGGGGTCAATCATTGCAGAGCTAGGTATTGGAAAGCACTATTAGAAAGTACAACAGGGCAGCAATGAAGTACTGAGTAATAGAGATCAAATAAGCCATTCTCTTTGCACATATGAGTATATGTACACAGCAACAGAAAATAGTTACTCAGTCAAAACGGTAGAATGTTGAGGGCTATCTTGACATGTACAATGCTAGCTTACTTCGTAATCTAGGTTGTATAAACGGCATGCTGTCTAACAATAGACATAGCCTGGTTTCCAGGAATTCAATAGACACTGGTGGGGGGCTTGTACTTACGTCATCATAGGCATCCCAAACTCTTTTCCTATTGGGCTCTCATCTTCATCACTTGTCTTGTTCTGAGTCAACACATCCCGAACAGAAACAGCTACAAGAATATAACCGGCGAATCACGGCACAGAACACCACAGTAACTACACTAACATACACAGTATCTACACTAACATACACAGTATCTACAGTAACATACACAGTGTCTGCACTAGCATACACAGTAACTACAATAACATACACAGTAACTACACTAACATACACAGTAACTACACTAACGTACACAGTAACTACACTAGCATACACAGTATCTACACTAATGTACACAGTAACTACACTAACGTACACAGTAACTACAATAACATACACAGAAACTACACTAACGTACACAGGAACTACACTACCATAAACAGTATCTACACTAACGTACACAGTAACTACACTAGCATACACAGTATCTACACTAATGTACACAGTAACTACACTAACGTACACAGTAACTACAATAACATACACAGAAACTACACTAACGTACACAGGAACTACACTACCATAAACAGTATCTACACTAACATACACAGTAACTACACTAACATACACAGTATCTACACTAACCTGCACAACCATACGGTCTCTTGTAGTTTACTACATTCTTAGAGGAACCAAATGTCCTACTCTTGGATTTCTCATTGGAGCGAAGACCGGAAAGTTTATAGATGTGGGCAGTAAGATATAGGTCAAGATTTAGGTCAGACGTCGTCAAATCCTACAAGGCAGCCAGAGAAGTTTATATCAATATAAATTATATTGCTATGTACGTGAAACACTGTCATCACAAACTTATAGAATCACTAGGAATAATTTTTCTATCGAGTAATTTAGAATAATTAACGTAGTGAATGTGACTATTAAGTAGAGCAGCTGTTACTCTTGACACTCTGGTCTGTCTGGTCTCTCTGGTCTGTCAGGTCTGTGGTACTGGGACTTACCACAAACATGGCGGTAAAGAACTCTCCACATTCTGTATTCTCAGTGCTCTGAATTATCCCCCCTCGTCCTAGTCGGCACATGACACGCTCCCTACAGCCAATCACAGAACAGTTAGAGTTTTCACTCAAATAGATAGCCAATAAATATCACCAACTCAAACCATGACTCACTGGCACCAGTATGGTGCAGTTGGAGTCGTCGCCCCTCCGTTTGTGTGTCAATCAACAGCCAATGGGCATGAAGATCGACATTTCTGGTTTGAAACTAAAAACGATAACATACAACATACACGTAATATTATTACTGAGGTCTTCGATTTATATGCCAAACAATGAGGGGGCAACTCCACACTGTGACATATAATTTGAGACTTACGAGATGAATTTCATAGCCTCAGCATCATAGAGTGAATAGTAAAGTTCCAATGTGTCCTCGTTGTCTATGTTAGCTAAGCACTTGACCTGCATGTGCATGTGGTGTGAGTTATACTGTTTGCTGCCGGCAGCTCTGGTTGGTTTGATTGTCTGTTAATAAATAATAAGATTCAATATAAACATTGGTAGAGGTAGCTCCTCTCACATAACAGTCATAATATTATAAAATTATTGTCAACTTTTTTCCTTTACTGCATACATAATAAGTGTAAGTGTATTTATAGTACCACTTGTACAATACCACTACACCAAGGTTCACATAGCTATCATATCTCAAGGGCAATATATATCATGATCAGCAGCAAATTGAATTCTCATGAAAAACCTCAGATTAATAAGAAGTACACACAGTTCTTATACCATATGTCATATACATAGCACTAATATGTTTATTTAGGTACTCTCAACCCCCCCCCCCCCCTTACTAATTAGTTTTCATAAAAAGGTTGTAAGGCTAAACTTGTTAAGATCACTATCTCATCTATGATTTTACAATACTACAATGGTACAATTATTATACTCATACATGTACAACACTAAATAATGACTAAACCATCTTATCTTATAATATACCATAATACAATGTGCATGATACAATAGTTCCTTTTGATACTCTTATTTAATCAACAAGAAATCAAATAGTTTCAAATAAATTTCTAGATTGGAGATGAGTAAGCTGGTACCATTCACTGCTACCCTAGATATCACGCACACAGTACTAATGCTTATGATACGGGACATACACATATCACATTCGATCTGTACACTAAGTCCTATACAAGAATAACATCTTTCCTCTAAAAACAACTCTTTTCTAAAAATTATGATTAAGACTTTTTTGGAACAACCACTAACCACACAGCTACTTCTCCATAGAGCCTGTCAGTCATATTGTGAACACCTTGGATATTTGCCAACAAGAAATATTAGGGGGGGGGGCTATGTAACCAAAACTATTATTACATGGTCTAAAGATGGCCTCACCTTGTTTCCACTAGATATACTGGAGTCATGAATTAAATAGAGATCTACTGGACTAATTGTGTCTGTGTTCACCTGTACACCATCTACTCGGGGAACCAAGTCTAGACCTAACTTCCTGTCAAACATAAGTTTAAAAGGGTAACAATCACATCGCACTACAAGGGAGTGAACAAACCTAATGGGTAATAACTAATATGACCAATTGTAGCAAACTGTTTACTGTACTGAGATATTTGGCCTGGCATAGATTCCACTAAAAGTGTGCATGAATGCATATACACATATACATATACATACATGTATACACATATGCACAACTCCATACTGTGAATCAAGTCCCAACACAAAAGTGATTAAAATATTGAATACTGCTATACAATGATAAAGTCTGGATGATTCCTATGGCTAGGAGGTAGTGAGCTATACTATTGTGTATATATAGAGACAATACAGTGTCCTACATTGAACTTCCTTCAAAGACTTGATAACTTTCACACTTATCAACTAATTCAGTCTCATAGTCATATACATGTAGCACAATTTAGTACTTTAAAATGAAATCATATCAAAATAATGGCAGTTCACAGGTACACTAACAAGTAGCAGTATATTCCATTCTTATAATAATGAGAAGATAACTCTAGTTATAAAGCCTGCAATACTACAATGTCACTTACTTGTTACCCCAGTCTAGCTTGTTGGTAATTTTAGACCTAAGTTCTGTCTTGAGGCGTGCAGTAAGGTAGGGGGCTGTGTACTCCGTCCTCAATTTAAGTAACTTTTGTATCTCTACTTGTATAGACTTATTTAGCTATAACAACATAAATAATATGATAATATAATGTACATGTCACATACACTTGGCTTTTATAACATTGACAATATTACTATATTACTATATTATTATATTTAGCAAATAGCTGAACTGATAACATTATGATGAGTTAATAGCAGTGCTATCTTCTATACTGCAATTCTACTGTAGGATCTATTCTATGAACATCTAATAGCCTGGGTTCCTAGGATGACTAACCATGTCTTGTTGAGGGGAGTTGGTGACAAAGCCCTTCTTTAGCGCCTTGAACCATTCTTTTAGGGTGTCATTCAGTTCTTCTACTACACTGTCACCTTCATCATAAGCGCTTCTGAAATAGACACAGTAAATACAGTTGCACTACATACATGTGTACATACATACATACATACATGTGTACATACATACATACATGTATGTGTACATACATACATACATGTGTACATACATACATACATACATGTGTACATACATACATACATACATACATACATGTGTACATACATACATACATGTGTACATACATACATGTGTACATACATACATACATGTGTACATACATACATACATACATACATGTGTACATACATACATACATGTGTACATACATACATGTGTACATACATACATACATGTGTACATACATACATGTGTACATACATACATACATGTGTACATACATACATGTGTACATACATACATACATGTGTACATACATACATACATGTGTACATACATACATACATACATGTATATTGTATCTGTGAGTGACTAGATCCAAAGGCAGAGTGGGAGAGATCCCCCACACATTCTGTACTTATCTGATACCAGATATGCAAACTGCAAGGGTAGAGAATCTTTGATAGCCTTAGATCTTTATTACTGAGGTCATTAGGTTGGAGAATACTCAATAATATAATATGAAAGTAGAGAAGAACTAAAGCACCTTAAAACTAATGTCACAATTTCTACATCCACAAGTGCAGAGCCTAGCTCCTTGAGTTCATGAGTAAAACCACAGTTACTGGTGAATTAAAACAAAACAGTGAATATTATATTAGATATAGTAGTAGAAGGTATAAAAATAGATAATATGATAAATTATTATACAGTGCATAGACTAGTATAGATATACTATTGCATAGTCACAACGACCAAATATATATTTATATAAACTACAGTGCACTATATGCATATTGAGTATATGGATGTATATATATATACTTCTCTTTCCTTTTGGAATATATTATACTGATGGTCACTTCCGTGTATAAGAAGTAATACTCTACTGAGTAAATAGAGAGATATTCATATCACATGATTACAAATAGCTGATAAACCATGAAGAGGTAGCAAGGTCCCCTCCCTATACTATTAATACACCTGCGTAGGTAGGAGGCAGGGGAGATAGGAATACCCTGGTGGAGCACCTTAAGGAAGTAAACATCATCTACTAACCAATCACACGACAGTAGACAGATTGATGACAGGGGATGGTGGGCAATTAGCCAAAAAGGGAAGCACAACAAAGACCTACATTAGCCAAGTTTGAGAGCTTTCAGAGAGCTAGGAATTGAACTTGGCCTTTCCACTTTATTATTGCTAGCATGAAAGAATAACATAAAACACAAAGCAAGAATGCAATCATATAGCTTATCAAAATAACATACTATTATACACTTGATAGTAAAAGCTGGCCTACATTATAGTTACTGCACTAATGACATTGTAGCCTATTATAAAGGGACTCTAAAAGATGAATTTTCAAAATGTGTTTACAGGTGTCTGCAGGTAGTTACAATGAGCCCAGGAAGCAGTAAGAAGATGGAACTACACCTTGACTAAATAATTCTACACTAAACACATGCAGATTTATCTCCTCCTTTGACACTTACCTCACCCTCTGGCCTGGCTGCTGTATGTGCACATACTGTGATGGAAATATGCCCTAAAATGTAACACATTACAGTATTATACAATGTAACATGCACCCATTATGACCCCTGCTATCAGAATCAGACATCTTCTGCAAAGTTCAACTTTAAGGAGCTTTAGCTGCAGAACATAAACGACTTTCAGAAAATAATTTAGATGTTCTACAATATATTATGTTAATTATAAATACATTCCAATTGGTAAGTACATGTATGTGAATCAAGTAGAAGCAAGAAAAGATCGGCCAATTAAAATAGGCTTCACTGCGACTTTATGTTTGATTGCGAAGGCAGAGTCACCTAAGCATGTAGTTAATCTCTCAACTAACCATAATACACTAATAAACACTATGCAGGGAACAGCAGTAGGAGAGGGTAACTCTGTATAACCAGTAATAATACCACAGGCTAAGAGTATACAAACCCTTAGCCTGTGAGCCGAAGAGCAGATATAAAATTTCCTTGACTAATGGAAAGTTCAACACTTTTGGGATTTTCCCCAAGAACGAGCAGACAACTATAACTAGTATGGGGTCCTATGATACTCACAGACACAGACTTATTGTTAACCAGATAGCCTTTGTACCATCCTAAAACACAAACAATATACAGTACAATGTTGGTATATTACTTTCATCAAACAGTGATATCCCCATATTACATGTATAACTACATGAGGTAACATCCTAGTTCCTTACAAAAGGTCAATGGTGGCCTTCTCACAGATATTACTGTGTCTTATGTGTTGTCTATGTACATACATTGTAGCCTATTACTATCATATCATATCATATCATATCATATCACATAGTATCTATGTGTACAATACTTTTGATAGAATGATCAAGATATCTTACTGTGTACAGAGCATATTATGTATTCACAGTTTGTGTAACACATACTATTTGGTTAACTTACATCAATACATACAGTAAGTAAATACATGTATGTACATAGACACATATATACTTCCTTGTGATAGTGGGGCACATGTACATGTATAATAGATATATCACTGGTAGTGAGCAGCTACATAGTGTATCATAACATAATTTATATAATAGAACATGTTTACTAACTAGTTCTGGTGACAACAATACTGTGTGCTATTGGGGTCATCAGGGGTCACACTTCCTGCTATACAGTATTTAGTATATATAATACTAGCTAATGACTATGATTATAACAGATTGCTGTGGATATGATAATACTGGATTAATCAGATCATAATCTTACACAATGTTATTAGTTAGTAAAATAATATTTTTTATAATAATATGTGATGTAATATTATTGACAAACAAGATACAGTGTAGTTCCGGTGCCGGAAAAACACCGAACCACCGAACAGCGGAATGGAATTCACCGAACAGCGGATGAATTTAACAGAATAGAATTTCTTTGTTTGCCTTACTTATAGCATGATATTAGGCCATTATAACCAGCAATTTACTGTTATGAACTCATAAAACTCTTGCGCAATTCAACTATGTCATTTATAATTATAAAAAATTAATTATAAATTTTTATTCAGACGAGCAATAAATAAGTGAGTAAGTAGAATCTAAACATCTCGACTCTCAAATATCTAGCCCACAATGTTCCGGAGCTGAGTGGCAATAAACATAATATTTTGTGCAAAAAATATTTTACTAACCTACTTAATAAATTGTAGGCTAAATCACAATGACAATGAACAGCTTTAGCAATAAAAGGCAACTTATGCATTGATGAACGGTGAGTGTTCCTGAGAAATAGTAATGAATATAATGAGTCCCAAATTTTATTAGCTCAAGATTTTTATTGCAGCTCAAGACATTTCGACTAAGTTCAAACTTGCCATTTCTTCACTAGAACTACACAGTTCGGAAAATAAATAGATAATCAGATAAAGATTAGCGGCGCAATGTGCGTTTGCTGAAACGGGTACTTTTCTTTTGTGTGGATGGTAGCAAAGTGTGACTTCGCTTTTCGGAATTCCCAACTGTGCCGTGGTTATGGTAATTTACAATCAATGAGCTATTGACTTTAATTTTTATTTTAAGTTTTAGTAGAACAAACCCATAATACTAATTAGTAGTAGTTTGGAAGGTTAAGAAATGATTATTTTATTTTAATTTGTTGTTTCAGCACTATGAAAATTCATATGGAACTTCTGCACAGTAGAATATGAATCCATTGATATAAAATAAATTCATGTAAATTAATATAATCATAATGTCAATGTGATAAGTATTGTTATATACAATACACATGGTATTTTTATTTAATTGGTATTTGATTTGTTGTGATAATGATTATTGTTATTGTCTAACACAGTTGATATATTAATATTGTTTATTATTGATCAATTTTATGAAAGATGGGCGATTTTATATCAGGTCGGCATGTCTTTATACTGGCTCGATCTGTTCGGTGATTTCCATTCCGCTGTTCGGTGGTTCGGTGTTTTTCCGGCACCGAGTGTAGTTCACTGTTGGTCAGCATACCTTCAAGAATATCAAACACAACACTGGTAGGCCTATAGAATGGGGGTAGCCTGAGTTCCCCTAAAATAATGTTGGTGATTATCTGTTGAACTAAGGCAGATGTTTAGCCCAAGCTCCAAACTCGATTATTAACTACCCATAATATTATAGGCAATAGTTACATTGGAACCCAGGCTCTACGAGAATCAATGAGTGATAGGAGAGTAGACTGTGGTCTCACCTTGACACTGCTGTTCAATGACCACCTGGTCACCAATACTCAAGTCAATAGCATGTGGAATCTCTCCTTTCTTGAAGTTACATACAACTAAAATCAGACATGAATATTCATCCATCATATTTACAGTAAATACAAGCCATGTAAGTAAAAGGAAGTACATGTATGTACATGTATGGGGTTGTGGTATCTCTACAGTAAGTATCGTGTTACACGTTACATGTTGCAGTGACTATACTGAACTTTCCCAGAAACTCAGGTATTGTAATACCATTGATGTGACACTAGTGTTTATATGCTGCCCCGGTTTAATTTGGTCATACCTATGGTCTACATGACCTGTATTTATACAGAATACATAGAAGTTTTATACAAAAACTGCGACATACCACAGTCAAACAGAGATTGTAGAGTTCCATGTACGGATATAGAGATAGAGGAACTATTAGTAATGAATAATAATATAGTCATCAGTAATGACAGCCAATCATATTGCCCCAATCATCATGTTTTGGACTTTCGTCTACAAGACTGGTCAGCCATGTGACTGTCGAATCTGAATAGTTGCCAAAATAATTATAATTATAATACAACTACAATTACTTTGTGTGTATCATACTCATCAATAGTTGTTATTATAACGGTACCCATGGCAACCAATGCCTTATATCTAGTATCATCTGAGCCCATATCTGATGAGCTGCAGACCAGGGGGGACACTTGAAATAGTTAGAAATGAACCCATTATAGTGTCTTAAAATATCTATAACTAACAGATGTTCTATTGAGATAAAGAAGTTCATGTAATGTAATAATAGTATATTATAGCAATAATATAAGTATCTACTTGACTACCAGTAGTATACAGAGTAGAGTAGGGTGCACAGTAGCTAAGGGCACATGTATATAATATACATGTATCTAATACTGTACTATATGTAGTATGTACACAAGACATGCATTAGCTACTATATAATGTGAATAGTACAGGGATAGTGAAGGACTAGAAACTAACAACAAGGTCATTGAACATCAAATAATCTACAGTTTACTGGTACCTCACTCTGACATTTTCTTAAGTCATAATAAAAGCAGTTAGCCTACTTAGCATATTATAATATTATATAGCAAGTAGTAGCTGACTAGAGACAAAAGCATCAACTGCAACTGGAAAGTACAATATAGGTGCAATCTATTAATATAATATAACTGAATATCAACTTATAATGTATATTTAAATGTTATGATTCTTGAATTGAAACAGTGCATTTCAGTTCACCAGTTGATTGCAGATGCCAGCAGGTGCACTGATGGTTATCTAGCCATGGAATACCTCTAGACTAGCCTTCTATACACTTGCATGTAATTAAATTTGACACATTTTGTCTAAATGTAGACATTATTATAGAGCAGCAGTAGACGTTGTGATCTCTAGCTAATTGCAACTAAAAATCAATTGATGAGTCACTGGCAGCAGCTTAATAGCTGCCCCAATGCTGTTTATATACATCAATTACTGTGAATCATTGAATGAATAAGATTATCATTGATCATGTACTACTAACACTACTAACACGGCTGACTACAAATATTACTAACTTGAAGGATTGCCAAGGTTTGAACACAGGTAATAGCTTTCACTACTGTAATCGCAGTGACCAGAAATATTCTAGTCTACTAGTCCATCACTTGTGCCCTAACCTGGCCTTCCTCACTATCCTAACTACTGTTTAGAGGGTCAGACACTGACGGACTGAATAGTCAAGACCTCAGCTACCTTGTCACACATACATGTAAATTGTAAGGTGCTATAAGATAATCTGATAGCTATTGAAGACAAACTTTCACAAAGGTTACAATAATAATATACTTTCCACTATCTAATCAGTATAGTATGATTGATTGGCTTGAGAACTATTACTGCAGTGTACTCTATTTATCTCAACACACTGGAACTAAATTAGCTCAAAGAGGAAGTTAAACAACTTGTACAAATTACTAGTAGGCACAACTTGATTATAATTCGTATACTTAGTAAACCTTATTGTATTTGGAAATTGGGTCACCAAGCAGGCCTGTGTTATGAAATGAAAAGTTCACTGACTCAAAATTAGTTTTTGAGAAACATGTTAGTTCTGCTGACAGCTAAAGTGTACAACAGTATGCAGTGGTTTGAATATTATACTGTGTACAGAGTGAGTTACACACAGATTGTATAACACATACTATTTGATTAACTTACATCAATCTGTATTATGCAGTAAGTAAACATAATATGTACATAGAAATACTTCCTTGTGATAGTGGGGCACATGTACATGTAGATGAATAGGTATATCACTGGTGGTGAGCAGCTACATATCATATTATGGAGGAAACAAAAGTTTGTAGACAGAATTATGAGGACTACATTATACCCTCCTATTATATACAATGCACCTATTCGGTTGGTACTAGGTAATATACCTTACTGTATACGCACCTATACCTATTCCTTTGATACTTTTTGCCCACATTCTTTAGACTGAAGTCCAGCACTCAGCATAAAATAAAAAGTTCCCTCATTAGATATCTGAAAAATAAATTAAGTTAACAATTTAACTTTAGTCTAGTTTGCAAAACCATAACTTTAATAAATCTTTTAATCCAAACAACTAGGCCTATCACCACATCAGCAAACTTTCATTCCGAATTATCCTCTCTATGCGAAGGTTGAAGACAACTTAGTAGCCAGCAAACCTATCTGGACATTTACTAAATTTAAATGTATGTCCCTAAATACATATATATACATATACCCTATTATTATAATTATATACCCTCACCCTCACTTTTGTCACTTGCACTGCAATGATACTGCCTCGTTGAAGGCACAACCACAACACAGTGGGAATGATATCATATTTATACTACACCAAATTTGGTCATAAAAACTGATATTGCCGCATGATCTGATCTCAACATGATGTCAAAATAATCAACAGTGTATAACATAATATCATGCATGTAGGTTTGCTGCTGAGGAATTCCTTGAAACGTTCACTGTCACTGCTCATTGCCAAATCATAACAAACATTAGAACAGCATTAACAACTATTAGGCCTACATATCACGAAATTACAGCAATACAATTATTACAATCAAAAGCAAAATTGTGTAAAAATATAGTTTTAGTTGACATATAATATGAATGTATATATATTATTATTTATAAATTGATATATATATAGCATAATAAGAAATAATACATAAATTATTATTACATATTATTATAAAATATATATTATTACACATTACTGTTGAAGATGCAAAGAAGTTCCAAGATAACATAGACGCTGTACATAATTGGTCAACAAAATGGAAAATGCCATTTAATGAAAGGAAGTGCCTAGCCATAAGCTTTGGCAAGGTGACACCAATCCCCCAGTACAAACTTGGCAATGCATCTCTTGAATGGACAGGTAGCACCAAATATATCGGAGTGACTATCCAGGCAGACCTTAAGTTCGATCAACATGTACAAGAGAAATGCACAAAATCACGTAAGATACTAGGAGGAATCAAGCACCTAATGTATCATGCTCCAAAAGAAGCTAAACTACTGGGCTACACGAGTCTATGCAGACCTGTACTGGAATATGCAGATGTGGTGTGGGACCCTTCAACAAAAAACAAGACCCATGACTTAGAGCTAGTCCAAAACAGTGCCATAAAGTTCATAGCCAACCTAAAAGGGCGTGCCGACAGTATATCAGAGGCAAGGGACCTGCTAGAACTCCAAACCCTGGAAGGAAGACGGAAAAACCACCGGCTAGTTCTACTCACCAGAATTCTCCAAAACGAAGAGCGGCATCGCTCCCTGTCCAGAGCATACGATGACATAGTGAACAACAGAGAATCAGTAACAGTCACAACTAGAGCAGCCTCTAGAGGAGAGCCAACCTCAATATCAACCAACAAGTGTATCTACCATAGTAGTTTCCTACCACGAACCATTCGTGAGATGAGAGGAGAGAACAACCACCAAACCTAAACAGCGATGTGCTGTAACAAATGAAAACCCTAATCAATAATAGTTAAACAACTAGAGGCTTCCCTATAGATTTAAATAAAATTGCTGGAGAAGTTCTACCTCATCTGAGGTAATTCTGAGGTAATACTCTGATACAAACCGATTTAATAATGATTACCAATGGACAATGACACCACTTTCAATATTGACAAATTACTAGAAAACACAGTGAATTTTTACTTCTATTGCGATCCTAATGAGTTATCCATTGAATTATTATAGCCTTGTTAGAGCAACATGCTAACATGCATTGCAATGCCAGCATGTTGATTATAATAGCCTACTAATAAAATAACCATTAGGTCTATATATTATATGTATAAATAAATTAATTAGATAGACTATCACATTCATCAAATTAATCACCAACACCATCATAATGACAACGAAATTGATAGCAAATCGACAAAAACATTCCATAGGTAAACTCAATTGCAGTCAACAATATGCAATTTATTCTAGCTTTAATAAATCTAACTTTAGCATACTAATACTTACATAAATGCTTTGTTTTCAATTTATTGACCAATTATAAGTTATCAGCAAATGTAGTGGTGCAAGTACCACTGTACTAGTATAGGCCTAGTAATAGTAATTATAGTATAGTTACAATATTCATATTGATCATTGATGCAAAGACAAAATGGAAAAAAGAAAATTTAGTTTAAATTAAAATTAAAACTACTCGAAATGAATTAAAATTAAAAAACACGACATAAATAAACACCTGCGATTCAGCAGCTAGGTATGCGAATTTATATAGTGGGAAGGATGGCTGATCGTGCAGCAGTCTTTTCTCTGAATCGTTTGTCTGTCTTTTGAGTAACTAGCATTTCAGTTTACTATTGTTACTTGCTGGTGAGGTCGCAAAAATAATAATACGGAAGCACGCGTGTTTTTACCACGCCTTCGTTTTATTGCCCTTGCCCAATCCGCTGCTGTTTAACAATAAACTAATCGTCGCAATGCTTTGAAAAGTTGCTGTTCTTTAACAGTCCTTTTGTAGTTCGGCGGTATTTGTTTCTCTTCTATAATTGGCACGCTTCAAGTATAGGTCTACTGTAGCTCAGCAATTTGTTTGAAAATGGCGAATGCCAGTTCTTTTCACTTTGTTCAGCCATTCTTCTTATTATCTCAATTGCTCCCGAGTTCGAGTGATTAACCACGTACGCATTCTTACGTTAATAATACTGATGGCACCAGTAAGTAACTGTTGAAGTAAACTAGAAATCTTAATCACTCTCGTTGGTTTTAACAAGGAGTAACTCCTTGGTTTTAAATAAATTTTAATAGCCACGAGTCAATGGGCTTGACTGATACACCCTAGTACACAGTTCAGATTCACAAGGCACGAATTGATATAGATCTTTGAACTTCATTTGGGGCATAATTTGTAATATGTTGCTGGTAGCTGGAGCTATTTGCCATTTCACCCCACTGTTGCTTACTTGACCTAGGTGACTTTTGGCATAAGATAATGATAAATCAACTTGTATGCTTGAATGCTTCCTTATCATTGTTTGTACTGAATGATAGCTGTGCTCAGCAAGTAAACGACTCGATGTTATAAGGTAGGGTTGTTCCTTGAGGGCCAGCATCATAATAAAATCACTAGTAAGTCCTCAAATTCTACAACTGAATTCCAGAGAAATTGCGTAAATTGTTAGAGGGAGAGACTCTTCTGAATACGCTCAATTTTCATTAGCTATATCACTGTCAAAAGTGTGAATTCTGCTGACAATAGAGTCAATGGATGTTTCCTATTTAACAATGTAATATGTTCATTCACTTCCGATTTGGCTTGGTTAAAATTCTTCTCTGCAAATCCGCATTTAGGCCTACTAGGCCGTAGACCGTTTCGTGTTTGAGGAAGGATAGAGTCCAAATCTCATCCCATAATTACCCTTTTTAGTTAATTATCTCAAAATGTTGAATTCTTTCAATATTTTCCTAAGTTGCAAGTCAAATACCATTATTACTTCCATAGACGGTAACGCCTGCACTCCCTGACTGGGCCAATGTTATAACAACAACTCCTAGCACACCAATCACAGTACCGATAGCTGCTTGGATATGCATTGCTGTTGGAGCATATGCACTAGTAATCGCTCTCATCTTAGTCATTCGACAATGTGTATTGGTAAGTGCTGTTTAAGTTATGTAATTTCCATGGTAACAATAATAATGTATATAATTATATAGTAATGTAGTTTTGTCCAATCTTATACATTTTAATGTATGCTTGAACACCTCTGTCACATCTATGACGGGCATGCGTCGTAGGTTGCAACTCAAAGTTCTAATTAATTTATTCAATGTAGGATTTAGGTTTTTCAGTGTGGTATGTTAGACTTGGCCGAGCATGGTTATGACACCCAACATCACATGACCAACACCACATGGCCAGCTAAAATTGTGACCAAAAAGACCATAGCTACACAAGTATTGGCTAATCATCAATTAGGTTTCATCTTGCTAACTTATTTAGCACATATTATACACATCAGTTGGGTATAACATTGATGTTATATACAGTTGTATGATTCATATAGTTGCTTTTAACAGGCAAAAGGACTGTGTGGTGAGTGTAGATTCAACTGCTGTGAAGGCTCATGTAGCCAGTGGTGTTTTGAAGCATGTCAGGCATCATGTGACTGCAAGTCTCCCTCATTGACGGGTTGTCTAGATGCCGTCTGCCCTCAGAGACAGGTAGTTATACATACCCAACACCATCGTGCATGTAGCCACATAGTGGAGTGTCTAGGTGCATAGCGTACAACGCAACCACGCAGTGGAACCTCTTGGTGTTTCCTGGGTAACATATAAATACAACCCACACTCCTAGAGCTGATATCTCTATGTCTAAGAAATCATTGTGAAGTCAGTATGCGGAGCATCGTTAGCCATTGCCTATTACTACGAGTACCGTCTCTGTCGTTCTCACTGAGTCATATCAGTCTCTGTGGTTCTCACTGAGTCATATCAGTCTCGTAGTTTGTGCTCATACTTCACTTAGTTGACGTATCTTTCATGCACAACAAGCCTGTGATTGTTTAATTCAAATTTATAAGACTAGTATGGTTTCATTACTAAAATTAAATCTCATTTCAAAAGTGCAGTTTTTTAATTGAATATTTCTTTTTATGTCCACCGATATCTTAGAGTTCAGGTCATTAGCCTACTGTTGCGTACTCATCACATAACTTTTGTAGAATGATGGTGAATAATGCAGGAGTATACTAGTATGACTAGTCTGCTAATTATGATATATGTTTGTAGAATGTAAACTTTGCTGACGCCATGATGTGCCGCTGCTGTGTCGACCAGTGTGAATGCTGTCAGGAAGGATGTGAATGCGGCGATTGTAAATGTGACATGAAATGTGACTGTGAGAATATAAACTGTCTCTGCTGTGAGCTCAATATGGCCGGTACAAACAACCGTCCACCTCCACCTACGTAGGTGTCAACTGTATAAAGGGCACCCACCTGTACTGTCTGTACAAACCGTCCACTTATCCTACGTAGGTATAGAAGGCACTTCTCTTCTGTTAGGATCTCCTATGCTCTACTTGAATGTATATAGCAACACTGGTTCCTTACATTTTATACAGTTACAAGGGAACATAACTCTTACCCTTACTGTGTGTAGCCTTTGATCTACATCCAGCAAATCAAACTTCCACTGTACTGTCTGCTACTAGACATAGTATATAACGTATTATGGGATCATAGGCTATTACACTTCATTTGATGACCTCTAATATAATGTAATCAACTAGTGCTACATGGTATGTAGGAATTAACTTGAGTTTATTGTGCTGCATGGTTAAACCTGAAGGATTAGATAGTTATATTTCTCTCCTACATGTAGTTAGTCCCATCTCCAAATAATATATGAGTTTGAGTCATAATAACAACTCCATACCCCTATCTGGTATATAAACAGTGTATGTAAAGTAAATGTACATCGAATATGGTGTTTTAATTATTCCGTCCATGCGTCTAATATTTGACAGTATTTATTGTACTGTATGAGGCAGTCATTACCATAATGTACTTTGTTTTGTTTAAGTACAATTGCTGCTACTTAGTATGAACTTGATTAAATCTCAGGTGACTCACTCGTATACTTACTTACAAACAACACCAGTGTTATGTTTTTCTATATTTTATATATGTAATGCTGTCATCATGCAAGTTACTGGTTTGCCTGCAAATAAACTAATTTAAGATGAATATTCCTAATTGGTATTACAACAGCAAATCATCTCTAATAGACTAATACTGCATTATATCAGTATGAAAGTGGAAATGGCTTTGCTAAGTTTCATTTACTAGTTTTATAGTAGACTGGAATGTTGCAGTCACTAGTAATATCCACATAGCTTCGCAGTTCTGGTGGAGTCAGTTTATTGTAACCTGCTAGTGTCTATGATCCACTCGTCCTCCTTCCCTCCAGGATATTAAAGTTGTCTCACCCTTGATGTCAGCACTGTTATTCCTATAAAGGTATCTGAATGTCTATTTTGGTGTGCTATGACAACTCTGTTTCAAACATTTCTCTCTGATTCAACAATTTCATTGTTGATACTGGCCAGTTTCATCATTCAGTATCATCTTGTAAATACAAGTATAATGGCATGTAATGGTGTCCTGTTAACCATTTTAGTGCTGCAAACTCATAAATGTAAATGTAGGTCTCTCCAAAATCTAACCGTCTGAACATAGTAACAGCTGTAGTGCTTGTTTACACATGATGATTTTCATGGTGTAATACATCTGTATGAATTATTTCAGCATCTCTAAAGAACAGCAGATGCTGTGCTGAAGGATACTGTGCCACCCCAACTCTTCGGCTATCTGACAAGGAATTGTGGGTGAAATATCACTAGTTTGTGAGCTACCTATTCCTGTATTGTGGGAGATATAAACCACAGATCTAATATGTGATTGGGAGTGTAAGTTAGTTACAATTCCACCCAGTTTATTAGATAATAAGTATAGGCCTAGTTATCCTTTTCTTATACAAGTACATTATTTATACAGCGATTTTTCCTTTGTTATTCTACACAGACTTGTATATTTAAAATGCTCAGTACCAGTATGGGTATGTACACAAGCATTGAGTTGTTATCACACACGGACTGAATTGCCACGATCTATGGTGCATACAGGTTTAACACCCTTTCTAAATCCATCGTTATTTTTCAATGCCCCTCCCTGTGTTAAAAGGGAAAATGAGTTACAGTTCCTACCCCACATAGCTACATGTATTACATGTATATTATTGCAGTGACCACAGAGATAAGACAATTCCAAAATAATGCTGATGATACCCACAATATATTTTCCATTGTGCTAGTGCGCGGTATTCAATAGTCTACTATGGTTTATATTAACTTTGTTCCAAAATGTTCTCTCTGCATGTTTTTGATACAATTTTTCTAACTTAAATATTAGCATGGCTTCACAATTTTAGCTGATGTAGTTTATTATTCCTTCCTAGTAGATCATCCACAGCATTCATTATTATGGAATCCTAAATACCCTATAGATCTCTGCAACCAGCGTGGAGTTGTTACCAATATAGTAGTCATTGTGGGGAAAAGGCAACTTGCACTGATTCTTTCATACTTTGATATAGCAGAGAAAGGCGGAGAGTTCCTGTGCTGTAAGTTGTTACTATAATCCTAGTAATACCTCATCAATAGTATTGTTAGTGGTTTATTCTTATTCTTCACTATCTCACCATGATAAAACCTTACCAGTGTGACATGTATGCGTCGTATACATGATAATCATATTCGTATAGTGTATGAATGTCTTATTTGTTTAAATTTGGTAGCAAATTTATAAATGCTGGAGATTGTTATGTATTTCTGAGTTTTTGTTTTTTATTATTCATTTTCACCTGGTGTTATTCTCTAGTATGAAATACTTCAATGTATCTTGCCCACACCCAGAACCTGTTTGCACTTTGTTATAGGGTTTTATTGTAAATTGTTGAAGAGTTTTCCCCTGTTGTTGGAAGTGTATCTGTCTCTATTCCAGTGTGTGACTGTGCTAACCTAGCTTGATTTCTCCTACCTTAATAATTTAATATGGAGGACCAAGTGATGCGTAACAAACTGAAAGAGAAAGAGCTTATTGCACAACAGGCTAGGGAAGCTACTGAGAACGCCGTGAGTCAATGCACTTATACATGTATCTGCTCACTTTTGTATCAATCCTTTTCAAATGTATCTATAGAATTTTAAATCTTGTTTGTTGCACATTGTCCTACCTTCCCAAGCCTTGCATATGTACACATATGATTTACTGACCTATATCATTATGACAGATTGAGGGAAGTTACATACTTGTGCTTTCCTACAGTTACATACTTGTACTTTCCTACGAATTGATTTTTTGTCTCTCTAACAGATTGTTGAGACTGCCAGTAGATTCTCGTCTAGTAGCCGACATCGTCGTGGAAGTGATGAAACGTCATTCTCCCAAGACTCTAATAGGTCAGTGACATATATATATATATCTATGTCACCATGTCATAGGTCAGTGACATACAGATATATCTGTGTCACATCTCATAGGTCAGTGACATATATATATACCTGTGTCTTCATGTCGTAGGTCAGTGACATACATGTACATCTGTGTCACCATGTTATAGGTCAGTGGCATACACATACATATCTGTGTCACCATGTCAAGGTCAGTGACATACATACATGTATATATCTGTGTCACCATGTCCTAGGTCAGTGACATACATACATATTTATACCTGTGTCTTCATGCCGTAGGTCAGTGACATACATATTTATACCTGTGTCTTCATGCCGTAGGTCAGTGACATACATATCTGTGTCACCATGTCGTAGTTCAGTGACATACATACATATTTGTGCATTTCCTCTGTTATATTGATGCATTCAGAGCAGTTGAATATGTTTGGCAAGTTTATTAGAAAGAGTATAAATAATATGTTCAACTCTAAACTGTACCTTTATGACTCGTAACTTTAGGTTTCTAGCGCAGAACGATCAGAGGAGAGGGTTGGGAGTTGCAGATACTTCAGTGAGTACATAACTACACTCCATATAGCATCGTGCATGTGTAACTCTGTAACAACACACAAGCTGGACTGTTATGAATCGGTAGTCTATCGTCTAGCTCGATTCTACATGGACATACATATTGGTGTGTAAACTACTAGCATGCCTGTGTTTAGGTTCACACATTATGTTGACTTGGTGAATTGTCCTTATTCATCTCTCCTATAATCCTGTAGCTTGTCACCGTGGCAGATGGAAGGAATCTTCGTCCTCCACAAGACGTCCCACAGCCGTCCAGTTGGGGCACCATGAAAATCGTTAGGGTAAGTGTTGTTATTGCAGACAGTAGATCAATAGCTGAATGCAGAGTTGTTGAGCCACTTTCTTTCCAATTTTAATGCGGAGTCATTTATTTTTTACTCCTATGTTTTAACAAATCTACGAAGTCATAATGCATCCCTTACATTATTCTAGCTTCAGACTGAGACAGCTTTCTGTTGTCCCATTTCCATAAGACTCAGCTCTATATATTCTTATAGCCTGACCCTGCGAGCCAAGAGTATGACCTTGAGGGTAATGCTGTTAGAGTAGCACAGGCTATGGCTCTGTCTGCACACGATAAGCTTCGAGTAGCTATGGCAGTTAGACTTCAGAAGATATTAAAGAGAGTGAACACAACTTTAACCAACGCTGGACTAGACATTGATTTAACAGTGAGTGCTTGCTTTATTAGAGGGCGGCCATGGTAAATAATGGCTAGATTGCTGGCTATAGATGACAGAATTTTGGGTTTGAGTGTATTCAGGGTCAGTGTTTGCGAGGAATCTCTTAGAGAAACAGGGAGTTGTGCCCACAGTGCTTCTTCAGCTACTAGCAGCTCTGTTGCATATCTAAAACTAATGATATCATTTACCCAACCTTCATGGGCACTTTATGATATATTTGTGGTGATACCATGTTACACCCTGCAAATGGTTACCATAGGCAATAGCATAACCCTTCTAAGAACATTGTTTTCTCTGTTATTTTCTCTTGATAACTCTTTCAGCTATTACAATGCAGAGGTTCATTACATACAGTAGGTTACTGAAGCCTTTGGTTCTGTTGATGTCACCATGACTATGTATGTTATTCCTGGTGCTGGTTTATAGGCTGATACAGTCCACCCTATCGATAACGAAATGAGGCTACAGGAACTGGAAAACAGGCTAGTGTTATCCAGCCAGCTTAAGGCTTACGGCACAGACACTGTGGAGAAACTGGGGATTCTGGAGGAGGTCTGCCTGTGGTTGGACACAGCACAAGTACAGACAGTAAGTACACTACTTAGTAGTACAACTGTACGTACATGTATATACAGTAAGTACACTACTTAGTAGTACAATTGTATGTACATGTATATACAGTAAGTACACTACTTAGTAGTACAATTGTACGTACATGTATATACAGTAAGTACACTACTTAGTAGTACAATTGTACGTACATGTATATACAGTAAGTACACTACTTAGTAGTACAATTGTACGTACATGTATATACAGTAAGTACACTACTTAGTAGTACAATTGTACGTACATGCATATACAGTAAGTACACTACTTAGTAGTACAATTGTATGTACATGTATATACAGTAAGTACACTACTTAGTAGTACAATTGTACGTACATGTATATACAGTAAGTACACTACTTAGTAGTACAATTGTACGTACATGTATATACAGTAAGTACACTACTTAGTAGTACAATTGTACGTACATGTATATACAGTAAGTACACTACTTAGTAGTACAATTGTACGTACATGTATATACAGTAAGTACACTACTTAGTAGTACAATTGTACGTACATGTATATACAGTAAGTACACTACCTAGTAGTACAATTGTACGTACATGTATATACAGTAAGCACACATAATAGGATTGGTGTACTGCAATGGCAATGAGAAGTTGTAGGGTCACATTACTATATATAATATGCTATAAATTGATACTTAGAGAGCCTGTTGCAATCTTAACCTGCGGTCATTTGTGCAGAGCAACGACAGTAGCCATTTATTTATGAGTAGCACACAAATAGAAAGTGGAAAGTCTATGATAACCAGGTTGTTGTCACAATAGTGTAGTGTTTATGATATGATTGTTACAGTTACTAGACACGTGCTCTTCTGCTGTACTAGCTAAGGAAGGGCAAGAGATCGGCGGTATCGTAAAGCGTATCAAGTAAGTGTTATAACCATGTCACCATGGTATTCTACATGTTGTATATCTGGTAATCATTTCACTAAGTAAATTATTAAGGGGTTCGGCCATTATTTTTTGGAATCTTTTTTCAAGGAGAGTAAAGTATGTGGGCAACATGCAATATTCATGCTTGTAATACATGTAGGTGTAGGCTAACATATTTAATATGTGTATTGTTGTAACATATATTTTTGGATCAAATTTTTACTACTTAGAAATTGTTTTATGAGAGATCATTACCAATCTTCACATTTTATACCCATGGTGTGTTCACATCAAAAATCATATATTATTCTAACATCTTCAGGTAGCTTTTCGTGCGAATTACTAGATATATTGGGAATTATCTCTCATGGAACAATTTTGTAATAGTAATAATATTATTGTATAATGTACTTTTTAGCAAGGAATTTATTTTTGAGCAGTCAGAGATTTGTTTCAAATCCATGAAAATACCAGTCCCTGACTGGGGTTTGAACACGGGCCTCTACGGCACCTAATTGCCTAGCACAGTGAACAGAATATGCTACCACTACACCAGCTAAGGTTGCTGGGGTTTGAACCTTAGCTGGTGTAGTGGTAGCATGTTCTGTTCACTGTGCTAGGCAATTAGGTGCCGTAGAGGCCCCGAGTTTAAACCCCAGGCAGAGACTGGTATTTTCATGGATTTGAAACAAGTCTCTGACTGCTCAAAAATAAATTCTTGGCTAAAAATACATTATACAATATATAGAAAATGGCCAAACCCCTTAATAATATTATATAGTAATAGTAATAGTAATTATATTTTATAATTTGCTCATTTCTGTAACTTGGAGAACTAGTTTTGAATTTACAAGTTCTATATTTATTATACAGTGTACATGTATATTATATTCATATACATATTGCTATAAATGTCTATACGTTTATCTTGTACTAGTGAGGCTATGATCAACACCATTAACACAGTAAGTAAAATGAAACGTCTCGGATATAAGATGATGAAGCTGACTGGAATAACTGGGTGGAGGGAACAACTCAAACTATGCCACCCACCGTTCCTAGTCACAGGTTTGTAGAACTAACTCTCAACAGTTGGTGTAGAATTCTACTAACTCTCAACAGTTGGTGTAGAATTATACTAACTCTCAACAGTTGGTGTAGAATTCTACTAACTCTCAACAGTTGGTGTAGAATTATACTAACTCTCAACAGTTGGTGTAGAATTCTACTAACTCTCAACAGTTGGTGTAGAATTATACTAACTCTCAACAGTTCATGTAGAATTATACTAACTCTCAACAGTTCATGTAGAATTCTACTAACTCTCAACAGTTCATGTAGAATTATACTAACTCTCAACAGTTCATGTAGAATTCTACTAACTCTCAACAGTTCATGTAGAATTCTACTAACTCTCAACAGTTCATGTAGAAGTATACTAACTCTCAACAGTTCATGTAGAATTCTACTAACTCTCAACAGTTCATGTAGAATTATACTAACTCTCAACAGTTCATGTAGAATTCTACTAACTCTCAACAGTTCATGTAGAATTCTACTAACTCTCAACAGTTGGTGTAGAATTATACTAACTCTCAACAGTTGGTGTAGAATTATACTAACTCTCAACAGTTGGTGTAGAATTATACTAACTCTCAGTTCTTGGGAAAATATGTTAACTGATTAGCCACCGTCATAACTGGCTTTGTAGTCCCCTTATTTTGACTATCATTGTGTTTCTAACTGACATTTTCGAAATATTCCTTTACCTTCTAAGGTAGATGTATGTATACTAATGAAATATTTAACACCTGTAGTGATAAGTAGAGCTGTGCACTGACGGCAGCCGTGATGCTCTTTATTTGTTGATATTATAGAAGAACTGTTGGGTGCTGACTATGGCAGTAATATAAACAACGCTTTCTCAGTTACCTCCACCTGCCTTTCTGAACTCAATAAACTTACAATCAACCCTGTGTCTCGGAAATGTAAGTACTCTCAGTAGAGGCTTACTTATTTAGTCTGAAAAATATTGCAATTTGAGTATTTTCCAACCTACATTTGCATATTGTTTCTTATCTCTGTTGTTATTACATACATATTTGACTGTCTACTCATTCATCCACTGTGTATAAGAGAGTGATGGTTGCCCAGTTAGGCTTATCTTTCAGTACTGTATAATTTAATAGAACTTATTTAACTTGAGGTTTTACTCGGAGTTGCCCACACTTTATTTACCCTGAAATATAACCCCCAGTTTAGAAATTTATAAAAGTTTACTTAAAGTTATCTCCTCTGTTATACAGGGTTGCATACATTGACCAGTCAGATGCATGCCATTACTGTTTGTACAAGCAACAGGTTCGCAGATCTGGAGTTCTATGAGAGACAACACAGAGGCAGCCGAGAGGTGAGCTTTAATCTAACCTATGCACATCCTGTTAGTAGTACTGCATCACGCCGTTTGCCCATCTGTCTGTGTCCAACTAACGGGTATGTTTGGGAAAGTTTTCTAATTTCCAACTTTTGAATGCAAAAGTTTGAATTATTTTTTTTAACAGTGGAACATCTGTAGTAATCTTTTGATAAAATCATGGTTTTGAAAGAGAAAGAGTGTTGAGTTGCGAGTGGTTTTTTTGTAAATACACTAATACGTGTAAGTTTGTAGTGTATACATGTATGTTTTCAACAGAAAGCCATAACATACATGACTAAACTAAGTATTGCTCAGATGCAGTCTAGTAGGCTTGGGCAGCACATAGAGGAGCTAGAGGCAAAGAACGCTGAGCTGGAGGAGGATCTGGTATGTTTTTAATTTGCTTCCTTGTAACCAAATATGGTCATGTCTCTGTTAGGGAACCAAGCACACCTTCTGGGGAAACAACTGTAATTCTTTTACAATGCGTCTTCTATGAATGCATCATACAGTCAGTTAGCCGCATCATAGATCATTTCCTTTACAGCGACAACGTGATAGTAAACTAAAAATGGCAACCGACAAGACTCTGTATTTAGAATCGTTAATCTACAAGTTAAAGAGAGAGGGTGAGAATATACAGAGATTGTTGTCTAAAGAGAAGTCATGTGAAATAGAGATGATGCAGATGAAGAAAGCTCTGGACAATGTAATGGCCCGGAGTTCTCTTCTCTCCACTAGTATGACCGATGAAGGTAAGTCATATGACACGTCTGCAAGTATGACCGATGAAGGTAAGTCATATGACACGTCTGCAAGTATGACGCTCTCAATACGCAATTGGAATAGGAGTCAGTGAAACTGTTTAAATTTAATAGTAACATACATGTAAGTAAGATTGTTTACTATTGCAATAAAAACAATATAATAATCCTGAAAGCTGATTGGATGGTGAACTGATGAGTCACCAAGAAACAATGTCTCTTCGTGGGTCTTAGCACAAGCACACTATTGTCCCCCAATCATACATTACAAATGACCTTGTGCGATTTCTCGGTGTTTACCTCCAATATTTTCTGTTATCACGGATTACAGAGACACTTTTGCTATCTCTAGCTGAGAAAGGAAAATGTCCTGATGAGGTCAGAAAGTAATGTGTACAATCACTGTTTTTACCTCTCACAATGTCTGTATAAGCCGTTTATATTCAACAGGAAGTGACAATCTATCGGGAGGTGTGCGGAGAGATTCAGCCTCTCAGACGATGACTGAAATGGTATCTGGTGGTGACATTGATATGATCTCTAGTCAGATGCAGGTGCAGCAGACAACACTGAAACGTCTGAATAATGACTTGGTCACATGGAAGGTAGGAATATGTCTGACTACAGCATCGATAACCACTTTTTGTTCTCAGTCCATATGCATATAACCCTATATGTACATGTGTACATGGTACTTTGATTAGCTCTACTACAGCGCACCTGGGTCACATCATACCTCCTTTAGATTGCTCCTTTGGATAGTTTCTTCTTTCTCATTACATATATATAATGTATGCATGCACTTACTCGTATATATATAATGTATGCATGTACTTACTCGTACATATATAATGTATGCATGCACTTACTCGTATATATATAATGTATGCATGCACTTACTCGTATATATATAATGTATGCATGTACTTACTCGTACATATATAATGTATGCATGCACTTACTCGTATATATATAATGTATGCATGCACTTACTCGTATATATATAATGTATGCATGTACTTACTCGTACATATATAATGTATGCATGTACTTACTCGTATATATATAATGTATGCATGTACTTACTCGTATATATATAATGTATGCATGTACTTACTCGTACATATATAATGTATGCATGCACTTACTCGTATATATATAATGTATGCATGTACTTACTCGTATATATATAATGTATGCATGTACTTACTCGTATTATTGATGAAATAAACAAACAAACAAATATGTATGAGCTACATGTATGACTTCAAGTAATTAAAGAGGCTTACTAATATACTGAGTTTTTATTTGTTGACTAATTATATTTCAGAACACTTCCAAGTGGAAATCTAAAGTCATTGAAAGATTAAAAGATAGAATTGTGAAAACCGAAGGTAAGCAATAATCATTTCTATTCACCAACTAACCTACCTACCCTAAAAGCAGAAATATTTGCTAATCCTGGAGCATTTTGCGATAGAAATATTTAGCGAGTTTGGCCTATCGCGAAATTTGTTTAAGTCCCAAAATTGATGTTTAAGCATATTTTAGCATTAAAACCAAGCTTAGCTAAGCTCTATGTTTACTCAGATTTATACCCCACTTACATACAGTACAAAACTACAGCTGACTCCTATATAGTACAGTAAGCCCACCTGTGAGGTAAAGTAATTACCATAGCTTGTTAAAAAGTCCTCTGATTAAGCTCCTACTCTAGGGTACTTACCAATTATGTTACAGCAAATACTTGCTGCTTTGTGAAATATTCAACTATGTATCATATAGCTATATAGCTGCATGTATGGTCTGTTTAAACCAGAAATTATTTAAATCAGTTTGAAAGCAGATATTAATAGCGATGGAAATTATTTGCGAAATTCGCAAAAGTTAAAATGTATCTGCTTTTAGGGTATATACTCACCTACCGATATACTCACCTACCGATATACTCACCTACCGATATACCCACCTACCGATATACCCACCTACCTATATACTCACCTACCGATATACCCAGCTACCGGTATACTCACCTACCGATATACTCACCTACCGATATACTCACCTACCGATATACTCACCTACCGATATACCCACCTACCGATATACTCACCTACCAATCTACCCACCTACCGATATACTCACCTACCACCATACTCACCTACCGATATACTCACCTACCGATATTCTCACCTACCGATATACTCACCTACCGATATACTCACCTACCTATATACTCACCTACCGATATACTCACCTACCGATATACTCACCTACCGATATACTCACCTACCGATATACTCACCTACCGATATACTCACCTACCGATATACTCACCTACCGATATACTCACCTACCGATCTACCCACCTACCGATATACTCACCTACCACCATACTCACCTACCGATATACTCACCTACCGATATACTCACCTACCGATATACTCACCTACCGATATACTCACCTACCTATATACTCACCTACCGATATACTCAGCTACCGATATACTCACCTACCGATATACTCACCTACCGATATACTCACCTACCGATATACTCACCTACCGATATACCCACCTACCGATATACTCACCTACCGATATACCCACCCACCGATATACTCACCTACCGATCTACCCACCTACCGATATAACCACCTACCTATATACTCACCTACCGATACACCCACCTACCGATATACCCACCTACCTATATACTCACCTACCGATATACTCACCTACCGATATACTCACCTACCGATATACTCACCTACCAATATACTCACCTACCGATATACTCACCTACCAATATACCCACCTACCGATATACCCACCTACCGATATACTCACCTACCGATATACTCACCTATTTACCAACCCACCTCCTTGCCAGTTTCACTTGCCTGCACTATTAGTATTAACTTGACAGTGTTCTAATTTCATATTTATCAACAGGGCCCACTGGTACAAATTTCTACCAAAAAACTATGAAAGAATTGAGAGAAGCTGAGCCACTTGACAGTAAGTTGACCATACCGTTGTTATACGTAAGTTAACAAGCTAGTTAGAGAAAATCCTAATAATATGTTCATTAACTATACATGCAATACCAACCTTGACATCCGCAGCGAACTCTCATTCATCAAATTGAGTTATTTGATGCCAACGTAGTTTAAGGGGTTATTTTTACCTGCTGCAGGTAATGCTAGTGCTTTAAATAGAGTGGCCTCTCTGCAGAATCAGTTAGATATTTTAACTGAGGACAACCGTGTCTGCCAAGAGAAAGTAATGAAAGATGTGGCAGAGTTGTCCTCTCTCAACCAATCATTGAATGAGAGGGAGGAAAATATAACCACAATGCATAGCTACTTACTGAGGAGGTTCTCTGGTCTACTAGACGGGACTAAGAAACATTCACCAGTGAGCAGAAGTATTCTATTTACAGCATACATGATACAACTCATCATAGCCTTCCTATTTATAGCATACCCTTACTATTTATAGCATACAACTCATCGTAGCCTTTCTATTTATAGTGTAAATTTTTTACTCACAATTTTTCTGTTTCTAGAAAAGCTACAATGCAAAGTACGAGGACACTATGAATATAATAAATGAAGTGGATCGTATGTTATGTAACATAGCGTATATCTCCCCTCAGCTCGCTCCTTTTATACTTACCCAAGATGGTAGAGCCATGTCTTCCGTATACAGACCACATGGTATGAATTATATGATGTAATACATGTACTTTGTGTCATGTCTCAGTTGTTTTATGTGCTTACACTTACATGGAAACTGCACTGCTCATTGGTTGCAGTCATAAACTGGAGTTATCCACCATTGATCTCTAGGGTACAATACATCATAAACTGGAGTTATCCACCATTGATCTCTGAGGTACAATACATCATAAACTGAAGTCATTTACCATTGATCTCTAGGATACAATACATCATAAACTGAAGTTATCTACCATCGATCTCTAAGATGCAATACATCATGAAACTAATCTGTTTCAACTGTTACATTTCCACAGATTACGTAATAATTCCACTAATTTATGATTTTACAGATCTTTTTTATAGTTCCATAAAATTACACCATTCGTTGAGAGAACAATTCACAAGACTATGTTTTATTTAAATTAGTAGATTAGCGACCTGGTGTTCAGATCTTAGTGGGCTACTCAAATAATATTATTATAATGATGAGTGTACCCTGGTGTATTATGGGATATTCTGGTGTATTGTGGGATACCCTGGTGTATTATGGGATAACCTGGTGTATTGTGGGATATCCTGGTGTATTGTTGGATGTCCTGGTGTATTGTGGGATATCCTGGTGTATAATAAGTATACCCTGGTGCATTGTGGGATATTTTAGATCCAGAAACTTCATCAAAGCCATTTAGAAAATCCTCCTCACCGACATCCATGAAGGTAAGAGTTGAATATGTCACCTACATCATATTCAATACTCTACATGAGTTTACCTGTCACCTACATTGTATTCAACACCCTACATGAGTTTACCTGTCACCTACATCATATTCAATACTCTACAGATGTTTACCTGTCACCTACATTGTATTCAACACCCTACATGAGTTTACCTGTCACCTACATCGTATTCAACACCTTACAGATGTTTATCTGCGCTTGTACGACCATCTTATTTTCGAAAGAATCTTATCGGATTACTTGTATCTGGTCAAAACGCATTCCTTCTGTCTTAGTTATGTTCAGTATTTCGTCTCAGCTCAGCGATATGGTCACAGTCTATCATCTACCTTAGTTAGATGTAGTTACTATCACACACATGTCTAGGAGTTGTCCTCTTGTTGTGTTGAGGATGTTCCTCCATGGAATACTCATCTCACATGCATGTGTTCCATTCCATGTACACTCACCATTGGTACGCTATTGATACTGTAGCTACTTCAACCAAGAAAATACTCAAGAAGATCAAGTTTCACAGGTCAAGGGTACAATACCCACAGCCCCTATAACACCTCCTCAAAAGCTTCCTATTTTTCTAAGACATCCAAAGCTGTATTCGAACGACGAAGGACTTTGAAAAAGCTAAATAATTTTAAAGATGTGGTTTTGTCACTGTTACCAGATTCTAAGTTTGCACAGAGTTCTACTGTTGGGAGTGTGCAGGAGATTGCTTCTCAAGCCGTTAAAAGTTGGAAAAATAAAATTAAAGGAAAAGTCAAATTTGACACAACTAACCATCAACCAAATCCTGAGCCTGACATACGCACCCCGTCCCCTACTGCAAGACTTTCTATGAGTCCCTCTCAGGCTAACATACATGTTACTCCAGGAACTCACTCTAACCTTTTCACTTCTATGCCTGCGCCATCTGAAATGTCTTCTACCTTTGTTCAGAGGTCTCCTATTAATATTGAAAGGGACCGTTTGAATGTTGAGGAAGCTCATAATCATGAGAAAAACGTTTTACCAAACAGGCTGCAAGTACCTGCTCATGTTGTCACTGAACCTGAATACAGCCATACCTCACTCACCGATTCACACACTCATGTGGCATCAGCATATTCCCCAGGAGAGCCTATTGGAGCTGCAAGAGCACATACTTCCGTATCTAGAACATTATCTTTTAGTACCGAAGGAGCACTTGTGCCTAAACTAAAGTCTTCTACACACCTTGCTGAAAGAATTGTACATGTTCACACGGTGGATACTGATCAATCATCCACACAATCACATACTCTAGTTTCCACACAAAAGTTAAGCACTGGAAGCATAAAAGATTTTGCTGCAGGAGCACCTGCCATCAACGTGCAGTCACCTGCTCATGATACTCAGCTGTTGATATCCAGGACTGGTCAGCAGCCAGGCTCTCCTCAGACAATCCAAGGTATTCTCTATTACATTACATCTCCATTCTCTCTATATACATGTATCATACCCTTTAGGTATCACTTCTTCTTGCTGTGTTTTCAGAGTTTAATAGGTGACACTCTTTTCAATACCATAGTCTTTTGTTTACTTGAAATACACTGACAGCAATTTTGACTATATTACCTTATCCTTTAAATGAAAAGTTTTCTTTTTGGACAACCTTTTATGGATGCAGTTTCTAAACTGCAGCTATATTTGGTGCGTGTAGGGATTCCAGGGGACTCCGTAGCAGAGCTAAAGTTTTCCCAGTTTTTATATCTCATTTGTGTAGTCGGTAATTGGAGCAACGATTATTTTGAAAACAGTCATTACATGGTGAATCGTAAACTAATAATATATACCTCTAGACCTGTCAAGGAAGTTTATAGACAACATGAACCAGATTTCAGAGAATTTAGTTTCTGGACTTAAAGCCGCTGCGCGTACTGTACATAATATGATAATAATAATATAATTTATATCAATATAGCAGATATTGTGTTCAGGGAGTCTATTAGTCATCACACTTATAAATTGAGAACAAGAATTGGATAGTCAGCACTGTTAGTACGTCACCTTGACTAAGGGCTCATGTACTCACTTACGTTTGTGTACCTACATCATATGTAGCAGCATTTTTGTGCACTGCACATGTGTTGCTTTTTCCCCTATTTCTTTTGCTGCTAAATAGAAGAAATATGTTATTATATGATATTATGAGTCCTAGCGTATGTAGGTATCTGACTCAATGCCTCATGGTGGTAAAATGAATACCAAATTGTATTTTCAATGGATCAGAAGTAAATTGACAGTAGTTTTGTATTTTTTATGTTCTATTGAATTGTTCAGCTTAGAATAACTGTTTTCAAAGACTTACCAAATCAACAAACAAGAAGGTCACTAGCTGCAGCTAAATCTACTACTGTCAGGAAATCCAGTACAGCTGATACTCTCCCTACATATCTTCCACGTCGACGCTCGTCCGCAACTCCTCACAAATCTCAGCTGAATATCAATATTCCAGTCATTCGTTTCTCTGGCTCCAACCTTACAGACACTGCACCATCACGCAAGTCTTCCGTATCACCACAAGTTCTACAGATGTTTAATACGACAGTTACTAGGCCATCGGTCATCGTAGTTCACTCCAAGTCGGAAAACATAGTTCATGAAGTAGCCCCAATAGAGACCACTAGACTGTCACTATCAGATGGTAGAATTAGCTCTAAACCAACTCATGCTAACTTAATGAAGTCTCTCTACAGTAACCCACCCAAATATGATGATGATTCGGGTAGAGATACGATGGCACCGACCTCTCATTCTCTAGACAAATCAGAGAAAAGAGCATCTAGAGATGCAGCCACCAATGAGACACCCAACATGTCTAGCTTAAAGACTGACCATCTAAAGAACCAACAAGTTAATGAGAAGTTTGAACGCTTGAATGAAAAGCCTTCTTCACCAAATAATAAGACCAGTTTAAAGACTGATGAACCTAAACGTCAGTTAGCGACTGAGCGCTCCCGCACTACTAGCACGTCTGGAAAGTCTCCAGGAAGATTCTACAATATTTCTAAGAAGGTTGCCGCACTTAACCGCCAAACACCAGTCAGCCTAAAGAGAAGGTCCTCGAAAGAAGGAGTTGCTAAACATCGAACTTCAGCTAACTGGGGTAAGACAAAAAGGAACAGCGGAAGTGCATTAAAGAAGCGAGGGACCGCTACTCAGGCTGTATGTCAAGGGAATGATCAGTCTATACAGTGTCTATTAGCTCAGAGATCCAACTTTAAACAAGACCAAATGGTGTCCACCTCCCCTTCACTCCTGGCTGGTATTGACTCTGCTATATCGACAGCGCAAGACTTGTCAGTTGATAGTAGGCCAAGAAAAGTACAATCCGCAGGCTTGCCTGCTGTTTCACATTTCTCAGCCTACCCTCATAGAAAGTCAACATCAACCCCGGTGTTCAAGAAGTTACCGGAGGGTTCTTTAGCTGTTGGTAAGTCTTTTTATAGACTACGCTACCTACATTACGAGTAGTTACTATGTACCTATTGTTGACTTTTGGGTTCAAACCAGATGATATAGAGACTTTTTTGCCAATTTCTCACACTATGACAGGAATGTACCAAATCTGATAAGGCAATTAATCTTTCAAGACTGGACTAATTGCTCTGGTCTAATAATGTTACTACCAAACAGAAGTTGTCTTCTTGTCTGTTTGGCATTAAGTCATCTCAATGATTGTATAAAACTTTGATGGTCTCTGACAACTCTGCTTCTTACCGTATGTTATTATGACCTTTGGCATAATTATGCCTAACTAGGGCAATACAAGGCCCATTATCATTGGGTGCATAGCCTTGGATCATTGACCATGATGCAACTTTTTGTGAGAGTGTAGAGTCGGGGAGCTGTTGCTTTAGTAACTTCATTACGTCACACATGTATACATATAAGTGTATTAGCTGTATTAATCAGGCAGTTTGAAACCATTTGTTTGGTGATTTTAGAGCAAATGCGAATCTCTTATTAACATTTTGTAGAGGACACTAAATCAATATATGGGCTGTTTGGTTCTCGGGCATTAAAGAGGCCATTGTCTGTGCTCTTACCAAATATAGTAGAATCCACGGCCAAAACTCTAGCTACCAACCAATCACGCGCTACCTCTCCTTTTACTTCCCGAAGTTTGATCAACCAGGACTATGGATCATACGGTGTATTGACCGGCGAGAGTCTCCAGTATAAGCACATGTCTGCTGTAAGTCTTCAGAGGCCAACCATTCCTCGAATCCTAGCTGATGGTGAATCACAAACAGAGCCCCCTCCTTCACAGCAAGCAGATCCTAAGATTCACGTGAGTTATCTATTAAATGCCGTTTTTAAAGCTTAAATAGCGATATACGACTTTCAACTGCTTGAAAAGATGGTGTGCGTTCGGTACAAGTGATTCCACATTGTATGTGTCAATTTCGATATCACAGTATAACGGCTCATTGTATTATCTTGTAAATATGGCCATCAACTGGTAAAGTGTCTTTTTCTTCTGAGAAGAAAATCTTTGGGAAATTATGCCGTCAGCGTGGCATTTGTGATGCTATTATTTTTTATAACTATTTGCTATTTGTGCAGACTAAACTGTATCATATATTACAGGGTACAGAATCTTTTACTGGAGGAAAACTGGGTTCAGTTGATGAAGCTCTCAATAACCTTGACCTTCTATATCACCACATAGAGGCTGGAATGTCGGCAGACATCCTGGATCAATATACAGCACTACTGCACATTATAAAACTGGGTTGGAGGTCATGGAAGGCACAGCATGCTGTCACTAGTAAGTTAATAAAATATAGCTGTCTGCTGCTACAGCCGCCGTCCCTGCTACTGCTGCTGCTGCTACTGCTGTTCTGCTGCTGTTCTGCTGCTGTTCTGCTGCTACTGCTGCTGTTCTGCTGCCGCTGCTCTGTTGCCACTGCTCTGCTGCCGCTGCTGCTGAACATGTACATGCAAACATTATACAATAATATACATAGCTAGCCTGTATAACCTATGAGCTGAAAGCATTTCCAAGTTTAAACTATTATCAAACTACACAATCTTATCTGGTAGTGTTTGAGCAGACAACTCTGGAAACGCTGCATATTGTATATCGCTACTATGTCAATAGTAACACTCAATTATTTTGTTGACAATCAAATGTATAGAAATATCTTATACTGGAGTCGATTGGCCTATCTCATGAAGTAAAATTAAATTTGGACGTGCTCGTTCATCAAATTATTCTACTCTTGTATTAGCTCAGACTTTACCTGCCTTTATTATATGTATTTACATGACTGTCTATGACTCTATGCATTACATACTTCATAAATTATTATGTTCTAGTCAATGTCATTTCGTATCATAGTAACAGTATATTATATCATCTCCTATTCCTGTAGGTGGTAGCAGGATTGATGTGAGGGCTGCTACACCATCCAGTGATGTAAGCTGATATTTCATTAAGTACAATGCAATGAAATAACATAATGTACTAATACACACATATACGTACATTGTAGGTTGATATACATGCAGACTCGTATCATAGTCTTTCCATGTGATGATGTCACAAGGTCAAGTAATTGCTGCATTGTACGGTATATGAATATGTATATAATATAGACCAACTACCTGCATGTATATTCCATGATGCTACTAACTTTAGCATGTAGATATCAGCATAAACAGGGCTGAAAGTGGTGAGGTGAAACACACAGCACAACAGAAGTCTCTCAGTCAGATAGTTACCGGCAGTGCAGTACTACGGTCTGTAGCTGTGCAGTCAGATGACCGCTTTCTCGACACGGTAATGTGTTGTTAATCTACTACCATCAAACCATATACAGTGTAGTATGAGTTGTGTGTGTGTCAATATTTGGTGTATTTATGTATAGCTGTACAAAGATGATACTTGGCCTATTGTTACATGTTGGGCATCAGTTGAAAATGTTGGAGAATGAAAAGATTTTTGTAGGAAATGAAGTACGATGAATTACTAGCTGACTACGAAGTTATACGATCTGCACTGAACTCTGGGATGTCTGAACTGATAGTTATGTGAGTTCATTCATATTCTATAGGACAGTCTGCTTGTGTTCAGTGTCGGCTACTTATGGCCATAGATATATTGTAATTTACACACATCTGATTATTGATAAACAGGAGTTATGTTCTTTTGAGCAATTAGTGGAATGTAATGTTTTCTCAAGTAATAACGGTAATATACTAGAAGTTATAAAGTGACACTAGTATTTCTAAATGTAAGGAGTTCTGAACATAGTATATGAACCATGCCTTCTGACCTAAGCAGGGTCAGAGGTGATACGATAACATACATATTTTTACTCATTTCTCAGACAGCAAGGTGTAAAAGAGGCTCTATCTAAACTTGACACTGAGCTACAGGTAGCCGACATTAGCAAACAGGTGTCCCTCTTCAGAAGGCTTTATGAAGTTCACAAGGGCTTAATATATCAGCTACAACAAGGACTGGAAAGTGTGGGTATATCACACACAGTATTCCCTAATCTTTACAAATACAACACTAAGGTTGTTACAGTTGTCTCTACTTGGTTATAACTGCTACTAAGAACAGTGCTAGGATGTCGTTAGTTCAACTACATGTTGTAGGATGTAGCCTATAAACTTGCATGGTAGTTGATCATTTTCCTTGTCGTACTGCATGCCCATCATATGTGAAAATATGTTTTAGGTCAAAGGATCAGAAAAAGTGACATGTTTACACAAAGGTGCATCAGGATATAAGATTAGTAATGGTTCTGGTCATTGGAGAGGTCACTGTGTGACAGCGGTCCATTCGGGGAATGTCCAACAGGTTAGCCTTGTACAATGCATGTACATGTATATGTTAACCACATGTGTGGTTTATAATGGAGTAAAGTACCCGTTTAACTAGCTAGTAAGACTAGTAGTACATGTAATGCATGGATCTACTACATGCATGCTATGCACAAACGTGTCTATATTATACAGGACAGGTTTTTTAACTAGAGATACTGCTTTATATACTGAGATTTTTACACATCCACTCTAAGTTGTTGTTGGTGTCACACAGTGCCTGGCTTTCTAATTCGGTCAACAAAAGCAATATTTACATGTAATTAGTTAATTAATTGTCATTGACCAATAGTTGATTGAATGGTCACATAGGACATTTGCATTCTCTTTGTGAAGCAACCAGAGCTGATAAAACTCTACAACAATGAAAATGATATGTGTTCAGTCACACATACACTGATGCCAATAACTCAATTTTTTGAAAATTGAAGCGGTTAGGACATTTGCATACTAGGGCAACGATTTATCTATATTGTACATGCATGTACGTATACTTATTCAGATGCCAAACCTTGCAGGAAGTAAAATAAGAAGAAGTTCAAAAGCCAGTATGAATATCGGTGTAAATGAATATATAGACTTACCTGGTAGACAGGTAGCTGGTATGTACATTGTATGTATATCATATGGAATTACCTGGTAGGCAGGTAGCTGGTATGTACATTGTATGTATATCATATAGAATTACCTGGTAGGCAGGTAGCTGGTATGTACATTGTCTGTATATCATATAGAATTACCTGGTAGGCAGGTAGCTGGTATGTACATCGTATGTATATCATATAGAGTTACCTGGTAGACAGGTAGCTGGTATGTACATCGTATGTATATCATATAGAGTTACCTGGTAGACAGGTAGCTGGTATGTACATTGTATGTATATCATATAGAGTTACCTGGTAGGCAGGTAGCTGGTATGTACATTGTATATATATCATATAGAGTTACCTGGTAGGCAGGTAACTGGTATGTACATTGTATATATATCATATAGAGTTACCTGGTAGACAGGTAGCTGGTATGTACATTGTATGTATATCATATAGAATTACCTGGTAGGCAGGTAGCTGGTGTGTCAAGGTTTATGATTGTACCATTTTGAGTAGCATTACATTACCGTATATGGCACTGTTTGTAGTCAATTATGTCATTGCGCTACACGTTCAGTTGTTAGCGACACATTGTTTTACAATAGTAACAATTATCACTAAATTATGCTACATACTATTGTTGCATTCCATTACATTACTCCGTTACACTGTTTCATCAGATGAAATAGATAAACTGTTAGAAGGGCAGAAACTGTTACATAGTACTAAAGAGAAAGAATTCAGTTCCATCATCAGCAGTGTTGAGTCAGCCAAACACCAGATAGAGCAGGTAACTCCGACTTATATTTCAGGTGACATAGAGCTTCACCAGTTGAATTATTGTTATATAATGTTAAAATAGATCAGAAGTTGCTTTTATACTGATTTTATTTCAAAAGCAATCCAAAGTGTATGCACACGTAGGTGTAGGATATTACATGTATGTGGTACATGCGAGTGTAGTATATTGTGATGGTACAGGACATTTGTATACGACCCTAACTCCCGGACGAAGCTCCACCGCACCCTAAGTGCCTAGTAGTTGTTACAGCGCTACTCACCTGACACTAACATTCTCACAATTAGTGCTCGTATACTTACCTTTAACTGCATTGCATGTTCAAAGTACTTAATTACCGTCTATATACATGTCTCCATGTGTTTATGCTCATTCCTTATTCATGTATCTTACTATATGTTGTTGTACATAGTCACATGAATGTTACTAAGTCCTTTTTATGCCTTTTATACCCATGTACAGAGGCCCGACCTCTCAGAATCCATTGATATTCATTTTGTGCATGAATTGGACCATTATAAGCAACTTTTGTAGAACCCGACCTATTTTGGGTCGGCCGTCGGGCTTCCGGCGGCCATCTTGTTGCGCAACTTCCGGACGACCACACGTCGTCTTTTCCCGACGTCACGTCGGCCGGAAGTCCTTATACTATATAAAGGGCACTGTTTTACTGTTCATTGTCTCAGTCTACACTTGGCTTTCAATAAAGACACATCTATACTTGATACAGGGACTTTCTCTTCCTTTTACTAGGTCATTCGCTTTGCGAACCGCCTACTAGGTTGAACTACTCTCTTTCACTGTATAGTCTGAAGGTCGGACTTGAGATCAGATGGGTCGTCTTTGGTAGTATTTGGGCTACTGAGACCGCTCGATCTTTCATGTAATGCGAAGTCCTATTACCACTCATAGGCACTTCATTTCTGGGTCGATAGTCGTCCAAGGACGACCGCACCAAATCACAGAAACCATTACAATATCATGTGGTTGATGTGGGTTTATATATACATGTTGCGTAGCTACTCGGAGCAGTAATCACAAGAATTGAGAGTCTGAAGCAGACAACAGGAAGTGGACCTGAGGGTGACATTCAGAGTTTAAATGTGTATCAGCCACTTCCGCCAATTGGAGCAACGGATAAACTATTGTATAGGTTTGTCGACACTATGTTCTCTTTACTTGCGTTTTGATTGTTGGTTACCATGGTACCACACTATTCTATAAGGAGCACAAAATAGTGCGCTCCAAAGGATATTTCTGAGTAGCGACGTGCCTGTACTGTACTCAGGTGTCTCCCTGTTTCCTACAGTAACACATAACTTGTTTATCTGCTGAATTAGTAGTACTTCTGTTAGCTCTATTTGTATGCATTTGTTTCTGATAGGTTTAGAGACTGATATACGTTAGTGAGTGAATCTCATTGACTAAGTGCTTGATGTACATTGTATGTTATTTTCTCTTCTGCTAGCACTCCTGTGCCTTCACCACTAGCTGAGTTAGATTCTGAAGTTGACAGGGTGGGCATACACCGTGTCCCACAATATGATGAACATAAGGACACATTTAGTGCTAAGGCTCGGTATAAACAGTCAGGGCCAGCAATTAGTAAGTAAACTTCTTGCCATATGATGTACGTACATAGTGACATGTAACAGGTAGTACATACTCTGAACATCTATATACTAGACACTACTGATGATGTACGTACACAGTGACATGTAGCAGGTAGTACATACTCTGTATTTGTATATACTAGACACTATTAATGATGTACGTACACAGTGATATGTAGCAGGTAGTACATACTCTGTACATGTATATACTAGACACTACTGATGATGTACGTACACAGTGACATGTAGCAGGTAGTACATACTCTGTACATGTATATACTAGACACTATTAATGATGTACGTACACAGTGATATGTAGCAGGTAGTACATACTCTGTACATGTATATACTAGACACTACTGATGATGTACGTACACAGTGACATGTAGCAGGTAGTACATACTCTGTATTTGTATATACTAGACACTACTGATGATGTACGTACACAGTGACATGTAGCAGGTAGTACATACTCTGTATCTGTATGTACTAGACACTACTGATGATGTAAGTACACAGTGACATGTAACAGGTAGTACATACTCTGTATTTGTATATACTAGACACTACTGATGATGTACGTACACAGTGACATGTAGCAGGTAGTACATACTCTGTATTTGTATATACTAGACACCATTGATGTTAGTATTCGACTATACAAAGACTCATTATGTTTGGAACGTGAAATCTTTACTTTTAACAAGCCGTTATCCTTGCATGTGCCTCTAGCTTCTTGCTTACATTTATTTAAAAAGGTAAAGCTGTTTAAAAACTATTTGCTCGCAAAATTTAATCAAGTTCAATTGCATAACGCATTGGTTTATATAGAGAGAAATCTGGAGCAGACATCAGAGTTACCAAACCGGATCTGGTCACCTGTGGTCAGTAGGAGAATGTCCACTCATCCATATTGGAAACATAGACAACCACCTGTGTGTAAAACGACAGAGGTAAGTGATCGGTCGACACCTCTTCACACTCATTCCAAATCCGTGTATCACAATGTAATGGGGGGGGGGGGGGAGAAATTAGCAGGTTGTAGACGAGTTAGTCGAATAATAAGTTGAATACCAAGTTACATGTACACTATGTGAATGGTATATTGATTCCCATCATCTGTTTTAACAGGAATGGGAGCTGAGAACTGAAGCTAGGATTTACGAAGCAGAAATTGCTAGCTTGAAGAGGTCGGCGGTATAATGTTGATACTTACATGTACATATAAACTCTTACATGGATTTATGATACAATTACAACGTACTGAAATTATGCCAATTCTGTGTACCATAATGTTAGCCCGAGGGACAGTCGTTTACTGCTACATGTTGCTGGTTGAACTATGAGTTCCCCCCAAATTGATTGTCTTGATCATAAACTCAGACCTCAGGCTAGTAATTTTTTTTAGTGAGGATACGGTTGGTTTTCCTAGACCTGGACTAAATTCTCCATTTTATCACTTGTCGCCTGCGGCTCCTGAAATAACTGAGTTGTCCTAAAACATCAATCAATCTTTTAGGCGGAGATGTGTATGCGTAATATGTAGTACGTAATACATAATACGTAATATGTAATACGTAATATGTAATACGTAATATGTAATACGTAATATGTAATACGTAATACGTAATATGTAATTTTAGGCCAGAGAATTGGAAAGGATTGAAACACAAAAGAAGGTTGGCTACTGTCCGTGGCTATTGTATAAATGAACTAAGTGCATCACTGCCAATAACTACTAATAAAAAACGACCAGCGGCAGTGCGAGACGAGTGTACTACTTCCCCATATGACTGCATAAAACCAAGAAGTCAACAGAAAACTAAAAATATTAAAATGACTGTACCTGATGTAAACTTTATTGAATATTAACAGAAATATTTTACGGATTCAAAGTGTTTATTTATCTAATGATATGTTTGTCTGGTAAATATAATAATGGGATTACTGAACATTCTTATAGTTGCTGTTGAATAATGAGTTGGATATCGCCAGGGTATAAAATTCCTTCATTGCCCTTCAATCTCACTCATTCTAAACACAACTGAACACTTCTTTCATCTGCTCACTTTATTATAATATGACGAAGTTGTCTTCTCTTTTTTACAAAACGTAGAGGAGACAACTTCAATACGGCATCAAGACCTACACAGGCTTACCAAGTCTCCCTGATTCCGCAGGAGACTCCCTGATTTTCAACTCAAATTTTGGTACCCCACTCCACCTAAAATGAACACTCCCCACCCAAATACTGAATCTCCCCAATGTTCATCAGTCGAACTTGGCAAGCCTGCCTACAGACTACATAGTGTGTGATAGACTATGTGACTGTGGTATTATTATTACTGTGTGTTTCCTATAGGGCCTGAGCCGATGGAAATATAGATTGCTGTTTATAAACTATTGTTATTTCGCAGTCAGTTTTGTATTCCCCAATCACCCACCTGACATGCACTCAATGTATGGGTACTCAGGTTACTTACTAAGTTGTCTTCTCTCTTTTGGCATATTCTACGCTATGAGTGAGGACAACTTCCACTCGTGACGCCTGTGCAACGAGTGAGGACAACCTTACAAAGTGTTTTGAGTCGTAATTTGGAATTGTCTCTCAATAGATAAGAAGACACAACAATAGAAAACTTCAAGTAAACTTTCGACTCTCCCAATAAGCGTTTAACAAATGCAAGCGCCAAGACTCGAGAACAACGGAATACGTCTGTTTATTAGGAAAAACCTCATGGGCTCGTAACTCAACATCCTCCATCATCAATAACGTGATTGTTACTGAATAAATCTGGAAATTTGTGTCATCGCGCACAGCCTTACCTTCACTGAAGCCGAGCTTACTATACATTGATTTATTTTCAGAAGGAGTCAACCCCAGTCATTTCTATGTCCGATATTCAAAATCTTACCACTTTCGGTAAGGAATTCCTACTTGGTTTACTCACTGTGTTGTATTGTGTTGTTCTATTCAATTCTTCTAATTCTATTCTATAACAAATAAGCATTCATAAGATAACAATCATAATGATAATTGATAATGGATAATCAATGACTAAAGTCTCACTATCGCAGTGTGCAGTGAGAATCATGTGCTAGTATCGTTTGTGTCCGCATGAATGATATATTTGAAGAAATAGTAAGTATAGTATCAGTAGAGTATCAGTAGAGTATGCACTTCTCTTGAATTCTACAGTCAACAGTGCGATTGTGTTTAAACAGTGAATTAGATTTTTACAGCACACTGCTGTTTTAGAAGAGTATTAGTATTGGTTTCAACTAGTTGTAGTAGCTTACACAAGCCTCTGTTGTCTCATTCTTGAGTTCTGTGGGACCCAGCAGAAGCTACTACAAACAATGAGGTAGAAACAAAACAAAACCATCGCTTTTATAAACAACATCAAATGATGGCATGGCGTCTCAAAATCTTTCTTTCCAACCTATTCTGCGGCGGTCCTGCAGAGAACCAAGCTCATTAGCTCAATCATTGAATACTTTGACAGTCAGTTAGTCATCTTCACTAAGCCTCCGTGTCCTCATTCACTGTGTCATACCCCCTCTGCTTTGTCCTTTTCCGCTGCACCCTCATCCATGCCATCATTCTTATGTCTGGATTTACCAGATCATTCTTATTTATGTAACACTGATCTTATCTTCCTGTGCTCATGTTATTTGCCAGACTTCATTTCCATACATCAGTGTTGGTCTGATATTGGTTTTATCTTATCTCACAAAACCCCAGTGGGCTCTCTTCATCTATTCCTTGCCTCCTCCTCTCTTCCCTATTTTCTTCCCGCACCCTCCTTCCTTGTCTATTGTTGTGGCTAGATATTTGAAACTGAAGATTGTTGGCAGTTCTGTTTAATGGAGATTAATGTAATTTATCTATTAATTATAATTATATTAACTATTATTTATTATAATTAATATGCAACAGCATATTATTTTATATAATTACAAGTTTCTTAAATTTGTAGTCTTGCTGTGTGATCATTCGGCCTATATTAATATTTATATTATTGATTATATTCAAAAATATAATGCTTAGTGTTAAATCTATAGTGCATCTGTTAATGCTACTAAACTTATATACATGTAATCTTACTTGAAATATACTATAATAGTATAGTGTATAGCCTTAGGCCTATTGATATTTGTTTATAGGCAGATAGTCGCCGTTGATTATGCTCTTGGAAAACTTTTGCCCATGGTCAACATTTGACTTTAATCAGATCATTTGACTTGATTTCTAGTGGTATTTATCATATTGTACTCTTCGATCTTTTATGGTTAGCTATGCTACCACTCCTAGATTACAAGCATATAATATACAGTCAATACAGTGCCTTGCTATGGTCTAAGTGTGGAATCAATACACTTTCCGTTGGAAATGATCTGTCGTTATATTGGATTACCGAATTGAAGGAGAGAAATCTTAATTTGGCATACTGTAGGTACTCTTCAGTTGTATTCAAGGCATATAATAGACCTTCTAAATACCCTTCTGGTTGGTTGTTGTTGCTTCTCCACTTGGGTACTGAATACCAGACTAACTGTATTCGGTACTTCGTCTGAGTCTGAGCCCTCTACTCAGTAACCTATACACACTCAGTTTTCTGTAGCCTAATTTATTTATTTCTTTCGTAGACCCATTTGCAGACGCCTCGAAGAATGATAAAGGTGGTGCCCATGGCGAAGATTTTATACATATAAGAATTCAACAGCGAAATGGACGTAAAACTTTAACTACTGTACAAGGAATTTCGCCTGAATATGATTTGAAAAAGATTGTAAAAGCTTGTAAAAAGGTACTCAATGATGTTTGGTGATATTTCAGGACCATTTGCATGATGTGCCTATGTGATTCTTGGGGGCTGCCATCTCTTGGCCTCCTTTTCGTTGTGGTTACCATGTCATTCTACTCTTCACAAAATCTAGTACTAGAGTTCAAGTGATATTGGTGTAGGAAATTAAATTAAGACGGTTTTGTGATGTGTTCGCCTTATTAGGTAATATATTTTAGTCGTATCCTGATTACTGAGCACAGGAAATGTGTAGGAGTTGAACTTTTTTCAAAGTTATTTGGAGTTGTGTTTTCATAGACAGCAGAGTTTACTATCCTAACTTCAGCTTTGGTGGGTCATAGTTCATCATGTAGTCACTGATGTTACTATTCACACCTTTCCTCCCAAAGCCTGGCTTTTATGTAGTTCTACATCTAGCTACTCCTCTCATACCTGCCTAAGTTGCACTACTTTAACTATAATAGCGGCTGAACATGACTGTTGCACTACTTGATAGGAGTTTGCCTGCAATGGGACTGTAGTGGAACACCCGGAGTGGGGAGAGGTCATTCAGCTTCAGGGAGACCAGCGAGGGGTCATTAAAGATTTTCTCATGAGGATGAAGTTGGCAGAGGAATCACAGTTGAAGGTAATACTACACTATGTATACTGCTGTACTGTGTATACTAATGTACTATGTATACTGCTGTACTATGTATACTGCTGTACTATGTATACTGCTGTACCGTGTATACTACTGTACTGTGTATACTACTACACTGTGTATACTGCTGTACTGTGTATACTACTACATTGTGTATACTACTGTACTATGTATACTACTGTACTGTGTATACTACTACACTGTGTATTCTACTGTACTGTGCATACTACTACACTGTGTATACTACTGTACTATGTATACTACTGTACTGTGTATACTACTGTACTGTGTATACTACTGTACTGTGTATTCTACTGTACTGTGTATACTGCTGTACTGTGTATACTACTACACTATGTAGGCTATTCTACTGTACTGTGTATACTACTGTACTGTGTATTCTACTGTACTGTGTATACTACTGTACTGTGTATACCACCACACTGTGTATACTACTGTACAGACAGGTCTTGTTTTATATTATGGTAGCTGTCTAGTGCTGAGGGTTAGCTGTGCTCCAATTCTCTCCTGCTATGGATAGTATTATTATTTATTGTTCTGTTATCCCTTTCAGGTGCATGGTTTCTAACTGGGCAGATGCCATGGATAACTAGTACACCCCTGGATAAGCTGCTATTACATCTATATATCCTACAGTAATAACATTACTCTTGTACTGACTGTCTGATTAACTATATCTGTATATGCTACTTCCATATGTTACATGGACTATTATAATTTCTGTATATTAATGAATAAATCCCTCAACTGCTTTCGAAAATAAACTAGTGGTTAGTAAGTTCAAGATGGGTTCCTTGGCAATTGATGAAATACAACATGGTAGTGTGTGGCTCGGGAGAGGGGTGGTCAATCAATGGCTTCCAGTGCCCCCCCCCCCCCCAACCAAAATACTAAACTGTGTAACTATGCCAAATAATGCCAGAAATCTGGTAGTCTGCAAACCCTGACTTTGGAACTTGGCCCTTGGTACTTTCATTTAATCAGTAGACAGAAGCTGGCTCCACTCCTAGACCCAGAATTACTTATGGTGCAGACAAGTTGTCATAATCTTGCTGGCACTTGCAACCTTCCCGCAGTTGGCGGCGCTGCTGTCAGTTAGCTAAACTATCTACTACTAGTAACAAGAATAGTAACAGTGATAATCCTGGAACATATCTGTGCAAGCAGTTGTCTTCTCTTTGTCTTTTATAGGCACATCAGTCAACTAATCAGTGAAGTTGTCTTCTCGATATATTATGAAAAGTGAAGGGTAGGCAACTCTTTATTCGCATTATTAAAACAGAGCTGCACCATAATTATTGTATGAGATGTAAGTTTCCATGTGCTAGAGCACCTTTCAGTTAAAATAATATAAGAGCAGGGCTGTAACACCTGTGATCTGTGAACATAAAAAATCTCATCTGTCAAGATCACCATAATACACAAATACACGTACTTGAACTTGAGTAGAGTTGTAAGAGGCTAGAAAACACCTATGCAAAGACAACTCCTCAGGTCAATTTGTAGTAGTTTTTGGGGGGTTGTGCTGTCGTCCTAAGACCACTCCCTTGTCCAAGATGAAGAGCCTATGAGTGGTGCTAGGCCTTCTCATTACATGAAAGATCAACAAGTACTAGTAGTCAAATAACTACTCAAGGCGACCCATATGGTCCCGAGTCGATGCTTGTTTACTATACTGAGAAAGAGAGTGATCCGACCTAGAAAGCAGTTCGGGAGGCAAGGTCGAAGACCTTGACAACTGGAACAACCTATCTACGAAGTGAAAGTCTCTGTATATAAGTATAATAGATGTGTCTTTATTGAGATTCAAGCATGACTGAGACAACAAACATAAAAACAATGTGTTTTATATAGTATGAGAGCTTCTGGAGGAAGTTCCGGTAAAAAAGCCGACGTAGTGTCGTAAAAAGACGATGTATTGTCGTCCGGAAATTGCACAACAATATGGCGGCCGAAAACCCGATGGCCGGCTCAAAATAGGTCGGGTTTGACAAAAGATGCTTAAAACCATCTAGATCACATGCAAAATCAATATCAGGCAATTCTGAGAGGTCGGGCCTCTTTACATGGGTATAAAAAGGACATAATTGCTCAGTAATGCACATTATAGGTACATAAGTGACAATCTACTACATAGACAATTAGTACAAGCAAGTGTAATGCAATGTAAGTACGTGTATATATAATCAGTGTCATGTAGTCGGGAGGCTATGTTAGAGTTATATGTGACAATTACAAATTAACTAACTTTATAATATTACTAGCAGCTTATTCAATAGCCAAATGGATTCTTAAGACAGAGAGCAGACCTTGCATAAATAATAATGTTTTGTGTATGTTTTACTATTTCCGCCCGATTCAGGGTCGTACCTAGAGTCCTAGACCCTTGGGTGCCCACAGTTGTTGCTACCAAAGTCTAGTCGTGCCTCGTTTGAATCTTGTTATTTAATTACTGCAATGGTAGACCGAGTAACTGTCTTGTAATAATTGTTATTATTGTGGTGAAACAGCCTGCCTGGACATAGACTGAGTTCTTATACGTTACATACGTTAACATTGTTACATGATTATGCATACACATACTTATCCATATTATCTATTCATGCATTATTGTCTTACCTTGTACAATTATTATACATGCATGCTTATACTATATCATAATCAACCACTTATAGTGTGCTCTATTATTGTTATCCTCCAATCAGATTATTGCAATTACACTTGCTTTTTCCCACGTATTATAAGCAATTATCTTCTCTTATCTGATTGTATTAAACAGAGTCTGTTACCATGTACTTTTTAAGGCCGATATCCAGGGTTGGGAATCGCCAATAGCATTCGATATTCGATGGCGATTTTCATTGGTCTATTCATCATCGATTCCACCTAATCGTTGGTTTCCAACAAATATCTTGGAATAAGCTCATACTTATATACTTTCCATTTCGGACTATTGTAAGGACCTTTTGTGCCAAGGCCGACCCTTTTTGTGGCCGACGTCGGGCGGAACCATCCATGTTGTTGCATCAGTTCTGGACCCGATACCTTATCGGCCTCCTTTTGCCGGAAGTAGATTTAGTATATAAGGTAGCACATTTTTTGTATGAATTCAGTTGTTGATTGCGCTCTAATAAAGCAACATCTCCTGACTCAAACCTATAGAGGCTTACTCTTGTAGGCGGGTAACTTCACCGACGGATCCATAGATCCATACGGCTCGAGTTCATCCCCATCCTCGTTTAAGCATATATCTCTACACCACTTCTACGATTTAGGTCGATCCCGGATTCTATATGAATCTAGCGTCGGGCTTAAGATCCTAGAATACCAGATCTTTCATTGCGCTCCTCTGGAGTATAAAGTCTACAAGACCTACGTCGGTCCTGGACTCTTCAATGAATCACAGCATCGGCCTACGTCAGATACATAATAACAAGAGCACCTAATAACTGTTCACTCTTTTATGTAATGTGTGGAAGGTCACTTGGTCGTCCTCTACCAACTTCCAAGCCCTTCCCATGCTCGTGCCTCGGCACCCACTTGTAAACCTACACTGAAAACATTACGTAATTATACTTTTCACTGAATCAGTATAGCTTATTATGATTTTTAGTCATACCTGTTTGTATATTTCTAATGACAGAAATGTATTTTTTTCCTTACTGGAACTGGCTAGACATTCTTTTAATACACAAGCTGAGATTTATTTTGTATATAAAGTTGTTTCTATTACACTTATACTTACATACAATTCTGAGTGGTAGATTCTAGCTAGTAGACTCTTAACCTAAGTTCCTATGTAAACTGACAGCCAAAACATCTAGGGTAGCATCATACCCATAAACTTATAAGCACGCTGGAACTCAGGGACCGACTATACATATAAGTAAACTACATGTAGTTAGGAACTCTGGCTAGTGAATTATTCACTCAGTACATGTAATGAAGGAAAGGATTGATAGACCACCCTTTGTGTGCTCAGATCATTACAATATTCTGTTTCGTTATGTCGTTTTAGTATGAACACAGCTAATGTACATCTTCACTGTATTTCTATCAAAGCTATTATTTTAGTCAAGTCTATCCAGCTGTACATAGCTACATATAAGTATTGGCAGCTACATACTGGGTAGAGTCATTTGTCACGAGGTATTAACTAGGGGTTGATCCAGCTGCATATTCTCATGTAAAGATAAAATGCTCTAATCATCCTCCCTTCCAGCGGAAGTGGACGAGAGGAAGTGGATGTAGAATAATGCTGGGACATCTGCCTCATCATCACCTGTTGGTCAATATCTGACCTATACCTTGCAGACAAATGAGTACTAACACCGCCACTGCTACCTCCCTTCTCAAAAAGTAGGCAATCCACATTATACGCAGAATATGTATATGTAGAATGTAATCATATAAAGCCGGGAGCAGACTGGAAGCGAATGAGGCAAACTCCGCTAGAGAAATTGCGAGAAACAAGCGAGACCGTGCCGCATTGGGCTAAGTTTGAGAATTCACTCGGATCAACATGTTTGATATTATCGCTTGCCACATGCTATTGGCTATTGGTTATTGGCTATTGGCCGACAACCCATTCATTACGTCATTCGCTTGGAAATTTAAATATTCATAGGTGCAGGACGTGTTTAAGCCAGTAGTCAAGCTGTCTAGTGTGCTTGGAAGTGCGAAGCGAAGCAATAAGGTCCCACTCGCCATGTGACTGACTTCGATTCCTGTCTGTTCCAGCCTTTAGCACTGTAGAAGCTATTAGTACCTGAAATACTTGTCATGTCAGTTGACTATGGGATACTGAATGGTCAGTGACCTATATCAATGGATCATATAATGGCCTATACAGTAGCAGCTATAAACGCAAACTATCAGTTTCCTCTGCTTTTGCCTTTCTGTGAGGCTAGTTATCTCATGGAATGGGAAGAAGCATGTGAAGACTACAGAAATTGTACATGTTTTTATAAATAGACACTGCTGTCGTCACAAACTGGTGATTATATTATAATGTTATCATTCTCACATGAATAGACACTTGGACTCCCAGGCAACCGACTAGGGCTCTAAAATACTAGTGTACATAAAGCCACACTGTACTACAGGTCAGTACACCAGATCACACGATGTAGCTCTCATCCATAAACTTCACCAACCTTAAAACAGAAATAGTGAAGAGTGGAGTGTTTAGTTCATTTTGTTATACAGCCTACTCTTCCACACCAGAGAGTGTACCGGTAGCAGTGGACCACTCCAATAATATATAAACATCATTCCCTAACAACCTTATATGGTGTTGATATCCCCCTCTAATCAGAAATATAAGCTGACGAATGACGGTGGACTTATTAGATGCATTAAAGCAACATACCAAGTACTGCTATGTTTGCAAGATTTCTATTTAGCATGCATACAAGAACCATGTAGTGTAGATAGTCTATGCACAAGCTAATACCAACTGGATCCTCTCAGCCTTGAAAGAGATAAGGCTACCTGGCAACCTAATATCTAAATATCTAGAACGCGTTATATAACGTTTATACATACCTGTGTAATGCATGTGTGCCACCAGATGTGACCTAGAGGGTGGATCCACTGAGCTCTAAGGCTATATCACTAGCAGCAGTATGGTCAATGTAAAGTTCTTGGTATACACACCAATGTCCGGAATAGCAATAAAGGATTACTTAGTTATTAGTGCTATTAAAACACTGGCTCAACACAATTTAAAAATATCCAAAGTGTCAAATATATGAGCCCTGCTTCATTTTAACTACGAGTATATGCACAGCTGAAAGGAAGGAAATGACAAATAAGTATACAGTTTTACCTTGTAGGGTACATTTATGCTGTTCCTTTTCTCATGCCAATTGGAATAAATGTAACCAACTGCTGGTTTTGAAAAGCTTGAAAAAGTATCATTCTATTCTTTATTCTTCCCAAGAGCAGCTTAGTGATTGCTGCCGGTACTGCAAAATCTACATACATGCATTATTATCCAATTGCTATTAATTGTTATCTATAACTTTTACATGTACATGTACATCATGTAAGTTGGTGTAACTTTGAATTTTAAAGCATTGCCAATTATTCTGCTACACAAGAGTACGTGAGCTTCAACATCTAACATTAGCCGACCACGACAGCGACCACGACAGCGACCACGACAGCGACCACGACAGCGACCACGACAGCGACAGCGACCACGACAGCGACCACGACAGCGACCACGACAGCGCTCCGTAATGCCAGTGTTTGAAAAGATCAACATGTTGGTCTTTGCACAGCCTAAAAAAACCATTGGCCTCTGTGTAGCCTAGATTTTAGCCTGCGTAGAGAAGTGTGTTTGTATTATATTATAGCCTAGAGTATGTTCCCAGGTAGGTAAATATTGCAAATAGAAGTGCAATGACCCTAATTACAGCACCTATCAACTGACAGGGTGTTGTGACGCACGGTTACTTAGCCTGTTGTTAGATGTATATGTTAAGCCTCAGCTCCTTCCTTCCTCCTATGTTAGAGTGTTCAGAATGACTCCAGTATAATGTTCAGCTGCTTACTAATAGCGTGTAGTTCAAGATACAGAGAAGAACTGATGCTATGATAGTTCTACTTTACTTATAGGTATAGAGGATTGCTATGTGTTTCCGGTGATCCCCGGACGACCAGCCACTTCTGTTAAGGTAAGACTACAGCATACTAACAGGTTGTCTTCAACTACATGTAATTGCTTATACATTAACACACATGTGACTGAGATACTAGATCTCAAGGCTAAGCATATCTATAACATATTCTTATATGCATATAATTACATTGACACAAGTCGTCGTTGTCCATGATGACCTTGTGGGTTGTAGTGCTAAGATATATGCACATGTCATGACAACATCTATGAAAATATAACCTACAGTATGCTGCAGGTAGGTAAGTAAATGGAATCTACTCTGTGTTTGTAGGTAGGTTCAGGGCCAAACAGTAAATATGATAACAACAAAAATCGAATTGCCTCCTAAGCCCTATAAATAATCGAACAACCCAAGCACCTCACAACTACTCTAAAGGCCCTAGTCTCAACTAAAGGCCCTAGTCTCAACTAAAGGCCCTAGTCTCAACTAAAGGCCCTAGTCTCAACTAAAGGCCCTAGTCTCAACTAAAGGCCCTCTCAACCTAAAGGCCCTCTCAACCGAAAGGTCCTAGTCTCAAACCAGAATCAGATGATTTCGACTTTCTATCTCATACTACTAAGATAGTGCTGGGTACTGCACCTAACTCTTTCCCTGTAGCATTCTCCTGGTAAGTCTACTATATAGTTAAATGTGTCAACATCTTGGAATCAAAAATTGACGCAAATTGAAGTACAACACAAAAGACTTGTTGGTATGTCCCCAGAAATGCTGCAACAAAATCCATCACTTTGCAGTGGTGCAATGTCTAGTTGCAGTCATAGGCCTATTACACAAATACATGTACATCTCTCCTGTATATACCAATATAAGACATATTGAAACTGTTCAGTAGACAGGCCTATCACATTAGACTATCATTTTTAGGATGTAATGTAAGACGTACCCACATAGCACAAAATATAACCCCTCTCCTATATTTAATAAAAGTGTTGTCTCCCCTGTTTCTATGCATACATAGTGTGCATTATCTAACACTTGCACAAACGTCAGACCATGAGAAAGGGCATGTGTTTCCTGTGCGAGTAGTATATAAGCTGCGAGCAGACGTTCATTCATCAGTTCCAATCTTCTCACTTTCATCTTATAGACTCACTTCAACAGGTACGTTAACTCTGTTCTTATTTTACTTTGAAGTAAGTCCCAATGGGACATTACCTGCAAACCGTTTTCTTGATTGTGTTCTGGGCTCTAAGTGCTCTTATATGTGATAACTTGGACACGGAAAAATGTTATGATATATAATTAATATTTTAATATGTAATAAATTTTATAATATATTATTACAGTGAACTGAAAATGAAAGTTGTCGGAATTCTGCTACTAGCGCTCGTCGCTGTCAACGCTGCCGTCATCAAGACCGAAGAGAGAGATGTACTTGGTAGGTCAATATTTGTACTTCATTTTAAATTATGTAACTTCTTTGTTGTAACTTTGTAAGTTTGTCTGGATTTCATTGACAAGCATATACAATGTACACTTAACACATTCACCAGTGTGCAGTGACAATCCATAAAGTCATGTGACCTGTTTGTACTGCTCACATCATCTACATAGTGATGTTTTGCAAATGAAGTCAGTTTAGCTACATTTATTTTCTACCTAAATTACTTGTTTGATTAAAGAGTGATCTATTATGTAATATACATGTATATTACAAGCCATATCATGTGTAATAGCATAATTTACAAATTGGGATAGTACCAGTCCACAATATAATGTGCATATTTATGTACAATAATAACACTGGTCCCAGAAGTTTAATTCTTGCTTTTCATGTTTTTGTAGATAAAGTACAAGAGCTAAAGGCACTTCTTGGTAAGGGATATATATGCATTTTATAGACAGTAACTGAACTATAGATGTATAAATATATTATATATCCTTTTATACACGAGTTCAAACAACAACAAGTTCCCTGGTTCACTAGTATTTTCAAGAATGCAAATTCTCTGCAGTCAAACTGACCATGAATTTGAACAAAATCTTAGAGAATGTAAAACTCAGAAATAACCGAAGATAATTTTAATGTTATTTGGATGGGATCCTTGCTATCCTGTTTTCAGCCCTGGATATTGATGGATAGCTTGAAGATGAGTGTTTAACATATTATTAGTACATTATGTTGTCATATGCATGTATATAAGATATTATATTATCCTCCATGTATCATGCAGCTGAACATGGAGCAAAACTCAAAGCTGCTGCAAAACAGCTGGTAGAGAAATGCCAGAACAATGACAACTGCAAACAGGTTGTACAACATCTCCGTGAAAAGGTGCAGAAACTTCTACAAGGTGAATTCAATTTGTTATTTTAATAATAATATATTGCACGTAAGGTGATATACATGTAATAGTTGTACAACATTCATTTGTTATATGAAACGTTAAAACCATTAAACAATTTATAATCATTGTAAGTGATGCATGTATGTGATTTGCAAGAAAAGATGGTAAGCAAAAATCATTGGAAATAAGTGTGAATTGCAATATCTAACAGCGTTGTTACATATAATATACTTCAGACAGTTCTAGAAATGTCTTTAGTTGAGGCCTACTTGTACTAATGTATTAATAATTTCGTTTATTCCAACAATTATGTCAGTATCGTAAAATAATTCTGAAATGTGCATTCTTGTAGAAGACGATGAGAAGAGAGTTGTCATCACTGCCTCTGCAGCAGCCGCCGCCGCAGCAAAAGCAGCAGCAGCTTGTGCCTCCAGCGATACATGCAAAGGAATCGTAAAGGATGCTGCAGGAGCTGTAGTTGATGGAGCCAAATCTGCTTTCGACACAGTCAAAGGATGGTTTGGAAAGAGAGTTGTCATCACTGCCTCCGCAGCAGCAGCAGCCGCAGCAAAAGCAGCAGCAGCTTGTGCCGCTAGCGAATCATGCAAAGGTGTAGTTAAAGATGTAGCAGGAGCAGTAGTTGATGGAGCCAAATCTGCTTTCGACACAGTCAAGGGATGGTTTGGAAAGAGAGTTGTCATCACTGCCTCTGCAGCAGCCGCCGCCGCAGCAAAAGCAGCAGCAGCTTGTGCCTCCAGTGATACATGCAAAGGAATCGTAAAGGATGCTGCAGGAGCTGTAGTTGATGGAGCCAAATCTGCTTTCGACACAGTCAAAGGATGGTTTGGAAAGAGAGTTGTCATCACTGCTTCAGCAGCAGCCGCCGCCGCAGCAAAAGCAGCAGCAGCTTGTGCCTCCAGCGATACATGCAAAGGAATCGTAAAGGACGCTGCAGGAGCTGTAGTTGATGGAGCCAAATCTGCTTTTGACACAGTCAAGGGATGGTTTGGAAAGAGAGTTGTCATCACTGCCTCAGCAGCAGCCGCCGCCGCAGCAAAAGCAGCAGCAGCTTGTGCCTCCAGCGATACATGCAAAGGAATCGTAAAGGATGCTGCAGGAGCTGTAGTTGATGGAGCCAAATCTGCTTTTGACACAGTCAAGGGATGGTTTGGAAAGAGAGTTGTCATCACTGCCTCAGCAGCAGCCGCCGCCGCAGCAAAAGCAGCAGCAGCTTGTGCCTCCAGCGATACATGCAAAGGAATCGTAAAGGACGCTGCAGGAGCTGTAGTTGATGGAGCCAAATCTGCGTTCGACACAGTCAAGGGATGGTTTGGAAAGAGAGTTGTCATCACTGCCTCCGCAGCAGCAGCAGCCGCAGCAAAAGCAGCAGCAGCTTGTGCCGCTAGCGAATCATGCAAAGGTGTAGTTAAAGATGTAGCAGGAGCAGTAGCTGATGGAGCCAAATCTGCTTTCGATACAGTCAAGGGATGGTTTGGAAAGAGAGTTGTCATCACTGCCTCCGCAGCAGCAGCAGCCGCAGCAAAAGCAGCAGCAGCCTGTGCCGCTAGCGAATCATGCAAAGGTGTAGTTAAAGATGTAGCAGGAGCAGTAGCTGATGGAGCTAAATCTGCTTTTGACACAGTCAAGGGATGGTTTGGAAAGAGAGTTGTCATCACTGCCTCAGCAGCAGCCGCCGCTGCAGCAAAAGCAGCAGCAGCTTGTGCCGCTAGCGAATCATGCAAAGGTGTAGTTAAAGATGTAGCAGGAGCAGTAGCTGATGGAGCTAAATCTGCTTTTGACACAGTCAAGGGATGGTTTGGAAAGAGAGTTGTCATCACTGCCTCTGCAGCAGCCGCTGCCGCAGCAAAAGCAGCAGCAGCTTGTGCCGCTAGCGAATCATGCAAAGGTGTAGTTAAAGATGTAGCAGGAGCTGTAGCTGATGGAGCTAAATCTGCTTTTGATACAGTCAAGGGATGGTTTGGAAAGTAATGTATTAACACTGCAACAGCAGCCTTGGGATAAATTTTGTGGTGAATAGATCTACATGTACAATTTATATTATATAAAATATATTTGCATGTTTCCATAACCAAATAAATAATTTTTTACACTGAAAGCCACAGATATAATATAAACACTAGATAGGACACCCTGTAATAATGCTTCATTCTACAACATCTGCATCCCTCAAGACAACATAATCTCACCATAATGGTACATTCATTACAATGATGATTCACACTATGTACTAATAATAGAGTGATGTAACATAAATCATCCCCTGCAGTCCTAACACTTGTATCCTGACTTATTGATGTCCAGGGTTGGGAATCGCCAATAGCATTCGATGTTCGATGGCGATTTTCTTTGGTCTATTCACCATCGATTCCACCTAATCGTTGGTTTCCAACAAAGCCATCGAAATGCATGTATTCGTTGGTTTTATAGAGTTATAGCTGCATTCGATTGTCACTAAACTGCTAATTGATCTGCTAGTAATGTTTAGTACAGGAAATAAATAAAAAGCCTCGTAGCTTAGTTCTTATCTTTTTAATAAAAAAATGATGATGAACTGTTTTATTTAATAATAAAATAATAGCTTCTATTTGCAAGCTAGGATGAAATGTGAGTGGCTAGCAATAAATAAGCAATAATAGCCTGGTATTTCTGGCTAAGATTTGCTGTACATATAAATAGTTGGAGGCTACAAAGAAACATAAAGGTTGAGGAGATAACTCTCAGCTATGAGAGAACGAAAATAAAACTGGCACATTTGTTATAACATTTTAAAGTAATAGACAGAATTAGTAAAGACAATAAATTTCTCTATTTTTACAACAATTATACCCATATACATGTCCATTTTCTAAAATCGTCATCGATTGTAAAATCGATTGAAGTACAATCATTGATTTGGTAAAGTAACAATCGAATGCTTGTATTCTTTGGTTTAATCAGCATAATCGAAAATCGACAATCGAATGCAAAAGTGGATCAAAGTTCCCAACCCTGTTGATGTCCATGTAACATATGAGCGCTGCCAGCAGACGTGTACCCTCATTTTAATAGCTAGTTTCCCCCATTCAGTCACAGTGAACCTGGTAGTGTAGTGGTAGAGTGCTTGACACTCATTCATAGGGTCTTGAGTTCAAATATCACCAGAGTATAGTTTTTTTCATAGTAGTAGTTCACTAATTTCTTAACTACACACACTATGAGATAAATCCACTTAATTAAGTGGATAGCTAAAAATGACTAATCTGCAAGATTGCATGCACCGTGTACCCACCTCATTTGTTCCACTTGAACACTGTGTACAGTGTAGATGTACATGTACTAGGTAACATGTATGTTCCCAATAGGACGCATCATGCATGATGCCTGGCTATGGTTGCTTTATAGAGAAGTGCCTCCCGGAATCCAGAAAGCCCCCTACAAAACAACCACCATCGTTATTGCTAGTGTCTAATAAAATCAACATTTTGGTTTTTGGGTAGCCTAAAGAGAACAATAAATAGGACTCTCCTGTAGACTATACTGTAGCCTGAGAAGTGTGTTTGTATTATATTGTAATGTTTTGTGGGTGTTTGGATGGTCGAGGGACGACCTACTTACACAAGTGAAGAGCCTATGAGTGTTGTTAGGTCTTCGTCATTACACGAAAGATCGACAGGTACTTGTAGTTATAAAGTTAACCAAGACGACCCATGTGGTCCCGAGCCAATGCTAGTTTGGTATACTTGAGGAAGAGTATGTTCAGTTCTAGTAAGTTGTTCGGGCATCAAGGTCAAAGACGTTATCAGCTGGAACTACCTGTACTGCGAGAGAAGACTCTAAGTAGTATAGAAGTGTCTTTATTGAGATCCAAGCATCAACTGAGAAAATGATAGTAAAAACCATTCGCTTTATATAGTATTCTAACTTTCGGAGAATAGTTTTGGTAAAAGGCCGCCGTAGCGTCATCCTGAAATTGCGCAACAAGATGGCGGCCGGAAGCCCGATGGCCGACCAAAAATAGGTCGGGTGCAACAAAAGATGCTTAAAATCATCCAAATCATGTACAAAATCAATATCAGGTAATTCTGAGAGGTCAGGCCCCTTTACATGGGTATAAAAAGAGTATAAATGCTCAGTAATGCACCGAACAAGTATATAAAAGATGTTTCTGCACAGGCTAGTTAATATACATAAATAAAGTATGAATTGTTCATGACAATAAATGCAGTACGGGTGGCGCTATGGTTTTAGAGTTATATCTGACCATTACAATAAATACATCCATTAAAATATCACCTACAGTATGTTGCAGGTAGGTACAGGGCCAAACAGCAAATATGATAACAATAAAAGTCAAATTGCCTTCTAAACCCAAGCTCCTCTCAACTAAAGGCCCTCTCAACTAAAGGCCCTCTCAACTAAAGGCCCTAGTCTCAACTAAAGGCCCTAGTCTCAACTAAAGGCCCTCTCAACTAAAGGCCCTCTCAACTAATGACCCTAGTCTCAAACTGGATTCAGACGAGCCATTGATCAATTAATGGCTCTAATTTTGATTTTCTATCTCACACTACTAAAATAGTGCTGAGTACTGCACCTCATACATGACAACTCTCCCGGTCTTACTCTCCTGTTTTCAGAACCTATCTCCTGCAAACTCCCAAGCTCCTGCAAGCCCTCCCAGTTTGAGATTTTAGTCAATAATAACTTTTATTTGCTCTTTTGGTGACTATTATGGAAATATACGCTGACTACCAATCTAGCAGTTCAACTTTTAATGCTTATATGATATAATTTGCTTTGGAGCTATTTTGTTTATTAATGCTATGCAACTTTAGTCTGTCCAACTATATAAATGAAGAACTTTTGTTTGTTTTGGATAGAAGATAGTATCTCATGGTCATACACAGTATTAGATAGTAATTAATATTCCTTCATGGTCATTAATAAACCACCTCAAAAAAAACCGGTGACCAGATTGGTTACAAACAGTCAGGAAATGTAATGCAACAGCCTCTAAACTAATTGCAACAATTAAAATTAATATTATTTTATCTTATATTGTCTTCACACTTATATGAGACACCATGTTTGCCTTAGTCTGAGACCTAACTTGACTTCACTAGTTCAGTGCGGGCAAACAACTCCGAACTCCGTGTACTAGTATTTGTAGCAATCTACATGTAGTGCATGTATTTGAAGCGAAACATTTTTCACCAGCTTAGTTTGTAACTACATGTAACTGAGAACTGTGCCCGCAGCAGACAACCCATAAAGTGTGGTGCTCATTGTTAAAAAAAGTTTGAGGTATTTTAGCAGTCAAGGAGGGTTGTCTCACGTGTGTAAAAATCTCCCTCTTTGATGTCAGTCCAACTTGTCATGTATGCTGCACCTAACTCTTTCCCCGTAGTATGTCTGCTATAGTTAGGACGTGTCAACATCTTGGAATCACAAATTGACACAAATTGAGATAGGCTACAACACAAAAGACTTGTTGATGTGCCCCCAAAAATGCTGCAACAAAACCCATCACTTTGATACATTTGTAACTCTAGCTCAGCCTCCTGACTACATGACGCTTCTTATATACATACATTGCGTTATATTCGCTTGTATTGATTGTCTGTGTAGTAAATTGTCACTCATATACTTATAATGTGCATTACTGAGCATATAGGTACTTTTTATACCCATGTAAAGAAGGCCGACCTCTCAGAATTACCTGATATTGATTTTGTACATGAAGTGGATGATTTTAAGCATCTTTTATTGTACCCGACCTATTTTGGGTCGGTCATCGGGCTTCCGGCCGCCATCTTGTTGCGCAATTTCCGGACGACACTACGTCGGCCTTTTTACCGGAACTTCCTTCGGAAGCTCTTATACTATATAAAGCACATTGTTTTTATGTTCAATGTCTCAGTTGATGTTGGATCTCAATAAAAACACATCTATACTTATATATCGGGAGCAGCCGTGGCTTAGGGGTTAGGATGCTGAGCTTTCATGCTGAAGGTTCCACGTTCAAACCCTGGTCACGGTGGTGTTAGGAAGAGCATCCAGCCACAATTGCTCCTGTGCCACATATTAAAGTCCTTGGGGTCATGCAAGCCAGCATGGCTTCAAGGCAACTCCTCTACCCCTGCCAAAAAAAGGCCATGTTATCTGGGCCTTTCTCACAGGGAGTTGGCCAGCACTGGCACCTGGCAGTGAGAGCTGCTAGGGGCTGGTCACGCCGAGGAGTATAAGTCGGTGAGTTTTTATACTTATATATCGAGTCTTCACTTCGTAGTGTTGGCCGTTCCAGTCGTCAAGGTCCTCGACCTTGCTTGCTGAACTTCCTGCTAGGTCGGAACATTCTCTTTCTCAGTATAGTCAACAAGCATTGACTTGGGACCACAAGGGTCGTCTTGAGTAGTCATTGGGCTACTAGTACCTGTTGATCTTTCATGTAATAAGAAGGCCTAGCACCACTCATAGGCTCTTCACTTTTCACTTTGGAAAAGGGAGTTGTTCCAGGACGACAGCACAACCCCCAAAAACTATTACACATTAAGGGCAGTAGTGGTGCTATGTCTAGTTGCACTCATATAAGCGTATTATACATGATATACATATACTGTACATCTCTCCTGTATATACCAATATAAGACATATTGAAGCTGTTCAGTAGTGTCACAATTTATTGTATTGTGATTCCCAGGATCTTATTGATCAGTCTGTGAATGTTGCGAATACTTTATTTTCACTGAACTTACTACACTTGGTATACTTTCTGCTATATACATGTACTTTGGACTATACTGTGGACTGTACTGTGGACTGTACTGTGGACTGTACTGTGGGCTATACTGTGGACTATACTGTGGACTATACTGTGGACTGTACTGTGGACTGTACTGTGGACTGTACTGTGGACTGTACTGTGGACTGTACTGTGGACTGTACTGTGGACTGTACTGTGGACTGTACTGTGGACTGTACTGTGGACTGTACTGTGGACTATACTGTGGACTAAACTGAGTTATTGGGTCTTGTGCCTGTGCTTATATACTTACTGCAAAAGTTCTAGAAACATCTCTAAAAAGTTTGTTTACAATGACCATATATGGTATAAAAAAAAATGTTCTAGAACATTACACATCATTATGTAATACCACAAACCGGCTATAAATAAAAATATACCTGATCCTCTAATATGATGTCAGGTTCTACAGGCAAATGACCATGACAATTAAAATATTACATGTAGTATTAGGCCTATACAAAAATACAGCAAGTCGTTTACATGTACAACATTAAGTTTAAAGTCCAATTATAGGCCTACCTAGTAACAACTTATATAACATACACAAAAGTACATACACCAATTCCAACTATGATAGTATTGGATAAAATATAATATATGAATTTGTGACAAGTAGGCAGGCCTATCACATTAAATTATCATTTTTAGGATGTACATGTAAAACGTACCCACATGGCACAAAATATAATTCCTCTCATATATTTAATAAGAGTGTTATCTCTCCTGTTTCTATGCATACTTAGTGTGCGTTATCTAACACCTGCACAGACAGCGGACCATGAGAAAAGACATGTGTTTCCTGTGCGAGTAGTATATAAGCTGTGAGCAAACGTTCATTCATCAGTTCCAATCTTCTCACTTTCATCTTATAGACTCACTTCAACAGGTACGTTAACTCTGTTCTTATTAGTTTATTTTACTTTGAAGAAAGTGTCAATGGGACATTACCTACAAACCACTTTCTTGATTGTGTTCTGTGTTCTGAATGCTTTTATATGTGATAACTTAGACACGGAAAAATGTTATGATATATTATGATAAACATTTTAATATGTAATAAATATTATAATATATTATTACAGTGAACTGAAAATGAAAGTTGTCGGAATTCTGCTACTAGCGCTCGTCGCTGTCAACGCTGCCGTCATCAAGACCGAAGAGAGAGATGTACTTGGTAGGTCAATGTTTGTATTTCATTTTAAATTATGTAACTTCTTTGTTGTAACTTTGTAAGTTTGTCTGGATTTCACATACAAGTATATACAATGTACTTAACACCAATCATAAACTGGGTCACTGGTGTGTAGTGCCAGTTTGTACTGTTTACATCTATGAAGCCATATTGTGTGTAATAGCATAATTTACAAGTTGGGATAGTGCCAGTCCACAATACAATGTGCATATACATGTACAATAAAAACACTGGTCCCAGAAATCTAATCCTTGCTTTTCATGTTTTTGTAGATAAAGTACAAGAGCTAAAGGCACTTCTTGGTAAGGAACGGATATGCATTTTATAGACAGTAATTAAACTATAGATGTATAAATATATTATGCAAAGTATATCTTTCATAAATTTGAGTTCAAGCAAACGACAAGTTGCTTGGTTCACCAGCATTTTTAACGAAGTAGTGTAAATTCTTTGCAGTCAATCTGACCATGAATTTGAACAAAATCTTAGAGAATGTAAAACTCAGAAATAACGGAAGATAATTTTAATGTTATTTGGATGGGATCCTTGCTATCCTGTTTTCAGCCCTGGATATTGAAGGATAGCTTGAAGATGAGTGTTTAACATATTATTAGTACATTATATTGTCATATGCATGTATATAAGATATTATATTATCCTCCATGTATCATGCAGCTGAACATGGAGCAAAACTCAAAGCTGCTGCAAAACAGCTGGTAGAGAAATGCCAGAACAATGACAACTGCAAACAGGTTGTACAACATCTCCGTGAAAAGGTGCAGAAACTTCTACAAGGTGAATTCAATTTGTTATTTTAATAATAATATATTGCACGTAAGGTGATATACATGTAATAGTTGTACAACATTCATTTGTTATATGAAATGTTAAAACCATTAAACAATTTATAATCATTGTAAGTGATGCATGTATGTGATTTGCAAGAAAAGATGGTAAGCAAAAATCATTGAAAATAAGTGTGAATTGCAATATCTAACAGCGTTGTTACATATAATATACTTCAAACAGTTCTAGAAATGTCTTTAGTTGAGACCTACTTGTACTAATGTATTAATAATTTCGTTTATTTCAACATTTATGTCAGTATCGTAAAATAATTCTGAAATGTGCATTCTCGTAGAAGACGATGAGAAGAGAGTTGTCATCACTGCCTCTGCAGCAGCCGCCGCCGCAGCAAAAGCAGCAGCAGCTTGTGCCTCCAGCGATACATGCAAAGGAATCGTAAAGGATGCTGCAGGAGCTGTAGTTGATGGAGCCAAATCTGCTTTCGACACAGTCAAGGGATGGTTTGGAAAGAGAGTTGTCATCACTGCCTCAGCAGCAGCCGCCGCCGCAGCAAAAGCAGCAGCAGCTTGTGCCTCCAGCGATACATGCAAAGGAATCGTAAAGGATGCTGCAGGAGCTGTAGTTGATGGAGCCAAATCTGCTTTCGACACAGTCAAGGGATGGTTTGGAAAGAGAGTTGTCATCACTGCCTCAGCAGCAGCCGCCGCCGCAGCAAAAGCAGCAGCAGCTTGTGCCTCCAGCGATACATGCAAAGGAATCGTAAAGGATGCTGCAGGAGCTGTAGTTGATGGAGCCAAATCTGCTTTCGACACAGTCAAGGGATGGTTTGGAAAGAGAGTTGTCATCACTGCCTCAGCAGCAGCCGCCGCTGCAGCAAAAGCAGCAGCAGCTTGTGCCTCCAGCGATACATGCAAAGGAATCGTAAAAGACGCTGCAGGAGTTGTAGTTGATGGAGCCAAATCTGCTTTCGACACAGTCAAGGGATGGTTTGGAAAGAGAGTTGTCATCACTGCCTCAGCAGCAGCCGCCGCCGCAGCAAAAGCAGCAGCAGCTTGTGCCTCCAATGATACATGCAAAGGAATCGTAAAGGATGCTGCAGGAGCTGTAGTTGATGGAGCCAAATCTGCTTTCGACACAGTCAAGGGATGGTTTGGAAAGAGAGTTGTCATCACTGCTTCTGCAGCAGCCGCCGCCGCAGCAAAAGCAGCAGCAGCTTGTGCCGCTAGCGATTCATGCAAAGGTGTAGTTAAAGATGTAGCAGGAGCAGTGGTTGATGGAGCCAAATCTGCTTTCGACACAGTCAAGGGATGGTTTGGAAAGAGAGTTGTCATCACTGCCTCTGCAGCAGCCGCCGCCGCAGCAAAAGCAGCAGCAGCTTGTGCCTCCAGTGATACATGCAAAGGAATCGTAAAGGATGCTGCAGGAGCTGTAGTTGATGGAGCCAAATCTGCTTTCGACACAGTCAAGGGATGGTTTGGAAAGAGAGTTGTCATCACTGCCTCAGCAGCAGCGGCAGCCGCCGCAAAAGCAGCAGCAGCTTGTGCCGCCAGCGATTCATGCAAAGGAATCGTAAAGGACGCTGCAGGAGCTGTAGTTGATGGAGCCAAATCTGCGTTCGACACAGTCAAGGGATGGTTTGGAAAGAGAGTTGTCATCACTGCCTCAGCAGCAGCCGCCGCCGCAGCAAAAGCAGCAGCAGCTTGTGCCGCTAGCGAATCATGCAAAGGTGTAGTTAAAGATGTAGCCGGAGCTGTAGTTGATGGAGCCAAATCTGCTTTCGACACAGTCAAGGGATGGTTTGGAAAGAGAGTTGTCATCACTGCCTCAGCAGCAGCCGCCGCCGCAGCAAAAGCAGCAGCAGCTTGTGCCTCCAGCGATACATGCAAAGGTGTAGTTAAAGATGTAGCAGGAGCTGTAGCTGATGGAGCCAAATCTGCTTTCGACACAGTCAAGGGATGGTTTGGAAAGAGAGTTGTCATCACAGCCTCTGCAGCAGCCGCTGCCGCAGCAAAAGCAGCAGCAGCTTGTGCCGCCAGCGATACATGCAAAGGTGTAGTTAAAGATGTAGCAGGAGCTGTAGCTGATGGAGCCAAATCTGCTTTTGATACAGTCAAGGGATGGTTTGGAAAGTAATGTATTAACACTGTAACAGCAGCCTTGGGATAAATTTTGTGGTGAATAGATCTACATGTATAATTTATATTATATAAAATATATTTGCATGTCTCCATAAGCAACTAAATAATACTTGTACACCAAAAGCCACAGATATAATATAAACACTAGATAGGACACCCTATAGTAATGCTTCATTCCACAACATCTGACTGACAATGTAAATTCAATGTATTCCTCAAGACATAGCATAATCTCACCATGATGGTACATTCACTACAATGATGATTTACACTATCTATTAGAATGGAGTGATGTAACATAAATCATCCCCTGCTGTCATGATACTTGTATAATGACAAATTGATGTCTATATAGCATATGAGCACATAAATACCTGTTAAATAGTACTAAACGCCACCTATTAGCACTGCCTAAGAGTAATAAGTTGAACTGGCTAATATACATGTAGTGCAATATCCAGCACATAAGTATTGGAACAATATATGTACTGTATATTATATTGTTAAACTGCATTTCCGTTGTGCCATTATGTTGGTACTAGCAAAATTTCAACACATTTGAGGTTGGTTTAAAAATATTCAAAGCAGAAACACCTGACACCAGTGTATCAACCCTAAATACACAAAAGCAGGGTCAACTACCATGTAGTATGCATGTTGACAATATTAGTTATAAACAGACAAAACAGTTGGTAGGACTTCATACTGTGTATTCTAATATAACAAGGATACTTTTTCCGTGCGAAAACTACAAATAAATTAATAATAACATTATTGACTTCCACCAGCCATGTACATGTACTCTCAAGTATTTATCCATTTATGTACATGTACCATATTATTGGTGGTCTAAATGAACTAATATTAAATTATATTCCTATATTATTTATGGTGCTGATACCGTGATAAAAGTCCCAGAGAATGTATAATGGTTACATGTCAACACATGTAATTCTATTACCTGATTTACACCATTGAGTGCACTAAATGTACTGATTTCAGTTATTCATATGCTCTTGTCTCTGATTGGTTTGTTGAAGTGACCCCATTGTTATATCATTGACTCCAGAGAGTCAGTGAGTCTCCTTCTGAGAGTAGACTGGCCTGAATAGCATAGCATAGGCCCTTACTTGCCCTCAATCACAGTTATATCTCTACTTAAAACAGCTTCATAGTATCTCAGGCTAACTTTATTCCACAGATGAATGACTGTCTCATTAGAGGAAATAATAAAATCTTCGGCATCTTCCCTTTGTCGTCATGAAGAATGCATGCTGGTCATCAACAGCCAATAGTAGCTCCAGACAGCTGATGCACAATGTAGATATATGTATATATACATATGAGTGTACTATATACTATGTACCATGCAAGTCGTATTAAACCATGGTCCTAGGGCTATCTGAGTCTGGTTATGTTGGTATACCAGTCGGCTGAGGTAATAGCCCTTGTTCCTTGAGGTTTAATATAGAATCAGCTATTACTTGGGCTGTCTGAGGTTGGTACCCACCACTCAACACCATAAATATAGGAATCTTTCTATCTCTGGCCAGCTTAAATACAATTTCATCTCTTTTTACAATTCCCTGTAAGAGAGAATAAATCCTGATGTTGATTGTATGCAAGGAGAGGAAATTGATAATTACTGTTATTAATATTATACTTGCATAGAAACGGGAACTAGTAGAGATTAGTTAGACTGTGTACCTGGTGGGAAATACGTAAGTGTCCCAGTGGGTCATTAACCATGCAGTCAGTACCAGCGTTGTAGGCAATAATATCTGGTAGACTGTCACCAAGCTTGGCAAACATCTCATTTAGTCCTCTACAACAAAATAATAATAAGTACTAAATAGACTGGTTTTGCAGCCCTCAGAAATATGGCTAGCACTTGGCAATCAGTTGAACAGCTTAGCTTTAATTACTATAATGCAGAACCAGAGTTGTAATGTGTAATAGTGTCAAATTTACAACAACCAGAGAATTAAAGACAGGAAGAATTACAGCAACCAATTACTTACGTCTCAACTTTGTGAAGGTATTCATCGTCTGCTGTGAACGAGGCCAGCTCTACAGCCATCAGATTCTTCATTTCTGAACAATACAAATACTTCATTAGTATGAACTTTTTATCTGAATTATGTATATTGCATGTTGCCTTGGTAACTGATGTTATAAAACAACACATTACCTCCATGCATTCAAAATACTTCATATCTTACTCGAAAGTAGTGTAGGATATTGCTATTACATGAATATCCCCCCCCCCCCATATTACATTATACTATATTAGCCTGTAGGATACTGTACTACATGTACAGTATATCAATAATACAATAATACATGTAAATTACTGTCTTAGCTACTATATCCCTATACCATACCTATCGTATTACATGACATGACCACATTGTATTATTAGATGTAATACTACAAACTTACGTTTTGCCTCCCAATCAAAAGGGTATATCCCTCTGTTATATACATCCAAAGTATGCACCCAGTCAGCATCTTTAAAGTCTCTCTGGTGGCCATTGCCCTAGATATGAAGAACAGAGTCTATATTTACTAGCCAATAGGACATACACATAGTCACATGTGTATACTATGCTCCATGTAGAACTACTAACAGGTAATACATGATAATGCACTCCCACAACATGTACATGTAGACCTGTTACATATACCAGTTACGTAGACCTGTTTATATCTCACTTGATGTGCGTCCAGGTCGATTATAAGAGCAGTCTTGATCAGTCCTTCGGTTTTGAGAGTTATTAGAGCGCCACTAATATCGGCGTAAGCACAGAACCCTCCGCCACGGTCTCTGGAGCAGTGATGAAATCCACCACCCAGATTGATAGACCATTGCCTTAGCAATGCCAAACGTGCTGCCTAAAACACAGTCAGCAGAGCATAATATAACATTAGTATCATCAATATACAGGATTCTACATGGCTTTGATATCATCACAGGAAACTGCACATCTTACTGGTCTCTCACTAGCGATGCTTTATCCATGTGCGAGTATGTTGAATATCATACTACCCATGTTTATATACCTCTACATTGTACATTGGATGAAATCTAAACATAGAACCATCAATATGTATCAATAATGGAACAATTTCCACATACGATTATAGTCCCAGCAGTTTGTAGCCTCAGTTTCTTCAATAACTTCCTCTGAACAACAAAGTTGGGAAGGCAGGCTACAGGAGGCACTTCGGTGATCTGTGCTACCTTTGCTGACCACTAAAATACAATAATTATGGCTATATACAGTACATGACTTGTATATATACAGTTAATCTCATAAAAGTTTATAGTTCCAAATAATACTTGCGATATTTTTTCCTTTCTCATCATTCTTATGATTTTTTAAGAATAAATATGTAATTGCTAAAATGAAGTAAGAGTTATGCTCTCTCTCCCCTTAGCCTATGCTTTAATACCAGCGGATCACTTACATTGAGGCTGGATATATATCCCTCTGTATGAAATTCTAGTAGTTGTTCTTTACTTATCTCTTCCGGGCACACAACTGTGTCCTCCGTGACCATTTTGGCATCTAAAATATATTTTATAAAACATATACAAGTACAAGCATATACAATGTATGTATTAGTAGATCAGTATATCTATAGCTTGTCATTAGTCTTTACAAATAGTTGAGCAAATCGGATGCACAAGTATCCGTAGCCCTTGATAAGAAACAAGAGTTACTGTGGAAGGGAAAAGTTGACATTGACTGTACCACCAGAAAAGGAGAATGCAGTTGTTGACTGTACCAAATAAAAAAGGAAATGTGGTGACTGACTGCACCACCTGAAGAAAAGTAAATGTGGCTATTGACTGACTGTAAAGGTTATTGACTGTACTGCCAGCAGAAATAATTGCTAAATAATGTAATTATTTCCTGCAACAATGAGAAGCAGAAATCATATATTCATGACAATTATGGATACGATCAAATAGGTGAGTAATATTGTACCTTGTAACACATGAAACACATTCCCCCATTTAGTGGAATCGAAAGGATGAAGTTTCTCCATACCAAAGAAAGTAATGTTATAGTTTCCAGTGTAAACTATGGGCCACATCTGACACGCCATACTAGTGTGGGCATGGTACAGAGCAGCACATTTACTACAATAGAGTTCACACAGTGAAAGGGATACATAATATGTAAGATTGGTTGTAAAATTCACTATCATAACCAACACACTTGACTAGAAAGTATTGATACTTTACTAAGATAACAAAGCTCAGGAAAGTGATGGTTTATTTTATTGCAACTTACCTTTTATATTCATTCATCTTGGCTCTAAAATAATAACAAACAAATAATATGTAATACTGAGAATATGGGATGCAACTGCAAAGATTAATATTAGTTGTATTACCACTGTGTTAGCAAATACCAACCACCGTGTTGAAAATACAATAGGCACTATCCGATCTTCAACTTTATGTGAATGCTCCAGGTCAATTGCGAAAATCTGAGTAATAATGAAAGGAGAAATGTTTTACTTCAACCAAAAACCATCCATATCCTGTGCCTACATTACAGGATTTCGATTAGACAAAGAGTCATGCTACCTTACGCTACAATGCGATATTCGCATTCCAGCGCCTTGGACCAATCAAGGACACTCCCTTACTGTGGCCCCTCACAAACCATTCATATACAAAATATGGTTGAGATAATTATCTGCTATCCAAAGCTCAGAAGAATGGCTGAAAAGTGAATCACAGAACGTCAGGACCGCGAAACTGGACAGAGACATGTTATTTCTCTACACTATCTTTTGATTACGTTATAAAATTTATGAAACTCACTGCTATCTTACAACGATTGATTGCCAACAGTGAACAAACGAATGTTCAAGAATTGAAGTGCTTAATGAAATCCAAAAATTGATGCTCGTACTATGACTACACATAACTTTCACAACTTTCCAAAATATAGATGACATAGAATTTACTAAATAACTTTGCTCGTGCTGCGCGTGAAGAAAATCGTTCCATAGGATAAACTGTTAAACCCTAATAATTACATTAAATTAAACTAGGCAGTTGTAGCATGAGCAGCTCAGAGTTATCTACTCTGGTAACAGTTATGATTTTGATCTCAATTATTAGTAATAATGCTTACAGGAGTCAATTATTCTTTGCTGCTGATGAATTTTAGCCAGCCAACGATTGTAATAGCATAGGCTAGAGTGAGAATCAGCAGAATCCCCTCTTGTGAATACGTGGCAAAGCCAAACCAAGAATTACAATAATAATTGCTGTATTTGCATTATTATTAATTATTAATATATCGAAATGCAATTCAACGACTAAGTTTACATCATATAAATAAGTAATAAAATGTATTAATATTTACATAACATATTTACATAACTAGAACTAGAACAACCTAATTATTCTCACCCCATTGGGTTTGACTTATTTACCATTTGCTCTTTGTTCCTTTCTAGTCTAGTTGTTATAACTAAAATTGGGGGTTTTGGTATTGTCAGTTATAACATTTAATTGGAGCCAAAGTACTTAGGACTCACCAGCTGTACGTAGTATGTAGTAGTAGTACGCTGTCTGTAGGTCCTTTTGTCAGCACCTTGATCTCCAATGTAGTAAGCTGTGTGGGGTAGGTTCTGGCTCTGTGGTCTAGGATGTGACGGTGTCGACTCTATTCTGAGGTCTACAACGAGATAGTTGTTCCACATATATCCTTGCTCCTTAGTACGCATTGATATGAGTTACTGGGTAGCATACGATCCACCTACACTCCACACACTCCACACTGTTGTAGTTTAGTTTATAGTGTTTTTGTTTTAGTGTTTTTATTTGGTTTTCTATTTTGTAGTTTTTCTTTCATTTTCGTGTTTTCCACTAGTTTATACATTTGTATAATATACATGTATGTGTATAACGTCTATGCCGTCGTCCACTCTTGTCACTGTGTGACTTATCTACAGGTATGTCGACAGTCTCAGTCTGTACTGCTGTCTCTCCATGCCTCATTTTCACAGTCTACTCTAGGTATCTGTCTATCTATCTCTCTACTGAGACTCTACTTAGTGTAGGTACTCCTCTCCTATATATACCTGTCCTATCTACAGTCAGCCAACCAATTTCAGTGAGGAGTTATATTCTCTCAAGTGCACAAGAGTGGACAACTCTTAAATATGCTAATTGTCACTACTTATATGCAACATAGTGACTAGTTTGAGTTTCTTACTTTACTACACCAGTGAAGTCACAGAGAAAACTTAACTGAATCTAACACTGCAAAGCGCATACCATACAATGATACATATGGTCAGTAATATTTTATATATATCTGCACAATAATCGGTACATTTGTTCTATGGAGCATCCTCCATAACAGCATTCAAAGAATTGACATGCTACATGTACAGTGTACATGACTGTATCATGTTTGTTTACAGATTCCAATTTTTAACACAAACCGAAACTGTTGTTGAACAGGAAGTGTTTCTTTATCGACTCTAATTGGCCGAGTGACCCTATAACCGCTGTTGATTGGTTGAAGACGACACTTTCTATTTAATAATAACATTCCTTCCTCAGAGATCAAAGAGTTGTCATTAAGACCAAGAACCTAGGCAAATGAACTTGCCAGGAGAGCCGGGTGTTTTCCTAGTATTTTACAATGAATCCCACAAAAGTAAATAAGAGTCCAAAGAGTGGAGCGCAACTAATTGCAATGTGTCAAACCAAGTTATTCAGTTGTTTAGCAAAAGAAAAGTAGCAATAATTATAGTACGTAGTAAAAACTAATTCTGTTTATCTCTATCTGTAAAGAGTGTTGAATTGATGAAGTGTGACAAGTGTGAAATAAAACCGATAAACTTTATAATGCAATAAAAATAAAAAGACAAGTCACAACAATTATTAAATTATTTATTTTCAGTTTGGAATTTATGAATTTTGAATAACAATATCAATATCTCAAACCACTACTGTCTCACCATTCAATATTTGCAAATTATCTTGTTCATCCTTTTTCAGTAAGATTGATGTGTTGTTTGTCTTTGGTAACCTAATAATATTTTGCATGCTATTCTTCTATAAATTTATTCTCTTTCAATACTCTAACTACTAATATCTGGCAGAACGACTATACTGACTGCTACAGAATCACTACTACTAAATTATTGACTCATGACTGTAACTAAACGTTGCAGTACATCAAGATCAATTTGAACTTGACGGTTAATTTGATTTTTCATACTCATATTATATTCATAAACTTTTTGCCATTGAGAGAACAGTAGGTAAGAGACAAGTAGCATTACAAGTAGCTACTTATATTTTTGTTTCTCTTATCTCTTTTTTTTTTTTTTTTTTTTTTTTTCTTTGACAAAGCTTAATAACTATAAGAACAATGTCGAATGGCAAAGACAAATGTGGCGGGTGCAAAAGAAATATTAAAGGTGATTGCATTCAATGCAACATTTGTAACCAGTGGTTTGAAACCAAATGTTCCGGAGCTGATCAAGATGCTGTGAATTTTCTCCAATCAAAAGCCGGTAAAAGTAGTACAATTCATTGGTTTTGTCCAAGCTGTGAGATAAGTTCAAAAAAAATTCTGCAGCAAATGACTGTAATGGAATCGAAGATTAGAGAAATAGATGCAGAAGTGAAAAGCTTGAAGGAGGTAGTATTAGATATTTCTACAAAAACTTCTCAGTTATTGGACCAACAAAGTTCTAATTCCCAGTGTAGTCAGAGTGAAAATCGAAATGATAGTAAGCTCACCGTCAATACTGTTGTAGAGGAACTCAGAGAGAGAGAAAAAAGAGCCAAGAATGTTGTCTTCTCGGGTGACGCTTCTCAAGAGAAAGTTGTGGCCTTCTTGGCTAAAGTACCAGTTGATTGCGCAGGTATAAAAAAAATTGGACCAAATACTAAACAAATTTTCTTAGTTTCTTTTCAAAACGAGGCAGATAAATGGAAACTGATTAGTAAAGCGAAGGCACTATGCACATCTATAGCAGAGTTTAAAGGAATGTATGTCAATCCAGATCTGACAAGAACTGAACGAGATGAGCAGTATAAGTTGAGACAAGAATGTAGGGAAAGAAAGTCAAAAGGTGAAAATGTGAAAATCAAAAGGGGAGCTATTGTAATGGTCCAATAGGCTATAAACAATGGGAAAAGTCAACAGGACATAAACCTAAAAAAAATTGAAATGTTTTATGTAAATATTAGATCACTAAGAAACAAAGTCACGGATATTCACTGGGAATTAGCTTCTAACCCTAACATAAAGATTATCTGTTTGACTGAAACTATGCTAGACAACCATATTCAAAGTGGTGAATTAAAAATACCAGGTTTTTCGTTGTATAGGAATGACAGAAATATAAAAGGAGGAGGGGTTGCTGTGTATGTGCATAACTCCTTAATATCTACCATAATACAAGTAGAATCCATGGCTGAAGCCCTTTGTCTCAATATCACTTTAAAAAATGCTCAATTTATACTGCTGAATGTATATAGGCCTCCAGGTAATCATGACTCTGCTTTGATCCCCGATTTGTTACAGGAGGTGTGCAACATCTCTTTGAGAACAAACTCTTCACTAGTGGTCTGTGGTGATTTCAATTTCCCTGCAATCTTGTGGGAGGATAACACACATTCTGGAAATAAATCACTGTATGACCCATTCATTGCTAAAATTTGCTCTCTAGACTTGCAGCAACATATATTTGAACCTACTCATATAAAAGGTAACATTCTAGATCTAGTATTCAGTAGTACTTCTATCATTGACCAGATTGTTGTGCAGCCACCTACTTTAAGTGATCATTCACATATTACTATATCTCTAAATCTTTCCATCAAATCAAGTGAAAAACCTACAAAACTTATTTACATTTATGAAAATGCGGACTTAAATAGCGCTACTCAAATTTTTGAACCTTTCCAAACAGAAATCAACCGCCTAATAAACGATCAGATGCCCATTGATGTGGTATATGACAAATTTCAAGAAGGTGTTTTACTGTTAAGAGATGCATGTGTTCCAACTAGATTGATTTGTACCAACCAACAGAATCCTCCTTGGATGAATAATACATTAGAGAAAGCTTTAAAAAAACAAAAGCATCTTTACAACCAAATGAAGACTTGTCCATCCACTTATATTAAGTCCAGATATAGCAAACTCCGGCGAGCAAACAAAAAAGCCGTCAAGTCTGCTAAAAAGAGCTATTTAAATAAACTCTTATATAAACCCCTACACACAGGCAATTCTAAACCCTTCTACAAATATCTGCGGCAATGTAGAAGTAATGACTCTAACTTGATTCCTAAGCTGAAACATAATAATGTCATGGCAGAAACATCAGAGCAAAAAGCAACTGTATTTAATGAGTTTTTTGAATCAGTCTTTACAATAGACGACAATAGATTTTGTCCTATAATAAATTTTTCTCCACAAGGACGTGCTGCAGAACCTCTTCAGGTTGACAAAAACGGAGTTTTAAAGTTGTTGAAAGACATCGATTGTGCAAAGTCTTGCGGTCCAGACGAATTAACAGGGAAAATGTTAAAAACTTTTTCTTCAATAATTTATACGCCTGCATCCGAAATTTTTTGTTACTCCTTAAAGACTTCCACTCTTCCATCTATATGGAAAGTAGCTAAAGTCATTCCAATTTATAAGAAAGGAAGCACGCAATCTGCCAGCAATTATCGTCCTATATCACTTACTTGCCTATTATGTAAACTTTTTGAACATATATTATCATCACATATAAATAACATACTAAAGGACTTGAATTATTTCACTGATAGCCAACATGGTTTTAGAGCTGGAAGATCATGTGAAACCCAGTTGGCCCACACACTTGGCCATATTTCCTACCTGCGTGACACTGGTAAAACAGTAGATCTAATTATCTTAGATTTTTCTAAAGCTTTCGACTCTGTCAATCACAGAAAGTTATTGTACAAGATTAGAAGCATTGGTTTTGATAGCCTAATTTATTCATGGCTAGCGGAGTTTCTTCACAGTAGAGAACAATATGTGGTAATCGAAGACACGCAGTCGACTAGGAAACCAGTTGTGTCTGGGGTTCCACAGGGTTCCGTTTTGGGCCCTCTTTTATTTTTAATTTATATAAATGACCTTCCACAACAAATTCAATCACACTGCAGACTATTTGCAGATGATGCTATTATATATAACACCAGTGAAGATAAACAAATTTTGCAAGAGGATTTGAAAGCTCTCCAGAAATGGTCGTCTGAATGGCAAATGTCATTCAATTTTTCCAAATGCTTCTTTTTACAGGTTGGTTCAGATCATCAATCACAATATTTTTTTGACAACAAAGCAATAGAGCGAGTAACATCTCATTCCTACCTAGGTGTGTGCCTCCAAAATAACTTGAAATGGGATTCGCAAATTTCCAAAATGGTAACTGCTGCAACCCAAAAACTAGGTCTACTAAGAAGAGTCTTAAAAACTGCAGACACCAAGACTCGAAAAACAGCATATTTCGCAATAGTACGACCTCATTTGGAATATGCATCCCAGATATGGGACCCACACCAAAGGAAATACATAAAACAACTTGAAAAAATACAAAATCAAGCATTAAGATTTATTTTCAGAATAAAAGGGCAAGTAAGTTTCACAAACATAAGAGAACACACCCAAATAGAATCCTTAACTGAAAGGCGAAAAAAGGCCAGACTAAAACTGTTCCATCGTTGTATTACTGAGGGGATTGAACCACCTTTCGATTACAATTACCTCAATAAGTATAATACGAGACAATGCCAAAACACTTACACACCATACATAAAAACGAATCAATTTTATTACTCCTTCTGGCCAAAAACCATACGTGATATGCGTCTTGAGAGCTGATAAATAGTTCTTTTTTTTTTCTTTTCTTTTTTGTTGTTGTATGACATGATAAATAATAAAAAAATATATAAATACTATTCTAAAGCACATATAAAAAATATAAAAAAAAAAAAAATATTCAACATTATAAATTATATATAAAAGGGAATAAAAGTTATCGAAAAAGAGAGAAAGAGAAAAAAAAACATCCATATTGTGTTCCCACATCTCTTCCGTTTTTCCTGACGGTCTCAGTGGGAAAATTAAAAAAAAAAAAAAATAAAAACCTAGCAGCTGCCAAGAAAACCATATTTTAAAGGTGGACTGTACTGAAATTTTGACGTTATGAGTTGAATACACCATTAGAAAGCCTAGTAGCAGCTGAACCAGTTAGCACAATACCAGCTGGGATACATGATGTCATCATGGTACCCAGCTCTGTTAAAACTAGTGAATTGCATCATTGGGGGGAGTGAATGCCAGACCACTCATTATGTTATTATAAACAGGAAATTTCAATTGAGTTTTTATCCTTGTTGTACTAGGAATATCACAAAACGAAAAAATGGGTTTGTAGAACAAATGCTAGTTAACATTCCTAGACAATAAAAAACACAGTTCGTTGCGAAAAATTATCAAATGACTTGAGTTTGCAATTTGATTGGTCAATATAGGCCACTTGTTTATCTCATGAATAACATGCATTCTTATTAGATTGGTGTGTTGAACCTGTAGAATGTAGTACTATAATTGCTAGTATCTGTTTTATTGAATGAACACTGTATCTCTTATAAAACAGTTGTGAGAACTCAATATTGCTTCTATATAGCTGTCAGAGTTGATATAATCAAAGTAGAAGTTTTGAAAATTGACATAAAGCTAGGTGGAGACAACTCCTAATGCTGACATCACTATGGTTATTTTAAAAGTTTTGGGGCTACTTTTTTGTAGTTTAGCATCTATTAGCTACTACTAAAACAGTTTAGATGTGTTTGTAGAGGTATCAAGTAATACTAACATTGTTATTTTGGTGAAAATAACTCTGAAACTTTCAGTACAGCCCACCTTTAATATTGGCTGATTTCACCTTCAATCAGCCTATGTTGGGAATTTTGGAAGCACTCAAGCAGTTAATATCAAACTATTACTACAGAGATAGCCATAGGACTTGCAATGCATTGCATTGTTTTTTCGGGCATGACTCTAACTTACTTATTCATCTCTGTGCACAAGAGTTATTTATAGAATGACAGTTAGTGTTGGCTCAATAAGATTACTGGGCTATTTGATGTTAGTAGCTTACCTATGTACATAAGTTACAAGTATAGACTTAAGACAAGCATAGCCATAGGAACTTAACAGGTCGCAATGCTGAATTGAGGTCATAATAGCCAATATTCAAATGAGTTTATCTTGGCTGCCACTAGGTTTACAAAGACAAACAGCACATCAATCTTCATGAAATAAGATGACTAGTTTTCTTTGCAAATATCGGATGGTGAGACAGTAGTGGTTTAAAATATGAATATCATATGATTATCTTATGATATCAAACCATAATAATATAGTTATGGTTGTGATCAGGTGATGATGGATTAATTATTTTAATATATGAATGATATGTTGATGACGTGATTTATAATTATTATTTATTATACTTATAATATAATATCAATATCAGTATGAAATATTTATATAAAATGTTGTGTATATGGTCAACCAATTGTTATGATTTGTCCTCAATTTTCAAAAGAAATACAATACAAGTCGCAACAACTGCGGTAGAGTAGTGAAGGAATTCAGATAGCCTTAGTTCCTTGTTTGTGTTGGGGTTTGGGGTAAGAGCGGTCACTCAACAAAATATAGAGAAGACAACTTCTGCTTCAGTTTTGACGAAGAACAAAGGCTATCTCAAATTCCTCCACTTCTGCACTTGACTCCATGGTTGAAAAATAATTATTTATTTATTGTTTATTTATTATTTCACAGCTACTTTATTTAATATAATTATTATGTTAAAATTCTGAATTACTTATTAATTGAAAATTTAACATTAAATTTTAATAAAGTTGGTGTATAAATGAAATCCATATTCATTGCTGGTGACAAATTTGTTTAATTGTATAAGTAAGGTATAGGCTACCAATCATCAGCCAGCAATCTCATTTATCTATGAAAGCATTGTAATATTGTATATTAAAATTACTTAGTATGGGTTTAGCTGCATGCCTGCATGTTGTGGCTAGTTCACTCCAGCTGTTGAGAGTTCTCGTGCACATTATATGATATTTCTCAGCTAAGCAAAGGTTAAAGTTGTTGCTAGCTGGGTTATATGGTGCTGTTCTAGTTAATATTTTCCATTTTCTGTCATAGTTTTGTAGTTGTTCTTTTAATGGCAAATTATGTTAGCTTAGTTCTGTGCAGCTCTTGTATCTGGTGTTCTTTATCCTTGACATATGGCTGTTGTATCCTGTCAGACTTACATAGGCCTCCATTTAGTTATTGTTGGTGATCACAATGGCTTGGTCCATTACGTTTCTTGGTAGGCAGCTTCCATTTAATGGGCATTGATATTTTAGCTGCAGTTGCATGTGTTGTTGCTGGTCGCTGTTAAAAGTCTTAGTCATTAGCGTTCGTTTGTTTGCTGTAGTTATCAGTGTTGCCATGTCTGGCATAGCTCATTATTATGGTGATTCTATTGAATATTTTCCTCAGGGCATGGTTAGCTGGGAAACTGGCGTTTCCTATGTGGGTTCAATATAATATCCGTGTACATTTATCATCTTAATAAATAAATTGTGTAATAAATAGCCAAAATATTATACATAATATACCTAGTTAGTAATATGATTATACCCTATAGTAGCCTAATATAATTGTTGTAAATTATAATAATTATTATGTTCTATTGTAAAAACAATATGCTGTAATTATTATTTAAATAAGACGTTTATAATACTCAGTATAGTGTTAATGTATGCAGTATGTTAGCCTACTACTACAATAATTATGAAAACGTTTTGTGTGACCTATCCAGATTCTAGAATAGGAATATGCATATGCTGCGGGGAATCTTGTTTTTAAAACCCGAACAACAGTTTGCAACAAGTATTTGAACCTCAGATGACTACATCTTACAATGAACATTCTTGTGCTTACAGAGCTGCTGTATAAGGCGTCTATTTCGGTAATCTGTAGCCGACTATAAATTGCTCTTGTAAGGGTAGTAAACGGTATAGGCAGCTACATATATGTGGTATAGTTTACTCCAATCCGTTTGCTGTCTGTACTTTGCATAAAATCGAATTGTATCATTACAGATTTTCAGATGTACTGAGGTCGAATACGAAATGTTCACATGATAACCTTGCTGTGTGGAGCTCCAAACTCACCTATTACACCTGGAGACAACCATCACTCTAAGATATGAGTAGGAAAGGTTATACAAAACTAGTCGAACCCCCTGACTATGAGGACTATTCTGCACGTGATGCCGATGAGGCTCGCAGAAAGGAGCAGTTAATCCGTAAGCAAAATAAATCACAGACAACAGAGACAACTCGACTCTCGGAAACAGGAGCCAAGTCGTTGGGAGAGGTACAGAATGTAAAGAGTAATAAGGTGTACGTATTTAGTGATGGAACTGTAGCTGAGGCTGAGGACGAGACCATGGAGTTAACCAAGATGACGAGAAGAGGTGCTAGTAGTTCTAGTGAAGGTCAGGGTCAACGTTCATACAAGACGATGTCCTCTAGTCAAAATGACGATATTATTACCAAAGAGATACCCCTTCAGAAAACAGACACCCTCCAGAGCTTATCAATCAAGTTTAGATGTGCAGTAAGTGACTACATGCAGTTGGGGGCAGGTTGGGTGGGTCAGTTGTATCCCGACTCTTTCCCCTTATATCATGTTAGGAATACTGTCTATTTACTGACCATAATTATACACTAGGTCTAGTTTATAATCATTCCACACCTTCTGTTAGCCTACGCATGTTATAATGATATAGTCGATCACATGACGGCTCTATGGTCACATGATGGCTCTATGGTCACATGACAACTCTATGTTAGCTGCAATACATTTGAATGTGTTTGTTTCTGGTGCTTCAGTTCTGTATGTAGCCCTATTTAACTATCATTCATGGGATGAATTTCTCAACTTTATAATTAGGAGCTATGAATAACAATGTTAGTTTATTATCAAACTATATCTAGCAGCATGAGTTGATTCTTTCAGATACCGGAGTTAAAACGTATCAATGGATTGTATACAGACCAGGAGTTCTACGCATTGACTTCTATAAAGATTCCCGTGAGATCTCATCAGAGACTGCTGCAGCAGGAGTTAGAGGAAGTAGCTAGGGATCGCATGTCTTCCACTCACGATGCCGTCCTCACCAAAGTGCGATGTGCAGCAGATATAGTAAGCAGTGTGAGTACGCTTATACGCATTAGCTAGCCAGTCTCTCTGGATTCGCACTCTCAATATATCAACTTTTATTTGATTTCTTTCCAATTGGTAGAAAAGTTTAGAAAGTCCTCTACTTCTATAGACTACAGTCATGCCCATGGTTGTGCATGTGATACAATTATCCTGTAAGGAGGATATAACTCCAATTTACCAACATTTGATATTACATGTACATGTGAGCTGATACTGCAAATAGTCAAATACTGTGCTGTTGTAATGAATCCACCAACTAAACACGGAGTTGTTTGTATCCTAAACTGGTTGTCTTATTGGTAACTCTTACTATTTACTATTCTCCGTAACCAGAGCCCATACATACACTAAGTCCATTGTGTCAAGTTAGGTCGGATTTGTCCTTCTCGATACTATACTACTAGTACTAGGTTGGTTTTTCTTACTGAGCTACTAGTACTAGGCTACTATTTGTTACTGTACTACTAGTACTAGGCTAGTATTTGTTAACTGTACTACTAGTACTAGGCTAGTATTTGTTACTGTACTACTAGTACTAGGCTAGTATTTGTTACTGTACTACCAGTACTAGGCTAGTATTTGTGTCTTTTACAGGAACACAATCTCACAGTTGGTATTTGTGTGCTATTGCTTTAGATTAAATGTATAGTATGTAAACCTGCCAGAGTATTTCTAGTCTTACTTTCAACCCAATTCTCAACTTTTGTGTGAATTATAATTATGCACAAATTCTCTATCGCTGCTGCCAACAAGTAATTTATTAATAATCCACCGGTTACTGGCCAGCACGTGCTCAACAACACTCTCTCTATCTCTAATTGGCTGTTGATTATGTACTTCATTATAATGATTCAGTGATGTTCATGTAAACTTAGCCTAGTTTCTTTTTGTTGCTCAAGTTAGTTGGGGCTACCTGCACAGGCCTCCCCTGCTTACATTGCTGCTGGTAACATTGTAAACTTCTATTAATTATCTTTTTTCAAAGCAGGAAACAAGTGAGGATGAAGAGCAAGGGTTGTCTGCAGCTTCGGGAGGCAGATCTTCACTAATGGATATCGTTGAGTTACACAGTGACCCCGAAGACCATGAATCATACGCCCTCCTAGACAGAGACTGGCCCAATCGTAAACACCAAGCAGGCAATGATAGCAAGCGAGACAAAAAGAAGTTTGATAAGATAATTTCTCGAAAAGACGAGGAAATAAAAGCCATATCAGAGCGAGTTCAGCAGCAGTCCAATGGAACAAACGGTGCATTCATGACAAACACTAGTTTGATGCCACCCATGCCTCAACGACCCCGTAACTGTCTATCAACAATGACGCTGTCTCTGCCCTGTCTAATACTTTCCATAGTCATTGTACTTATTATAGTCCCGCTTTTCTATTTCTGGTACACTCGTTACTATTTAAAACATGAAACTTAACTTTACAGTAAATTATTTATATCTATATAAACCCAAAGACTGAATATTCATAGTAACCAGGCTGGAAGGGAAGATGAAGTAATACCTGTAATTTTACCATTATTATTTCTTTTATTAAATTTTTATATTTTACTAAGTAAACCTACGCATTCCTAGCATGTGATACTAAGGGTTTGGTATTTCGATTCTGGGAGCATTTGCTTACCCCTGATTATAACCCAGAGAGAATAATTCAGGCTTCAATACAGTGTTTGTTGTTGACTCTTTTACCGTGCTGTAGTATTGGCCAGTTGAATGAATGATCACTTTGAATTAAACTTAAACAAGTTATGGAGAAAAATTAAATGCCCACCTTTACTGATCTTCAAAGGTATATGTAGATGAACTTTTCCATTCATTTGTTTTATTTCTCATTAGATATTAGTATATAATATGTTTGTTAGTGAGGCAGATAATGACTGAATGTAAGGGGTTTTAATAGAACTTACTAAGCCTAAGAACCTGAATGACACGAAGACTACACAGTGAGGACTGTCCACACATATCCTAAGCTGTACAGAACAAAAAATTACCACCAGGCTTAACATCAGACCACCCAAAGATGGCAGGTACGGAATGAACTCAAATACACACTAGCCTAGTGACTTTCATAAATATCCAACTATTTGTACCACTTCAGCTAAATAACAATTACTTTGAAAAAAGTCAAATTATTAAAAACCTAAGGGAAAGCTAAAGTACTTGCTTTTAGGGTACAAACATTACATGGTGGTACACTACTGCTTCATAGCTTCTTCTAAACGGTTGTGGAGGAATTTATAGTTGCAATGTAGGCCTACATGTATTGCACACTTAGAAATAATACAGAAATATGTCCATAGAATAAGTTTTATAGTTGCCAGTCACAGCTTTCCATCAACCACTGCCTGTCGCTGGCAACGTAATGCATCAGGGAAATCAGGCTTTAGCTTTAGTGCTTCACTAGTATCATTCACAGCTTCTCTAAATCTGGCTGAAACATAATTATTGTACACTGAGAAGGCTATGTTGTAACATTATACATTGTTGAAGAAAAATGAAACAATCTTAGTTGGTAATAATAACAGGACCACAGTTAGATACCATTGGATACTGCATAGTGACATACCAAGCCTGTAGCGCACCAGACCCCTGTTATAATAATATACAGCTGTCTTCTCTATTTCTATTGCCTTGGTGTAATCTTCAACAGCACCTTTGAAGTCCACATATAAATATTTAGTGAATCCTCTTTCATTATATAGAGATGCTAACATTTCCTTGCTAAAAATATTCAATTACAGAATTGGTAATTGGAACTGTTTCTTGCCTTGTAACAAATTTTACAGTACAATGCAAATTCTGTTGTAGGCTTAACATCATTCAAGGCTTAGTAAAGATTGGCTGACTCCAACTAGTCTGTTTCCCCACCCATAATGGTCACTTTAATAGCTCTCAGCATAATTCCAATAACGAAAATTTACAATTACACACTTTGACTATGCATATATATTAAAATTTATGTGCACATAATATTCTCATAACTATTACTGTTATTATAAATAGAAAACAATTGTTATATAAATTCATACAGGAAGAAAAACAAATTAAATTAGCTTGCAATACAAATAATTAAAATAATATACAAGTATCACAAAGCAGTAATCAACTTACCTGCAAGTTGTTGAGCAATCTAAACAGTTGGTGATGCACTTTGTAAACAATTCTATAGAACTAGGATACTCTCTTTCAGACCTTAAATGTGTGGCTGTGTTAATAAGAGAATCTATATCTAACATCATCAGTAATGAGATTACTTTTCATCCAGTTATCCTCTAATTAAAGAAAACAGACAAAACTAAAGATAAAATCATAATATTATATACAACAATTAAAAGGAAACCGTGAAAATGACATGAGACGATCGTTCATGTCAAGTCTTCTACTTGAAGTGATACACCAGACTTCAAAAGCTATTTGAATACAAAATTACTTATAAAGCTCCCATTGCTTGCTAAACCCAATATATGCCACTGTTAGAATGCAGGAAAGTGGATATCTTGTTGCCAAAGCCTTAAGTCTGTTACTTGATCAATGTTGGTTCCCAAAGACCCACTTTGCTGAAAACTCCTTATTTGAAGCTACATTAACTTGGCAAGTATGGAGATGATTAATTAATACATTCAATAGATCAATTTCACTCCCTTTTCTTCTTTAGCACATACTAGAGCTCTTAGCAAGGAGTATGCCTCTTCTGCTTGCAGTTTTTGGTCAGTTATGCCGTGGCAAGGTATCATGCAATGTTAGCATTCATGTGATATGAGTATTATATTCATAGCTATTTTTCATCTCACGTACTGTTCTACGAAAAAAGCAGTTATGCTTACTCTGCCTTCTAAGCAGTATATAGAGAGGACTGAACAGTGTTGCACCTTCTCAATTTCATGAATCTTATGTTCCAGAACAGGTTCCCCTACAGTGGAGGCATACTCGACATGCAGACGACAAAAACTAGTAAGCCCTGTATGATTGGAGCTCTGCAGGCTGGGGAGTGTCATGAGGCACTCGTTTGATTATGCTAAGCTGCTATTTTGGTTTTGCTACCTTCCGTTTAATTTGGGTGCTAAATTTCAAGTCACTTTGAATTACAGCCCACAGATATTTACTCTCACATACAGTGGAGTCTCTAGTCTTGGTGTTGTTCAGAGCATAAGTAGCTGTAAGTGAGGTACTTTTTGGGTTGAAATACGTAAGATTGTTGAACTAACAATCTGTTATCTCTGTAATTGTAATGGAGTTGTCCTATCATATACATTATCTTGTATTGTATCATAGTTGGATAGCATAGCTACAAAGCTTCAGCTCAGCTTTTCCTTGGCTTCATTAGTTTTCATAAACCTAGCCAGTATCAGTGTTGTTTCAATCATAAGTTAGCAAAGTCGTAAATGTTATGTATATCACTGCTGATAGCTTTCATAATCTATAATCATCATGATAATCGATAATGATAAATAATCTTGATCTTACTCGTTCTCCTGCATTATCAGCCGCACAAATCAGGCAACGGTTGACAGTTCAACGAAGACAATTATTATGTACAATCTAAATTATCATAATCACGATGGAGCATTCCTACTCCTCAGCCTTCGATTGATTTATAATTATATTTGAAGCCGCCGTAAACTCTAGAACTGGAACACCAAAAATGTTATGTATCAAGAAAGATGGATTCAAGGACTAAGGAGTGCCTCATTTGACATTAGCTACAGCAGATGCACTCTCGATACTGCTTGAATATAGACAGTTTAGCAGACATGTGCAAAGCAGACAAATACTCAAGTCACGAGTCAAGTAAGAGTATATATTCCCAATTGATAAAAAGTAATTTAGAGTCAACTCATCGGATGAAGCAAGTCAAAAGTAGAGTAAGAGTAAATAAACAGCGATTTTGAAAAGTAAAGTAAGAGTCAAGCAGCTAGTGCCAAAATGCTAGAGTCAGAGTAGAGTCAAAAGTACCGTGGTATGTCAAAGAGAATACCAATGGGAAGTTTGTATAACACAAATTTCTGATGTATACAAGTGTGACAACACACACTTAGTGTTAGATCAGATTTTCTGTCAGTTATAGTAGTTCTGAGGAACAAAGGCTACTTCAAATTTGCACTTGTTATAATGGCGGGTCTGTTTATCTATAAGCCACTCAGCTTCTCTATGGTGGACAAGACTTATTACATAATTACACCAAACCAATAGAATTATCATTGATAGCTGAGAGATTAGAGTAAAGTAAGAGTAAAGCATCATGCTTTGTAGGAGAGTAGAAGTAAAAGTCAATTCCCAGCTTTCACACAGTACAAAAGCACAAGTCAATTAAAAGTAATAATGAAAAGCTGTTGCTCGAGTTAACTTGAGTCGAGTAAAATGACTCGAGTGCCCATGTCTGCAGTTTAGCTATTGATATTATGTATAGCACAAAGCCACGCAAACAAATTAGTTTTTCACTTTTTTTTAAAAAAAATGTTATGACTATATTTGATTTAATCATAGTAATAGTTGCTAAAAACTAATTCTAGTAATTCTGAAACGTAGCCCAAGTCTTTTACTCAGCAATTCAGCCGTTACAGTTCTGCGGCACAATTTGACGCTATGTAAGTGGTTATTGGACAGTTTAAATTGCTTCAACGAATAAGCAACTAGTTTTTAAAGGTTGACCCACGTTCTTAATGAAATTGTACGAAGGCTTTTCTACAAACTTTGTAGCTGAGAAAGAGGACAACTCTAACCTAAATATCAGTTCATTATCACTTGGAGTTACTTCCTCTTGTTTTACAGGAGAAGACAACTGTAAATATTAGTTTACAGCTCACAAGCCTTCCAAAGGGAAGAGCACACACAGGATTCGTGCACTAAACTGAGCAGTGAGCACTTGAGCTGTCAAACCGACCACAGATTCCCTAGGTGGGTAAGAAGTGAGACTGATCAGAGATAATATAATATTCGTGCTATACATCTGCTACAAGCCTACTACAACACATTATCTACATTCTACATAAAAGCTAACCAATTCAATAAATATAATCTCAAAGCAATGCAAAGCAGTGGTTGTTTCACAAGCCCAGTTTCTAAAGAGACCATTCTCATGGTGCAGCTGCAGCTGCACCATGGGGTATTTCTTTGGCTCATAGATCAATGATGCTAGAAAGTGCATTTAAAAGTGTAGGCATGACGCAGCCACTCATTCTGCTATGATCAGGAATTGTGATACACAGATAGGTTTGTAAGCCATCTGATATATTTATATGGATGTTTCCACTTTGTACAACAAGTAAAACAATATTTTTAGAAAGTTACAAGACGTGGTGTTTGACTAGTATTTATTTTGTTAATTCAATTATTACATCAAGCATTTTTACTGCCCCTCCACTTGCTTCAATCTTCCTCTTTGGAGCAGCACTAACTTGGCAAGTATGCTACAATATGGTACAAGTATGCTACAATATGGTGCAAGTATGCTACAATATGGTGCAAGTATGCTACAATGCGGTGCAAGTATGCTACAATATGGTGCAAGTATGCTACAATTTGGTGCAAGTATGCTACTATATGGTGCAAGTATGCTACAATGCGGTGCAAGTATGCTACAAAATGGTGCAAGTATGCTACAATATGGTGCAAGTGAGATATTCTGTGACTCATGGGAGGAGGGGGTGAATGATCATGATCTGTGCCATTATTATACTGTGTCATACTAACTGTCTCATACTGAGATAGACAGAAAATCTGTCCAACTGTTTTTTGTGCTGCTCCAGACCTGAGTGAAAGGTGACTGATGATGGATCTGAGGTATCAGAAGAGATGAGCTCAGAGGAGGACTTGCGAGAGCTGATGTGGTCCAGGAGGAAATAATACTTATGTCCAGTACACTATATACAATGTTATACATGTACCTACTAGCTACTTTATATTATATAATTGTAAAATGGTAGCTATTATATTAGTTATGGACTTATGGTCTCCCGGGCATAAATCTAGAGACATATCTTCGATGTGATCATTTAGACTTTGTTCTTATTACTTTGAATGTATATAAAATGTTATATAAATGTACTTTTATAACATTTTCGTTCAAGGGCCCTTACATGTACATTGTATAAGCTATTGATCATAATTAGAAGTTGTCCTCTCTCAATTTGTTTTCGTGGTGCTCAAATTGGGAAGAGATGTGACTCATGTGAGGGCCCATGCATGCTATTTTATTTATAGTATTGTACTTAGAACACTATATTTATGTACATCATGGGCGGATTTACTGTAGGTCGCCAGGGTCTCGCGACCCCCCTTTTATTTGCTGAAAAAAAAATTGAAATTGATTGATTTTTGGCCATATTCAAAGATTTTCCCATTTAGAAAGTTTTTCTATGGAGGTCGCCATGATTTCTATAGTTACTTATTAGGATCGCAGTAAATATAGCTTAAGTTTCATATTCCTGCAAGTAGCTCTCAGGTAGATCAGCAAAGTCAATTGATTGTGCTATCAATAAACTTCTTGCAGACATTCTTGTTTACTGTACAGTCAAAGTTTGCTTGGCTAATTCACTGAATGAATCGGTGATTGCTTAAAAAATTAATCAAAATAATTCTAATAATATCACCTTTACATTTTCCAGAAAGAGTTTATTGTACCACTTTGCATTTTAGCAAAGTTAATTCTCTTTTCCTGTTTTGTCCTGGGTAATTTCCTAGATTAGGAGAAAAGAGGAACTATACTATCACTCAGAGTTACGAATATTCAATAGAATATTCATTAGATTATGATTACATTATTTGAATTTTCTTAGATCCCAGATTCGAGATTCAGATTGGGGAAAAGAGGAACTAGCAGTCAGAGTTATGAATATATGAATTTCCAATTTAGTTTTTATTTATTAATTAGGGCAAGTAAGTTTCACAAACATAAGAGAACACACCCAAATAGAATCCTTAACTGAAAGGCGAAAAAAGGCCAGACTAAAACTGTTCCATCGTTGTATTACTGAGGGGATTGAACCACCTTTCGATTACAATTACCTCAATAAGTATAATACGAGACAATGCCAAAACACTTACACACCATACATAAAAACGAATCAATTTTATTACTCCTTCTGGCCAAAAACCATACGTGATATGCGTCTTGAGAGCTGATAAATAGTTCTTTTTTTTTTTTTTTTTTCTTCTCTTTTTTGTTGTTGTATGACATGATAAATAATAAAAAAATATATAAATACTATTCTAAAGCACATATAAAAAATATAAAAAAAAAAAAATATTCAACATTATAAATTATATATAAAAGGGAATAAAAGTTATCGAAAAAGAGAGAAAGAGAACAAAAACATCCATATTGTGTTCCCACATCTCTTCCGTTTTTCCTGACGGTCTCAGTGGGAAAATTTTAAAAAAAAAAAAAACAACAGGACATCATGAACATTATGATTATCTTATGAATGATAATCCTAATGTTGCTTACAATGATATTCTTTTTAAAATATAATTTATAAATGATTATAATTTTAAAATATTAAATTAATAAAATATAAATAATAATTATTTACATTTTATTAATTTGATATTTGAAAATTATAATCATTTAGGTTGTCATTTTATTGTTTTGTAATGCAGCCTAAACAATATTGTTGATGTTATTACTATTAATTGTATGAATTTTTTATAAAAAATTATTTAATATCATATCTATAAATTACTATCAAGCGCAGTTTTTAGTTTTTCATAGCATAACTTTCTGCCTCCAGCGTCCAAGAGTGAGAGTTTTCCCAAGGCTTGAAATCCCCCAGCACAAAGGATCCTCTTCATTTTTTAGTCCTTAGTTTCAAGTTTACATGGTCTCTATGAAGCCTAAAAAGCTTCAGCGGCCGGGGCTCCGCCCCGGACCCCGTTGGGGGGGGCTTACAGCGCCCCCCAAACCCCCCAGCTGTTGGTCTCGGGCGCTTCGCGCCCTCGGCTCGGGTGCTGCGCACCCTCAATAAATTTCCTTGGTGGGCAGGAGACCCCCCTTTCTGAAAGTTGAAAATCCGCCCCTGTACATGTATACTGTGTATGAATTATTCCCAATAGTTACTTCCTGTGATATTGTTACATAAAAAAACTTCCTAAAATGTCAAAATATGAAAATAAGCAAGAATTATTTATGATATTTCATGTCACTTTTACACATACACGTATTATGATAACACAATAAAACTGTATATTACACAAAAAGTTGCAGCCAGGTGATTTAAGATTATAATGGTGACAGAGTATACATGGGAAGCATTGTTGTAAATCTAGAGAACCTATGTTTGGATGTAGTTACAGTAAATTAAATAGTCTCACAATGTAGACTAAGGTCCACAAAATAGAAATTAATAGTGTAGTAAATGGTGCTGTAAGTTTGAAACACAGTCTAGGCTTTATTTAATCCTCAACAAATTTTCAAGGAGGCTATGAGATCTACAAAATTGGTTGGAAGGGGCGGTGTCCAAGGGTGTTGCTTGGTCTTTGGATCACAGTCTATAATAACTCCCAGAAAGATGATTTTTACATAAAAAATACATAACTATAAGAAAATAATGCAATAAAGCTATAGACTAAGTTTTTTATGAAAACACTAGAGCCTGGCTTGTAAGTTTGAAGCACAGTCTAGGCTTTATTTAATCCTCAACAAATTTTCAAGGAGGCTATGATGTCCAAAAATTAGTTGGAAAGGGGGGGGTGCTCAGTGTGGTGTTGGATCACAGTCTACAATTGACTCTAGATACATAATTTTTGAAGAAATGTGAGGAAATAATGACATAAAGCTGTAGACTAAATTCAAGGAGATTGTAATATCAAAATATTGCTGGAAAGGGGGTGTTCAATGAGTGCCCAGCCCAGTGATGGTATTATTTGGATCATGGTCTACAAATATGTTGCCCCCAGAAACTCAATTTTGACACTAAATGGCTATGAAGAAGTTCAGTTCATAAATCTTTAGCATGATGCAGCTGCTCTATCCGCTGAAACCAGCTATTGTTATTTAGAAATATTATTAGTATTTTACTGAGCCATACTGGGCCACATTATATGGTTGGTGATAGGTTGCAGATTGGTGCTAATATTTTCATGGTAAGCATTCAGGTCTAACATTTTTTGGTTGCTTGGCTTGTCACTCTCCTTCACTAATCCTCCCTATTCACAAAGGTTGCATTTTACAATATTCGACTAATGCCTACATATTCCTAAATAGAATGAAGTGTTTGGTAAGTAGTAGTGGTAATTATATTGAGCAATGTCAGATAGGTAATTGGAATAACAGAACTGAATAGAAGTAATTATAAGAGCAGTACACTGTACATAAAGTAAATATGGTCGTAAACCGCTCCAATAAAATATTTAATAAACATCCATTGGTATTGTGCTAACAACGTTCAAATACTTTATACAGGTTAGGTAAGTTTGCGATCTCTAGGAAGGTAGCATCTTCTGCTCTTTGAACTGAAGGCAGTAAACTTCTACGTAACGCAGGAAACACGATGTTCTCTGTAACTTGTTTCCAATTTGCATCTTCCTTCGATGACTGTAACAATAGACAATAGTAATTCACAAAGAATGAACAATATACAGGTGCATACAACACAGATACGCTAAAGCAAGAAACTAATGTGATGCAAGTAAGGCTAGTATAATATTAGATGTATTCAGCTGAATTCATATAACCAATATATTACAGAATAAGGCACGACATAGTACATTTCTAAACTATTGCACTATAGAATTATGAGGCTAGACGAAAGGCTGTGGGCTTCAATAGACCGACCCTGTAGTAGTGGCATGGTATAGCATGGCTCTATGGGCTAGTCAGAGCCATCAGAGCCAGCCAATAGGAAAAGTATGTCAAAGATAAAACATATAATTGGAGTCGCTGCATTTAATTTTAACCAATCACAAGAGGGGTCATTACACCACACCCTGAAAAGACAGAAGGGGCTTGTTGGTCCAATAGGAGCAAACAGCATCTCGTGTAGCCTTGCCTTGGCACCCTAGTACCTGCTGAGATGCTGGAATAGGTAGAATCTCTTTCTGCAGAGCATAGAATAGACTGGTTTCTCTACAAATCTTCTCAAAGCAGGACTGTTCCTCCTCCCATTCCACCTCTGTAACCAATCTAACTAGGTACAGGGGTATCCTCTCCAACTCTGGTATGTAACCCTCTAGGAGTAAGGGAAGAGAGCACAGGTTCCCATCCTGTGAATAGATTGTGCAAATGCACGTAGATAAGCAAGGAAGGGCCATTCTACATATAAACTTGGTTTTTACCTCTTCACTCCTTATTCAGTCAATAAAAAAGGTTTGTATTTTGGTTTACTCAAAGTATCTGCCTACAGACAGAAGGAAAGTGAATGTTATATTATGTTGAAGAAAGCCAAGTCAGAGAAAAAGGAAAAATAAAGTGAACTGTAATAACAGTAACACTAGTTACTTCATCAATGCTTACCTTGTCAATTTCAATGCTGAAATATTCAAATAGCATTTCGGCCTTTGATATGAGGAACTGACAGACGTACTTAGCCATGTCCTCTTTTCCCCCATCCTCTGGTGTCCACGCACACTCTGGCAGTTCTAAGGCTAAGAGAGCTAGTTCTTTTATACATGTCTTTTCCTTTGATTTAAATAGAAATAAAACCCCAAAAATAATTCATGTTAGAACAAAAAGTCTTGGAGTAGTAATAGATATGACTGTATCGCTGCTTCCTACTACTATTATGGAAGACAATTTTTATTGGTTAAAACAAAGGGTGCTGGGTATGTTGACTATGAGACTAGTGAGACCGAAACAATGAGATTGGTATTTGAAACAATACAAAAACATTACGTCATGCTAACAATTAGACCACCAAGATGATTATGATGTTAGAAGTCATAGCAACTGCTCAAAGAGAGTCAACATACAGCATTATGATTGTACAATGTAAGTTGCATTTTATCTCTTAGAGTCATTGCTATTTCATTTAATATTATGCCTAGTTATCTCTCCAATATTGCAAATAAAGACACTATTTGGGAGAGTTTGAAATGTCTCCAACAAAAAAGATAAAGTAAAAACTAATCCACAGCATATACAAATGTATCAATTCTTAGTGCTTAATTTAAATATGGACTCAAACCTTTGTTCAAAAGGTAATTCCCCATAGTTGTAAACTGACTATATAGAGACTAAGGCTAAACGAAGAACCACTGTGACAATAAACAGGAGAAGCAAACTACTTACAGACAGTCTGAGTACTCCAAAGTTTCCAAACTCATACAACATGATCTGGTAGAACAACTCCTTCCTACGGAATTAAAGTCATAATTATATGATTGATGGTCAACACATACTGGTCAACACATACTGGTCAACACATAATGGTCAACACATAATGGTCAACACATAATGGTCAACACATACTGGTCAACACATACCAACTCTATAAAGCAGTCCATAAAACAATTAAAGCATCTAAGTTAAAATATAACGTAACGCTGTAGAATAATATGAAATAGAATATAATAGAAAACTAGACAAACACTGACGTGAGATTCCTGTTGTTGACTAGATATAGCTTTGTCTGATGCTGAATCAAACTGAATGATTTATTCACACAACCAACAAATGTATGCTCTTTGACCATTTCCCTCAGTCCTGTAAAAATAGTAATCTATAAATATATACTCTTTGACCATCACCAGTAGCCACCGATTTAATGTAAACATAAATATAAGCAGCAATGAATGTCAACCGTTCAGTATAAAAGTAGAACATTCTCTTTGGGGCTCCACACTACCTGTTGTTTATAAGAGCAGACCAACATAATGTTATACACACCGATACGTGTGTATGTTATACACACTGATACATATGTATGTTATACACACTGATACATATGTATGCTATACACACCGATACGCATGTATGTTATACACACTGATACGTATGTATGTTATACACACTGATACGCATGTATGTTATACACACCGATACGCATGTATGTTATACACACCTATACGTATGTATGTTATACACACTGATACAGATGTATGTTATACACACCTATACGCATGTATGCTATACACACTGATACGTATGTATGTTATACACACCGATACGCATGTATGTTATACACACTGATACGTATGTATGCTATACACACCGATACGTATGTATGTTATACACACCTATACGCATGTATGTTATACACACTGATACGTATGTATGTTATACACACCTATACGTATGTATGCTATACACACTGATACATATGTATGTTATACACACCGATACGCATGTATGCTATACACACTGATACATATGTATGTTATACACACCTATACGTATGTATGTTATACACACTGATACGTATGTATGTTATACACACCTATACGTATGTATGTTATACACACTGATACGCATGTATGTTATACACACCGATACGCATGTATGTTATACACACCTATACGTATGTATGTTATACACACTGATACAGATGTATGTTATACACACCTATACGCATGTATGCTATACACACTGATACATATGTATGCTATACACACCGATACGTATGTATGCTATACACACCGATACGTATGTATGTTATACACACCGATACGTATGTATGTTATACACACTGATACATATGTATGTTATACACACTGATACATATGTATGTTATACACACTGATAGTATGTTATTTACACATGGTGTGAATTCACTTGGAATGTATAACAACAATATCAACTAACTTTCATGCACAGCTTTCTCTGACTCTCTCTGCAACTGAAGCACACTGGACAGAGTAACTTTATGTCTGCTACCAGTTGATGACTCTGAGGGAAACCTCCCCTCGGCAGCCTCCTTTCGCTGCCTCTTCCTGAAAAATAAATTAATATAATCCCCGTCTATATACCTACATGTATAATTCACTAGCCTATTTATGGATGAGTTGTTGTTGTCTATAATAATATCTGAAGTTGTATAAGTTGTAGACGGCGTTGACTATATATAGAGATGCTGATTATTACTGAATTTCATACTAAAGGTAAGTGTAGTGTGTATGAGTAAGGTAAGTGTAGTGTGTATGAGTAAGGTAAGTGTAGTGTGTATGAGTAAGGTAAGTGTAGTGTGTATGAGTAAGGTAAGTGTAGTGTGTATGAGTAAGGTAAGTGTAGTGTGTATGAGTAAATATGAATTTGTTCACATAATCGTCTGACTTGGTAAGTGCTCATAAGGTGGACAGTGTAGACGCATTGATATGGGTCACATGATATACATTATATTTGTATGTATATAAACAAATGGTATTGTATGGTAGTAGTGTACATGCACTATGTCTATAATATAATAGTCTGGTAACATACACAGCAGGTTCAACTGTTTGCTGATCCGCTTCTATAGCCTCAGTTAAGAGATTCTCTTTGTTATTTGCAGGTAAACCACTGTGTGAAGATGCTACCTGCGGCTGTAAGTACTGGTCTAATTTTCTTTCTGTATGATCAGTTCTTACCATGTTGTACCCATAATTCTTCACTTCACTACCTGTCAGAGTTGTGTCCACCTGACTAGACTTTGGTAAGGCTATCAGGGTCTATATAATATACAGTGGAGGTGAGAGGATTCTTACACTACACAGTATTGATATAAGTTAAGCTTGTATTCCATGTCCTGAATGTAATACTATAACAATATAGAACTAGACACTGCTATGGTACAGAATGCGATAACTACACACACAAGTACAAGTAAGTAAATATAGTACATGTATCTACAGGTAAGTACACAGAATAAGCACAATATCATAGCTAGCTGGTATGGCTGTACTTACCTGAGTATAGAAGGTTCTAGAAGAGTTGGAGCCGAGGAGGCACTGCTCCACACACTTCTGTATTCTCTCTATTACCTGCTCCTGGTGGAGGAAGTGCACCTCATACTTGGTTGGGTGCACATTGACATCTATATTCTGTGGAGTTATCTGCAGGCTAGAGAAGGTGTAGAGATACTTGTAATACCAAATCGTTGAGAATAACCAGACATATTACATTTCCACCATTATAAATAGAGGAAGGGGGCGGTACCCTTAGTATATATACCTGAGGTAGAGAAAGGGGGCGGTACCCTTAGTATATATACCTGAGGTAGAGGAAGGGGGCGGTACCCTTAGTATATATACCTGAGGTAGAGGAAGGGGGCAGTACCCTTAGTATACATACCTGAGGTAGAGGAAGGGGGCGGTACCCTTAGTATACATACCTGAGGTAGAGGAAGGGGGCGGTACCCTTAGTATACATACCTGAGGTAGAGAAAGGGGGCGGTACCCTTAGTATATATACCTGAGGTAGAGGAAGGGGGCGGTACCCTTAGTATATATACCTGAGGTAGAGGAAGGGGGCGGTACCCTTAGTATACATACCTGAGGTAGAGGAAGGGGGCGGTACCCTTAGTATACATACCTGAGGTAGAGGAAGGGGGCGGTACCCTTAGTATACATACCTGAGGTAGAGGAAGGGGGCGGTACCCTTAGTATACATACCTGAGGTAGAGAAAGGGGGCGGTACCCTTAGTATATATACCTGAGGTAGAGGAAGGGGGCGGTACCCTTAGTATATATACCTGAGGTAGAGGAAGGGGGCGGTACCCTTAGTATACATACCTGAGGTAGAGGAAGGGGGCGGTACCCTTAGTATACATACCTGAGGTAGAGGAAGGGGGCGGTACCCTTAGTATACATACCTGAGGTAGAGGAAGGGGGCGGTACCCTTAGTATACATACCTGAGGTAGAGGAAGGGGGCGGTACCCTTCGGAAGATAGGTACTGTATACAGAATCAATAGCTTTATGTAGCTGAGAGCATTCCACTAGCCGTTCTGTAACATCATCCACAGTGTATTTATACAAATACAGTATAGACTATAGAGCATACTGTATAGTATATATAAGTGTATATATAGTGTGTATGCTATAGTGTGTATATTATACATGTAGTTATATAACTAACCACTCTGCATTGATAAGGAAGTAGAGAAACATCCTACCGTTAATAAAGAGAAGGAATATTCCCTTCTTCATGGAGTAGTTGGCGTTAGTGATGTGACCAGATAGTGTCATACCTAGCCGAGGATCGTCATCCTTCACAGCCAACAGTTCTCTGTAACACAGTATTTATATTACTGTATACTAATAGACTAAACTGTATATATATATGAATTCATTGCAATGAATTGTACATTATATTATATACTTAATAATGCATGCTGTGATATAGACACTAAACAGTACTTAGCGATAGCTGTTCCATATATAACTCTGATGTTGTCTACAGTAGTAGATGATGGGAGAGTCTTTACATCTGCAGACGGTGTACCATGTTTCTTCAGTGAGAAACCAACAGAGGAGTTATGTACAGCATACCTATAATATATGTAAGTCATACATAATAGTAGAGCATCTATATATACATGTAGTGCTAGCATTAATTACAACAACCAACAACTCCCCTAAAGGCTATACAACTCCCTTAAGGCTATATTATATACAACTCCCCTAAGGCTATATATACAACTCTCCTAAGGCTATGTTATATACAACTCCCCTAAGGCTATATATACAACTCTCCTAAGGTTATATTATATACAACTTCCCTAAGGCTATTCAACAGCATCAATTTAGAGCTTACTCATGTCTTGCCTTCAGTTCAACAGGAGATATCCACATAAACCTACAGCTTACATGACATCATATAATACCAATAGATCAAACTAATTAAGTATTATTATTCATTTATATGATCATTTGTTTACAAAATTGTTACTTTCATACTATTGGCCATTGATTGATTCTATGAACCTGATACCTTGAGCTTTGCTTGTGTTATATTGAAGCAGGACAACTCCAACTGACTGGTGGCACATTATTGTCCTTGTGTCGATAGTCACGTTGGTTACATTAACTATATGTCTTTATGTCATGGATTTGCAGTAAAACTGGTCACTAGTCTAAGTCTGCCAAGTCTTCGGTTACATTGTAAATAGTTCACAATAATACCAGCTTACCAAGTTCTACTGATAAAAACCAGAAAGATTCAGCGTTTGGGTGGAGGGTGTCCATTTTGGGTGGGGTACCAAAATTTGAGTTGAAAATCAGGGAATCTCCCGCGAAATCAGGGAGACTTGGGTAAGCCTGAATAATACACATAACATAGCCCCAGTTCAACAGACATATTTACCTGCCAACTACATCAACAATCTTACTGTATTCCTCGGCAGCATTCTTCAGTGTTCTCCTTCTATTTGAGACGTTGTAAAACAGATCCTCAGCCTAAGCATACATTACAGTGTTAGGGTAGAGTAGAGTATACATTACAGTGTTAGGGTAGAGTAGAGTATGCATTACAGTGTTAGGGTAGAGTAGAGTATACATTACAGTGTTAGGGTAGAGTAGAGTATACATTACAGTGTTAGGGTAGAGTAGAGTATACATTACAGTGTTAGGGTAGAGTATACATTACAGTGTTAGGGTAAAGTATACATTACAGTGTTAGGGTAGAGTATACATTACAGTGTTAGGGTAGAGTATACATTACAGTGTTAGGGTAGAGTATAGTATACATTACAGTGTTAGGGTAGAGTAGAGTATACATTACAGTGTTAGTGTAGAGTAGAGTATACATTACAGTGTTAGTGTAGAGTAGAGTATACATTACAGTGTTAGGGTAGAGTATACATTACAGTGTTAGGGTAGAGTATAGTATACATTACAGTGTTAGGGTAGAGTAGAGTATACATTACAGTGTTAGGGTAAAGTAGAGTATACATTACAGTGTTATACAGAGGTTATATATTGATGTATCAACCACTTGACTGCTATATATACAATACAATGTGCGTGCATATTCACATAATGTAGTGTATTAGATGTGGTATAGCCGGCTAAACATCATACTAACAGTACAAGCATATTGTATATAAGCAGACCTCACTCATAACGTGTCACAGACATGCATGTAATTGTAGGGAGGCTAAACTGATGCGAATCATAAGTATATGCAACTTACAGATATCAAGGTTCCGAAATTACCGGCACAAGGCTTTACTGGTTCTTTCAATTTACCGTCACTATAGCAACCTCTAAATAATAAGAACAGAAACATTGAACAAGAGTATAGCGGTACAACTACTATCTTATACATGGAGTAGAAGTGCATGTGCTATATATGAGTAGGTGTATTCATGTTTCAGTCATAACAGGAGCATTACACATTACATAGCCTTTGGCCCTATAGTTAGGAAGTTGAGAAAGGGAGGGTAACCCTACCTACCTGTACGCACACTTAGAATCCTTGGTCCTTGACATAATGGTAACATGTGCCACATGAGATATACTGGCCAAAGCCTCACCACGGAATCCATAAGTATTTATATTGTTGAGATCTTCAAACTTGGACAGTTTACTTGTAGTAAATCTTTCACATACAATGTCCATGTCACCTTTCTACATAACAAACGTACATGTATTACCATATTAACTTTCTACATAACAAACGTACATATATTACCATATTACCTTTCTACACAACAAACGTACATGTATTACCATGTCACCTTTCTACATAACAAGTGTACATGTATTACCATGTCACCTTTCTACATAACAAACGTACATGTATTACCATGTCACCTTTCTACATAACAAACGTACATATATTACCATGTCACCTTTCTACATAACAAACGTACATGTATTACCATATTACCTTTCTACACAACAAACGTACATGTATTACCATATTACCTTTCTACATAACAAACGTACATATATTACCATATTACCTTTCTACACAACAAACGTACATGTATTACCATGCTACCTTTCTACATAACAAATGTACATGTATTACCATGTCACCTTTCTACATAAAAAACGTACATGTATTACCATGTCACCTTTCTACATAACAAACATACATGATGTATTACCAGGTTATCGTGCTAAACAATAAACATGAGATAATATCAGATAATGACAGCCACGCACACAGTTACATTACGTTACAGTTACAGCTACCTGTATCCCTGTTCCATTATCTTGAATCTGTATTAATTTTAGGCCACCATCTTTAACAGTTACTTGTATAGCAGACGACTTGGCATCTAAACTACAGAACACAAGTCAAGTTGTAATCAATACTAGTCTCAAGTCAGAGAGTATGACACAGGTCAAAGGTCAAGGCTGGCCTTACTATGTCCTTACCAGATTGGCCCTTACAATAATAAAAATACATAGAGCACAATATGAGCTGCATTGAGACAGAGTTAACTATAGTATGTTGCCTACCACTGTCACTGGAGGATCAAGAAGCAGCATAAAGGACACAGTAAACAAGTTCATTAGTAAAGAAGTAGTAGTCAACTGCTTTTAATAAAATATAAGTATTAATACATAGAAAACACAAATTGCCAAACTCTAAACTAAAACAAACTATTACCAATTTTCCATCATCTCTTTAATAGCATTAGCTGGCCGTTGAATAACTTCTCCAGCAGCTATTCTATTAACGACTGCTTCTTCTAGGCGTTTAATGGTTGCAGCCATGACCCTGATTAGGTTAACCCCTGCGAGTGATCAGTGTAAATGCAAACAAAAATGCAAAAAACAATAATTCTGTTTTCTTCTAGCATGACCGGAAACCAAAATAAGCCTCAGTGTCCTAAAGTTTGCTTTTAACCTGTGCTAAAATAGAATGTATCCAAGTGTTAATTCGGTAATCTATTGTACCAGAGCGAATAATCATCTTTAATAGCAAATTATATAGCAACTGCATTTGAATCGCTAGCTGGAGTAGTAACATTGATGTCTTGAGTCGACCTGTAGCATTTTATAATGTGTTTCAGTGCAAGAGTCGCTTGTACCGAACGGCTTCAAAATGTCGGTACTGAGAAGTGTTTTGGGAGTTTGCTCTAATCCTGCATTTTACTGCCGAAATGTTTCCAGGTAATTAAACTGCTCATGCAGACTAACTCAGAAAAATAACTGAATAAGTGAAATTTGATCAGGGCCAATAGCTACAGGTCATAGTGGAATACAGCTTCAGTGTAAACACAATTCAGTAGGCTACTAACTGACTACTGAGTACTAGTAACTCGAGGATGGCTAAATTAAATGTGTAAACGCCCGACAGGATATCAAAAATGCAGCTTGGAACTCACAATCATAAATATTAATTACTTATGTTAGAAAAGCTATTGTAATTCTGGATAATTTTGAAAATTGATTTGCCTAAGTTAGTGAAGTTCTGGAATTGCTTTAGCAATAACCTTTGCCACCATCTTATCTCGGGTCTGATATCGCAGGCCTAACATTAACATATCAATAGTCAACATGAATTATGAATATGAGTGCAAAATACAGCATTGTTTATAATCATTAATAGCCTAGTTTGATTACTTTGTCTGACGAGCAACAGTAGGTATGCATAGCATATCCTCGTGTTACTAGTATCCTAATAGTTTCATGAACTATCCTTTGATAATTTTATTTTTATTTAGGCGGTTAAGCACCTCAGTTGTGCTACAAAAATCAACAATAGATGACATGGTTCGCCATGATTTAGAGGTGTTCCAGAAGAGACCCAAAGCTGAAGTTGAACGTCTGCATATCAATGAGCCAGTGAGTTTAATCACATTTTATAATAAACAGTCTCAGGAACTACTAATATTCAATACTCTACAATCTGTATTCGCCTATGCATGTACCTACTTTACTGTTTATTTACCTACAGATGAAAGTGACTTCACTAACAGGTGTACCAGAGGAACACATTACTAAACGCCATGTGAGGGTTTATATGCCAGCTAGATCTGCTGCCCAGTCTGGTACTAATCAAACTCATAAGTGGAAGATTGAGTTTGATAACAGAGAGAGATGGGAGAACCAACTGATGGGCTGGGCCTCTACGTATGTGTATTTTATTCTACAGTATACATCCAAGTTATAGCCTACCAATCATTTACCAACATTTATAGAGCTGGGAGAATTTCCAATAAGCTGTAATAAACTAAACACAATGTGTGTGGCATGCGCTACTTGGATGTAAAGAATTTGACCTTAGTTAGTTAATAGTAGAGCTCTAATCTCTCATGTATTGAGTGGCAGTAGATGAGGACTCCATGACTACTGCACGTGCTAAGTAAATAATAACACTGTCATTCATTATACTTACATATACATGAATGTATTGACGTATAACTGCTCACATTACCATTATACTCCACCACACCTCACATTATTCTTATACTCTGCTTATCTAATCACATATATGATATTCTGTGTTCACAGTGCAGATCCTCTCTCTAACATGACCCTAGATTTCCCTGATGCTGAGTCAGCAGCTGCTTTCTGTGAGAAGAACGGTGAGTTTATCTACTGCTAGTCGCTCAGTAGAAGTATTATGCAGTGCTGTAGTTTGTGCTTCTAGTAAATCTATGTTCTGTGTTGAACTGTTGCAGGTTGGGAATACCATATAGAGAAGCCAAGAGTGAAATATATCAGACCCAAATCTTATGGAGCCAATTTCTCATGGGACAAACGTACGAGGAGATCATCCAAGTAATCTACACACACATTAATATGTCGAGTGGAAATATTTATTGTCTGTTGTCTTATGCTAACAGAACCAGTTGATGTTTTACTATCCATTCAATTTAGAGTTTGTATCCTAATATTTTTCTAGTGCAGGTTACTATGAATTTGAGAAAATATTAAAATAAATTTTACCTGCCACCATTAAGTGTATTTGGGATTGGAGATTCCTTGAATATAAATAAACAAGTAAAATAATATTAAAAATTTAGGTAAAGTTAATAATAATAATATGCAAATAGTTAACTGTTCACCAAACAATTTGAGCAGATACTGGAATAGTAAAAGGTTCAACAAATGGTATCTATTAGTACAACTCACTGTACAGCACCAATGCAGTCACATTAAAGTGGAGAATAATAAATAGTGGTAATCGGGTCCATGTGAAAATATACCCATCAGCTGTTGACAAGAAGTTGTCTTCTTCCTAGCTGTCACCCAACTTGGGAGAGGATAACTACCTATTAATAACTTGAAAGTATGGGTGCCTATGTTGGCCTCTCACCAACTCCATTACACATATCATATACAAGGGAGGCGACTCCCAGTGACAGTTGTTTAACTTCACCGACAGTAGCAGCCTCGGCATAGACTCTCACTACATCCTCTGTACCAGATGGCCTGCAAAGAATACGAAAAGTTGAAACAAAACATTTTATAAAAACTAACACAGTAGAAGTTAGAGGATTTCTGTATATACCATACACACCTAACGAAAGCTCTCCCTTTGTTAACCTTAGATACTAAATCATCTATTGCTGCTTGCAGTCCTTCAGGACTGGTAGCTGTTCGCTCTGCATTAGTAGTTTTGATGACTTGCCTGTCTGCAACCTGTAAACAGGTGAATATATAACTTAGTTAATGCTATAACAACTGTTGGCATGTGGATATACCAGCTGTCTGTGTTCTTAGATCACCTGTAATCATTATGGGTGGGTTAGAGGAAGAGAGGGTGCGTAGTATATAACAGGGGGGATCTAACTGGTAGTTGTCCTACCTTACCAGCAGCATCTTTTATTTAACCTTTTATTATATTATCTGTTCGTTAGAAATACTTACAGCTATCTTACTAAGCATGTTTGGCAGGTCTGTGTACTGTTGATTCCACTGACTCAAGGACATGTTGAGGTCATTGAGTATAGCCTCCACAAATACCAGGTCTGATATTGCATCGCCGACAATTTGCATAATAAGGTGAGTGAGGGCAGACAACTTCAGAGTCGCTACGCCAGTAGCAGATTCCGGGTCAGCACTACAGGATAAACAGCACCAACATCATATACACTGTAGATGGGCTACAACATATACACTGTAGATGGGCAAATATTTATATAAAAACGGAGTTTATCGATAATATAATACAACATCTAATGAAGTGCAACATTGTGAAAATGTCCAAGTCACCAGTCCGGCAACTCTAGCTTATATACAAGATAAAGTACCTATCGGAGGCAGAGTTGATCTGATTGGTTGCTGAGTCTGAGAGTATGACGGTGCCATGGCCGTTAGCCTCGAAGTACACACCAATGTCGTACTCTAGTGCACAGTGATGTAGGTGTTTCACTCCTGTCTTGGCACATGTCACAGGGACAGACTACAGAGAGAAAACAACACGATATAAAACATAGCACATAGTTCACTGCACACAGACTCTGGAACTAGTAAACAGTCATAGATGAAAACACTCGCCATCGTATATGTGTTTCTCAGTGTAAAGTTAACTTTTCTTCAATTGGGGCCGAAAAAACTTCGAAGTAACATTATAAAGTGCAGCATGATTGCTCTATTTAGTTCATATCACCACCTGAGCTGCAGTCACACACAGTAATTGCTCTATTTAGTTCATATCACCACCTGAGCTGCAGTCACACACGGTGATTGATTCTTATATGGCTCTTCCTCTGAATTGAAGGAAAGACAACTCTGAACTGGTACCTCACTAGACAGCCTTAGGTCCCATTATTCAGTACTTTACATACTATTCTAGTGAATAGGCTCAGTTCCCAAGGAACCATGTAACATATCCCATAGACTGAGCTCCTGTTAGTATACACACCAATTTCTGTGAGATATACTCTGTAGACGCCCCATTAGCATAGGCAGTTTGTACAAGTCCGAGGTTTATACTGCTACTCAAGCCACTGTCTGTCAACAGCTGCTTCAGGTAAGATGCAATAAGAATGGCTATTTTATCTCCATCTAACAGCTGGAATTGTCCTTCTACAAATATATAGAGTATACTACAGATATATAGAGGACACTAAGTAATATATTTATGAATGGACTGTCAGATGGACTGTGGTAAGCCAAAACCTGGTAGGCCTAATAGTAGCAGACTAAACAGAGACAGAGAGATAATCCACCAGAATAACTAGCTACGAGACGATGATGGACTTTGGGGATTTATTGAAAGCATCAACTTGATATTATATAATTATAAACTGTGTAACATACCTACAGTATGCTACATATAGACTGTGTACCATATCTACAGTATGCTACATATAGACTGTGTACCATATCTACAGTATGCTACATGTAGACTGTGTACCATATCTACTGTATACTACATGTAGACTGTGTACCATATCTACTGTATACTGCATGTAGACTGTGTACCATATCTACTGTATACTGCATGTAGACTGTGTACCATATCTACTGTATACTACATGTAGACTGTGTACCATATCTACTGTATACTACATGTAGACTGTGTACCATATCTACTGTATACTGCATGTAGACTGTGTACCATATCTACTGTATACTGCATGTAGACTGTGTACCATATCTACTGTATACTACATGTAGACTGTGTACCATATCTACTGTATACTACATGTAGACTGTGTAACATATCTACTGTATACTACATGTAGACTGTGTACCATATCTACTGTATACTACATGTAGACTGTGTACCATATCTACTGTATACTGCATGTAGACTGTGTACCATATCTACTGTATACTGCATGTAGACTGCGTACCATATCTACTGTATACTACATGTAGACTGTGTACCATATATACTGTATGCTGCATGTAGACTGTGTACCATATCTACTGTATACTACATGTAGACTGTGTACCATATCTACAGTATGCTACATGTAGACTGTGTACCATATCTACTGTATACTACATGTAGACTGTGTACCATATCTACTGTATACTGCATGTAGACTGTGTACCATATCTACTGTATACTGCATGTAGACTGTGTACCATATCTACTGTATACTGCATGTAGACTGTGTACCATATCTACTGTATACTACATGTAGACTGTGTACCATATCTACTGTATACTACATGTAGACTGTGTACCATATCTACTGTATACTGCATGTAGACTGTGTACCATATCTACTGTATACTGCATGTAGACTGTGTACCATATCTACTGTATACTACATGTAGACTGTGTACCATATCTACTGTATACTACATGTAGACTGTGTAACATATCTACTGTATACTACATGTAGACTGTGTACCATATCTACTGTATACTACATGTAGACTGTGTACCATATCTACTGTATACTGCATGTAGACTGTGTACCATATCTACTGTATACTGCATGTAGACTGCGTACCATATCTACTGTATACTACATGTAGACTGTGTACCATATCTACTGTATGCTGCATGTAGACTGTGTACCATATCTACTGTATACTACATGTAGACTGTGTACCATATCTACAGTATGCTACATGTAGACTGTGTACTATATCTACTGTATACTGCATGTAGACTGTGTACCATATCTACTGTATGCTGCATGTAGACTGTGTACCATATCTACTGTATACTACATGTAGACTGTGTACCATATCTACAGTATGCTACATGTAGACTGTGTACCATATCCAGAGTACATATAACATGGGATATAACTACCTTTTGATTTGAAATAGTATACAATCCTATCAGCGTCTCCATCAAATGAAGCATATTTCTCTTCTGGTACTAAGTCTATGCCCACTGGACTAGTCTGATTTGACTTGACAAAATCAGCTCCACACTAAACAACAAATTAGATAAGCCTAACAAATGGACAGCATTGACAATAAATATATTTTGGAGTTATTCTCTCATGGAAGGTAATTGTCGAAAGCAGACAACTAACGACATTAAATAGTATATGGCATCAGTATATAAATAATTATACTACTTGATCAATTCTGCCTGTACTCGCGTGTAGGTATTAAATATTTGTGTGTGTGTGACAAAATGTGATAACTACACACAAAAACTTTCAACTAATCATACCTGTGAACATATTAAATAGTATAGCCTTTGTACCTGATAATTGAGCACACCGGAGTTAGATGTTCCATCAAACACTGCATTAACCTTCAACATGTCACCTAAATAGGTCTGCAGCGTTTTAATCTTTCTACCACCCACGCCATTGGCACCGTCAACCGTTACCTGTGCGATACAATAGCATATGCATGTGTAGCCTGGGCTCTAGAGTACAAGCTATACAACACTCTTAGACTAGCTCCCAGTAGTGTAGGTGAGGAATACTACAATAATACACAGTAAACACATGCATGTATTAAATGGGCTTGGAACAACGACACCAGCTGTACCTGATGGCCCAACTAATACTGGATAACAATACAGTATATTGCCTTGCCCTACTGGCAAATCACATCAAACATATGGACAAGGATTGATTTGTACTAAATCACCTGTTAGTATAATGTTTGTATATCGTGTAGAGGTTTACCGGATATGTTATGGAATTGGAATGCTGACAAAGATCTAGAAATTTCCGTAAAGAGGCAGATATCTTAGTGAAGTAACCACTCTCAGTAGGTTCATGCATATACTTGGTATTGTGAGACCACACGACATAATGTAGCTGCGGTGTTGTAACCACACCTGCATCAGGGCAAAATGAACAATAGTATGTACATGTATGGTTATATAAGAAACGGGTAGTATGTACATGTATGGTTATATAAGAAACGGGTAGTATGTACATGTATGGTTATATAAGAAATGGGTAGTATGTACATGTATGGTCATATAAGAAACGGGTAGTATGTACATGTATGGTCATATAAGAAACGGGTAGTATGTACATGTATGGTCATATAAGAAACGGGTAGTATGTACGTGTATGGTTATATAAGAAACGGGTAGTATGTACGTGTATGGTTATATAAGAAACGGGTAGTGAGTGATAAAGAGTATGTATGGTTATATATGAAACGGGTAGTGAGTGATAAATAGCTGTATACAATGCACAGACATGTTAAAAATATCATAAGATAAATATGACTCTTATCAGCGTACCAAAGTCAGTTACTCTCCCATTCATAGCCATAACACCAGCTTTGCAGGCCGCTGATAGCTCTTCACTACTTGGTCTACAAATATTTGTCAATAAAACAGATACATGTACAATGACTGCAGCAGTCTTTAAAGAGTTCCACTTGTCATACCTGTGTTGCCGAAGACCAAGTGCTACTTTGCATAAATCGGCCAATAAAGTGCCATGATTACATAAATCAGCCAATAAAGTGCTATGTTTGTCCACAAGCATAACATGTCGTATAAGACTATAGGCTTGGTGTATACCATAATTATAAGTATATAGTGTATATCATATAAGTATATAGTGTATATCATATAAGTATATAGTGTATATCATATAAGTATATAGTGTATATCATATAGGCCCAAGGCTATAGTGTATATCAAATAAGACTATTATTTAGTCGTATAGCATATAAGTTTATAGTGAATACCTGGTGTCCATGCCAATAAACACATGTGGGGTCTGAGAAATATCCAACTTTGTCTCATTTACAATACTTTGAATAACATCACCCAGAGCTGAATCACTAAAACACAAAGTAAAATTATACTAAAATCTGTCATGTTAGAGATTCAATCTCCATCCTTGTCATTGTCTGGTGTTTTCATGGATGTGAAATGGAGTCCCTGACTGTTCAAAGGAAAAATTCAAAATGTCTTGTCTAAGCCGACATCATATATGAACGAATAAACCCTTGATTGATATGTCTCACCTGCAATTAACAATCCGTGTTGCATACTGCTCCCATTCCATATGTAGCATCTCACCCAGAGGCTCAATTATCTTGACACCGTTATCGCACACAGGGTTGTGACTTGCCGTTATCATTACGCCAGTAACAGCTACATAAAGGAAAACATATCTAACTTGCAACTTGCAAGTCGACTTGGACTCAATTCTGCAAATATCTAAAGATATCCAACATGTGAGTAAGTCAAAAAATAGTTAACAGGCAACACTAATAAGATAATCCTATTAGTTGTTACCAATTTCTCATACCTGATTTAGCCTGAGACCTTAACGATGCCAGTAATCCTACTCTGTATGCAATGAATCCCAGCTTGTCAGCCCTGTTGTATTACAAATAAAAACAAATTACACAATTCAGGAATACCAATTATAATAAAAATGATAATCATATAAGAAACTTAACTTACATTCAACATATACCAAGTTGGCATGTGTTGAATGTATGTAAAAATAAATGTATAATTATTATTTTTATTATAATACCAACTACTCCCCACTTATACCAAATACTCCTTGCTTATACATGTACCTTCAATCATTACTTAATTAATATAAAACTTTTATTGAACTACGAAATCAGACCAGCAACATATTAAATAAATATTTAATATTATATCATTATAGTGTGTAATGTTATTATGGCATGTCATGTGCATTTAGAAATTTGAATTGAATTTATATTTATTGCTCAATAACTCAAACTTACCGCATCCTAAATCCTGCTGTGCCATAAAGAAAGCTGTTTTCATGTTGTTTTGAAAAACATTTCTCGGCTTTCTCGATAACCTTATTAAAAGCAGCCATTTTAATCTTCTAGGAAAAATTAAATCTATGGAAAAGCTATTAGTATCACTCTGTTTCTTCTACAAACTCTATGATACAAATAAACTGCTCAAATTCTTCTCAAACGTCAAACAGGAAGCTTTGAGGTGTTACAGGGCATAGAATCATAGTTAGTATGTAAATGCATTGTGGAGGTCATGCGTGTAGCGATTTAAACTGAAACACTTTGTAAAAGAAACGTTGAGCTCTAATGATTTAATGCCATAATAAGAACAAGGAAGCAATATCAGACGTCATTATAGGTAACTCTCTGGGTGAAAATTTTTGCACAGAAGCTGAATAAGGTTACCTTTTTTTGTGAGTTGAATCCATAGTATTTTCTTCTAAAGAAGGTAACTTTATACCTGAATTCATAGAATCCTATGGCTGTTTCAAAAATAAAATTAAAATAATTTTCAAACGTTTTTGAACTGAACATTGTGGTTATCCCCTTACCCTAGGTTAGGTTATAACTTATAATATTCATAATTTTAATTTAATGGTTTTTTATATAACAATTACAATAGAATAATATAAATAATGTATGTTTATACTTACTAATATTATACTTAACTTTATCATTTATATTATATTATATTTAATATAATCTTGTTAATTCTTACATGTAGGACGTGCTATGTATTATGTATTTACTCATTTATAGGCTACTATTCTATAATTTTTAATTAATCTCTGCTAGCCCTAATTTAATGGATCTCATATATAATTTTGCTCGAGTCTTGAGTTGACAATCTTGGTCCAATCTACCTTGACCTGTAAAATTAGGGTCTCTCTATCCATCATTGTAGAATGTAGTCATAGACCCACAGGCATAGCTTGTCTTTCAATAACAAAGCATTGAATTGGGATTGGTCAGGGGTTACACCATACGCCATATACTTATAGTATAACTACAGTACACTAGATCATATTCATTTGCATTAATAATATGATATAAATATTCACTTATGACTTTGACATGTTTTTTTCACAGTAGCAAATTGGCAAAACCTTTATAAATGACTTGGTCTCAGCTGAGAAGAGAATTATGAACAACCAGCCATTGGTCAAAGGTGAGCTCAGTCTACGTTTAAATAATTTCAGCATAGATTATGATATAGGTGATACTGCTAATAGCCTACTATGCTGTAATTTCCAATAATCAGTACTGTACAGGATTCATGAATATAAGAAGTCGAACAATATTTGAGTTCTACTGCAAACAAAATATGGCAACTGTGCATTTTCTGAGAGGAAGCTGTTTTGCTAATTATTTATGTAATGGATTTTCTCTCCATTTCTCTTTTAAGGTATCACGCAGCTGTACAGTAGAGTGTTTAACCACCATGCTGTTCTTCAATCAGATATTAATATAATGAAAGAATTTGACGGTGTTATAGAGTCCAGTGAGAAATCTGCTAAGGTAAAATATTTGTTTTTCCACATAATATTTAGCAATACCATCTCTTTATCGGTGATCATTCTAAAAGAACTTTCAAGGTGTAGCAGCTATAGAATCACTCGGTATGACCAGATAGTTCCAACTACATCATCTGTTATCTTATATTTCTGCTGCTTTAGGGACTTGATGTTCAGCTAAAACAAGCAGTTGATAAGTTTTCACACTGTGAGATGGAGTTACCCTCTCTCTCAAACATCCGGTCCTCCTTGGTATCAGCCAAGCAGATATGTGACACAGTCTTCCTCCAGTCACAGACTCACCAGCAGGTACCTGTATATTACCCAAAAGTCTGTGTGCTGATAGGCTTTCTGCTAGGAGGTCAACAGTTCAAATCCTCTCAAGTATTTGTTAGGTCTCCATCCTGCGGTGTCATAACCTTTCAGTGGACACAGTTATGGAAGATAGAACTTGTAATAATAACACAAGTAACAGTTTGTAGTTCTCTCATCAGGCATATTACTCTGTGTTGTTGCAGGTAGATTATTTAGCTAAAGAAAGGAGCTCTAGGACTAAGGAATGGCAAAGGTTTATGGGTGAAATGAAAGATCGTAGTATTGAGCTGGACAGCAAGTACTCTAAGGAGAGTGAATCAGTGAGAGACTACTACAAGGCAGCAGACAAGAGACTCCAGAGTCAACAAGTTTCATAACAATCTAGTTAGTATTTAACAACTGCAGTATTGTTAGTGTTGAATACATCAACTCATTAGGTGCTAATCTTATATTGTGTGAAAGAATTATTTTTCCATTTTCTATTCTTTATTGATTTAAAGTTTAGTTTTTGGTAGAGCATTCCCAATACTGCATAGTTACCTCATTATCTTTTCTTATACAATATACGTAATTAATAGGTTTTTTGCAATAAACTGGTAAGTGTAACAACATGGAATTAAATTTTAGATTTATTGTCTCTTTAAATATGAAAAGATTTGATATGCACATCATATTGCATTGCTAGATGGAATAATAATGATAACAAATTGATCAGGTCGTGGATAAAAACAAGGAAGGAGTAGGATGGTATTAGAAAGGTAGAACATAGAAAAATCCCACAATAATATATTGAGCAGAAAAAAGTATAATAAAATTCAATATATACAAAAACAGACCATTACAAATCTGCTGTCATTTGCAACTGGTAGAAAATGAATAACACAGCCTGATGTTATATATAATATATACAATGTACATTGTATATATGTATGTAGTATGGTAAAATGTTGTATAATGTATATTATGCATTGGTAAAGAGAACAATCATAGCCATAGATGAATAGTTAATCTTCTACAACTGCTAGCACCGCCCACTTCTACAACTGCTATCACTGCCCACCTCGGCAACTGCTAGCACTCTCCACTTCTACAACTGCTAACACCGCCCACCTCTACAACTGCTAACACCGCTCACCTCTACAACTGCTAGCACCGCCCACCTCAACAACTGCTAGCACCGCCCACCTCTACTGCGAGCACCGCCCATTAGACTCTGAACCGTATCTAAAATATTAGAATATTACATTTTGATAGAGTCAAACTGCTAGCGTATAATGTACATTTACATGTAGATTGGTACAGGTGTGGAAGGCAGTTATGGAAGGTTATGTTGTACTAAAGTGGAATACAGTGCAGCTCAATTGAGAGATGGGATAGGATTTTTACTTTTATGATCGTGTACGGATGTTAGTTACTGGACAATGTTAGTATGACTGCATTGTTAAACATGTATATGTAGATAGAAAAAGGCATAACCAGAGAGAGTCAATGGCCCAATATCTTACAGGAAAGGCCTTGATATCTAAGTCATAGACTCAATATCCAAGTTCAGGACTTGATATCTAATTCAAGTAGTAGTAAAGGATTTGAAGTTAACTCACCTAATCATAGTCCTCATCATTCAGACTCCACACTTCGATTCCTTTCACAATAAAGTCTTCATCTCCCCCAGTCAAAGGTTCGTTATCAAATGTGTCGCAGTGTTGAGTACGACCATGATATATATCAACGTCCAACCAGAGTCCACATGTTGAGCTACCAAGTATAGAATAGTCACAATATGTCAGTGTCAAGCTGGAATGAACATACTGTCACCAACAGCACATGTCACACCGTATACACCATCATAACATGTATACTGTTATATGATTGCATAAGGATGTCCGTAGAAACATCGACCTTAGTAAAAATACATCTACTACAATACTAGCAAAAAATCTTTGGAGTTGTCGTCTCAATAGGATGGAAAGTGTGCAAGGGAAAACAACTCTAATCCAACTTCTACGTGCAAATGCATCCATATTATCCATGTACATGTATACGAGTATATTATTGTCTGCTCGTATATAGGCCTACAGTGTATATACAATGTACATATTACAAAGACAAGCACCTGCCAGAACCAAAGGTGAGACCATGTAGACCTCCCCTCACACAGAACATGTTCTTTCTACTCCAGGGATACGACTTGAATCCATCAACAAATGAAAAGAGGAAACATTCTCCAGTCCCGTAGAAATGCTCACATTGGTGGAGAGGGGCGGAAGAGAATGCCCCAAACATCTAAAGCATAAAACGTATGAACATGTACATCTCCTCTGGTGTATGCTGCATGTATATGCAAGTATGTTTATTATTAAAAACCATCTAAGATAGTTCATTGGTTCATAGAGGTAGAGATCGTTGGACTTACGGCGCCATTGCTGTCTACGACTACTAATATTGTAGCCGACTCAAATTCACACATGTTTCTGTAGAGTGTGTTGAGGCTGAACCCATGCTCTTCATTGCTGTAGGCTAGACGCCACCTGTGACCTTCGACCCTGGCGGGCAGACACATGGTTATCTGTAATATTGATAGAGCACACATGTATGTGTAAGTACAGTGTAGTAGCAAGTACAGCGTAGTAGCAAGTACAGCGTAGTAGCAAGTACAGCGTAGTAGCAAGTACAGTGTAGTAGCAAGTACAGCGTAGTAGCAAGTACAGCGTAGTAGCAAGTACAGCGTAGTAGCAAGTACAGCGTAGTAGCAAGTACAGCGTAGTAGCAAGTACAGCGTAGTAGCAAGTACAGCGTAGTAGCAAGTACAGCGTAGTAGCAAGTACAGTGTAGTAGTAAGTACAGTGTAGGAGCAAGTACAGTGTAGTAGCAAGTACAGCGTAGTAGTAAGTACAGTGTAGCAGTAAGTACAGCGTAGTAGCAAGTACAGTGTAGTAGTAAGTACAGCGTAGTAGCAAGTACAGCGTAGTAGCAAGTACAGCGTAGTAGCAAGTACAGTGTAGTAGTAAGTACAGTGTAGGAGCAAGTACAGTGTAGTAGCAAGTACAGCGTAGTAGTAAGTACAGTGTAGTAGCAAGTACAGTGTAGTAGTAAGTACAGTGTAGCAGTAAGTACAGCGTAGTAGTAAGTACAGCGTAGTAGTAAGTACAGTGTAGTAGTAAGTACAGTGTAGTAGTAGGTACAGTGTAGTAGTAAGTACAGTGTAGTAGCAAGTACAGTGTAGGAGTAAGTACAGCGTAGTAGTAAGTACAGTGTAGTAGTAAGTACAGCGTAGTAGCAAGTACAGCGTAGTAGCAAGTACAGCGTAGTAGCAAGTACAGCGTAGTAGCAAGTACAGCGTAGTAGCAAGTACAGTGTAGTAGTAAGTACAGTGTAGGAGCAAGTACAGTGTAGTAGCAAGTACAGCGTAGTAGTAAGTACAGTGTAGCAGTAAGTACAGTGTAGTAATAAGTACAGCGTAGTAGCAAGTACAGTGTAGTAGTAAGTACAGTGTAGTAGCAAGTACAGCGTAGTAGTAAGTACAGTGTAGTAGTAAGTACAGCGTAGTAGTAAGTACAGTGTAGTAGTAAGTACAGCGTAGTAGCAAGTACAGTGTAGTAGCAAGTACAGCGTAGTAGCAAGTACAGCGTAGTAGTAAGTACAGTGTAGTAGCAAGTACAGTGTAGTATGCAGTAGACTCGGCTCCACTAGAGTTCGTGAGATTCAGCCAATAATCACAGCAGATTATATAATGGGAGTCGCTGTATCGGTTGTTAACCAATTACAACAGCGCACTGTGGTGCTGAGGAGTGAAAAAGCCAATATGATGTCTTTGAGTAGGCAAACTGATTTGCCCTGTCTTCTTAAATATCAGAAACAGGAAATGACAAGTATAACCTAAACCATACACACCTTTTTTATATTATCCTCAGTCATGAGGACACTCTCCCCTCTCATATCTGGGAGTGGCACATATTTTTCCAGATCCCCGAAGGATTGTCTCCTCAATATTTCATCTATGCTAAGAATCTATAAAGATGAAACAACTCCCTACATTTGACATTTAACTGGAGAAAACCATATCGCATCACTGTGAAGACAAGTCAAAGACTATTAGAGATAAAACACAGAGAAAGTCTATTTCTACTGTGATTACATGAACCAATTAATTGAAATACTTTGAAAGTCAAGACCACAATAGATATAAGAAGTTGAGGCACTTGATTCTATGCTTTGCGTTATAGCAGAACAATAACAAAGAGTATAATGACTGACAGTGAGCTACTGTGATATATGAGCATACACCCTTATAATGATCTACAGTCATGGTTGTGATTCACAGTGAACAATAGGTAGTAAACTACAGGTACATTTACATGTTATATATTTATCTAATGCTAGTCAAGTAACATACATAAAGCAGTCATACAAGACGCTAGTTATTTGTCTGTTACAATAAGATTGTGAGACCCTCACCTCCCAGTCCTTGAGCACTTGTACATTACTGGGAGTCCTGACCAATGGCGGAGGGGTGTGGCGCTTTTCCTGTCTGATATCCAGACCCTCTGGAGATATGGCTATGAAACCTCTACTGTTTAGTATACACTCATCTGTGATCTCCTCTCCATAAAGTTCTGGTCTCCATTGGATGAAGAACTTGTACAGCGGTTCAGCTCTAATAATACCATCAAATACTGAGTCAGTGGCGCAGCTCTAATAACACCATCAAATACCTACTATACTTAGTAACTTGATAACTATGGCTACTACACATAGTATGCACGTAGAGAACAGATAAGAACCAGAGATAAAAACAAAGTCACATAAACAAATGAAAATAATGGATAATATTATGTTAATATGCCAATCAGTATTATTGTTTGTGCCAAGAATATAGTGACAGACAGTATTATAATTAGTTCAGGCATAATAATATGAGACAGTGGCACCCAACAGTGTGGAATTTCACAGTAACTACCCAGTTACAGGGGGGGGGGGGGCAGGTTGGTCTAGCAACTGCACTGGATGTGGCACCCAGCTGCTCTTGTATGGTGCAGCAAAAACTATCATAGCCTCAGTCCATAACAAATCTTGTCATGGATGGTTATGGTGCCCCCACCATGGCCAGGTACCAAGGTGCTGGTCTAAAGACTAAACTGAAATACGCCTTGGTGCCTGGTTGTCATACTGATTCCGGCTAACTATGTAACATAATAACACTTCCTACCGAATAACTGGAAAACCAGCATTTACTTTATTCAACAATATCCACCAATGTCACTAGGCAACTACACCCCACACTTGGGCTCTATCCAGGGTACAAAGACAACTAAACCTATTAGATACTCTAACTGAGTTGGTGTAAACAGAGCTATTACTGTCATACAGCAACAGACAGACAGACAGATAATGGTAAAATCTAGGCAACTGGTCTGTCACTATCACCAGCATTGCTAGGACTATAAGTACAACATACATGGGCATGTAATATCATAGTAATATATACTTACTTATCACCAGGTATTGTGAACCAATACTCCGGTTTCTTACGTCTGCTATAAGCTTCTATTGGACAAGTATCTGTACCAGAGTGACTGTTGATTGGCTGACCTACTTGTAAACATAAATAGTATGAATCGCAGCTTGTCTCCTCCTCTTTCGTTGTCTCACTCACCAGATCTGAAACGATAACACACAAATCACACCTCATCCAACACAATAATGATTTCATCAGCTATATTTAACTCTGGTCGGTGGCAACTGGGGAAATCTTTCAATCGTGCTACTCTAATGTGCAGCTAACTTCATGCACATGTAATAACAAACTTTTCATATCTGTCTTTCTACAGTAAATATGCAACAAAAAGCTAAACTCAAAGCGTTTGTGTGCACTACATGAATTTTACATTTACTTTCGGTATGAGTAGTATATATAGTATAGCTCAAGTACGCAAGCCATCACCACAAGAACAAAATGATTCAACTGTTAAAGTTGTCCACTCCTGTGCCTAATGCATCTACATCTACTCACCACTGATTGGCTGGAATAAACCGGGTCGCTCTTCCTTGCTCACCCCGTCCTCCAGCAGCAGTGCTCTTGGTTTAGACGGTTCCTCAGTCGTCTGCCTACCATCGTTGAGATCTACAGACTTCTTATTATGGTGAGTGAGCATGGCTTTCCTTAAGAGATCACAATCCGTAGAGGATGTGCCGGCGTGAGAGGCAAACATTCCACACGAGTAGTCTACATACACCTCAGTGTTAGAGTTCATACCTACGCTATACAGACTAGACTCTGTAGACGCATTCCGTCTGTGACCTCGCTTAATTGGATACGAAGTAATTCTTTTCTCAATACTTTGGCTGATTGGTCCGTCATCCAAGTTGTAGTCAAATCCTGACTCGTCTAACGATACAGATGCATGCATAGCTTGTAGCTCTATTGGACGAGAACAGTTGATGGGAGATGAGACAGTGTTATCATTGTTAGACAAAGATCCGGACAATATATTATTTCTATTACAATGACTAGAAGGTATGTCTGTGTTTGGAGTCAAGTTCTCATGGTTATTAGACTGTGAGTTAAGTAGTCTACGACAGCAGTTATCTCTAGGTTCAGCAGGTAAGTGAGCGACACCTGGTGAGCAGTTTGTGAGATCTTGAGTGGCTAGGTTATCGGAACTGGTATTAGATCTGCAAATGATAATATCATGGGAAACTTCAAACTCTTCTGACACCAGTAAAGATGGCCGACCCACTAAAACTTAATCGAATACTGAAATACTTGTTCTTTTGAGTGCACTACATGATGGTAGTTAAATGCTTTACTAGAGCCAATCAGATAGCATGTTATAAGAAGAGTAACATCGGAGTGATAGAGTAGGTACTTACATAACAAGGGTGTCATTGTCTGCCCCACAGGAACATGAGAGAGGTACGTCTCCCATATCTAAGTGAGTCTCTCCGTCAATGCAGTCTTCGTTTAGAGTATTGGTAGCTAGATGGCAGCCTTCCAAGTGGAATATCTCTGGTTTAGATACAGTAGGGTCTTCTCTGTAAGTTATATATATATATATATTGACTATGAGTACACTAACCAAAGACTACGTTAACCAAAACACTCCTAAGAGGCTCCTAGAATAAGAAACCTTACCTAAAGCTTACAGAACTTGTGCTACAATAACTAGTAGGTAACTGGCATCCATTTAACCAATGTTTACCGCTATACGTTGGTTAAATCAACTCTATATTATATAGAGAATAACCGTTCTGTTATCATGTTTGTAGTGCTGATAGCCCTGGGAGAGTGCAGATAGCAGGTACATACTTCTGGAGGCGTAGGTTGTGCATAGCCTGACTGTCTCTGTATATAGCAGCAGATATAACAGTGTCAAGTTTAGCTATCATTCCATACTCCTCCACCCCGTTCTCCAGCACCAGAGGGTCAGAAACATTAGGATCAAACATGACTGCATTAGGGGTGACTAGCAAGGTGCCCTTTACTTCCGCCTACAAATACACAAGGACGAGGCTTCTATTGTAAAATACAACAGCTCTGCATAGCATACCTTGTTATGTTGTAGAAATATATCCATGTTCAGCCATCCATCAAACAATTAAGTTAGAATAATAAGAAAGATAAAGACGTAAAGGAAACAGTCTCAGGTTTAATATATTACTAAAGGACATGAATATAATACATGTACATGTAGTCGCTGTATTTACATAGATTAGGCTGCTAGGCAACCATCTTTAAGTCAGCTTACTAGGTTATCCAATAAAGGTGTATTATACTGTATGCATACCAATACACTGTCTGCTAATGTTTGTTAGTATTGGCAAGTAAATAATCTATTTCATTACGGTAACAGTTTCACATCGTGTATGAAATAAGCTAGAGCTAATATATGTGTGTATGGATAAAACCAAAACACAAAGGGGGATAACTCCATCTCTCTCCTACCTTATTGCTGTATATGAATATTATAACCTAGGTTCCCTCACCTCCTCTGTCACCATATAGTGGGACTGTATCTTGACAAACATCTGTGTCAGACAGTGATCATAGTCCTCAGTCTTGCCCTCTACGGAGCCCTCTACAGAGCCCTCCTCTGAAGAGTATGATGTCTGCTGTCTGAAAGAGAGGCTGTCGATATCCTGGAGTCTGTGTGCGAAACCTGGGTATCTGAGCCCAGGGTCGGGGGTTGTATGCTGTGCAAGTATACAGAGTAAGATAAACATATGACGACTCAGTCTCGGTGTATGCATAGCTGTCGGAAATGGACTGCTTAGTAAATAATAACATTATTCTAATAAATAGCCTGAGTAGATATATCAAGGTTATGAAAAACATTTATTGTAGCAATAAGTAGCACGAGCTAATATATAGGTACATGACGTAGACACTGGACAGTAATACACAATGTACTGGTTATTTTACTACAGCCTACAATCAACTCACCACGTGACTAGAGGTGGAAGTTGTCTTTTCATCTTCGAAGCTGGAGCTGCTACAGAATGAAGCATCACTGCTTCTCGCAGAATCCCGTGACGTATCCAACGGTATATACAGAGTCTACAAGCATACACAACACATCCAGGGTAGCAGGAATACATGACAATAATACATATACATGTACATGTGGTATCCATGGTAGATATTGTGAAACATGCCATACTGTGAATCAATTTCGGTCAACGAGATAAAAGTTTATTTTAAGGACCATCTTGAAGTTAGAAATGTTTTCATTATCAACGAAGCGAAGCGCTGGTCAACTGGCCACTGGTCAGTGTCCTGAGAAGGGTGGCCACTGAATAATAAACTGGTATTTCTATGTGGAGAAAACAAATGATATAAGCGGCATATACATTGCTGTGATTGGTACTAGCTTGGGCATGAAGTGATCACAGTGACATGGTAGTCAGTGTTTGGGGGCATGCACACTGATCTACACAGATGATTGCACGACTAGCCAACCAATCAGCTCTGCTCTACCCCTCACACCCTACACATGGCTGCTCTTATCATCGCAGAACACACCATAGTCTTACGATAGCCCAGTTTCTAACAGTTGGCGTTTGGGAGGCCGTCCCTGACGTTCGATAACAAATCTTCAGTCAATTCTTAACATGGAAATTTTCCACAAATACTTCCACCCAGTGGTCAGTATGATATGAAACAGGAGTCCGACATGTCCACTCAGTGGTCAGTGTGATATGGGAGAGAGGTCTGGCCCCATATTAGGCAGTCACTCCAGGGGTTGCTGCTATGGTGATGTTGCTGGGCACTTACTTACACACTATTATAAATGTATGTATCAGTACTATACTAGTTTAGTCTATGCTCTATGGAGATTACATAACAATAACAGCGTTTGAGCAGTCAATATTCTACATAACATAACATGATATTATAATCTAGCAATTAAATACATGTATTAACTAGTAAATTATGCTATAGATACGGCTGATCAGAACTTGTATAATTAAACATGTACAGTATACTATTTATATCATGTATATTCATCAATCTCTAATGGTAAGTGTAACTGTATAAACAATGCTCTCTCAACTACCAGTAGCTTGGCATCATTAGTGATATCAGTTCCTGCATAGTCAACCACGTAGAATATGAAGTACATGTAGATATATATAGTAGATAGCGGTATAAATACTCCACTGTAATAGACAGACGGCTCTTAAATAGATGCTCCAAATTGGATGTTTCAAATCCGACTCTAACTACTATTTCCAAAGAACAGCCCATTTACAACCTAACCTGTGTGTATATGCTACCTACTATATGCTACTAGCTACCCATTATATAAACACAACATGTACAGCACTTTGTGCAATGAACCAAGAGTAGACAACTCACCTGATCTGGATAGAGAAAGTCCATAGTTAGTCTGTTTACCTTCTTTAGTACTGATGGAGTGGTATCAAAGGAAGCAGCTATACTAGTCAACTTGTCATCTGGTTTTACCTATAGTAGAATTATATTGTATATTGATATAAACAAGGTGATAAATATATTATTTACATTATATTTACATTAATTAAACTAGCATGAAGTGTCCTGCTTGTACCTGTACACCTAGGTAAGTCACCCTGGGTAAGTCACATGGGTAAGTCACTTGGGTAAGTCACTTGGGTAAGTCACTTGGGTAAGTCACTTGGGTAAGTCACTTGGGTAAGTCACTTGGGTAAGTCACTTGGGTAAGTCACTTGGGTAAGTCCCTTGGGTGCACTCATATATGTATACAGTGTATGCATAAGCTATACAGTGGTAAATATAACCACCAGTCAATCTCATGTTGAATTATAACAAAAAGATTAACAAAACCTGTTTAGATTAGAAATTTCCTGAAATTAGCATTTTCATTGAATGTGACAGTGATGGATTGTTGTTTAGTAGACAGTAGTGTCTCATGTTTACTCAGTAGCACATGTGAAGTCAGCAGTCCAAAGTCCACAATAGTACAGAGACAACGCATAGTAGACAACACATGGGAGAGAGAGTGGAAGGTCTGTTACAACATGATCTCTTCAGCTCCATGTTGTATCACGACCATGCCCATGACTCAGTAACACTGCAGATGTCAGTGGAACAAAGGTTGTACAGTCGTACTGGGATGGGCCAGAGAAGTACTGATAGGATGGGTACATGTACCCATGTACTTCTATCCCATGTTAATGTGTTTTGCAGTCAAACATGATGGTGATATGATGATTTTTAGGCAAGGAATTTATCTTTTGAGCAGGGAATTAGGCAAAAATTTATTTGTACTCTTCTAGTCGACAAAGTATATGTACGTGAGATTGCCATATGGGAATTACGTGACTATGGAATATATTTGAGTGCAATGTTTACCAACCTACCACACAATTCACCCAGGCACTGCACTCAGCCATGTGAAATCGATCAATCAGTAGATCAGTCACTTCCTGATACAACTGGTTAGATATACAACTCTAGTCTTTTGTTCAACAATAAATTACCTCAGATAATACTGTCTGTCAGTTAGTAAATAGTAGGTATGCTAGAGTTGGGACATAGTGGCATAGTGGCTAGGGATCTACAAGTGACATTTTCTACAAGTGGGAAATTTAGTTGTACCATGAAGAGGCTTGGTATTAGCATTAGAGTCAGTGTTTTGTATATAGTTTGAACTGAGTATCTGCATATCACACCACATCCTCTCTAATACAGCATGGTTAGTAATACAGGCATTTCTCCCGGTATCATAGCAACTGGGTGTATATAGGCCTACAAGTACAGCTACAGTTTTACAAGCATCCTTAAACCTCTATGACTGAAGACTGCCTTGTCTTACTGGAAATGTATGAAATATTACTAGCACGTGCTAGCCATGCTTTCCTACCCAGGAACCTACCTACTGCTACAACCATGTAATTACATTTATAATTCCCAGTTACAGGGAGGTATCATCAGCAGGGGCTTCCAGGGCGGTTTCAGGACATAACCAATAAGCATACCAGATCGAGGATGAGCTGAAACCGTGCAGGCCTGCAACTGCTTATCGAAGTGTGCAACAGTCAGCTTAAACTAAGGCTAAGAGTACATGTAGGGTGGGTGCCACAGGCTATGAGTGTGCATGGTGATGGTGAGTGTGAAACATAGCATAACCCAAGAGTTACCTACCACGTATATTATGGTGTTGGGTGGCTGGCTGATGTGTCCCTTTCTCATCTTCATTTTCTGACATGTTTCTTGGTCTACATAATAGTGTAACACACATGGAGAAAGTAAAGCCATGTACACACATAGAGAACGTAAAGCCATGCACACACATGGAGAAAGTCAAGCCATGTACGCAGGTCCAGAAAGGAACTCTAGCTGACTAAAATAATGTCTACAGTGAATTTGGATGCATCACTAGCAATGTGACAAACTGATTAAGCCATTGTTGGTACAAGTAAAGATGTGATACTTTCAATATTATACACATGAGACGCTATCTTACATTTAAAATATATAAAATATCATTACAGTACTGATTAATTTGTAGACTGCAGTTTTTGATCTAAAGTTTCTTCAGCCAAATAAAATTGTATATCCAGTATTCCGATTTACAGCAGCACTCAGTTCTCATGGCAACAGATAGAAAGAGGGATCTTCACAATCATGTGCATTTCAGGAAATATGGAAGCTTCCATTGTGAGTATTTACTTGGTGTGCTTTTACCTGTGTACTGTTAATAAAAAGTTTGGCCAACCACATAGTACCACATTGCTGCATATCACCAGATACATAGCAAGATGGTCATAGAGGAGTACTTTGTGTGCAGTCGGTTCAGCGGTGAAGCTTTCCTCTTATAAGGAAGCAGAGCTGGTGTAGCGCAGTTAATATGTCTGCCCGATATGCTAGGCAGTTAATATGTCTGCCCGATATGCTAGGCAGTGATATGTCTGCCCGATACGCTAGGCAGTTAATATGTCTGCTCGATATGCTAGGCAGTTAATATGTCTGCCCGATATGCTAGGCAGTTAATATGTCTACCCGATATGCTAGGCAGTTAATATGTCTGCCGATAATGCTAGGCAGTTAATATGTCTGCCCGATATGCTAGGCAGTTAATATGTCTGCCCGATATGCTAGGCAGTTAATATGTCTGCCCGATATGCTAGGCAGTTAATATGTCTGCCCGATATGCTCGGCAGTTAATATGTCTGCCCGATATGCTAGGCAGTTAATATGTCTGCCCGATATGCTAGGCAGTTAATATGTCTGCCCGATATGCTAGGCAGTTAGTATGCCTGCCCGATGTACTAGGCAGTTAATATGTCTGCCCGATGTGCTAGGCAGTTAATATGTCTGCCCTATATGCTGTAGGGCCTCGGGTCCGAACTATGTCAGGGACGAAGTCTGCGTTTGCTCATACGCAAATTTTCTACCAGCAAAAATATCGCAACATGTAAATATTCCATGATGAAAATTCTAAAGGTACTTTAACAATAGCTAGATCTACATATCAGGTATAGCATCAACTTACTGAGCTTACCAAAACAGTTACTGTGAATCTGGATGGTTTAGGAGAACTAATTAAGTATTCATGTAAATATATTCACATCTTGCATGATACACATACCAGACGCCAGCTACTAGCTGCATCAGTACTACCTCCTCAGGATAAGTAACTAGTAATAGCTAATAGCCTATCCCAACCCTATCAATCACTCCAATATTTCTGTATTGACAGAACAAAGATATTCATGTTAAATCAATCAGTGTTTTCAACAGCATGTACTAATCCTAATTTGCATTATGCACATGCACACTGCACAGCTGCTTTTGACCTCATAGAAAACTATGCACCAACATGTACTGCTTTTGTTCACTTTACCAACAACACTGTGTACCCAGTCGTCATCTACTACATGTATTATTATTATTATAGTGTGGTTGAATGTAGGCTACTAATTATGCATCTAAAGTGGTGTTTGGCTTGGCATTTCATACAATGTAGATTGTAGATTTACAGGTCTGCACATTGTATCTATCTGCACATTGTATCTATCTGCACATTGTATCCATCTAGTTGACTATAATAATTCTCACAAGATAAGTTATATTATCAGCTGCTGAATTACATATATAAATAGATATGTTATTATGATGGGTATATGATGGGTATACAGGCCCACAACACAGTACCGTGTGGTACATGCGTGTCTATATACATGTACGCAGATCTAGCCTACAGTCACATTGCTCTCTGCTCATGCCATGATAGTTTTCATCGTAAAAAGATTTTTAGTTACGAACAGGCCAGGTTCTAATATGAAGTCAGACTGGTATAGTAGCCAATCCCTCCCAACATGTCATATGATGAGAGTGACGGGTAGTAGCCTGATACCTAGGCTACCACGTGACATGACTCCCCGAGTACTGGACCTTTAGTGTTGTATTATTAATGTGTTAAGTTGTCTTCCCTTGTATAGCTAGAAAGCTTACCTGTTGAAAGCTATTTACATGTAAGATTCAGTTTTGAGATAGAGCTAGAATGTATAGGTTGCAAATATAGAAGTCTTTCTAAATGATATAAATATACAACATGGTGGCAGCGGTTTAAGTACCCAGAGATAATGGAAGGTATTCTACCCCCTGGCCAGCTCAATTTGAGGGCAGATGATTTGGCTGGAGAATGGAGAAGGTGGGTGAGAACATTCAGTGATTATCTCCTAGCAATTGACTTGACTGCTATCACTAAGGCAGTAGAACGGAGGAAATTGGCTTTGTTCAGACACATTGGAGGTGAAGATGTGAGAGAGATCTACTCACAAATGGAATTCTTGTCTGAGCCTGATGAGACTACAGGTGTTAGAACTGAGATAGAAGAAGGGGCTACTGGCAGAAAGCTAAGCAATGTGATAGGGAGATTCTCAGAGTATTGCAACCCTCGTTCAGGAATAGTAGTGAGTAGATTCCAGTTTCACAATTGTAAGCAAAATGGGGAGACCATTGATGTGTTCTTGATGAAGTTGAGAAGATTATCTGAACAATGTGATTTCGGTAACCAGAAAGAGTCTCTAATAAGAGATAAACTGCTTTTTGGTCTGGATGATGAAAGAAAGAGAGAGAAGTTGATGTGTGAGTCAGATGAAAAGTTAACTCTAGATTTTGTGGTCAAGACATTGAGAATAGCTGAGAAGTCAGGTAGGCTGCAATCATCTAAACAAAGTGAGGTGAAGCATGAAGAGATAGGTGCCGTTAGAGGTAGGATTTTAGAGAAGTCAGAGCATAGTAGAGATAGAATGTTAGAGAAGTCAGAGTATAGAGATAGGTATTTAGAGAAGTCAGAATACAAAAATAAGCCAGGCCAGTTTCACACTAGATGTGATAATTGCGGGAAAAGGCACACCAGATTTCAAAGGTGTCCTGCCTTAGGCACAGACTGTGCAAAATGTGGCAAGTCAAATCATTGGGCTAAGATGTGTAGAAGTAAGAGACAGGTAGATGAGGTTACAAGATTGGAGGAAGTGCAGGATGTGTATTTAGGAGAAGTTTTACATATTGAAACTGTTGAATCTCAATCCTGGTTTACTAACCTCACAGTAAGCACTAGTAGAAGTAAGAGTCAAAGAATTCGGTTCAAATTAGATACAGGGGCAGCCTTGACCATATGTGGCCCAGGACATTGCACAGGTAAAATTAAACCCACATTGAAAAAGCTTTTTGGACCTGGAAATACACCCCTGGTTTGCTATGGAGTGATTAAGTGTGAGATGAGAGCCAGAAATGTGAGCGTAGAAGAAGATTTGTATGTAGTGAAAAACCAGAAAACTCCACTTTTGAGTCGATCAGCCTGTGAACGACTCAAGTTAGTTTCAGTTGATGACACTCAATGTCAAGTTGGCAGTGTGACTGTTAATGACCGACTGTTTAAAGGACTTGGAAAGATGAAAAATCCCCATACCATTACTCTAAAGGGAGATGTCAAACCATACGCTATTCATGTACCCCGTCCCATTCCATTTCCACGAAGAAAGGCAGCAGACGATGCTTTACAGCAGATGGTCCAAGATGGAGTGATTGTCAAAGTAGAAGATGGGCCAACACCATGGGTAGCACCGATGGTTGTAGTGCCGAAGTCAGATCCCAATAAAGTGAGAATATGCACAGACTACACAGAATTGAATAAATACATTTTGAGAGAGATTCACCCAATGTCCACCGTTGATAGTAGTCTTGCTATGCTTGGCCAAGGGGTGTTGTTCTCAAAGATTGACGCCAATAGTGGGTTTTGGCAAATCCCTCTCACTGAAGAGTCAAGCAAACTGACTACGTTCCTCACCCACTCAGGAAGATACCGTTACCAGAGATTACCCCAAGGTTTATGCAGCTCACCAGAAATCTTTGTGGCAGAGATGAATACAATTCTTGAAGGGGTTGCAGGTGTTGTCATACATATGGATGACATATTAGTGTTTGGTAATAGCAAACAGCAACATGATGAGAGACTTCAGATTGTGTTAGACAGGTTATATAAAGCTGGCATGACTCTAAACAAAGCCAAGTGTAAGTTTGGTGTTCCTTCAGTGGAATTTCTTGGTTATGTTATTGATAAATCTGGAATTCAGGCTGGACCAAGATTACAAGGCATAGTTGACTTTCCAGTGCCAAAGGATGTCCCAGCAGTCAGGAGCTTTCTTGGTTTTGCCAACCAATATGCGAAGTTCTCTAGTGAACTAGCAGATACCACAGCACCCCTGAGGTCGTTGTTAGGTAAAGATGTACCTTGGCTGTGGGGTACGGAGCAGGAAAAAGCTTTTGCCACAGTCAAGAAGATATTTAAAAACGCTCCAGTGTTGGCTACATACAATGTGGATAGAGAAACAATTGTTACAAGTGATGCCAGTAACTTTGGGCTGGGTGCAACACTGAGCCAGATTCAGCCAGACGGTACACGGCGCTTGGTAGCAGCTGCAAGTCGCTCACTGACCGAAACGGAGCAACGATATGCTGCTATAGAGAAGGAGAGTCTGGGAGTTTGCTGGGCTATGGAGAAGTTTTCCCAATATATATTAGGGATGAAGAATGTGCTAATAGAGACAGACCATAAACCTTTGGTAACACTCTTTGGAAACAAGTTTCTAGACAAACTACCACCACGGATCCAGGGCTTCAAGCTACGTCTTCAGAGATTCCAATATTCCATGCATCATGTGAGTGGCTCAAAGAATGTTTCTGCTGATGCACTGTCAAGATATACGGTTGGAGAACCGGAGAAAAGTGATATAGCAAGGATTGAAGAGATAGAGCACTATATGGAAGAGCTAGTAAAACCAAATGGTTCAGATCAGCGCTTAGAATGTTTGAAAAGCGACCAAAGAGCAGATGAGGTATTGTCACGCGTAATTAAGTTTGTGGAAGGTGGGTGGCCAGCCTATCTTTCTTCTGAGGATGTCCTTTTGAAGCCCTATTTTGACAGGATGGGCCTGCTCACTATGAATAAGGGATTTCTAATGCTTGGTAGCAGGTTAGTAATACCATTATCACAAAGAAGTCAGACACTGCACGATTTACACAGGGGGCACCTAGGAATCACGAAATGCCAGGCACGAGCCAGGAACAGCCTTTGGTGGCCCAATATGTCTAAAGCTATTGAGGAGATGGTAAAAACATGCAAAGAGTGCGCCACACATGCCAATCGAACAATGGAGCCTCTGAGACCAAGTGCCACACCAGACAGGCCATGGCAGATGCTGGGGACAGACCTGCTCAACTTTAGAGGAGAGATGTATTTGGTGGTTATAGATTACTACTCGAGATACCCTGAATTAGCTTTGCTAGGTAAATCTGACTATTCTTCAAGGAAAGTCATTACACACTTAAAGTCGATGTTCTCGAGGCATGGCATTCCAGAGCTTCTACTGTCAGACAATGGACCACAATATGCCAGTGAAGAATTTAGAAGTTTTGCTAAGGACTACGGATTCACTCATGTCACCAGCAGTCCTCATTATCATCGAGCTAATGGAGCTGCAGAGAAAGCAGTCCAGACTGTGAAGAAGATGCTGCTAAAAGAAGAAGACCCGTACTTAGCACTGTTAGCTTATAGAGCTTCCCCTCAGTTTGGCCTGTACTCACCATCCGAGTTACTAATGGGAAGAAAACTGAGGACTACTGTAGTAACCCATCCTGACGACCTGATACCGAAGATGCCAGACCATGAGCTATTCAGGTCTGCTAATGATCAATATAAACGGAGAATGAAATCGGACCATGATACAAATAAGGTCAAAGAACTACCACCGCTGATAGAAGGTGATGAGGTGAAAGACCGTGTCTCTAAGCAGCAGGGCAGGGTAAAGTATCCTTCAGACGATATGAGCCGTAGGGTTATGATGGAAACGGAGAGAGGAGGTGAACTAATAAGGAATCGATCAGATGTTGCAGTAATGCCAAGAAGAGTAACAAGATCAGTCTCACGTAGAGAGGCATTAGAAGGTACCAATGGTAGCATAGAGAGGTACTAGAAGGTTCCAATGATAGTGACAATTTATATTACAGAATTGCTGAAATGTTTTAATGATAGTGACAATGTAAATTGCAGAGATACTGAAATTTTGATATCATTGTTCATTGTTATTTATAATTTAATTATGTTTGCAAACCTAGAAGGGAGATGTTGTATTATTAATGTGTTAAGTTGTCTTCCCTTGTATAGCTAGAAAGCTTACCTGTTGAAAGCTATTTACATGTAAGATTCAGTTTTGAGATAGAGCTAGAATGTATAGGTTGCAAATATAGAAGTCTTTCTAAATGATATAAATATACAACATTTAGTAGTCTGGTCAATATTTCAGAGTCTAGAGAGGCACCAGTATAACTATTTTAATAACATTTATACCAATACGATAGGTCCAAATTAGTCCAGTTATTTAATAAAACACTAAAACAAAAGAAAATAATAACCTAATAAACGGCATAATAATTATAATGAAATAAAATATGTTTTATTTTAAATAATAATAGTAATATCCTGTAGTATTTTATAATAGATACATATATATACCAATTCGCACCTGAGCTATCGCTGCTAAGGGATTGTAGGATGACTGTATGTGACTGAGGAGTTGATGTATCTTGCCCTGGCATGGCTAGATCTGCAAGTACCAGTAGTGTTATGGAGACACTATCACTTATCCCTATGTATTATATGCCATTCTGTCCTCAAACGCTCTCCTACAATGCCTGTAGAATGTAAACAGTGTTGAGGAGTTCAACATAAACATCCAATCAAATTTGAGTTCAGACAAATGAAGCACATGCATTGGCTGAATTGTTTGTGTTTACCCTATTATAGGGGTTATTTCAAAATCTCAGTCATATCAGTTTGTTTTAGAACAACTCACAGCAACCAATATAATAGAAGATATAGGCTACTTAGACTCTCAGCAACACACCGTGAAAGCTCAGTGACATAGCTTATTGGTATTATGATTTATGAAAGGGTCAATGCATTTACACACGTTCTAATTTCATTATTTTAAAACTATTTATATGTATATAATAATTAGAGTAATGAGTATGGATGTAGGGTAACAAGGCTTCGTATTCTATTACTTATAAACTTTACATGACTTCTTAACTTTTATCCTTCACAGCCGATAAAGTACCTGATTACATGGGGTGAAAATACAATGAAAGTTACTGACCTTTAAATAAGTCGTTTTTATTCTTAAGGTCAACAGTAAACCAATATCAAAGAGAGGATAACTACTAATTGTACAACACCATAAATTATGACGATGTACAAAAAAGAATTAAGCTGTCCTTCGGAGGAATAGACTGTTACCGTACAGCCTTACGGAGTTACTTAGTTTATTATAACAATTAAATTGACCCTAACACGAAAATAGATGGAAGGAATTGTAAAACCCATGAAGAAAGCTACTGAATACGTAATGCTACATAGTTGGCTGATGCTTACATACGTATTCACTGCGATCCAGGGTAAAAACCAGAATTCTTCTTGACTTCTAGAACCCTACCAGCATCTGAAATTTCAACAACAGATAAAATAACTACTAATACCCCTAATCCAGCAGTAGTCATCTCCTTACATGCAATAAAATACATTGTATTTATATTTAAATTGTAAAGTTAATTATAATTTGGGCCCATATTTCATGAAGGAACAGCTATGCACATGTATCACACATGCAGACCCAAATAGATAATATATGATTGATTCATTAAAAAACAGAGTTTTTCTGCAGAGAAATCAGATATTTGTTGTTTGAACAAAGTTCAGTTTGATGAATCATCCGCCAAGTAAACACAAAAAATAGTTTGTGATAACAGGAGGGACAGTAGTGGACATCTGGTCAATTACTGGCCTCTCAGACAAGATAAGCTTCACGTTATGCTCAAGGTAATTGGCATTGGTTAGAGGTCCATAAACAAAATTAATTGGAAAACACTATTTAATTATTCATGCACATCATAATAAATACAAACCAGCTGAGCAGTAACAATCAAACTGCCAAATAGTTTAGATATTCTTCTGTATTTTTATATTCTACTACAGAATGGTATACGTGTAAACAACAACATATTAACTGGTTGAGAGAGCAACTCTAGACGGAGTACAGAGTTCACCCACAACACACATACTGGTATGTCATTGGTAAATTCCCAGTTATGATAGATTTGGATAAGTATTCAATCTCGGGTAAGACTTTGCCACAATACAATTCTGAATTCAACAGTTTATTACGATTTCATTTATGCCTATGGACTTTTACTAATAAAATCATGATATTTTAAATTTTTACATACATATATGAGATAATGATATTAATTGGTATTCTTATTGTACCTTCACTTCAGCAAATACAATACATGCATAACCACAGACACGAGACAGTAGAGTAGCAGTAGTGAAGACAAACTGGACAGTGTCAGTCAGTCAGCATTAAATTAAATAAAATATCAAATCATAACACACACTGTACACCATTATTAATTCTTTGTATACAATGCAACATACATAATAATCATAACGTACTGTAGCACTGTCTGTGAGAAAATGTAAAAAATGATAATAATTTCATGTCCCATGCACCATTTTCTTATCATATTATTTGCTATTATGAAGCCCAAGATATCTAGGGCAGCAGAATATTTATTTGACATTATTGGTACATCAGTGGAGAAGGAGAGTTCATTGTCAATTAGCTACAAAGCTATTCAAAACTACAGAGAAGATAACTCTATGATTGCAACAAACCTACCAGGGCGTCGATTTGCTAAACATGAAAAGGAAACAACTCCGTACTTTTCCACCACATATTAAATATTGCCAAAAACAACCCGACGCAGGTAGGCCCCATACCTACATTGTACCAGTCTGAACAAAGTCGTCCATCTGAGAGATTTTCAAATTAGTCCATGTGCAGTGCACTACTAATATTGTCAACTATTATTTTTGTTTTGTTTTTCAATGATGATAATCAAATCAAATCAAAATAGTTATAATATGGACGATGTGTATTATGTAATGATAAATAGTAAATACGTTTGTTAAGAAGAAGTAAGCTAGTGCTATCACATGTTGTCAAATTATTGTTAGTCCCAAGTATTAGTATAGTATGATAGTATCACAGTGAAGTGTAGATCCTGTCCCTGCAGCTACTCCTACTAAACTACTATAACTATTACATTACTGATTACAACTATTACCTATAACTATAACTAATGTTTAGTTATGTTGATATCTACATCATGATGATGATCATCATCAGATAAAAAACAAATGTGGCAACTTACTTATTATTTATATAATTGTATTATAATTATAATTGATCAAATAAACAATCATTACTTATATGATCACTACTAATCATTCTATAGAATGTATAGTTAATAGAACTATAATATTGCAATAATTGTGATTATTTTCATGTTATATTTTATAATGATATTATAATGTTTATTTTGATATTACTTAGTATTATATAAATTAATTTTGCATTTATAATTAAATTATATTTATATGATTATGATAGCCTATAACTATAGAAAGAAGAATAGATAACCATCCATACAAGTATTCTGTAGTGATTAATGATAACAAAGTCTATGTGTATTATTGTATTCCTTAAACACTTTATGCTGCACTGTTATGTAAAATTGTCCAGTTAGAAAGAAGGCTAATTTTATTAGTGAACTAACCAACAGTAACAGGGCGGGTAACTATCCTGTAGACGATAATCATGGACATGGAGCTTGCATTTTGGCCTTTATTCGGGCTATTAGGCTGCAGTCCGTATTGTGTTCTGGTCAAATCTGATTTTTATGCTTTAGATTCCACGGCAGAACAAATTTATCCAGCATGGTGACTAAATCACAGGCTATTGGTGGCATCTGCCTGGTAGTGTCCGTCTTCATTGTTATACAAGGCTGCCTAATATACAGAGCTCCTAAACTTCACCCAATGGAGATGGTTAGAGCCAAGTCTAGTGCACATACCATGATAAAGGATTTTCTTACTCAATGTGACAAAGCCAGTATACACTGTATTCTAGTTGATCCTTACATATTGAGAAAATTAATTGAGGAAACATTTGCTGAGGCCCACAGCCCTTGTAGACTGTTATGTAAGAATCATGTTTACACATTCGCTGTTCGAAGCATCGATTTTGACAGTCTAAAGTTTGAACTTCTTCCAAAGTTGAAATCGTCAGGTTATGAAATAGACGTAACATATAGTTCTCGAATTAAAACTGAGGTTCCGACACACATTCATTTGCGTGCACATGATAATCATGCATTGCATGTGGTCATCTTACATCAACGAAAAAAATGGTGGTGGTTTGGCCCCGATAAAGAGCAAAATCATCATCTAGAATTTACACACCATGAAGGGGCTTTGGATGAATTTGATTATGATTTCAAGGCTCCAATTGATGGTATCGAGTTGTATATGCCACATTACCCGAAGAAATTTGTTGAAGAATACGAACATTCATTCTACATTCCATGTAACGTATCTAGGGCAAATGCTTTCTATAAACTTCACAAAAGAGACACAAGTAAAAATGCTACAGAGTTCAGGGAAAGTGCTTCTAAAGCGATCAACCTTATCAAAGCAAGATTGGATAGCTTTGGTGTGCCATTTTGGCTCAGTAGTGGTACTCTGTTGGGATGGTATAGACAGTGTGATTATATACCCTACAGTCTTGATGTAGATATTGGAGTGTACATAAAGGACCATGATGAATTGCTGTTACAAAAGTTGAAAGCCTCTTCTCTAGGCTTAGAACACAAGTTTGGAAAATTATCAGACAGTTTACAGTACGCATTTGACATGGGGAAGGTCAAACTGGATATCTTCTTTTTTTATGAGGATAAGCTTACAGGGAAGATGTGGAATGGTGGCACCGATTACAACAGTGGAGAAAAATTCAAATATACTTTCGAGAAGTTTACTCTCTGTTGGACAGAAATTAGTGAGATGAAAGTGAGAGTGCCGTGCGACACTGAAACTTATATCAAAGCAAATTACGGACCGAACTGGTTTAAACCTGTCAAGAATTGGGATTGGAAAACGTCTCCTTTCAACGTTGTGCCAAATGGAGACTGGCCAGATGATGAGCTCGATGATGTCATACAACTGTGGGATAAAAAGGGCAAAAGACTCGATTTAGAGTGGGTGAGGGAGGAACTATGATAGGCATGGCATGTAATCTAATCATTATTTACACAAAATCATTCATTTAAAGACATACAATTTTCTCTGCTTTGTCCATTCTAATGTGCATCAACTATTTACTTTTACATGAGATATCTCTAGAACCTTTTTTTATTTTTACATCCAAGTAACTCTACATTTACATGTAGTTAAATGGTCTATCATCATGGAATGTAATTAAAAGTTAATGATTCGCATACACAATTCTTTGATTGTCTCAGTGAGTACACATGCATACAATATGGTGTCTTTGGACCTGCAAATATTTTCTAATAAAAGTATTATGTCTGTGTGAGTTGGCCCAGATAACTCTCTTTCTATAGCTCATCATCGTAATTTCCACGATTTGTTCTTTTACGAATACACTTGCATGCTGCCTCCTGTGCCTTTGTGAATGGAGAACATCCAAGAAAGTTAGTTGTCTGGAACATCATATCACCCAATGTAGAACAAGCTGAAATATATTATGTACCGTGGGAATAATCTTTACTTGGTATCTCTATAAGCATAACTTAATGACTTGAAAGTGATGGCAATATGTCTAAAGTAGAGCAACCTTGTGATTATTGGGAGTTGCCCACTCCTATTATTAGTGGTGATAACAACTCCATTTTAAAAAGAATGCAATGGCAATAGCAAAATTCATCTCATGTTTTTTGGCAACAAACACACTTCTATGATCTAACTAAACTATAAACACAAACAAGACTAGTGCAGTAACCAGGGTTATGTCATACGTGAGTGAGCTAATAGGTGACCACGGTTACAATGCATTAGACTGCCAATATGTTTATATTTAATGGGATAGATTGGGAAGAGAGAAGACGACTTTGGAATTAAATGTATTTATAATTCTACGCATGACAATCAGTAAATGTTACCTGGTAAAGTCGCATCTTCTACAACCTTGCCCAGCTTATTGGCCACAACTTTTCCTAGCTTATTAGAAGTTTCCAAGCAGACTTTTTGTGCGCAATGTTTTAGTTGTTCATCACACTTTAGCCTACTTTCACCACATGTTTCATAACAAATGTCATGAGTATTACAGCATTTTTCTAATAATGGCAAGTCACTAAGGTTAATCTACAATAAGAAAAAGGAGAATATAAAATAGGTAGTAGCAAAGGAAGGTAGCATTGATAAATTAGTGACATAGTAAGCACAAAAATAAACATTTCAATATATATTCTGGTATAATATGCTGTAGTGAGTCATGTGACTGACTAACCTTTACTCCAAATGACCCACATCCATTGGTGTGTGGTACATGTCCAACTTTTGATATTAGTACTTCCCCTAGAAACAGAATACTAGTGTCAGTTTGAATGCTGGCTTGAACCGATTGTGCTTGTTTACTTCTTCAAATTCAAATTGGTTATGAGATCAAAACAATTGCAACTAACTCTATGACACATAGACTTTGACTATTATTACCTTTGGGGCACTTATAGTAGTTGCAAGCAGCATCTGTGGTACCTTTTACTTTCATCATACCCATCACAGTAGACCCTAATGCTCCAAGAACGGAATCTAATACTCCTAACTTTTTACACTCTGTGCTGGAGATATTGAGAGTTAATAGGAGAACAACTCTGAGTAGCATGTTAGCAGAAGTCAAAGTGATTGATCTCATCTTCCTTTACTGGACACTAAAATTGAAATATAAAATTGTTTATGAGCCAAAAATTGACAAATTATAATAGCCTAATAAAAAGAACCAATTCTAAATTTTTACTTTTGCATTTGACCCTGTTTTGTGCCTTTAGCAAACTGAACTGAAACTCTGGCAAACCAGTGGGAAAATTCAGTTGAAAGAAATCAAATAAAAATTGTAATTTTATTTGCAGTCTCAGAATTTACCTCAGATGAGGTAGGACTCCGCCAGCAATTTCATGTAAATCTATTAGGGAGCCTCTAGTTTTAACTATTTTTGGACTAGGGGGTCTGCAATATTTACAGTATATCACTGTTTAGGATTGGAAGTTGGTTTCTCATCTTATCTCACGAATTGTTCGTGGCAGGAAACTAGAGTGGTATATGCATTTTTTTGCTGATATTGAGGTTGGCTCTCCTCTGGCAGCTGCTCTAGTGGTCATTGTTACCATCTCTCTGTCACCCACAATAAAAAAACACGCTTTGTTTGCCAATAATAGCAATGAAGAGAGTTGAAAATGAAATATCTAACATTACTATTTGTTATAATAATATGAGTGCAGTGTCGTACACAAAATTATTGTGTGGACTCAGAATAGCAGAATGAAAGGAAAAATCGAAGTCCAATTGTGACTTGTGAGTCATGTTGAAATCCTGCCGGAAGCTGTATAGTAAGAAAATAAACAGTGGCTATTGATTATTTTAGCTCTAGTTTTATCGTAATCTATCCAATATTTTTCGATTTTCTAGTGGCCTCATGTTGTACTAGGCTTTTTGTGTTCGAAACCTCAAAGTTATTTGCTCGAATCCTCGATGTCTGGCCAATAGAAAACTGCTATGAACCAGCACGTGTGAAAATGAAACTACTCTTTTGTAGTAGTCTGTTATTATAATTGTTTTACTCCTAATAATATTGTTATTGATTAATTGTCATTTAAAACCTTTATCTCTTTAATCTTCTATTGAATCATGAATCTAACAATGTCAAAATTGAATCCTGCAACTGGAAAACAGCATTGGATAGTCCAAGATGAGAAATATGACTACAACCAAGAGATCGCAAGGTGACAAATTTAATTACATCAACTTCACTTGGACTGATTATTTTCATTTTTTTAGTATTTATTTGCACCTCAGTTACATATATCAAAATCTGGTCATACCTCTAGTTTTTAAGTCACTGCATACTTAGCAGTTTAATTCACTTGCATACTAAGTGTCGATAACTTCTACAACATACAGACCAAGCCTCTGTTATTGCAGTATTTACTGCTTTATTTTTTAATAAGTCCATTTGTCCATTTGATCAAAAATCTTTATGTTCTTGTGTACTGTAGGGTTGGCTATATCTTGTTCTGATTGGTTCTTACAGGTCTGCCTACGCTGACATGCTACATGATACAGAACGGGTAAGTCAATCATCTGATGCTTGCACGGGCCTATATCCTTTAGATAAAGAATCTGTATGATGTAGGCTACATGGGCTTCTATTTACTTTCTTGTGGTTATTGGTAATTTGAAGAACTCTTGCTATTACAGTATATTGTGTTCATTTGTTATTTCATAGAATAAAAAGTATGAGTTGGGTCTGAAGGCAGCAATAGAAAGTATGAAGAAAGAAGGTCGGCCATGCAATGTACTTGATATTGGAACAGGAACAGGTCTCCTTTCAATGATGGCAGTTCGAAACGGTGCTGACACAGTCCATGCATGTGATGTAAGTAACATGTGTGATGTAAGTAACACGTGTGATGTAAGTAACATGTGTGCTGTAAGTAACACGTGTGGTGTAAGTAACATGTGTGCTGTAAGTAACACGTGTGATGTAAGTAACATGTGTGCTGTAAGTAACACGTGTGATGTAAGTAACATGTGTGCTGTAAGTAACACGTGTGATGTAAGTAACATGTGTGCTGTAAGTAACACGTGTGATGTAAGTAACATGTGTGCTGTAAGTAACATTGTTTGTTAAAACATGGGAGTGAATTTTCTGAATGGAAGTTAATTGGTCAAAACAGCCCATAGAATTACCAGACAATAATAAGTCTGTGCTGAGGAATTCCTGTGAGATAGAACAGTTCATTCCATCAGTGCGTTAAGCTGTATTTAGGCTAGTACCTTCTACTTTGATAATACATTCTGCAAGCGTTGACTGTTAGCTTCAAGTATACCATGTGATATACTGCAGGCATTTGAACCCGCTGCTGTTTGCGCTGAAAAGATAATAGCTGCCAACGGTATGGCTGGGAAAATAAAGTTGATCCACAAAAGGTCTACGGATGTGGTAGTACCAGATGATATGGCTAATAAAGCCAACATTCTGGTGACGGAGGTATTTGATACAGAGCTAATAGGTGAAGGAGCTATTGGTACTTTTAGACATGCCTTGCAGAACTTGCTAGAGGTGAGGGGGCCCAAGTGTCACACTCCACAGTACCGTATAGTGTATGTCATCTGTGTACTCCCATGAATCCTTGTGGAATTAGATAGTATGTACATGTATATTAGTATAATATCTTATCTATCTCCAATGTCAGCTAACCATCAGTTCATAATATGTATATTTGTGTTGCTATAGCCAGACTGTATAGTTGTACCAAGTGCTGCCAGGATGTACATACAACCTGTGGAGTCATCCTACCTGCTGTCACGCAACCAGCTGAACATTGCACTTCCCGACTCAGTAGATCCCGTGGCCATACCTCCATCCGTACACAAATATGATAATGGTTTAGCAGCTCCTCTCTTTGACCTCCAACTTTCTCAGCTACACAAAGATCTCTTCAAAGTACTGTCACCTCCCCAGCTCGTCTTCTCGTGAGTACATTGTGTAATGTTAAGTCAAGTCATCACACTCAGTTCATAGCACCAACCTTATCCCACTCACTATACATGTACATGTAGTCTAGAAGAGGCTGCAGAGTTATCTCCTCAACTTTTACACTGAATACCTTGTATTATATGACATTGGTGGTTGCCTGGTGCCTTCAGGTTTGATTTCTGTGGGAGGAAAGAACTGCTGGTAGAGAATGAAAGTAGTAAAGTGTTTACAGCTCAGACGTCTGGTAGTTGTGACGCCTTCTTTATGTGGTGGGATATAGATATGGACATGGAGGGAGAGGTACTACTATCATGTGCACCTCACTGGGAACATCCACATCCTAGACATCTCATGCAGGTATTTTACAATAATATAGCAGAGTAGCAGGTACTTGTTAAATTGGTATGCTGTGTATTGTTCACATGGCTAATCATTGTTACATCACCTGTGCATGTATTACAGTGGAGAGATCATTGGATGCAGGCTGTTTTCTATCCAAACCAGTCCCTCAGTGTAAAGGAAGGAAGTGAATACGTACTCAGGTCTCAGCATGATGAGTACAGTCTATCTTTTGATATAGTAACCTTAGCTGATAGGTGAGTGGATCACTCACTGTTCTAATAATAGTAACTCTCTCCCTACCGTGTGTATGTAGGCCTACTAATGATGGGGGGGCAACTCCTTATCTGCTGCATTGAAGGGAGTCAGTGCATTGGTTTTGTCGAAGGGTATGTATACGTCGTCGTGTGTTGTACTGGTCTCTCCTGCTGTCTTGTAGCAGAAGTAATGCAGAAATAGATGAGCGTTCCCCTGCAGATGTACTACACCACTGTTACACTAGGTCACGTCTTGCAATGCTCCAAGACAAGCCTACTATATCTAAATATATGGAGTCACTAAAGAGTTCGGTGGATGAGAACACAGTAGCTCTGTGTGCCAGTGAGAGCTCTTCATTCCTACCATTTCTTCTAGTCAGACTTGGAGTGAGCAAGGTAGGAGAATATGTACCATAGGTTTGTACTAATATAATATACGGGTGCCTGTATCAATGTACACTAGTCTAAGCCACTAGCATAGGTACTGAGTCTATCGTCGTGGGACTCAAACTTAGACTTGTATTAATTGTAGAGAAGCACCTGCTCATGTTCTACAAGGTTATACATTATTTAATTCACCTGAGAGTCTGGTATATTCCCAGGTTAAACTTACAATGTTATGCCTCATGTATGTGTTTCTTCATTGGTAATTCATCTTTCTTACTGTACATGTCTGTATACAATGTATGTACATGTCTGTGTATGTACATGTCTGTGTATGTACATGTCTGTGTATGTACATGTCTGTGTATGTACATGTCTGTGTATATGTACATATCTGTATATGTACATGTCTGTGTATGTACCTGTCTGTGTATATACATGTAGGTAATTGTCATAGAGTCGGCCTTTATCGGGTCAAGGAGAATAGCCCAGGCTATCATCGACCACAACAAGCTGACTGATCTGATCCATATATATGCCAGTTATGAAGATATCCCTGACACCATTCTCTCCCAGGTAACTTTACCTTGTGCATGATATGTTGTGGTCATGTGATGTGTTGTGGTCATGTGATGTGTTGTGGTCATGTGATGTGCTGTGGTCATGTGATGTGCTGTGGTCATGTGATATGATCCTGCAATGTGAAGTGGCCATGTGATGTGACAATGTGATGTGATGCGGTCATGTTATGCGATGTGGTCATACTACCACATACACTTCGAATTGTTGGTCAATGTCAATATTACGTTAACCACATCCTGTCACCCCTTACTGTATCTCTCTGTATTGTCTGTAGATCAACACTGTGGTTGGAGAGCCGTACTTTACTCTAACTTCTCTACCCTGGGATGACCTTAGGTTTTGGTACATCCGCTCAGCTCTTCCCCAGCCAGTAAGAGTGTGCCCCAGATCTGCCCACCTCATGGCAATGGCTGTTCAGTTTGATGACCTGCATAAGATACGTCAGCCAGTTGGGGTATGTGAAGGCCTTGACCTCTGCATATACGACGAGATGATAGAGGTAAGTGGTGTAGATGTCATTGTATATCACCAGCTAGGCAATTCATCCAATAGTAGTCGGTGAGTTTAGTGTGATTGGAGTTGTCATTTCCCTACTTAGTGACATAGCTGTGGGTTCAGCCTCAAAAGACTACAAGTTAGTAATTCTCTTACGGAGAATAAAGAGATGCTTCCACTTGAATATCCCTTTGTTTGATAGATTTTTGATAGAATTGAACCATGAATTCCCTGCAAAGTGTACGCATCGTAGTCCTTATTTCCAGAAAGCCAGACAAAGTTCGGATGACTGTATAGAGCCCCAATCTCTGTGGGAATATCCATGTAAGGTGCTAAGTCTACCAGCTACGATTCTCACATTTGATTTGTGCAGGTCATTGTCAGAAATGAGAGAGGGGCACCTGTCTAGTGAAGGTGCTATTTCCATCCTCAGGTAAGTGTGTGATGAATCACATCACCTCAAACACTAATTACCAAACATATTTATTTTGTTTTTATTTTTTGTCTATTTGTGACAAAACAGGGAATCTTTGCACATTAACTGAGAAGGTTGTCTTTAGATGTGGGCTTAGCTTGTGATTAGACTACCAAATACTTGTGGTACTTTCCTTCGGCCTCTGATGGCCTGTGATGTCATCCGTTTTCCTTTCATGCTAAAATGACACAAGTATACACCTGGCTATTACATGCTCTTTAATAATCAACTAGATATTATCCTGGTATATTTGAGGTGTGGTAATAACAACTCTACTATCAACTGGATTAATATAATGATGCATGTGTTTTGGTGTAATTCTGATCTTTTCTTCCTCTTTTTATAGACACGTAATAGAATATTCCAAGACATCACACGTCATAAGTGTTTACTAGTTATTCTATTTGTACGCCATTACAATATGTTTATGTTGATGAGGGGGTATATGTACATGTATATACATGTACATGTACATGTACTATTCTATACTAAATTATATATGTATACCCACAGTAATGGAGAGTACAATGGAGTAGCCCTATGGATGATATACGAGTTAGATGACGAGCACAGTGTATCATTTGGTGTACTGGGTGACGCTGTACCAGGAACCTATCCTACCTGGAATATGGAGAGAAAACAGGGTAAGCACCGTGTATGGTCTAGTGGAGTATACAGTCATGTAGTATGTATACTGTCTGTAGCATTAATAGTAGCATATACATGTAAGTGCACATGTATGTACATGTATCTTGTATGTATGTATACTGTATGTGGTATAGTAGAATATACAATGTATAATTTTATACTGTCTGTTGTATATTTTACCCATACATTGTACATACATTAATAACTAGATTTTACTATTACAGCTGTCTTCCTTCCTATCCACTCACAGAGTGTTACTGCTAACTCATCAATGCTACACTACAAGGCAGAGTATACCCTAGAGAATGGAGACTTGGAGTTGTCTTTCTCTGTATGCTAATACTAACAGTCAGCTACATTATACACTGTATACTACAATACAACCTCACATACTGTAGTAGGTGTATATATACTACCTCACATACTGTAGTAGGTGTATATATACAACCTCACATACTGTAGTAGGTGTATATATACAACCTCACATACTGTAGTAGGTGTATATATACAACCTCACATACTGTAGTAGGTGTATATATACAACCTCACATACTGTAGTTGGTGTATATATACTACCTCACATACTGTAGTTGGTGTATATACTACCTCACATACTGTAGTAGGTGTATATACTACCTCACATCCTGTAGTAGGTGTATATATACTACCTCACATACTGTAGTTGTATATTATACTACCTCACATACTGTAGTTGTATATTATACTACCTCACATACTGTAGTTGTATATACTACCTCACATACTGTAGTTGTATATACAACCTCACATACTGTAGTTGTATATACTACCTCACATACTGTAGGTGTATATATACTACCTCACATCCTGTAGTTGGTGTATATACTACCTCACATACTGTAGTTGGTGTATATATACTACCTCACATACTGTAGTTGGTGTATATATACTACCTCACATACTGTAGTAGGTGTATATATACTACCTCACATACTGTAGTAGGTGTATATATACTACCTCACATACTGTAGTTGTATATTATACTACCTCACATACTGTAGTTGTATATACTACCTCACATACTGTAGGTGTATATATACAACCTCACATACTGTAGTAGGTGTATATACTACCTCACATCCTGTAGTTGTATTTTACTATGGTCTTGTTTTTACCTGTACAGACCTATGTTTACACCTTTCATATCTATCATACTGTATTACTATTATAGTACAGTACTATACTGTATTACTAAATACTGTGTTGCTATAGTATATTACTATACTGTATTACTAAACCATATTATGATAGTACATTTTAATGCTGTGTCACTTCCCAGCTTATACATGTATTTAGTTGTAAGTTGACCCATGAGCTATATATGATATGATGAGACACTACACATGCATTTCATCGATGACAAGTATTACAGGTATTTGTTGCAGGTAGAGTTAGCCTTATAAATAAATTCTTATGGAACATTATCACAATTTATTATTTAAATGTAATTATATTAATAGATGACTATTACATTTCAAAGTACCAGTTTCATATTTCTGGAATACACTAAATATTTGCTATTTATAAAATATCATCTGTTATGCAATAGAGAAAAATATACTATATTGAGACACAAATCTTCTGTTTGGGCTGTTGTACCCCCTCCCCCCCCCCTTCCCCGGTCTATTTGGACAGAAACTTGTGCTACATAAAGGATATACTAATTATTAGATCTGCAAATAAACATTTGATACGAGCCTTTGATCTAATGATTGATACGATATCCACACCCCCTTTATCTCAAGGAATAGGATCTCTGGTTATTTGATACATTGGTAGTGGATATACAGCCACTCAATGAGGAAGAATATAGGGCCATGTACTCAATGCTTTACATGTAATTGCTAAATATCACCACAATTCCAATCCAGTGAGCCTACTACATTTACATAGCCTAAGAGCCTACTACATGTACATAGCCTAAGAGCCTACTACATGTACATAGCCTAAAAGCCTACTACATGCACATAGCCTAAGAGCCTACTACATGCACATAGCCTAAGAGCCTACTATATGCACATAGCCTAAGAGCCTACTACATGCACATAGCCTAAGAGCCTACTACATGCACATAGCCTAAGAGCCTAAAAAATAGAGGATTTGGAAGAGTACCAAATAATTTACTGCAATGATCGAAGTGATTCTTCGAAATATTTAAAGAATTTGAAATTTGGCTAAATGCTGTTTGAATGAATCGCATCTTTGGGAGAATTCATCCTTGTATCTTGAAAACGGATCGCAAGTATAAAATGTCAAAACGGCCGTTTGGCCTAGGCCGAAAGTGCTGCTGACTTTAGATTTTGCTTGGTCGGACAAAGCCATTCCTAGCTCATCGTAAGTGAGAATTTTGCTTTTGGCCCAGGCTGGTGTGCTGGAAAATTCTCAAGCATGTTGGCCTGGGCCTGAAGTTTAGGTAGTGAAAAACTAATTAAGTCCTCCCAAATAGTAGCTACTGCTTGTACTCCTGTTTTAGCCGTGAGTACACAACTCTACATCACAGTACAGGTTATAAATATTCCTCTCTTTTATGGAATACTTAGAATATTGTAACCCAGTAAAAAGTAGGACACCCACGGCGTTAGCCTTGAAACCCGGTTGGGGTACAGCGCACTGCAGCATACACCCATGTATACATGTATTATAATGAAAGTAGAACTACAACTGGTATATGGTGCAGCATACACCCATGTATACATGTATTATAATGAAAGTAGAACTACAACTGGTATATGGTGCAGCATACACCCATGTATACATGTATTATAATGAAAGTAGAACTACAACTGGTATATGGTGCGGTTGACACAAATGAGTTGAATATGTAGAAGTATAAATAATGAGATATCTAAATTGTTAGTGCTCAGTGCACAGGGTTGGCAAAATAATATTATATTCTATACTAATTATTATACATGTATAATAATGCGTATTATATTCTATACTAATTATTGTATAACAATGCGTATTATATTGTATACTAATTATTAATAGTTAGGAACCAAACCAAAACTGTATAGACACCCACACTACTTGTTTCATATATTACTGGTCCTATATATATGGGTAGGTCTAGCATGTTCCATTGGTAGGTCTAGCATATCACATGGGTAGGTCTAGCATATTACATGGGTAGGTCTATAGCCTATGTAAGTGAAGATTATTTGTGTACTAGGTACTTTTGTTGCTTTGTACTTTGTTGCATTTGAGTATATTGTGTTTTTTGGCTGCTGTAGGTGTTTTTAGTGCATGACAAACTGAAGACCTATTACATCAAACATGTATCTAGCTTTGCATAATTGTTTCTTGTATACTTACAGAATATTCATGTTAAATTATTATTATTCTATAATATGAATAATATTACATGTGAATACATCCTTTTGGTTCATTTGCATTGGATTAGTGACCATGTTCCCCTTTGATCAGCTGACAAGCAAGCAGGTACCCTTTGATCAGCTGACAAGCAAGCAGGTACCCTCCGAATCCTGCTAACATCTGGCATGGTTGGAGAGAAAGACAAGAGTTTTCTTTATTAGGACACAATTTTAAGACACAAACATCACTTTGATGGTTTGAATCCGCAGTATTACATCAATATTTGCTTTATATTTAAAATCAATACATTACAGGAGTGACCAAGGAGTAGCTATAAATAATTTAAGTTAAATTCTCAAGTCAGAGTAGTACAATGTTTTCATGTTGTAGTCAGTTGTTTGCTAAAAGTAGATATTATATTGTGATACCTTGCAGTAGGGCTGGACAGTTGACAGTGAACATCAAAAGCATGTTTGCTAGCTTTGGCTTAGGGATGGTTCATCTTGCCTTTTGATGTTATGTTTGTACAAGGTGTTCAAAGTAGCAAACGTAGAAGCTAACACTCCATGTACCTGTGACAGTATGCATAGACAACACAGAGTTATGTTTGCTGTAGCATTGTCATGTATCCACACCTCTTCTCCCATCACTTTGAACTCAAATATTTCAAGTGGTCTTTTTGTTCATTTAATATAAATCCTATTTTGTTACAACAAGAACAAAGTTTGAAGCAAATGATTTTATGCAAATATATAGCAAGTGGAAGCGTGACCAAAAGTATTTATGGCTGCATTGACCTCTTGTCTGAGTTTGAGAGGTTTATACTACGTCTGGCGTTTCAAAGACAGAGTATGGAATATGTAATAAGGGTAAGCACCAACTACTATTCTATTTGTATTTCTACGGGTTATACTATTTACAAATTGAAAATTCTCTCCATAAAATAGCATCACAGATGCAATCAAATGGACAAACCCCTTAACACCCAATATATTAACCCTCAATGCAAAAAGCAGTAAATTTATATTAGTCATATAATTATATTAGTCATAATTTACATTAGTCATAATTATATACTATTACTATAATTACTCCAGCTAGAGCCTGGTACATTATATGATTTAGAGAGACATTCTACTCCGGGTACAGACCATGTAATATATTATGGCAATACTAACCCTGATGCTAACAGCGTTGGTAGCAGGAGAGGAAGGTACAGACAGCCTGATCTGATCCTTCATACCAACCTGCCAAGGCGCCCAGACAGTATCTTAAGTAGATATACCACAAGTGTACAAATGCTGAAGAATCAAGGGTCTTAACATACACCTCTGTTTTCATGTATACCACTTCAATTGTTCCACTTTACTCAAATTTAGAGGTATTAATACAATGGTGACATGCATGGAGGGAGAGCATTGCTTCAGGTTCATGAGAAATGAGCTGTCCTATAGATTATCAGCTGAGAGATTAAACATTGCGATATTTTGTAGAACACCTGAAGTATCCAAATACTATTATGTGAAGGACATTTTATGAAACTTATACGAGTTATATCATAGAACTGAGTACATGCATATTCAGTTTTCTACACTCATACATCAAAGCTGCAGTGCTACGGATTGCCATTTGTACTTGTTTTGGATTAAGCAATTGGGATTCCCTTTGATCTAGCATCTGTTGAGGGGCAGACTGTTTTGCCGTCTTGTGCATTGAGAAGGATACAGCTACCTGCGCCAACTCTAAGTGTGGTCTAACGTAACGTTGTATTTACATACTCAGCTTTGTTAATATGTTACACAACTGATTTGTAAAAAAACTCTTTTGTCTTTGGACAAGTTACTTGCAGTATTGTTCTTTGTAATGCATTGTAATGACAGACAAGAAAATAGAAAATTAGTTTTGTGTTTGTGTTGGCGGCGTTCTTACATCTAGCAGTTAGTGCTACATGGAGGCGTGTCACCATCTAGCAGTTAGTGCTACATGGAGGCGTGTCACCATCTAGCAGTTAGTGCTACATAGAGACGTGTCACTACTTTGTTGATATGCTGCATATACGGCATCATGGCACATAATAGACTATCTTATAACTACGGTGGCCACAGTTTAAACTTTATAATTATTTTGTGATCTGTGATACATGCTTCACGAGATATATCGGCCTACGTTGTCCATCATCACGTAGTCTACATTTCAAGCCCTTTAAGATATAGGGCGGACATGCTAGAGAGTGCTGGTATCACTTGGGGAAAATCAATCTCCTGAGAATTTCCGTTTGGAAAAACTCGGAGTATAATATTCTTGGTAGCCGACTGTTGATGGCATAGGATCTAACAGTGGAACATAGGCTACAAGATGTACAATGTACATTGAGAATAACCGTAGCCTCACTTCCACAAAATTCTAACAGATTTAAAGATCAACTTCATAATTATCATCATCACCGAGATTATTTTATTCAATGGAAGATCAACATACATACAAACACATTAATTTAGTACAAATTAGCCTAGGTTCCAACCTCTTAGAATGCGCACAGACTATGTAGTCATACAACTGATGCAATCAGGCAATCAATAACGAAAGATCCCAGCCTTTTGAAATATTTGAAACTACCAGGGTAAAGTCGAACCGCTTAATTTACAATAAGGCATTCATTTATTTTTCGGTCATGATATTATGGGGAGGGGGCACCTCATCAACATTTATACAATGCACTGTGTAGCATTGTTACACGCAACTTTCCTTTCTAATCGTTGTGTTGACCAAACTGTCTATATATAGATGCTCTTGCCAATTCTCAATAATACATGTGTGTTATGACAGATCATTTTCTGGAAGTGTGCCTCTAGCCAATGGAGTGTAAGGCCAACAGCCAATCAGCGACTTATAAACCTATTTTCAACCAATGACAGATTAGGTAAAAATGTAAACATTCACATATTTCAAGCACATGTATAAGTTTACTATAACCATGCCATGTGGTGGAAATGTATCCAGTTTGTTTGATATTTTTAAGCTGTCTGTATAAAGGTGGGGGTGACTTTTATCTCATTATTTATGAGCAAACACCACTCGATATATTTAATGGAATTTTATAGATATCTTCAGTTGAGCGAGAGAAACGACGCATGAAAGGTTGGCTTCATCGAAGGAATAATTTTTCAAAATGAATTTACAAAACATTTGGAGAGTTAAATGTTTAACTTTATTATTTTTGTACAAATCAGTTTATGGATTTTTACTCAATACGTCTACAGAATCTCTGAATCACACTTTACCAGAACCAGTTTCTACAACACCAGTTCTCTCAGCTGAGTACCAAACACGCCTGCGTTGGGCAGACAGCGCCTTTACTTATATTAAATCATTAAACTGTAGTGAAGTATATTTCACATCTCAGCGTGAGTGCAACCACATGTTGAATGTTCGCAAAAGGAACGTCGCAGTGTATGTGGCACAGGAATCCCATGGGACTGAAGGTAATTTCATTGCAATGTTGCCGGATGGAGGACTGTCACGAGCTGGAGTCCATCATGGAGTAGTCGTACTTGATCCTCATACGGATGCAAATTTTGGACATTTCGTCATAGTCTTCTTTATAGATAAGAGTAGTGAGAATGCCTGTGGAAGACATCAAGGCACCTATATAGGTAAGTGTGTGTTTACCTGTTAACATACATTACTATCTCAAAATTGGATTAAATTAAATGCTATAGTGCTGGCAGCAGAGAGCAAAGCTGTGATGTTATCTAAGTTGTGTTTGAAGCAGTAGAGTTCCCAGGACAAGAGAGGAATTATGGATATATTTTTATCAATACAAGGATGGAGGTATTATTGCATGATAATTATGTTAATTAGTGGTTTGAACAGAGCATGGATCTCAACATCAAAGGGTTTGGATAGATAAGTAGGAAAGAGATTTAAATATTCCGAGTAGATGCTTGTATGATTAGAACACCTCCATCTCAACCCTTGCCTCATGTATCATATAATAGTGACGATAATAGTTTTTTGCACTAATGGTATTGTTATGAGGCTACATCAAAGGGTTGCGATGTGCACTTTGGCAGGTATTGTAAACTGAAATCACTTTAGGTAATGTTATTTATAAACATCCTGTGTGAGCTGTGATATCACATTATCACCTGCAGTGTGAAAAACTACGCATTGTATATACTAAATATTAAACAACCACAGACCAGCCTGTTGCCATTATACACAAACATTTGTGTATTATACTCCTACAATATGAGCTACCCTTATTATTTGTAGGTAATGGGGAATGTATGAGACTGGCTTTGAAGCACCGCTGCCGAAATGCAATAGAGAGGCGAAGGCGGAACAGCCAAGAGTATACTCTCATGTCAAACAGTCGTCAAGCCCGGAAAATGGTACGAAGGTGTGAAATCAACTTCCTGCCTCTTGTACACAAGAGCACAGATCCAGAGCCTGCCATTATTGATGGCATATCGCAGGGCTATGAGCAATCTCTCCTGTGCCGAGAGGACCTGTATGACTATTCACTGTGCCCATCTTTACGGCCAGCTAATGAGACATTGAACTTGGTGTGTAATCCAATCAGGGACAACACAAGAAGGTGTGAGACGAGCCACGAAGCTGTTGGAACTATGTGCGAGCAGTTCCAGGCATGTGACCAGGCAGTGCTAATATCAGGAGGATGGAATAGACAAACCAGCGTTACCAGACACAGCGAGAATATAGTAAACATGTACCACCTAATGAGAAGGAATGGCTTTGCTCAGCAAGCAATCAAGATCTTTTTTGCTAATGGAATGCACAGAGGTATCCAAGGTGAATGTTGTTATAGGCTTTATTCCTTATTTTACCAGAGCCCACTCTATGTTTCCCAAACAAAACAACAATTTACTATATGATTTGTTAGCCTGGGTTCCTACAGATAGGCTCATCAGTACACATGGTCCCAAAGTTAGAGCAATAAGCACTCAAAAATAGGATCCTTGTGTTGGCAGATTAAAATACTATAATTCAAAACTGGTAGCTACCCACTAGTATAATATGGTGACAAATGTGCCACAAAATATTATAAGACCAAAGTGGCAAACTTGTTACAAGATTCTATATCAAAGGTTTTGGCTGGATAAAACTTCAAAGTTAAAAGGTATGAAGATTTGGATTCAATCATTTGTTTACAAGCCTGCCAGAGTTACTAACTATTCATCAATCTTCATCAGAGATTCTCCCTTCCCTTCATAGCCTTGAAGTCCACCATACACAAATTTCTAATCGCTAGTTTATATATGGAGCAAAGTTCCATAGGCATTTCTTTGAAAATAACTTCATAAAAATATTTTTCTATTTGCTTTGCACATTATGGTTTGGTAGAGGCCGTCTAGCAGCTACCATCTTGTTGCACAGGTACTACCACTCTTGAAACTATCATCAAAAAGAGCACCTGACACTTTGTTAAAAAAGTGAATTGAGACTGGCCCCTTTTTAGCGATGCTGTGAGGCGAAAGGGTACCCATCCATCAGATAATTGTTAAAGATAACGTTATACTACATGCAATAGCTTTGATGCCAGCGTTGCTATTTCTATCCATTTTTATCTGAGCTTCATAATGTTGTTGGCTTTGAACACAATTATACCACTTTCTACATTGAAGTGGGGAGGAAATTACAGACCATTTGGAAACTGAATATTCAACACAGTATTGTGTAACACCATTGTCTAACAATGATCATAGTAGTAGTAGACACAAAGACATGGTGATGTTCATTCATCTATTGTATAAGAACTAGTGTACTACCCTTTACACCCCAATAAATACCCCCAGCATAAAGTGTGAAAATAATGAAGTACAAATTAAGAATAGTGTCCCGTAATTTTAAGGCAAGCACACCTTTGATGTTGTACCAACTCCAACCCATCTTGCCCCTTGCTAGAGATATAATTGTAACTCCCAGTAGATATTTAGACTGTGCTCCTGTAATTAACATCACCTGTATATTTCACTGATAGATATTGATTTATAAACTGTTTGAAGTCAACATTGGCCAGGTGTGCACTTCAGAACCAGGCTGTTGAATTGCCTTTCCATGGCTCTTGCATCAAATAAGTAATTTGTAGTCCACGCTGCTTCCTAAGAAGATTGTTGGCAGATTTTATAAGCTACTTAAGACATCAAATTCACTATTTGTGTAATCGCATTTCCAATCTGAGACGATAATTCAATACTCTAGCGAATTTATTTACTTCTGACCCAAGAGTTGCCGCTTTCTGTCAACCTTTTGTTCCTTTTACAGAAGAGACTGGAGCTGACAGTGTAAGCACTGAGATTTTCCCCTCCGCCATGAAGACTTCAATGAGATTTCACATAAGAAAGTTATGTGGAAGACCTCATTGTGTTGAGACCCTCGTCTTATACCTCAACAGCCCGTCAAAGACCGATGGCACTATGCTGCTTTGGGACGTTAATAAAAATGGAAAGGTATGTATAGTCCGATTTCGGACTCAGATAATCAGTGGTTTCATCTATTTATTGCCTTATGGAAGGAATACAACATAACTAGTGTAAACAGTTGAGCGCCGTCTGCACAAACCAATGAGACTCATCGGTAGAATGGATTATACATTTTGACTTTGAAGGTCAGTTGAAGTAGTACAAGTGGGTAGGGTGGTGTGCGTAGAGCTACTCAATGAGTAGTGCAGCTGCAGGCTAGTGCCGTGGTATGCAGTATTCCACCAACAAGATACCATATACATCACTTCCTATTACGGCTATTCCACAGGTCATATATACTCTGGTAATAACTGATAATGTAGTCGGTATCTTTGTAGGTGATTGTAGCACCTGTATACAAGTATATGTTATAGTCACTAGTATTCCAATGCAATATTATCTATTTATGAACATCTGGTTGTTGAAGGACCAAAAAGAAAACAATTTTAACCCTTGCTCGCTTAAGCAAGGGTTAAGGCAGACAAGTCTAGTATTTCAAAGCGTATTATAGGGCCCCAAGTGTTGAACAATGTACTGGCTCCCTTTCATGTCAGTTGCTAATGAGCCAAGATAACAATAGATTAAACAATCTCTTAGAATACATCCATTCAAGGACAATTTAATATTGTTTCACTTATCCTACCACCATCAATCACGATAATATGACATGGAAATAAATCCACTCTTTCTCCTCTAGAAAGAAACAGATCATGTTGTTTACTAATCCATCTTCGTAGAGGTAGAGAAATGTACAAATATTTAAATATGGGTGCAAATCTCTACACAATCTAATTAATTGAATCAAGCTTTTAATGCATATTGAAGGGTGCTTGTAGCGTGAAGAGTTATTATGTCCAGCGTAAAATTGTTGACATGGAATGAATGAGCGGTATTGTTGCTGAACATTGCTCAGGATTATTATAAATTCATGCTCTTTCAACATTTCCGATAGTGTGCTATTTGAAATACATAGAATAAACGATGCTAACATGAAACTTTTTCACGCTAAACCTTTGCTTTTCATAATCAACTGTTTGAAGTGCGACGAATACCGCTTCAATGGATGGCTGATGCGCTTCTCATTATTCAAAATTGATAATTATTTCAACTTGAAGAGCAAACCATGGCATCTCTATGCATTAGTTGTTCAGCTTATTGGATCCATATGTACTTTAGCAGCCCACTTGACTAAATTAATAGCTTTACATTGTTTGCTTTCTCTCTCCTTCAGGTGGATGTGGATGAACAGTATACTGTGGATGAGCTGTTGTTTGACATCAAGAACTGCAAAGCAGACAGCGTTCAGATTATAGCCGACCAGAGTTTCTCCGGAGAACTCAGCAAGTCCATCAGGTATGACAAACTTTTATCGGACACGCCGCAATCATTCGTCCCAGAGTTGATTCGTAAACTCATTCCATACGCATCATATTTACACTATAATTAAACTTGTAATTTTTTATATTTTAAATAGTTCTTATATCTCGAATCTTTCATTGATATGTCATTTGTCATAAATCCGTCAATACAATGATTAACATTATTTTCAATTTATAATTCTTTGGTTTTGTAAACCAATTAGTAGCAAACTTGAATGTTACTATTACAGAAAGTCCACAGTACATCCAAATGTCTTGGCGTTCTCATCCGGCAAAGAACACGAGTATTCGTATATGAGCACGTTCACAGACCATTGGGTTAGAAAAGACCACTCACACATTTGTTCAGAGGATGTCTTCCAAGTAAGTAAAGCATGTGCCTGTTTATACGGAAGTGTAGGTGTTATGGCCAAATGCGGTGACTAAATACTGACAATGCTACACAAGGCAAACATATCTACACCCTATACATTGTATCTAGTAACTCCTTACCAGTCAGTCAAAGAGATTCGATGTTTGTATTCTGGAGTTAGTACAAAGAGCGTAATCTGTCACATGAAGGCATTGTTTGCATTTCAGTGAAATTATCTCATATAATTTCATTCGGAATTGACATTCAAGAGCTGAAAAATTGTTTGCGATTATTATTAGTGTACCTGCGTAAACATTTGATTCTCAATAACAAACTATTTTGCTAAAATTAAATTGAATCACCAACTGGATGCTGGTTACACCATAAGTATCTACTGTACACTTTCCATTCATATGCCTAGGTGTATATATCACTTTTCATCTCTTTTCTGGATAGGCCTTAAAGGGTCGGACAGCATTTTTTTGAAAACTCGGAATGTGATTGAAAGTTTACAAGATGTGTGGTAGAAACTATTATCTAAACTTTTCAATTATAGTTAAAATATTCAGCTTAAAATTTGGAATGAGAATGTGCAAAGAAGAGGTTCCTTGTTCTCTCTCAATAGTCGGTGCTTTGTGCCAGATGCTTGTGCCCCTAGAAGCAGTAATCAGCTCACTAAAATAATGGCATAGATCAACTCTCTCCAATATCAACTTAACGCAAATCTTTTGTATTTTACAGCAAATAAAAAGTGCAATGCTAAAGTCGACCCCGGACTTTGGATCAAGTGGCGATGGGACGAGCCCTCTCACAATATTTGGTGCTCCATGCAATGTCGACCCTCCTTTTTCATCAACTGAGCTTAGACTCTGGTACAGGGGGTGCCAAAGTGTACCCATGGAGGTGTGGTTAAGGACATTTTTCTCGAGTCGAGGGAATAATATAGAACAGGGTTCCGCAGAGGACGGTACTCAACAAGAGGGTTCTGCATCTCAAAATACTATACGTGGAAATACTTTGCCAGCTACGTAGCAGCTACTGTTTGAGTAGCTCAAATTTTCATTTTTTCTGTTATAAATATTATAGTCTCTCTGGAGCAATATTGATGTAGATGTGGTAATAACCACATCTATGTGTTTTTTAAATATTTATAAAAAAGAAGATTATATTTTCAGTAACAAACTTTGATTGAAAAAGGTAAAAGTTAACTCACACGCTCGATGTAAACTTATAAATGTCAAACATTTGTAAATCTTTAAACCTAACATTAAAGACAATCAAAACTATTGTACTATTTTTCAATAATATTGTATATAGGAACAAAAGTAATAACTATATTGTACTCTCACTGGTAGTGGAAGTATATTTGTGCAGCAGTTGTTGTGAATGGAATAGGGCTAGACATTCCAGATGTTTTTTTTTTGTAAAATATGCTAATTTTTACTGTGGGTATATGAATACATTAAGGACCTGAGTATATACATTATGCTGCAAAGTATATTTCAGGATTATTTTCCTTTCTGATCAGTCGTTGGCTAATACTATAATATATATTATTGTTGAAATTGAATTTATATTTTTATTACATCCAAATAAACTTCGAATACATTAAAACCAATAGCTAGAAAATACAAATATCTTGCATCTAAATGTAAAATGTGTGTATAAACTATTTTTGTGAGAAAACATTTTGGACACAATGAAGCAGCGTCCCCACCAAAGGAGAGTCCTTAGCCAGTAGGAACTAGCAACCACACTCAATATAATTGGGGTTAGTTAAGTCAGCATAACAGTGTACATGTTGCTGTAAACTAATGTTCTCATAACAAGCTTGGGATATAATAATGATATTGACGTTAGATGAAAGACAATATTATTCCACTTGGGCAGAACAACATTACACTTGCACAAACTAAGATACATGTGTATAACATAATAATATTACATAGAGCTGATCAGATTATAAATATAAACATTTTGGAAGGTGTATAAAAATATTATAGTATAAACATATTAAAATACTAATAAATGGAAAACAACCTACAGAGTAAAATTCATGTACTAAGATAACTTGCGAGGTTATGTTGAGTGCGAGCAAGCGTCGGTTCATAATCTCATAACCTAAGTCAGTAAAGGAACATCGTCAGAGTCCCGAGATAGCAATGATACGTCAGAATCTACGGAGTTGTGCCTCACTATTTGTCTACGACTTGGTGAGCTACTAGACTCAGTGCTAGCATTATATGATCTGTTTGTGGTTTGACTCTCACTCCCACCCTCCTCCTCCTCCTCATCTGATTTGGGATCTAGGGCTATGGAAGGTTGATCCACGAGATGAGGAACTAGGGAGAGGTCTGCATGGCTTGAGGTATCTACTGGTTTGTTAGGGTTACGTCTGTACGTTACTGAATTGTCTTCTGATACTTGCACTAGACTGGTGTCTGTAGGATCTAATGTGCCCTGCAAGTACACACAGTACGCCTGGCATCGTTAATCCTCTGGTGGCAATGGCTGGTAACTCATATCACGCACACACACTAGGCTAAAACTCGGATATTAACGCTACAGCTAAGTTAGCTGGGCACGTAGCTGAGTAACCGACTACCGGAAACTAACGTCGGTGTTTCAGCGATACCTGTCGTGCTAATACCAGGCTGGTAAGTTATAGAAAATCAGTTAGCCAATCAGTCAATCAGTTAGCCAATCTTTGATGCTGGAAATTCGAAATGGAAACACAGAAGCGACTTGTCCAATACAACTCATCTCAATACGATTAGTTTTAAATTATTTTGCTTTAATAAGAAACAAAAAATCCCCAAGATACTTTCTTTGAATTACAACTAGTGAGCATCCCCCTACCTCTGAGGTCAGCCGTTGTCTTTGGCCACCAGCACGATTATTGGATAAAACAGACCCATAATTGTTGTACTTATATAGTGTACATGTACATAAAGAGTAGAACTGATATGGAGCCATGTTACCATACAGTTGGGCTGCTACACCAGCATTACATCCAGGTATTAAGAAAATATGCAAATCATTTAAGAAGATGCAATCAATTATAATAATCCGGTGACACAAATTTCTCCTGTAATCCACTCATACTAATAAACAGGCAATGTGTACTATCTACCCGATGCCCACGGCATCTCCAATCTAATTTTCCAACATGTCCGAAAACTTTTGCAACAGAACACCGCCATGCAGTTTGCTCAGTAAAATTACAAGGGTACACCATTGCAAGGGTACACCATTGCAAGGGTACACCATTGCAAGGATACACCATTTTATAAAAATAGAAAGAGGATGTGACACACTTACCGATGCAGACGCTACACTCTGCTCTTCTTCCATCGCTCCTGCGGAATCTTCCGTAGTATCATCATGTCTTTGTTGAGCCAAAGCAGCTAAATACTCACTCTGCACTTCCTCAAAGGGTCGCGACCTCTGCATAGCCTCAGCATAAGGAGGCGGGGCAGCTCTGCGCATTAGCTCATTGGTTATTCTGGTCATAGGAGATTCATATCTGAAACATTTAATTTTGCACTAGCAAACATTTAAACGGTAGAATAAATTTCATCTCAAAATTCATCTACAAAATGAAGTTAAAACAGAGGTATAAGGTACCAGACAAGGAAACATGACCTCCTTCAACTCTACTAACAGCTCATATTCATTCCTCTAAACAGAATGTTTTGGTAGACAGGTTGTTTGCTAATAAATAATAATTATCGCAAATTACACTTGCGCCAAAATAAATTTCAAAGAAGTTTAAAAATAAAACATACTGTAATTCAATTGGCAAGGCATCAATTACATCTGGGCTTAGACTAGCTATTAATTCCAGTCTATCAGTTCAGCAGCTAGCTAAAGCTTCGGTACAAATACCACCGCCCATTGGCAATTAAAGCATCTCCACCGTTTAAAAATCGTTTGGCATTTGATTTCATTATAAATTATCTATTGAGTGAGCACGCTCGATTAAATGACATCAAACCGTAGCGCTTCTAAACAATTATATAGCTCGATGAAATATCCACTTTCAGTTGAGAAAGACCAAACAAGAGAGAGAGCTATATGAAAGGGCAGGCTAGCTAGCTAGGTAGGAAGGAATCAAACAGATATATTATTAAATGTAGCAAACTGTTTTCTCTTCTTGTGTGTAATCAGCTTGATAAAATGGTTAAGTGTAGAAAGCATATCTGAGGGATTAAAGGCTTTAGATCAAAGGCTAGTTTGCAGCTTTAGTGCCCAGTATTCAATTGAAGTCGGTGAACTTCAAAGGGAAGTTATGAATGCACACAATCCCTTGAATAAGGACTGTGCAGTGTTGGGCTAGAATACTGTTCATTAACTGACACAAGGCAGTTAGAAATGAGAGAGATGTGAATTGTGTGTAAATTGTGTGTAGATTGTGTGTGGATTGTGTGTGGGGGGTGTTTAGTATTTATTATTATAGGTTGGGTACAATCTACCCTGACTGGGCGACAGGGTTCACTTCATTATATTGATGATGACAAATTGGGATGTATTCGGTACTCTTATACACTACTATGTAACACCTGCTAATAAACTGCAGTATCAGTATTTGAACTATTTGATACAAATTCTTTGCATTAGCTGTTTGAGCATTCTACGGAAAAGATAAAAGCATATAAATTTTAACAGAATAAAAAAACAATAGAGAATTAAAAGAGAGCCTAGAGTTCAAACACAGAGTGGCTCAGGCAAAGCGTTGCTTGTAAATACAATAATAATGATTAAGGTTTATAAAATATGCTTTAAAGTGTTTAGGTAAAGGGTGATAGACGTTTGATACTGAGCTATAGTTAGACTATCAGAGCAGTCAACCAATTAGCTCACAATGAGAAGTTGCAGAAGACAAAGCGGTTGCAGCAGACCAAAAGTTGCAAAAGACAGGAGAGTTATAGATGACCTAAAATAGGCTACTAACAATCTGTAGGTTACAAATGTAACTCTATTTCTAGTGTGTAAAGCCCAGTTAGCAGTGTAGCCTACAATATCTCCATTAACTCTGGCCTCCCATCTGATCAGTAGATCTCTGAATGGAATGGTATCAGCTCTTTTCTCCTAGGCTTTAAATTTAATTAAAATATTGAAGGAGCATTGATTAAAAGCTCTACCGCAACCCTTGCTAGGGTATATAAATAGCCAAACAGTACCTTGATTATTCAGCAGAGAGAGAGAGAGAGAGATATGTACCAATAGATGAGACTAGAAAACAGACAATATTATAATATTTTAAAAATAACTTGATTAGCATTCCAATATGAGGAGACTCAAAGGAAATTGCCACCTGTTTTTATCCAACTTGTTTGAAAGGAAAGAAGAGACCAGTGGCTTAGGCACCTGATGTCCTCTACATCAAAAGCAACTATCACATCTAACTTTCTAATAGGATGGAGAAATCTCCAAAATAATGTTTTGTAATAATTAGTTACCAAAAAAAATTGTAAACAACAAATCCCATAATCTGTGTTTTTTATGAATAACTCTAAACGTTCTTAAAGTTGTGAAATGTGTCAAGTTGAAAGAAGTAGGGAAACAGAGTGTTTATATACAATTAACATACCACACACAAATCACTACATCTAACAGCTATCTGTCCTCCACTCGCCCAATAAACAATATCTATAAATTAACTTGAACCAAACCACCAAAACAAAACCTGGTTGGAGGATTGACGTAGCATCTGTGGGGCTGTGATGACCCTAAACACATATTTTATGGCCACTTCAACCGTTTCATGGTCAGTATTCGTCTGCTAGTGGTTTGTGGGTAGATGGACAAACAAATTAGAACCTGGTCAGGAGCATGGCATGGCAATACCAGCTATACCAGAGGTTTAGCATGGTAATACCAGCTATACCAGAAGTATAGCTAGTATTGCCATGCTATTTACCAGAAGTGTAGGATGGTAATACCAGATATACCACAAGTGTAGCATGGTAATACCAGATATATCACAAGTGTAGCATGGCAATACCAGTTATACCAAAAGTGTAGCATGGCAATACCAGCTATACCAGAAGTGTAGCATGGCAATACCAGCTATACTAGAAGTGTAGCATGGTAATACCAGATATACCAGAAGTGTAGCATGGCAATACCAGCTATACTAGAAGTGTAGCATGGTAATACCAGATATACCACAAGAAAAATAATGTGAGCGGCGTTTCAACCACAAGTAAATTTTGCCAATAATTTTAAGAAGCAAATGCATTGCGTTGACCTCAGATTAGCGCAGGATGTGCCGATGTACTAGAGATGGAAGGCCTGCATCAGTAGCCCATATGTCACGAGCTGCTGTAGTGATATAAGTCAGTACGAGAGGTCGAGGAGATGTTTACTGAACCGAACAAGAAGGTAGAATCTGAGGTGTGGTGAAGTAGTACCTACTCTATCAAGAAAGACTCACCTGGATCTGCGACTTATCGTCTCGTACATTCTGTTAGTGTGGAGTTTACAGGAGCAGCCGACAGCAATAACTATCATGATAGAGCACACCAATGAACCAATCACTGATGCTGTAACAACCTTCAGACTTGTACCTAAGAGATTTAAGTTAGACAGAGTGAGAATAGGATGAGGACATCATAAGACAGTATATACCATAATATGTAGTATATACATGTATGCAGCATATACAGTTATATACATGTATGTAGTATATACAGTTATATACATGTATGCAGCATATACAGTTATATACATGTATGTAGTATATACAGTTATATACATGTATGTAGTATATACAGTTATATACATGTATGTAGTAATTATATACAGTTATATACGTGTATGTAGTATACAGTTATATACGTGTATGTAGTATATACAGTTATATACGTGTATGTAGTATATACAGTTATATACATGTATGTAGTAATTATATACAGTTATATACATGTATGTAGTATATACAGTTATATACATGTATGTAGTAATTATATACAGTTATATACGTGTATGTAGTATACAGTTATATACATGTATGTAGTATATACAGTTATATACATGTATGTAGTAATTATATACAGTTATATACGTGTATGTAGTATACAGTTATATACATGTATGTAGTATATACAGTTATATACATGTATGTAGTAATTATATACAGTTATATACGTGTATGTAGTATACAGTTATATACGTGTATGTAGTATATACAGTTATATACGTGTATGTAGTATATACAGTTATATACATGTATGTAGTAATTATATACAGTTATATACATGTATGTAGTATATACAGTTATATACATGTATGTAGTATACAGTTATATACATGTATGTAGTATATACAGTTATATACGAGTATGTAGTATATACAGTTGCATATGCAAACAGTTATGAAAGAGTGCGACACAAGGGAGCACAACTCTCTCAACATGTACACCCTGTAGACACCAATTAGATGATTACTATAATAGAGTGCAGTGCCTGGATATATTAATACCATCAATCAATCCACCATTCTCAGGCCATAATGAATTATACAGACTAGAGTAAACAGCTCTTTCTTTGTCAGACAAACAACCCACACTCCCAGAGACTGTATGTATACACAGTCAAGTAATGTACATACTTGTACATGTGTGCAGTGCATACAACGTACAGGTACTCCACAATATATAACATGGAATATGAAGTTAAACACCACAGTGACATGCACATCCAAGTATGGGAGCCTCTACTATCCCAAACTAACTGGAGTAGTGCTCTGGGTAGGAACTGAGGCTCACCTTCACACTTGAGTTCGTCTGCCCCGTCAGCGCAGTCCTTACTCTTGTCACACCTCCATGTCTCAAATATACAGAGACCGTCATCAGCGCACAGGTACGTGCCGTTATGAGTACCACACAGCTGTGAGTCTAGAGGGAGGTATAGGTGGGCGGAGTTATAGTAACATTACAACTAGCACAAGTAAACAAGAAGAATTAAGATCTCAAATAAAACTTCCGAACAAAAATACACAAGTACATGTGTATATACATGTATATCTACACGTGTACATGTATATATTATATATCTACACGTGTACATGTATATATTATATATCTACACATGTACTTGTTTATATTATATATCTACACATGTACATGTATATATTATATATCTACACGTGTACTTGTTTATATATCTACACGTGTACTTGTTTATATTATATATCTACACATGTACATGTATATATTATATATCTACACGTGTACTTGTTTATATTATATATCTACACGTGTACATGTATATATTATATATCTACACGTGTACATGTATATATTATATATCTACACGTGTACTTGTTTATATATCTACACATATGCAGGTACCAATAGGTTACGAAAGGACGAATAACATAACTTCAGATTAGACAAAATTTAATATTTGACAAACATAGCCTAGTATCCTAAAAAACATGTGTTATAGCCGATGAACCACCTACCACAGCCCTTCTCATCGTATCCATTTGTGCACTGTTTATTCCCGTCACATCTCTCATGCTGAGTGAAACAGCCGGCTTCACCCTGCCCAGCTTCACCTACACACATTATCTGATCCTTCTCGCACTCTACAATATTAATAGATCATAATAATACAATATGAATAAATATGTAACGTATGTATACGTAACACATGTATACGTAACACATGTATACGTAACACATGTATACGTAACACGTGTATACGTAACACATGTATACGTAACACGTGTATACGTAACACATGTATACGTAACGTATGTATACGTAACACATGTATACGTAACACATGTATACGTAACACATGTATACGTAACACATGTATACGTAACACATGTATACGTAACACGTGTATACGTAACAAGTGTATACGTAACACATGTATACGTAACACATGTATACGTAACGTATGTATACGTAACACATGTATACGTAACACGTGTATACGTAACACGTGTATACGTAACACATGTATACGTAACACATGTATACGTAACACATGTATACGTAACACATGTATACGTAACACATGTATACGTAACACATGTATACGTAACACATGTATACGTAACGTATGTATATGTAACACATGTATATGTAATACATGTATACGTAACACATGTATATGTGGCAGTTATATGTACGCCACCATGGTAGGCAAAGGAACATAATTTACACTATATTGTGTTACAACATTATTATATCAGCTGTCCACTCAAGTGATATAGAGAGGAGGTAAACTGGGTGACTATCAAGGTGAGGGTTAACTTAGGTGATCTATTAGTAGAAAAATAAATAAGTGCTTACTGTAATATAGGCCTACATTAGCTACAGGTTACTGTATAATAATTAACACTCTAATTACCTGGTTTCCCAGGCCAGAGATGACGTTTTAATGGGGGATGGAGTAGACAACCCATTTGCTAAGATGAAATGTGTACATGTATATTAACAAACCCCATTAACCTTGGAATTACATACCCAGGGAGGTACAGTTCAAATATAATATTTTATATAATTACAATGTTTAGAAATTTTAATGGTTACCCTAACAGATGTGAGACTGACAGACCTTGTAAAGCACAGCGTGTACACTAGAGTTGGTAACCTAAGAAGAACCAGGAATCGTCTCCTCCCCCTCACCATTACAATACTAGTAGCTAAAACTATCTACCCGCTATCAGCTATCAGTTTGTAGTTGTCTCACCTTGAATGTCAACCATGTTATGTAGTCATTGGCTGTTGTATTATCTATGTTATAGCAGTGCAATGATCCAATGACTAAATGTTATTATATGCGTACATTTCTACTTATAGACGAGACAACTCCAAACTGTCACATTTGAGTGGATAGTCATTACCTTCACCCTGATCAACTACCAGTATGCTAGGAGAGTGAGCAGTTTATAAACCGACATAAATATGTTCAACAGAGTTATCAGCTAAAACTAATGTAGAGGAAGATAACGTTAGTTTGACTTACTACCGAGTATCGTTCCACAACCCAGTTCATCCTTTCCATTAGGACAGTCCATGTGTTTGTTGCACCTCTGTTGGGCTGCATAGCACAGATTGTTGTGCAAACATGCTCTGTTGAAGAGGGAGTCACAAGGAGCAGCCCCAACTAGATCTACAACACCCAACCAGCACTGCTACACCTAACAGACATTCTCAGCTCTTAGCAATATATCCATCCATAAGAATGGCTGGTTAGAATGATTTGTGCATCAGAATGATTAACTAGATCAATGTGTGTGTATGAAATCCAAGTTAATGTATATTCAGGAGTTGTTTGCCCCTGGTTACATAGAGGAGATAATTCCTGAGAGATAGTACAGTAGTTTATCAGACGGTGTAGAGAGATAGTATAGTAGTTTATCGGACGGTTTAGAGAGATAGTACAGTAGTTTATCAGACGGTTTAGAGAGATAGTACAGTAGTTTACCAGATGGTTTAGAGAGATAGTACAGTAGTTCATCAGACGGTTTGGAGAGATAGTACAGTAGTTTATCAGACGGTTTAGAGAGATAGTATAGTAGTTTATTGGACGGTTTAGAGAGATAGTACAGTAGTTTATCAGACGGTTTAGAGAGATAGTACCGTAGTTTATCGGATGGTTTAGAGAGATAGTACAGTAGTTCATCAGATGGTTTGGAAAGATAGTACAGTAGTTTATCAGACGGTTTAGAGAGATAGTACAGTAGCTTATCGGATGGTTTAGAGAGATAGTACAGTAGTTTATCAGACGGTTTAGAGAGATAGTACAGTAGTTTATCAGACGGTGTAGAGAGATAGTACAGTAGTTTATCAGACGGTTTAGAGAGATAGTACAGTAGTTTATCGGATGGTTTAGAGAGATAGTACAGTAGTTCATCAGATGGTTTGGAGAGATAGTACAGTAGTTTATCAGACGGTTTAGAGAGATAGTACAGTAGTTTATCGGATGGTTTAGAGAGATAGTACAGTAGTTCATCAGATGGTTTGGAGAGATAGTACAGTAGTTTATTAGACGGTTTAGAGAGATAGTACAGTAGTTTATCGGATGGTTTAGAGAGATAGTACAGTAGTTTATCAGACGGTTTAGAGAGATAGTACAGTAGTTTGTCAGACGGTGTAGAGTTTACTTACACTTGACGTCATCAGTGTAGGAGAAGTTACACACAGAGTAGGGCGATTTCATTACAAACGACAACGTTATGCCATTATTGCGTTTTATTTGAATCGTTTTCCTTTGTCCGGCCTTCATCCTGTAAGTGAGCAAACAACTTCAGCTAGTAACAATATCACCATGGGAACGAGGAAGTAACAATATCACCATGGGAACGAGGAAGTAACAATATCACCATGGGAACGAGGAAGTAACAATATCACCATGGGAACGAATAAGTAATAATATCACCATGGGAGATGCATATGGAATGCACATCACGTTATCATAAAAGGATAAATATATCTAATGTGTACACTCTGCATTATACATGTAGGCCTAGTTAAAACCATAGCTGTAGACCCGAAGTGTTTGAATACTCGTACATAAAGCATATTCCACAAAGTCATATTGTTATATTGTATGTCCTACACTTGTACAGTAGTAAGCAAAGCATGGAGAAGCTGGAATAGCTGTGATATAAGCAAAAGATACCTACCACCTAAGATCTATAGCAGTGTTCTGGTAGTGAAGAAGGACAGTGTCCCTCTCCCCTACTACTATCTCGTTGAACTTTATAGTGAAGTTGGCATCATCAAAGTAGTAGTGAGTATAACTCCTATTGAGGGGCAGTATGAGGGGCCACTGATTAACTACACTATACCAGCCTGGAGATGACGTAGTCTTCCCAAGCTCTGTTGTTATGGCTACACCTGTAACAGTATTAATATACACTGGGTAAACAGAATGTACACTGATAGACTAGGTATATACAGACTAGATTATGATAATATCATAATATACATGTAACATACTACAATAGAATATAGAATATAAACATAGCGTTACATAAGATATAAACATACCGTTACATAAGATATAAACATAGCGTTACATAAGATATACACATACCGTTACATAAGATATAAACATAGCGTTACATAAGATATACACATACCGTTACATAAGATATAAACATACCGTTACATAAGATATACACATACCGTTACATAAGATATAAACATACCGTTACATAAGATATAAACATACCGTTACATAAGATATAAACACGCCGTTACATAAGATATAAACATACCGTTACATAGAGGTGGAACGAGACAGCATTTTTGAATTCGAGACGAGATTCGAGACACTACTTCTAAAAAGTTCGAGACGAGACGAGACTGGGTTTTAGGATTCAAGGGAATTTTTCTAAAAAGTTTGCCAAATTTTATATATCTGCATGTTGGAACTCCAATAGTTTCAATTGCTACTCTGTAAACTCTGTATTTAATCATTATGCATTTCAATAAAAGTTGAACAGGAGGCTGTGAAATATATTGCACATGTATTCCATGTACATTACATTGCATGTACACTGTACATGGATACTAAAATAATAAAATGTAATTTGACAAATTTGTATGGAGTTATGTTTCCTTTAATGAAATAATCTCACGAGTAGACAACTTTTGGTAAGGACATAACATTGCATTGTGGGAGTGCTGATTGACAGTCGTTAGTAATTCTGTATGGCTTGTAGTGATGGACTAGTAGCTCAGCGTTAGCTGCAATGCTATTACTAGGAAATCAGTGCTGGGAATGTACATGTAGGTAGTATTACTAAATAATTTGAATAATGATTTTCTATTTGATAGATTTATTGTTGATTAGCAATTAGTTGTATTATAATTATTAATTTATTATAAATAAAAATTATTAGCTGCTATTTGTTTACCAGTCTCGAATACTAATTGCCACCTCGAGACGACTTTCGAGACAAGACAAGTCGATACGAGACTCGAGAAATCTCGAGTCTCGTTCCACCTCTACCGTTACATAAGATATAAGCACACCGTTACATAAGATATAAGCACACCGTTACATAAGATATAAACATACCGTTACATCCATCTATAGTGAGAGGTTCGGAGGTGGTAGAATCAGGACGGTGGTAACCACTAAGTTCACACTTACAGTAATCCTGAGAATAACACACTCCTACATTGTATCTCCTCGTACAGCAGCCTGAATGAGTAGATGCAGCCGTACACAACATATTATGTGCATATGTAATATAAGAATGGTTACGGTGATTAACTGACTGACTATTGTAACTGACTGACTGACTATTGTAACTAACTGACTGACTGACTACTGTAACTGACTGACTGACTACTGTAACTGACTGACTGATTTACTGTAACTGACTGACTACTGTAACTGACTGACTACTGTAACTGACTGACTGACTACTGTAACTGACTGACTGACTACCATAACTGACTGACTGACTACTCACTTTGACACTCTGACTCATCTATGCCCCCTGGACAGTCATCTCTACCATTACACCTCCACTCGAGAGGAAGACAGATGTGCTTTTGGTCAACAGATACGGAGCATCTCCTCAGCACATCCTCACAATCTGTGCAAGTATACAGTAGTAATATATTACAGTAATAATATACAGTAGTCATATAAAGTAATATACAGTAGTATGGAGTAGTAATGCACTGTTCTAGGGTTATACACTGTAGAGCTACACATATGAGGTAGAGTAGCGAGATATACTAACAGCCAGGCTGGTCGTAGAAAAGTTGAAGATATGGTCCATGCCCTGGCTGCCATCTTCCTCCGTAATACTGTACAATCAGATCTGAGCAGTCTTCCCCTTCCAGGTAAAGGATCTCCTGGCCAAGTGGTTGGTACCAGCCCCTGGCAGAGTGTATCTCTACCCTTCCTGGCCCAGTCACATTACCACTATAAACATACATATACATATATGATATAGTATGCATGCTACATATACATTATACACCGTATAAGATAATATATTGGAATTATCTTCCCTTACTCCTGACTATAACAGTATGGACTTGACTAATTATTAAGCCTAGTAGTAGTGTATTGTTTGAGACATTGCTGGGTGTCAGTGTGACTAGACTGTGTTCTAGGGAATAGAATGAGAGACTTCATAGCAATGTCTAGCATCTACCCAGCGTGAGCACTGCTGTTAGTCTATATACACATACAGGGTTGGAGTAAACATGTGATTGGCTGGTATCCAATAGCAGACGAGTACACTAGGACCCCAAGCCAACAAAATCACAGGCCCACTTATAGCAGGATATGGATAGAGAGAGAAAGAGAGATAAATGTTTACTTTCAAGTGTATGAAAACATGTTGTAATCAGCAGAGTGTTGCATAATGTGTGATATCTGCTGAGGTTCTCAACACCTAAGACAATGATATAACTACAAGTAACACATGCCATATGATATTATACATGTATATCACTAACACTGATGGTATGAGAACTGATGGCATCAAATACCTGCTAATAACTGCTAATCACTGTACCCACATCTTGACGCAGGAATTGCCTACCCCACCCCCATATCCTGGTCTATGAATAACCTACCTCCATATCTTAGTCTAGGAATTACCCACAGCCCCCCCCCCCCATATTTTGAGGCAAGTCCTGCGTTGGCTACTAATATGCATCTACTGCTGTTGCTAGTCATGTGATTTATATAAAGAATAAGGCTAGTACTTCTACATGCTGATAGGTTCCTCAAACATACAGAGTGAGTTACTATGTGTTACTAGGTACATCTATATTGAACTAACTGTGTGATATATACATGTTGATATTTTAAAGTATAATCTTATATATATGTATAACTGCAGTTGGTGATACGCAGTGTACTACAACCATTACATCCAGGTGTTAATACCTAACAATATGACTAACACTGGAATATAATTATAAGCCGTATATTATACTAGTAATGCGTATGTTGTAATGCTTCCTTCCTAAAGTATAAGTACATTACTGTCATGAAGAGTAATGTACTTATCATGTCATCACAAACATCAATCATATACATGTATATACATGTACATACAGTGTACACAGCAACTGCTGTAGTAGTAGTACTAGTGTATCAGGCTTTAGCATGTATTATTTAGGTATTAGTGACAGCTTACTACTACAATACTAATACTCTACTATAATAATGTCTACAATAACAATTGCATACCTAGAAGACGCACTGTATATACATGTACATTATAGCGTAGTATAAATAACAACACAGTATCAACAATAATCCTTATCTACTGGATCGTCACAACTATTCTAGACGCATGGTCTGCTCATTGACCTATAATATTCACTCCTACCTCACACACACAAGAGCACACTTACCTGATGATGATGTAGGATTTAATACACTGGGCATAGCCCCGGCGTACTATTATATAGGTGAGATTGGTGGGCTGTGTAGTGCTAGAACTCAGGCAGGATGGATTGACTAGAGGGATCTCTTTACCAGTATGAGAGGCATCCAGTGTGATGACAGTCCCTGATGCTAAGTATATAAATATATGCAGTACATACACATACTATTCAACAGAGTCATTGGTAGTGAGTATGATCATGTGACTATAGCCTATGATCATGTGACTATAGACTATGGTCATGTGACTATAGACTATGGTCATGTGACTATAGACTATGGTCATGTGACTACAGACTATGGTCATGTGACTCGATAGATCATTTATATCACTGTCAGTGTGTATAGAAACAAAAGAATCAATACTTGGTACCAAGAGAATAGCCTCAACTAACATCCATAAATATACAATGTAGAACACAACAGTTACATGACTTGTAGTACTACACTTAACTAGTGTACTGTTACATGTAGTACTACACTAAACTAGTGTACTGCTACATGTAGTACTACACTTGACTAGTGTACACCACTGTTACTGTTACAGTTAGTACTACACTTGACTAGTGTACACCACTGTTACTGTTACAGTTAGTACTACACTAAACTAGTGTACTGTTACAGTTAGTACTACACTAAACTAGTGTACACCACTGTTACTGTTACTCAATCACATGCAATGTGTACTTACAAGACGAAACTGGACAGACTTCACTGTATGCTGAATCTAGCCTTGCCAGAAATACCAAAACGTGTCCAACTACAGTCACAAATATAGTTCATGAGAATGCAGGCTAGCTAAGAGACTATATGATGAACACATGTATACATGTAGCCTATGCGTTAAGACTGAGTGTTTGTACAATGTAATAGATATATACGCTATGATCCATGGTACATGATCCTTTATATTACAAGGTGCATAGCCAGCATGCTTCTTCATGGTTAGTCCAGAACAACAATGAAGTTACAACAAGAAGAGATGAGATAGTATTAGTAATACCAATTAAATCTTATAATACGATGGATCAACATACCCAATAGTAGAACACGTGATTCAACTCCTTTGCCCATACTAACTGCAGAACTTGGCTGGACTATAAAGAAAGTATTACAATATTAAAAGGTTGCTGTAGATGAACAACTCCAGAAACTCACGACTTGTCCCAGTCAGATATGGACTCAGTCAAACACAGTCCCAGTCAGATATGGACCGAAAACTCAGCCAGGCGCAGTCTCAGTTAGACCTAGTCCCATATCAGTTTTATACTGTAGCTTATGTACATGTGAATAAACATACAGCTTGGCCAAGCTTACTTTCCACTGCTGAATGCTCCAGCATTAGCAGACTTGCAAAAGTGTATTAGCCTCTTGTCTCCTTTATATGTATTCTTTACTTAGTACCAAAATCATGATACATGTAATATTACTAAAAGTTATATATCCACCCGATATAATATCCCCCCCTCCCCAACCTTTCACATTCAATGACATACTTTCGTTTCGAAACTTTTCGCTAGTCTTAATGTAGTTAGTAAAAATATTGTACCCACACATTGGCGATTAGCCAAGCAAATCTAGCTACTCACACCCTGAAACATAAGAGAACATGCTTACAGTACAGTACCATGAGAATTATTGACAGTGTTTGTCAGCTTTGTCCTGGGTTGAAATGAACTTTCTGAAACATTCCCTTTAAAACTAAGTGTTTTTGTGTAAAGGAAAAATACCAATCTCTAGTGCAATCCAAGGTGCATTCCCTGTTGTTATCAAGAAGGTTAATTGGGCAAATCAACACATCCAACTGTTGTGTATTACCACATAACTCATCAAATCTGGACACCAACTAACAACATGGTATTTCTATGATACTTTGAACAAATTCAATGAATGCGCTGGATCGACTTATATTCAATTAGTTAAATTGTAGAAAGCTTTTCTTGTCAGCGATCAACACAAGTCCCGATGTTACAATTGTTACAGACTAGCTACAGCTAGTCTACAGTTTCTACTTGTTGACTGTTTATAAAAACAAAAATTGGTTCCATAGCCTGTGTGTGTGCGTGCGTGTGTAGAATTTACTACAAAGAAATGGTAAAGAGTAACATTTATATATTGCAATAACATATAGCCTATTTATCATCTCCATATTTTATCAAATAAATAAAACATTTAGCATTTAATGCGCTTTATATGTGCGCATCATCATAAGGCACTTGTACATTTGTGATGACCAAAACTGATGAACCTTTAAATAATGAAATGTCATCACTATCTGATCAACAATAAATAATGACTACGATGACCAATGTATAATAATCTAAATATAATCATTATTGATAGGATAATTATATAAATAATGATTATGATTCAATGATAACGATATGATAGGCTTAACGGTAATCATTAGATTTAAGATTTTAAAATGCACAATCTTTTAGCTCTGTTGTCTGCAATACTAACATCTTCTTACACAGCTTCCTGATCAGAACTGGAGAAATAATAGTAGACTAACAGAAAGACCTGATAGTGATAGTCCCCCCTTTCCGCAAAGGGGTCTAGGAACTCAAATCAAGACAAGAATAATTAATCATTTCGCTTAGGCTATCGAGCATAATGATTATTACTTAATAACCTTATTTTATTATATTTTAATTTAAATAAAATAATAATTATCTATTAAATTATTATCTAATCTTATGAAAATTTATATTTATTATAATAACTATTCATGCTTTCATAAAATATAAATATTAAATATTGATACATTGTATTTATATTGATTTATTATTTTATCACAGACAATGACAATTGAATTGAAGTTGATCGTATGTTCTATTGTTCAACTATCACTACACTGACTATGACTATCACTATCACTATGACTCATTGACTGTGGTTATCATTGGATTGTGATTATATTATTCTCTTGTGCTTATTAGTTGGTAAATTTCATTATTTTTATGGATTTAAAACGATTGCTTGCTACAACTCGCTATTGCTATAATATATTCTAACAATCATACACAAAAATATTCCTATGTATTTGTATGTAAACTATACTATTTATTTATTTATTATTTATTTATTTATGCCCTTACAGAGCGGAAGTGAATATTTAGCTACGGATTGCAGACAAAATATTTTATTAAAATTTGTAGGCGACTTTGTACTTCACATTGTCTTGTGCTTAGCTTGGTTCTACCTGCAGAAGATCAAACTAGACTACAAAACTCCCGCTACACTACAGTTCGGGTCGGTAATATAATTGAAGTGTTGAATAGCCGATTAACTATACTTTTACTATATTTCCATATTTCTGGTTTCTCTTCCCCTGTTATTTATGGTGTTTGCTTGGCAACATAGACATACTACTTTATTTAATCATTTTATTAATATAATGTAATATCTTTTGTGTAAATGCCTAGTATTCTGTCAGGAAAATGTAAACGATTCGGTGGTTGGAGTGGGAAGCTACTCATTGTGATTGTCACTCACATATAATGATATATATATTCAATATTCTATTGATATTCATATTGATAAGGGTGTAACTAAAACACCGTCTACGCCGTCTACACCGTCTCCAGAAAAACGCCGTCTGCTTCCGGTTTAAAGAAATAATGTTTTGGTGGCGAGAAATCTTCGGAGTTGTCTTTTCTTCGACTGAAATTTTAAAAGAAGACAACTTCAACTTGCTTTCTCCAACAATAAATTGTGATGGCGATTAAAATGCCAGTTTATCTGCTGTTTTACTGCTAGTATATTGCAATGTTATATAATCGTATAATTATGTATAATGCTGCATTATATTGTACATTATACATTACAAGGCTTTACACAGGCTATAACTCTTTTTGAACCAATTAATGATCACAATCATGTGAAGTTTTCTTCTCTTCTTGCTAGAAACAAGTTGGAGAAGGCAACTTCACACTAGGAAGTAGATTGTCTATAATATTAATTTGGTGCTAATTATGATTTCAGATTGCAGGATTTGTTGTACAAAGCAAGTCTGTTTCAAGTAGGTGTGAAGCCTAACAGGGTTGCATGAGATTGATGACAACTTATAAAATAGATTGGTACTCAAATTAAAAATCTACAGGTAGGTAAGGCGAAACCTTGAGTTGTACTTTGTGCTGCCTACAGCTGTGGTCATAGTATTTTGTACATACCTAGAGACATGTGCACAGGCATTTGTTGCAGAACAACATAATATTGCTACAATATGTACTTTTGCCGCATTACCACTATACCATAAATATACAGTATAATTATTCCTTCCGAAAGTACAAAGGAGGCAAAGCTTCGCTTAATTTGGACAGACCTGTGCTGAGTAGGTGCAACTCCTACGGAGCCCAAACTCTATGTTAGCATCAGCACCGAATGTCCCCATTTTCCTATATCCAGCAGTTTGTTACCAGTTACCAGCTACTATCCAGTTTGTTATCCAAGGTTAGAGCTGAACCAAATATAGTTGATTCAAACATTAAATTTGCAACAAAGATACATCGACATAAATGTACATTACAGATAAACATGCCACCATAATAATATTTGACTACTACTTTACAATCGACAATTCCTGTTTACTATGGCGACATTAGTGTTAGTGACTACCAGGAGGTCTGATACAACCCCGTGGGAATTGCACCCACCTAACACATTACTCAAGGGTTTTCTCAGCTGTAACAAATGGCAGAATATTTGGCAAACCAAACAGTTTCTTGGACTCCAGAGGAACACCTCAATTCCTATCTATCCCACTGATCTAAACCCTGGACAAGGTATAACGTAGATAGGACCCTACTGACTCTGCTAATTAGATAACCTACACCTATAACAATGCATACCATGCAAAGAAATCTTAATATCTACATGTATATGTACAACAAGACATCACACGTTGTGAAACATTGGTTTATGAGAAATACTGCAATGATTGCATATAAAGTATTATTGTTATATAACTAAATTAGTACTAACCTATTTATTCAACCCATCAAGTCTGGTCCGAAGTTATACTCTCCTGCTATGTGTGCACAAGAGTGGACAATTTAACGTTTTGTTGCAATTTGTTTGCAAGATTGTGTGCTATAGAATAATGGCAGTGTACATGCAGCATGGCTGTGTGAAATGTAATACAATTATAATTGACTGCTACAAAGAAAAAGTAAATTATTCAATTTTGGTATAATTCCCCCGAGGCCACTTCATGCAATAGAGTTTCCTTCCCATCTAGTTGCCAAGAAAAAAAGCAAACTTGACGGTATAATCACAAATCAGAGAAAGCTATGACATGCACAAAGCTAGGTAAAATGTACAAGACCTCTTCAATAATAATTGTCAGCACTATTGGTATGATAAACTGGCATTACCGCCATCACGCCTTCTTCAAACAGACTCAGCTTGCTTTGCACAGCAATTTCTACAATTTAAAATGATGATTAAACACTAACTAAATATTATAGAGACAATCTTACCAGTCAGGTTAATAATAATCTACTTCCTAGTGTGAAGTTGCCTTCTCCAACTTGTTTCTAGCAAGAACAGAAGAAAACTTCACATGATTGTGATCATTAATTGGTTCAAAGATAGCTATAACCTGTGTAAAGCCAAGTAAAAGTAATCATTACAGCATTGCACATACATGTATAACATTATGAAGCAGCAAAACAGCAGCAAAACAGCAGCCAAACTGACATTTTTATTGCCAAAGCATCACAAGAATTTATAGCAAGACTTTCATTGCAAATTATTAGAGAAGCGGGTAGAAGTTGTCTTCTTTTACAATTTGAGTCAAAAGAAAAGACAACTCCAAAGATCTTTCGCCACAAAAGTATTATTTCTTTAAACCGGAAGTAGACGGCGTTTTTCTGGAGACGGTGTAGACGGCGTAGACGGTGTTTTAGTTACACCCTATTGATAATCATAATCATAATATTTTTGTTTTGATTTAAGTAACTGATTCAACAAATAAAATGCACAGCTGCTATCACTACTACTATCACTAGGCTTAGACTATGTAACACGATTTACCTCTTAAAAGAATAAAATAAAAAATTGCTGCATTCTCAATTAAATTTTGTTCTTATGTATAATGTTTATAGGGTAAAGCAGGGTAATTTAGAGCAGTTTTGATTTTTCAGGAGAACAATTACAATTTGTTTATTGAATTTATTGGACATGTGGCAAAGTGTTGACACCATTATCACTTTATTTCTACCACTTTAATTGCAACTCTCCATATAAAAAGTGACATATCAGTAGGCCTATTAAGATATCTTAGAATCCTCGGCTGTGCTCTCTCAAAAATCGATCTCATCGGTCCAAAACAGCCAAGGTTTTATGACCTGTGAACATTTATGTTTTGAAACCTCATTTACTTGGAACTAGATTCAGTTGCATTCTGTAAACAGATAGGTTTGTATATTGGGTGTTTATTTTTGTAGATAATAATGAGGATGTAAATGAACCGATGTTGGCGCATATGTCCAAATAAAAAATCACAACCAGAGAAACATGTTTTCTCACTATAAGCAGACTGAGTTAGTCTCCGACACTAAAGAAAATAGCCATCCATCTGAAGGAGATGAGTCTATGGTAAATCCACCAGACCCTTCAGCTAATGTAAAGACTCTCAGTATTAACAATAACCACATTATAGAGATTGGCGAGTCGCATGAAACCGATCATCCCCAGTCTGACAGACACTGCATTAGTGCTTCACTTCCTTCCCTAATAATATTCTCCTGCTTGATGATATTCATCGTAGTCGGACACCGCTATGTTGTTAACGTATTGCTCTACATCGATGCATTAGATCTGTGGCAAAGTGCATTGATTTTTGAAATACTTTTCTTGAGTGTTTCTTTTCCTGTTATGTGGGGCTATGTCCTGCTTAATATAGCCTGTGGCTATACATATGGTTTTCTTCTTGGCACCACCATAACCTGTATCTGTGGCACGTCTGGTATGATGATCTCACACTGTGTTATTAGGAGATTCTTCAGGGTAAGTTACTTGGTTACTAATTAGCTGTAGGCTACATCTAGAACATAGATTAGGTATAGGAAACGAGGGCAATATTGCTATAGGCCTGTAGAAATATGTATCTAACGTTCTGCACATTCTTCTGGAACATTCTGGCCATTCAATATTTGTTTCCAGAAAGGTGCAGAGAAGAGATATATTTCAAACAAGCAAACTAAGTTACTGATGGACCTAGTAGCTGGATCTAACGGGTGGAAAATTGTTTTTCTTGCTCGATTGTCACCAATTCCATTTGGGATACAAAACACTATATTCGCAGTAAGTCAAGTAAATAATAAAGATAGGTCTTTCTATTTGCAATGAAATTATTGAAGACAAACATCACAAGCTACATTTGTATACATGTGTATACCTTTATACTTCTGTCCACTAGGTGTCCAATATAAAGTCCACTCCTTATTTCGTAACCTGTATATGTGCCCAGCTAATTACTCAGATGGTCTACGCTTACATGGGTTCCACATTCCGCTCCATTGCTCAGGTATTCTCCTCTGGTAACACAGCCACCACATGGACCGTCCTATCTATTCAAGTGAGTACCGATGCTTCCCTTTAGAATAGTCAGCTGACCGACTACCCAATTGTATGACCTGCTAACTCACCAACAAAATAGCATGCCAACAAACTATAAGAATAGTCAGCTAAGTGCCTATTGAGTAGTCAGTCAGCTGACCTTATTTAGCTATTGCATAGCCAGCTAATAGATCATCCAGCTGAGCTATTAAATGGCCAACAAACTGACCTGTTAGATTGACCAACTTGACTAATTCTCAACTGACTGTTACATGGTTGGTCAACTTACTTAGTCCCTGCTACCAAATACTGGCTCTCTGTTTAGACTGGGTCCCATGTTACACATATATTATGTGTGCAACAAACAGTCACTTAGCCTGCTTACTTGCCAAAGGTTTAGATTTAAATTATAATTTTCCATTTTCTCTGGCAATTGATATAACCCCAATGTAGTGTTAGTTCGATTGGGTGATACTGTTAGTTTGTTGTCTTAGTACTGTACTTTGTTAGCTAGGGGCATATTTTGAGCTGTGCTATCTTTCTAGCTGTTGGGCTATAAGACATACAAGCACATGTTTTCATGTGTTATCTAAATACATCTGTTTCAAAAATAGAAAGCATGGTGAGGGATAGTCTGCACTTTGACACCGAGATACTGTGATTGGCTACTGATAGTCAGCTGATAAAGGAATAGGTTTTAGATAGTATATGGGATAGCTATGATGTACTCTGTAATATACAATGTGCGAGTACATTGTACATATAATCATATGCTATATATGTTGTAGGCTGCTGTCACTATTACTCTAACTGTATTCATTATGAGGCTCGCTAAGAAAGAGCTGACTAAGAATATTCCTGCAGAAGGCGGAGTATCACACACGGAGAGTCGTGGCATACAGACATCAGATACTGAAACTAGTCGGAGTATGAAGGAGTCGCAGCCTCTTTCACATTCCCGTAATTTGTCAGTAAATATTCCTCCAATCATACAGCATCCCCGTATACTTTAGAATTCTGAGCTCCACTTTTTACTGTTGATTCCCTTCTGTAACATTCACACAGGACTAATATGCCAGCCCTTATCAGCTCAGCTCTAGTCATATCCTTAGGCAATCAGCAGTTGGAGTTTTGCATTTCATTTAGGAATTGCTTTGGCTGAGACCTAACCTACTTCATATGATATATATAGTGTCACCCACACTGTATGACACCTGCATCATCTGTCACTCATACCGTACGACACCTGCATCATCTGTCACCCACACCGTATGACACCTGCATCATCTGTCACCCACACCGTATGACACCTGTATCATCTATCACTCATACCGTATGGCACCTACATCATCTGTCACCCACACCGTGTGACACCTACAAAAGCTGACACCTTTACCATGTGATACTCCAATATCTTCTCTGGTTTCTAATGATTCGCTCTGTAAATGATCTCCAAACTATATGATGTAGTATTTGCTCAGGAATGCTTCTATTTGACAAGCAGGGTATGTTAACATTCCATTAATAATATACTGGTTACATTTCATATAGCCAATGAACCACACTAAGAATAGTATTACTGCTATACAATACTTGCTCATTATATTGACTACAGCATAATATTTGTGATCAACTCTTTGCTGGTTTTTTTATTTAATGCCGATTTTTCGGTTTGAGTTGTTTTAGTTATACAATCATAAATGGACTGTAATGCCTTTATACACCTCTACCTAATATGTATGTAATACCAGTGTTATTTATTGCCACATTGTTTGCCAGTATTCAACTATACAGTTTTATACTATTTATGCAATTATTTATTTGGGTTTATTTATTATTCATTTATTAATAAAAGTATGGACTATGGTAATAATTAACAATATTATACGTTATCATTTACCATTTGGCAATAATCTCTTGGAATTTTGACCTAAACTTTGAGCAAAATGATTTATAAGAATAACAATAATAAATCGAGTATATGATGACTGTATATAAGTGTTTGTGTTATGTATACTAGTGTAATAGAATATAGCATCAGCTGACTGGATCAACCCAAGTATGCTGGTAGAATATTTAGTACAGAAAGGCATGTAGCTTGTGGTTATATGGAGTCAGTAGAGCTGGTCTATGTATGACCAATGTTCATATACAGTATATGTACGTCAGTCTATGTCTACGATAGTAAACAGGTACAAGACTGGGCCTCCAGCATGGCAACATCTACTTCTTCTTCAGAGTCTGAGTCGGAATGTTCTAGAAAGATGAGAAGCAACAGAATACTACATTATGTTATTGACTCAATAGAAGACAACTCTACTTAATTTGATTGTATATAGCCATGTAAGTTAGATACTCTGTTGAAATAAGATTTTATTGCTTCAAGGGGAGGAGCTTATTATCTACCCAATGGCATTGGCTGTTAATATACTACTGTGACCCATTCAACCATGATATCAAAAGGCAGCATGCTATACATAGTGACCAACTTTATCTGGCGAACAGCTATTAGTCGGCCGCATCGGATATCTATTTACAGATTCTGTTATAATTTATATGAGTGTGGATTGAATGGGTCACATATGTAGCAATGAGGCTGACTTTTGACATACATGTTGAGTTTTGAGAGGAAATCGTCATCATCGGACTCTGAATCTGAGCCTTTGTCTTGTTTGTCTCCGCTAGACAGAAGAGGTGGCTCGGGGGAAGAGGAAGAACTGGTTCGTTTACCTCCGCCTCGAGCCTTTCCGATAGATGCTATTATTCTCCTAGCCTCCTTCTGATTCTTGGCCTCTAAGATGGCAATAACCAGTCGAGTTGGAACTTTCTTTTTTGATTTAGTATTAGCCTCTCTCAGCAGATCTTTCAGCCATTCCTGAGAATCAAGTAACCATCTTTACTGATGATTAAATCAGCATACATGTATATTCTTATGTGTAATAGACTGAGTGTATGGTCAGCATACATGTATATTAGACTGAGTGCATGGTCAGCATACATGTATATTCTTATGTGTAATAGACTGAGTGCATGGTCAGCATACATGTATATTCTTATGTGTAATAGACTGGGTGCATGGTCAGCACACATGTATATTCTTATGTGTAATAGACTGAGTGCATGTTCATGTATCTCTAGCCTGATTTAGTGAAATACCTATCTTGTATTTATACTAAGTCTTACCAGACGCTTGTTAAGCTTGTTATTTCTGGTCCTGGCAACGTCTGCATTCTGCTGCAGCTTCATGGTGTTGGGATCAATCTTTCTCTGCAACACATGGTGGAAAAAATTGCAAACATCTATAGATTAAAATGCTGCAAGAATCCTTAGCCTTTTTACATTATGACATAATAATAATATATATATGGAATGTATAGAAGGGTGTAATAATTGAGATGAGATTGGAAGTTGTCTTCTTTTTTTAACAGTTAACTACAAAGTGATCAGCAGATAATATGTTGGATAAAGTTATATCCAGAGCAGACTTGCTAGCTATTGATTACTTTATTGAAACTGTTCTCTTTCAGTTCAATGTCTTATTTAACCTACATGTACATAACAATTCTAGAATTGTATCAGAAATAAAATTAGGAGAGGACAACTTCCAATTATAGTCAATATCTTTGAAGTTATACAATATCGATTGATACATCATAAACACATAAACCTTTATAATCTGAAGTTTTCCTCTCTTCTTTCTATTTTTGTAATAGACAAGAAGTGAAGGCAAATTCACATTATAATTAATCCTCTCCAAAGTCTTGCTGAATAGATAGAGCCAATAATACAACACAATCAACACATAATAGTGACTAGGATCACATTGTATGTGCTATACAGGCTATATCTAGGCATATAACAGCCCCACCCTTCTTTACCTTGACTGAATTAGCTGCCACTGTAACCTGACACTTGGCAGCCTTCTTCTTGCGCAACTCTGTCTTTGTGTCCAGTTTGCGTGTCGCTGCACTTGCATTCTGTTTACCATAGATCTTAACCATGAAGCAGCCATCCATGAAATACTTCAAGTCCTATAGGGAAGCGAAGACACGGTATTATGATATACTCTATATATAGAGGATGCTAAAACTACATGCATGTGACTGACTGCATGTAAAGATGTAATAACAAAGTCGTGTGTCGTATATTGCAGTTAGTTATAGACTTACCTCCTCTGTCAGACATTCAAAGTCATACTGCCTCTCTAATCTCCAGTCAGGGTTATTTGTACCAGCTATAGCCTTAGTTCTTACTGGGTCTACATCACTCTTCAGGCTGTACTCTGCATAAATCTCCTGCAATATAATTGATAGTATTTGAGCTCATCGCTGAGTTGAAAGAAACAAAACCTATGCTACTTTTTTTATGACAAATTCATCTAAGAGAGATGGATTTGGAAGCAGTTCCACAGGCTCTACTTACATTGAAACGCTTTGGAAGTCCACGGGCACCAGTTATTTTCACTTTAAAGTGAAACTCTTGTCCAACCAGCTGACTTGGATCATCGACAAACACATCGTCTTCTGGTTTGAATATTTTACCCTTTGCTGTACAAGGATGTATCTCAACCTGAGAATATAGAGAAATGTTGAGGTGTATCTGTAGGGTTTGTAGATTCTACACAAAGTCATGGTGATGTTTCATTTAGATATAGACTGTAGATTATAAATACGTATTTCAATGCATCATTGGTGCAATGAAAGATCAGCCGTTTATCTAAGAAAACGAATACACAAGGTCTTCCTTCTAGGGGAACGACAAGTAGACTCTATTACTGTGCTGTAGTATTAATAGTATAGTTCTTGACATAGACAGGCGTTAGACTGACTGGTTTATAATGCACATGTACTTACATTGCAGACTCCAATCTGTTCTGAATGATAGTCAATGATGTCTAGCTGTTCAGTGAGCTCTATGTTGTACGCTAATGACTGCAGGAAGACCTTGAGGCTACCGATGTGCACATCTTCCTTAGGGTTCATTGTAAATGGGTCCCTTTCCTGAAGGTAATAATAATATTTATTATCATTATCTCAAGTTGCATACTAAATTTGAAGTTGTCTTCTCTCCTTTGCCTGAATGGTAAAGAGAGGGCAACTTCTAAATTACACAGAAATTGGCACATGTTTTCTGGCACCTACAGTGTATACCTAAGCTGGTGCAGGTGAACTGATAAAACTGCTTCGTTTAGTAGTAATATTGTAATACGTGTTACTAAACCCTTGGTTTTTACATGCCTTGCTAACAGGCTAGATCTAGGCACACAGGCATCATCCTTTACCCCGATTGAATTGGCTACCAAACCTCAAACCCTCTACTAAACAAGCAATAGACTGGACTCGGTAAATGTAACAGTTCTAGAAGAGTCTAGACCTACCCCCACCTTCAATCATATCAGACATGCTCGGAGAATGCACTGCTACATGACTGTCATGACATGCTCTTTATACTCACATCAGCTATCTGTCCATTAAACTCATCCGCATCGTCGTCATACTTGCTAAATAGTTCTTGCATGACAAACTTCCTGTTGTAGAATTTCTCTCTGGGCCAATAGTATTGGAGGCCAGTCTCTATATTTTTCACGTGAACGAATAGCTGTAAAAGTGCATTGCATTGCCATAATATGTTGCATACAACTCAACAGCCAACAGCCAATATAGTGGATACCGTAACGACCAGGAAGAAAGAACAGCCAAAGTTATACCATCCTTTAGAAGAATGTCAATTACTAGAATAATGTATTGCATATTTTGGGATATTGATAACAACACTTGACTTGCAGATATCATATAATATACCATTATGTAAATTGAGGAGCGATTTTAGTATGCTATGTTTGTACCACAACAATAGGCATTAGGCATAGTGCATAACTCACATTTTTCAAGCACTATCTTAAATTTGATTGGTTGCTAATCAGTTTGAATTTAAACAACATTTGATGATGTAACAATGCTCTGCATAGTTACAGAAATTCTGGTCAAAAACTGAATAAACAAACATTTCTACTTGTTATTATATAGTCAGTCAGTACCCATAGTCAAAGGATTAATGTAAATCTAACCAACTAATAGATTATTACCTTCAATGTGGATATTATAATTATGCAATATTTATGGTAAGTAAAAGTTATGATCGTATTTAGTATATCCCATACAACAAGAGAACTACATGTACTGGTGTCTAGCATGCTGCACAGTAATGCTTGTTTAGAGATTAATCTCACCTCTGATCGTCCATTTATTTTCCCCTGTGATTCAGGGGAGACGATTAACGCTTCAAACGTAACTTTCTTATCCATCTCTTCAGATATAGAGTTGGCTTCCTCAATGGAGGGCAGAATCTCAAGTACGTCTTCTTTTAACAGCATTTCATCTGCAATCATTTCACGGTTTCAAATTAAACTGGGCACACGGTGACACGGACATGTTGTTCAATTTGAACTACACAAGCTAATGATAAGATTCTGACTATACTTTGGAGTTTAGTCCTCTTAAATTGTGTGGTTGTGGAGAGGATAACTCTAAAATAAGTGTCTGGGACAGCGAGATTGCCCGTTATTCTTATTATGACCTACAAGATATTTACGTTGAGGTTGTTTTACATAAAGAGTATATCTACATAAAGATATTGTAGGCCTACAGGCTACAGTGTATACACTTCATGCCAGCATTGCTACAGTATGGTATGTACGGTATGCCAGCATTGCTACAGTACGGTATGTACGGTATGCCAGCATTGCTACAGTACGGTATGTACGGTATGTCTGTTACCTGGTGACTTCTCCTCATCGGTGGTGTCAAACCCTGCGCTCTTGGCTATCTCCTCCATGGCATCTGCATACTCTGGCAAGTCCTCTAGTTTGAATTTTGTGTGATCAACAAACACATATAATTGGGTCGTACCAAACATTATTCTAAAACACAATATATGCAGAGTGCATCGTGTTATTTGGAGATGAAAGTGAAGTAAAGGGTGAATCTATTTTGGATTGATTGGTTCAGTAATTATAAGTATCATATTTCTATGTACTTTATTACTTAATTCCAGTTAACTAATTTTAAAAAAATAATTACTGAAAAGCAAATAGCTATGGAATTTAATATACTATTGTAGAGGTGAAACCAATGTGCAGGGCATGATCTTTAATCGTTGTAGATAGATAATATAGTTCACATACATGTACCGTAGGTGCTCTAGTCTGGTAACAAACAATAATATACATGAAGTTTACAGCCACTGTCAAGTTATAATATATCTGCAATAGAACTAGTATACTTGAATGAGCACATGTAAACTCCCATAAACCAACCTGTCTAAGTGGTTAAGTTTCACAGGATCTTGCAATGGTTCTCCATTTACCAGAAGTCTAGCTGTTTCTGAACACTTCTCTAAGGTCCAGGAACCATTCTGTCCAGATACAGAAGCGTGCTTCTCTAAGATACTGGGTCCTGTGTAGAAGATAATACTAGAGTATGCTGTGAAACTAAACTGAACCTGTATCTTGTTCCGCTACTGTTTAGATCATTCGTCACAGATAATCATAGCTATTGAGATTATATAAGTAAAATCTGTACTACTTATACAAGCGGATACCAAAGGGGCATCTTTAGGTTGAGCTTAGGAATGTTATTATACACCAAGTGCTGTGCTGGTCAGTCTACAGTTGTACTAAGTTTACATACATACATACCTGGTAGACAGATATCACTGGGGTCTCCTCTCTTATTACCAATACTCTTATCACCTTCCAGGAAGTGCTTTATGTATCCAGATAGTGCTGGATCTATGTTTAAATTCGTGAGGTAGTCTTGGGATTTCTTCTTCTCATTTTCTGTGGCTTTGACAGCTGCCTTTGGCTGCAGCCGAATGTCAAAATGATTACGATACTTGTTTACGTGTACATGTACATTATTATTATATAGTAATTTACACCAATGACATTTTATTCCACGGGTGGATAATAATAGTCGAAGAAAGAGAGAGAATGAAAGAGCACCGATGAAAAGCTGAGCTTACTTACAGCGTCATTTTCCTCGGCTTCTTTCAGCATCTCTTCATAATTTTTTTCCATCTCCGCCACCTTTCTGTTATTCTCCTCCAGTGCTTCTGCATATTCTTCTTCCAACTCCTTTTTCAAGGCATCCATATCTGTTAACAAAGTGATGCCTCTTTAATTACACTTCCTTCGTTATACATTTTCTTAGTTATACACAGTTATGTAATTGGCCAGCTAATTTTCGCAAATCACCTCGGCCAACAGACAAGTTATGGAAGGAGACAAACACACATGCACGTAATGGAGAAGGTACTCTTTAAAATGACTTTTATCAGTCTAATACTACAATTTGCAACTTTGACTCAAACACAATAGTTTACCTGCTTTTGACATTCCTTCCTGTTTTTCAATTCCGTGCTCTCCGTTACCTTCTGGTATCTCTACTCCACCTGATTCTAGAAGCTTCTTCATCCGTTCATTTTCCTCCTGTAGCTCTCTGATGAGTTTCTCTGTTGGGTCCTCATTTACCACAGCCACCGTCTTAATCTGCTTCGCTCTGTCGGCATAACGTAATGTCGACAGCGACTCCTCATAGTTTATGTCAGCAGGGCTGATGGCAGCTATCTATTATAAGACAATGCCCATATCTTGAATGACTACATCAGGTGCTTGTATTTGGTAGTTTCCAATACGCATGCTATGTATAAAGTGGGGATACGCACAGGTATATAGAGTGTACCCACCTCTCTATACACTGTACCAAACAATACCAAGAGATTACAGGCTCAGTGTATTGACCTAATTGCTCCACCTCAAAAACTGTATGTAAACAAGCTTTTACTGTACATATTATATGAGCATACCATTGGTAGTGTGGTATGGTTACTTGATAATATACATTGTACATGGGACTGTGTAGTACCATGTTGTGAAGGGAGGGGGTAAGCTAAACCCTTTGTTTTTAATCAAGCTGATAGTATTAGTGGCTACATAGAGCATTCAGCTATAGTGAAGCAGTGGGAGGCAACTCCTAAGCTTACCATTACTGTCTTGCTGTTCCCACCAAGAGCATTCTTCAGTAGTTTAGTTAGCACAGAGTCTCTGAAGGGAACCCTCACTCTTTTCCCACTGGAGTTGTCTGCCAGTGCAGCTATACAATTACCCAGACTGCTAAGGGAAAGGTTAATGGCGGCTCCCTCCTTTAATCTGTCACCAGTGGCTCCAGTGTTGGCGGCTCTTTCACTACAGAACAGAACAGTGTTATGTAATTTGATTCTTAGTTCTTGAGACCCAATGAAGAAGAAAACTTGGTGGAGTTTCTAATCTACATAGCACCCAAAAACTTCTTGAGTTGCTGCAAATATTGGAAGATTTGTTACACAGATTTGAGCAGCTTATCTGTTGATTAACTGACATCTCTAAGTAAACATACCTTCCTGCTAAGTCAACCAGGTTGACCACAGACTTTTTGGCTGTTTCAGCGCCGGCAGCGTTCTTATATTTTTGTATAAATGTAATGGCTACAATAGTGTGAGCTCTGCTGCTTGTAGCATTCATCTGGGTGGCAGCGACTGTCCTGTTCTGTGTTCCCTCCTCCATCTTGGATTCTATGGCAGCGTAACTTCCCACCGGAAACATAGTCAGCCCTTGAGCTATTGTAGAAATAGCAAACTATCAAAAGTTGAATAAATTAACAGTGATCTGTTTGAATCTCAGAGGGCATATACTTGTGTATATACAGTACGGTACATACATGTGCATCTATAAATTGAGGGCATATACTCGTGTATATATGGTATATACATGTACATCTATAAATAGATTTTATCGAAAAATTATCACTACTTAATCTTATTATGCTGTATTAAGGCATCGTGAATTGGGCTAGTCTCACATTGAACTGAACTGAAGAATAACTCTGGTCTCTTACCATAGAAGCCTGTTTTAGGGTTTTCTCTGATCTTCATACCACCTCTGGGGTTGCTAGAGACTAGCAGATCCCTCACCTCCTCGTTGTATATCTCCAGCATGCTGAATATAATCTGGAATTCGGAGGCATCTCCCCCTGCCTTCTTTTCATCTATCTGCTGGAATATCTTTTCACAGAACCGAGGGACAATTCCTAACAATAGAGTGTAAGATGCATAAACTCCCGTGATACAAGGACAGGGTAAACAGGTCCTACTAAGGACAATGCAATGGGATGACAACTACTAAAGAAAATGTAATGGGTGAACAAATCCTACTAATAAGGTGAATTTATTTGTAAAGGATAAACAACTCCTACTACTAGGGGAAGTGCAAAGGTGCGTAGTCTTCAAGTTTGCTCTATAGTCAACAATGAACTGCACTGACATCAAATGTTCATTATCACCTGGAAAGGACTGTACTTAAACATCGGCCCTTCTGCAGATTTCAGGCGTATATTGCGGTCTTTAGTGAAGCCACCAATCAGGCGCCTCTCTCATCCTTTATTGATGGAGAGTAGCCTCAACTCCCTAGTTAATTAATATGACTAATTTTATCTTATAATAATATTGATTGACATTCTAGTTAATAACCCACAGGTACTTCATGCAGCTTAAACCTCTTATTGAGAGGGTCACGAACTGTTTTATCATAATGAGTTCTGTTATTTGTAACCTGGGAGTTTGTACTACGAAGTCTATGTCTATCTTTATTTACATGCATAGTAAGACTTGAAGTGTAACATATTAGCATTAATTATTATATTTACTAATTGTTTGCCATTGCGGGGGGGGGGGGGGGGGGGCATTTATCAGTAGGAAGAAGATATGTAGATCTGGAAATTGCTAAATGAAACCGATAAAACATGGGTTGACAAGGGTACATTTGGAGGGGAGATATGGGAGGGGAGATACAGTAGGAGGGGAGATACGGAGGGAAGGTACGAGAGGGGAGATAAGGGTGGGGATATGTGGGTGGAGAGAGACCATTCTTAAATCAAGTCTGTATAAATGCCTCTAAATGAGAAGTGCAGATGTGGAGAAATTTGAGACAGCTATCGTTCACTACCAATACAGAAGCATGAGAAGTTGTCTTCTCCATATTTAATTTGTTGGCCGTCCTTACCCCAACCTCAACTACAAACAAGGAATTAAGATTCTCCGAATATATCCATTACTGCATCTAACAGCTTAAAGTACACTTACCCTTGTTGATACCGTAGCCCACAACTGACCAGGATTTTCCACTTCCTGTTTGTCCATAAGCGAAGAGGGTCGAGTTGAACCCCTCCCACGCATTCTTCAGCACGCCGACTCCCAGGTCATCGAATACGCGATTCTAAAGCAAAGTCATTGTTAGTTTAATTCCAATCATAATTGTTTTATATCTTACAATAGTACAGTTGTTATGTAAATGCATACATTCAGTAACCTACATAGTACACATGTCATGTATCATGTTCATCTAGACCTGAGGTAACATGTGTATACTATAAGTGTTTGTCTATCTAGTGTGTAGACACTATACTTGTATACTGCTCCTGCATGACTTGTTTGAACATACAGGTACAGGTCATGTAGAATACCTACTGTAATGTATGTACATGTTGTGTATTTTACACATTGCATGCTAGAGCGATATTATATGTTGAAAATTGAAATCAGAAAAAAGATATGGTGTACTGTTGGGTACAATAGCGGAGTAATTTGCATAGCCTTAGTTCTTTGTTTGTGGTTGGGATTTTGGGTAAGGGAGGTCAATTGATAAACAATAGAGAAGACAACTGCTCCAGACCACCTCAAATTTCTCTACTTCTGACTTGATAAGCGCTGGTTAACAGCTTTTATTGGATGTTACATTGAATCAGCTGATCTGTCACAGTGATAACATGAGTATAACTGTGTAGTCTAAATACCTGATCACAAAATTTCTTTCCATTCGGATGGCTTGTATCAGGCCCGTAGTAGCCATTAGCATCAGCTTTGCTTCCATCAAAGGACCAATAGCTAAAGTCAAATGCAAACTTTCTTGGTTCATCTGATCCTTCAGGATCTGTCAAGGTCGTCTCGGCTCCTTTCATGTCCACAATGCATTTCGCATTTCTGGCACGTTCTCTTTTGTTGTGCAGATATTGTTAAGGAAATCTCAACTACGAGTTGAAAGCTGAGCAAATTCAACAATTTTAAACACTTGCTTTTGGTTAAAAGATTTGAGCTAGTAACAAAGCAGCCAAAGCTATGAAATTTTTTGTTGCAGTAGAAGTCTGAGGTTGGAGTCCTTCTAATAACAGATAGGTGGGCGGGTGGGCGTGTGACTGAATTGTAACGTTTTGCAGGCTACCATATATTAGATATCGAATAGATCAATTTGTTGATCCAAACACACTGTGCAAGAATATTATATACATGTATATAAAAAGCATTTTTAGGGAGCACCATGGCCTAGCACTGGTTAGGCCTTTGGATTTCCATGTCGGAGAACCAAGCTCAATTCCTGTAAAGATGATGGGCGGTGTTAGGAAAGGCACCTGTGCTACCACGCTACTGTGGCACCTTCTCCACCCCAAAACAAAAATATGCAGATCTCTACAGATCACTGCTGCACCGAGAAAGCAAAACCGATAAAATTTTTATAGAAAAAGTATTTTAAGCTCTGCAGATAGTACTAAAGTTGTACATGTAGAATGATCACATGTTTGAAGTAATACATGTATGCTGGTAGTTGGTTGTGCTAAAAGGATATGAAAGGTCGTACTCTGACAGCCACCTTTACCGATTCCTCTGGCATGTTGAGGCAATGTTCTAGATACTCCAACTGTGTTGTGTAGCTGTTGACAGCCCCAGTGCTCAGTATACTCTGTCCCAGTTACTACTGAGAGTAAACTGTTATTGCAGCCATCTTGTTTTGTTATGACAACAGCACAACAAAAGCTTCTAGTATAATGAATTGTCTCTATTGACGTATAAGACATGGGCTGTGCTGCTGATTGCTAGTAAATACACTCTTTGTAATAGTTCACCTCACTACTGTAACACTATAGAAATAAATCGATATGAATAATGTGCTCTACTTATACACTTGTTGAACTTATTGTCTCAATTTACTTAAACTTTATTTGACCAGAAAGCTATCCCATTCTACTTATAAATAATATTGTTATAATTTCTCTTTCCTCAGACAGTATAGATATTATAGTGGCATAAAGTCCTAGATTATGAGTGGCTGGTGGCTGTTATTGCTGCCGGTATAACCACAACAAATGGCAGCAGTTAAGGATGTGGTCATAGAAGAATAAATTTGTAATTACAAGTTTATTACCACAACGGAAGAGATGGCAATATATAATAGCAATATAATATAATAGCAATATATAATAGTAATATATATAATAGCAATATATAATAGCAATATATAATAGTAATATATATAATAGTAGTATATAATAGTAATATATTATATATTACTATTATATACATGTATTACTATTACATACTACTAATACTAATACTAATACTAATAGTAATATATAATAGTAATATATAATGGTAATGTATAATAGTAATATATAATAGTAATATATGATAGTAATATATAATAGTAATATATAATTATAGTAATATATACCGTAGTTTAGCAGTATAGACAAACAAATTATATTATGTGATATTTTGCTTACAGGGAAGTTTATTTATGAGCAGTCATCCCAAACCGGGGTTTGAACACGCTTTACTGCGCCATCTAATATATGGTGGAAAATTATTTGAAAATTTATTTTTTAATGTTCTATCAGCACAATGGGTCATATGTATATGCTACGTGTTACATGCTACATATTGCATGATACGTGTTACATGTAAGACTACAGTTATTCTGTTTATACATGTATATGTAGACACACATATACATGTAGTCGTAGACACACATGTAGCCTAGTTGTAGGCGTGAACTTTCTGCAGAACTGTGATACAGCTGGGCGAAACGAATCAAAACATTGTGTTTTTCAGCGAATTCCTTACTGGCCCCTGGTTATATTACGCGGGCATAAAGGGTGGCTTTATTTCCCCACAATATTTCAACATCAGCTACATGTGTGAATATAATCTACATGTAGTATAATACCATATACAAATGTATATGCACACATACATTTAGCTCTGGATGGAGGGGGGGGGGGAGTGTAGCTACGTGTTATGGTATCCGAAATGTCTGTGAGCTGAAATAGATTACCATAAAACTGTACGAATACACACATGTACATGTATATAATATTATGTTATTTTATATACAAGTGCATTGTAATATGTGTACATGATGGTATAACTTGGTAATAAAGTTTCAAATCAGTGTCCAGTATTCTATATATATAACATTAAACAATCATGTCATGGTTTATTTACTGTGATATTTTGTAACTATGAGAGAATAAATACCCTATAAGCTAATGATGTTGAATAATGCTGTCTTGACAGTTTCCTGGGAATTTAGCAGTCTGTACTTTATTATGCAAAGAGTTGGGTAAATTTGTAGCTGTAGTTCCAACTATTTTATTACCCTACTCAAACTTCGTGTGGGATAGACTGAGGACCATATGTATTAGGTAATATAGAAACATGTGTGACTGTTGATGTTCCCACAGCTACAGGGACCATGTGTGTAGCAGCACATCCCCCACTAATTACCACTCATTTCCCCTAATCACTCTAGCCATTAGCTTAGTATCCATACAGTTGTCTACTCTCTCACAACTAACTAATAGACATATAGTACACAATCACACAGTTTTACCTTATTTTCTAGCAAATATTATAGTTTTATATAAAATTTTTCAGGATATTTTATTTTCACTGCTTTCATGTAAAAGTATATGTTGTATCATTATTCATTACAAATTTACTTATTGCTAACTAACTACATTATTTTACATTATTAAATTGAATAGATGATTTTGAAATAAGTAGCAAATAATGGTGCAGAGCAGCAAATAAATCTTCATTCCAAACCTTTCAAACCACCATCTTTCTTCAGTGTGTTTAGCTGGTGAGCTATTTCACTGCTTTTTATAAAAGCACATTATAGCCCAGTGTAGCATGGCTTTCCTTGTATGATAAATGTTGGCCACACTTACATTAGAGTTGTGTGGTTGGCTCACTTAATTTTGTTCTGTGGAGCATTATTTTACACAAAGTGAAAGTTCAAACATGTTCTTCTCTTCAGCGATATACTGATATTTTTACCATGACTAATTATTTCAAGTGTAATGAAAAATATAAATTCATGTAGCAATTCCGTTGTTATCCAGAGATGAGATGAAGCTACATGTAGCAATATCAGCTGACATAATAATATTACATTGTTTCATTTAGTTGTGAACTGTGACAGTGTGTTGAAGACAAGTGAGTGCACACACACATGTAGTAGAGTGAAGTACTAGACAGTATACTGTAGTATACTCCCCAGTACTCACCACAAGTGGTAAGGCAGTCGGTGCTAGATATATTACAGCAGTAAAACGCAGACCACTCCATGTTCAACTATAGTCGAGTTTTATATTTTTATGAGAGATTCAAACACACTGCTAGTTCAGTGTTACAGAGAAATGCTGGGAAAATAAGAAAAAATAATTCTATATACAAAAAGTAGGTGATTATTTTTAATATTTTGTACAGGAGATTTAAGGGAACACCAACCGTAGTGGTCATAGAGAAAGCATTGGTCCAGCCATTACTTGTACTACTATTATTAATAATAATAAAATTAAAATTAATATAATAATAATATTATAATAGTTATAGTAATAATAATACATAAAGTAATTGCATAGATTAGTGTTATAAACAATGTGATATATACTATATGGATGTATACAGTTTAAAGATGAAGGTACCATGGTTAATGGTAAAATAAATATATAATGCATAGTTGAAGATTAGTCAAGTAGTGAGATAAGTAGTGAAAGTTCACCAACATAACTGCATAGATGTAGTGCATAGATTGTTAGTTTATTGTTACACAAACATCTTTAGTAGTGCTTGAGCCAGCTGGTTTGGGAGAGCCAGGAATGATCACTAGGCTGATGGTAGTAGGTCTCGTCATGGTGCTGCTGTAGTTGGTTATATTGAGCTTCATAAGGTGTGTAAGATGACTGCAGTGTTGTGTATTCAGTTTGAGACTGTGTGCTATCTCCCATTGGTACGGAAAAGTGGGGCTGTGGTTGAGTCACCCTACAGTTCTTGTCGGGAAAATATTGGTCCAACTCTTGACTGTCAAATCCAACGACAGAACTGGATGGTAGCGGAGCAGCAGTTGGGTGGTAATAGCTTTCAATTGGTTGACCTGTAACAGCAGATGATTAGTTAGAAAATAAACAATGATACAGTTCGAGAGAAGACAACTCCTTTTGCTGAAATAGTCTACATATACTTCCTTAATTAATGGTCAACTCAAACCATTGGCTTCAAATACATTCTTGAGCGATCATGATGACTGTATAATACATACTGCCGCTAATTTTTATAACAATGGCGCTAATTTTATAACAATGGTGTTAGATCACTACCTTGCATGGGTATTCTGTAATCACACTGTATCATGTTCTGAGAGCTGATTGGTTGATTCTTAGGAGTTTTTGGAGGTGTAGGGGGAGATAACACACCATGAGAGACATCAATACTTAGTAGGCCTGTAGATGAAGATTGACTGGGACAGCTATCCATAGACACCTGTGAATAAAATAATAAGTTCAAACAGCTCTAACTTGATACAAGAAAACTATTTGATACAATTTTCCGCAAGTATGAGTACATAATAAAGAATTTTAAATAAACTTTGACACTCACCTCATCCTTGACCTCCGAGCTGTTTGGTTCGGAGTTTCCACTCAGCTGCTGAGGCTTAGCGTTAGATCTACGCCTCCTCGGCTGGTATTTATAGTCGGGGTGGTCTTTCTTGTGCTGCTTCCTCAATTTTTCTGCCTCCTCAATAAAAGGTTTCTTCTCTGAGTTGTTGAGTAACCTGCAATTCAATGAACCATGGTTACTATGGTAACAGCTGCAGGTAACAGCTACATGCACAGCAGGAAGTTTATAATGCACTTTCTTCATAGATGGCAACCAAAAGTAAAAGACAGGCAGCTAGTAAAATATGTTTCAAGCTAGAAAATTGAAGTAAGATCAACTTCAGATATTTAGTAATATATTATCTGTACATTAATGTATTACATATACATGTATATAATAAGTGATGGTAGCCGACTTACTTCCACAGTTTCCCGAGAGTCTTACTGAGCTCTGCGTTGTGTAGCTGCGGGTACTGGTCAGCTAATTTCCTTCGTGCAGCTTGCGCCCAAACCATGAAAGCATTCATTGGACGTTTGATATGAGGTTTTCGTCGTTCACTTGCCTTAGATTGAGAAGTTACTAGTGACCAATCATAGCCTTTTAGTACGTTACTCACTGCTTCTTGTATTCCAGAATCCTCTATATCCACACCACCAGCAATAGATGAGTCATCACTGAATGCTGGAGAGCTCATACATTCGTCGCTGTGGTCTGAAGCCATTTCTACTTTGGTGTTAGATGTGCAATAATGAGACGAGAACACCTCAGTCCTATCCTATCAAAGGTGTGAGTTAGTTTGATGTGTTACCTGATCAGCAGCTAGTTTTATAAGACTCTACCTTTGCAGTGTACCTATGAGCCCAATCAAAACAGAGGTGACATATACTAGCCAATCACAGAGCGGTATGGATGACAGCATGTGGTTTCAATATGTTACACTTGATACATGTTAATCATATGCTGACCCTATGCCTAACAATGATTAATCAACAAGTTTTCTTAGCAAACAACAAGCTAAAAATCTGGTTTGATTAATTAAAAGTGTGATATATTGTTGTGGATATTTGTGATGTGCAATTCACCCCTCCTCAAACCAACAACTTCTCTAATTAGCTAAATGAAACCTCAACCTTATGGTATAAAACCAAAAATAAAAGGAGAGTTTGGTTGTCAACTTAATGTGGTGTTCACATTCAAGTGTCAATGTAAGTAGGGTTAGGTCACAGTAATTCAAACTTGACTTGTCAGTTGGTGGTGTCAGCCATAAGCTCATTAGAATGGTAGATACTAACATATGGCTGCCTGAACCCTCCTGTCTCTAGGTAAACATGAGGAACCAGTTTTAATAACTGTCACCTTTATCATGTGTTGCAGTGTTGCAGTACGTTCACTGATCACATGATAGGAATAGACACTAAAACATAGTAACAAGTGAGGGACATATACATGTACATGTATATTATATTGCCGAGTAGCATTCAACTCTTCAGTCTAGCCAACCCTCTCTGTTAGGTGCTGCAGAGGGTGCTGCAGAGAGTAAATGGAAAAAATAACTTCTGCCTCAGTTCTGGGAGAACCAACACTCTCTCTCAAATTGCACCTCTGCACCTCTCTTTACAGACTGTAGACAATGTGTGGAAGTTCAATGTCTGGTTCATAGATTGATACTCTGTAGATATCAATGCTAATTCTCTGTAGATATCAATGCTAATTCCCTGTAGATATCAATGCTAGTTCTCTGTAGATATCAATGCTAATTCTCTGTAGATATCAGTGTTTTGCCTAATAATCAGTTTTCACAATGATCTCAGAACATTACACAAATCTAAGATCAGAATGAAAACCGGTTGCTTGACAAAATACCACAACACACGGTTGTGGTTCAGTACCACAACACACGGTTGCGGTTCATTTAGATTCCATATGGAGTCGGCCATCTTGTTGGTGTAGATAGGAGAGTACCGTGACCAGAACAATGCAGTGCAAATAGGCTGAGCAGGAACTACATCTTACACTGCATAACTGGGTAAAAACACTATGTTATTGTATATTCAAACAGAACAGCTATTCAAACTCTCCGTAACAAACAAACGGCTCAGTTGAGAATATAATTTATGAATGATGAAGAGGACAATTGGCACACACATTAGATAGTATTTACATGTTGCTATCTTTAGATTAATAAACATGTGGTAGGAGATTAAAGACCCCCTAACATGCCCCCACTGGTTCCAAACTGATCCCAAATGTGCAGATGATTTGTCAAACTGGAAGTGGGGAGCTGGTGTTAACAATTAGAGTAACGGAATAAAAAAGTAGAATACATTGAGAATTGATAGATGAGATAGATCTCGGCTAGCTTCACACTGGGTCCAATTATCTACATCAACTGCTGGTGATTCTGTGCACTGTCCACAGTCGGAAGTCATCAACCTAGTGCATCTATAAATAGAACACATGAAGACTAAGAATAGAACACGGGAATTAATTAAATACAGCAATAGTGGCCCAAATAATAAATGATCCAGTCATTAGCTGAGGGTTAGCAATGTTTCCTCAGGACTAGAATACACTAGCCGATTGATTCACCAAAACTACACACACAGTTCAACATGACTGTGTGCACAACACATGTACAGCTAATCTTGTGACTTATGATCAAGAGGGAGTGAATTGAGGGAACACTTGCACAATCTTCCAAGTTATGGATATAATATTCATATTTACAGAATTAATAATCAACATGTGCTAAACAGTCCTTAGTCACGATGCCCTCTCCCATAACATTGTCATGTTAATATCTAGAGGGCAGCGAGAAAAAATGTTTTCTTTAGGAGTCAAATACCTTCAGCACATTTCTACAGGTCGTATAAAAACATAAGGTATCAACAACTCTCGATTGGGGGGTGCAAACATAGTTAATACATTTTAGTAAGGAATATGAAATGACCCTCATATATTGAAGTAACCGAGTCTCAGAATTAGCCAGAATACGACACTTGAGCCTCCTTTCAGTGCTGCCACACTAGAATCAGTGAGGTCAGTCAACGCTGTTGGAAACAGCTAGATTCCCAGAAAAATATGTGAATTTTTGTGATTCATTATTATATTTTCGGATAATGTTCGACCTGTAGTAACTTTATGCAAACAAATTTAATTCACAATTGCAGAAGCAGAGGAAAGATGAGATGGAGATAGATAGACTGTACAGTATGACAAACTGTCTTGGTTAAAGTATAGAGTAACAGATTGTGGACAGTTCTTACCAATATTATATTTGTTTTTACTAGCAGTTGATTAGTGTAGGGTTAGCACCCCTAGCTACAGCCGGTAGTGCTGATTACCCGCTAACCAAACTCTAACCAACACCTCTGTTAGTCTAACCAAACACTTAGCCTCAGCTCACTTCACAGCAGGTATATATATAGCCTATAGTACCACCAACAGCCACCAATGCCCCTGCAGCATCTTTTGTCTGGTATCTTTTTCAAGGAAATAGACTGTATAACAGATTCAATTAAATTTATAAAACTGCTACCAGAAGTGAGAAGACATCAGTCCTACTATAGACATGTATATCTCCATTATAGGACTATAATTGTACTGAATAGTACAAGAAACTGAATCAATTTTTTAAAAAACTCTGGTTTGAAATCACTAATTGACCTTTTTACCTTACTGATTTTAAAAATAACCTACTCTGTGTGATTCAAAGAGGGGTGCAAAGATTTAATATTAGTAATTGTAAAGGAAATAAATTAGTAGAGTGAGAATAAAGTGAACAACTGGGATATGAGGAAGGCTTGCTTAGGTGTATAATTATGTCATTGTAGTACATGTATGTATATAGTAAGTATAGGTGTGAGAAAGAGAAGCTAGATATAAGAGAGAGGCTGGTGGGAGGCTGGTTAAAATTTATGGTTCAAATATTAGGAGTTAAAAGAGCTCTTACCACACAGAATATGAAATATACACTAAAATAACTGCAGTCAGCCACAAGAGACTGGTTAATCACCAAATACTGTTACAGCTGCCAGACATTGTGTCTGCTGCCGGCTGGATATCATTAGTTCTGTGTTGATAACATGCATGTACATGTACTATGATGTCCACTGTTGTGGCAAAAGTCCATCTATTTTAAATTAATTTAAATAATTGAATCAAAATACTCAAAGATTGGTTGGGACTGCTACACCACTGCTGTTTATATTCAGGTTTATTCTCATCCTTGCTTATATTGTAGATGTTTACTGTGATTAAGAGAATCGCCTTGTAATCAATTAAAAAACACAATGCCTTCAATTAGCACTGGATGAATCCGTTACACATGGATGTTCTCAGATGATGACAGTACCCTCGAGCCGTAGCCTGTGTTCATATGATGACAGTACACTAGAGCCGTGGCCTGTGTTCATATGATGACAGTACACTAGAGCCGTAGCCTGCGTTCATATGATGACAGTACACTAGAGCTGTAGCCTGTGTTCATATGATGACAGTACCCTAGAGCCTGTGTTCATATAATTCACAGTACATCATTTGTTCTCATTTACAGTAGAGCTTAGCTACATATCTATCACAATAATTGTCCATCTACACTTCCACACATCTACACAGAAATCTCCATAGCCAGGTAGCAGTATAATAGATAATTATGTCTTCTACACGTTTATAGAGATCTTTGTTTATAAACAGATATTTTTGGAAATGTTTTAAATAGTGCCCAATAGGATTTTATTCTGTATGTGTACAATGTCATGTATATACATGTATAACATTAAACATTTGGGTTAGAAGTTATCATTCCATAGGAATACAAAGTAGACAACTCTTAGTTAACATTGTTAATACTTTTAAATAAAGAGAGTTGTCTGCTCACTATAGAATGCAGATGAGATAGCACAACTCCTGCATACAATTCTAGTACAGGATAGCATTACACGCAGAGTAATAAACACAACCTATTGTAACAACCAAATACATCTTATCATACCATAAATATCTGTTTGTAATAAACTCTTGAGATATTTGGTAGTGATTGCATCAGTTGTATGTGAATGGTTTACCTTATATGAGATGTATTTAGTAACATATCCATTAATAGCCATATAAGTGTATATGTGCTAATAATAGACTAATTAACATGTACACTTACATGTAGATAGCCCCTACCTCCCACTCACCTCCTACATGTATGTACAGTGTATATAAGAGTGGGAGGGGCAGATGGTAAGTACAGCAAACAGTTGCTGTGCTATTAGAGTATGTAATTAGTATTATATATTTGATCTACTGGGAGATTAAATGCGTTTCAAGTCTGAGCTTTAGATAAATTATATTTCAGTAATTATGTGTCTTTAGAGACCAACAGTATGTCTCAGTAAGGACTATGTAGCATGCTAATAGCACTGTAGTAGAGTGTACTAGTATGTCTCAGTAAGGACTGTGTAGCATGCTAATAGCACTGTAGTAGAGTGTACCAGTCTGTTTCAGTAAGGACTGTGTAGCATGCTAATAGCACTGTATTAGAGTATACCAGTATGTCTCAGTAAGGACTGTGTAGCATGCTAATAGCACTGTATTAGAGTATACCAGTATGTCTCAGTAAGGACTGTGTAGCATGCTAATAGCACTGTATTAGAGTATACCAGTATGTCTCAGTAAGGACTGTGTAGCATGCTAATAGCACTGTAGTAGAGTGTACTAGTATGTCTCAGTAAGGACTGCTTACACATGTATATGCAGGTATTATAGAGTATAATGTAATGAGTGATTCTATTGGGTCAACTAATGATATCCTATCTGATTGCATATGAATTTCATTCACTAGTACAGAATCTGAATTATTTTGTTGGAGATATTTTTCTTCAGCAATAATTAGTTATTATAGTACTGCCCCACATACCTTTATTATAGTACTGCCCCACATACCTTTATTAATAGCACTGTCCCACATACCTTTATTATAGTACTGTCCCACATACCTATATTATAGTACTGTCCCACATACCTATATTATAGTACTGCCTCACATACCTTTATGTCCATGTACATGTACATGTCCCACATACATTTATTATAGTACTGTCCCACATACCTATATTATATATAGTACTGCTCCACATACCTTTATTAATAGTACTGCCCCACATACCTTTATATGACAATCTTGAGTTGTTGATACTCCTCTACCATCCACAACCCTGTTCCACCATCTACCAGTCAACTTCACCATATCATAGAGTGCACAGTACCAGTCAACTTCACCATATCATAGAGTGCACAGTACCAGTCTACTACACCATATCATAGAGTGCACAGTTCCTGCCTACTCGACTGAGAAATTCCTTGAGAACACAAATATTACTGCAATATTCTATTGTAAGTTGATATAAACTCTGTAGGTTGTAAAATGCATACTAATATAAATTATAAAAACATAATATGCGTGTACAAACATAGCAGAGAGAAGACAACTCCTGTATATATAAAATAAACTCGCCATGACCAACACTACATAGTACAGTGTATATATATACTGTGATGACTTACCCAGTACTGGTAGTGAAGACATCTACATTATAGTACTTACTGGAACCAGTAGATGAACAGGAAATAGTTAGAGAAACAAATAGTTGTAGCTTTTATATTGAAGAGTGAGTCTGCTGTTAGTCACCTATGCCCATTTCCCCTCACAGGTACTTGACTTTGTACTTGAGAGTATTAAAGACATCTGCAATTGTGACTGAAAGCATTAATACAGAAGTAGAGTATATCATACTATAGTATATATATAGAGAGAAAGAGGTTGCTGTAAATGTACATCCAATATGTGCTAACATACTTCATGCAATAATCAATGTAAACACTTAACTGCTATCTAAGGCCCACTACTAATTGTAATATTACTATATAGATGGCAGTAAGAGCAGATGGGTAGCTAAGTGTTACCATTAATGATGTAGCTCACTAATAACTTGTATATGCTATCATTCCTCACTCACTAATTAATCAACGGACTGAGAATATGCTAATAACACAGGCTAAGCTAGAGAGGTGCACCCAGTGCATGTAATATACAGTGTACAATGACTAGAGCTGTGAGCAGAGTTATTGGCATTAGACACTGAGATTTATCACAGTCAAGTTATGCATATATTATAAACTGGAAAATGAGATATATTACCATAATTCACTACTGAGACATGCATTATAGGCTATGTGTTGTATACAGTCCCTATCTGCAGTTATATTCAGTCAACCTATATTATTTGACTACTGAAATACATTGTATGAGGTCCAAATGAAACAGATATAAGAGTTAAACAGGTGTAGCAGCTGGTTTAGTAGAGGCAATGGTGTACTTATATGCTCCACCATCTGCCTATGTAGTGTATACAGTATACAGTAGAGTAGGGTGTAGTGTTACAAATAAGGCGATAGCTTGACAGTCATACTGCACCTGTCCCAATTATTAGCAGTTGTCTCTCTTAGAAAGTCAGTACTTGTCCATTTGAACATTATTATATTGTATATTGTATATTGGCATGTTACATGACTGTATGTGTGTATGTGTATAATAGATATAGCAGTGTAGATGTAGAAGTAAGAGGGTGGATAGACAAGAGGGTATAACTCCCAACTGTACATACTTTATGCTACTTGGTATGCTGATGGTGTGTAGAGGATGGATTAGAGGCAGGATACAGGATGTACTCAGGGAGATGCATCCAGCAGCAGCTGCTACTCAATTTTAATCCCCAATTAGGGCCTCTTAAGGGGCCAGACCAAACGATTAGTTAATTACTGTCTGGGGCCCTGCAATGCAATGCAGTATTATAGTCTGCAGCTGTTAGTATTACATTATTATATTGCATAGACAGTGTTTGCCACTATAGTTCAGTTTACCAGAATAAGGAGCTATTAAGGCAAATAAATGATTTATAATGGAAGCTTATAGGTTATAGGTCAAGGTATATAGATACCTCATTACCTGTATAGTCATTCACTGTAAGACATTGGAGTTATCCTTTCCTACCAGTGAAACTGAACACCCTGTGGTAGTGTAGACAATTACACAATATACTGAAATAGTACACCCATTATATTTATATTATATATTATATTACTTTTCTATTATTGTGATAATAAGGCTGGTATTTGTATTATATTATTGTGAATTAGGTGTATGGAATAGCTATAACATGCTATCAAAGGGTAGGCAAACCATTACTAAATATATGTCAGTAGGTCAGTACATGAACTAGCCTTAGGTTCCTAGTCTCCAACAAAATGGATGGTTATGTTGGCACTCAGAGACACATCTAGCCACTTTTTGAAAGTACAACTAAAGGCTTGAAATCCAAGCTATACTTGACATAAGATGCATAAGTTAGCATGTACTGTAACTACATGGTGTATTCTATAGCTCTAGTTACTAGGTGCATGTGAGGCTAATAACTAGCCTGTAAACAGTGCAATGGGAGTGTCTATGTAAAGAGGTAGAGATGTACTCAGTCATATGTTTACTCCACTCCTCCATTTTAATATCATCTGATAACGCAATGCTCTTTAGAGAATAAAATCATTTCACAAGCTGATTGTTATGACAGTTAAAACTCTAACCATAGCCTGTGAATCTGTGTACTTATACCATAGCCTGTGAATATGTGTACTTATACCATAGAGGCATAGACTGTGAATCTGTGTACTTATACCATAGACTGTGAATCTGTGTACTTCTACCATAGCCTGTGAATCTGTACCAACTCAATCGCTACTGTACCCCAACCCACAGCTCTCTCAGCCCATACATGATAGGATATATGATTTGATTAATAGCCCAATATCCACCCCCTTCCCCGTACTGACACATACATGTATAATGTAGGCAAGCAGTAGCTTGTTCAATGTTTATATTCAGGTTTATATAGCACAGCGTCAAGTGAAACGCACCCCAACTACTAGAGATATCACCAGGTTTAGAAGAGGCTTAACTATTTCTCACGGATTAAATAGCTCATTCATAATATTTAATGTTCTAGGAATCATGTCTATGGGCCGGAACTAAATATTTGTACAGTGAGCCCACAATGATAAGCCAAAGCCACACCGTATCATCCCATTAGAAATTTGAGAAGTATAATAACACTGACTCTCCATCACTCTATCATGGTAGCATCACCCTAGTCGGTACGAGTGATAGAAACTGACCTAGATTCAAGCTACAGTAGTTCTCCCTCATTCACTGTAAATTATTTAGACATACATGGAATTCCTTGGTTAGTGATGCATTGCAAATTTCTTCTATTATTTAGAGTTGGTATCTAATTACATAGTTATTCATTTGATGGGTGGGTGATGGCTTCCCCCTAAAATGGGTAGAATAAATCAGCTGAGAGGCTGAGGCACATGATGAATTCCGCCTGTGGTCAACCAGATCCCAGTGATGAGCTGAGGAATGTGAACATTGGTTGCCTAGTTCATCTCACAATCACCCATATATTTACCACCATCACACCATTCACTAATGAGCATAGGAAGTTGTCTTCACTTAGGCTAAGCTACTTCAACATAAGGGGTGGTTACTGCTACCACCCTGCCTACATACTAACATCTCTACTAAACTCACTGGTTTTGTTAGTAACTGTATTAGTATGTATATTATTACTCCATGCTACCTGCTCTACATGTACATGTATTATGCAAGTTAGATATCATACTGGTGTATTACTAGGGGCAGTGTGAAATCACCACTGTAACAGAGAGCCCTGGTGTCTGACCTATGTTTAAGTAAGACAAGAAAGGAATTTACATGTACATGAAAGTATGTCAAGTGTTGGTATGTTGACACAGCAGGTGATGTGTAGAGAGAGCTGACACACTGCTGTCTTGTTTATAGTAACACCAGATGTAAAGACATTCCATGATAGGTAGCAGCCACCCTGGCCCATTCCACCACTATATTTAGACTATCTAAACAGTGACTCCTACTAGCACTGTCTATACAACTTCCTCTCAGGGTGTATAACAAGTCACACGTTAGGGATTGCCTCATGTAATACAATATTTCATACTTTATCATGACAATAAATTATGTGGAACCATGTTAATTCAAACAGTTGACATTTGCAATAGATTTGTGGTTAGGTAGCTATGCTTTGCTAATGTGACCCATTTTATTGAAGGTGAAACTGCTGGTACAGTTAGTTTCTCTACCTAACCTTACACTACATGTACATACTACATACATGTACATACTACATACATGCACATACAGCACTACATGAACATACTACATACATGTACATACTACATACATGTACATACTACATACATGCACATACAGCACTACATGAACATACTACATACATGTACATACTACATACATGTACATACTACATACATGCACATACAGCACTACATGTACATACTACATACATGTACATACTACATACATGTACATACTACATACATGTACATACAGCACTACATGAACATACTACATACATGTACATACTACATACATGTACATACTACATACATGCACATACAGCACTACATGAACATACTACATACATGTACATACTACATACATGTACATACTACATACATGCACATACAGCACTACATGTACATACTACATACATGTACATACTACATACATGTACATACTACATACATGTACATACTACATACATGTACATACTACATGCATATACTACAGTACTACATGCATACACTACACACTACATGTATATACTACATTGTACAAAACGTATGTATACAGTGAACTGGTAATATAATATTACACTGATATCACACTAGACATGTAAATTTATCATCATGTATATATGTATATAAACAACTAACTCAATACTGCACGGTATTACATGGATTACATTTATTATTACTGTTGATCTGGAGTTGTCTCCCTTTGACGAGAGAGAGGATAACTCCCGTTGACCTGGTTTAAGACGCTATACCAATAGCATAGACTGTGATAATTGTATCAAGTACATGTAGAAGAGTAATGCTGTACTTTCATTATTTGGCCAGTAAATCTTAATCCTTGCCGCCCAATCAATAGCCAGCTGGGAGGCATCACAGAGGCAGCAGTAGCAGCCTTATATCAATATGATATACACTATAAGCAATTAATCTCTATAGAAATAGTAATTTACAAACCATTTTGCTGATAAGAACTAAGCTAGCATTAGTCTCGGCATAAAACAGCTGTAATACACACTAATTGCCTACAATTATGCCCCCCAATGGCAGAAAATCAATGTAGGGTTAAGTATTGCTCCTTGTACTATGCCTGGGCTGTCCTGTGTCTAGTCTAGCCAGGAAGTGAGTTACTTGCAGGTACAATATTGTCTAGTGTTATGTTAGAGTAACAGCTGCCTACTATATGCTATATGTATATAATTATACTGGCTGGTTAGTGGATATTAGTCAGGTACATGACTGTGTTTAGGTTTAAATACACTTTCACTATCAGCTAGAATGGTAGACACAGACAGACACCTGCCCTAAACTGCCATCTACCACCTTATTGTACATAAATCCCATCTGCTCTTCAACATTATAGAATAACATAACCATGTAGACAATGTTAGACAGAGGGAGTAGTGCCCTCATGCCTGGTCAGAGTCAATTACTAAAACATCTACTGGAGGTGAAATATGATGGTAGGATGTGTACCTTGGTATGGAGGGGTGAGCTATATGGATCTGGTGTTTCTTGGTTTCCTTTTCCGGTGGTAGTGGTAGTCTTGGTGGTCATGGTGGTAGTGGTGGTCATGGTGGTCATGGTGGTCTTGGTGGTCATGCTGGTGGTACATCTACCATCTGCATACCAGCCAGTTTTCTCCCTAGAAGCAGAGAGCACAGAGCTGTAGACCTCTGCACTGTTGACACACTTGTGACGTGACCCTACACTCATCTGTCATATGAGATGTATGGGTTGTCATGTGATCAGTGAATCAAGCGAGAAGTATGCATGGGAATGTTATTGTTGGTATCAGTTTACCCATCCTCTGCTATGTAGTATAGTGTACTGTATATTGTATAACACTCTACACCTACTTCCTCCGGAATTAACAATTATATCTAGGTTGACCTTTGACCTATGATTGTCACCAGATTTTGACAGGGAGATGTACATTGTACACAAGATAGAAGGAACTAAACATCTTTTGCCCAACACTGTGTTGTAGTGTAGTCTCATCATCTATTATCTATATGACCAACAATGAATGAGTGTAGCATGTCCAGATAAACAGGGTGTAGTTCTAGTATTATAGTGTAATATTCTGATAAGATATTGATTGACCGCTCACTTCCCCCTTACCACTAAACAAACTAAGTTATATAAAATATTGTCATAACATACAGTAGGTCATATAAAACCCTGCGACTGGCATCCTATACTATATATATCTACATTATAACTTATAACAAAAGCTAACTTAGATAATATAGGACAGATGTGAGTAATATAGCTCACATCGTATACTATTGAGTAGCTGTGTAGACTAATATACATTATAATACATACATCATCACCGTCCTGATTACATGCATATTTGGAATATTTGTAGTTAAATCCTTTCAGGAACTGGTGAATCAGTCAAAAATACCTCAACCGTTAAATATGTTTTGTGGCAGATTACATCACCTCTAGTCATCAAAAACAATCATAATCAAAGTGATAACCAATCAGATCATGTGATAATTGAATATTAATATTTTAGCATCTAAAATAATAAGCTCTTGCGATTTTTAGTACAGGGAAAATACATAAAATACCGTTTACTACATAACAATATTATAATACATGTAGATACAGATGGCTGGATAAAGTGATTATACATGATACATGCATACAGACATAGTAAGTATAAACTGCAGTGTGACGGCAGAAAATAAGATAGCAAACCTAAGCTGAGGCCCATAGAGGAAATAGAAGTTGTTTATATATTATAATATTAACAGCTTACCTAGAAACTAACTGCTCAGGTGGTGACCACTGTCCACTTCAAACTCTAGGCCATTGCACTGTGTGAGCACGATCAGCTGATTACTGGATAACACAGTGAAAGGAGAGTTAGCATACAGTAGGTTACTAACTATTAGGAGATCTGCTGCTAAAGTCGTGGGAATAGTTGTGTGAATGTCTAAACTAGGTCGCAATGCAGACATAAGTTATCTAAATCACGCCTACTTAGAGAGCTGAACTGCCCTCCGATTGGTAGACATATGCAATCATGTGCACAGTGATTGGCTAGTGAATGATCGAGCTAATGTACATGCATTCCTAGCATACCTTCGGCTATTCAGAGCACGGCTATGTGAATGATGAATGAAAAGTCTATTTACATGCCTCAGTAGGCTCAATAGCAGTCAAGTATATGAATGTACTGAATAGAGTCAGGCAATTGTGGGAAAAATAATAACTAGCAAATAATTATAATTGTTATTACAAACTGGAACACAGTAACTGCCCAGTTTCAGCTAACTTTCAGTGCAGTGCAATGATCTGAATAAATAATGGGCTTGAGGTCCCTATTTCTCTATTTGCACTGTCCTGTGCTAGTGAGTTGTGACATAAGCATGTATGTATAGTAGCTAAAGCTGTACTTGAAGGCCAGTAGAGCTAGAGCTAGGGGTACAACCACTAACATGTATTCATATAGAGCAGCTGGTATAATCCCATTGCAAGAGACTGACTGTGATTGATGACTGGTGTCACCTGTGATCTGTATCAGTCTGACTTACACTGCTGATAGCTGACTGCCATGCTGGGTGCTTGTGGCTCATCTCAGAGGGATTAGGCCCGGCCCTTCTCACTCTTAAGTGGCCTCAATCAGCTAAATCAGATAGAGTGACCCACATTGCAGTAGTTTACATCCTTCATCACTAGCACTCCAGTAGTCTACACATTGCACATACATTGTACATATACATGTGCATGCATATGCGTATGTATATTCATGTATAATATTGGCAATGAAATGTACATACCCTACTCATGGCCTGTCTGCATGTAAAATATAATAGTCTAGATTTCAAGCTCAGCAAACGCCAAATGGGTAGAGAGCCATTTAATCAAACATTGTTCAAAGTATTGTAGACTCCTGCTAATATGTTGGAAGGCCATTTCTACATAGCAGACTCAAGGTTTTAGAGACCTATGCTGAACCAAACCTAGAATTTGCTTTTAGACTAAGAGGTGAGTAATAGCCTGAGATCATATGACAGTGACCGTCATGCAGTCTGTAAAAATAAACACTATAACTTGCACTGGAACTATTATAATAAGTATATACATATAGCCACAGGTCCTGCAAACAAGTAGCCTGAGATACAATTTACAGTCTTAGTCACTATACTGTGGTAGGTAACAGTCACCATACTGTGGTAGGTAACAGTCACCATACTGTGGTAGGTAACAGTCACCATACTGTGGTAGGTAACAGTCACCATACTGTGGTAGGTAACAGTCACCATACTGTGGTAGGTAACAGTCACCATACTGTGGTAGGTAACAGTCACCATACTGTGGTAGGTAACAGTCACCATACTGTGGTAGGTAACAGTCACCATACTGTGGTAGGTAACAGTCACCATACTGTGGTAGGTAACAGTCACCATACTGTGGTAGGTAACAGTCACCATACTGTGGTAGGTAACAGTCACCATACTGTGGTAGGTAACAGTCACCATACTGTGGTAGGTAACAGTCACCATACTGTGGTAGGTAACAGTCACCATACTGTGGTAGGTAACAGTCACCATACTGTGGTAGGTAACAGTCACCATACTGTGGTAGGTAACAGTCACCATACTGTGGTAGGTAACAGTCACCATACTGTGGTAGGTAACAGTCACCATACTGTGGTAGGTAACAGTCACCATACTGTGGTAGGTAACAGTCACCATACTGTGGTAGGTAACAGTCACCATACTGTGGTAGGTAACAGTCACCATACTGTGGTAGGTAACAGTCACCATACTGTGGTAGGTAACAGTCACCATACTGTGGTAGGTAACAGTCACCATACTGTGGTAGGTAACAGTCACCATACTGTGGTAGGTAACAGTCACCATACTGTGGTAGGTAACAGTCACCATACTGTGGTAGGTAACAGTCACCATACTGTGGTAGGTAACAGTCACCATACTGTGGTAGGTAACAGTCACCATACTGTGGTAGGTAACAGTCACCATACTGTGGTAGGTAACAGTCACCATACTGTGGTAGGTAACAGTCACCATACTGTGGTAGGTAACAGTCACCATACTGTGGTAGGTAACGGTCACCATACTGTGGTAGGTAACGGTCACCATACTGTGGTAGGTAACGGTCACCATACTGTGGTAGGTAACAGTCACCATACTGTGGTAGGTAACAGTCACCATACTGTGGTAGGTAACAGTCACCATACTGTGGTAGGTAACAGTCACCATACTGTGGTAGGTAACAGTCACCATACTGTGGTAGGTAACAGTCACCATACTGTGGTAGGTAACAGTCACCATACTGTGGTAGGTAACAGTCACCATACTGTGGTAGGTAACAGTCACCATACTGTGGTAGGTAACAGTCACCATACTGTGGTAGGTAACGGTCACCATACTGTGGTAGGTAACGGTCACCATACTGTGGTAGGTAACGGTCACCATACTGTGGTAGGTAATAGTCACCATACTGTGGTAGATAACAGTCACCATACTGTGGTAGGTAACAGTCACCATACTGTGGTAGGTAACAGTCACCATACTGTGGTAGGTAACAGTCACAGACATAAAACAAGGGAGAAAAACTTCAAATTATGGCTGACATTACATGACAGTTGGCAGCTAATTGGTGATGATAAGATTGTCCTCTAAAGCGAGAAGGCAGATCATCAATTAGTAACCACATATCCTTAAGAGCAGACAACTTCCATCCTATCTGAGAGCAAGCTGAAAAGTGCAAAGTAGATGTATCATAGTTCTACAATCTAAGAATTGTTTACCAATATTCCAGGAACTGGTATATTGGTGAATACCTAGAAAGGGTGCAATCATTGCTATTTTACATTCTTGTGTCTATTTGTCATGTACTAGACATGTGGCCAAGTAGTATTGTATAAGTACATGGTAGATACATTACCGTACAGATTCTCTTGTAAACAGTCAATCAACCATTACTAGTATTCAGTTTGTGGTGGAACTGAGACAAGGACTTATACTCATACTAAGGTGGCTGACATATAAATAAAGGGTTGGGGTCACTCACTGGTAAGATCTGTAGCATTTACTGTCCCTTTAAAGTTACCACTGTGTGCAACCTCTTTAAATGAACTGTAATAGAAGATAAAACACACTATTGGTGAGTAATGTATACACAGATGTACCTACATGATAACAACCATACCAATCATAAATTTATCACGGGTACCCATATACAACAGTTACTTGTTACTTATTACTCTTCTTCTTCCTTTCAATCTATAGGTGTCTTCGCGACCTCTTGGACGGACCCGGGTCGCAAATAAAATTTACAAGATGGCCGTCCGACCAAGGCCAGAAGGGCTATTGGCCTAGGATTTTGCTTGGCCGGACGAAACCATCCCTAGCTCATCGGCACACCTGATTTCTTCGCGCGGAAATGAGGATTTTGCTTTTGGCCCAGGCCGGTGTGTTCGCGACCCTGTGCTGGATGTGTGCCGGAAAATATTTTTGTAAATCGGCCTGGGTCTGAAGTTCAGGTCGCGAAGACACCTTATGTCACTCACTCTGCACTGTGTGTAGCCTGGGTTCCCTCACTCTGTGCTTTGTGTAGCCTGGGTTCCCCCACTCTGTTCTGTGTGTAGCCTGGGTTCCTTCACTCTATGCTGTGTGTAGCCTGGATGCACATATATGTTATTATATAACACAGATACTATCCCTCCCCCAAGAGATGCTACTACAGTACATGTATAGGTTCAAAATCAACAAAAGAAAAGCAGGCGAATCATGTCTTGGCAAATTTTATTATCAATTTGCCACAAAAAATATTCTTTATAATTCATAAATAATCTTCATCATTAGAGGAATAATTTGTAGCCTACATACATAACCAATTAGTAAAATATAACTTCACTATAAAACAATAATAAAACAATTCAAATATGCACATGTACAGTCATGTAACACACTAATTTGCTACCAAAGTGAATTCAATTGCATAGTAGAGGCCAAACAAGGAATTACCAAACAATTATATGCAGATACCAACTCAGTAGGTAAATTATTTGACTATTTTAATATAATAATAATCAAGTTTAGTGAACGCCTGGCATACTGGATAGACTATGTTATACAGGGGAGATAATATAGTTATAGTACCTTAGTATCATTGATAGAGATCCAAAGCTGATAGCCTACATACATGTAGAGGAAAGACAACTAATGCATAGAAAGAGATTTATAAATTTCTGTATAAAATTTCGTACAACTACAGCTCAGTCAGTAGCCAGACTTGACTAGAAATGTTTATACATTGTATAGTAGAAGTATACGATCTATAGCTGAGAATCCAACAGTTTGCAGCCTAGCCTGAGGGTCAACTAGCCTAGCCCGACATCCAAACACATCATCACAAGGAATCCGACTATACAGCCTGCACTGGCTAGTCTCCCATTTCCACTAAAAGAAGCAAATACGATATCTATAACGGTATTATATAATAATAACTGACAGTAACACACACTAAATAATGATATTACACAGTATAAAGTATTGCACTACCATCAATCAAATACCAACCAACCATCAAATATGAGGAAACTGCAGGGCTCAAAGTTTGACCCAATTCTCACAAATAGCAGAGTGCGTCAGTAAAACCTTACATAAATAAATCATACCACTAGCTTCAGACCACAGTCCCTGTTAACAGGGGTGACCGGTGAACCAGTAGGTCACCACTGACACTAGTTTACTGGGTCACCACTGGTTTACCGGCTCACCACTGGTTTACTGGGTTACCACTGGTTTATTGGTTTACCACTGGTTTACTGGGTTACCACCGGTTTACTGAGTTACCATTGGTTTACTGGGTTACCACTGGTTTACTGGTTTACCACTGGTTTACTGGGTTACCACTGGTTTACTGGTTTACCACCGGTTTACTGGGTTACCACCAGTTTACTGAGTTACCATTGGTTTACTGGGTTACCACTGGTTTACTGGTTTACCACTGGTTTACTGAGTTACCACTGGTTTACTGGGTTACCACCGGTTTACTGGGTTACCACCAGTTTACTGGGTTACCACTGGTTTACTGGTTTACCACCGATTTACTGGGTTACCACCAGTTTACTGAGTTACCATTGGTTTACTGGGTTACCACTGGTTTACTGGTTTACCACTGGTTTACTGAGTTACCACTGGTTTACTGGGTTACCACCGGTTTACTGGGTTACCACCAGTTTACTGGGTTACCACTGGCTTTTAAATCGGAGAACATTGGTTAGACAACATCACAACAACCTTACTTCCCCTCTTCCCTTTCTTTACTTCACCTCTTCTCTCTGCCCCCTCCCTGACTTTCTATGTCATTAATTAGTAAACTAGTACATGGGTGGGGGTAGGAGCGGCTAACAGGTACAGCTATTACCAGTGATAACACAGGTACAACTATTACCAGTGATAACACAGGTATAACTACTACCAGTGGTAACATAAGTATTACACATGTAGGTGTATGCTATTTACAGAAGTAGAGGCAGTGGGAGATGAATCCCTTGTCTTGCACTCACCAAGTCTGTGCCTCAGGAATGACATCATCAACAACTACAAATATCATAGCACCAGCAGCGAATGAGAGGGCGTACGGCAGCAGAGGTTCAGCCAATGAGACGGCGAGACATCCCAGAATTCCAGCTATCGGTTCTACCATTCCACTTAACTGTCCGTACCTAGAAGATGAGTCAATTGTGAGTCACCACCAGTACTACAATTCGTACGATGTGCAGTCATTTTGATTTACTGATGAACGGCTGCATTTGATGTGATTGACCTTTGACCTCTCCTTGAACACTTTTAGTTTATACTTGATGCTATAATGCTCTAGACTGTGATCCAACAAATTTCAGGCCATTGGCAAGGCCATGGTAGAGGAGTAGCTGGTGAGGTATGCATACAAGTGGCAATGAATTACTATGTGGTACAGAAACACTTGAGAATTTAGAGAAGGTGGAATGCTGCAGGCAGGAGGTGGGTAAGCGGTGAGTTGGATCAGGTAGAGGGAACTCATTGGCTGAGAGGGTAAAGTATGTACTGGATAGAGAATATACATGTACATTGTATAATATACATGTATATAATCCAACCAGTCAGTAGCATATTATATACAAATCTACTAGTTACTAGTATAATATGATTTATTACACTGTAGATAATAGAATCTATGTCATGTACACTATAGACTAGAGTGTCTAATATTCACACATTACATAGAGACTAAACAGTGTAGTATAGCTGTGCAGCTATTTAGATCAGAAGAATTTTTATTTGATAGACAAAAAATTCGACATGGCATCGCCTCAGTGAAAATATTTTAAATTAAATGCAACTCTGATCCTATTAGGAGGGGGGGGGGTATGAGCCCACCACACATAGTTTGAAAGGAAGATATACCTAAGGTCATGATACTTGAGGTGTCAGTCTATTTCCAGCTGATAGTTGACCTTCATTCTGCTATCAGCTGTGAATGGTATCTATATGTACTTTCACTATGCAGTCCTACATATATACCATTACATATACATATATTATATGATACCACAATTTAGTCAAAATATCAATTAATATTCATGTGTTTGATTGCTTGAACTATTGTCTATATTACTCCTTTATTTTATTACTATGTATTATTATCTTTATGGATTTAGTAGTGGAACTAAATATACAAGCTTTCAGAGAGGATAACTCTAGTGTACAGACAGACATGAAGACGGATGGACAGACGGACAGACAGAGAGACGGACGGACAGACAGACATATGGCACCTAACAGAGATATCGACTAGACCTGACCAGTGATCATATATTAGACTACTATAAAGTTGTGATTAGTAAAAGTGGCTCTACTATTACTATACACATGTACATACACTGTATTATAATGTGTGTCATACTAGTATTATAGTAACAGGTCTCGCCTACCAAACTGTATTTATGTAATGCATATTTTACATGCCTGTATAATCAAACCAAGCCATTAATTATACAAGGCTGACAAAATATAATGACTTTGGCCACAGATACCCACAGGTACCCACACGCACCCAGTTCTCACCCTGTGAATGCTTACAACATTCAAACAATATACAATGTTTTGACATTAGTATTCACCCACTAGAGTCAGGTATTCTGAGCTGGTGAAAAGATGGAGAATGTTGAAAGCATTCCTCACCCACCAAAGAGTTATTTGATGATGGATGATAGAAGTGACTCATGACTAACAGGTGCTGACAGCTGAATATAATATTGCTATACACAGTGTAATGTACATATTAACACTAATATCTGATAACTAAATACCTACCAATATATTATACCAATGTATTATAAACATGTATATGATTAAAATAAAAACTTGCTTCCAGTGTCTTTATTATAATATACACAACACAACACAACACAACACAACACAACACAACACAACACAACACAACACAACACAACACAACACAACACAACACAACACAACATATTACATGTACATTATTTTAAGTATAATCTTATTTCAAACTCACCAGAAACTTTTTAAAGGAGAGAATCCAGCGGCTCGTAAAGGAAGACTAACAGCCAGACCTTCTGGAAAGTTCTGTATACCAATTCCTAGAGCGAGATTCCTTTAACAAAACCAACTAGTTAGGCAAAGGAGAGTAGGATATTTTGCATGGAAACAAGGCTAATAATAGATATACTAAACACTGGCTATCTTACAAGACCTGTACTGTATAGCTAGTCGAGCAGTTGGTAGTTGTTACTACTTACTAGTACTGTATAGCTAGTCGAGCAGTCGGTAGTTGTTACTACTTACTAGTACTGTATAGCTAGTCGAGCAGTTGGTAGAAGTTACTAGTACTGTATAGTTAGTAGAGGAGTTGGTAGTAGTTACTAGTACTGTATAGCTAGTCGAGCAGTTGGTAGAAGTTACTAGTACTGTATAGCTAGTCGAGCAGTTGGTAGTAGTTACTAGTACTGTATAGCTAGTCGAGCAGTTGGTAGAAATAGAGATAAAAAGCTTCCTTCACAGTTGTTGAAGCTCTTGATATACATGTAAATATTGGCCAATTCAAAGTGGAGGGAAAACAACTCCAAACTGATGACACATGATTTTGGTGAGAGAGAATAATCCAGCAAGGGCCGTTAATGTAGAGTAACACATGTGACTCACCTAGCATTAGCAAATGTAGCAGATGTAGAGTAACACATGTGACTCACCTAGCATTAGCGAACGTAGCAGTTGAACTTTTTCCAATTGCTCCAAACCCAACTCCCACAGCTAGACCCTCTGTTAATATAATTACATAGCTTTAGGAGTTGTCTTCTAATGCACAAAGAGAAGACAGGGGCAGCCAACTCCTAATTAACTGCAGAGTTTAGACAACACAGTAATGGAATAGGATTTGAAGAGTCAGACACAGTGTATTGTTTATTCCATCTGATACTAAGGGATAACTATAAATGGATGCAGAAGAGTAGCTGCTTTGATCATCTAAACACAATACTAGGAGATAAAATACTAGTACAGTCTGTGTCTACCTGGTCAAGTGTGTAAGTTATTGTTGACTGACTCCACGTACACTTGAGTGATCTTAATTGTATTCATAGCATATACTTACAGTGTAACATATCAGGTTGACTTAGGAATTACCAACACTCAAACTATACCTAGTGAAACAGGTGTATATACAATGTACAGGTACCTGGTATATTGTGTACTGTAATAGCAATGATAAGCAGAAGAATTCTCTGCCAGCTAGCCTGACGCCTTCTTTTATCATCTTCATCATCAAGGGTGGGTGTACGGCCAACCTCACTCTCCGTGTCCGAAGCAGTGGACCCTTTCCTTAGTCTTCTAGTAAGCTGTTGTTTATCTATCCATGGGTAATATACATGTGCAGTAAAGATATGCACAAGTAAAGCAACCAATCATAGGAGAGACGAGACACTTGTCTTATATTCATATTTGTAAGTCATCTATGTAGTTATTGTGTGTGTTATTTTAATCCAATATTCCACAATGAAATAAATGCTAAATGTTCATTGATATGACCTACAGCATGGTACTTTGGTGGCAATATATCGGTAAGATCATATACGAGTACACAATATATACACACTATATACACACTATATACACACTATATACACACTATATACACACTGTATACACACTATATACACACTATATACACACTATATACACACTATATACACACTATATACCCATTATATACACACTATATACACACTATATACACACTATATACACACTATACACACACTGTATACACACTATATACCCACTATATACACACTATATACACACTGTATACACACTATATACACACTATATACACACTATATACCCACTATATACACACTATATACACACTATATACACACTATATACACACTATATACACACTATATACACACTATATACACACTATATACACACTATATACACACTATATACCCACTATATACACACTATATACACACTATATACACACTATATACACACTATACACACACTGTACACACACTATATACCCACTATATACACACTATATACACACTGTATACACACTATATACACACTATATACACACTATATACCCACTATATACACACTATATACACACTATATACCCACTATATACACACTATATACACACTATATACACACTGTATACACACTATATACACACTATATACCCACTATATACACACTATATACACACTATATACACACTATATACACACTATATACACACTATATACCCACTATATACACACTATATACACACTATATACACACTATATACACACTATATACCCACTATATACACACTATATACACACTATATACACACTATATACACACTGTACACACACTGTATACACACTATACACACACTGTATACACACTATATACACACTATATACACACTATATACACACTATATACACACTATATACACACTATATACCCACTATATACCCACTATATACACACTATATACACACTATATACACACTATATACACACTATATACACACTATATACACACTATATAGTGTATATAGTGTGTATATAGTGTGTATATAGTGGGTATATAGTGTGTATATAGTGTGTATATAGTGTGTATACAGTGTGTATATAGTGTGTATATAGTGGGTATATAGTGTGTGTACAGTGTGTGTATAGTGTGTATATAGTGTGTATATAGTGTGTATATAGTGTGTATATAGTGGGTATATAGTGTGTATATAGTGTGTATATAGTGTGTATATAGTGTGTATATAGTGTGTATACAGTGTGTATATAGTGTGTATGTAGTGTGTATATAGTGTGTATATAGTGTGTATATATTGTGTATATAGTGTGTATATAGTGTGTATATAGTGGGTATATAGTGTGTATATAGTGTGTATACACACTATATACACACTATATACACACTATATACCCACTATATACACACTATATACACACTATATACACAATATATACACACTATATACACACTATATACACACTATATACACACTACATACACACTATATACACACTGTATACACACTATATACACACTATATACACACTATATACACACTATATACACACTATATACCCACTATATACACACTATATACACACTATATACACACTATATACACACTATACACACACTGTACACACACTATATACCCACTATATACACACTATATACACACTGTATACACACTATATACACACTATATACACACTATATACCCACTATATACACACTATATACACACTATATACACACTATATACACACTATATACACACTATATACCCACTATATACCCACTATATACACACTATATACACACTGTATACACACTATATACACACTATATACACACTATATACACACTGTATACACACTTACTTTCACAAGAAGTAGATGGGATTAGAGTATCGTTGTCATCTCCTGTAGGAGCGCCGTTATCATATGACTCAGACTCCGACTGCATGGCCAATGAGATTGCAGGATCACCCTGTGAAAAGTACGGTCTATAATACAGTACACAATAATACAGTAATACACTATACTATAATACAGTACGGTCTATAATACAGTAATACACTATACTATAATACAGTACGGTCTATAATACAGTACGGTATATAATACAGTACACTATAATACAGTAATACCCTATAGTATAATACGGTACACTATAATGCAATAGAGTAAATAGTAATACAACAAGTTTAATACGTACTGCTGTAGAATAATAAATAAACTAATTTCTGATCCTTTTGGAGCCACAATTTGGTAGTTCCAATCATGTGAATATTTTGATTGAAGTTGTCACCCCTTTTTCAGCTACAAGGGCAACAACTCCAGTCAGAGAGTTTACATGACTAGATACCATATTTAGTGTGATTGTCTTCTGTGGAGTATGAATGCTACATGCATGTTGATTATAAAGAATCAATGAACACTGTCTACAATATGGCCAAAGAGAAAGTACAAACCAAGTGTGGGAGGAGCTGATCAGCACCCCAAACAAACAGAGCTCCAAGGAGAAACCCAAAAGCTACGGGAATGAAAGCCCATTCACCCGAGTCACCATATACACCAGAGAGTTCCGCCATCTCTATAGCTGGTGCTAGCAGTGACCAATAGGAAGCAGCCGTCATTACCTGGTAACATGAGTACATTATGGTAAGTGCATACATGCATTATTGCTGGGTAACACAAGTATGCCCTAAATTAGCACGGGTGTATTTATAGTTGCTAGGTAACAAATTCAGCACACCATGTGAGGTTAACTGAAAAACACCCCTGGCATGCTCACTTTCCCAAGATATGATATTAACTTTTGTAGCCACTCAAGTTTTGACCTGATTGAACTGTAGTCCAATTATATATCGTCATTGAAAGCTTGTTATTTGAAGGTACAGTATATTATTAACTTGAGGGGAACATAGTTATAATGAGTCATATACCGAACCTGCCACTATCTTAGCAGCAGAGTAGTGACTTACCCCAGCTGCAAAACCCAGACTCCCATCCAGTACTTCTCTCTAAAAATATACAAATACGATGGATGAGAATAATGCTAAGGTTAATCCAGCTACACCAAAAGTCTCCAGTCAGCCCAATCACCAATATGAAGCTCTCTAGCCTTCAATATAACATAAGCCATGTCAAAGAATGATGGTCTTTGACCTTCCTGAGGCGCTTACTCTAAATTATGTTAATTGAAGACAAGACAACTCTAATGTTAAAAAACTGATGATGATTTGATTATAACTGAAAGAAAATTCTTGGTCATAGAGCATGGCAAGGAAGTCTGACTAGTTTCTGGACTAGTCGTACATGTAGATAACTGACTGTAAAAAGTGTTACCAAAATCTATACAGCTTCAACTTGTTTCCTGTTGTCCTTATGCAGATGAAGTTAGTGAATTCAACCAATTAGGGCTCACAGCCTTGTCTTTGGTGTTGAGATAGCAATCTTTGGATTTCGAAATATGTATTCATTGACTGGTTACTATGTATTTTAGCATCTTATTAACTAAGCAAGTTATGACGCATTGGCCTGTACACAGTGGGATAGGATCTATCACCTTTTGTAACATTGGGCTAGATTAATCAGCATTGGTGCATTGATATCATTTGTGCCTGGGACTGTCCAAAGTTAGACGAGAGGCCGTGAGCTTCCACAGAACAGTTTCATTGTTTGTCGGCACGGCTCTATAAGCAATGTACAATGTACAGTACCAGCTAACCAGTGGCATCAATCAACATCCAGCCAATAATCAAAACTGATTTTTAGTGTTATATAATTGGAGCCGTTGTAACTAACATCAACAAATCCCACCATTTCTCCGTGACGCCGGGGACTAAAAAGACCAACATGTTGGTCTTTGCATAGGTGAACAAACGGTTTGCTCTAATATGAGATTCCGTAGGCCAAAAGTGAACAAGTGGCCCCTCGCATAGCCAATACTATGCAGTTTCAATACCCCTTCAAAGGAGATGGTGAGGCAGGCCATAGCAATAAGATAATGTGGCATTGAAAGCACCCAGCACAGAGATTGATGGGAATACTGAAGTGAACCAGTAGTTAGTTCTTTAGCTTTGTCTACAGCAGAAGTAATAGCCTTAGGGCCAACTTTGAGAGAGGCTACACTAGATTGTTCGCTTAAATGAATGCGCTTGAGTTATTCCCAAAATTTTTGTCAGCTGAACCACTCTCTGCAAATCTGAGTCAACACAGTTAGTTTTGCTGTAGTTGCTAGGGCAGGTTTGTTCTCTGTTAAGGCTAAACTGAACTCTTTCTTTTTTAACGTGTCTAAGACCAGAACATTGCCTCGGAGTGGTATAAAAGCTATATAACACAATTGTGAGTGCTTCACATGAATAATACAATGCAGATAATGCAAGGAACATATATATATAGATGTATATAATTTTTATATAGGCGCATGAAGGCTATATATACAGTGGTGTTCTTTGAAATGAGACCGCTCCTATATGAAATGATAGAGAAAACTCAGGAGAATATTATTATCATCATGAGCCTCTCTGTTTAGAAGTATTTTTAAGCATATTCATCAGATGGTAGCGAGATGTTATTATGCCAACATCCACCGAAATCAAGTTACTTGGAACGATGGCTATAAAACAATAATAAATTGTGCTGACATTGTGTAATCCCACTGTTCCATTGTGTGATTATATGGCATGTGATTTGATGCCTTTTTTCTGCTGTTTGAGCCTGGGTTTGATTAAACTTAAACCACTATTCCAAATCACTTAGCTGAACATGAATCATTATCTACCTATACAAGGAAAGGAGGGCTCTACAAAAGACTTCAGAAGCAACCAGGTGTACTCAAACTTGTGTTTTAACTACAATAAGGATCTGGAAAATCAAGATGTCAAGAAAAGAGATAAAGAAGTAAACACTGCCTAGTGAACCAAGGAGTTCATTGTGCCATAGTTCATCTCTCACTCACTGACCGTAAGCTGACCAGTAAAGAGTTGAGAGAGAGCATGTAGGCTATACATATAGGCCTATATGCTGTAGCGTAACCTGCAATATACAATTGACAATCTATTCCTAGCCTACTACGATCCTGGAACAATGAAACTTCACACCTATATAAGAGGTCTGACTGGCATTACATGAACATTGAATTCATAATTACTTTTATTGAATGCCTATATACTTGTCTTTATCTACATGTCTATAACTACTAAGCTACATTACACTTTTGTACATTGACTATTGCACTCCTTTTTCTCTACTAGGACTACAATCATATTCTTGGTGATGCCTTTTTGACAATACATCCTTATCAGGTACCATATTTTGCAGCACTTAAATTACTGCATAACTTCGATAATGCTCCGAGATCATCTTTACACTTATATTTGTAACATGGACCTTTCCTAGTCTGAATTCAATTCATGATAGATAGGAAATCTTTCATCACGGAAAAGAAGCATTTTAGTATAGGCCTATAAATAGTGCATTTTTCACTTCTAGCTCCAGTAGCTTGTGGATGACCAATAAAGGAACAGCTTATTCTATGTAGCGGCCTCATACTAAACAGTGTATGTACAAGTATCTGTCTGGACTTGGAATCTCCAGGACTGTAACTAGGGCCGTTCCTACTGTAGTGAGGCATTCGTCTTTGGACCCATGCCTCTGACAGCCTAGCATCGGAGTCGTACCCACAGCAGCCTGTTGTAAAATTCTGCCTCTACTCCCTATATGGTGCCGAAGACTACCTCCCCCACCTGCAGCCCAAGCGTCAGAATGGGTTATAAGGGCAAGTAGCTAGTGTCTGCCTGGTTAGCTTTGCTAGGTGGCGCTCTTGTCATGTGTTGAACAGCTGTGCCTGTCCTTGCAACCCAGCCGGACACAACAATACTATTTACATGTATAATAATAAATTATAATGTATGTATGTATGCATATGTATATGGATGCTGTGGCTCAGGCCACAACAGCATATTTATACTACACTTTATTATTTATTTATTAGAACAAAATAAATAAAAAGCACGTGTGAAGCTTTATTAATTATACCCATAATTAAAAATTAAAAAACAATGTGAAAATCAAAATTTAATTTATAGTGCAATTATCGATTCATTATTAGAATTAATTTACAAATTTAATTATACTATTGATCAATAAAACATACTAAGTAAAAATTCATTACTTATATTATATTTAATATTAGTGTATAAAAAATATAATAAAATTAATAATATAAATGTAAATACAAAAGTAAAATTAACTTTAACAAATTTAAAATTGTAATATTAAATATAATATTGTCATATTTATATAACAATACTCTATTTAACAGTGTAATTTTGAATTTATTGAAATTAACAAGCTAATTTTAAAGAAAATTTTATTATTTAAAAGTTTAGTTTAGAGTCATAGATTAATTAAAAGTTACCTTTCCACTGTGAAACACGAATACTAATGCAGAGCCTAACGCAGTGAGTCCCCAAGTGAAAAATGTGCCTAGAGTGGCTTGCAAAAAAGGACTAGTCCCTGCAATCATAATGAGAATATCTGTTGAAATTTAGACCAAAATGCAATAAATCAAACAAACTCAAACTATTGATACTGAAACAAAAATTCTGTTAGGAAAACCACAGCAATCAACACGTTAGCATTAGCCTTTAATCTGATAGAATGTTTACATATTGGCATTCTGAGTGGTATTGCAGAACCCCCATCTTGTTTTAAACAACAAAGTAAAACCTAGTCTACAATTGAAGAAGAAGGAGATATTTATGATAATGTTATAATCATAGAGTTATCTCCTCTATGTTACCTCTATGGTTATAATGTACCAAATACTTTTCTAATCTTCACAAAAGATGAGAGTTCTCTTCCCTTCATTTTGTAAGTTGTCCGCTCTTACCCCCAGACCCAACACACGTAATTATCTAGACGTTTGCTATCAGCGATACGCTGTATTATTGACCTTTTCACTGTAGCACACTGTTAGTAATGAGGCATTCAACTTGCACAATTTGTGATAATAGAATGTTCTATCAACGACGAGTGAGTAACGACGAGTGAGTATCACATATTTAGCATTTAGCAACTACTGTTACAGCAATTCCTGTCTGATGTGAGCAGAATATCGTGGGCACTAACAAGCTAAAGCTATTGGTCATAATTGGAAGTTGTCCTCTCCCAATTTAGATAAATTAGAAGAGGACAACTACTAATTATGATCAATAGCTTATAGTGCCCATGTAGCAAATAGTTGCTACCTGGAACGGAATTGAGTTCTCCTGCTCTACATCCAAACAGACTCCAGAGGCAGAGCTTAAAAACACTTAACTACACAGTCTACAATCATGATCATAATGGTGTGTGGAAACCATACAAATATAACATGCACACCAAACCTGGGTATAGTTGCATTATGGTACCATTTTGAAGACATAGATATGTCAGAAGCGTTCCAACTGATACCTATGCTATCTTCTTGAGTCGAATTAATAACAAAGTACAATTGACACAATAATATACATGATGTGTAGTTGTGTACTGCAAACCAGTATTAACGGCTAACAGTACTCAAACAGTGTATTAATGTTGCTCATTGTAGACGATAACAATGTGGTATGGTAGTGTTGAGCCTATTTCTGTTGTACTATGATCAAAGTTCCTACATATAAGTTTATCCAGTAAGCGATGCGCATAGTAATATGCCGTGGTCCTCTCAACAAAGTTGCCGGTACGCTTCTCGTCGGGCCTAAGTTCCTAGATTATCAGAACTTCTTTCTACACTCCTTTGGAGTATAAAGTCTACAGATCTACGTCGACCCTGGGCTCTTAGATGAGTCTCAGCATCGGCCTACGTCAAGATACATAATTACAAGAGCACTAACTAACTGTTCACTCTTTATGTAATGTGTGGAAGGTCACTTGGTCGTCCTCTACCAACCTCCAAGCCCTTCCCATACTCGTGTCATATCGGCACTTGTATGTAACACAGCTCAAAACATTACAATATGGCTACTTTGGTAGCTATGAGTAGATGTACCAGTGTGGATAAAGATAGAATAGATATTTATCATTATACCAGCAACTTGTACACTCTGATCATAGCTGTTTACTTCATCACAATAGTAGTTCAAATTATGTCATTACTATATTGCTGAGGATAAAACCTCCAGTACTCCAATAATTGCAAGTGTTGACCTATTTATCTGGTCTAATTATTTTGTACTTTGTAAAATTGTCTGTATAGTAATGTAGTATTTTGGATAATTATGTTTGTTATAATATTAGGTTACGGCTTGAAGTGATAGAAAGAAACAAAATATAACCTAGCCCTTTGGCACATTGTTGATAAGGAGGCATCTCAGCACAATTATGCACACAATCATAATTCTATTGCTTATAATGCAAAGTTGTCCTCTCCTGTTATTATTTCAACTAAAGAGAAATAGAAACTTAGAAATGAGACAAGGGGCCAGCAGGGGTGTACTCTCATTTTAATAGCTAGTTTTCCCTATACAGTCACTGTGGACCCGAAAGTGTAGTGGTAGAGTGCTTGACTATCATTCATAGGGACATGGGTTCAAATAATTTATTTCATTTTAGTAATTCACTAATTTCTTAGCTACTATAAGATTAAGTGGATAGCTATACAATATTAATCTGTAAGAGTGCATGTACAGCGTATCCACCTCATTTGTTTCAATTTGAACACTGTGTGCATCCATTACTGTTTCGAGTTCTGACTGTCATTATTATGACCAATGAGTTGTTCATTATATACATGTATATACAATGATTTCACTATACAAAACCAGCTCTTGAGTTCATCTAGAAAATGTGTGTATATGATAATTATATAATATATTATTGAGTACATTACATTACTAAATTGTGTATATGATAATTACATAATATAATATCGAGTACATTACATTACTAAATTGTGTATATGATAATTATATAATATATTATTGAGTACATTACATTACTAAGTTGTGTATATGATAATTATATAATATATTATTACATTACTAAGTTGTGATTAAAAGAAACAGCTACTAAATATCAATTAGTAGATACAAATGTCTGAATTAATGTCTTCAAAAACAACTCAAAGTTTCACACTGCATAATAATAACAGATGCTGTTTACTGAGCATGTGAAACTATATAAGAATAGAGTAGGCAACTCCAGCATATTATAGAAAATGGAAATCTAACCATACAGGTACAGGCAGGTCAACAATGTATTAACTATTAATAGTGCGTAGTAGGTGACTATACTGTAGCATACACTATACTGTACTGTGGCATACACTATACTGTAGCATACACTATACTGTAGCATACGCTATACTGTAGCATACACTATACTGTAGCATACACTATACTGTAGCATGCACTATACTGTACTGTAGCATAGACTACACTGCACTGTAGCATACACTATACTGTAGCATGCACTATACTGTACTGTAGCATAGACTACACTGCACTGTAGCATACACTATACTGTACTGTAGTATAGACTACACTGCACTGTAGCATACACTATACTGTACTGTAGCATACACTATACTGTACCGTAGCATACACTATACTGTACTGTAGCATACACTATACTGTACTGTAGCATACACTATACTATACTGTAGCATACACTATACTGTAGCATACACTGTACTGTAGCATACACTATACTGTAGCATACATTATACTGTACTGTAGCATAGACTACACTGCACTGTAGCATAGACTATACTATACTGTAGCATACATTATACTGTACTGTAGCATACACTATACTATACTGTAGCATACACTATACTGTACTGTAGCATACACTATACTGTACTGTAGCATACACTATACTATACCGTAGCATACATTATACTGTACTGTAGCATAGACTACACTGCACTGTAGCATACACTATACTGTACTGTAGCATACATTATACTGTACTGTAGCATAGACTACACTGCACTGTAGCATACACTATACTATACTGTAGCATAGGCTATACTATACTGTAGCATACACTATACTATACTGTAGCATACACTATAGAGTATAATACTGCATACTCTACTCAGTGGTTCATTGGGAACTTTAACAGTCCGTGATCTCTAGCAGCTGCCCACAGTACACCATCTCTGATACACATGCCTTGGATATTATCACCACCAGTAATATCGGTGAACTTGGAATGTTTTAACTCCTGCTTCACTTCTCCTGTAACACAATATTATTGCATAATTATACAATATATGGTATACACAGTATATTATATTCATATTATACTACATATATGTGTAAGCATCACATGATTCACATACCATAATGTATACTATATATTATTATACAGTGTATCTACTACAGTATAATATATACGTGTATGTCTAACCTACAACATGCATATCACATAATTATGATGTAAGAAATAAATGTCTGTATTGTCATTACCATATTACTGGGTAACATGACAGCGTAATTACAATTAAATAGCATATAGCAGAGCTGGGTCCAAGTCATAGATTTGACTTGACTTGCCAAGTCAAGTCACAAGTCGACTTGACTTGGACTTTCCAACTTGCTGACTTGACTTGACTTTGACTTGCTCATCAATGTGACTTGACTTGACTTGACTTGGACACATGAATGACTTGTGATTTTGACTTGTCTATATATTTCACACACAATGCTGCTTATCTTACAAGTCAGGACATTCATCATATAACTAAAGACGAAACGGTCTACAGTTTACGGTCTGCGGTCTGCCATCCTCCAATCAGATTTGGGGTCGAGAATTGGGACGATTCATATATGTTGCAATGCTGCCGGTCAGGATCTCGGCTCCGGGTGGCGCTACGACCCTGGGACCGGGTTCCCCTGCATCGCTGCCGGGGTGGGTCTCTAGCCTGAGGCCCTCGGACCCGACCTAGGGTAGGGTGGGTGCTCGACCCAGCCCACCTGCAGATTACGTGTTAGAACTCGGGCTATACCGGGAGCAGAGATCCTCTTAGACACTTGATTTATATATGTTACAATGCTGCCTGTGAGGATCTTGGTTCCGGGTGGTGTTAGGACTTTGGGACCGGGTCCCCAGGCATCGCCGTAGCCTTAGGCTTTCACCCCTGACCAAGGGCGGGGTGGATGCCTGACCCACCCCACCCGACTCTTTGGTGTTGGAACTCGGGCTATAGACTTGGAGTTGTCTTCTTAATGCAAGAGAGCGCAACTCCTTATGGAATCACTGTAACATACCTGCGCCACCAGAGGTCATGCACATGCATGACCACAGCACATGAACACAAGCCATCATTACACGCGAGCGAAGCGAGCAACTAATGCAGTGAGACTTGCGTCGCAGACCAAGCACGAAGTGCTTGTTATACAATATTTGGTATATGCTGTATAATTATTATAGTCATATTTTACTGTGTGTAAGCATGACATATAAATATAGAGCATATATTACAATGTATACAATGTATACAATGTATATAATATAACAGTTTGTAGATCGATCTATAGGCTACAACAATGTCACATACAACATAAGAAATATATGCCTATATTGTCACCAGGTAATATCATATTCCTGTGTAACATTACTACATAATTGTAATAATATAGCAGGACATATCATTATAATATATTATACCAGGGAAGCCCAAATGTGTCCCTAAGGGACACAGTGTCCCTTTGCATGGATTTTGGTGTCCCTTCACCACTTCTCAAATTTTACATGCAAACATGTCTTTTTGTGGCTAAGTAGTGAAAGCAATTAAACTGCTCAAGTCACAGTCAAAAGTACATCACAATGTCAAAAAAATCCCCACATTTGGAAATCCCAAAATATTTATAGCTAACAGAGACTTAGATTTCAGTCAAAGATTTAAAACCTACAGAAAATTGATGGCCTGATTGACCTAATCACAGTGCCAAGAGCTGAAGACAGAGTAAAGTGGAAAGAGTAGCTATCCCAAACTATCTAAAATTGCTGTCAAACTGGTAGCACATTCTTGTGTGAGAGTTTGTTGAGTCACCTGAACTATATTAAAAGCAAAAATCAGACAAGATTGGCTTACAAACATACCAGACAGCTACTAAAAAAGACATAAACTTTAGATACAAAAGAAAGGACAATTCCATGTCGCCCACTAATAGTTGTGTTCACAGGTGAATCATGTAACATGCATAAAAGATTCATTACAATTTTTATTTAATTTGCTGACATAAATTCTTCTAATCTTAAGGCCGAATCTGACTAGCGAATATTTTCACCGCGTTTCCACCACTTTTGCCATCGTGACAACTTTTTTCCCACTGAACAACACACGAGCAATGTTTCTTCCATGCACGCAATTTCTAGTCTGAGCATGTGTGCCAATGCAGGTAATTATTTTTATGTCTCCTATGTGGACACTCACATTATATTCAATTTTGAATTTTTTTTTTACAGACGGAAGTGAGGAATGGAGTCGGTAAACACTTTGCTGGCCAATCAGAAGCCAGCGTTATTGAAAGTGAAACATGAAATATTAAACATAGCATGCCTGATATTTAGAGAACAAGGCATGTTCGCTCAATTTTGTGACGGCCTGTCGCTCCACCGTCAATTCGCGGCGAATAACAGCGCAAAATTCGCCCAGTCTGTTTCTACCTTTATTTTTTTCGTGTACTCCAAAAAGTATGACTATCGCTGTTATACTTTGGTTGAAACAAACTCAATGAATACATGTATTATAACTATAAAATAACTCGTATTGTATCATGATCAAATTTTCTTTTTAATAACTGTATAAATACAGCAGCATAACTAGGTGTCCCTTCACCTAGTGCACTTTTAGAATTTGTCCCTTTCCACCAAAAAGTTTGGGCATCCCTGATATATACACTGGAGTCTATATTGTATTGCGTAATAATATACCATGTACGCTGTTATTGATCTAATGCTAATGTATAATATGCTACTATGAACTACATACATGTGCATATTATATACATACATGTAACATAATATACAGTTACAGTATATATTATTATCAATGTATAATAATTATATTATGTATTGTATAATGTAGATATACTGACCTGTATCTGAGTGAAGTATCATAATAGATTTGGACTGTCTACTCCATACCCATACCTCATCATTATAACAGTATACACCTCTAGGGTCCTTTACTGCAGTAGAGGTCCATGTGAACTCCCTCATGTTATCTCCCCGTGTGTTGACTCTGTACACTCTATTAGCCCCAAAGTCTGATATGAGTAGGTGGTGAGGTGGACAGATACGGAGGTGTACTGGTCTACGAAATGTAGAGTGTTTGATAGGAGGAAGTAGAGTACCATTTGTAGAGTAAGCTACTACCTGCTTGTTGTCAGGGTCAGGTACACAAACCTTGCTGTCCACTACAGCTATATTTGATATAAACCCATAGTCTGGTACAGACCATCTATTCACTTCATTATACTGAGTATCAAACACAATGACATGTCTCTTAGTACTTGGTTTAGGTGATGCACACAAAGTATAGATATGATTATCATACTGCTGTATTGAGACTATGCCACCAGTATCTGATGTGTCTACTCCCCTTACAGCAGGGGTGCCACCAAATGCAGTATGAATTTTACTGAATTTTACTACATCAAACCCTCCACCCCTACCCACCAGTATCCGTCCTTCTCCAACAGCTACATCATAGCAACACTTAGATAGTATAACAGAGTGTACACCTAGACTAGTAGTACCTGTATAATACATATATATATATAGTATAACAGAGTGTACACCTAGACTAGTAGTACCTGTATAATACATATATATATAGTATAACAGAGTGTACACCTAGACTAGTAGTACCTGTATAATACACATATATACATATATATAGTATAACAGAGTGTACACATAGACTAGTAGTACCTGTATAATATATATATATATAGTATAACAGAGTGTACACCTAGACTAGTAGTACCTGTATAATACACATATATATAGTATAACAGAGTGTACACCTAGACTAGTAGTACCTGTATAATACACATATATACATATATATAGTATAACAGAGTGTACACATAGACTAGTAGTACCTGTATAATATATATATATATATAGTATAACAGAGTGTACACCTAGACTAGTAGTACCTGTATAATACATATATATATATAGTATAACAGAGTGTACACCTAGACTAGTAGTACCTGTATAATACATATATATATATAGTATAACAGAGTGTACACCTAGACTAGTAGTACCTGTATAACACACACATATATATAGTATAACAGAGTGTACACCTAGACTAGTAGTACCTGTATAACACACACATATATATAGTATAACAGAGTGTACACCTAGACTAGTAGTACCTGTATAATACACATATATATAGTATAACAGAGTGTACACCTAGACTAGTAGTACCTGTATAATACACATATATACATATATATAGTATAACAGAGTGTACACATAGACTAGTAGTACCTGTATAATATATATATATATATAGTATAACAGAGTGTACACCTAGACTAGTAGTACCTGTATAATACATATATATATATAGTATAACAGAGTGTACACCTAGACTAGTAGTACCTGTATAATACATATATATATATAGTATAACAGAGTGTACACCTAGACTAGTAGTACCTGTATAACACACACATATATATAGTATAACAGAGTGTACACCTAGACTAGTAGTACCTGTATAACACACACATATATATAGTATAACAGAGTGTACACCTAGACTAGTAGTACCTGTGTAATACATATATATATATATATATAGTATAACAGAGTGTACACCTAGACTAGTAGTACCTGTATAATACACATATATATAGTATAACAAGAGTGTACACCTAGACTAGTAGTACCTGTATAATGCATATATATATATATAGTATAACAGAGTGTACACCTAGACTAGTAGTACCTGTATAATACACATATATATAGTATAACAAGAGTGTACACCTAAACTAGTAGTACCTGTATAATACATATATATATATAGTATAACAGAGTGTACACCTAGACTAGTAGTACCTGTATAATACACATATATATAGTATAACAGAGTGTACACATAGACTAGTAGTACCTGTATAATATATATATACATGTATATAGTATAACAGAGTGTACACCTAGACTAGTAGTACCTGTATAATACATATATATATATAGTATAACAGAGTGTACACCTAGACTAGTAGTACCTGTATAACACACACATATATATAGTATAACAGAGTGTACACATAGACTAGTAGTACCTGTATAATACACACATATATATAGTATAACAGAGTGTACACCTAGACTGGTAGTACCTGTATAATATATATATATATATAGTATAACAGAGTGTACACCTAGACTAGTAGTACCTGTATAATACATATATATATATAGTATAACAGAGTGTACACCTAGACTAGTAGTACCTGTATAATACACACATATATATAGTATAACAGAGTGTACACCTAGACTGGTAGTACCTGTATAATATATATATATATATATAGTATAACAGAGTGTACACCTAGACTAGTAGTACCTGTATAATACATATATATATATAGTATAACAGAGTGTATACCTAGACTAGTAGTACCTGTATAACACACACATATATATAGTATAACAGAGTGTACACCTAGACTAGTAGTACCTGTATAATACACACATATATATAGTATAACAGAGTGTACACCTAGACTGGTAGTACCTGTATAATATATATATATATATAGTATAACAGAGTGTACACCTAGACTGGTAGTACCTGTATAATATATATATATATATATAGTATAACAGAGTGTACACCTAGACTAGTAGTACCTGTGTAATACATATATATATATATATATATAGTATAACAGAGTGTACACCTAGACTAGTAGTACCTGTATAATACATATATATATATATAGTATAACAGAGTGTACACCTAGACTAGTAGTACCTGTATAATACACATATATATAGTATAACAGAGTGTACACCTAGACTAGTAGTACCTGTATAATACACATATATATAGTATAACAGAGTGTACACCTAGACTAGTAGTACCTGTATAATACACATATATATAGTATAACAGAGTGTACACCTAGACTAGTAGTACCTGTATAATACATATATATGTATAGTATAACAGAGTGTACACCTAGACTAGTAGTACCTGTATAACACACACATATATATATATAGTATAACAGAGTGTACACCTAGACTAGTAGTACCTGTATAATACATATATATGTATAGTATAACAGAGTGTACACCTAGACTAGTAGTACCTGTATAATACACATATATACATATATATAGTATAACAGAGTGTACACATAGACTAGTAGTACCTGTATAATATATATATATATAGTATAACAGAGTGTACACCTAGACTAGTAGTACCTGTATAATACATATATATATATAGTATAACAGAGTGTACACCTAGACTAGTAGTACCTGTATAACACACACATATATATAGTATAACAGAGTGTACACCTAGACTAGTAGTACCTGTATAATACACACATATATATAGTATAACAGAGTGTACACCTAGACTAGTAGTACCTGTATAATACATATATATATATAGTATAACAGAGTGTACACCTAGACTAGTAGTACCTGTATAACACGCACATATATATAGTATAACAGAGTGTACACCTAGACTAGTAGTACCTGTATAATACACATATATATAGTATAACAGAGTGTACACCTAGACTAGTAGTACCTGTATAATACATATATATATATAGTATAACAGAGTGTACACCTAGACTAGTAGTACCTGTATAATACATATATATGTATAGTATAACAGAGTGTACACCTAGACTAGTAGTACCTGTATAATACATATATATAGTATAACAGAGTGTACACCTAGACTAGTAGTACCTGTATAATACATATATATATATAGTATAACAGAGTGTACACCTAGACTAGTAGTACCTGTATAACACACACATATATATAGTATAACAGAGTGTACACCTAGACTAGTAGTACCTGTATAATACACACATATATATAGTATAACAGAGTGTACACATAGATTAGTAGTACCTGTATAATGCATATATACATGTATATACATGTATATAGTATAACAGAGTGTACACCTAGACTAGTAGTACCTGTATAATACACATATATATAGTATAACAAGAGTGTACACCTAGACTAGTAGTACCTGTATAATACATATATATATATATATATATAGTATAACAGAGTGTACATCTAGACTAGTAGTACCTGTATAATACAACATGTATATATAGTATAACAGACTGATACACCTAGCCCTACTCCTACACCATAACAAATAAAATGTAAATATAACCATTCATACCATATCAATATTATTACTTACCTGTGTGACTGTGGGTAGCAGGTGCTTGGACAGATTCTCGTGCAGGTGCTTGCACCTGTTTGTTTACTTGTCTAGATTTAGCAGGCATATGCTGACTCCCAGGCACCTCCTTATCTGTATAAAACATACATTGTATAGTAAGAGGTACACCAGATGTTTCATACACTTGTTCAGACCTACAAAACTATCACACCATTAGTATGTGCGTGTGTGGAGATGTACAATCAATACTATGATATACCCAGCACTCATAACGTAGATAGTTTGGTATTGTGATAAAACCGCCGGTCCACAGCACCCCCAGGATCACATACGCAGATGCCGTTAAGAAGGCCCTGGTACCCATGTACCAAATGTTATCCCTCCTGGACAGCTCTAAGAGAATCGTAACAGCTAGCCTCCCTTGGCTAGTCACTTAACAATGTTATTAGCTGACATTCAATATCTTATCCATGCATTGTTTATCCATATTATCCATGCATTCATTACCTTATTATCCACTGCGTGTCTTATATACATGTCTGTACTAGCAATCAAGCCTTGGAATTACATTCTATTGCAACTTGGTTTTTCCCACATTTATACTTATGTAGTAATTGTCTATTCTTACTTGATTGTGAATTATTAGTCTTTTTGCCACTTTATATTGTAACCACGTGGCCGACCTTATGGATTTAGCTCATATTTACAGACGACATGCTTCTACCTATTGTAAGCACATTTTGTGCAATGGCCGACCTTTTCATATGGCCGAGTCGGGCGGAACCAGACATATTGTTGCGTAAGTTCCGGAGCCGACTCCATGTCGGTTAACCGACACCATGTCGTCCCTTTTTTGCCGGAAGTTTGTTATGTATATAAAGCAGTGCATTTTCTATTGTGAATCAGTCGTTGATTGCGCTTGAATAAAGCAACATCTCCTAACTCAACCTACAGAGGCTTACTCTTTAGGCGGGTAGTTCTCCCTGAGAATCCTTTGGGTTCAGTACGGTTCAAACTCACCTCATCCTAGGCTAAGCACACCTATCCACCCCTTAGGCCGATCCCGGGTTCTAATGAACCTAGCGTCGGACTTAGGCTCTTAAGGTTAGATACTCTTTCTCTACACTCCCTTGGAGTATAAACCCTGCATGACCTACGTCGGTCCTGAGCTCCAATGAGTCTCGGCATCGGCCTACGTCTGATATAATATACAATCTACACTATAAAGAGCACCCATAACTGTTCACTCTTTTATGTAATGAGCAGAAGGTACACTTGCATACCTGTAGCCCTCGGCTCTCGTATGCAATAGTACTCCAAAACATTACAGTATAATGTTGCAGGAATAATATGGTAAAACAATATAGTAGGAATTGTAACTTTCTTTGAAACCAAAAGAAGGCATCCGTTGAATGTTGTCCGGCCATCCAAATAAATTTGTCATTCGAATAAAAATGATGCTTGTACAGTATTATCATTACCACCATTAGAACTGGTGTGGTATCCTATAACCCAAAGAGGTATATACACCCCATTGTCTATGACCTAATTCACTCACTCGATCACAATGATCATGTGACCATACCATAATCATACAACAGGGGGTGATAACTTCTACTTCTGTATTATACTTATTAGTTCCCATACTGATAACACTTACCCAAAGACAGTTTATCTACCAGTCTTATATACTCTCTGTCTGATATGTTACTCATACTCTTCTCATACTCCCCCAACACTGATCTCTGTTCTGCCAACTGTTTACTCAATCTCTGAATCTCTCTATTCATCTGGTTCACTTCTTCTAGAACCTTCTGAATGTCAGTAGCTGAGGCTCTACTCATTTTATCCTTTATATCAGATACCAGAGCAGTTTGCTGTAATAACATACACATAGACATATACAGGCACACATAGACATACTAAACATAGACATATATATACATTGTACACTTTATATTAATACAATACAATTGTACGTACAGGTTGAGGGTGCGTGGCTATAGGCTACCTACCTCTTATCTAGTCTAAAAGGAGATAGAACACACGCTTACCTTCTTCTTCGTGGTTTCTATGACTCCCTGTTTGAATACTTTCCAACTCTCAAATCTAGCTCTATACAGTTGTATGAACTCATCGTTGTATACTTCAGTTTTATGTGTTTCTCTCTTCACACATTTACTCTCTCTGCTACATCTACAATGATATTCATAGGCTAGCATGATTTTCTCAAATATTCTATTAAAATATTCCATAAAAAGTGAAGGTTCCTTAGAGAATGTTCACCTGTTCAAATGTGAATCAGAAAACAAATATTTAGTAATAGAAAAGTTTCAAAATAGACATTTAGCAACAACAACATGTACATGCTTATAATGCGATATATAATCCGTGCATGGTTTACGAAATTCAGTACAGTTGTACTGTACAGTCAATATAGTATTAGGTATAATATAGCTGATAACATAATATGGCTCAACCTCTTACCTGAAGCAGAGGAATAAGTTACACAAAGTACAGTAGAGATCAATGTGTCTGCTGCACTCAGCTGATTCACACAACTCATTCTTATCTACAGAATAACAATTGGTAGTTAGAGATCATGTATTCAGTTACCATATTCTGATTGGTGGTATTTGAATTACCAAAATAATTATACAATATATGTATAAATATCACAAACAATAGGTCTACCTGTGAGATGATAGTTCTGCAGGGCAGCAGATAACTGTTGTATTTCATTCTGTAGATCTGACGCTAATCTACACACAGGATATGATGTCATACGTGTCTCTGTGAGCCTGTCCTTACAGAAGGAACACACCTTACTAGGACCTTTTAGTATTGTACATGTATCTGTAAGTAACATGTGTTACACTTTACACTCACTACACTGTATATATAGTACAGTTAGTAGATAGACTAAGTTCTATTATACTCACTACACTGTATATATAGTACAGTTAGTAGATAGACTAAGTTCTATTATACTCACTACACTGTATATATAGTACAGTTAGTAGATAGACTAAGTTCTATTATACTCACTGCACTGTATATATAGTACAGTTAGTAGATAGACTAAGTTCTATTATAATCTCACTACGCTGTATATATAGTATAGTTAGTAGATAGACTAAGTTCTATTATACTCACTACACTGTATATATAGTACAGTTAGTAGATAGACTAAGTTCTATTATACTCACTACACTGTATATATAGTAGAGTTAGTAGATAGGCTAAGTTCTATTATACTCACTACACTGTATATATAGTACAGTTAGTAGATAGACTAAGTTCTATTATACTCACTACACTGTATATATAGTACAGTTAGTAGATAGGCTAAGTTCTATTATACTAACTACACTGTATATATAGTACAGTTAGTAGATAGACTAAGTTCTATTATACTCACTACACTGTATATATAAGTAGTATAGTCAGTGCACTTCTATACAGACACGCACTCATTGACCCCTGTTTTCAACCAATCACAAGCCGGTATTTCCGATTTCAACCAATCACAGAAGAGCACAAAAATTTTGCACACGACCTTGCCAAGGTCACCCCAAAATCCCCCTTCTGATTGGTCGAAAAAACATTTGCACACTTGACCCCGAACCCGGCCACGACCCCTTCCCTCCCTCCTTCCCACCCTCCTCCCCTCCCCCACCCCCCACTCCTCCCTCCTCCCCCGCCACCGCTCTCGTCCCGTCCGCACCGCCGCCGCCACCACCACCCTCACCACCGCCACCGCCACCACCACCACCACCGCCTCCACCACCGCCGCCGCCATCACCGTCATCACCGCCACCCCTCCTCCACCGCCGCCCACCCTTTCCCCGCAACCCCCACTCACCCGAACGACCGATCGTTTGAGGCGGTCAAGCCGCGTCCGCCCACGTTGCGTGCGGCGCCGACCGTACACGTGGAGGCGACGCCAGTGCCCCGTATCCACCGGGCCAAGCGACTAGGCCGCGGCCCGCCGCCCATCCCGAGTTACACCGGGGCGGGATTGTAAAGATAAGCTGGTCTGATGGTGGTATTAATGCGAGGAAGGTTCGGTTCTATGATATACATTGTATTGATGATAAAGGATGAATGAATAAAAGGTTGTGTGCAAGTGTTAGATTTTGCCTGCCAATAGAGTTTAGTAGGAGTAGGAGTTTAGGTACTTATTACTCATCTTCATCAGAAGTTGTAGGAGCTATAATGTTTACGACTTCGGTCTCGGCATACTCTAATTGATAAGCTCCAGCTCCAAACTCTTGACACAGTCTTACCTACAAGATGATTTTAGTTTTTACTCAGACGAATATCACTCAAGGTGGTCAAAGCAAGAAATCTATCCTTCTTTATGTTGTTGGTACCTTAGCATATCCGGTGATTTGTAGAGGTGAGCTAGTTGTTGAGGGGTTTCACTTTTGTAGTTACGAACTTCAGAATCAGCTCCCAATCTTAGACATAAATGTAGACATTCGTAGCCTTCATTCTCTATGGCAATGTGAGATGGGGCGTATCCATCTCCCATTCGCTATAATATCAAACAAGGGAATTGAATTAAACTCCCCATCTAACTTATCAATTCGATCTACTCTACTTTTATTTCACTGTAATGTATTCACTTACCCTCATATCTAAGTCAGCCCGAGTATTTTCTTTTAGTACCTTTAGTGCCTCTCTATGCTTGCTGCTATGCGCTGTTTCAACAATGAGGTGGACTACACTCCTTCCATCATGATTGTAGCTCTGTACATTGTCTTGGGGAAGTGATTTGTAAGGAACTCTGAAGTATGGATGCTTTACTTCTGCTCTGGTCAAACTTGTGGTTAGAGCATGAATAACCTTAGCTCTACCCAGGCGTGCAGCAATGTGAAGGGGGGTGTCACCTTCCAAATAAACATTAGCAATATAGATAAGTACCGAATTGTTACGAGTTTTGCAACATTAAATTTTTTCACAAGCGATGCATGCAAACATTGGTGCTATAAAACACTAACCCCAAGCATCGGCTATTGCTCCATCCGCTCCCCTTGTGATGATGAGGCGAATTAGTGAATCCGAACAATAAGACTGTACAGTTAGGTGAAGTAACGTCTGCCGATTCGCATTTTTTGTATTCAGTTGTTTGTGACTCCTCGCAACAAATACCGCGAGTGCAACGGCTCTCTCATCTCTATCTCGGGCTGCTTCTAGAACCTCACTACATCATTTAACATGATATTTGTTTTTCACATAGTTGAGAGGAAGTTATATGAGAAATTTGCATTGAACCACTTCAGTTTTGTCTATCATATTTTATTTTGATCATAAAAAACAATACGAAAAAAAAAAAAAAAAAAAAATAGTTGGAAGTATGTATAACTTACAACTCTTCATCCTTTCCATCTTGCTCCCAAAAGATAGAACGAATTTCTTCTAGTAACTGTGTGCTAAGCTTATTGCGAATATTGGTTACAGGATCCCATTTCTGCCAGTCTAGAGGTAAGCTTTTTTGGAGAAAGAGCTCAGATTCCCCCTCAAATAAGTCTTTATTCTCATACTCGCTTTGTTCTGTACAACTTTCCACTGTTAACTTCATCAGCTCTTGGTTTATAGGAGTCATTAGCTTGTTGCTATACTCGCTTGATCCATATCCACTTTCCATGCTATTTGTGTGCTAACCTTTAATTTTTATTAAGAACAGACTGGAGCTAGAAAGAGTTAACTAAACTATTGTTTCCATCTCTCTTTATATAGTGAATAAAAAGATACAAATAAAGCTGATTGGCTAACAATATATACATTGGAGCGCATTGGAAACACATCGGGATAGATTGAAAACACATAGGGGAACATCGAAACACATCGGGAGAGGTCGAAAACACATCGGGAGAGGTCGAAAACACATCGGGAGAGGTCGAAAACACATCGGGGCACATCGAATCACATCGGGGGAGGTCGAAAACACATCGGGACACATCGAATCACATCGGGGGAGGTCGAAAACACATCGGGACACATCGAATCACATCGGGGGAGGTCGAAAACACATCGGGTTACATCGGGTTACATCGGGGGAGGTCGAAAACACATCGGGTCACATCGAATCACATCGGGGGAGGTCGAAAACACATCGGGTCACATCGAATCACATCGGGGAAGGTCGAAAACACATCGGGACACATCGAATCACATCGGGGGAGGTCGAAAACACATCGGGTTACATCGGGGGAGGTCGAAAACACATCGGGACACATCGAATCACATCGGGGGAGGTCGAAAACACATCGGGTTACATCGGAAACACATCGGGTTACATCGGGATACATCGAATCACATCGGGATGTAATAAATCAGACTAAAAAAAGGCACATCACTTCTGATTGGACAGAGACTTCCATAAAAGCAAGCATGAGAGAGGATTTTTATCATTACCACTCAACCACCTAGTAAAGACTTGCAACTCTGTGGATATTTACTAATTTCTCTGAATAAACATCACTCAACAACTAATATGGTGAGTAAACTTATTTTAATATGTATTTTAATATGAATTTACTCATTTGAGTTAACATTGGGACTAATTCTATTTTAGTAGTGATATAATACTCCTTTGGTATGACCAGGGCCTAGAAACTTTGTAAGCTTATATATTAAACTGTTTTGATTCTCAACATGAGAGCAAGTATGTAGATATCTGATCTGTCTATACTACAATTTGTGTGACCAGAGCTTAGAAACTTTATAAGTGGTGAGATATATTTTCAATATGAGTAGTTATATCACTAGTAGTGTAATAAGTATCAAAACAAGTTTATTACCACTTGTACTGGCTATACTAATACATCCTAGCTATTTTAATATGTATTTTAATATGAATTCACTCATTTGAGTTAACATTGGGACTAATTCTATTTTAGTAGTGATAATATTTCTCCTTTGGTATGTCCAGGGCTTAGAAACTTTGTAAGCTTATATATTAAACTGTTTTGATTCTCAACATGAAAGCATGTGTGTAGAGATCTGATCTGTCTATACTACAATCTGTGTGACCAGAGCTTAGAAACTTTATAAGTGGTGAGATATATTTTCAATATGAGTAGTTATATCACTAGTAGTGTAATAAGTATCAAAACAAGTTTATTACCACTTGTACTGGCTATACTAATACATCCTAGCTATTTTAATATGTATTTTAATATGAATTCACTCATTTGAGTTAACATTGGGACTAATTCTATTTTAGTAGTGATAATATTTCTCCTTTGGTATGTCCAGGGCTTAGAAACTTTGTAAGCTTATATATTAAACTGTTTTGATTCTCAACATGAAAGCATGTGTGTAGAGATCTGCTCTGTCTATACTACAATTAGTGTGACCATAGCTTAGAAACTTTATAAGTGGTGAGATTTATTTTCAATATGAGTAGTTATACCACTAGTAGGGTAATAAGTATCAAAACAGTTTATTACCACTTGTACTGACTATACTTGTACATCCTAGCAAAGAAGTATATTATCAAGTGTAGCCTATACTCTACATCCAAGACTATACTGTACTAAAGTGGCCTATCACAATACTTGGGGTGGACTTGCTGCTAAAAAGATTAACTGGATAATTCTAATGAATAGGTCTGCACTAAAGTGATTTATTACACTACTTGGGATGAACCTGTTGCTAAAAAGATTAACTGAATAATTCTAATAAATAGATCTGCACTAACACAAGAGTAATTTATCTCTCTGTTTGGGAGGAGCTTACCATCAGAAAGACTCAATTGGTTAAAAAACACATAAAAAGTAAGGGGTGGTATTTTTGGTTTTTTTTCTGTCTTATACTGATTATTCACTTCAAAATTAATTCTTGCTAACACATGTTCTGTTTATCTGTTCTTGTTTCTATTCCCCAGTGACTATGGTGAGTTGGTGGTTTTATCCACACAGTTAAGGCTTTAGTATATATTATTACTTGTTATTTTACTTGCCTATGCTATTCATTCTAAAAGTAGTTGTTATCAGTATTCTTATTCTCTTGCTCAATAACTATAGGGATTAGTATTTTTGTATACTTGACTTGTACACTACCACTATGCTCATGTTTCCTATATATTTTTATTCATTCTTATTTTCTTTGTTTAGTAACTATGTTGCATTAGTAGTTCCGTTTACTTGACTTATGCTTTGGTATATGTTTATTACTCTACATATACTTACAGGCTTCTACATCTAAACAAGCAAGAAAGAAATATATAAGAAAAATATAAACAACAAAAAAAGGTACGAAATACATGATAACCTACAATTCGGAGGACAAAAGAATCTCAAGGAAAAGAATCCCATCTCCAGAAATGGTTAGTCTATTATCTTATTTGTTCACACATGCACTACAACTTCCATCCACTATGCTGTTGGGTTTCTACACCTCATCACATTATTTCTAAGATGTCAAAGGAGATTACTGACATTTCTTCAGAAGAACATGTTAGTTACACATAGTATGATAATGTACTTTTTCATACTATAAGCCTCTTACCATGTCTAGAATGTCAAAAGAGACTACTTCCTTTTTAAAACCAGATGTTAATTAGCCATAGTATGATTTTCTCTAATTCTATAAGTCTCTTACCATGTCTAAGATGTTAAAGATTAGTTATATTTTTATTATAAGTATTGCACTTTCTTTCTTATGTATTATTTCTATCAATAAGACACTTTTTTTTTCTTTTCTTATGTGAAAAAATAAAACATAAATTACAACTGGTTTTCTCATGTTAATGGTATATTTCTCTTTATGTGAGAAAATAGACAGACTTTAGTAGACTTGCTTAGTACTTAGAGTGCTAGTTTTTTCATCAAATTCCTCAAAAACCATATATTACAAATGACTATGTTAATGTAGTTTGTTAATTAGTCTCTGCACATTTTATTTACATTATAGAATGAAAAAGAAACAGAACTAGGTGAAGAAGAAATTGCTTTATTTGAGGACTGTGGGGGAGTAGATGGGATAGAGATAGGTAAGAATGATCTGCTATCTATTTGTCTATTTAGAATCTTTTTGATTTACAAGTAAGTCATATGTCCTCTCTCACTTATTCTTGTTTTTTTTTTTTTTTTTAGGACTCAGAACAAAGCCGATGAGTAAGGGGGGTCTAAGATTCTATGTCTTTGTTAGTGATGAGGCAAAAAGAAGACTGGAGATGTCACTAGCAAAGCCATTTGAATCGGACGACCCCTGCTTTTTATGTAACAAGAATGTTGGACGTCGACGAGGCGTCCATATTCAACAACATTTTTTGCTGAGAATCTGTTTTTGCTATCACATAACAGTAGATGATGAGGGGATGAATAGACACTACAACTTTCCATCTAATCATTGTATTGATGGAAAGCCCTGTCACCGCCACATCTCATTCAACACTCGCTTTCTAACTGATATCTACTCATTAAAAAAGACCATATCCTTTTTGCAAAGGCTCACTGGTCACTCTCCACCTTCCAAAATACTCATCCCCGCATACACTCCAACAACTGTTGGTGGGGTAGTATACCCTCCCTTCTTTAAGGGGATGTCTACTACTCCATTCTCTTTAAAGTCTGGGGTGTGCTCTTCACAATTTCCTCTCCCTTCTCACCATCATTTTAATTCAGATGCTTCTTCCATCAGTAACTCTCTTACTAATGGAGACATTACCACCTCTACTTCTTCTCCTACAACTACTACTATTGCTACTATCATTACTACTACTCCTTCTACTACTTCTTTTCCTCCACTCTTTTCTTCACATTCACCCTCTCATTCTCCTGAAAGATCTGATGATACAGTTACCACTGTTTCGATACCTACTTCTACTCCCACCTCTTCACCTGCTCCACTCTTTTTCTTAGATTCACCCTCTTTTTCTCTTGAAAGATCTAATAATACAATTACTAGTCTTTCAATACCTACTCTTATTGCTACTTCTACTAGCACTACTACTACTACTTCTACTACTATCACTTCTTCCTTTTCTTTAGCTTCACACTCTCTTTCTTTTGAAAGAGAGCTACTTAGCTTGCAGTCTCCTTCTTGTTCTTCTGAACTCAATCTTAATACCCCCACCACTATTACCCCCATAGAAGAGGAGACTGTCAGTGAACTAGTTGATCGAAGCAGACTCCCCCAATCTTTTTTCTCTGGAGCAGTTGAGTATTACCGCTCTGCCATTTTTCATCTCAAGAAGAATGGGTATCACAGAGAGGTAATAGCACAAGCTGAAGCTTACCTTCGAGTCAGTGAAGAAAAGCTCTAATCATCTTTTCTTTGGTTTTTTTCTTTTTTCTCCCACTCTCTCTCTGTAGTGTCTCATTCCCTCTGCATTTACTTTTATGTGATAGCGAAGCAGTGAAGATTTTTTTTAAATTATTTTTTAAATTATTATATAATGGTATTCTAACACTTATACACATCCTTTTATACATTCTATTGCTACTATTGTAAAAAGTTTATTTAATGTATTATATGCGCTGACTTAACACATGCACACAGCTGTTTCTTGCTATAACAGCTATGACAAATACTCCTTTACATATGTAGCTTTTTTTTTTTTTTTTTAACTATTATATAATGATATTTTACATGTGTACACATTTATTCATTCTATTGCTAGTATTGTAAAGTGTATTTAATGTATTACATAATGCTGACTTAACACATACACACAACCTTTTATTTATTCTATTGCTACTATTGTGAAAAGTTTATCTAATGTATAATATACGCTGTCTTAACACATGCACACAGACTTTCTTGCTAATAATTGCTATGTCATACTCCTTTAAATATGTGTCTTTTATTCTTTCAATTGTGTTTTAACATGTGTACACAATCTTTTATTTATTCTATTGCTACTATTGTGAAAAGTTTATCTAATGTACTACATAAAGCTGGCTTAAGACATACACACAACCTTTCATCTATTCTATTGTCACCATTGTGAAAAGTTTATTTAATGTATATCATAGAACCAACCCTTCTTCCCATCAGTATATTTATAGCCAATACTTTACACGTTTCTTTATTAATGATGCAATGCACATCATAAACCAAGCCTTCCCATTGTCAATACAATGTATATCATAGAACCGAACCTTCCTCGCATTAATACCACCATCAGACCAGCTTATCTTTACAATCCCGCCCCGGTGTAACTCGGGATGGGCGGCGGGCCGCGGCCTAGTCGCTTGGCCCGGTGGATACGGGGCACTGGCGTCGCCTCCACGTGTACGGTCGGCGCCGCACGCAACGTGGGCGGACGCGGCTTGACCGCCTCAAACGATCGGTCGTTCGGGTGAGTGGGGGTTGCGGGGGGAGGGTGGGCGGCGGTGGAGGAGGGGTGGCGGTGATGACGGTGATGGCGGCGGTGGTGGTGGTGGTGAGGGTGGTGGTGGCGGCGGCAGCGGCGGTGCGGACGGGACGAGGGCGGTGGCGGGGGACTAAGTTCTATTATACTCACTACACTGTATATATAGTATAGTTAGTAGATAGACTAAGTTCTATTATACTCACTGCACTGTATATATAGTACAGTTAGTAGATAGGCTAAGTTCTATTATACTAACTACACTGTATATATAGTATAGTTAGTAGATAGACTAAGTTCTATTATACTCACTACACTGTATATATAGTACAGTTAGTAGATAGACTAAGTTCTATTATACTCACTACACTGTATATATAGTATAGTTAGTAGATAGACTAAGTTCTATTATACTCACTACACTGTATATGTAGTATAGTTAGTAGATAGACTAAGTTCTATTATACTCACTACACTGTATATAAAGTATAGTTAGTAGATAGACTAAGTTCTATTATACTCACTACACTGTATATATAGTATAGTTAGTAGATAGGCTAAGTTCTATTATACTCACTACACTGTATATATAGTATAGTTAGTAGATAGACTAAGTTCTATTATACTCACTACACTGTATATATAGTATAGTTAGTAGATAGACTAAGTTCTATTATACTCACTACACTGTATATATAGTACAGTTAGTAGATAGACTAAGTTCTATTATACTCACTACACTGTATATATAGTATAGTTAGTAGATAGACTAAGTTCTATTATACTCACTACACTGTATATATAGTATAGTTAGTAGATAGACTAAGTTCTATTATACTCACTACACTGTATATAGTACAGTTAGTAGATAGACTAAGTTCTATTATACTCACTACACTGTATATAGTACAGTTAGTAGATAGACTAAGTTCTATTATACTCACTACACTGTATATATAGTATAGTTAGTAGATAGACTAAGTTCTATTATACTCACTACACTGTATATGTAGTATAGTTAGTAGATAGACTAAGTTCTATTATACTCACTACACTGTATATGTAGTATAGTTAGTAGATAGACTAAGTTCTATTATAATCTCACTACACTGTATATATAGTACAGTTAGTAGATAGACTAAGTTCTATTATACTCACTACACTGTATATGTAGTATAGTTAGTAGATAGACTAAGTTCTATTATACTCACTACACTGTATATATAGTATAGTTAGTAGATAGACTAAGTTCTATTATCCTCACTACACTGTATATATAGTACAGTTAGTAGATAGACTAAGTTCTACTATACTCACTACACTGTATATATAGTATAGTTAGTAGATAGACTAAGTTCTATTATAATACATTCAATAACTTACCCAGACACTCTCCACACATCATGTGTTGACACGGCAGCATACGTAACTTTCTCACATTTGTACAGATACCACACTCTATTGTCAGCTGAAAAGCCTCCTCTACCAAATTGGCAGCTGATGCCATATTGTTCTACAAACATAATATTATATAAAGATGAAGTACAGGCTGTACTGCTCCCTCCCCATCGTTATATACTTGAAGGTAGCTGTGCTACAAGCCATATCAGAATGCTAGGTATATGTATAGTGGACCAGGCACCAGTTCTACAAGTATATTATACTCAGATATAGTCTAGGTTCTAGAATATGATTAGATTCATTTTTATCTGGAATTAGGCAGATGAGATATGAAGGGGGTGCATTGTTACTAGATATCTACTGACAGTGCATTGTCATCATCATATCAAAGATGATGGATACAGATTCCATAGCTTATCTACAGTTGATGGTACATTGTACATAGAGGTACATTGTAGGATATATTAGTGAGATGTTAATCATAATACAGAAATGTACAATAAATAATACTATATAAATTTTATTTACTTTACATCTTCATCAAACTTAGTAAGATTATGAGAACTCTAAAGTCATAAGATTGTGGAGGGATTTAGATTGAAATATTCCTGAAGAACTAAATTAGTGGAGCAGATATTCAGGTCATTATACACTATACAAAACAGAAATACATGAATACAATCATGTCTGTCGTCTAACTATGTAACTATATTATAGTATCTGTATAGGCTGTATGTTATTAAATGGGTAGAAGATACAGGACACTGTGCCATGTATGGACAGCAGGAATATACAAATATATTTTACTACAGCTGAAGAAACGAAGTAGAAGACATGACATGCTACAAGTCATAGTATTCTATTCAACTTACCAGATGTACAGTGTAGAGGTATTACTTGTAGTGCTAACAATGGTATTACCTGTTAGATGTCAGTGTATATGTAGAGATGTGTAGATGTCTGTGTACGTAGAGATGTGTAGATGTCTGTGTACGTAGAGATGTGTAGATGTCAGTGTACGTAGAGATGTGTAGATGTCTGTGTATATGTAGAGGTATCTCTGTATGCTAATGGACTCTCTCTCTCCACGTCACTGTAATATAGACTGGGTTATTACAGAACTATATGTATCTCTTATCTAAATCATATCTGTGACACCCATTAGGTATTCATGGTACAAAGTCTTAACATACGCATCATAAGTGTAAGCCGAGCCAGAGGGTGTGTAAATATTAAGTTCGCATGACCCAGTACAGTGTTAACTGGGGGGGGGGGGGGGGGGGAGGGGAGTCACTACCCTTCCCCACCAGAAATTTAGAATAGATAAGATAAGGTATACCCAGGTACTGTTCATAAGGCAGTGTTGGGTTATAGCCCAGGTTCCTACTGAGCCTTCAATATTGTTGAAATTTGTGTATAAGCATAATATCTGTCCCATCTAGTCCAACATAACCCCATGCAGTAAGAAATAGTAGCATACAAAGTATGTTAAATCCAGCATCAGTATAAGCAATAGAAGTACATAGAAAAAACAACAGTTGATCCTTTTATACATATATATGTTTATAGAATGTCTGTGTCTCAGTGTCAATAGAAAATAAAGACACTTTCTGATGGCATTATTTGTCTAATATATTTTAATATTCTGAATACTTTCTTCGTCATATAATTGTATTAGGTTACGGTTACCAGAAATAGACCAATATTTACACAACCTAACCTAGCCTGTTAGCACATTGGTAGACAGGAGGAATCTCAGCACACCTCGTTACGTACATACATGCCTATATATTACTAATAGTGTAGATTAGGTGGCATAGATGCTCCAGGATCTAACTCCAGCCAGTCACGGTATTTTCATGGATGTGAAATTGAGTCCTTGACTGCTCAAATGGTAAATTCAATCCTAGCATAAACTAGCATCACATATGAAAAAAAAGGCCAACACCCCATATACATGTACGTATATGAATTGTCTCTGAGTCAACTACGTTAAAGTGTGGGCAGGCTACAACAACATTTACGCTATAGCCATATTAATCTACCTTGCCCATTAAATCACTCTCTTATTCTTTCAGTTTAACTGTTGGGTATCGTAAGCCCTACCTCTTACATACCTGTATATTACAATGTAGTACCTGTGAGATGATAACTGTTGTATTTCATTCTGTAGATCTGAGGCTAATCTACACACAGGATGTCATGTCACAACACTCTCACATTTGCACTCTATTGTCAACTGAAAAGCCTCCTCTACCAAACTGGCAGCTGATGCCATACTGTTCTACAAACATACATCGTATATTATACAAAGATGAAGTACTGGTTTGTACTGCTTAAAATGAATATAGATTGAAGGAGATATTCAATTTCCACCTGTTGTTAGTCAGTAGGAATCCAATGAGAACATGTTAACCATTACCTTGGGAAAGTCTTGGATGCTACATGTAAGTGTTGGCTTAGCCATCACCTTCTCATCAGCCACACCAGATACAACATAGGTGACTGTAAACACACTGATCACACAAATACCTTTTGTCTTAGAACCAATAGTTAGAATGCTAAGACCTCAGTGTCCTTGCTTTACTAAATATACACTAACTGAACCATTTTATTGGCTCTCACGTTTGTTTAATGTCTTTTAATAAATATTTATTTCTCCCCATGGAGTCTCAGAATTTGAGAAATTAATAATATTTAAAATGTATAACTAATTGTGCAAAATGAAACTTTTAATAATTTCAAGATCAGAATCAGGAAGGAGCTAATACTAGTTCAATTACAGTTAACTTCTTTCTATACAGTATGTTTCAGTAAACAACACACTCTGCACTGGCTGGGCGTCACCCTCAACTTTTATGGGTGACTGTAGAATCCAAGAAATATGAAAGGTTTCTTCAAGTAAACTTGGCTTTAGGTTGTATAACATAGATATCATATAGGCCTACATGTAAAACATAGATATCATATAGGCCTACATGTAAAACAGAGATATTAGAACATGGTTTAGCTATATAAGGAAGTTACACACTAGGCGTATTCGGAAACTGGTACTGGTTCATATAGCACTGGTCTAACTATCCGAATACAACTTGAGCGTTCAGGCGTGACTAGTGCTTGCTCTGAAGGGAAATCCCCTCGCTAAGTGAACATACTTTATTATTATTATTATTGCCAGGCACGGCTTGCCTTGCGTTATAGCTAGCGCTATATTATTGAATAAAATATATTGTTATTGCCGCATATTGCTATTTATAAGCTTGCACGGTGCAATATCCGAATACGCCTAATATATACATGTATATAAGTAGTTACACAGATGTGAGGGGCTCCACACCCAACAGTAGGAGACCATTAGATAGTGTCAGCCTAGCACAGTGAAACATGTACAGTCTGCACTCAGCTACAGTCAACACCTCATCCTTTACAGTCAACTTCTTAAACGCAGCATTAGACAGATGACTAGAAATATAATAATATACCTACATGTATATGAGTATATATTTCAGCACAGTACCTACATGTATATGAGTATATATTTCAGTACAGTAGCAGATGTAATATCTTGCAGGCTTACCAAGGCTCTGGGTTCTGTAAGAAACTCATATTTTAAACTGAACTTTGGTACCCCACCCAAACTGGACACTCCCACTCAAACTGGACACTCGCACCCCACCCAAACTGGACACTCCCACCCCACCCCAACCCAAATGCCGAGTGGCCCTGATCTTTATTACCAGAAAAACTTGGCAACAATCTGCCTTATTTAACAATATAAAATGTTTCAGGACTGAGAGTTACTAGAAAACATTCTCCAAGATAATAAATAATATTACACAGACAAAGTATTACCATAACCAGTGTACAGTACAGCTACAGCTATAACCATGACAATCAGTGTACAGTACAACTACAGCTATAACCAGGATGCCAGAATTAGAATAGAATTGTACAAATATAACTGTAGACTTACCACAAATCAAATAAGTATCGTAAGAGGATGTGTGACTCCATTTGTAATATGGATTTTCTGACTGCTTCGTCATATCTGTACGGTTAGAGAAAACATTGGTGTAAGTACTACTATTACACACACTATATATCTAGTATATCATGTACTGTTATATGTATAACCCTGTATATACATAGTTGGTGTAGTTGGTGGACATGCAGCGACACAAATCATCTGTACATTATTACATCTATCAAAGTATTTACATGTATATTCTAATCCCATCTTTATGGTAAGTATAGCATGAGTAAATTTCTGCATTCCATTAAATAATACATGTAGGTCGATGAAGTGTGAACACTTTATAGACTATTACGTATTTAGACTTGCCAACTAGTTGTTACATGCTGGTCACTTACTACATTTATATAATGGTCTGCATACTAGATATATAGTAAAGTGGAGGACGTACCTAGCTAAGTGTGTAATCAGTCTAATAGCCTCAGTCTCCACCAGATGCTTCAAATCAGGGGACGGGTTCAGCTCCAGCCCACAGTTTTTCTCCAAGCTAAATCAAAAGATGCAAATAACATCATATCCATGATAAAAGTAGATGCATGTACTTGTAGGATCTAACAAACTAGATGGTAGCATAAAAGATGGTGAAGATGAACAAAGGATTACAAGATGTAGATATAATGTACAAATTCTATCATCTACATGTCTTATACTCTATATCTACACTTACCTACACAACCTAGAGTGGGTTATCTGTAAAAATGGCCCAGTATCAGCCCCTAGACTGAGGACCTTCTCCCAGTCAAATGTATAATCTTTAAGTCTAGATAGCCTTAGGTCATATACTATAACAGCACTACTACTGAGACTCTCTGCCACCTCACCCAATTTATCACCAGTGGCTCTTGTTGCTACAATAGAGAAACTGGTCTATATAGTGAATAACAGCAATGTTGAACATCATACTATGCATTCATACGTAGGTCTACATGTGATGTAGTGTACAGACCTAGAATACTTATACTGGATTGAACTATTAACAAATCTATTATATTATAAGTTGATACTGGGAGGATCCCACACCAAATATACAATCAGCAACTCTCCCTGCCTGTCTACTCATGATAACAAGGTGTCACTAGTATTGGCACATAGGAGTTGTCTTCCCTTCAATTGAGCATGAGTTGTGTTATAGGCCACACATAAAGTAGACAATAATACAATCATAGTAAAAGATACATTATAAAATATTACATAAGGGGAATTGTCTTCCCTTCAAATAAGCATGATTTTTATTCTTCATTATTATTCCTAGGCATGACTTATATTCCACTGTAGACTGGATAACAGTTGACATGAATGAGCAGTCCTAGAAAGAGTTGCCTTGATTGCTGACGTCTTACGTGTCAAGGTTTACTTACTGTGTGTATTCCTCATCTTCTCTATCATTCTATGTTTAGCTTCATCTAGAATATCAGCCAATAAGACGGAAGTTCCTTTACGAGTACTCATCCCATGAACTCTACCGAATTTAACATGCTGTATCCTACAAATAAAAGTGGAATAATCTTGATGTTGTGTCTTCGGACCTAGATTTTAGGTACATGCCAATTTGCTCAAGACTGGTCCACTTCCGTCAGGGCCAAAAGCAAAATCCTCATTTGCGTGCGAGAAACCTGGGTGTGTCAATGAGCTAGGGATAGTTTCCTCCGACCAAGCAAGATCCCTGGTCATTATTCTTTTCGGTCTAGCTCGACTGGCCATCTTAGGAATTTCATTTGTGACCTAGGCCGGTCAAAGAGGTCGCAAAAACACCAACAGTTCCTGGTCTTAACATATTGTCCAAGTCTCAGTGAATTTCATATCACAAGAAGTTAGCTCCAGGAAAACTTGCAAATGATATACAACACCTGAGACTGTGACAGCTCAACACGAATATATCAAATACAGAATAACCTGCCTGCTACAGATAATTATTTAGTGTAGAGTTCACTTGTTAGATTCGAGAGTACTCACAGAGCATAGAATCATAGAATTCATATTTTAATTGAAGAACAAGTTACATTCAATTTCACTGAATGACTTTTGGCATCTTCAAACTATTTTAACTCACTGAGTGATATTGAGAACTTCACCACAGTCATGACTATTATCAGTTTCAGTTGGAAGAATTAATTTGAATCTTTGAGGAGAGGAATTAGTAGTATACAATACTTACAGAGAGGAGGCTGTAGCAGCAGGGGTAGTATCCCTCATTAGATGCAAATCATCCACGATATTACCAATCTTAGCTATGTGACTAGACTGACCATTGTCCACCTGTGATAATAACAACATGTAAGTAGTAACAGCCACAACAGTAGAAGTGCCAGTAGTAATAGTAGTAGTAGCAGTACTGGTAGTGGTAGCAGAAGCAACAGTAGTACACTGTAGTGGAGTAGTAGTAGTAGTAGTAGTAGTAGCAGTAGGAGCAGTAGTAGTGGTAGAAGTAGCAGCAGCAGTAGTACACGGTAGTAGTAGCAGTAGTAGTAGTAGTAGTAGTAGTAGCAGCAGCAGTAGTAGTAGCAGAAGTAGTATTGCTCCTAGTAATAGTACTAGCAGTAGTAGCAGTAGGATCAGTAGCAGCAGCAGCAGTAGTAGTAGTAGCAGTAGCAGTAGTAGTAGTAGCAGTAGTAGTAGTAGTAGTAGTAGTAGTAGTAGTAGTAGTAGTAGTAGTAGTAGTAGCAGTAGTAGTAGCAGTAGTAGTAGTAATAGCAGTAGTAGTAGCAGCAGTAGTAGTAGTAGCAGCAGTAGCAGTAGTAGTAGTAGTAGTAGTAGTAGCAGTAGTAGTAGCAGTAGTAGTAGTAATAGCAGTAGTAGTAGTAGCAGCAGTAGTAGTAGTAGTAGCAGCAGTAGCAGTAGTAGTAGTAATAGTAGCAGCAGTAGTACTGTAGTAGTAGTAGCAGTAGCAGTAGTAGTAGCAGAAGTAGTATTGCTCCTAATAATAGTACTAGTAGTAGTAGCAGTAGTAGGAGTAGTAGTAATAATAACAGTAGCACCATCACACTAACTCACCACGTAGAGTATATGATCAAACTTGTACTTCTTATATCTTGAGATGAAGGCTGCAATGTCTCTATAAATATGTATAATATAACTTACATGTACATTGTATATATCTATATGAATGTGCATACTACACGCTGTGTATATTCCATGTACATGTATATACATGTACATTGTAGGTATAACAATACTAGTTGACAATACTAGCTCTGAATCGGTAACTATACATGTGTAAATGTAGGTGCCTGTAATTGACCAGAATTTAGCCATAAATAATATGGCCGCTCAGATGGGACTGAAGATGCCACTGGCTTACGGTTAAGCTTGACCAAATAAAACCACTCCTAGACAGTTGTCATACTACAGTTCTGGATGAGAATTGGCCTACTGCCATGCATTCAAGACACCCACGGCAGAACTTGCTAGAAAGTTCCAGGCAGAAAGGCACCTATTTCTACTAACTTGCATGGATTTTAATGGAGTAGGAAACATCATAGTAATGACTGACCAAAGTACATGTATAGTTTGCAAATAAATATGTACATTTATGTATACCATACCTACTGATATACAGTGTAGAGCCATTACTCTTGAGTAGCACCACTTTATTACCTTGACCTTTGTTCCCGGGTAAAACAGCCTGATATGCTCCATCTCTATAAAATATATATTTACATGATAAATAGTTCAGTAGTTTACCCTGTTCTATCAGTATACTACATACTTACATATACCCTAGTTTACCCTGTTCTATCAGTATACTATATACTTACATATACTCTAGTTTGCCCTGTTCTATCAGTGAATCACACAACCGTCTAGCCGTCACATGATGCTCTGATTCCCACTCATAACAGTCAAATCTCACTCCTAACCTCTGCAGGTATAATACAGTATGTGTTGGTAAACTATGTGATAACTGAAACCTATCACATGCATCTACCTACTAACGGATAAATGAGGCGTATCTCTAACTGTGTCCAAGCTTCGTAGTTAATCTCAGTAAGTGTATACCAGAGCTATATACATGCAGTTCACCAAGTTGGCTATAAATTATTTTCTACTGAAACTGTACATAGAGTATATTCACCTTGTATATTTTATTATTATTCTCTACAGTGGCTTCCCGGATCATCTTCCACAAGCTGTGTACGTCCTCTTTCTCTGAAATAGTGCACACATCCTTGAACTATAGAAATACTGAAAGGTCGGTCACTCAGACACTCTACCCTAGGATCTAGAGCAGTGGAGTGAAAGCTTGGGCTATACTATACCACAGATACATCATCACATATCACGGATATATCATCACATATCACAGATATATCATCACATATCACAGATATATCATCACATATCACAGATATATCATCACATATCACAGATATATCATCACATATCACAGATATATCATCACATATCACAGATATATCATCACATATCACAGATATATCATCACATATCACAGATACATCATCACATATCACAGATATATCATCACATATCACAGATACATCATCACATATCACAGATATATCATCACATATCACAGATACATCATCACATATCACAGATATATCATCACATATCACAGATATATCATCACATATCACAGATATATCATCACATATCACAGATATATCATCACATATCACAGATATATCATCACATATCACAGATATATCATCACATATCACAGATATATCATCACATATCACAGATATATCATCACATATCACAGATATATCATCACATATCACAGATACATCATCACATATCACAGATATATCATCACATATCACAGACATATCATCACATATCACAGATACATCATCACATTTCACAGATACATCATCACATATCACAGATATATCATCACAGATATATCATCACATATCACATACTGCATATATACATGTACATGTATACTTGTATATGTTTTCAGATACCTTGATCCAGATCTGTACATGCTCTTTCAGCCTCTAAAGCTATCTCTGGGTTTGTGTCTTTTAACTGATTCATTTTAATGTAAAGCTCAAGTAAATGTTGTATTGCATTCTCTTTCAACTGTGTTCTGTCTCCAAACAGACGGTATCCAGCTGTGATGAGACCTGTATGTAATATGCACAATGTAGATACTCACCCTATAGCTAACCTACTACACGTACATGTATATATAAGCCTATATACAGAAGTGGAGTAACAAGGTACTCAGTAAAGCTACAATGTATATACTCACCAAACTGAGTACCCCAGTCCCCGAGGTAATTTATTTTAGTGACAGTATCACCCAGGGCTGAGTACATGGTAGAGAGATAGTTTCCTATAAGTGTAGATCTCAAGTGTCCTGCGTGAAACGGCTTGGCTATATTAGGAGAACTACAGTAAAAGGACAGTATGGAACGGCTTGGCTATATTAGTGGATTTACAGTAAAAAGAGAATTTAGTACACATTGGTAGACTTGGTATCATGAGATGAAGCAGAACTAAAGAGAAGAGGGTGAGTCACTGTAGCAGTGAACATAGGATGACACAGGAACAGTGAGGCTATATGTTGAGCTACATGAACCCATAAGTAATGACAGTGGCAGTCAGCAGGTCAATAGCAGGGTGTAGTTTCAGGCTATAGTTGTCATACCTGCACGCTGGGGGCACACCAGTGTGTCACCAGAGGATGGTGATTGAAAGAACAGCGCATAGATTTAGACAACAGAAATAATCATCTAGCTCTAGCCAACCACAGTCCGTGCTGAAACGGCCAAGCAAAGAGGTTCAACAACTCCAAACTGCTAGTCTAGCTCTAATACATGTAGATGGACTTGGCAGAGTAATTGGTTGAAGCAATAGCCAACATGCAGCAAGATGTTTGTTAGTGGTGATATGATTGGTTTATCCAGCAGATATGTCGGATTGCTCTTAGCCAATAGCAGCGGACTACTAACCTGAAGTCAATAACTATGTTCCTGGGTTGTCTTCTGCTTAAATCCCCATTGCTCTCTATACTCCAAGCATGAATGTCACTATTTACACCATGAGCACCGTGTTTAGAGATCACTGTGTTGAGAACGCATGACTTAAACGTGTTGATATCTAAATAGAAGTCCGACATAACAGATTTCTTGGAGCACGTTGTCCGTATATTCTGTATTAGAGGATCTGTAGCTTTATATCCAGACTGCTCAGCGAGAACATTGAGGGAGGAGCTTATATCAACACTTTGTTTGGGATGAAGTAGCCTGAGGCTGACCTGTCCATTATCTCTTCCCCTAAAACCGTGTACAATGAGTATGTAATAGCCATCTAAATAATATACTGTTTAGGGCAAGCCATAAGAAGGAGCAGATACAGCCTTAGGACTTACCTAGTCTGTTTATTCGGAAGCTGGAAGGAGAGAAGGTGAGCAAACTTCTCAGCTAAGCAGTGATCTCTGCATATCTAGAATGATATAGGCCTATACATGTACTGTGTATATACTAGAGGTGCTACATCTGTTATACTGACATATACAGCGAAAAGTACATGTATCTCATCCGACTAGAAATGCTTGCTGTTAGACTGGTTGGCTGTTACAATGTTGGCTAGATTCTCTTACATAATCCTGTACTTACCTCGTATGTAACAGCTTTACGACTTACCCCGTATGTAACAGCTTTACGACTTACCTCGTATGTAACAGCTTTACGACTTACCCCGTATGTAACAGCTTTACGACTTACCCCGTATGTAATAGCTTTACGACTTACCCCGTATGTAATAGCTTTACGACTTACGTCGTATGTAATAGTTTTACGACTTACCTCGTATGTAATAGTTTTACGACTTACCTCGTATGTAATAGTTTTACGACTTACCTCATATGTAGCAGCTTTACGTAGTGAGTGAATATCAGTTATCCTCGTTGATATTCTCATCTCTCAACCCTTGGGTAGAAATTCAACTTTGGTGAACGTGTTTGACTAGCATATAAATCCAGAGATGAGTCTAAAAAAGGAACGATATGTAGGTCTACGGTAGATTCCAAACCTAAAGCAGTAAGTAAATGTAGGCATACCCTACAGCATTACAGACAGTCAAGATGGATTTCACCTAGAAAATATATAAAATTGGTGACACGAAGAAATGTTTACTCTTGTCCACTGTCTAGTAAATATTAGCAATATCAAATATAGAACTGATCATCTACATCTACATCAGACTGCTTATTAGGGCAAATGGGTTGAACGATAATAATCTATAATGATAGAATTAAAATAATAATAAATTTATATTTTAAAAAAGAGGACAAAACATACAATGTATACATTCACATTGTCATTGTCATTGTAAATATGGTAAAAAAATTAGGTACTGCATTCCATTCTGTATCTTCAAAAACCTCCTGGTGCAGTCAAGATGCATGCAGCCTGCATGCATTTTGACTGCAGGCAAATTAACAGAGGCCTGCAACTATATTATTGCAGGCCTCTGTTAATTTGCTTACTACTCTACTAGTCGTCCATCCCAGTCAGAGCCCTGATGTCCTTGATTGGATGGTTCTAGGAAGAAATAGACCTAGACTCTAGGTCTATTTCTTCTATTTGTTCTATCACAGCTCTATGATTGATAGAGCTGTGATAGAACAAACATATTCATATTCGATATTGATATTATTAAATTATTACTAAATTATTGAGTTTATTAGTTAGTAAAGTATTAGTTACTAATGATATGGGAAGACCCAAAAAGCTCGAAAGTGCTAACATAAATGTACATTACATGAAATTTATTTGCATTACTGCTGCTACTCTATTATGACAGTGTAAATGGAGATAACATCCAGATCCAGCTCATCTCCACTATCTGACTATCATGCTAATTTAAACAAGCACATGAACATTTTCCTTCCTCCCACAAGAGTAGAGAAACAGGAAGTCCGCGACAATTGGTTAGATTGCTAAATACTGATAAACTATTGGTCGAAAAAAGTACACTACCATTGGCTACTTTTCTGTTGCCTAGGAATTGAGTGGTGTTCGTGGCTAGCCGGCTCGGCTTTAGTATACCCGCATTTAAAAGTGAATATAGTGGTAGATTTTGCACTACAAAAAGGCTAAGAAAGCTGGAGATTGTACATTGTCGCCTTTGCTTTCAGCTTCTGTTATTTGAGAAGTGAGCTGCGGTCGTAGGATTACCTTGCCCACGAGTACAATTTTATTTCACACATCGATAGTGATATTATAATGTGTTTGTTTAGATGTTATATAGCTGGCAGTGTTACTGGTTTAATTTAGCCATTCTACCATTGATTGATTACTACTTGATTGGGATTTCGACATTTTTATTTTTATTTAATTTAGTGATTTACATTTGATCACTTGATTTTATGTTAATTTTTGTTTTCATTTTAAGTTCCGACACCAGTTACACAGACCAGCACCTTCTCAGTGAATAAATAACTAAGAGTTAGATTGGAATGTTACCCATTCAATTTACATTATATCTTATATGATTATTATTATAATTATTATTATTATAATAATACAATGATAATCACAAAAACATAAATCATATCATTTCATCAAGTCTGAGACTGTATGATGCTTTGAGCCTGTATGTGTATTCATCTTTATTGACCTTTTTTAAAATGATTTTTACAGATTCTGGTGAAGTATATAATATAATTAAATACAGCACTAACGCAGGGCGCACCCAGGGTTAAAAATGATTTTTATTTTCATCTCACTCTAGGGATGTCACCAACAGTATAATATCATATTGGTATTGCTGAAATTGAACTTGATGTTCCAGATTTTTGAATCTAAAAAGTACCTTGCCAGTTACATACAAATATTTGTGATGTTGATATTGTACTTGTAAATAGAGCATAAATGCAGTAGTATGTATATTGTGTACAATAGTAAAAATATAGCAGTCACCATAATGGGGATGCATGGATTGAACTGGTATGCATGTAGTTATTCGATATTCTAATCCACATGTTGCAAAAAAACATCATTCAACAACACATCTTATGATTTATGTTTTAGACAGTGAGAAGTAGACCTTCAGGCAGAATGACAGCACCTATCGGACAACTAGCCCTCACAAAACCGGCTCCAGATTTTTGTGGTACTGCTGTGGTCAACGCAGACTTTAAAACAATTAAACTAAGTGATTACAAAGGGAAATATCTTGTCTTTTTCTTCTATCCACTTGATTTGTAAGTTATCTCAATTTTTACTATTAATCAAGGCTAACAGGCAAATAAGCGCATTGTGTGGTACAACTGCCTGTGTGTGCTTACATGTACATGTATAATAGTTTATAATGTTGATTTATACTTGAGCATTTACGGAGCTGGTAAAACATATCCTGTGAACAAACTACATGCATATTCACCTTGCACAGTAAATATCCAACAGCCATGTGCTCGAAGGGTGGCCGATGCTATAATACACTAACAATATACTGTGCAGGTGGTGTCATGGCCACACATATCTCTGACATGCTTTTCTTTTGCTTCCAGCACATTTGTATGCCCCACTGAAATTATTGCATTCAGCGACAGGTCTGAGGAGTTCCGAGCAATCAACTGCGAGGTGAGTGATGTCAGTTCTTGTCCAGAGCAACTCTCATTTTCTATATTGGTACTAAACATTACATGTTTATTTTGTGCGGTCTGCTTACACCATTTTTTGGAACTATGACATTGCCAAACTACCGCATGATGAAAAATTGGTATAGCAAGTTTGAAAAGCCACAGACGTTTTATTGGTACAAGTTTTAAAGGAAACAATTAGCCTGTTACGATGATGTTTTGAATAACTACTAAGATAAGCATGCACTCTTAGCCCTTTGACATTACTCTTTTCACATTTGACCGTGTAAGACTGACTACAGTGTATGCCCGCACCAAAGGCTGCATTTTCAACAACAACAGCAAATTCTGTTGTTTATTAACCACAGTGCTGTATAATGATTACATACAACATTGGAGATTTGTAGTTGTCTAGCTATTTTTCTGCATCTTCCGCATGTTAATCAGTCACCTGTCTGCTATGGGTAGTTCAATGTACCTAGAAGAAATCTACTACAATATTATTCACTTTAGAGTCTAGGTAATATTGATCATACACTCGTTTTAATTTAATATTCTTTCAGCTGTACATTACTGCCTCAGAATGCTAATTACCTCTCAGCTGTTTTAATTAGACTAGTCTAAGTAATTAAATAAATAGATATGGTTCTCATAGTTTATACCAACATAATCAAGTTCGGCCATGGGTAGCATACATCCCACAACGATACAGTGCACTGAAGTAGCAATAGGGCCAACCTTGCACTACTACAAAGCTTACAAGAATGGCCCACAGGTCTGACCTGTTGCTTATCATGTGTACTTATGACAAGCGCATTGGTACAACCTCTGCACTAGGTCCGAGTCTGTTCTGCTTGTCCTGAACTATCCTAGCTGCTCCAGGCTGCCAGTTCCGCTGGGAACTAGGCGTGGGGATCCCCAGGATAGCCTGAAGAATCACTATTGATTGTAAGTAGAGATATGCCTTTATAGGAAAAAGTGCGGCGTCTTTTATATCAAATCTACTTTTACCGAGAGATCTGGGGGCCCGATTACATTACTACAGGTTATTCAGAATTGGTCAACCATGAAATGGGCATACATGGAGCGAAATGGGCATACATGGAGCGAAATGGGCATACATGGAGCTCATCTATTTACAACTCATGCATGCAATGTTAATAATTTAATGTTCGTGTTATAGAGATTGTCTTGCTCAGTTCTCTACTGTGCATAATATAGATGTTCATAATATACTAGGACTCTCAGGCTAAGTTTTGCTTGGATCTACGTGACTGAGATTTTAAGTCCCACTTGGTGCATATTGAGCAGCTTTGTTAACTGATCATATGATAATTAGCATGCACACTGCTGACTCAATATATGTTTATTACTGTAGGAAGCAGAATGGTCAGTAATTGAATAGCTAGGAATTTGATTTTGGTATTAGTATCTGAACAAATAGACAAGTTGATGTCTCCGATATTAGTTCCTAACACTCTAACATTAGTTCTAATATTTTGTAGGCATATGTGTAGAAAGTACATGTGGTGTATTACGGGTAAAGGGACATTTGAAAAATGTCAGTTAGAAACAGGATGTTCTAAAAATGCTTGTGTGTAGTTGGGGGTCGGGGTTTGAACGATTTCGGAACGTCCTGTTCCAAATTGAAATTTTCAAACAGTCGCCAATTCTGTATTATGGTGATTTGTGTAAACTTGTAGGTAGTAGCATGTTCTACAGACTCGGAGTTCAGTCATTTAGCCTGGATAAATACCCCTCGTAAACAGGGAGGACTCGGAAACATGAGTATCCCTCTGCTAGCTGATAAAACCTGTGAAATAGCCAAGAGATACGGAGTGTACAAAGAAGACCAGGGTCAGTTTCTAACATGCATTACATAATATTAGGCCTATATGGTTGTCTATCTAAGGATTTTACCCCGTGAAAGATGTCCATGCAATCTTTATCCAAAGCATACATACGAGTATACTGTGATTTTTCAAACATACTGCATTTCCAAATCATTTTTATTTACATGTATATCTGCTAAAAATAGCTGTCAAGGGATTGCCTCCATGTTTGTACACAGATACGAGTAGTTCTTCTAACTTCTGTTTTCGAAGTTGTCGTCTCTGCAAGTGTTGAAACAGCAGCAGTAGACAACTCTAAAATCAATGCTGTATAGCTTATTGAACAATGCTGTCACTTGTTTGATGACAGTTATTCACACTGTTACTGAACAGCCATAACATAATACTTGTAAATATGCACATTTAATGGTTTTAGGTGTTGCATTCAGAGGTCTCTTCATTATAGACGACAACGGAAATCTTCGTCAGATGACCATCAATGATTTACCAGTAGGCAGGTCTGTAGATGAAACACTTCGTCTTGTCCAGGCCTTCCAGTTTACAGACAAGCATGGTGAGGTGTGTCCAGCTGGCTGGAAGCCAGGAAAGGACACCATTAAGCCTGATCCCAAAGGCAGCAAATCATTTTTCCAGAAGAAGTAATCATACCTGACTTTGTAGTTATAAACAATAATATTGTGTTTGTAAATATTCAAGTTGTCCATTCTGCTACGCAACAACGGAGAATGTATAGTTTAGAATGTAAAACTACTAGGCTGGGTGAAGATAGCAAATCCTGCTGTGGTAACATTCCTTCTCCCTTACCTTGGTTTTACATTCTAAACCACACCTCTCTCATAGCTGCAATGGTGGTTTCCCTAGGGTGGGCTTTCCCACTGACAATTAAATTCCAACAATGCCTTTACCATGGGTACCCTACTCCTACATTTAACAGTTTTAGATATTCATTAGTGGAAACTTACTAACTATAAGTAGAACAAAGTTTGCAATTGTTTGTTGTACCACTGTCCAGTTTTACTAATTCAGTTTACTTTTTGTACAAGCTAGATCTCAACTTTTCTGTAATCTCAAACCCACTTTTTCATTGTATTTATTACTAACCAGCTAACTGGTCTACCTGCTGTGATATTGTTGTGCTAATCTTGTATTCTATTTTGTGATATTAATAAATCTCAAGGAAGTTGTGTATGGAATCCATGTTCTTCTCAGTGCAAACCTTCCGAGTGGGGGAGGGAATCTTTTGTTTGGACTACAGTTTATATGGGGTTTTGAACAGTGGAAAAGGATGAATGTGTCCAGTTTATGAGAGTCAATGTTTTTGTAAAAGGTTTAGTTATAATGATTGCCGAACTGCGTAGCCAATTCTCAGAAGCTTGTATGAGCTCTGGAGTTAACCAAACTAGCCATAAACTCTCCTACATACAGAAAATCCTAGACAAATCAAGGATGGAGCCTACAGCACACAAAGACATGGGAGAAAGCCAGTAGTTGATATCAAGAGGTTTCAAAGAAGCCACTATATCTAGGCTGTGGACAACATGACAAATTTAGTCACCACTGTAACAGTGGGGGAACAAATCCCAACAGACTAGGCTGTGACTGTATAAGAAATTTAGTCACCACTGTAACAGTGGGGGAACAAATCCCAACAGACAAGGCTGTGACAGGTTGACCAGACATCAGGCTCAGTTAGACCCACCCACAACTACCGGTATGGTAGGGAGGCCCTGTGAAAAGCCAATGCACTCCTTTAGCATTACATGTAGTAGTCGTTTAGTATGAGCAGCCAGCCCATCACTGAACCTGGTGAGCCTGATGCCTCCTAAGCTGGATGCTATTACGAATATGAGAGTGTCACCACTGTACCAGTGGGGGAACAATTCCCAACAGACTAGCGCTGTGACCAAACTGAACCAACCCCACCAGAAAGTATATTATTATTCAGTAGAAAATTTGTTGGAATCCCAAATCAAGACCAGTAGTAGGGTTATGAATGATTGTGGTAATTTATATAATGGATTCACAAATTTCTGGTGAAGTTGTTAATCATAAATCACTTGCCTGAAATTGATTCACTCTTCTACTAAACGCTGCTACAGGTAGCAAGTCTAAAACAATAAGCACAATCCAACATCAAAGAAAAACTGCATATTATTCAGTATTTTCTAGCTCTTATTTTCCTGACAAAAATGTAGTGAATTCAGTGGTTTAGTTTAAGTGAAGGTTAGAGCTCAGAATGTAATATAATTTAACACTAGTAGAATAGAATGTATCATAAATGATTTTCTAATACTATAAATTGTTTTCTAGCACACTCAAGTGCTATACCTATATCTCTCTAGTACTGTACCCACCTTGTGATAAGATCTATATAAATGTCATGCTGCAACTTGTTTTATTCACATGTGGATAACATTGTATATACAATACAGCTGACATAGAAATGTGCTGTCTAATCTTACAAAAAGCTTCTACCATTGAAAGGATACCATAATATGTTATGAAGTGCGTGTGGATATAAGACAAAATCAGTGCTGTTACAAGTTAAAATTATAGTAGAGTCACCAACCATTAGAATAGGTTGGGGGAGTTCATAACGTCCCAACAGCTGTTGATAGTATACAGCTGTGACAAGCACTTGCCTGCCCCTAGTTGGTGGATTCTAGACTGCAGGGGTGAGTAACTCCTACCTTGTTGAGTCCAACTAACAGTTAGAGTGGTGAAGAGGGATAATCGTATCACCTACCAGCTTATAGATTAGTAAATATATACAGTCATAGTTACATTACTTGGACAATAGAGCGATGGGTTCCACTAGTGGCAGGGTGTATCTAGTATCTGATCATTCCAGAGGAGTAGTGTATACTGGAGCTGCCAGTAACACCACCAGTATACCTTGGTAGTTTAGCCCTCTTTTCTTCCTACAACACAAGTGATGGTTGGTAGAGTATAGTCTAAGAAAAGCTAACTGGTACTCACCTTGTGCTAGTAACACACACTCTAGAAGGGTAACATAATCTACACAGTGAGACAAGCAAGCAAAGACTATTACTAGTTGCTTATTTCTAGAAAGTAGATGTAGAGTTGGTGAATGACACTCTGTAGTCAATAGGAGAAGGTACATGGAAGGGATCCACCTAGATATTATGTAGGTCTCCTGCAAGTATACAGAGAGAACAAGCACCTGCAAGTATACAGAGAGAACAAGCACCTGCAAGTATACAGAGAGAACAAGCACCTGCAAGTATACATAGAGAACAAGCACCTGCAAGTATACATAGAGAACAAGCACCTGCAAGTATACAGAAAGAACAAGCTCCTGTTAGAACCAGTGATGAGATGACATATTGACCGAGTATATAGTGTATCAGTGTGTGAACTTACCAAAGATATATCCTCATCAGGGTGAACAATAATCTGACCTGAGCCTGAAGCGTCTATCTTCCTGATTCCAGAAGGTAAGGCTGCCTTACCAGCGTCCCCTCCCGCCGCATTAGTTACTGTAGTCTGAGGAGAAGTGGGCTGAGGAGCTCCTGGTGGTGCAAACGATGCTGATCCTGGCGCCATGCTGTTACTCTCTGCCTGTGCTGACAACGATGGTTGTGGGGGTGCCTGAAAGTGCAGCAGTAGTTGTAGTAGTAGTAGGTAGTAGCAGTAGTAGTGGCAGTAGCAGTGGTAGTAGTAGTATTAGTAGCAGTAGTTATAGTAGCAGTAGCAGTTATAGCAATAGTTATAGCAGTAGTGGTAGCAGTAGTGGTAGCAGTAGTAGTAGTAGTGGTAGATAACAATGTATTTAGTAGTAAAGCTGGATTGCTGTTGTACCTGTGAAGTGGCTGCAGGGAAAAGAGGTGGTCTCATCGGTCCAATAGCAGGAGGGGGCTGAGGTGGAGGTGGTCTCCACATTCCAGGTGGTGGTCCTCCCATACCCATACCTGCCACCATACAGAGACATTGTGACATCAATGGTATGTAAACTAAGCTAACAATGTACTACTTGTATTATGTCACCATCTGCAAGTACCTACCAGGTGGAGGTCCGCCCATTCCAGGTGGTCCCATCCCAGGAGGTCTGTTGAACATCATAGGTGGTGGTCTCATGCTCATTGGTCCTAGAAAGAGGGATCAGTATACTCTAGGTAACAGTTAGAGGCTTGAAGCATACACGACATCAAAATCAACTACTCATAACAACAAGCCTCTTACAAATATGGGTGGTATTGAATTGGTAAGCTATTTTAATTCTACTTACCCATAGGACCACCAAAGTTGGGGCCTCCAAAATTGGGCCCACCAAAGTTTGGCCCTCCAAAACCAGGACCACCCATGTTTGGGGGCCCAAAACCAGGCCCAGGAGGTCTCATGCCTGGCTGGTTAAACTGTGGATTCCCCTGTAGATTGTGTTGATTAGCTCCACTGTTACTGGACTCACCGCCTGCCAAATACTTGATTAGATACATATTTACATTTTTAACAATTTTGCTCATCAACTTAGATTCAATTAACCCCATGTTAAAGTTAACACATGCACAATACCAACTCTTAACCCCATGTTAAAGTTAACACATGCACAATACCAACTCTTGCCCTTATCCAGGTGGGTGTGTAAATTGCACCTGAGATTTCAGAATAATGCATGTTCCAATGGTAAGAAGTACCCTCACTTCTAACAGTGGTTAGACCTTACATTGTTAAGATATACAAACTCTCATCCTTCATTTCTGATGGTGAATATTTGTCTGGTTAGACCACAAACCTGAAGGTTGATTTGAGCCCTTCTTCTCGTGTGCAATGATGTCTTCCTCTGGTATACCCTCCATTCCATAGATCTCTATCTCTGTGCTGTCTCTTCCAGGAACTGCATTGTGAACCTTCTCTAGCTTCTCTTTGTGTACCTACACGAACCAACAACCTAAACTAAACTCTGCAGACACACAGAGATACATCCGATCGGAAGCAGACACACAGAGATACACCTAATTAGAAGCGGGGTCAATCAGACACTAACCTGAGCACAGTGTATCTGTAGACCTGGTCCTGTGTACAGCTTCTTATGGCAGATATGACATTTGAAGTGCTTTGCTTTCTGATGCTGGATAAGAATCTTCTCATCATCAAACTCTCGGTTACAATACCTGAACACTTAGTCAAGGATTCTCATCAATTATAGATAAGGGTTAGATACATTCCAGTAGGTACAACTGAATGAATGTATAACCTATACATGACAATTATAGATAAGGGTTAGATACATTCCAGTAGGTACAACTGAATGAATGTATAACCTATACATGACAATTAGTTTTAATAAAAAGATTGAGCTTACATGTTTGAGAATCAAAACAGGCTACATTTACATAATTATGACAACTACAGAATGAGACACTGCAAAACTAAACATCATGCTAATGAAAGGCAGAGCTGTGAGAATATCTGTTCACTAACACTTGGTAATGCGACGCAACTGGGAAATTAATTTCTCTTCACACTTATTTTCAGGAATTTGAAAATCATAGTGACAATGGCATGAGAGCACTAGCTAAATGAAGATAAAGGATACCAGCACCACGGCTTTGATTGCTTTTTCTTCTTTCTCCCCATTTTTATTTCTGACTATGCCACAAACCCCAAGGTTTCCGCACGAGATAATCAACTTCTTGAACTAGTAAACATCCGATCAGAACCAGAAAACAAAAGGTTCGCTGAAACAATGAGTAAATATATCTGCATTTATCCTGTGCATGGCATGTTCACGTAATATCAAACACCAATTTAGTCGAAATTAAAATTAGGAGAGTATAGTAAAGCCCTAGATAGTATAGTAATTGCCATCAATAGGGCACATCATTCAGTATAATAGGGCATATCATTCAGTCATGTGATCAATTAACTTAATTTCATGCATTTTTTAATCACTAATGGTCAACATATAAAAGTTTCGAAAAACTACTGATGGTTGATATCGTGTAACTCAAGTAATTCAAGTAGACCACTCGTTAATTAAATCACATTGAAGTAGTTTAAAGCATCGATAGTGAGCCTGCAAAAGCTCTGTACAGGAGAATGAATCAGGTAACTCTTGCTCTGTGCCATTTTCAGAACCAATTAGCGTGCCAAGCATGACCAGAAAAATTTTCCAACCACACCTGGTACAATGGATTGAAGTCAACAATACAGCTGAATAAAAATTTAGAAATTCATATTTAAAACCAATAAAAGATATTATAATATAGGCTACCACATGTTTTCACTATTGACTATATTATATTAAATTAAAATTTAATTGCAATACAATTCTTATTCTAATATTTATTAATTATAGGCCTATTTGGTGTTTATTCGTATTATCCCAGCTACCATAACTTCAATGTTAGATTTAAAATTAGTTTTTAACAATTTTCAAGCACATGGTGGCAAGAATCTGCTCTAAGAGCCCTAGGCCTATCATTAGTCTTAGAACAGCACATCTGTCATTAATTTCAATAAAAGTTACCATCGTTGTATAGGCTAAAATAAAATTCCTTATTTTATTAATAATATAACTATTATAGGCCTATTATTAATAAAATGAAAATAAACTGTTAACTGTGAATGTTAGTTATATGTTTATGTTATATTTATTTTATAATAATTTCAATTTAATAACATAAACATATAACATTCACATTACATTTAAGATTTAACCGTTATTTTAATGTGACACTATCTATGATTATATTGTATATTATAATTATCAGTATCGATTATCGCTATGATAACAATTATTTATACAATATTACCATTATTATTATTATATAATAATAAGCAGAGATGCCAGACTCGAGTTAAAGACTCTCACTCGAGTTAATTCAAGCAACATTTTATGGCTCATTATAAAGACTCGTAACTTGAATATACAGCTGTCAAAAACTTGTGACTTGAATTGTAATCCAATTATGGCTATGATCAAAGACTCTCAACTTGCACATCATTATATTGAAATATAATATTCAATAACTCGAGTTTTTATTGGGCAGCTGTGAATTGTAATAAATAAAAATAACCACAGTTATAACCACCAACCACAACCACAATTATAACACATTTTACACTAAAACTGTGACATTTTGCTTAGAAATTTGAACTTCTAACACCATTTCTTAACAAAATTTCACCATAAGCTAAACAATAACCCAACAACTCTATAAAAAGACTCGAGTTAAACAAGAAAAGAATTGAATTGAAACTTGCTTGTAGTGAACTTGGATAACTTGACAAAAACTTGAGTTTCTGGGGATATGTAAATATTTAACTCGTAACTTGAAAGTTTTTATCTGTCACTGAAAGAATTGACTTGTAACTTGAAAAGTCACATCTAAGAGTTGGCCATGGAAACTTGAGTTTCCAAAATAAAACTTGCACACATCTCTGATAATAAGTATAAATAATGTAATCCAGAATTTTAATTACTTCTTTACTCAATTACTGCTCTTCCCTTCCCACAAGGACGAAGGTGAACTTGGCAAAATATAAATGCAAGCCAAAATTTGCGAGAAAGCCTATCAGCTTAGTGGCTGTCAATCAATGATACGCGGTATTACTGCAAACGGCAGCCGATTGCTGAATTCTACATTTTTATGATTTAAAATATTAAATTATATTCATCAACCACAATAATCATAATACACTTTGTGTGGCTTCACTCAATAGGCTAAAACTCTCGGTGCTCAGTATAATTAAGGAAGGCAGTAATTATACCTGCTATCTAACAATTCTGGCGTTAAAAATGGCACGAGTTCTACGCCCAAATCCATTTACAAAACAATCTCGGAGAGCTAAAATGCAGCCGCGCTTGTCCTGACCTAGATCTCTTAGCCCCGAGCCATTGGCTCCATTCCAAAGATCTTTGTCCATTCTACTCAATAAATTCAAAAGGCTCGAGAACCAATCAACTTGTAGGCCTATCTTTACTATAAAATATTGTAATAACCAACTGCATAAACTAGCACGAACTCGAACTATCAACTTGGATATTCACACCACTGGCTCTACCTTGGCCTTGGAATATTATCTGCTAATTATTCTATTGTACTTTCTCATTTCACCATGATTTGGTTCATGAACTGAAGCCAAGCATAAAAGTAAATATAATATGATGTAATTATAATTATAATGAATATAGCAAATATATCAATAAGTATGTACTTGTAGTATATATAGGCCTAAATAAAATATCATCATGATCATGATGATCATGATGATCATATGAAATGATAATCATAATGATTGATATTTTTTAATTTTATTTATTATTATTTACATCAAATGATCAGAGCGTTGTAAAATCTAAATAAATAGTAGTTATTCATATTCTTGTTATAGAGTAAGTTTTGTATTGTTACTGTAATAATAATTGTTATTTGACTAATTTGTATATAATAATAAATGAATGTTATAATAAGGTAATGCATAAGAGTTTTATATAATAATAACATTATATTATTAATTATATAGTAATAGTTGATAGTAGCAATTAATTACAATAGCTATATAGTATATTATGTATGCTTATACTATATAAACTAGCTATTACTATATACAAGGAGTCTTACTCCTTGCTATATATATATAAAACTGGGCTACTGAGTACAGTAGAATATAAGTATTATTGCATATCAATAAGCTATGACTATAGTGTGTGTAACATAGCCTAAACATGATAACAAACATGTGTATAATCGTAATTAGTCAAGAACAAAATTTAATTAGAATTTAAATAACTATAATATAACTACTGGGCTACTACTACTTGACTAACAATAACTATCACTGGACTATCCCAATGATTATGATATTATCTATAACATGTAGTTAATTAATACTAATACTAAATACCTGTAAGCAAACTACAACTACAACTATTTATTCTGTAGTTCTCTATTTCTGTAGGTCTACTTTTTCATCTTTAATCTGCATGAGCTGATTGATATCCTGCCAGCGTCGACTAATATTCCTATAGCCTATTATGAACTATTACAATATGCTAATCATATTTATAGTTATAGTTACAGTTATAGTTGCAGACTAGACCTACAGAGTTCTTTTTTTTACAATATAGGTATGCATTTTTCAGTATAGCTTACTTAATTGTCAATTTAGATGAGTGGAGAAAACAAGGAGAAGCCTTCAGTTCCTGGACGCCCTGTTCCAGCCCATCCGCAGCCCACCTGGCCTACGATGGGTAAGTAAAGATATGTGGTTAGGTCATCTAAGTACTAGGGCTATCATATTGTCAATCAATGAGTCTTTGTAGACCATGGACTGTAACTGTGGAGTATAGCTTTGATAACTGAACTATTTGGAACCAAGGTGCAATATCTATAGACATAATATCTCTATGGCTATGGTATGGCTATGCAAGAGTATGCCAGTAATATAAGCTGTGCTCCTACAGTATAAAATACCATCGAGTATGTACATTACTATACATTATGCATAGTCTGTTATAATAGTGACAGCTTGGATGTCAAGTTGTTGTTGAAGAGGAATAATTAATGACTAGGGATTAGATATTACCAACTACTGTTGATATGAATCACTAGGGTTTCAATAATATGCATTGTAAATGAAAAACAAGTTGTCAGTCCAAAGGATAATTACATTACTGTATAAACTCCTATACCTACATGATCATAACTACCTGTTATAATTATCTCCAGTACAGCTATTTATATCTACATGATCATACTACCTGTATATCTACAGTACAGCTACATGTACTACTATACTGCATATAACACACACTGACTCTTCTGTACAATGTACACCACGGTCAGTTTCATATAATAGGTTATGTTATAGTAGTAAGCCTACATACTGTACCCTACATGTAGTAGTTACTTGGACTGAAATATCACACGTGGTTTGAATCTATTTGACATTACATGCAATAGATACATATACATGTGTTTAGCTGAATATTTATTGGTGTACATGTACACTGCATATCATAGCATGATAGTATACCAGGTATGTGAGGGCATAGCAATAGTACACTGTATTACACTACTAGTTCACCCTGTCCACTACTAGTGGAGAATTGTGGTCACTGTGTGTGTAAATATGAGTGGAGAGTAGTAATATAGAATACCTGTACTGTTACAGGTTGACTTGTATTACATGTACAGTGTACTGTTACTAGTACTCTCTTATGTACACATGAACAAACAGACTACCTCTACTGCTACTACTGTACATGTACATTGGATACTACAATAAATAGTATTCTCTGAGCTGTGTTGGTTAGCTTACACCAGTTAAGTACTAGGTGTACCAGTTAAGTACTAGGTGTACGATGTTATGTTGTGTATCAAGTTACTACAGTCTTGTATTTGTTATATTAGAGAGCCAACTGGTTGTTTGTTCAAATAAATTAGCATACAGATACATACATGTACATGTAGTATACTATAAATTACTAGCATATACAATAACATATGCAATATGCTTCATGTACTACATGTACTGTATGTACACTTCGTTCATGCTGGATATGAGATATACTACATAAAAATACTACTAGTATTGTTATCATATTTATTATATATATGCACTGTCTACATACAACTGAGCAGTATAATACACTACCTATTATATGGTATTGATTATTCTATTATGCACAATGTAAATGTCATCAGTATGACTAAGTCCACTATGACATACGTGTGTATTATATAGCACAGTGGAACATGTAGTTGTATATACCTTCTCTACTCCATGGTTGTATACACGCTGCTATTGTATAATCCTATACAATATAATTCATTCCAATACAAGTTTGAATTGTGCATACAATCTGTTGATTGGGAGGGATAATAGGCCCAGCTACTATTTCATAATACTAGCAACTAGCAACATGTACCCCCCCACCCCCAGCTACTATTCCATAATACTAGCAACTAGCAACATTTACCCCCCACCCCCAGCTACTATTCCATAATACTAGCAACTAGCAACATTTACCTGACTGGACTCTAAATTCTGTTGTATATGATTACCCCTCCCCCCCCCCTCCACCTTTTGGAGATATGTTCCTGATATCTGCAGGCTATATGCAAGTACAAGTACATGTACATAGTGTGATATATACATATACATGTATATACAGTGTATATTACATGTATATATACATGTAAGCTCTATGTATTAATAAATATATGTACTAGGGCACTAGGCACATGTTGTATTGATAGTAAGCAGTTTTCCATAATATACTAGGTCTATATTATATATGATACTAGGTCTATATTATATATGATACTAGGTCTATATTATATATGATACTAGGTCTATATTATATATGATACTAGGTCTATATTATATATGATACTAGGTCTATATTATGTATGATACTAGGTCTATATTATATATGATACTAGGTCTATATTATATATGATACTAGGTCTATATTATATACGATACTAGGTCTATATTATATATGATACTAGGTCTATATTATATATGATACTAGGTCTATATTATATATGATACTGAAATTGCTGACAAGTTAGAATTGTAGATGAGTGTAAATTTCAAATTGCAATTAATTTATTACACTGTAGCTGTTATCTGTACAAAGTAGTATGTAGTGTAATATTATGTAGTGTAGGATATACATGTACTACTAGATAGTGTAAATATACAGTATTTACAGCATGAGTTGATGTAGTATGGCCTGATATACACATTCCTGGTATAGCTACATCATCACCAATTACCATCCTCATAGCTAGTAATTACAATAACAGCTCACTCAGACATGACTGTATTATTAATATAGTGTATATGACTGTGTATGGCATAGTATACTAGTATATGTACATTCATGTCACACAGTATGGTCCAGATTTATAACGTTTGGTTTTGATTAGTATAGCTGTGTAGGCTACTATAATTGTATATTACTATCTACTGCTAGGTGGGTAGTTTATACACTGTATCGATGTAGTATGTAGGTACTTGAATAGCCTGTGTCCCACTATGTAGCTATCATACTAACTGGCTACTCATATTAGGTGGCTATCTATCACACACCACTGTTAGGTTCATGTACTACATTGCTATCATATAGTACCATCACACTACTACATATTATACAAGCTAACTAATATATAAATACAGGTAAACAGGGCACTCAATGGAGATTATATTATTATACATGTATGCTGCTAGTTGTAGCTAGTATATCCCACTCCAACCTCATGGCAGCTCGCCATCTACATTGTATAATGCTGTGTTGTACAAGTATATCAATTCTATTATACTGTGTTGTAGACTTCAATGCATGGCAATGGCAGCAGATGCAATGGCAGCACATGGCTGCTATGGCCTACTCTAACATGGGTATGCCGTACCTCCCACATGGAATGGTACCTCCCCAGGCGTCTGCTGTACCTGCTGCCTCCACATCCACATCATCTGCTATCTCCTCTACAAACCCTTCACCCAGGTCTAAAGGTATGTTACTAATCTCTGCTATGATACTATACTACATTACATGAAACCATGAACCCACAACTCCTAGTGAAACAATTGCTAACTGCATCTATGGAAACTTTACTTTGCTATAAGAACACCATTTCGACACGACTGAGCTAGACAGTATTGTATAGACTTGAGGGACTGTCCTTGTTCCAAGGTCAAGGTCAGGTGTCAAGGTATTATTTCTCCATTTATCTCTTCTTCTCAGTCTACTCACTGCTTACTATTTGTAACTGTTGTCTTGCTACTGTATACACACAGCATACAATAGTGCTACATATATCCTACTGTATACACACAGCATCCGATAGTCCTAGATGTAGTGCTACATATATCCTATGGTATACGCACAGCATACAATAGTGCTACATGTATCCTACTGTATACTTTATAATAGACTGTGATTCTGTCAAGCTGGTGAAGCCCAAGGATCCACAGGTGAGAGGAATCAACAGTCCCGCTGGTATACAAAGTCCTAAACCTAATAGTCCTGGCTTCCTACTTGGTGCCAGCAAAGGAGGGGGAGGGTTCAGGGCATTCTCACCCTACACGGCTAGATCAGGTAGGAGCTCAGGCTAGCATATGATGTAACCAGGGTGTAGATGAAGTAGTAGCTTAGGATAACTTGGGGTTGAGTTGGGTGCAGTACTTGTATATTGGTTATGTACATGCACAGTATAGTATAGAGTGAGGGTGTAGTACTTGTATGTTGGTTATGTACATGCACAGTATAGTATAGAGTGAGGGTGTAGTACTTGTCTATTGGTTATGTACAGTATAGTATAAGGTGTCTTCGCGACCTCAACTTCAGACCCAGGCCGATTTACAAAAATATTTTCCGGCACACATCCGTCAAAGGGTCGCGATCACACTGGCCTGGGCCAAAAGCAAAATCCTCATTTTCGCGCGTAGAAATCAGGTGTGCCGATGAGTTAGGGATGGTTTCGTCCGGCCAAGCAAAATCCTAGGCCAATAGCTCTTCTGGCCTTGGTCGGACGGCCATCTTGTAATTTTTATTTGCGACCCGGGTCCGTCCAAGAGGTCGCGAAGACACCTATAGAGTGAGGGTGTAGTACTTGTATATTGGTTATGTACATGCACAGTATAGTATAGAGTGAGGGTGTAGTACTTGTATATTGATGGTCTAGGTATAGTACAGTACCAGGGTGTAGTACTTATAATTGGTGAGGTACAGTATAGTGTAATAGAGGTATACAGAAAAAGGCTGGTTGTCAATTAAACCAGGGAATCTGTCAGCTTGTTGGCAACCAGATACAGATCTGCCTTCCAATCGTGTCGCCCAGCTGTACTGTACTCCTGTACACTAGTAGTACTAGCTGTACCATACTCCTGTAAGCTAGTAGTACTAGCTGTACTGTACTCCTGTACGCTAGTAGTACTAGCTGTACCGTACTCCTGTACGCTAGTACTACTAGCTGTACTGTACTCCTGTACGCTAGTAGTACTAGCTGTACCATACTCCTGTACGCTAGTAGTACTAGCTGTACCATACTCCTGTACGCTAGTAGTACTAGCTGTACCATACTCCTGTACGCTAGTAGTACTAGCTGTACCATACTCCTGTACGCTAGTAGTACTAGCTGTACCATACTCCTGTACGCTAGTAGTACTAGCTGTACCATACTCCTGTACGCTAGTGGTACTAGCTGTACCATACTCCTGTACGCTAGTAGTACTAGCTGTACTGTACTCCTGTATGGTAGTAGTACTAGCTGTACCATACTCCTGTAAGCTAGTAGTACTAGCTGTACTGTACTCCTGTACGCTAGTGGTACTAGCTGTACTGTACTCCTGTACGCTAGTACTACTAGCTGTACTGTACTCTTGTATGGTAGTAATGACTGTACAATGTACATGTGGAGTTATCCCCTCTCTGTACAATATACAACCGTATATGTTTTGTAGATACTCCTATTACAGTCCCATCCATATCTGGTCTCGTATCAACAGATCCCATCAGTTCAGCAGGTAAGTGTAGTCTAGTCACCAATGGTAGGGTAGTGGTATACCCATCCCTATCTATCACTCAATATACTTAACAGAACCGAGGCTAGCCTACCATTTACTAATCTTATCTCTCTTGTATCATGTTATAGCATAGACAACATGTTATATGAGTAAATGGTGGTAAATAGGTAACATGTAGTTTAATTGTTCCATATAGTAGCCTATATACCAGGTGACGCTTGTATACAAGATACAGTATATGCCAGGTACAGTGTATCATCAAGACGTATAGATATGGAATCTACTCTGTGATTTGAACTCCACTGGCGGAGGAGAAAGTTCTATGATCACTAACAGCCATGCCAGCTAGTATCATTGTCACATGTGTACTTTATATCGTGCCGTATACAATGTGTAGTTCAAGTATGAATATTTATAGATATCAATGCACCGCCACAGCCACTAATATTTCACCATTACATAGATGGGGACTCTGTTTATATAGATGGTAACTAGCTACTGGTAGTTTAGTCTACTGATTGGCTGGCTATGTCAGCGTACACTGCTGATTGGCTGGCTATATCAGCGTACACACTGCTGACTCATTCAATTCATGATAATCACAGAGCTGTGCTGTAAACATTTGATTCCTGCTGCCTGTCCCACTTGCTAGATGGACCAATCCGCACACACCCTGTATAATTCTGCTCTCTGATTGGTCAGTTGGCCATTGATTAGCAAGCACAACCCTATCAGATACAGATCTCATTTAGCCAGACATAAACATCGTTAACTGGAGACATTTTGTTACCTAACAACACATTAGATTATGATACAATTACTACAGCTAATAATACGTAAACATGTTTATGAAGCTGTGAAGGAGGGGAATAACTGACTGTATAGGAATATAATTATGTAGTATCAATCTGTACTGAATGTACATGATGATATACATGTAGTAGCTAATATACTGCAGTCCTACTAGTAATGTGATATACATGTAGTAGCTAATATGCTGCAGTCCTACTAGTAATACCCTCAGTTACCCAAGTTCTCAACAACAAGTAGAATATTATTTTTAAAAGATGATCATTGGAAATTGTTATTCCCTCAACTCTGTTTGCCAATCAAAACTTGTGACTTTTGAAGATGAAAGGTTTCTCATACAATAATACATTTGTATTGAGTTGATACTCTGTGAGTCTTGCTCACTAACTAGTAGTCTAGCACATAGTGCCTATTAGGCTATGGGGTAGGGCTTACACTGGGGATAATATCAAGTATGATGTAGACTACACAGCTTCCTTCTTGGACAATGTGAAATAGGGGCCTCCCTTGTAGACCTACATATTTTCTATCACCTTACATGTGCGTAAGCATGTGGAATATCCGAGTGTATATTCTCACCATGCATATACACATAAACACAACATACCTTTTGTAGCTATTCACCTTTCATCCAGTATGGTCAAGAAGAAAGTGGGGCAAATATATATAGGCCTGTCTGTATATACTTTATTATACATGCTACATACAAGACGTGTACTTATTATGTGACCATGTGCTGACCCATGTATGTTAGCTGGATATACTGCAGTAGTTACTGTATACTATAATACCAAGCTGTTTGCTCCCTTATACATGTACTTTAGTATCTCCACATACATATTGTAAATTAATGCACTTTGTAGGTATAGATCTCTCAAAAAACTCAAGCAGGAAGTCGGCAGCTAAGGCTGTGACAGTCAGCGAGTCCAGTTCCACTGAGAAGAAGGAAGATAAACCAGTGGGAATTGTTAATGCTAGACAGAGGTCCGCAACAGACTCCAAATCGAGGCCTGGTAGGTGCGGGTGGGGTGATAGGTGGGCGTGGGGAATGGTAGGTCGGCAGAGAAGTTATGTTATGATTTGAAGTGGTGGACGAGATCACCTGATATCCTTACTACATGCTATACGTGTAACTTATCCCATACCTGTATTCCTCTGTGTAACATAGCGTTAGTAGTTGCGTACGTTATATTATAATACTCTATATACATGTCTCTATATGTCTATACACAGGTCAGACACGCACTACAGATGTTACTATTACTAGCAGTGCTATCGATTCTTCCACGACCACTACCACCCTCACCACAACAGTAGGACAAGTGGCTACGCCTTCTACTACTGCACCATCTATAGCCTCAGCTACACAGCAGCCTACACCAGTCAGTACGGTGGGCGGTCAATGGCCTCCCTTTGCTCCACCAATACCTTACATGGCAAACCCATACCACCATTTCAGTGAGTTGTTATTATTATAGTTGTACTGTGCATAATACAGTGTACATGTACTCTGATGTGCTATGATAACACTGTCCAGTTCTATGTATAGCCATAATACAGTGTACATGTACTCCGATGTGCTATGATAACACTGTCCAGTTCTGTGTATAGCCATACGAGTATATCCGAGTTACTACATGTATAAATACTGTATCCTAGTATAGATATACAGGTACACCAATGTACTCTGTACCAACGCTAGTACATTCATATGAGGCATCTATATTGATAGAACAATGTAATATACTAGTATTATTATGCTGGTAGCATTTACAGGATGTTACTGAGTAGTTTAATTGATGGCGTAATTACTGTCATGGCTATACGACTTGTTACTTAGTGATACTACATAATACAATATCAAGCAGTAAAGCACTGTGGACAGTTACTATAATATAGGATACATGTACTTCACTGGTACTCTATCCTGTGGAATATCAAGTGTTGGCTACTGTATGCTCTACATGTGTATATTTATCAGATTTCCAAGTAAAACAGTGACTGTGATTGTTTTTATCTCAAGCCATGTTTTGTTTACTATTATAAGAATATGACTGTGTATATCACCTGCAGTATGTAGTGTGTTACTGTTCATACATGTTATATTATAAGAATATGACTGTGTATATCACCTGCAGTATGTAGTGTGTTACTGTACATACATGTTGTATTATAAGAATATGACTGTGTATATCACCTGCAGTATGTAGTGTGTTACTGTACATACATGTTGTATTATAAGAATATGACTGTGTATATCACCTGCAGTATGTAGTGTGTTACTGTTCATACATGTTATATTATAAGAATATGACTGTGTATATCACCTGCAGTATGTAGTGTGTTACTGTACATACATGTTGTATTATAAGAATATGACTGTGTATATCACCTGCAGTATGTAGTGTGTTACTGTACATACATGTTATATTATAAGAATATGACTGTGTATATCACCTGCAGTATGTAGTGTGTTACTGTTCATACATGTTATATTATAAGAATATGACTGTGTATATCACCTGCAGTATGTAGTGTGTTACTGTACATACATGTTATATTATAAGAATATGACTGTGTATATCACCTGCAGTATGTAGTGTGTTACTGTACATACATGTTGTATTATAAGAATATGACTGTGTATATCACCTGCAGTATGTAGTGTGTTACTGTACATACATGTTGTATTATAAGAATATGACTGTGTATATCACCTGCAGTATGTAGTGTGGTAGCCTACTGTACATACATCTTGTATTACAGCCATGGCCCAGCCCACTATGTATATGGTGCCACACAGGCCCATGTTTCCTGGCCAACCAGGAGTACCGGGTCCCCCAGGATATCTGCCAGTGCCCCATCAGCAGGTACTACTCCCAGAGCAGCTCACTGTAAAGACCCAGCAACAGGTGACAGCACATGCTAGCACCTCGCCTAATAAACCTGCATCAGCTGAACCTAGCCCTAAGGTATGTGTTACTACCTGCTACTGGGTGAGGGGTGGGTCTGGGACACATTGTATTGTGAGAGGACCATAGGTTATGATGCTATTTAGTTTATACATAATTATTATGCCATCATTGCTGGAGTGGATGAATGAACTAAATGACAGTGAGGCTCAGATTAATTATTTGTTGTAATATTCATTTTATAATTTATATTTCTGACAGACATACGTTGATAGTCGTACAAGCATGGTAGTACCAATGGTAGGTAGCCTAGATAATGCAATACTATACACAGTACGGTATACGCAGTACGGTATGCGCAGTACGGTATGCGCAGTACGGTATGCGCAGTACAGTATGCGCAGTACGGTATGCGCAGTACAGTATAGCACTGTAAGAGTTGTTTGCTCTTCTAATGTATCTATTATCACGTATTATGGTATAGCCTTCTTCTCTATTCTGATCATTATAACGCTCATACATTATAGTGAACATACACTACACGCTACATATTGTCAGTGCAGCTGATTTCCATAGTATATCGTACAGCTAATTGCAAGGCTATGAGTTGCTTTCTCCTACTTCTACTCAACAGCAAAATACTGTTACGGCTTTCTAGGTCACTCTGACCCACATCTTAGTTGTGCACAAATATGGCTCATTACTTTTCTAGGTCGCGTTGACCCACATCTGTAATGTGCACCAGCAGTGGTTAATGTATCTGACCTCAAGCTCACTTATGATTGAACTTGTCGTCTCTGCTGAGATTTAGCTTATCCATGCTCTTCTTTGTGTTGTGATTGTACATGTATATCTGGAGTTATTTGCACTATGCTCTGTACTACAATTCATTGTAATACTACTGTTGCAGTTTTCATAGCAGTTGTTGGCATTTATCTCCCCTTGTTACTTAGTCTACTACGTCAATGTGTTTCATCACATTCTACTCTGGTCTGTTCGTAGCTTATAGTGTATTGTTTTAATAAGCTGGAATACTTAGTAATTCTCGTATGACAGGGATGTAATGTATGCTATGTACAAATGTATATTCAGTGTATTGTCCAAGACCTCTCCACCTGCGCGCTATAGGATTTATAATCACCATGACCTCTACACCTGTACACTATAGGGTTATATGTTGTAGTCACCACTGGATAAGTTTAGAGAGAAGTGTAATGAACGAACCCAGAAGAGCAAAGATGTCAACAGTAAACCACCATCACCTACCAATAGTGAGGTTAGTGCAGTAATGTAGAGATGCTTGTGGGCAGATAGATTAGTACAGGAGATGCAGAGTAAGAAATGATGTACTTTTTGCTTTGGAGTTCTACATTTTTTGTATTTGATGTGTTCAAAGGAAGCTCACTCTTGCTCATATTTGCTCTGTAAATAAACTGTCTCGGTGATCCATCACAGTATGTATAGTCATATCTTGCATATTGTAGGCTAAGTCTGTATCATCAGAGAGCACTGAGAAGACAGGAGAGGGCAGTGAGAAGCCCCAACACACATCGGTTATCATAGCAAATGCTCAGGCTATGACCAGTAGTTCCGAGCAGCACCCAGAAAGGAAGGCCAAGAAAAGAGAGAAGAAGGAAAGACACATGAGACCCGGTAAGGTTAGGAAGACAATGTCTACAGGGTCCATCATGTCTACAGATGTAGCCTCTGTACCAACACCACCATCACAGACCTCCCCCATCACTCCTTTCAAATCCCTTATAGCCCCAGCTAAGTTCAACCCTGAGCCAACTAACAAACCAGTAGACAGTGCACCTACAAGCTCTCCATTTGCCAAACCAAACACCCCAAAACCCAACAAGAGACCAGCATCAACTGATCGACTGCGGAGTAGACAGCAGCACAGGTCCAGCTCTAAGGACTCTGCTGATGGTATTGAAAGTAAACCAGGTGATGCACTTCCTCCTGTCAACTTCTCAAAGACAGCCACCGCTACAAGCAGTGCTGACACTGTAACTAGTCCTGATAGAGAGTTACCTGCGGTACCTGCGACCACTGCTAGTCCAGAAAGTAAGCCATCCCCAACTAAGCAGCCAGCTGGCAGATCAGCCGTGAAAGTTGGTAGCACAGGCAGATCAAGGACAGCTGCTCGTCTCTCGGCCCTCAAGACTACGGTAGTGAGGAAGAGTACAAGAGAGAAACCAGTGGTGGCTGTAGCTGATGCGTTCACTTTCAACCCCGACAAGGAGGATTCCGCCAGTACTACTCCAGCACTGGATAAATCTAGTAGGTCAAAGGTGGAATTAGAGGAGTCAGAAGTCAAGGAGTGTGTAACAGAGAGCAAGCAGACGGCGGTACTTCCTAAACAGGTCAAAGGTCGCAAGCAGCAGAAAAGGAAGTCTACAGAGAGTGCTGATGCCAGTAGCAGGAAGAGAATGACTGTAAGTTATACCACATACATGCTCTAGTCCTGTAGTGTGTAGCTAGTTTAAGGAGTTGTGTTCCCTTGTTATATTTAATGCATGAGTAGATAACTTCTAGTTCACATGTGCATGTTCATGTAGTTATCAATAATATTAATAATAATATTTATAATAATGTACAGATCGGAATATAGCTTGTGATAATTGAATTATAGGTGAAGACTGAAGCTGTATCAGCACCTGTACAACCTCCAGTACCTATAGATGTGGAGAATAAGGCTTTCCTATGGGCAGAAGATGCATTTGATCCCATTATAGTCAAACATAATAGTGTGGCATATGATGTGTGGCAAGGTGTGTATAGACTAGACGTATATCTATGGTGTATAGACTACACGTATATCTATGATGTATAGACTAGACGTATATCTATGATGTATAGACTACACGTATATCTATGATGTATAGACTACACGTATATCTATGATGTATAGACTAGACGTATATCTATGGTGTATAGACTACACTTATATCTATGATGTATAGACTACACGTATATCTATGGTGTATAGACTACACGTATATCTATGATGTATAGACTACACATATATCTATGATGAATAGACTACACATATATCTATGGTGTATAGACTACACGTATATCTATGGTGTATAGACTACACTTATATCTATGATGTGTAGACTACACGTATATCTATTATGTATAGACTACACGTATATCTATGATGTATAGACTACACATATATCTATTATGTATAGACTACACATATATCTATGATGAATAGACTACACGTATATCTATGGTGTATAGACTACACATATATCTATAATGTATAGACTATACGTATATCTATGATGTATAGACTACACGTATATCTATGATGTATAGACTACACATATATCTATGGTGTATAGACTACACGTATATCTATGATGTATAGACTACACGTATATCTATGGTGTATAGACTACACGTATATCTATGATGTATAGACTACACGTATATCTATGATGTATAGACTAGACGTATATCTATGGTGTATAGACTACACATATATCTATGATGTATAGACTATACGTATATCTATGGTGTATAGACTACACTTATATCTATGATGTATAGACTACACGTATATCTATGATGTATAGACTACACATATATCTATGATGAATAGACTATACGTATATCTATGATGTATAGACTACACATATATCTATGATGTATAGACTAGACGTATATCTATGGTGTATAGACTACACATATATCTATGATGTATAGACTATACGTATATCTATGGTGTATAGACTACACTTATATCTATGATGTATAGACTACACGTATATCTATGATGTATAGACTACACATATATCTATGATGTATAGACTAGACGTATATCTATGGTGTATAGACTACACGTATATCTATGATGTATAGACTACACATATATCTATGATGTATAGACTATACGTATATCTATGGTGTATAGACTACACTTATATCTATGATGTATAGACTACACGTATATCTATGATGTATAGACTACACATATATCTATGATGAATAGACTACACGTATATCTATGATGTATAGACTAGACGTATATCTATGGTGTATAGACTACACATATATCTATGATGAATAGACTACACGTATATCTATGGTGTATAGACTACACGTATATCTATGGTGTATAGACTACACGTATATCTATAATGCACATATATAAATTAGAGGATGATCTCAAAGATTTGGAGGCGAAGTTAAAGGCTAGATTGAAAGCTATCAACAAGCAGATACAGTCGCACCAGAAGTGTCTGGATGGAGACACCTGTGCTCTAACTCTCCACAGATCTCTCTCCAATTCTGGTTAGTTTCTCTGTAAGAAGGGGGTTGTGTGTCGTTATACAGATTATACATATATATTCAGTTTTTTTATTTCAATGCAGTAAGTGGACCAATAGGAATATATGTAGCCATCTATAGCAATTGAAGGTTGAGTCGTCCTTGAACTGGTATGGCTATCAATGTATTACAATTCATAGCTTTGGTTCCATTCCTCTGTAGAATCTCAAAATAAGTCGGGTCCCAGCTCGCCCGACAAAGCTAAATCATGCTTCTCTGTGAGGTCTGACAGCCACCCGAGCCTGAAAATGAAAGCAGCAGCTAAGGCTAAGAGCAGAGCTAGTCAGTCTGAAGAGACGAGCGGTGCGGTGATACAGCCCCCTCCCCCTCTTTCCAAACCAGCTAAAGGAGCTTCACATAAGTCAAAGAGACCAGTGATGGTAAGCCGGCAGGCTGTCTGTTACTTGTTATTTGTTCAATAGTCTTCTTATTCACTTGTGCTGACCTTGTGCTGATCTTGTGCTGACCTTGTGCTGACCTTGTGCTGACCTTGTGCTGACCTTGTGCTGACATTGCTGTGGTACTGAGAACTACACGATGTACAGGTTGTCACGACTAAACACTGTACTGTCTATACTGTATGTATTATAGGAACCACTAGCCCCCATAATAATACCTGACCATCAGCTAGTGTGCAGACAACTGAAACAGGCGGAGCTGCTCTCATCTGACACTCTCATACTTATCTGTATAAAAGGACTGTTCTATGAGTCGAGGATTAAACCAATAGAACCTCCGGATCTCTACGGTATATTCATAGACGGAGAGAGACAATCCAAACCTCATATATGCACTGAGGTAAGTCTGGAGACATATACATGCAGAGTAATTGTTTACTACTGTCTACTACTACTGTCCTATATGATATTATACAGTGTGGCCATTACATATCCATAGACTATACAGTATACACCATACAGCTACTGGTTTATAGTGTTGTCCAGGTTCCTAACTTTCTCCCCTGCATGTTGTAGGAGGAGCTACTAATCAATACTTTCACCAACCTTACTCCCATGTACATCTCACAGCTGCAAGAAGGCAGTAGGGTGTGTGCCTACTGGAGCGAGGTGATTGGCTGTCTGTACCCTGGTACAGTCACAGCCCTCTGTCCTTCTACAGTCAACCCCTCTAAACACCTCATAGATATAGAGTTTGACGATGGTGACAGGTAGGTGCTATCCTATACCGCAGTACAACACAGACACTCACTCTATGTCTATGTACGGGTGTTTTAGTCGGCAATATTGAAATCTGTAGGTATATGTAGTGTTGTAGTGCTTCCAGGTGTATGATGTAGTGTAGTTAGATATAGAGCTATATGGAACTGTACAGATTTTTCAAATGATTTGGAGGCTTTTGGGGTTAATTTACCAATGTTGTGCTTTTACCACAAATTTGTCTCTAAACTGTCCTTTACGGATATTGACGTATCTGTATTCATCATCCATGTATATGTGTATGTAGTACTGTGTATCTACTTGGTATCTGCATGTACATTGTATGTACATGTATGTAGTGTAGGTATGTACATGTATGTAGTGTAGGTATGTAGTGTGTAGTACTATGTATATATTGTCTCTCTATTTACACATTATTGCAGTGGCAAGTTTCCCCTTCATCAGATCCGTCTGCTACCACCGGATCACCCTCACGTAGAGTATGACACATCGACTGTGATAGCCAGTGGTAGGAGACGTGGTAAGATACCGGAGACCCCACCCATAATGACTACACCTCCCGGTAATAGAAGCAGGCTATCTCAGAGTGCAAGCTCTCCTAAGAACTCTGCTACATCTGGGAAGGGTAAGAAAGGGGCGCGTGGTAGACCCCCGACCGTACAAGCAGCTGAGGCTGAGGTGTTTGATCAATCTACAGATGATGAGCTTACTGTATCAGGTAAATTAGACTCAGTACCCTAGCTCTTACCATGTGTGTGTTAGTGGAGGCGGTGTGCTTGATTACCCACCCATACCTACCTGCCAACAGACTTCAAGTATACAACCTATCTACCCTTACAGTTGCAGCAGACACAAAGATATCTCACTGGGAGTGGTATGGTAAGACTACTAAGAAACAGGCTAGAGGTCGTGGATTCAAAGTATTCTACGATGCTATCACACGCGAGGGAGGAGACGTTATCAATGTATGTATTTGTCTCTAGATATCATTGTGTTACTCCTTTAGATATCATTGTATAACTTCATCTCTGATTATCAAGTATAGGATATACTCTTTCTGCAACTATTTACAGTGTGATGTTTTTGCTAATTGATTACCTAATAATAACCATGTAGATCTCCATGTATGTTCAACATTCTTAGATATCAGTGTATACCCACTTCTCTCTAGATGCCACTGTCCATCTCTAGATGCCACTGTCCATCTCTAGATGCCACTGTCCATCTCTAGATGCCACTGTCCATCTCTAGATGCCACTGTCCATCTCTAGATGCCACTGTCCATCTCTAGATGCCACTGTCCATCTCTAGATGTCAATGTATGTTTAGGTTGGAGACTGTGCCGTATTCAAGTCGATCGGCTCCAACACCTTGCCGTACATAGGGGAGATACAGAGCATGTGGGAAGGAGCTGCTGGGAAAATGTTGGTCAACGTCAAGTGGTTCTACCACCCGGAGGAACTTCAAGAGGTCAAGGTCTCTCTTCCCAAACACAAGGTCTGTACCAAACTCCTTCTAGTAGATGACTGGTTGTTATTGGTTCATATCTGAATAGTAATTAGTGTCACAGAGCCTACTGCTGGCAACGGTTCCAAAGGTGAAGGTCAGATGCCGTGAAACTCTAAACTTTCCTGAAATCTTTCTATTTGATCAATTCATTGTATGTAATGGTTATTGGTTATACGAGGCTGTAATAACTGTGTGGCAGTGGTTGTGTGTATTCTTCGCTAGTAAATATGTTACTGTTTGTGCACAGGGCGCCCTCTTCCATTCGGAACACATAGATCAGAATGACGTGCAGACAATACGTCACAAGTGTGAGGTGGTACACTACAACGAGTACCTGAAGAGGAAGTTACATCTTAGATCAGGGGAGGACCGGAGACGATTCTCTGCGTTCTATCTTGCCGGTAGCTACGACGCAGTTAATAGTAAGATACTTAGTGTGTACGTGTAGTCAGTGTGTGCGTACTAATGTATATATATTATATATTATATACATGTATATGTAGGTATTTGTTTATATTTCTACTTTTCTATAGTTTTGCATCATCATTTGTTAAGTTTGCATATCCCTTAGCTTTATCTATGCCATAGACAAACACTTCATACCGGTAATGTTATTATATTATGCCAGACATAATTCTATGTCTATTTGTACTCGAATGCTATTCATTTATACCTATTCCATTATTATGATATTACATTCTTCACATTTGACTTTTCTGCATGTATTTTCCATCAGTAGATATCCCTAGTTGTTAGTATTCGTATTTTTCTCTGTAACAGTATTATTATTATGTACATATTACATGCATGTGCATTACTTTATATTATAACATACCCTGCTTTTAGTGGACTAAGTGATAACAATATTATCTTATATTTTCGTACATCAAGATAGAGCCAAATCGTAGTTTACTCTGCACTGCTTTACGTCACACCTGTATCACACGGGTACACAACTCCCAAATAATTTGATCAAATATTTTAAACTAAACCAAAAACGTGTATGTTATGATCAGATCCTTATACATGTAATATGTGATTATATACACAATAATTCTATATTCTATACATCAATGAGACCTTCGGGTATTTAACACTCCCATCCTTGATCTCTTCACCAACTCAACTGGTCTCTCAAGCTATAATACATATAATATGTATGAGCTAAGTGTAGAAGCTTAGATAATATTCCAGTATACTGTAGATCTTGTAGACTCACTGTAGATCTTGTAGACTCACTGTAGATCTTGTAGACTCACTGTAGATCTTGTAGACTCACTGTAGATCTTGTAGACTCACTGTAGATCTTGTAGACTCACTGTAGATCTTGTAGACTCACTGTAGATCTTGTAGACTCACTGTAGAGTATTAGTATATGACTTGTGTTGATTACATGTATATATTATACAATGTATATGATACTTTATCTGTAATACCATGGAGAGCTCTTGGGAGTTTATCCAGTTAACTATCTCTGTATATAATATTAATATACAAGAATATGCTTATACTGTTTACACCGTACTATGTGCAATTTACTGCATTTGTGTTCTAAGTGTTTGTTATCTGTGACAGTACCTACCTATTGGGTTGTACTGTGTTATATACAGTACTTACCTATTGGGTTGTGTTGTGTTATATACAGTACTTACCTATTGGGTTGTGTTGTGTTATATACAGTACTTACCTATTGGGTTGTGTTGTGTTATATACAGTACTGCCTATTACCTGCTTATATTTAGCGCTGCATATACCATATAACTTAGTCTATGTTCCTGTGTTACAGGGTGGGGTGGGGGCTATATCGTACCATATCAATCACTCTTGTTACTTACTCTACTCCAGATAATACTGTTTGTTATGATTTATACTTACGGGATCATGTACATGTATGTGTATGTTTATTCTTTTGTTTATATTGAGAAGTTATTTCTCACAAGTTTTTTATATTGAAATGATCAAAAGTTGTTTCTCTTTTTTAGTTACTGATAAGATAACTGAAACTGTCCTACACAGTTAGTTTCTATCATACTCCCAGGAGCTTTATATTATCTTTAGACAATAAACTTATCGCAACCTAAAACATTCTCTGGTCAGCCATTTCATGTTATAGATAGGAATGAATTATCGGTGTAATATCCATCAATGGTATGGCATCTGTATTATACGTACATGTAATGTATGCATCAAGTCTAGTTCTCGTAATTCCACTAATTTGCTGCAAAATGCTAAATTGTAACACTTGGCTCTTATCTCAGGAGTTATCTAATCATATAAATTGAAATGAAGATGGGACAACTCCTGCCACATCCAGCACTGCTACTCTAAATGTACTCAGGTCTGCTGCATACCAGAGCATATCATAGGATTCATAGCTGACCTTATGACCTGGTCTGTCACTAAGTAGGCGCATCTTATATCATTCTGTATAATTTGATTGATATGTGTGCAATCTATGCAGAGTATTGCAATACCATAGCTGCCCTGTGCAAGTGCAGAGCTAGCCAAGTCAATACACATACATTTGCACATGCATACTTGCATATAATATAGTGAATAGACGAGGGAATAGATTATACCTAGTAGTAATAGTCTTCTGATAACACTAACAGAAACTGTAGAGCACTGCTCCTCGCTGCCATACAACTGTAGAGCACTGCTCCTCTCTGTCATACACCATGTCTGGAGTAGAAGTTAGAGATCTTTCTACTATCCATCAGCCTGTAACATCAATGTATGAGGTACTAGTACTTGTTTTGTATACTTTAGTGCTATTCATTGGATTATGAATTATACAGAGTATAACATCACTCAGTCTGCTAGAGGCACTAGCACTATTGCTCTTTTCTGAAGAAAGCACTAGTACAATTCTGTTTCCACACCATTTGTTGACCATAACCCTGTATGTGTAGTGGTGCAATGCAATGTTTTCTATTCATAGCTCAAATACAAGCTCTATAATATTATCATGTATTACCTCATGTATCCTGCACTGTCACAGGTCGAGGGAGAGGACAGAGTGCATGAACTGAGCGTCGACTTGGTGAAAGAGTTCTGGAGGAAAGGTTACATTGCTAACATTCCTGTACTCACTGAAGAACAGTGTGACCAGCTATTACTGGACTATGGTACACTGCAGGTAAAATAATGTTAGCATATTATAATGCTGTATAATATGGTGTAACAAGCAGTGTGCCCAGTTGTTCCTGGACTATGGTGTACTGAAGGACAGGTGTATTTTTACAGTATGGTTCTCATGCCCACAAGGCCTAGTGCCCACTGCCCAGGTCACTAGTGCAGCTTGTATATGCAGTATGCGACTGCTAGTAACCTGCTATTGATTTGTAGACTGGAACACAGCCAATCTCCTAATACATACTAAAGTCACACACACACTAATTTGTATAATGTACTTATTGGTAGAGAATGCCAACTGATGACCCTAGCCTACAACTGATGTATGAGTACCACAAGAACCAAAGTGGGGACGATTCCAATGTTCTCTTCCATGCCCTTGGGCAATGGAGGCTGTTCAACAGTTTCCATGATTTAATATTTGCTCGTAAAATCACAGTAAGATATCCCATAATACCTTGCAGGATACTATGTTCACTAGTTAGATTGGTTGCATTGCATGATAGTTTCCTAACAGAGATCAAACTGTCATCTGCTTTAGTTATTGTATTGTGAAGTAGAGAGGTAGTCGTTGCAGCTCTAAGAGCACAAGAAGCAAATACCTAACTAACAAAAAATATATATTGACAACTTGCTGAATATACAGGCTCACATGGATACACACTGTGTATATACATTGTACATGTATATATGACTTACAGGTTATCTGATACACACTGTGTACATACAGTATATATATATGACCTATAGGTTGCTTCCAGCCAACTGCTGGAGGAAGGAAAGAGGAGATCTGTAAGATGGTGGCACGATCAGCTGTTTGCTAAGCCAGCGCACCATGGGGGAGTCGTGGCTTGGTGAGTCTAATAAAGGACTTAAATGGGAAGCTTGTGTTCCAAGCTTCCAACATACCAGCTACTATATAACATACATGCCATAATATAGCGGTCAATGTTATTTTAAAAGACTTGGAACCCTGGGTAAATGTCTCGTATATCATTACAGGCACCAGGACTATTCCTATTGGACCAGAACTCAACCAATGAATCACCTGACAGTAAGTACATGCATGTACATGTACATATTTAGATGGCTGTACAATACCCAATATGTACTGTATATTTTGTAGTTTTCTCGTAGGCTATTAGTAAATAAACAAGACATATACAATGTAATTTAATTATGTTAGCAGTAACACATGCACTAACAATCTAACGTAGGAAACATGAGGTGTACCTTGGAGTACATGTTGACAGTACCCTGACTTGTGTGGTCCATAGATAAGTTGGAGTTTTACTTACCAACATCATTCTATTAAATATGTTTTGGGCATTATTTTGTTTATATTACATTAACCATGATTTAACATCATTCTCTAGGTACACATAGCACTTGATGATCAGACAGTAGAGAATGGAACTCTACACTACATACCAGGTTCTCACAGGTGGGTGCAACTCTACACTACATACCAGGTTCTCACAGGTGAGTGCACCATTGCTGAAGATGGTGTAAGTTTTTGGATAATCCACGTTATGGGTGACATGTAAGACAAGCTTATATATCTCTTTCTTTGGTACCACTGTATTGCATTCTGTTCTTTCAGGTGGACCAGAGATGGTGGTAAACCACTTCCTGTTACCGATTTTGACTTTAAAGACATGGAGTCTATCAAAGTATGATATTCATGTTATAATATTAGAGGTGACTAGTTAGTTTGAATCTAAACTCTTCATACAGAACCCACAAATAGCTCTTGCTATGATGTTCCCCTGCTTCTGAGTTAGTAGCATACTGCATACATGTGTATACTAGCCAGTAGCCACAGAATACAGGTGCATAGGAACCTAATTTCATATTCCGTTCAGACATGGTGTATGGTCTATGATGTTACACCGTAACAATAAGTCTATAACCATTTATATGTACATGCACATGGGCTTGATTCTATAGGTTAAAGGGATTCAAATCATAAACCATTCCTATAGCCATAATGGGAATTTTCCAGACTATCCTGACTGAAGATGAGATTGCACAGTTCAACCCTGAGCCTGTGCTCCTAAAGAAAGGAGAGGCCAGCTTCCACCACCCGCTAGCAGTACATGGTTCCTATGGAAACAGGTCTAATGGCCCACGAAGAGCTACAGTTCTCAACTACTTTGCTGATGGTGTCAAATCGGCATCGGATGATGACTTGATTGGAGGAGCCCATATTAGTAAGGTATGTCACAGTTTGGGAAAAGGGGTAGTCCTCTCTCTGTAGAATGTATAGGAAAAGTAGTACAATATGCATTATAATGCGTCTTGTATTATTGTTTAATGTTTATCATAAAATTATTGACCCGCGCACACACCAACATCTACCAATATGTGAAAAGGCACGACAACTCTCTAGCTTCCTATCACCTACATTATGTAAATCCTCAAGGTGTGAGTGGAGGTATAGATTGCCCATCAATAATTTGAAGGAAATTGTCCTCCCTCTCTTTATAATGACTATTGGCAAGTTAGAAACAGTTTGTCTATATTTAACAGGGAGAAAAGATAGAAGGAGATTTCTTTCCTTTGGTCTACGAATACCCTACCTGATGGTATAGACTATAGATATAAACAACACTATGCTGTAAGCTGGCAGGCAGTAATTAGAGAGGTATATTAATAGTGCCATGGTAACCAGGTTTGTTTGTATTTATAACAGTGTATTTAGCATTGAACATTCAGCGTTTAACAAAATTATATTACAATAATATCCATAGGAAAATCTTTCCACTACAATATGTAAAAGTATGTGAAATAGTAAAACTATATACTCAACAATGAAAAGAGAAGTTAAGTTTTATAAGGGGTGGAGGGCCTAAACTATCGACTATTTAAAGAGCAGCTATAGGAGAGCTCATAGGCTAAGTACAGTATACCTATACATTAGGTATAACAATATATAGTTACTATGACTGTACGAACTTATCTTTTATACACATAAAATAGCAGCATGCCAAGCTTTTAAACTTTTTGAGTACAGGTTAACAGCAATATACCACCAGGCATTACAATGAAGTATACATGATGCCTTAGACCCATACATGCAGTAGTGATGGACTAAATACAGTGCACATGTAATAATACATGGTGTCATACACCTTAACTGCTAGTGTGCACTAATTATAGAGTAGCTCCAAGTACTGTTAGCATTTGGTGTGAGATTACTGAGTGTTTATTGGCTGTTCAAGGTTCTTTAAAAGTTGGGTCAGCCATCTCTTAGTTGATTGGTCATCTCTCAAACAGGTAGCAAATGTATTGTCTTTAAGTTGATCTGGTAGACACTGTCTCAGTGCCTCTCGTGCCCGAGGGTTATCGGAGAGTCGATAGTAGCAACGTACGACATGCTTGAGTAACCTTGCTGAACGATCTTTAGACAGCTGAATTACCATCTTACCCTGCAAGGAACATATTCATAAATAAGGAACCAAGGCTATGATCTGATAGATAATCAAAGAGATATGATAGAACCAAGGCTATGAGATGATAGATATGTAAACTACAGACAACAGAGCTTCATGGAGAGCTGCACACTGACCAAAACAGTATGTCGTACCAACGGACTCACCAGTATCATGGCCACATGAGAGAATCTGTCGTATGTCTGGCAGATATAGGAGAGCCCAGTTTCATCTAGTAATATTTTCTGTAGTATGAATGTAGCTACCTACAACATGTTACATAATGTTACTATAATTGACCAATGACCAGTACTATTATTGACCAATGACCAGTACTATAATTGACCAATGACAGTACTATAATTGACCAATGACCAGGAAGTTAGTGAACTGACCGTCTTAGAGAGCTCACTGCCAGCTTCCATGATACGCAGACAAAGCGGAATAATTTCAGTGGCTAGTAGGAAGTTTATCACTTGCTGTTCATCAGTCTACGGATATAAATTCAGAGGTCATGATATACATGTGGATACCAGGGTATACCTGTACTGTATAGTATGATATACATGTGGATACCAGGGTATACCTGTACTGTATAGTATGATATACATGTGGATACCAGGGTATACCTGTACTGTATAGTATGATATACATGTGGATACCAGGGTATACCTGTACTGTATAGTATGATATACATGTGGATACCAGGGTACACCTGGACTGTATAGTATGATATACATGTGGATACCAGGGTATACCTGTACTGTTTAGTATGATATACATGTGGATACCAGGGTATACCTGTACTGTATAGTATGATATACATGTGGATACCAGGGTATACCTGTACTGTATAGTATGATATACATGTGGATACCAGGGTATACCTGTACTGTATAGTATGATATACATGTGGATACCAGAGTATACCTGGACTGTACAGTATGATATACATGTGGATACCAGGGTACACCTGTACTGTATAGTATGATATACATATGGATACCAGAGTATACCTGTACTGTATAGTATGATATACATGTGGATACCAGGGTATACCTGGACTGTATAGTATGATATACATGTGGATACCAGGGTATACCTGTAATGTATAGTATGATATACATGTGGATACCAGGGTATACCTGTACTGTATAGTATGATATACATGTGGATACCAGGGTACACCTGGACTGTATAGTATGATATACATGTGGATACCAGGGTATACCTGTACTGTATAGTATGATATACATGTGGATACCAGGGTATACCTGTACTGTATAGTATGATATACATGTGGATACCAGGGTATACCTGGACTGTATAGTATGATATACATGTGGATACCAGGGTATACCTGTACTGTATAGTATGATATACATGTGGATACCAGGGTATACCTGTACTGTATAGTATGATATACATGTGGATACCAGGGTATACCTGGACTGTATAGTATGATATACATGTGGATACCAGGGTATACCTGTACTGTATAGTATGATATACATGTGGATACCAGGGTATACCTGTACTGTATAGTATGATATACATGTGGATACCAGGGTATACCTGTACTGTATAGTATGATATGCATGTGGATACCAGAGTATACCTGGACTGTACAGTATGATATACATGTGGATATCAGGGTATACCTGGACTGCATAGTATGATATACATGTGGATACCAGGGTACACCTGGACTGTATAGTATGATATACATATGGATACCAGGGTATACCTGGACTGTATGTATAGTATGATATACATATGGATACCAGGGTATACCTGTACTGTGTAGTATGATATACATGTGGATATCAGGGTATACCTGGACTGTATAGTATGATATACATGTGGATACCAGGGTATACCTGTACTGTATAGTATGATATACATGTGGATATCAGGGTATACCTGGACTGTATAGCATGGTGTTTCCTGTATAGATACACCTGAGATTAATGGAGTAGCTGTACTCACCTTAACTAGAGCTCCGATGACACCAAGGCTAGTTAGCCTGAGGTACTCAAATGGTCTAGTTTTACTAACTGTGTGTAGAAAGGGGTAGAGGAAGAGAGGTATATGAGCTATAAATAGAATATAATTGAAGCTATAAATAGAATATAATTGAAGCTATAAGTAGAATATAATTGAAGCTATAAATAGAATATCATTGACGCTATAAATAGAATATCATTGAAGCTATAAATAGAATATCATTGAAGCTATAAATAGAATATCGTAAATACTACAACATAAACTCAACATCCAATTAAAGCTGGGCATGACTACTAAGAGTAGCACAGACCACGCAGTTTCTTACTATGAATATGGGGGGGGGGGGAGATATACCCACCTTGTAGGAAAGCACTTCTAGTGTCTGGATGTGAAGCTACACACTGAAGTAGAGCCAAGGCATTGCATACTCTATTAGACTGATGGGCCTGCAATAAGAAGACAATCACTACAATCAAGTTCATTGTTTAGTGTTTAGCATCTTCTTGTTACAAGATACAGTGTGCACCTACATGTAACTATGCATAATTATGTTTATACATGACTGTGGGATGCTTTCACAGCTTGGTTACTATAAAAAACCTAGTAACAAGATACTGTTAGATGTAGTTATGTAGGATGACAAGTACATAACAGAATGAAATCACACTATTCACTTATGATATGGGTATGAGTAATCTTCCATTTGGGGGAAACCAAGACTGTCACAGCTCTGAAGGAAACAAAATGGAGAATAATTTGAACACAGGCTGAGAATGTAACTAATAAGATACACAGAGAGACATACAGTTAGGTTTGGAGGATTTATAGCTGGATATATATTGACTATCTCCTGAAGAAGTGCAGCTATAGTACCAAATGAATGCCACAGCATTGGTGCCAGGTCTTGGATAGTTTCCCTCTTCTTACTACAAGTAATAGCAGGATCCTCATGTAATCATATCAGCAGCTCGTTATCACAGGCAGATGGGATGTTAAGTTGGATAGCTTGTTATGTAAAGTCATGTGACTCGGTATACACAGGTTAGTGATTAACAGTAGATGTAATTAGATGATTTATAGATCAGGGTTTGCATGGAGCTGTTGGACTTTTAACAAACATAATGCTCTCCAACCATCAATTATGTTATGAAGTCACACATTCGGTACAAGGCTACAGATACAAAGAGTTTGCAACTTTGAAAACAATAAGAAACTACGAGAAACGTCTGCCAGTTCTAATATACAATAGGAAATGATGTCATAGTTACCTCAGCTCCAACAGAGAGTTCTCTCTGGTGCTTGTATTAGCCAGTTCTACTATCCACCTGTATATCTTATCTTTCTCAACTGGAGCTACTGAGGAATTATGGGCAGCCGGTGCCTGTGGAGGTGCTGGCTGTCCTTGACTCTCTGGAGGTTTAACCTGAGACACCTGCTGCATCTTGTTCTGTTGCATGGGCTAGGGTACAATCAGCATTCAGGATGTCAGTTGTGAGATCTGTAAGAGTGAGTAATGGCCTACATGTAGAGGTTTAGTGGTCTGGTAATGTAGAGGTGTAAACTTAATAGCACATTATATATAATCAAAGCTTGATTATGCCATCATTCAGCTTGCGGAGGACAAAGACTAGTCATAACAATAAGTATGTGTAAATCACTTTTCAACTGAGAGCAATAGAATATCCATACTTGTAACAAGACTCTGTATTATATTGACTCTGTCACTGCTACATGTTCACTGATATACAACTTGTATTGCTTTTAAAATTCAAGCTGATGTTGGGAGTAGGATGTAGGAAGCCAATGAACTATTTTGCCACAAGTAATTTTACTGACTATCATTAGATTTGGTAGATAACTTCAGAATACAGCAAATGGCTAACTATTATAAGCGATGATACTATGTTATTGGCTTATATAAAGATTCCTCGAATACACCGTTTAGTAGAAAAGTTGCAGTTTGGAATTTACTAGATGATAGTTTTAGAAATGCATCTTTTAGCTCTGGATACAACTGTTGAACTACTGTGCATTATTCAAAACAATGCGTTTGAGAAAAGATTAAAACCCATGCATATGCATTAAACTCATTATATTCCTGTGCAGTTTCAAAATGTGAACAGATGACACATTCCAGAGCAAATAAATTAAATTTTAGAATACAGATTAGATTTTAATGCAGCAATTTTTTGCTTTCAACATTCCTTTTTTATTTTTGAAATGCAGAGAAAACTATTAAAGCCTCCAGAATCAGATTTAAATGAGTTGGTTTTAGTGTTTTCTCTGAGGCAGTCTCTGAAGCTGTCTTTGGGTTATAAAATAATGATATTCCCTACTCTTATCACATACTTCATTTTAGTTTGGAAAGGTGTTGTTAGCAAGCAAAAGTCAAGGGGTGAAATTTTATAATATTGACCCTTAATTTCAAAAGGAAATGGAAACTTTACTTTCACTTGCATTAAACACAACAAATATTTATAACCAAGGAGTACTCCTTGATATAATTAATTAATATTACATAATTAATAATCTAATAAATCGAAATTCAATTTAAATCTCAGTGCGTGTTGGTTTATTAATTTTTATTTAAAATAATTTAATGCTTACACTTACACTAATACTTTAACCATAAATTTAAATTTATTTTAATTTTATTCTTTTTTATTGACTATAATAAACAAACAATACAATAGACAGTTCAATAGTCACTATTGTAATTGTTGTTGTATTGTTTATTTATTTGCTATTCATTATGATTATATTATTGTAATTATTATTATATTTATTGCTAGGAAAAGTCTTATTTCTCTCCTCTCTTAAAAAAAATCATAATCTGGCACAATGAACCTTATGATTTGCTTGCTATCAGCATTATTTTATGGAAGTGATCCAGTAAAAAATAAAAAATTCCAACTGAGTTCAGAAAATTTAATGAGAAAAATGAGACAACTTCTTGGTTTATGATTGATGTATATGACCCACCTAGCCAATAAAATAGCCCAATAGAAAGCATATAAAACTATGGAGCAGACTGATGGCTGACTAAGAATTTCTAACCCAATCAGACTTGGAATCACAGAACCGAATAAAAAGTAGTTTTATTCACTGTTTCCTTGGGCCAAGGTCAAGGTCATACTAGAAAGGGATGCTCGAACAAAGTTTATATAAACTTTGGCTTGAACCAAAGTTATAGAATTTATCTAAGAACTTTGCTTGAACTGAACTCGAGTAAAAAGCAGACAAATGCAATCGAAGCCACAGCGGTCTATTTTTAGCAATCAACTGTTAAGTGTACCAGGCATGGAAAACTACCGGGTCGACTGCATCCATGATTCTCTGCTGAATAGCTATCAAACAGCTGTTCTCGATGGATACAAGTCGAGCCCTTTCCCTACAACCTCTGGTGTACTTCAAGGGCTGGCGCTGGGACTAGTCTTGTTTCTGGTCTACATAAACGCCCTACCTGAGTATGTCAACTGTCCATTTGGATGATATCTATGCCGATAACACTCTGCTGTACCAAACAGTGTCAAACTAAGCTGATGAACAAAGATTTCAAGATAATCTAAACTCGACTGAAACTCTTTCCACAGATAGGTAGCAGTGTCTGTAATCAGTTTCAACACCTGCATATGCAAAATGATAGTATTCATACTTCAAAGAATTTTACCAAAATACACATTTAAACAGCACTATTTTGGAGCACATAAATCACAGTAGGCTAAATACCTTAGACCAGTGTTCGAAGTGGAAAATTTGAGGTGGGTACACGGTACATGCAATCTTGCAGATTAGTATTGTATAGCTATCCACTTAATCTTATGGTAGCTAAGAAATTAATGAATTATGCTCTAGTGAGAATTGAACTCGAGACCTTGTGGATGAGTGTCAAGCACTCTACCACTACGCTATCAGGTCCACAGCAACTGCTTGGGGAAAACTAGCTATTAAAATGAGGGTACACACCTGCTGGTCATATAACCACTAAAATTGAGGTGAGTACACACCGTATACTCCCGTATAACCACACTTCGAACACTGCCTTAGACTTAGTGTTGCTCTGCAGCATGTTCTTAAATTTCAAATTTATGGATCTCAAGTTTAATTTGAGATCCATAAATTCATGTAGTTGAAAACATCTGTGAGGCGAAAAAACAGATAGAAATGGTCTGACGCTCACAACCTACTAGGCGCCCTGTCTACCGCATCTTGAGTAGGCCTGTTATGCATGGGATCCTTCCTCGACTAAGATATTGCACTACTCAAACTTGTGCAAAATCAGGTTGTGCGAATAATATGTGACAAAAAAGGAAGAAGAGGTGTTTAGGAAGCCAAAGAAAAGCCAATGCTACAACCACTCAAGGAAAGGAGGAGAACGCCCTGTGGCAGATTGCTGCACAAGATCCTGTCCACAGGAGAGTTTCACCTTACCCTTTGTGAATCATATGACAAGCTAATGAAATAGCCCAAATAACCGTTCAGAAAAGAGCAAAAGTAAGGGGTGTTCCACAGTATATTCGGGCAAGTGGAAATTGCTTCCGCAACAGTTTCCTCCCCCGTACCATCTCAGGATCTTAGGAATACACAAAGGATCCTAATTAAATTCTATGGGTGGAAACAACCCAGGTATCCCATTTGCCCTAAGTGGCCAGCACAGGCCCCCTACGAGAAGAAAGTACCCTACCCCGCTAACTACTGTCCAATAATGAGGCACTGCCATTCTGTACCCCTAGGTCGTCTAGCGTGTTGCAGACATTGATGTGGGGCCTAAGTAGACGTAAGGTGGTTGAGTCATGATATCTTTGGTTTGAGTTTCTCTGAGGCCTTCAGACACTTAAACTACTCCTTAGTTATGGTCTTATTAGTTAGGTCTTGGTGATAGCTTTCATTTGAGTAAGTGAATAAGATAAGATAGGACCTACAGTATATGATTGCATATAATATTATGTTATAAGACCTATAATAATAACATAACTGATCTATGGTCTAGTCAATTCAAGTGCAAAATCAAAACGCCCAGCACTATGATTACCTCATAAATATAGCAGTGTCAGTATGTAAATATTAGAAATAAGTCATTCCGAAAATCTGCTTGTTAGCTAGAATGAAAGTGTTTTTGGATTTGATAAAGGACATCATCATACATTATTATAAGTTGTCCTTTTAGGTGTGTAGAAGGTATAAGATTATAAATCTACTCACAGACATTGCCGTGCAAAGGTGGATAAACAAGTCACTCTAGTGACAACGGAGAGATATGGCGTCGTCTAGTGAAGATGTTCTGTTGATAGTTTCTTCTGTTTGGCACAAAAAGTCTTCTGGAAGTTTATATCTGATGGGTGAGAGAATAGCCTGGATGTCAGACACAAAGTCTGTGTTTACCATCAGCCATAATTACATTGATATTAAAAGTGAGTATCTCAGTGTGTTCAGTGTGTTCATGCATACAAATCCCACGTCTAGAGAGTGCATGGCTTGTGCTTATTGTTATAGATGATAATATGCAGTCTAGGCAATATATACAGTGTAAGCCATCAAGTCTTCATCTGTTATACATGTGTATTCTGATTATTTTTCTGAACAGTCCAGAAGATCTCCCCAGACACAAAGGAGAAAGTACAGCTACAGCTAGTCATGCATAATGGTGACGCCAACACATTCCATTTCAGGAATGGATCAGGTCGACCCGCTCAAGTAGTGGATCGGGAAAAGGTTTCTGAACTTCTTAAGAAGTTGTTACCCCAGTTCAGAAGTAAGATCAACTCAGAGCTGGAGCTAAAGCATAAGTGAGTATATGATTGTGTTCTCTAGCTGAATACGGTAGACTAACCAAATGCTCTGTTGTCTGTTCTACATGTACATGTACATGTATATATTATATAATATAAGCGTTGATCTTATACTTGCTTCTAGAATGCTACAGGAAGATAAGCAGCTATTCCAGTTGTACAATGACCTAGTTGTTAGCGGAGTCATATCAGCTGAGGAATTCTGGTCTAACAGGATGCAGGTGGGTGTGACCTTGTGAGCCGATATCGACAGATTTCTTCTCGTGATGATATATTCAAGTGTTACATGTACTTATAAATTACAGGGATCGTTGTGTAGAAACACACTTTTAATGCCGCATCGTGTAGTAGTTATGGAATGTATGATAATATTAGTTCTTCCGATAGACAATAGTGATTTGTATTGCACTGTCTATGTTTGGCTGTAGACACCAAAGAGCACGTCTGTTAGCCAAAATATTGGTGTCTCTCCGTCCTTCCTGTCGGAGATAAAACCGACCTCTCAGGGGTCAAACAGTATCAGCTATAACCTCACCACCGACATGATCGAGTCTATATTTAGAACATACCCAAGAGGTAAGTAGTACTATGGACTCTTATATTCACCTGTTACTTACTGTGTAAGTGTGGTACATATTGGGTACATATGTACTTACTATGTATGTATATCACAGTAAAGAAGAAGCACTTTGAGTGTGTCCCTCATGAGATGTCAGAGAGTGAGTTCTGGACTAAGTTCTTCCAGTCCCACTACTACCACAGAGACAGGGTCAACATGGGATCCAAAGATGTCTTCACTGAATGTGCTAAGAATGATGATAAAGGTGGGTGTGAGTGAAGAGCTCATTGGTGTAATAGTAATACATATATTGCGAGGACAGGGTGTGTTCTGTTGCTGTTATATATTATGCAGCAAGTCATTTGGAGTATAGTGTTATGTACACATGTTGTGATTGGAGTATAGTGTTATGTACACATGTTGTGATTGGAGTATAGTGTCATGTACAAGTGTTGTGATTGGAGTATAGTGTTATGTACACATGTTGTGATTGGAGTATAGTGTTATGTACACATGTTGTGATTGGAGTATAGTGTTATGTACACATGTTGTGATTGGAGTATAGTGTTATGTACAAGTGTTGTGATTGGAGTATAGTGTTATGTACACATGTTGTGATTGGAGTATAGTGTTATGTACAAGTGTTGTGATTGGGGTATAGTGTTATGTACAAATGTTGTGATTGGAGTATAGTGTTATGTACAAGTGTCGTGATTGGAGTATAGTGTTATGTACAAGTGTTGTGATTGGCTCTCTGGTTGTAGAGATGATAAATGACCTACTAAACACGGCATTCTCTGGTGGCATGGTAGACATGACATCTATGGCTGACAATCCTATTGGAGAAGTAAGTACAGACCTGAGTATGTATACATTATACATGTATATATACATACAGTTTATATCCTATTATTACTTCATATACGTATAGAAGATACTAGATCATGTGATCTATGATGTCATAGTCTGTCTGGTGCAGAGTGAAACTTATTGTAAGCCAAGACGTTGACCATCAGTTAGCAATACTTTCCTTTTCTTAGGATTTTGGAGAGGGTGCAGTAGATGCTGCTAAACTATCGTCTGCACCGTCTAGCAATCAGACTATCATAAAGAGATTCAATCACCACTCTACTAGGGTGCTCAAAACTACAGAAGATAGTACATCTGCTGCATTGACGTCTGCAGACAAACAGACAGACACTACAACGTCTAGCTCAAAGGTGTGTAATGTGGGTGGGCACGGCTTATTGGGGTTCCGTGATCACAGGCTCTAAGTCTTTATATGCATGAGTACTGGGTCACTAGTACTAATACTATCACTAGAACTAGTACTAGTGATAGTAGTACTAGTGATAGTACAAGAGCTGTGATAATACTACTACTAGTGACAGTATGTGATACTATTAGAATATAATACAATGGATTAACTCACCTCACAGAGAAAGTTGGATGAGGTAATCTCACTAGAAGATCTGGAAGCAGAAGAAGTGGTTAGCAAGAAATCTAGTCTCAAATTAAGCAAGGTATCCCGATATTTTCATGGACCCGTTCCTCAAACTGTACAGAATGCATATCGGAGTACTGAGTCTATGATGCGGTCTGCAAATGCTCTAGTCCACGAGGTAAGATGGCCTTCCCAGGCTCCAGTGTTCCACTTTTCAGATTTATTACTCAGTTGTTACCAAAGTACAAGTCCGGAGTTGTTCTACCCTATTCACGGGTAATGAACTTGTTTTACTTTGAAATTTTGCAGTGTGTACTCCTTCATCTATTGGTGCAATGACCTCTATAATATTATTCCCTATACCACAGGTAGAGCAGTGGACCGGAGAGATCAAGCATAACCTTACCAGCTCTATAGCCCAGGATATCCTCACCCAGCTGTCTCCTGGGGGAATGCTAATGCAGGGTGTCTCCCAAGGCACCATAGCAGGTGGGTTAGTCAATGTAAAATTGTGCAATGATCTCTCGAGTTATACATTGAGGTCTGGGTTCAGGAGTTCAATGAACTCTGCAGGAGATTTGATGGCGTCATATTTACCAACTTGTGTCCTTAAAATTGCTTGCCCTTTGATTATCTGCTAGACTATCATTCGGTACTAGAAGAGGATCATTCTGTCTCCTTTCTGTACTTGTAGTTGTCATCTGTGCTATATGAGCAGGTTCTACACAAAACTGTACATACAGATACATTGTATACACTATAAATATATATGTGTGTACATATAGTTACATTGTATACTGTATAAATATACATGTATATGTGTGTATATACAGATATGGTACCCACAGATATTAAGTCAGAACTGAGGAATCTGTACTGTGCTCTAAATGAACTACTGAGACATTTCTGGGCATGTTTCCCCACTCACTCTAAGATGCTAGAGGAGAAGGTATTTCATATTATAGTGTTAGTAGCTGTGGCTCGGCCACACCATCATACTTTGCAGCGAGATTAGCAAATGTTTTGGTAAAATTCTGGCGTGGCGGTAAAATGCTGGCATTCAGCATGTTGACCTTTGACATACGCAATTCCTTTTGCCGGTTATTTTCTGACCCTGACATACATGTAAGTATTTGTATCTGGGAAATTCCAACTTTAACTGCACAGTCGAGAGTGTAGCACACTGGATTTGAATAAATTTGATTGTTGGAAGGCGATAAGTCCACAATGTACACGGCAACTTTAAATGTTGGTCAGCTTGTCATCGGACAACTGTGTGGCTCATTGAAAACTTTTGCATCTGTGTGTGTCAGTACGCAGCTGACAGTTTTAGTATTACCACAGCCTGTAGAAGATGTGTAAGCGTATTGTATATTCTAGCAAATCACAGGTTGGAGTTGTGTGCTCATTATATGCTGTATACTCAGGGAAGACGATTCTAAAAAGTGGCACTATTTCCTCTGCACATGCAGATGTAGCTCAGTGTAATGTCATAGTGACACAGTGAGTTATTTAACCAATAGAGTAGTGAGTAGGCCACACCATTAATAAGTGTAGCACATGTGTACACATGTACATCAACATGTTATATATTCTATTAAGTGTAGCACGTCTGTACACATGTATTATTCTCTCATTTCTATTCCAGCTGATGAAGATGGAACAGAATCTCCAAAGGTTTAATATTTCCAAACTTCAGCCATTCAAAGAGAAAATACAGCCACACAGTTTCAGTTTCAATGTTAGTATACAGTACCAGACCTACCATAATATGTGTGGTGTAAATCTACAGTTCCATAGATACCAATATAACACATACTGTTGTAAAGTCATCATTCATAGCTGGGAGGATACTTATTTTCGCCTGTTTAAAATTAAAAAAAACAATTACATTTCCTCATCTTCAACCCTTACCTTTGTATGAACTGTAAGTGCATATTGTGTTACAAACAAAATGTTATTTGATAATAGTACTCTCTTGTCTTTGATATAATGTCTACTGTCTCATTCATTCTATCTGTGCACCCCCCAATCGGCATGTTCTAGATGTATGTCACTTGATATTACACTGCTACTCGATGTATCATACTATACCATATTTATTATAGAATCATGTCTATTATTGTAGCTGACAGACCATATGGACTCTCAGTTGAATACAGCCATAGAAAGGTATCAAAAGTGGCAGAGTAAGAAGTCAAATAGGTCAACTGCACCTTTATCTAGAAGTATTAAGTCGTGACCTATAAATGCTCAATGTCAATATTGTATCATTATCTATATAACTCCCATTCGTGGCATGTTGTATTGATAAAGCATGCTAGATCAGCATATTGAATTGTACACAGCTTAGCACCTTGGGTAGCCATAGTTTACATCATATTATTATACACATACGTGTACATAATATATATACATGTAATTATATTTGTAATAAATATTCCCTTCCCCGTCTGAATTTTGTTGTGTCTAACCATGCTGTCGGTGCTAAGACATTAGAGTAAGAGGTATCTCCAACTATATTTTTAGTTACAATATCTTACAGTATACTGGATATGGGGATTGTTTGAGGTATGTGCTGTGTTATATATTTTAGTGTACAAGTTCTCCACCTGGTATTTCAAAGTACTTTGGCCATTAGCATAATTGGTTAGTATGAGAGTTGTCTCTCCTCATATAACAATACCTGAAAGTTAATCATGGCGATAAAATACTATTACAAAGTCATGTACATGTATTTATTAGAAAAGGACATCATAATAATAATATGTTCACGCAGTACCACATGATATAATTACTTAACTGTACCCAGTTGTTTGTATACATAATTCATTTAAAATGTACAGATTGAATTCATTAGCCATTTGTATTACAGTCATAAATGTACACCCAACTGTATTACAGCATTGTACAAGTACAAGTGTATTACAGTATTGTACAAGTACAACTGTATTACAGTATTGTAAAAGTACAACTGTATTAAGCAGTATATATACAGCATAGTCAGTTGAATCTACTGTATATGTACGTATATGTAGGTAGATAAATATATGTGTTATATAAAATACAAGTCCATGCATCAACCCCTAATACTACAACCTGTCCAACCAACTCAGAGTATATATTACTATTATACAATATAAACCAATATTCTGTACATAGTACCACAGAAATTGTCTGCTCAATGTGTCTTTCTATGATATATTATCATAATCTCTGATCAATGTGTCTTTCTACGATATATCATATTGCAGACATACTTTTCCACAAACTCCTTTATTTTTTGAGGATTTACTCTCCCTTGACTCTTCTGGTAGATCTGCAAGTACACAGTGACATGATGTTACTATGTAATACCTAGCTTGTATGTGACGATGTAGTATCTAGCTTACATGTGACTGTGCAGTAGCAGACTTACTTTGTTCACACAACTCCTCATGATAACTTTGTATTCGTCTTTGTTTATAGATCCCTTGCAGTAATAAGGCTTTAATACAATCTTTATCTCATCAGCTATTCTCTCCTGGCTCACCATTTTATCCATCAGCTGCAAGCACATTATGACTACATACTACTGACCACATGACTATGTACTACTGACCACATGACCATCTACTACTGACCACATGACAACATACTACTGACCACATGACTACATACTACTGACCACATGACCATGTACTACTGACCTGTTTATTGGAGAGCTCGGTCGCTGATGCCGGCAGGTCTTGCATGTCGGTAGCTGACTGACTCGTGGTAGGTACAGGAGACGTCTTCTCCTTTGTCTTGAGAGCCTCTCCAACTGGTGACACGGTGTCCGACTCTCCTAGCCTCTGCACCAACCACTCCACCACTAGTGGTTTCTGAGCTACAGACCTCGGGGGCTGTGCAGGGGGCGCTACATCTGGCTCCGCTACCTCATTCTACATTATATGAATTGTGGGTGTGTAACACTGTAGAGGAAGTTACGGAAAGTAGTTAGCGGTAAGTTACACGTAGATAACAGAATATAATGCATAAGATAGCCTGAGCACCAAGGCAACAATGTACCTTAAGTAATTCTATGATCTGTTTAGCCTGTTCCTCTGTTCTGAGCTCCAACTCTCTGTCTACCTTCCCACAATCCTCTGTTGAACAAACAAGCAGTAAAAACCAATGTTACAATGGTACCACATTCATATTACAGGTAGATGTACTACATTATGTATATTACATGTGCTATGTTGTTATACTAGATGTACCACACTAATAGTATATGCAGATGTACTACATTATGTATAGGTAGATGTACCCACTCACCGCTGGGAGTGGCACTGGCCGGAGGTGACGGATTGTACGGTGACTGAGACTTGTGGGAAGAACTATCAACTTCCTGTCTGTTTGGTTCCTCTTCATCCTCGTGCAGCTCTGACATGACTGTAGAATCAGCAGCAGCCGAGACGGATGGGGGGAACGACGTACCCACCGCACTGGTTTCAGGTTTGGCAGGTGAAATCACAGGCTTTGGACTAGGATGGTGATCTGAAGCAACATCTATAACCATCTGCTTGGGAGAATCTTCCTCTTCTAAGTGTTCACTATAAGTATATACATGTATTATAGCCTGTACACTATATACAGTACATGTGTAGCCTGCATACTATTAGTATATACATGTACATATAATATAGTCTGTATACTATAAGTATATACATGTATAGTCTGTATACTATAAGTATATACATGTATAGCCTGTATACTATAAGTATATACATGTATAGTCTGTACACTATAAGTATATACATGTATAACCTGTACACTATAAGTATATACATGTATAGTCCGTACACTATTAGTATATACATGTATAGCCTGTATACTATAAGTATATACATGTATAGTCTGTACACTATTAGTATATACATGTATAGTCTGTACACTATAAGTATATACATGTATAGTCTGTATACTATAAGTATATACATGTATAACCTGTATACTATAAGTATATACATGTATAGTCTGTACACTATAAGTATATACATGTATAGTCTGTATACTATTAGTATATACATGTATAGTCTGTACACTATAAGTATATACATGTATAGTCTGTATACTATAAGTATATACATGTATAGTCTGTACACTATAAGTATATACATGTATAGCCTGTATACTATAAGTATATACATGTATAGTCTGTACACTATAAGTATATACATGTATAACCTGTACACTATAAGTATATACATGTATAGCCTGTATACTATAAGTATATACATGTATAGTCTGTACACTATAAGTATATACATGTATAGCCTGTATACTATAAGTATATACATGTATAGCCTGTATACTATAAGTATATACATGTATAGTCCGTACACTATAAGTATATACATGTATAGCCTGTACACCATAAGTATATACATGTATAGTCTGTACACTATAAGTATATACATGTATAGTCTGTATACTATAAGTATATACATGTATAGTCTGTACACTATAAGTATATACATGTATAGCCTGTATACTATAAGTATATACATGTATAGTCTGTACACTATAAGTATATACATGTATAACCTGTACACTATAAGTATATACATGTATAGCCTGTATACTATAAGTATATACATGTATAGTCTGTACACTATAAGTATATACATGTATAGCCTGTATACTATAAGTATATACATGTATAACCTGTACACTATAAGTATATACATGTATAGTCTGTACACTATAAGTATATACATGTATAGTCTGTATACTATAAGTATATACATGTATAGCCTGTATACTATAAGTATATACATGTATAGTCTGTATACTATAAGTATATACATGTATAGTCTGTACACTATAAGTATATACATGTATAGTCTGTATACTATAAGTATATACATGTATAGCCTGTATACTATAAGTATATACATGTATAGTCTGTACACCATAAGTATATACATGTATAACCTGTACACTATTAGTATATACATGTATAGCCTATACATACACAATGTTGTAGCTACTGACTACTAGCTAATGACCACTAGCTGCTAACTATTGACCATTGGCTACTAGCTAATGACCACTAGCTGCTAACTATTGACCATTGGCTACTAGGTAATGACCACTAGCTGCTAACTATTAACTACCTCGGTAGAACTGTTTGCTCTGTTGACTCTACAACTTCAGAAACATCTCTTAGCTTAGCAGCAGCCTCACTCTCATTACTAATACGGCTGACAGATCTACTCTCGTCTGGCTGAGTGGGGGAGAGTGAGTGGCTATACACGTCAGCATCAGCACCATGTGTATCTGTTGACCTTGGGCTATCCATGTGTTCTTGTTCTGCCTCTTTCTCTCTGCGAGATGATCTCTTCTTCACATGCTTTTTCTTTTTCTTAGAATGTGATCCTATAGTGGAAGAGCCAAATAGCACAGTGGTAAGTACAAGTGTAATTACAAGTGAAGTACTGCAATGTATATAATATACGTAAGTAATGCTCAATTATATTTAATTGATGACTGACCTGAGGCTTCATCCGAGTCGTTACATTTAGATGATTTCTTTGGTTTCTTCTTTTTCTTACCGTCAGACTTGCTCTTCTTTTTAGTCTTAGGTTTCTCTGTCTCCACCACCTCATCAACTAGCTCAACCTCAGGTGTTGGTGATCGAGATTGGGTATTGTCTACATTTCCACCATGTAGCCTCTGGTAGTTTCTCTCTAGCTCCGAGCCTAAAGTGGTGCTAGCTTTAACTAGTCGTTTGCCACCAGAATCTTCCTTTGACCTCTTATGCTTGACTCGGTCCACTGACGGCTTTCGAGTGTCTGGTGAAAGGGAATATTTTCCAAGAGTTTTTATAGGGGATGAAGACCCTCTTCTCCCAGAGGACTTTCTCAGATCTCGAGACTGGCTCCTAGTTCTACTTCGTCTTCTTTGCCTACGTTTCCCAGGAGCTTTGTCCTGCTTTCTAGGGCTTATCGTGCGTCTGCTCTGCATAGATCTGCTCCTTGATTTGCGTGAACGCTCATTCCTATTCCTTCGAGGTGATCGTGAACGCTCGTTTCTGTTCCTTCGAGGTGATCTTGAATGAGTATGATCCGAGGAGCGACGCCTCCGGGGAGACCGCCGACCTCGTGATCCTCTCTCTGGACCAAGTCTGTCTTTTACAGGAGTACGTCTTCTAGTTCTGGCCAAAGGAGAACGAGATCGTCTACGCCGAGACAAGGACCTTCGTGAGTTTGGAGATCTATTTCTATTTTTATGTCTATCTCTGTTGATTGAGCGTGACCTACTTCTTCTTTCACGATGCCTTGACCTACTTCCTCGCCTGTGAGATCTGTTACTATCCGAGTCTGAGTCATCCACTTGGTATACTGGCCTGCCCTTCACCTTGCTCATATTTTTTGGCTTTAGTCTATTTTTGCGTTCATCTTCAGAGTCTGTACTTAGTTGGACGACAGTTTCTGGGGTACGTGGGGGAGGGGTCATTACTACCACTTCACTATCGTCTGAACTAATTTCCCCATTGTATGCATCTTCCCCATGATGTCTCATGTATTCAACCCTAATCTCATCTCTGTTTCTGCTATCATACGCCTTTCTTCCTTCCATCTTCACGGTCACTGCTGGGTAGAGAGTGATAACAGGTACTTCTGGTACCACGGCAGGACCCTTGGGAAGCAGCAGACCCAGTTCCTCCACCAATGAACCACCTTTACCAGTGGGGCTACCTTTACCAGTGGAGCTACCTTTACCAGTGGAGCTACCTCTATGTGTCGAGCTACCTCTATGTGTCGAGCTACCTCTATGTGTCGAGCTACCTCTATGTGTCGAGTTACCTCTATGTGTCGAGCTACCTCTATGTGTCGAGCTACCTTGACCTGTGGAGTGCTTTGCAAGTGATACACATTCTTCATCCTCTGAGATGACTATATCAATGTTCAAGTGTTTACTGGTGACCTTGGAGAGAAATGAATTCCCCGAGGTGGAGCTAACCACATGAGATGCATCTCTACTACGTGTACTTGTCTTATACAAGCCAGCTGCTGATCGGTGGTCTCCACTAGAATGGGAGTTGTTACTGCGGTTAGTTGTACTTTGACTTGAACTGGAGTTGTTACTGCGATTAGCTGTAGTTCCACTAGAACTAGAATCAGCAGCCACTGAACTTTGCCTTGAGAGATTGCCTGTTGTTGGTTCTACGGACTGCAGTCTAGAGGTTGAGGGTAAGGGTATAGAGCTCAATGAAGCTGAAGAAGTTGAAGGTCGCAATTTTAGTCTCCCTATGAGAAAGAGGGAGAATACTGCTAGTAATGTACATTACATAACAAAACCAAACAGTGTCAATATAACAGAACAAATATGTAATCAATCAACATTGACCATTTTGATTATTTTTATTTTGTTACCAAAAATCACCAGAAAAAATGTCAATAGGACCCTGCCCGTTCTATTACGACAGGATATAAAGCCATGAAACCCCAAACTATTATCGGACATGGCTACTCTATGGCTGTGCTGAGTGCACCAGTGGGTAATACACACTCACCATCCACACTAATCTCGATGTCTTTGGAGCTGGAGGCGAGAAGAGACTGGTCGTCTAGTATCGTACCCAGAAGATCGGTAGAACTGGACATCTGTCCAAGAGATGAGAGGGAGATTGGTTTCTTCTGGGCCTTCAGGTCTATCACAATCTTATTACGTCTGTTCAGTGGTTTGCTGCATGAATACAAGGGAGATCACTACTAGATTACCATGTACAATGTACACATACCAAGAAAGAAATGGAAGTGTCAGTAAGTGGTCAATGCTACTCACCTAGTCATTCTCATGCCTTCACTATCTCCAAACACCGAGAGCTCGCCAGCAGCTGTACTGTCTGCAGGGGCAGATGAATACTTTCCTTTCAGTACAGGCAGAGTACGGCCAGGTGGGGGCCCGGTTATACCCAACTTATCGGCTAACCTTTGTTTCAGAGAACTTGGTCTACCTTTCTGTTTTAGAATATAAATTCATTAGACAATAATATACAGACTTCCAAACAGGATAGCATTGGCAGCACTTTGTATTGTTATACAGAGACAAACCTTGCCAAGAGCCCATCTTCTAGTTAAGATACTCTTTATACTTTGGTTTCTCTTGGACCTCCTTTTCCTTCCCTTAGACACAGTCTTAGACTTAGATTTTCCTTTTCGTTTAGTTGTTTTGCGCCTACGTCTACGTGTGCTAGGAGTTCTTGATTTGCTAGCTGTTGTGGGGAGTGGAGCCAAGGCTAAGGAACCAGCCTAGTAAAATATACAGGGAAGGTAATTACAATTATTGAGGTTTCACTGTTTGCTAAGAAGTTTAAGTACAATAGCTAGGCAATATATCACTGGTATCAGTACTGCAATGAGTAGTGGAATAAGGGAATAAGGGTTAGGAGGGAGCTAAGAGGGCTAAATCTGGATTGATGGATTATACAACACATGTGAAAGCCTTTCACAGCCTTTCACATGGATTATACAACACATGTGAAAGGCTAAACGGTTTGAAAGATCTAATGTGTATGTTCAAGGATATCATGGCTACAAGCAGCTTCTCAGTTTCACCTATCTACAGAGGTTAGGTACAGACAATGTGTTATGTACAGAGGGTAGGTACTGACTACGTGTTACACTGTGTTATGTACAGACTTACGTTGTCTGCCTGAGTTTGCTCCTCATCAGAATCAGGATTGAGGGTGTCATCATTCGACTCCCCTGCTTCCTCTTCACTCTCTGACGTAGATACGATTCTATTCCTTCTCACTCTATCCATTATTCTAGTATTAGCCATAGTTCTAGGTATAGTAGCTACACCAGCTCTGGATATTCCTGCAGCAGTATACAGTACAAATATCATACCATATACAGTACAGCTTCCTGTATAACCTGCTACTCAAATATAGTAGAAACTACATGTATAATACTAAACCAACAGCAAGATGCTCCATTCCAAGTACTGAAGAGAGTAAGCTAGCAGGCTTACCAGATGTTCTAGTAGCAGGCTTACCAGATGTAGTAGTAACAGGCTTACCAGATGTAGTAGGTTCGTTGGGTTGTCGACCAGCTTCACATACTGGACAATACCAGTCGTCAAGTGGAACAGTAGCCAATGGGGGAGTGAGACAGTCCAGATGATACCTATGTGTTAACCAATCAACATTAACTATACAACCATAGAATAAAGTATGTTTTGGGTTGATTGTTTCTATCATCAGATTGGTCTAAACAACTAAAGTACAGATGCAAAGCACATCTACAGATTGCATATTATCTTACTATACGAGGATAGACTGATTAAGAGCATGTATACGATAACTAACCCATTATCACACCCATCACAGAGGAGGAGCCTATCTTCATTGTGGGCGTGTCCACACACTTCACAGAATATGCTGTCATCATCAAACTCTTCATCAGCATGTTTTAGTGCTGTGTCTGTGACCTCTACTTTTCTTATTATCTCTCCCCCAATGGCATTACGCACAAATATTATGTGGAAAACACTGCGGTCATTGGGGCATGTGTTACTATGCTGCAAAGGTGATTAAATAACTGACATAGATGTATATTACCAGTACAGCTAATTCTTAAAACCCGGAGTAATTCACAAACAGCTTAAAAGTTTTACGGAAACTGGTAAAACAACTATAAGATTACTTGGTTGTATAAGATATACAGCCGTATAAGATTACTTGGTTGGTCGGCCAAAGAAGTTATTCAATTGTTACTGAAAGGACTGACTTTTTTTCAAAAAAAAAGTTGCCCTAATGCATATGAACATTCTTGGATGATGAAAATACAAGAAGTTTTAGCATATAGATCAAACAAAAGCCTACCAAAGCCCATTCCTCTATGCAGGTAAGACAGAAGTTGTGGTCACAACTTTCAGGAGTTCCAAGGTCACTTTCCTCTAAAGGACGTAGGCAGATTGGACATGTTTCACCTTCTCCAAGCTCATTCTCACTATCACTACTAAAGACAAAAGAGCCTAACTCAGTAACTGTAATACAAAATAAATGAAATACAACCATGAATAAATCAGGCTTCTGCTGTGCAGGCAAGTAATCCAGTCAAGAGTCGAGTATAACAGATATGTCTGTTTGAAAAAAAATGTCAAGTCATCTGATGAAACAAGTACAATGCAGAAAAGAATCAGCAAAAACAAGTTCACCCAACAAGAGAGATTTTAGCTGTTATATCAATAACCAACCAAACCCGGCGACCGTTATTTAAAAGCTCGCCGGGTTTGGTTATTGATATAACATTATGATTATGAAAACTTTATAGCAGAAAGAATTCAGCTGTGGTTGAGGTTTGGATTTTGAGCAATCACTGATGCACGGCGTTACTACAATTTTTAAAGGTCGGCAACAAACTCAGCTGAATGGTACGAGTTAGTTAGTAAGTTACCTTGATGATTTGGGTTCCATGGAGATGGTCACAAATAGTACCCTATACTTGTACAATTATCTACTGCTGGCAAATAATACAGATAGCACCATATCCTTAAAATGAATGTAGGCTCAACTTTCCAGTCATACAGTCCATTTTTAAAAATCAACTTTAGAACTAATTACATTCATAACATTCAACAAAAATTATTGGTTAAAGTTGGGGATATGGTTCGGTTGAGTTTAGGCCGGCAATGCTAAACATAAAGTCTCAATGTGTTATTGCTCGAAGAAGTGAATATTTCCCCAAAATATTCTCTTTCAAGTTTCGCCGCACAGAGAGAACTACTCCAACGATTGCAAGCAAGTCACTAAACGGACTGAGAGTAGGCAAAGTGGTACAATAACATTTGTACCACTTTGAGAGTAGGCGTACATCATATCCGGGTGAGGGTTGAAAGGCTAATCACAAGACTCGGCGACGTACTTCTACGGCAGGCTTTTTAGTTACTGTTACTAACTTACTTACAATCACATATTATTGTGAAACAATAAATCCTTATTACTAAAACAACTCTTCTAGATCCCATTAAAATCACCGAATTTACGATCTCAATCGTTTATAATTATCCTTTTGATACTGCTTGTCTACAACATAATATGTTGTGGAGGTGAAGGCAAGCTCAAACTCATCTTCATCGGTCTGTCTTATGATCTTGATCTTACATTTAACATGATCTTTAATTTTATTTTCAATCAATGAAATAAAATTGTTTAAATTCTTATTACTAAAGAATTCTTCTATACCCCGTTAAAATCACCGAATTTACCATGTCAATCACTTATAATCATAATCATAATGTTTCTTTTGAGACTGCTTTTGTTGTAGTGGTGGAAGCTAGCTAAAACTCGTTGGATTCCGGAGGGGTATGTCATGTGAGACCCAACTACTCACAATGACCGTGCCAAAGGAGCTGAATCCTCTGATGCAACACATGCAGTGGTGCTAGACTTTAAGAAAGCATTTGACAAGGTCCCTCATACTCTCCTATTCAGGAAACTAAGAGAAATGCCAGAAGTTGATCCTCAGCTCATTAACTGGATACAGGACTTCCTGACTGATCGAAAACAGAGAGTTGTTTGCAGAGGCACCTACTCGTAGAAGATGTCGGTAACATCAGAAGTCCCCGAGGGGCCCGTCCTGGGTCCCATGCTTTTCCTAATATATATCAATAACCTACCCGCTGCCGTCAACTGCAAAGTGTGCCTGTATGCAGACGACACCTTATTCTACCAAAAGGTAGACCCTACAGATGCAGAACTATTCCAAGAGAACATAAATGCTCTTCACAAGTGGTCAACTGATTGGCCTTTCAATGAGACTAAATACCATGTCATTGCCTTCGGAAGCCAGTCTCGTAAGCCAACATACAAGCTTAGAAATACAGAGCTCGGCTGGAGCAGTGAACTTGGAGTAACAATGCAAGCAGACTTAAGATTTGACAAACATAATCACAAACAAGTCCACCAAAACCAGCAAAGTACTTGGCATGATCGAACACACTCTACATGGCGCCCCACATAAAAGCAAACCCCTAGCCTACACTAGCCTCAGTCGCCCTGTGGAGTACGCTGACTGTGTGTGGGATCCTACACAAAAATGCCAGATAGAATTGCTGGGACAGATGCAGAATAGGGCTGTGCGCTTTATAAGCAACCTCAGAGGAAGAGAGAGTGTGACTGAAGCCAAAGCTGAGCTGGGACTACAGAATCTCCATGAAAGGAGAAGCGACCACAGACTAGCCCTCCTGACAAAAATACTGCAGGACGAGGACTAGCACGGAGACCTGACGGCTGCTTATGATGAAATATCAAATGACAGAGCAAATGTCATTATGACCACCCACTCAGCTGCAAGGGGAGAACCTATATCCATAACTGCCTCAACTAGTACCCACCACAACATGATATGCACGGACACAGTGATTAAAGACTAAAAGCCAGATGAAAAGAACACAAACCAACGAGCATGTCGTAACAATTTGTCCAACTCAATTCTAATGAAAAACAGCAATACGCTGTAATAATATGAATCACTGTCTAAAACACACTGTTAAACTGAGGTACTCCTCTTACTAAATTCAAGAATATTCTATTCTTCAAAGGTATTTAATTTTATTTTTAATTTTAATTTTGTTTTTAATAAAAATTTTTTGGGATGATCAGGAGGGCTCTCTACTGGGCACCTGAGAGAGCTAGGTTGATAGCATGCAGATCTCTCTGCCTTCCTAACCTAGAATATGCTTCCTGCGCATGGGATCCTTCTACAAGTAAAGAGATAGAAGCACTAGAGGTGGTAGAAGAATGATATATGGCTTCAAAGGAAGGAGAGTTGGCCAAAGAGAAACTACAACAGCTGGACATCCGATGCAAAAACTCAAGTAAAACTGCTGCTGAAAATACTGTCAATAGAAGAAGCCCATCCTGCTCTCTATGCATCATATAATGAGATCATGAATCAACCTCGGACGACAGTTCAGACTAGGTCTAAAAAGAGTCCTAAAAACAGCAGACACCAATACATAATTGGTTGCTTTTAACACCTTGGCGAGATCCATGATCCTCTATGGATTCCAGCTTTGGGACCCATATGAAAAGTAACATATTAAAAATCTGTAAGAGCACAACACACGGAACTAGAATTTATTTCTTCAACAGAAAGTCAAACCAGTTTTACAAAACTACAACGAGATACAGGCATCCAAGCTCTAGCACAAAGACAAAAAGATATCCTCTTACAATTATTTTGAAAGTAATTAACCTCTGATATGATAACGCCCTTCTATACTGCACTAAAAATAAACCATATTACCGAGAGGTTAGAAATTTTTTTATCTGCTCCATTGAAACAAATTATTTTTACAATTCTATCTGGTAAAGAACTGGGGCGAGATGAATGATGTTTAATTTGATTCATTTCATATTCTTTGAATTGTCTTATATAGAAAATAGCAAAGTACATAGGTTTACACCGTATATATACATGCATGTCTGTAAAACAAAACGGAATAAAAAATAACATAATATGTAGAATGTTAGTGTGGGCTAGTATTTTTATTATAAATAGTAATACAAGACGCATTTTTATAACATAATAGAAATAATTAATAATGAAAAATGAGAATACACACAGGAAACTCCACATATACCACACAATTGTGTAAAAACTCTGGTTCATATGGCATATGACGTGTTATTACTACTGATGTTACTGAGATTTCGACCTTTGATTCACTCCCCTCCTCAGAATCATTGTAGCCAACGTTAAGTATAGAACAGTGATGCTAGCTCCTGGGATGATATTAAGTGACATCCATCCATTTTTATAGCTAAACAGCTCACTTAGCGGTATGACCTATGATACTTGCAAAATCTATGCCATTCTTTATGTTACTGTGTGTTATTAGTCTATACATACACTGTAGATAGAACCAGTTGTACAAGAGGGTGGTGACAATATTAAGGGCGGTTCTTAGGCTAGCCCTCGCTCCACAGCCAATAGCACAGCAGACCTCTAGAATCACAGGCTATGGTGTAGCGTTATGTTAGTGTAGTCCAAAGCGTTACCATGTATGTGCAAAACACTCCTGAGTACAAAAGTCTCCGGTCTTCAGTTCCTCAACGAAAGGCAAGTGTGCTCATGTGCTCTATCTGCAGTTACAGGGAGTTGCTGACTACTTATAAAGTGCAATATTGTCTCACTGACATTTAGTATTCGTTTACTGCACTTGTGTGACTAACCTACGGGCTTTAGTATTCGCAGTGAATATGATCTAGTCACTGTGATCTGATCAATTGAACTGAAGTCAATTGTGATTCATATGGAAATAATGGTTACTATGATTTTATCTATGATGATTAACTGTATCCTGTTACCTGTTGACTCTGCTAAAGGTGGTAGTAGATGGTAACATTGAGTGGTCTTATTATGATGCTGGACCCAAGTCAATCAGAAACCCTATAGTGTTCTTGCCTCCTGTCAGTGGTACTGCCGACATATACTTCAGACAGTTACTCTCCCTCTCAGCCTCTGGTTGCCGTGCTATATCTGTGAGTATCACACTATATCTGTGAGTATCACACTATATCTGTGAGTATCACACTATACCTGTGAGTATCACACTATATCTGTGAGTATCGTATCTGTGAGTATCACACTATATCTGTGAGTATCACATTATATCTGTGAGTATCACACTATATCTGTGAGTATCACACTATATCTGTGAGTATCACACTATATCTGTGAGTATCACACTATATCTGTGAGTATCACACTATATCTGTGAGTATCGTATCTGTGAGTATCACACTATATCTGTGAGTATCGTATCTGTGAGTATCATACTATATCTGTGAGTATCACACTATATCTGTGAGTATCACACTATATCTGTGAGTATCACACTATATCTGTGAGTATCACACTATATCTGTGAGTATCACACTATATCTGTGAGTATCACACTATATCTGTGAGTATCACACTATATCTGTGAGTATCACACTATATCTGTGAGTATCACACTATATCTGTGAGTATCACACTATATCTGTGAGTATCACACTATATCTGTGAGTATCACACTATATCTGTGAGTATCACACTATATCTGTGAGTATCACACTATATCTGTGAGTATCACACTATACCTGTGAGTATCACACTATATCTGTGAGTATCGTATCTGTGAGTATCACACTATATCTGTGAGTATCACACTATATCTGTGAGTATCACACTATATCTGTGAGTATCACACTATATCTGTGAGTATCACACTATATCTGTGAGTATCACACTATATCTGTGAGTATCACACTATATCTGTGAGTATCACACTATATCTGTGAGTATCACACTATATCTGTGAGTATCACACTATATCTGTGAGTATCACACTATATCTGTGAGTATCACACTATATCTGTGAGTATCACACTATACCTGTGAGTATCGTATCTGTGAGTATCACACTATATCTGTGAGTATCACATTATATCTGTGAGTACACACACAGGTAATAGTATACCCACAGAGCACACACACAACTTATAGTATACCCACAGGGTACACACACAACTTATAGTGTACCCACTGGGTACACACACAGCTTATAGTATACCCACTGGGTACACACACAGCTTATAGTATACCCACTGGGTACACACACAGCTTATAGTATACCCACAGGGTACACACACAACTTATAGTATACCCACAGGGTACACACACAACTTATAGTATACCCACTGGGTACACACACAACTTATAGTATACCCACTGGGTACACACACAGCTTATAGTATACCCACTGGGTACACACACAACTCATAGTGTACCCACAAGGTACACACACAACTTATAGTGTACCCACAAGGTGCACACACAACTTATAGTGTATCCACAGAGTACACACACAACTTATAGTATACTCTTACTAAATTTGTTGTTTTATCTAAGGTGAACCATCCAGTCGTGTGGGACGTTACGTCATGGTGTCAGAGTTTCCACTTGTTCCTCAACTCTCTAAATGTGGACAGAGTAAGTGTGTAATATGTATATACAGTATATAGAGATGTATGTACCGTATGTAGCATATAGATATGTACATGTACATGTAGGTACAGCCTGTAGCAATGGATGTACAGTATATTGACATGTACATGTACATGTATGTACAGCATGGCTTGCGTATTCATTATAGTAATTTATTCTGTTGAAATTGTGACTAGGTGAGGTAACTTACTAACTCGTATTCAGTGTAATATATTCTGATATAAGGTACCTTACTGTTGTGGTTTCTATGTGTGGTTGGTGCTCTCATGTTTGTAGGTATGTATACTCAGGTGCGCATATAGGTGTGTAGGTTTCTATACATACATGTATGTACGTCTGTAGGTATGTAGGCCTATACGTATGTACGTCTGTTGCAGTAGGTATGTATACATATGTAGGTATGTACAAATGTATATGCATGTACATCTGTAGGTCCACTTATTTGGTGCAAGTCTAGGAGGTTTTCTAGCTCAGAAGTTTGCGGAATACTCCGGCAATGGACGAAGGGTTCGCTCAATGATTCTATGCAATGCATTCAACGACACAGATGTCTTCGAACAAACTACTTCCTGCGCATCGTATGTATCATTATTATTCGTCATCCTAGTAATGTAATGTTTTATTAGGTGTTGAGTGTAGCTCTATGATTGGTGGAGGATGACGACTGCTGTGATATCGAGTTGTGACGATTGAATAAGCTGTATACATGTAGATATGATGTAGAAGTGACTGATATTAGGTTTCTCTGTGGCCGTTGGTTTAATCACACTTCTGGTGATTCGCTACTTTATTTTGCAGCACCGTTTCTTAGAACAGAAAGTTTCGACCAATGAACTCCGAGATATTGTTTTTGAGCTAATTCACCTTCACCTTTTTTACCTCCTAAATCAAAGAGTGGTCTTGAAAATCTCAGTAATGAAGGAAGTTAGTCTAATAATTAACAGAGAGCCTGATATTGTGCCACTTAAAGTATATGTGTTGTTGTAACACATGTTGTTACAGTATATTGGAGAATGTAATGGAGAGTTGTCTGACCTTAAAACCTAATGTTGGAAATAGAGAACAACTCCTATTATATTATGTTGATGCACGACTGTCCTGTTGCACTGCGCCATGTGCTACAATGTACACAACATATGTGTCAGGAAGGCTATCATTGATAGCATTTAGAAATCAAGTTTCCTCTCACTCTGTATATGCTACTGCAACTGTTGACCACTGCAACTGTAATCTGTATCATGTTATGATATAACTTCCTCCCTAAGGTTCTGGGCAGTGCCTGCGTTGATGTTGAAGAAGCTAGTAATGGGTACATTTGAGACGAATAATATGGACGGTGATATGGTGGCATCAGCCGACTTTATGATGCAGAAGGTCAGTGCCCGGTCAATCCTTGCTTGAGTAATACCCTGGTCACACTGCAACTAGTAGTACCCTGGTTACACTACAACTAGTAGTACCCTGGTTACACTACAACTAGTAATGCCCTGGTCACACTGCAACTAGTAGTACCCTGGTCACACTGCTGCTAGTAGTACCCTGGTCACGCTGCAACTAGTAGTACCCTGGTCACACTGCAACTAGTAGTACCCTGGTCACACTGCAACTAGTGATGCCCTGGTCATACTGCAACTAGTAGTACCCTGGTCACACTGCAGCTAGTAATACCCTGGTCGAACTGCAACTAGTAGTACCCTGGTCATACTGCAACTAGTAGTACCCTGGTCACACTGCAACTAGTAATGCCCTGGTCATACTGCAACTAGTAGTACCCTGGTCACACTGCAACTAGTGATGCCCTGGTCATACTGCAACTAGTAGTACCCTGGTCACACTGCAGCTAGTAATACCCTGGTCACACTGCAACTATTAGTACCCTGGTCACACTACAACTAGTGATGCCCTGATCACACTGCAACTATTAGTACCTTGGTCACACTGCAACTAGCAATGCCCTAGTCAATGTGGTCAATGTTTTGTTTCAGCATAAATTCAAAACAGTTCCGTTTTAGACTTTGTTGGAGTTTTGTCGTAGTGTGACTTGGAAATAATGTATATTCTTGTAAATGCATGCATGTATGCATGACTTGAGTTGTCTATAACTTCTATTCCTATACAATAGATGGACACACTGAGTCAGCAGGAACTGGCATCTCGTCTCACTCTCAACTGTGCTAGTAGCTACGTGGAACCTCAGAACGTCCAGGTGCTAAGCTCTGACGTCACCCTAATGAATGTAGGTACTTATAGTTATCTCTTATTTCTTATTCAATGATTTGGACCAATAAAATCACTGCATTTATACTGTACGCGGTGTAGCCTTGCGTAGTTCGGTCTAACCCATAGGCATACTTTTTCATGTTTCATGTGAACTGTGTGCTTGCAGGTGTTTGACCATCACGCCCTCTCCAACTCTGTACAGAATGAGATGAGTAAACTCTATCCGGATGCAAGGAAAGCTCTGCTTAAAACTGGTGGAAACTTTCCCTACCTCAGTAGAAGTGACGAAGTGAACCTTTATATTCAAGTATGTTCTGCATACATTTAGTTCAGTTTAGTGTCATACATATTACTGACAGGTGTCATCTGCATGTTGCGGACATGTGTCATACATGTTGCTGACGGGTGTCATGCATGTTACTGACGGGTGTCATACATGTCACTTACAGGTGACATACATGTTGCTGACAGGTGTCATATATGTCACTGACAGGTGTTATGCACAATGTTCTTTACTACCACACTCTCCGGCCCTTGTGACCTCATGCATTTGTGTTTTGACGATTGACTCTCACTGAGAACACTGTTATCAGACACTGGGCTGGTAATCCAGTACTTGCAAACAATAACACTTGGCTAATTAATATTATGGTGTATAGTATTGGTTGCTATTGCGGTTGTTAATAAATATTTGCAATGTAGGTAAATGCGGTATGGGTATGACATCGGAAACGCACACTGTACAGGCATCCATGTCTGTAGATGTAGGTGTTTCGAGTCTCACCCACCATGAATAGAAATGGAAGTCATCATGTTTGTTGAAATACTATTGAGAGTTAACCCATGTACATGTATGTGCCCGTTAAGGCAAACAGCTCATAGAGATTATTCTCTCATCTCTCACAGGTTTTACTGTACAAACCAGCTAGTAGTATGTGTAGTATTCACTGGTGTATTACAGGTACATCTACAGAAGTATGCAGACACTGTATACAGTGCTACAGAGCTCAGACAGTACAGTCAACCCCCAGAGAGACCGTCTACATCAGCTATAACTCTGACAGACTCTGACTCTGATCATACACAGGAGGAGGAAGTGAAGAATCAACTGCAATCTGCAGCAGATTCTGCCGTCACCTCTGAGGGATCCACAGAACAAGTATCCACTCAGCCATCGCCATCTGCTGCTGATGTGAGGCCTGAGGAGCAGCAACTTCCAATGGGGCCACTTGAGGAGTCACTTAAGCTAACTGAGGCCACATCAGGGTCTGCAGAAGACTGATTTTACCAGTTATATACATGTAGTAGAGTGGACACCACTCATTCAGGCCTTTACAGGCTACTGTATGATGACTGTTAGTAATACATGTATAGGACAGTAGTTAACTACTTATAAAACACATACAGACGTTACTAATATTGTATACACATACAGATGTTACTAATACTGTATACACATACAGATGTTACTAATACTGTATACACATACAGAAGTTACTAATGCTGTATACACATACTGAATAGAAGAACACAGTCTTGTTATACAAACTTGATATACACAATATTGTATTCGTATATTTTTCTATCTCCAGTAATATTAGAGATTAGACTTACAGTGAACTTTCTGTCATATAGCTTAGTAATATACATGCTGTTACTATATAGGTATTTCTTGTATTACATGTTATGTTATAGTCACAGCTAATATTCATTCTGCTGAATTTATAAAGTGTGCCTATCACTACTCCACATCACTATATTATCATACATAGTAAATGCATGTTAACAATAAAATTGTTACCCAACACTGCAGTTGGTTATCAATTATAGCTTATGAACGGTACCTGGGTGTATCTTATCTTATCTATGCTAAATATCTGGAAGGGAAGGGTGATGCCCCCCCCCCCCCCCCAGTTAACAGTACCTTTACTCAGGCCCTGTGCTAAGTCATAAGACTTATAATGTACACATCCCATGGCTAGGCTTACACTTATGTATATGTGATAGACTTTGTACCATGAATACCTAACGGGTGAGTAAATATGATTTAGATAAGAGATACCTATAGTTCTGTAATAACCCAGTCTACATTACAATGAGGTGAAGAGAGTGAGAGTCCATTAGCATACAGAGATACATCTACATCTACACATCTATACAGACACAGACATCTACACATCTATACATACACAGACATTTACAGGTAATACCATTGTTAGCACTACAAGTAATACCTCTACACTGTACATCTGGTAAGCTGAATAGAATGCTATGACTTGTAGCACGTCATGTCTTCTACTTCGTTTCTTCAACTGTAGTAAAATATATTTGTATATTCCTGCTGTCCATACATGGCACATTGTCCTGTATCTTCTACCCATTTAGTAACATACAGCCTATGCAGATACTAAATACATAGTTACACTACAGACATGATTGTATTCATGTATTTCTGTTTTATATAGTTTATAATGACCTGAATATCTGCTCCACTAATTTAGTTCTTCAGGAATATTTCAATCTAAATCCCTCCCACAATCTTATGACTATAGAGCTCTTATGACCTTACTAAGTTTGATAAAGATGTGTTGTAATGGAATTTAGTAGGTTTTAGGTTATACACTACAATAGTTACAGTAATTGGAGTCTGTAGTAGTAGTATGCTGTCTGTAGGTCCTGCTGTCAGCACATTGATCTCCAATGTTTGTGAGCTGTGCTGTGTAGATTCTGTTTCTGTGGTCTAGGATGTGGCAGTGTAAACTTTATTTCACAATCTACAACAAAATATTCTTGCTCCTTGGTAGCATACACCCATCTACTCTCCACACGCTGCACACCTGTCGTAATTTAGTTTAGTTTTAGTGTTTTGGTTTTACTGTTATACCGTTTATAGGTTTTATAGGTTTTTGTTCGGTTTTCTGCTTTGAAGTTTTTTTTGTCATTTCCTTGTTTTCCAGTTAGCTGATGTATGTACATGTGCACGTTTATATTATTATTCAGTGTCCACTCTTGTCACTGTATATACATGTATATATGTTGACAGTTTACAGTGCCGCTGTCCCTTTTACTGCCCATTCTCTCTCAGTGCTACACTCACAGTCTACACAGTCTACTATCTCACAGTCTACTATCTGTACTGTCTAGTGTCTACTATATATACATGTACATTGTACTATATCGTACAGCACTAGCTCTTTATATTACATGTGCCCAATAGCCAGTGTTAATGAATCTGGTTAAGAGTTATGTTCTCCCGGCTACTAGTGTACAAGGGTGGACAACTCTTATATATAATGTACATTGTACCATCAACTACTGTAGATAAGCTATGGAATCTGTATCCATTATCTTAGATGTGATGGGGATGATTTACTGTAGATATCTGGTAGAGTAAACAATACATCCCTTTCATATCTCATCTATCTAATTCCAGATAAAAATGGATCTAATCACATTCTAGAACCTAGACTATATCTTGATTTATATAATATCTGCTTGTAGAACAATATGGCATCAGCTGCCAATTGGGTAGAAAAGGCGTTTCAGCTGACAATAGAGTGCGGTATCTGTACAAATGTGAGAGAGTTACGTATGCTGCCGTGTCAGCACATGATGTGTGGGGAGTGTCTGGGTAAGTTATTGAATGTATTATAATAGAACTTAGTCTATCTACTAACTGTACTATATATACAGTGTAGTGAGTATAATAGAACTTAGTCTATCTACTAACTGTACTATATATACAGTGTAGTGAGTGTAAAGTGTAACACATGTTACTTACAGATACAATACTAAAAGGTCCTAGAAAGGTGTGTTCCTTCTGTAAGGACAGGCTCACAGAGACATGTATGACATCATATCCTGTGTGTAGATTAGCCTCAGATCTGCAGAATGAAATACAACAGTTATCTGCTGCCCTACAGAACTATCATCTCACAGGTAAGCCTATTGTTTGTGATATTTATATAATTATTTTAGTAATTCAAATACAACCAGTCAGAATATGGTAGCTGAATGCACGATCTCTATCTACCAGTTATTATTCTGTAGATAAGAACGAGTTGTGTGAATCAGCTGAGTGCAGCAGACACATTGATCTCTACTGTACTTTGTGTAACTTATTCCTCTGCTTCAGGTAAGAGGTTGAGTTTAACATTTGCCTATCAGTATGTAATGATTGCTGAATGAAGTTCTGAACACCCCTGTTATGGGCCTTGAGGTACATCTCTCTGTGTGCAAGAAATATAACTCTCGAGTATGAAATGGAGTTTGAACATCCTGATTTTGTTTTTTATTGCAAAAATGATTTTGTGGCAGCCATGTTTTTGGTTCCACATCTGTGAAACCGCTTATTTGATGACTAGGCTTGCCTAATGAACCAATGCATATACATTGTACATGTCACCTGTCATTCGAACAAAAGAGCACAACTCCAAAAACAGTGAGCTAGCTAACCCAGTAATGTTTACCGCGCCTGCCATGGCCTGCTCACTAAGAATGAACCACCCAACTTTTTCACTGGTGTACAGATCAAATACATGTAATTCAGACAATTCAAGGTTCTAATCTTTTACTACTTTTGTTGTTGTTGCTAAATGTCTATTTGGAAACTTTTCTATTACTAAATGTTTGTTTTCTGGTTCACTTTTGAACAGATGAACATTCTCTAAGGAACCTTAACTTTTTATGAAATATTTTGATAGAATATTTGAGAAAATCATGCTAGCCTATGAATATCATTATAGATGTAGCAGAGAGAGTAAATGTGTTGAGAGAGAAACACATAAAGCTGAAGTATACAACGATGAGTTCATACAACTGTATAAAGCTAGATTTGAGAGTTGGAGAGTATTCAAACAGGGAGCCATAGAAACCATGAATAAGAAGGTAAGCCTGTGTTCTATGTCCTTTTAGACTAGATATGGCTGGGTATAGTTACGCACCCTCAACCTGCATTTGTGTAAATGTATAATAGTACGAGTATATGAAGTGTATGATATGTATTTGTATATGTAGTGCGCATGTATAATATTTATATGTTGTATAATAAATTATGTATATGCATAATATGTATACATATACGATGTAAATGTCTACGTGTATGTATGTCTACGTGTATGTATGTTGATGTCTTGTTTTGTCCTTCAGCAGTGTATTTAACTGATTCGAATATTCAATGGCATCATGTACACAGTAACTTTGTACAGAATGAGTATATAAATGTATACCAGTAATTGAATGAATGTACATGGAGATGTATGTAACATATACATGAATGTACTGTTTAAGAAAAGCATAATGGCTATCTAGCTCAAAGCTAGCTATCATAGCTGTAACCTGTAAGCTATTGTGAGCTAGATGCTATTTAGTATAATGTATAATATACTGTATAAGCTATTCAATGCCTGGACATGTCTATGTATGCCTATGTATGTCTGAGTATATGTATGTCCATGTCTGTGTATGTCTATGTCTATATACATGCACATGTATGTGTGCATTGTATATATAATGTCTTTGTATATGTATGTCTATGTACATGTATATGCCTATGTATGTCTGTGTATGTCTATATTATATAGCTATGTTTATGTATGTCTATGTATATGTATGTATAATCATGTCTATGTCTATGTTATTACAGCAAGCTGCTCTGGTATCCGATATAAAGGATAAAATGAATAGAGCCTCAGCTACTGACATTCAGAAGGTTCTAGAAGAAGTGAACCAGATGAACAGAGAGATTCAGAGATTGAGTAAACAGTTGGCAGAACAGAGATCAGTGCTGGGGGAGTATGAGAAGAGTATGAGTAACATATCAGACAGAGAGTATATAAGACTGGTGGATAAACTGTCTTTGGGTAAGTGTTATCAGTATGAGACCTATGAAGTATAATACAGTAGTAGAAGTAATCATCCCCTGTTGTATAAAGTATAATACAGTAGTAGAAGTTATCACCCCCTGTTGTATAAAGTATAATACAGTAGTAGAGGTTATCATCCCCTGTTGTATAAAGTATAATACAGTAGTAGAAGTTATCATCCCCTGTTGTATAAAGTATAATACAGTAGTAAAAGTTATCATCCCCTGTTGTATAAAGTATAATACAGTAGTAAAAGTTATCATCCCCTGTTGTATAAAGTATAATACAGTAGTAGAAGTTATCACCCCCTGTTGTATAAAGTACAATACAGTAGTAGAAGTTATCATCCCTTTTGTATAAAGTATAATACAGTAGTAGAGGTTATCATCCCCTGTTGTATAAAGTACAATACAGTAGTAGAAGTTATCATCCTTGTTGTATAAAGTATAATACAGTAGTAGAAATTATCATCCCCTGTTGTATAAAGTACAATACAGTAGTAGAAGGTATCATCCCTTTTGTATAAAGTATAATACAGTAGTAGAGGTTATCATCCCCTGTTGTATAAAGTATAATACAGTAGTAGAAGTTATCATCCCCTGTTGTATAAAGTATAATACAGTAGTAAAAGTTATCATCCCCTGTTGCATAAAGTATAATACAGTAGTAGAAGTTATCACCCCCTGTTGTATAAAGTACAATACAGTAGTAGAAGTTATCATCCCTTTTGTATAAAGTATAATACAGTAGTAGAGGTTATCATCCCCTGTTGTATAAAGTACAATACAGTAGTAGAAGTTATCATCCCTGTTGTATAAAGTATAATACAGTAGTAGAAGTTATCATCCCCTGTTGTATAAAGTATAATACAGTAGTAGAGGTTATCATCCCCTGTTGTATAAAGTATAATACAGTAGTAGAGGTTATCATCCCCTGTTGTATAAAGTATAATACAGTAGTAGAAGTTATCATCCCCTGTTGTATAAAGTATAATACAGTAGTAGAAGTTATCATCCCCTGTTGTATAAAGTATAATACAGTAGTAGAAGTTATCATCCCTTTTGTATAAAGTATAATACAGTAGTAGAGGTTATCACCCCATGTTGTATAAAGTATAATACAGTAGTAGAGGTTATCATCCCCTGTTGTATTATATTCATAGTCACATGATCAGTATGACCGAGTGAGTGAATTAGGTCATAGGATACCACACCAGTTCTAATGGTGGTAATGGTAATAGTGTACATGTAGGTAGTCTTTCTTTTATAAGCGTAATTTTTATTTGAATGGCAAATTCATTTGGATGGCCAGACAATATTCAATGGATTCCATTCAAAATTTCATATATTTCTTTTGGCTTCCAAGAAAGCTACAATTCTTACTTTATAAGAATGATGTTTTACCATATACAATGTACATGCAACTTTATACCAAACTATCTACGTTATGAGTGCTGGGTATATCATAGTAATGATTGTACATCTCCACACACACATATTAATGGCCACCAAGGCTGGTGTGATATTTTTGTAGGTCTGAACAGGTGTATGAAACATCTGGTGTACCTCTTACTATACAATGTGTGTTTTATACAGATAAGGAGGTGCCTAGGAGTCAGCATATGCCTGCTAAATCTAGACAAGTAAGCAAACAAGCACCTGCACGAGAACCTGTCCAAGCACCTGCTACCCACAGTCACATAGGTAACTAATAATATTTATATGGTTATGAATGGTTATATTTACATTTTATTTGCTATGGTGTAGGAGTAGGACTAGGTGTATCAGTCTAGGTGTACACTCTGTTATACTATACATATACATGTATTATACAGGTACTACTAGTCTAGGTGTACACTCTGTTATACTATATATATATATATGTATTATACAGGTACTACTAGTCTAGGTGTACACTCTGTTATACTATATATATATATATGTGTGTATTATACAGGTACTACTAGTCTAGGTGTACACTCTGTTATACTATATATATGTATTATACAGGTACTACTAGTTTAGGTGTACACTCTGTTATACTATATATATATATATATATGTATTATACAGGTACTACTAGTCTAGGTGTACACTCTGTTATACTATATATATATATGTATTATACAGGTACTACTAGTCTAGGTGTACACTCTGTTATACTATATATATATATGTATTATACAGGTACTACTAGTCTAGGTGTACACTCTGTTATACTATATATATGTCTTATACAGGTACTATTAGTCTAGGTGTACACTCTGTTATACTATCTAAGTGTTGCTATGATGTAGCTGTTGGAGAAGGACGGATACTGGTGGGTAGGGGTGGAGGGTTTGATGTAGTAGATGGTAGTAGTGGTAGAGTTGTAAGAAAAGTCGATTCACCAATAGTGTACCCTCCTAGTGGTGTGATACTCAAGGTTTTATCAGTATTTACACCTAACACTGGTAACATAAACTCAATACAGCAGTATGATAATCACATCTATACCTTGTGTAATGCACCAGGTAGTGGTACTAAGAGACATGTCATTGTGTTTCATACTCAGTATAATGAAGTGAATAGATGGTCTGTACCAGACTATGGGTTTATATCAAGTATAGCTGTAGTGAACAGTAAGGTTTATGTACCTGACCCAAACAACAAGCAGGTAGCTGTTTACTCTACAAATGGTACTCTACTTCCTCCTATCAAACACTCTACATTTAGTACACCAGAACACCTCAGTATCTGTCCACCTCATCACCTACTCATATCAGACCATGGGGCTAACAGAGTGTACAGAGTGAACACACGGGGAGATAACATGACGGGGTATGTGTTCACATGGACCTCTACTGTAGTAAAGGACCCTAAAGGTGTATACTGTTATCATGATGAGGTGTGGGTGTGGAGTGATCAGTCCACATCTATTATGATACTTCACTCAGATACAGGTCAGTATATCTACATTATACAATACATAATATAATTATTATACATTGATAATAATATATAACTGTAACTGTATATTATGTTACAGTATATGTACAGTATATAATATTTATAATATGTACATGTATGTAGTTCGTAGTAGTATATTATACATTAGTATTAGATCACTAGCAGGGTATATGGTATATTATTATGTAATACAATATAGACTCCTGTGTATATATATAATGATATGTCCTGCTGTATTATTATAATTACGCTGTAATGTTACCCAGTAATATCATAATGACAATACATGCATTTATTTCTTACATCATGTGATATGCATGTTGTAGGTCATACATGTATACATTATGCTGTAGTAGATACACTGTATAATAATATATAGTATACATTATGGTATGTGAATCATGTGATGCTTACACATATATGTAGTATAATATGAATATAATATACTGTATATACCACACATTGTATAATTATGTAATAATTTTGTGTTACAGGAGAAGTGAAGCAGAAGTTAAAGCATCCCAAGTTCAATGATATTACTGGTGGTGATAATATCCAAGGCATGTGTATCAGAGATGGTGTACTGTGGGCAGCTGCTAGAGTACATGGACTGTTAAAGTTCCCAATAAACCACTGAGTAGAGTATGCAGTATTATACTCTATAGTGTATGCTACAGTATAGTATAGTGTATGCTACAGTATAGTATAGTGTATGCTACAGTATAGTATAGTGCATGCTACAGTACAGTATAGTGCATGCTACAGTACAGTATAGTGCATGCTACAGTACAGTCTAGTGTATGCTACAGTATAGTATAGTGTATACTACAGTACAGTATAGTGCATGCTACAGTATAGTATAGTGTATGCTACAGTATAGTATAGTGCATGCTACAGTATAGTATAGTGTATGCTACAGTACAGTATAGTGTATGCTACAGTATAGTATAGTGTATGCTACAGTATAGTATAGTGTATACTACAGTACAGTATAGTGCATGCTACAGTATAGTGTTATATAGACCATGAGTATCAAGTAGTACTAATACAGTGGATCCACAAATTCAACATTTACACAATACAGAGAGAATGCTTATGTACTAATAAATAGTTTATTAATATATACTAATCAACCATCTCAATAGTAATGATAACTAAAATAACCAATAAATATCTTAGACCAGGTGCCCCAGGTATCTTATATATAGTACTTGTAATAGGCTCTAAAGTCTCGGTTACTGTCACTTGTTACCTTGGCCTATATAAGACACAGCCAATCAAATCTCTACACATCCTTATCCTTCTCACCAAGCTTGGGAAGATCAACAAAGTCAGTACCGTATATATAGATAGTAATGAGTGATGTAATACTAGCTCCGCCCCAAAACATCATGGCACCCACTTGCTCGGCCCAGTTTTCTCCAGGAAGTAGAATAGTGAATGTAAACATTGCGAATGCCACTATGAAGACAGCCGGCAGCTACAAGTAAGAGAAAACATGAAATAATAAGACCGGCGCTGCACCAACCAATGAGGCCACACCAGCCAATGAGACCACACCAGCCAATGAGACCGCACCAGCCAATGAGACTGCATCAGCCAATGAGACCACACCAGCCAATGGGACCACACCAGCCAATGTGACTACATCAGCCATGTAACTAAACCATATACATTCCCCTGAAATAAATTTGCAAGGTAAAGTACCAACTGTGATATTATTGACTTACAGCATAGAATTTGAGATCTCTCTCAACACTGAGTGGACAGGACTTGACTGTACCTTCCAATTCATCTACTATATGATTACCTGGAACGTAGCAAATGATACAATCATGTAGACTATACAGTAAACCCTCTGCAGGGAAAACTATAACATGGTTATGTACTATATATTCGGTGTAATAGCAGTTGTCCGCTCTCTACTAGAGACTTGAGAATTATTGGGTACTTCCTTCTACATCAATTATACTGTCCATTATGGCTGTCCATTTCCTTTCACATGGCAGTTAGTTTTGTGACCATTATTTATCGTGTCTTCGCGACCTCTTGGACGGACCCGGGTCGCAAATAAAAATCCCAAGATGGCCACTTGGCTCAGCCTGAAGAGGCTACCAGCATGGGATTTTTCTTGGTCGGAGGAAAGCATCACTAGCTCATCGGCCCACCCAGATTTCTCCCACAAAAATAAGGATTTTGCTTTTGGTTCAGCCCGGTGTGTTTGAGACCCTGTGATGGAAGTGGGCCAGAATATTCTTGAGCAAGTTGGTCTGTGCCTGAAAATTAGGTCATGAAGTCTCAATGAATTGGCATGTGCATGAGAGACATGGACGGCATAACACGGATATGGACAGTGTAAGGGCTTGAGTACAAAAAAGACCGTGAGCTGGGTGGAGCAACTTCGTTGTTCGTTGGCACAGATCTATAGGCAATGCGTAGTACCAGTCCACCAGTGACCTTGATTAATTTTCAGCCAATAACCAAAGCTGATTTCTAATAAATTATACAATTGAAGTCGTTGTATCTAATATTAACAAATCACAACAGCGCTCTGTGATGCTGGAGACTGAAAAGACCAACATGTTGGTCTTTACATAGCCGAACAAACGGCGCGCCGATTTGCTCTAGAGCGAGGCTCTAAAGGCCAAAAAAGAACATTCGGCCTCTCGTGTAACCGGGAAGGATATGGACGGTGGTGTAACACGAATATGGAAGTGAGGGTCAAGGCTAAAACTCACCCAAAAAGAGATCAATAGAATCCTGTCTAAAGCCGTCACTAAAATTATTCTTGAAATATCGCACAGCTGAGTTCCAACCATCTTGTAACAAACCAAACCGTGTTCTTTTACCAGTCCTGGGAAATGACACAAACACATGTGATGTCCAGTGCATTGTTTGGAAACCATACAAAGCAACGCCTAATAAAAAATACCACAGTATAAGAGGGCATGGCTGTTAGATACAATGATACTAACGTGCCTATATACATGTAGTATATGCTATATAATGTGAATCTAGTGTTACCTGGTAAAATCAGTCTTCAGTGCACCAGTTCCTGCGTATTGCAGAGATATAAAGTCAGCATTGTCAGCCCACACTACAACAACATGAGACAGCAAAAGTGACCTTTGACCTGCATGTAGAAGACGTGGTGGACTCTTCCACTATTACACTATATGTTACGATATGTTATGACACAAACTGGAGGATTCTAAACCAATCAGAGGCCAACGTTTCACCCAGTACTAAATACTCATCACAGTTGCGCCTGATTGTTGCAGTTCTTCAGAAAACACTGGCAAGACCTCCCTCCCACCATATGCATTTAGTATGTTTTAGATGTTGTGTTTCCAATAGAAACATGATATATGTATAATAATGTAAGTACATTGTATATCCACATGTACATTGTATGTCCACATGTACATTGTATGCCCACATGTACATTGTATGTCCACATGTACAACACCCGAATTTAATTAAAGTGAGGTCACAGTCACAAATGTTGGCCAATTTCGATGCCTAGATTGAATGTATATATGCTTTCAACATTTAAATTATTTCTCCAAGACCAGTGACTGTACTTGTACAGCATATAAGAGATTAGCTTACCATTCCTAAAGACATAGTCGAATGTAGCCTGAGTTTCCACCTTGTCGCTGTCTGACAAGACTCCAACCTGTACCAGCTGCTGTTTGAGGGCTCTTTTGGCCAGGAGTCCCTCCACCACGTTAGTCCTGTCTAGACAGTCCATACAGTTGACTCTAAACACTCCTTTCTGTTGTCTCACCTCCGACCCAGTCTTGTTTACCATCAGGTATCTACAGTATACAATACATCACCCGTCAGGCACTACTCTGTAGTACGATGTACAATGTCATTTCACCAGCGTAACCAAAGTTCCTAACCAAACAGTGTGTACAATAGTTAGGGGTCCTACCCGAACTCCTCCTGGTCTCCAGCCAGTCTGTCCATAAGGACACTCAGTCTATCCCAGCTGGGTGAACACTCTTTGTGGAAATCAAATGCCTCATACTTCATATTACTGTTGGCAGCTTTAAGCACCTGTTGTTCCATTTCATATGCTAGCCGACCTTCTGAGCCTGTCAGATTAATCTGTATAACACAAGACAAGTGTGCGTCAGGTGAGTGTACTAATACTCAGTATACTGTATGTATAAAATAATGAACATGAGTAACTGAAGTTTAAACTTGTGCCTTGGAACCTCCATTTGTCTAGTCCAATGTACGGCACAGTTGTAGTGATATACATATATAGAGGTGAAAGTATTATCAAGTGGTACTTACCAGATTAACGAGCACCTGTTTACCATAGTTATAGGTGACACTACTATCAGGTGGTACTTACCAGATTAACGAGCACCTGTTTGCCATAGTTATAGATCTGCCCACTAAAGTGATCATTGAATAACCTTTGCTGAAACAGGAAGTAAAGCGTGAGGCGTGAGTTATGAAGTAACTGGATATTTCAGTGTGAGGAGCAATTCGTTAGAAGAGAGTAAACAATCAGGATAACTAAATAGGAGGTGTATTAATACATTGGCTACAAGCTCTTGTCTTTATATACCATCAGTAAATGTATATTTCAGATAAAGTATACATTTTAATGTACACTTACATGATCCGTATCGTCTATGTGGGGTTTAGGTTTATATTTGAGATTGACTTTCTGAGACCAGCTGAGTGGAATAGATCCTCTAGTCTGTAAGTCAGTAAGTACGGTGAGTAGACCAATATAGTAAGTACGGTAAGTACACCAATATAGTAAGTATTGTGAGTACACCAACATAGTAAGTACAGTGAGTACACCAACATAGTAAGTACAGTGAGTAGACCAATATAGTAAGTACGGTGAGTACACCAACATAGTAAGTATTGTGAGTACACCAACATAGTAAGTACAGTGAGTACACCAACATAGTAAGTACGGTGAGTACACCAACATAGTAAGTACGGTAAGTACACCAATATAGTAAGTATTGTGAGTACACCAACATAGTAAGTACAGTGAGTACACCAACATAGTAAGTACAGTGAGTACACCAATATAGTAAGTACGGTAAGTACACCAATATAGTAAGTATTGTGAGTACACCAACATAGTAAGTACAGTGAGTACACCAACATAGTAAGTACAGTGAGTAGACCAATATAGTAAGTACGGTGAGTACACCAACATAGTAAGTATTGTGAGTACACCAACATAGTAAGTACAGTGAGTACACCAACATAGTAAGTACAGTGAGTAGACCAATATAGTAAGTACGGTGAGTACACCAACATAGTAAGTATTGTGAGTACACCAACATAGTAAGTACAGTGAGTACACCAACATAGTAAGTACAGTGAGTAGACCAATATAGTAAGTACGGTGAGTACACTAATATAGTAAGTACGGTGAGTACACCAACATAGTAAGTACAGTGAGTACACCAACATAGTAAGTACAGTGAGTAGACCAATATAGTAAGTATGGTGAGTACACTAATATAGTAAGTACGGTGAGTACACCAATATAGTAAGTACGGTAAGTAGACCAATATAGTAAGTACAGTAAGTACACCAATATAGTAAGTACGGTAAATACACCAATATAGTAGGTACGGTGAGTACACCAACATAGTAAGTACAGTGAGTACACCAACATAGTAAGTACAGTGAGTACACCAACATAGTAAGTACAGTGAGTAGACCAATATAGTAAGTACGGTGAGTACACTAATATAGTAAGTACGGTGAGTACACCAATATAGTAAGTACGGTAAGTAGACCAATATAGTAAGTACAGTAAGTACACCAATATAGTAAGTACGGTAAGTACACCAATATAGTAAGTACGGTGAGTACACCAAGATAGTAAGTACAGTAAGTACACCAATATAGTAAGTACGGTAAATACACCAATATAGTAGGTACGGTGAGTACACCAACATAGTAAGTACAGTGAGTACACCAATATAGTAAGTACGGTAAGTAGACCAATATAGTAAGTACAGTGAGTAGACCAATATAGTAAGTACGGTAAACACACCAATATAGTAAGTACGGTGAGTAGACCAATATAGTAAGTATGGTGAGTACACTAATATAGTAAGTACGGTGAGTACACCAATATAGTAAGTACGGTGAGTAGAACAATATAGTAAGTACAGTAAGTACACCAATATAGTAAGTACTGTAAGTACACCAATATAGTAAGTACGGTAAGTACACCAATATAGTAAGTACGGTGAGTACACCAAGATAGTAAGTACAGTAAGTACACCAATATAGTAAGTACGGTAAATACACCAATATAGTAGGTACGGTGAGTACACCAATATAGTAAGTACAGTAAGTACACTAATATAGTAAGTACGGTGAGTACACCAATATAGTAAGTACGGTGAGTACACTAATATAGTAAGTACGGTGAGTAGAACAATATAGTAAGTACTGTAAGTACACTAATATAGTAAGTACGGTGAGTACACCAATATAGTAAGTACTGTAAGTACACCAATATAGTAAGTACACCAATATAGTAAGTACTGTAAGTACACCAATATAGTAAGTACTGTAAGTACACCAATATAGTAAGTACGGTAAGTACACCAATACAGTAAGTACGGTGAGTACACCAATATAGTAAGTACAGTAAGTACACCAATATAGTAAGTACGGTAAATACACTAATATAGTAAGTACGGTGAGTACACTAATATAGTAAGTACGGTGAGTACACTAATATAGTAAGTACGGTGAGTAGAACAATATAGTAAGTACTGTAAGTACACCAATATAGTAAGTACAGTAAGTACACCAACATAGTAAGTAGGGTGAGTACACCAATATAGTAAGTAAACTAACATAGTTAGTATGTGATTAGTCACCATCAACATTGTATATGCCATATACACTGTAGTATGATAACTCCCTATAGTATATACACTGAAGTATGATAACTCCCTATAGTATTACCTGCACAAAGGAGCACTTAGTGTAATCATATTCTATTATCTGTTCTGTCTCCACAAAGTTAGCTGCATGACCATCTGAGTCCAGACCTCTTATATTGTACCTACAATATTATACAACAGACGTATACACTAGATCTACAATATTATACAACAGACGTATCATACATGTACTTATTGGAGATCAAGCAAAACCTTTACTTACCTAGTTACACGACTGTCATACACAACCCCTGACCTAGCTACACCACTGTCATACACAACCCCTTACCTAGTTACACCACTGTCATACACAACCCCTTACCTAGCTACACCACTGCTATACACAACCCCTGACCTAGCTACACCACTGCTATACACAACCCCTGACCTAGCTACACCACTGTCAAACACAACCCCTTACCTAGCTACACGACTGTTAAACACAACCCCTTAGCTAGTTACACGACTGTTAAACACAACCCCTTACCTAGTTACACCACTGTGACACACAGCCCCTTACCTAGTACCAGCTCTGAATACACTCCTTCTGGATACCAACACATACGTGAAGTTATGACCTTTCATAGACACAGGCTTGATGGCAATAACTGGAGTTGTGTTTGTCAAGAAACAGCGTTGTTGAGTAACAGATATTCTTTATGAAGGAACAGTATTGCTGAGTAACAGATACTGCTCTATTGGTCAATCACTAGTGATGAAAGAGAGACCTTAGTAAGCTATCAAATGATAGATGTCACCTACATAGTGCAGTATATCTGTAACACCAGATACTGTCCTGTTTAGCACGGAGTCACCTGTCCATGTTATATAGACACAGATGAATGTTACCTTTAACTGCTTTATTATTAGTAATACAAGCTGTTGGTTGAATGGAGAGCAGGTATATCATACATTGTATTCTAACCCAAGGAGTACATTTACCAGTAGCAGGGAAGACAACTGATATGTGTATGAATACAGTCACATTGACTGGCGAATTTTCACACTAGATGTAATAGTATAAATTTGCAACTTGTGGATTTTATGCAAAATTAAGGAAATCAAATAACTGATTGTCTGGAATTGGTTTGGAATAGTTTCTACTATACCCAACTCTACGTGGTAGTAGTGAGTTATTATATAGAGAGAAAGGATACAGCCACACATTATGGGTAGAGTGTAGAGGGAGAGCTCAGGCTGCTGTTTCAACTCCCTCAACAGATTATGATTCCAGACAAATCGTTGATCAGCCCTTTCAGCTAGAGGTATACTAGAGAATTCAGTACCTGTAATATATACAACCATATAATCAGGTGTTTACTGTAGTACTCAGTACCTGCAATATATACAACCATGTAACCAGGTGTTTACTGTAGTACTCAGTACCTGTAATATATACAACCATATAACCAGATGTTTACTGTAGTACTCAGTACATGCAATATATACAACCATATACCCTTATAACTAGTGATATATAAAATGTACATGTATACTGCACCATCATATGACAAGTGACATTGTGTTTAATGCATACTTGTATTGTAGAGCCTCTGTAGAGTATGTGTGAGGTCATAGGAGGTAGAGTAGTAAAGCCCTTTGATGTCTAGAGCAGCCTTCAACAGTGCTTCATACCCTCTATTGTCTTGTTGCTGAGTAAAGCAAAGGAAATACAAGCAAATGAGATCAATGTGAACTGAATTGAGTTGCTAGGTGTCTTCGCGACCTCTTAGACAGACCAGGGTCGCAAATAAAAATTACAAGATGGCCGTCCGACCCAGGTCAGAAGGGCTTTTGGCCTGGGATTTTGCTTGGCCGGATGAAACCATCCCTAGCTCATCGGCACACCTGATTTCTTCGCACGAAAACGAGGAATTTGCTTTTGGCCCAGGCCGGTGTGTTCGCGACCCTGTGACGGATATGTGCCGGAAAATATTTTCGCAAATCGGCCTGGGTCTGAAATTTAGGTCGCGAAGACACCTGTTATTGTGTTATAATATTGCTGGGTTCCAGAGCTCAAATAACTGAAGGCCATCACTATGGCAACCAATATAAACAACATCATATAATATATATACACGCATGCACATGTGGTGAGTAGAAGATGGTGAGTGTCTTATCATACTGGGGCTACAACAAGGGGCTCTGTACAGACTGCTGATAAGGCTACAACAAGGGGCCCAGTACTGACTTCTGGTGAGGCTACAACAAGGGGCCCAGTACTGACTTCTGGTGACGAGTTGAACAGTATGAAACAACAGAACTGTCTCCAACCCATACCCTAAGAGACACTGAACATCAAGAGTCACCCTTTTGATACAATGAAAAGCGGTGACCTCCATTGAATATGTAGGTAAATAGAGAAGAACATAGAAAAGTAAATACATGGTGCTGTACCTGCTGAGCATTGAGATGCATTGTACTCTTTGCATACGAGAGAACATCTGTCTTTGTGATCATCCAAATGAGGTGGCCATTGATCTCTCCAACCAGAACTCTATCTGTAACCACCACCAGGTGGGGTCCTACAATGTACCATACTACATACTATATGTATATCAATACAATCATACCATACTATGTACTATATGTTGTATATCAATACAATACAGTATATATTCATATAAGTCATATCAGAATTAATTACAGTTTATGCCAACATTATTGCAATACTGTTGAAACTATTAAACTATGTAACTAAAATGGTGTACAACCAGATGTAACTTGGCGAGCAGTCTATAACTCACCTGAAAGTAGTCTAATAATGCCAACTATGCCATAGATATTCTTTATAGTCGCTGAGGGCTCTACCTCTGCCGTCCCTAACAAATAGAATACAGAATAAGTTCAAAAACTAGGTGAGTAGCTGAGTGAGGGAAGTAGATGCTAGATGTGCAGGCTTGTTGCACCTATTGTAGGGTACATACATGTATATAGCCTATCATACACCGCCATATATGTCCAATGCAAATAAAAGAATATCCAGTCAGTAGCAGCAAACATTTCTGTAAATATTAGACCAAAGCGAGGCTACCGAGTCTTTGTAAGTATTGTGAAGGCCTATATTATGCACTACCCAGTAGGCCTATATGTAGTGACTAACGGTAAATCAATTATTAGTATTTAACTGAGCATTCCAAGTTTATTGAGAGTGGAGATAACCCCTAGAATGTGGACCTGCTGCTACTGTTGACATTAATGTAACAATACAGAATGATACTTATTGTAGGTTTGATGAACATTATTATTTAGATTATACCTTCTGCGACACTCAGTTCTCTTGTTACTCTGTCAATAACTAAGCTCTGATTGGCTTCAGTAGGCTGAATAACAAACTTATCACTGCCAACGAACCTGGAATAAACGGATAAATATAGAAGTGGGACGTGCATTTGATGATTATGATATATAGTTTACATCAGGAACAACAATTTTATATTTTCAGTTTTGGCATATTATCATTATGTCTAACTTCCTATTTCTTACTGATTACGTCGGCCCCATATGACACCACAGCTGATGAAGAGGCAGTGTTGAAACATTGATAGCTGTAGCAAACACACTCTATTTCATATTACTAGTGATACATTTGCTCATTACTCATAGCAAGTATACTATAGTATTGTAATTACTAATTCATCTAATTGTTATAATTGTTTGTATGGACAAGAAGAGTAAATAAGGTTCAGTCAAGAACTCACAGGCGCATCGTGTCGTACACCATTGTTGTAGCCATTTTCTAAGCACTACTCCAATGTAAGAATCAGAATGAGAATTGTAACGTGGTTATGTCCAAAACTTCTCTAGTTCCTTTCCTAATGAGAAAATTACTATTGTACATGTACTTTGCACTGTCTGTGTTGGAAATTTTTCCAGAAACTGATAACACACTATAGCAGGCACGAAAGTAGTTTGCTACCAACAAGAATCATAATACCTGCACCGCAAAATAAGCAGACTATACAAAGCAGGAAAAGCGCACCAACCAATGAAGAAGTTGTGCTCTCTTAACGGTTTTTTGACCGCACTGACATCTTACTTAATTTGATTATTCACTAATCACAATATATTGGTGAGACATCAACTTTTATACACAAGTATTCTGAACCCATTTGAAGTCTCCTCTTCCTCTTGTGATTAGATTTGAATTCTTCTATTTTTTTAGGTGATTTTGGAATTTAACATTGTGTTTATTTTCTGTTCATTTTGATTTTCACAAAAATAAGATTTGTTGATGCAAATAAGGAAAAAAATGGATCTGTTTATGATTATTTTCTATTTTTATTATAAAAATAATTATTTTTAATTAAAAATTTTATATGAATATTAATATAAATAAATGTAATAATCAAATTTTATATATAGAAATTAAAAAAAAAGGTTTATAATTTTAAGTTTAATATTATCTTATCTATGGTTTTATAATATGATTATTATTATTATAAATTAAAATAAGTATTAGTATGAATATGATTATGATAATCATAATCATAATTAAATTTAAACTTATTCATTATTGTCATGATATGATTATATATAATAATAATTAATAATAACTTTAATTTAATAAAAGTAATTTTTTATGACTTATTTTATTATGATAATGATTATTTTATATCTTCCTCAGTAGTCCACAATTAGTTCAAGCTACCAAACATAAATGAACTGTATATAATAATAATTAATATTATCTACTGTATGATTGTGAGACTCAGTCTAGAATCAAGAATGTTTTCGTCTTTAGTACAAGTTGCTTTCAAAAAGAGACTATTACACATAGACAGTATGAATTACACATAGACAATATGAATTACACATAGACAATGTGAATTGGCAACTGTTCGAAAATTTGAGTTAAAGACAATGTGTTCCGAACACGTTTGAACCCCAACCCCCAACTACACACGAGCATTTTCGGAATGTCCTGTTTCTAACTGACTTTTTCGAAATGTTCCTTTACCAGGTAATATAGGCTATACTTCTCATGAACCTGAAAGTTCTCTCCAATGAGCATACCGTACTATATGGTAGAATCTAAAGGCAGCGAAGCAGCATAGGCATATTCTAAAGAAAATTTTAAGCAAGGCTAATGGTTAGCCAAGAACCGTAACTCCTATTTTGGCAGCTTTTTATTACAGACCTGCCCATTGTACCTAGGAACAGTAGACAGGTAATGCTCAATCTTATTGCGACGCACACAACTGACCACTGGCTTAGACCCTGTAGCATACATATGAAACATTGCCAAGACCATGTCCCATAAGAGGCAAACTCTATCTCTCTCTCTTTTTTCACTTGAGATCCACAAAAAGTAAATTTAGACCTGTAAGTTAATAATCGTACAGATGTAAGAAGTAAAGTTTAGCCAAAATTTATGTTGCACCCTGTTCAAATCTCAAAGTATTCTGATGACACTCGGCTGTACCAAAAGGTAGCCTTGTCGTTCACTGTCTTTGATAGCTGACTATTCCGATCCTCTGTATTGCCATGCACCGGGTTGTTACAATGCAGCTGACTTGAATAAGCCTGATTGAGTTTAACCTTCATGTTCTACCTGCTTCATGTAGTCATCAAAAGTACATTCATGGCATAGCTGATCTCTATCCTTATGATTTTTCAATCAGTATTCAAGCAAGCAAGAGATCGTTTGACTTTGTTTTCACCAAATGCTCACTGTGTTCGGGTATGTGATGTGAAAATAGTGCGTCCACAAACCTCACATATTTTTGAGTTAGTTGAACTTCTACTGTGTCATCAGTTAATTAAAAATCTTACCACACAAAAAATGTTGTCAAACCACAAGATAAAATATTTTTTTCCTGAAAAAAATTAAAGCAACTAAAACATTGACACTAACCAGTATATTGATGCCAGCATTTCAAACGGACAAATTCGCACTATGGGAACTGAGCATGACTGCTGTTAGGACTCGTGCCTCCCCCCTGCTGTGTAGATAGTCATTAAAACACAATGTATATTATGCATTATCATAAAGTATGTTGTATTTAATGTACACATATTTGCTTGCTGGAGAGAATTAGCCTATAACAGTTACATTACTTGCCTATTATTGGGTATTGACTGTACCAGTTACATTACTTGCCTATTATTGGGTATTGACTGTACCAGTTACATTACTTGCCTATTATTGGGTATTGACTGTACCAGTTACATTACTTGCCTATTATTGGGTATTGACTGTACCAGTTACATTACTTGCCTATTATTGGGTATTGACTGTACCAGTTACATTACTTGCCTATTATTGGGTATTGACTGTACCAGTTACATTACTTGCCTATTATTGGGTATTGACTGTACCAGTTACATTTCCTATCCATTCTTGGGTATTGGTTGTACCAGTGCACCACCTATCTAAAATAGGGTTTTGTCTGACTGACTTATTTATAATGGGGTATTGACTGTACCAGGTACATTACCTATTTATAATAGGGTATTGACTGTACCAGTGTAATACTTGATAGTGTTTGTTCGTACTAAAATCATCATTGAGTTTGTTTACATTGCAATCAAAGCCTTGGCTAGGATGTTCTCTCCTCTGTTAACCAGCACAGATTCCTACCCTTGCATGGCCATGGAAATAGCATCTGCAGTCATATTCAAAACCAACCATTAGCAGTACAAGGACTAGATGTCTTATGATATCACATTATACTCTGTTCAATGACTCTTATCATGTGCTAATTGTCATAATATAATACTAGTATTAATTTAATTAATTATTCTATTAGTAAAGATTAATTACCACCAGGATTCAATTTGTTGTATAAATATTATGTAACTACTGTAAATAGAGTGTCTATTCAACCAATTATCACTAACTGTGAATACATTGTGTAGTTCTAGAACATCTTATCCTGATATTATTCTACAAGTAGAATATAGTTTGTAGGCAGCTGATACACTCAAGGTCAAAGAGTTCATCGGTGTGAAATTTTCTGTTGAAGAGTAGAAAACTGTAAGTGTAGAACTGAGCAGGTCTTGTACTCTACATGTGCATGTACATGTATGTAGTAGTAGGTCTCCTGTATGTTGGAGGTAACCTGTGTTCCTGGGCCCAACATACCCATTTTCTTGGAGAGCTCAGAATATAGGCTACAATTAGTCAACAGTTCTAGTTGGTGGAAATATTGTATGTACTAAACATTAGAGTGACGTCTTATTATGTTATCACTTTATATAAATACTACAATTACAACTTGTATCATATAATTACATTATATAAGTCTAGCCTTGCAACCCCTGATTATGTCATAGCATCAGTACTACTAGGCTATTCCTGATAGCCCGAGAGCTAACTTACTACCAGTATTTGGTGAAGGAGATTCTCAATCCCAACCCAATCTCGCAAGTTCCAGAAGTGCTGAAGCTTATGCTAACACAAAGATTTTATTTAGATAAATACGCTCGTATCTGTGTGGTGGTGTGGATTAGGTTTCTCATTGCATGAGTAGACATTCGAGACAAGGTATGATATACGCACCTAGTTATACACCCGGACAGTGCAAACTGTCTGTGCCGAGTATAATGTACTTCAGATCAACAGCTAATTTCTATAGTCATCAACTTTTATTCTTAATTATTATTTTTATTTTAATTATTAATTTATTATTTTATTATTACTATTATTAATAATATTTATGAAGAGATGTTTTGTTGTTGTCTGCAGCAGTTGTCATGATGAACGGGAGGCATATGAGCAATAAGCAGTGGCCCCACCCTCCTGAGGCGTTACTTAGGGGACGTCTCGTCTACAGCGTCAAATTTTATGGAGATCAGGAGGTTCAGCAGGCTAAGGGAACGGAGCCAATCAAGGAGGCTGTTAGAAAGATGAAAGTAAGCTACTAGTAGTACTGGCACAAACATTGTATAGCATAAAATGTAGGCTGATGTTTTGGTGTGTAGCATGTAATGTTATACAGTGAAACTGTATATTCAGATTGTAAGGTGCAGGCCTGTAGTCCTACTGCTACCACATCTACATGCGCATTTAATTAAATGTAATTTACCTTCCAACTCTTTTCCATTTTCTACATGTTTAGGTACTTGAGTTTAGAGTATGTTGTAATATGTTACTATGATAGTACGTTGTAATTAGTAGTATTAGATACAATACTTACTTCCACTTACAACTCTATACTTTATGGATAAATATGATGGCAGATTTCGGTTGCTATGGTTACACAGTCGCGACGACGTATGCTCTGATTTATCTCTGCAATCAAATTGGTTATAAACCAGGAGTTGACTCATAAGTCATGATAACCTGCATAGTTATAAATAGTTTTACAAGTCATATGATCTATACGTCATGTAGTTACACTGTACAATAGATGCTAATACATGTATATACATCATATCTGCACATACATGTACATATTATACATAATTACATTGTATATAGGATGTGTGTATGTGCATCACTTAGTTACACCACAGTGTTGTAGTCATATGAAAATGGATCAATTCACTTCTACTGGTGCTACACATCCTCTCACCTTATAAGCTTTACATCTGACTACATGGTATATACTATATACTATATACTATATACCATCACACAACATATTGACTTTTACTTATTGTATTATACTCTGTTTATTGAGACAGAGTTCTTGGAAATACGGTATCCGCTCATATAATAGGAAATGTGATTTCATCTGCTATTCCACCTGCTAATAGTCGCCGATGTCACTGCCATAGAGAGAAACATACTGTCTAATAGTAGACCTACATTATTTAGACTTGCTACTTCGTGTTATAGTTCAACAAACAGTTGAGAAAGGCTGAAGGTCACAAGGTCACACCTAAAGTAGAGCTGTGTATTAATGTGGATGGCATAGCTATACAGGAACCAAAGACTAAAGTGAGTAGTCTACTCAAAGAGCATGTAACCTATTCCTCACCAGTACTAAGTGATCATACTCTACAGTCATAATATCGGGCCAACACATTAGTATATCAGGGACAGGTAACTCTCAATATCTCGTTGTCATAGCAACAGCTACGGTATGTGATACATGGGAAGGTAAATAGCCTATGACTAGCTTGTGTTAGCAAACTTTGTTATCTTCATATGCACAGTTAATACCTGTAGATATACCGATAGGTATGTTAATACACGTATAGCTTATACATAGACTACACAAGTCATATACTGTAGGGCCTATGTCCTACACTGCATATCTGTGGACCTTGTGACGGTCTAGCTATTACTATTCACTACTACTGCTGCTATTCACTACAGGTACAGCAGTACAAGTTCCCACTCCATCACATCTCATACTGTGCAGATGATAAGTCAGAGAAGAAGTTATTTACCTTCATAGCCAAAGATGGTACGACGGGTAAACACCACTGCTTTGTCCTTGGCAGTGAGAAGAATGTGAGTATGCATCTACAGGCTCATGTGCTTCTACAGGAGTATAAAGTAACACTAGTACTGTACGCCTAGTGTTAGACATATATATTAGATAGGAGATGTTAAACTGTGAGCTCAGGGCTCTAGTGCTAATATTATAGACTAACAATGTCCAGTTTGGTCACTAATTTATTGAATAGCTGACCACTCATAGGTTGTGTTGGCTTACCAATTAGCTTTGAGTTGGTCAGCGGAGGAGTAGACAGGCCTGGAGACTCCTTCCATTACGAATATACGACATTGCAATAGATATAATATAATATAGTTCACTATGAGTAGACACATCATGTGTTCTATCAAGACCCTGGTATATGCTACTTACTATAAGACTTTGTTTATTATTACAATTAATGTAGAATTAATACAGGATGGCTAACAGATTTACTCTGTATAACAGTACAGTATGTAACATCTTTGTAGCATATGATGGCATATCATATAATGTAGATATGCTATAGTACTACAATATAGTATTGTAATCTTATCTTATCTATTGATAGTATAGTTAGCTATTGTTTCTATTATCTTGAACAACACATCATGTTGTTATCATTCTATAGATATTATTATCTTAAACTTAGTATATAGCACATATTTTACATGTACTAACATGAGTTGTATACATACAATGTAGATTTATATCAATAGGTACATATTTCCTACCTTGTAGTTGTCCTCTCTCAGTGCAAGAGAGGACAACTCAATAATGTACCCAGAGTGTGATGTACGTGTATGATCATGATTATGTGCCAATATATTGTATTGGTGTCGTTACGCACACTCCACAGCCTCAGGGTATAAGAGTAAGCTGTGATGCTCAAGGACTGTCATATACAGTTTACTTTCCACCTGTAGGCAGAGGAGATAACCCTCACCATTGGACAGGCGTTTGATCTGGCGTACAAGAGGTTCCTGGAGAAGAAGGAGAGTCAAATGGAGAAAGAGAAACAGTTCCTTTCTCTACAGCAGCAAGTGAGTCCCTCAGTCTATATTTTAGACTGTGTACCTCAACATTGACCTGCAATGTATTTATATTAGAATTATAGTGATGAACTTGCAGATAAGATATAACAATGTTTTGTGTATTTTGGATAGCTTAATTAGTTTCCTTGTGGATAGTAGAGCCAGGGATGGTCGCTGTTGCTATCTAACCACCCCTACCCTCTCACTATTTTTTTGTAGGTACAGAGTCTACAGGAAGAGAATAGAAACCTGAAGAAAAGAATAGCAGAATTGGAGGCAGAAAAGAGCTATAACTCTGCACTCGGCAAATCTCTCTCTTTTGATTCGTCCAACTCGACACAGATGAAGGTCTGATGTACATGTAACTAATTACTGTATAACTACTTAGTGTGGTAGATATGTGATGGTGATGAGGTGTATTTACAATGAAGTATGCATCTCATTGTGTGATGATATCGTACCATAATCTAACACGTTAATTGTTGTAATTGTAAATTAGTAGAGGAGGGTGTAGTATGTGGATGTTTGAGCCTAGTAGTAGACACATCATTGAATAGCTGAATAACATTAAATGTACCATCAAGTTGTTGCTATGTTATTACATACATATTATTACATGCAGTCGTAGCTCCTGTATCCCCCCCCCCGTCTCGCTCTAATATCATCCCCTACTCTGATTACAGCAGCCAATAACCAATGAACCAGATGTTGGGACCAAGTTACAAGGTCTACTATTCACAGATGACTTTAGCCCTAGTACCATAGGTACCACATCCACCTCTACCACAGCTACTAGTGCAGGTCCTCAGCTTAATGGTATCTATCCACCATCAACAGCTATCTATGCTACTGTACAGCCCAAGTGTAAGTTCATATACATGTATGTTACGTGTATAATACAGTGGATAATAATGAAATAGGTTAGAGTTGCCCTCTCTTTATCCACAACACCTACAGCTCTCGTCCATGTATTTTGGTTTGAAAATTATACTTTCTATATAGACTATATTATAGTCTATATTATAGAAAGTATAATCTATAATATAGTCGATATAGACTATATAGTCTAGTGTTGTTGTTAAGAGTGTTTTTATCCTTATCTGCTGTTATGTAACTAATGGGAGTTATTATTTAACTAATGGGAGTTATTATCTCTCTTTGTGTTTTGTAGTGGCTCCACCCCCTAAATCTAGTCCTAGAACAGCTGCACAGACAGCACCTGCTACTACAGGATTTACTCCCTCTCTACCTGCAGCACCTACCGCAGGGCACGGTGAGATACAGTTTATAGTTAATACAAATATTCAGCTAGGCCTTGTGGTTCAAGTGATAGAGTTCCAACCATACACAAATCACAAGTTTTGTTTTTGATTAATTTTGTCATCCTCGCTATTCTATTGGCATTATAAATCAACCCCTTGTAGAGATCATGAACCACAGTAACAGATTAGTTTGTGTGATGCTTAGCCCTGATACATAAACAGCTTATGTTGATATCAAGGAGGGGGTAGCTTTACCACCCCTACCCGATGATAGTAATGCTGTGCTCTCTCTTTTTAACAGGTTTCACAGATGAGTTTGGTATGACTGCTTTCAATCCAAGTGAGATGGCAGATATGGAGGTAAGTTAGTACATAATATGTACTTATTATATACATCACTTGTTAGTATGTGCATCAATTAGTATGTGTATACTTACTGTATACATCACTTGGTACACATGTACTTACACGTTAATATGTACATCAATTAGTACGTGTGTACTTACATGTTACTGCGTACATTACTTAGTACATATGAATAAGGCACTGTGATCTACACACACTACATGATTGTCTTTATTTCTTGTAGGACTGTTTCAAGGTATTCTTTCTGACATGTTTATTGTGGACCATGTTTTGTTTTATTGTACTAGAACTTGTATTGATTATTAATACTTTAAACTCTATTGATCGCATGAGAGTACGTATCAACAGTTAGACCTTGTCTGCAGTGATTGTATATCTATCATAGATTAGGGTAAGGCACCTTCCCATGACTCAAATTGTATACTCAGTACCAACTAACCTTAGCCTGGGCACCAGTGGGTTGGGTAGGGTGAACCCTATGTACTAAGATACAGTCCATATTATTCTATCAAAGGATGCAACTTCAAATGTGAGAATTCATTCACGTTACTACATGTACCACAATTCCACCAAATCACTAGGTAATAGATCTGGTGCTCAGGCTATGACAAATCACTGGGTAATAGATCTGGTGCTCAAGCTATGACTAACATGCACACCCTAACTCCTACATGTACAAAGCATGTTCCTGTATATACATAATATACATGTAGTGGATAGTGATCATCCCCTGATATATGGGAGTTGCTCCCTCCTCGTGTGCCCTGTAATATAACTGGCCACTTCACTGTGTTATAAATGTTGTCTTATTTTTTCAACAGCACGGATTTAAAGGGGGACTGATGATAGGCATCGAAGACTTTGACCTGAACTCACTGGACCCCCTCAAGTGATCTGGATCATCTAGAGAACACATGCTATGCTTGACATTCCTAGTTCACAGTCTACGCCTGCAGCCTTTTTATCCCCATAGACATTGAAGAATTGTATGCATACCTTGGTACCTCTGAATATCCACTAATTATAGTAGTTGTATGTCTATGATGTTTATTCAATTTTGTAAGTACCACCAGTAGGGCTGCATTGTCTACACTCAACTGTTGCTGTGTCCCATGTGCATCCCACGACTTGTATATCATATTATTATCAATATTATTATGCAGCATGTCTAGCTGTCATTGCAATATATTTTCTTAACAGGGCTATTTATATATGTATAATAATTATTGGACTATAACAATGATACTCTTTTATTATGGTTCATCCATTATCTATCTCATCATTGGTCATTTGCATGTTAGCCCTTCTCTCATTGGCCAATTATTTTTGTTCACACGTTGCTATCATTAGCATAATTAACTAGTATAGTAGATGGAATATGTTATGGTTGAGGTACAATCTATGCTCTTACCAATGAACAAGGCAGTCATTTAGGTCTCAAGTTTATATTATAGTCACATTAGTCATCTAGGGAGTAATCTCCCTTTTTATGATAGAAGGGAATGCAACTCCTAAGAGGTATTTGAGCATTATTTTTGTTTTTGGTATATTTCCCTTTCATTCGTCTTTAATAAATCTATCTTGTACCAACAGCTGTATTCAAGTGTTTGCTTGCCTTGACTACAAAATATGGGGGGGGGGGGATAAGATTGCAATGTGAGACTAAGAACCAAGGCTAACTCATTACTGGCTGGTACATTCATAAGCTTTATTGTACTCTGAATTTTATAGTATCTGTTGTAGCCGAATTATTCAACTGGCCAACACACTATATTTGAGACAGGTAACAATAATTATAAAAAAATATATAACTCTAGTATTTACAACAGTTCCACACAGACACTTTAGGGTAGCTGGTAGCCTGGGAACTGTGGGGATATACTGTATGCTTGGTGAGGGGGCTACATAAAAGAGTCATCAAAGTCTGGTGGTCTCATATGATCAGGCCCTGGGCTAGAAATACACACAATATATTCAATGTAAAACATGTTATCTTTTTCCACTCTGACACACCATAGATAATAGCTTCATATTATTGATGGTAATAGATGTAATAGACAAGTATATGCATATAACATACTATATACGAGTATATAGTCTAAGGAGTATATAGTCTAAGTGATGGACTATGCTAAACGCGGATAGGGATTGACATTATGAACGGAAACCAAGTGTTATATATGTATGTTCAGAATAGAATGCTTCAAACATATCACAGTGTCAAACAATGCCTACAGGCTACAATCACTCACCCAGATCTGAAGGGCCCTCTTCTGTTCTCAATATCTGGACCAATAGGATCAAACCTAGCTCCTGGAGGTATGGAACCACTGCAGCATATACATGTAAATAGAAGTATGGAACCACTGCAGCATATAGTGTAAATATTACGCCAAGTCACGTAGGATAAGTTATGGATGAGTAGGACCTAAACTACAGTGGAGGGTGAAAGCTGATAACAGATATGTGTAACTTACGGAGGAATGAGGCCACCACCGGGACGTCCAGGTCCACCTCTGTACAAACCACCACCTCCTCTAAATGGGTCAAATATCATACCACCACCTGGCCGCCCTGCCCTCAGTGGATCCAAGTCTCCCACCCCAATGTTGAATGGGTCGGCTGGGTTGTATCCTCCCCTGAAAATACGAAAGCCTTAGCCTAAACCAGAGCCATTGAGTGTGAGGCACCATATTGGGCCTACAGTGATGAATGACAACAATCAAAATTTTCTTTAAATTATTGGGATTTGTCTTTCAAGGTCCAATATGGCATCCATGCTCCTCCAATTGGGTTATTCTCACACCCAATGGGCTCTGATCAAAGAATCTGATGACTAGTTGGTTGTCATGACAGCAAAACAACAAATCTAACATGGATATTGTTTGCATATTAATCGTGTCGGTTGTAACATATTTATGTAAAACAAATAAGATCATGTATTGCAATGGTCTCATGTGTGCTTTATCAATGAGTCAGCAGACAGTGAATATTTAAATGGTGTGATCATTGTTATCAAACCTGTATGGTCTTGGATCAGCTCTGAGGGGGTCAGCTCTAAGAGGGTCAGATCTGAGGGGGTCAGCTCTAAGAGGGTCAGATCTGAGAGGGTCACATCTAAGAGGGTCAGATGTGAGGGGGTCAGATGTTGACTGCTCTGAGGTAGAACTAGATGCAGATGTACTAGTTGCCTTCAACACTGGTGTCAACTCCGATTTCACCTTCCCATAGAAGACATCCAGGTTGACAAATGCTCTGAGATATTATATAACAATTTATTACTTATTAGTTATAACAGCAATTCATACTGCATCTACAGTGTAGATCACACCCAGTCACTATTCCTTTACGATCTTAACATATTAAATGTAGTATGTATATCACACAGTATGCATGTAGTATGTATATCACACAGTATGTATGTAGTATATATATCACACAGTATGTATGTAGTATGTATATCACACAGTATGTATGTAGTATGTATATCACACAGTATGTATGTAGTATATATATCACACAGTATGTATGTAGTATGTATATCACACAGTATACATGTATATGTAGTATGTATATCACACAGTATGTATGTAGTATATATCACACAATTGTTACTTACAGCATAGATAATATCTACGTTGGGACATTGTGATTCATTCATCTACATATGCATCACTCATACTTGTACCTGTACCATGCCAAGCAGTTACTGCACTTTGTACACTTTGTATACATACATACATTACATCTCTAATAAACATAGACATTGGTAATTAAATATGAATATAGGTTTACTGCATGTGCCTAAGCTCTAGCCATACCTACTTGTATAAGCATATCATACCAAATATATATAATATGTTCACCAAGGTACTGTACATACTTGTCATAATTCATGTACTCAGAGGATATGACATCATCAATGTTTACATTGAGAGTTGCCAGCCTATCGGTGCCATCTTCCTGTATAGTAAAAGTAACTTATACACGCTTATATGATATACACCTACATAGACACATAAACCTACATAGATCTCCATAGACACATACACCTAAATAGAAGCAATATATTATAATATAATAATATTATTATTATTCAGATAAAGCTTCTCTAGCATACAGTATAATATACAATCAAATGAAGAGGATGACATGCACCAGGGTACTGACATTGAATACAAATACCTGTTCTCTGTAGACTAATATTATACAAGTTCTACGGCCTACACAGCAACAGAACTAACTATATTCACCGGGTTATTTTACTAAATGGGTCCAAGAACTCTCTGGAGACCACAAACTATGCTATTTGATAAAGCCACTTAGCATAGCCTACTGCCCCATAACTGGGAGATGGAGGGTTGTTCAGCACTCACCATAAGGTGTACAAGAGCTGCACGGTCTATTCTAATTACTTTCAACACATATTTCTTTCCACCACAAACATAGCGTAATGTGTAGTCATTGGAGTCTGAGTTCCACCCAGCAGGCAACAGTTCACTTTCTCTCGTCTGTAGGGAATATTTATATAGTACAGACATATACATGTTGCTTGTATAACTTCATGTCGCTTGTAAAACTTCATACACATAAGATTAAGACAAGACATAAATTTATATTTGACCGAGTGTAGTTTTCATTTATTTACATTTACATTTGTTAAAAGTAATTTGTTTACTCACTCGTTACTCACTCGTCGTTGATAGAACATTCTATTATCACATATTGTGCAAGTTGAATGCCTCATTACTAACAGTGTGCTACAGTGAAAAGGTCAATACTACAGCATATCGCTGATTTACTTTTACTCGGGATAGCCAATTCTTATATCTCGGATTGTTCGAGGGAGGAAACTATTATGGTATACATTGGTTGTGGCAGAAATTGATGTTAGTTCGCCTCTGGCTGCAGCTCTGGTTGTCATAGTTGTTTGCGAGCGGCTTTCAACAATTTCATCGTAAGTAGAGGATAGTGTATTGTGGCTCTCTTCATCTTGGAGAATTTTGTGAAGTAAAGTTATTCGATGATTTCGTCTTCTACACTCGAGGGGTACTAGTCCAAGAAGATCTTTGGCTGCAGTGACACTTTCACGTCCCTTTAGATTACTGATGAAGCGAACTGCTTTACACTGAATCCTTTCTATGTATTCAATGGTCTGCTTACTTGTTGGATCCCACACGGTGTCTGCATACTCCAGGATTGGTCTACACAAACTAGTGTATGCAAGTAATCGACTTTTGGTCGGTGCACAGTGTAGAGTATGTTTAATAGCTCCCAGTATTCTGCTTGCTTTGACTGTTTTTTGAGCGATGTGTTGATCAAACTTCAAATCCTGTTGTAGGGTTATCCCAAGATAACGAGTTTTATCAGTCCAAGGAATCACAGTAGTACCTAGTCTGTATGCTGATAGTTGCTCACCGACATTGAAAGCCATCGCATGGCATTTGGATGCATTAAAAGGCATTTTCCATCTTTGGGACCATTCTTGTACAGCATCAATGTTTTTCTGAAACTCCATGGATTCCTGATCATTGTTCACTTCTTGGTATAGGAGTGTATCGTCCGCGTAGAGACTGACATTACAAGTTACTGTGTTTGGCAAGTCATTTATATATACTAAGAAGAGGGTGGGTCCTAGGACTGAACCCTGGGGCACCCCAGACGTTACAGCGCAAATACCTGAGCTGTGTCCCTTCAGTACCACTCTTTGTTTCCGTCTGGTAATAAAGTCTTGAATCCAGTTTATAAGGGTTGGATCTAAGTCGGGGATCGTTCTTAGCTTCTGTAGTAGCAGACTGTGTGGCACCTTATCGAAAGCTTTTTTGAAGTCCAATATAAGGGCATGTGTTGTTTTGTTTTGTTCCATAGATTTTGCTAGGTCATGATAGGTGGCACACAGCTGAGTTTCGCAAGACATACCTCTCCGGAACCCATGTTGTCTGTTATGGAGGAAGCTGTCAAGTTTCTTATTAATGTGGTGCAGAACAATATGCTCTAGAATTTTACACGGTATAGATGTCAAAGAGATGGGCCTATAGTTTGACACTTGGCTAGGTTCGCCTCCCTTGTGAATCGGGGTTACATGAGCCATTTTCCATTGATCTGGTAGTCGTCCAGATTTTATGAAGGCACGAAAAATATGGCTGAGGCATGTAGTAGTGGTTAGGATGTCTACCATGAGGTCTGGCTTTCGGATCCTATCAGGTCCTGGAGATTTCCCATTCCCTAATGAAACAATAAGTTTAGCTACACCCTCCTCTGTTATCTCTACACCTTCATCTGGAGCGTCCAGTGGTGGAATTTCATTAATACTGTGGTCTTGGCAGAACTGTTGTTGGAAAAAGTTGTTCAATAGATCAGCACATTCTTCTGGGTCATCTGTGGTTTGGGTGTCATTTGTTTGGAGGCTCATGGGTGGAGGACATTGCATCCTTGTGTTTCTAAAGTGACGGAAGAAAGGTTTGGAGTTACCTCTCGCCAATGGACCACATATCTTATTAACTAGGAAGCTGGTCTTCATGCGTCTAACTTCTTTCTTGGTCGTCCTTCTCTCTTGCTTATACTTTGCTAAGAAAAAAGAATCCCTGGTTTGCTTATACTTATTATAGGTTTTTCTTTGTTTGGAGATGAGCTTTTCTGCTTTTTTGCCAAACCACTCCGGTTGATTTAGTTTCTTGCACTTATTTTGTTATTGCCCAAAAAGCAAAACGAGATTATCCAATTATATAATATTATTAATATCAATAAATTTCAATTTACAAAATAAAAAATTATAATTAACAACACAGACATAAAAATTAAAAATGCAATACTGATATTATAACTATTACTTACTTATCAACTACACAGGAACAATAAACATAAAACAAAAAATTAAAATGAAATGACACTAAAGATAAAATCATATCATGTCAAGAATAATCCCCTACCCCATCCAAGCCTTGAAAGCATTTTGCATGTTCTTTAATAACCAACCAATGTATCAAAGCAACCAAAGTGTCTAGTTTGTTTGCGAGATTGGAAGATATTGATGAAAAAAGTAACTCCAACCCTGGGATGTCCAGCTTGTCCGAATCCATGATTGGGAATAAACTGTTGTGACAAGTCCTTGCATTTATATTTATTGGAATTTACCAACTCAATTTAAACAATCGGAAGTATGGAGGCCGAGTGATTAGCTGATATCATCGCTCTCACACTGCCGGTAATTATTATACGACTTCCGAACAGTACCGCGGGCGACAAAGTTTCAGATAAATGTTGTTTCATAGAGGTAACACCCCATAGAGCAGGAACTCAAAAATTTTCCGCTATTAAACGCCGATTGGTCACTTGATGCCAGTTTTCCCCACGGGCGGCCATGATGCGATGGGGATTTCGTCCGTTTGTTTACATTAGTTACCATTACAATTATATATAAAACATAAAACTTTTCAACGCTGTTATTTACAGATACTATTTGTGTAAAATGTTTTGAATTTATATCTAAACTGTTTAGTAACATCTCTGCTTTTTCACAATAATAGTGATTTTAAAAATCTCTTTGTAAAATAGGACTTTACAGAGAAATAAGAATGAATGTTTACTCGACCAAATAATAATAGTAACCGACTAGCGCGGCAGCGTATATCAGTAGAAAATCTGTGAATGCGTTGATTGGTTAACCAAAATAAAGCCGCATGTTATTGGGTATTAAAATCTCTAATCGCTAACATGATAGGCTTATTGTACAGAATTATCTACCCATAAAGGACTTTCAATAGCACGCGGACAATTCTGTCTATTTCAAGAAATGAGCATGGAGCTAGTTGTACTAATGGCATTCCTGGAACAATAGTTATACAATCTCATATAGTTAACATTGATGTAATTGCAAGAGTATACTTTGGGTTTCTCTGGACTAACAGTGTGGTTAGTAGGAATACAGTACGGTTGCTGTGAGTTGGAACTGGAAAGACAATGAAATAAATTCAATTCTTATTTATTAGTAGTTATTTATTCTATTATTATTGTAGAAATATTATATTGTTGTTGTAAAATTAAAAATTTACTCCATAATAAATAGTATAATAATTTTAATTAGCCCAGAAGTTATAGCAAGTATTATTGTTTAAAATTAATAAGCACATTCATTTATCTAGTTATAGTGGAATCTCTCGGTACTGTTATTGATTGATTGATTGAGGCTGAGTTAAATTAACTTTGCTCACTCCACTGTCACTGCTGTACCTACCTATAGTAATGGTAATAGGCCACTACTACGTGGTAAATATAGTAATACTATCAGGTGAAGTTGTGATCGCGACTCACTAGCAGTTTATTACAATAGTCACAGGTCAAAAACACTCACTCATCAGATCAGTGACTATACCTACTAACTATTATTTTATTAATTCAGGTGATTTCCATAGACTATTAATCAACATGAACATGTTTATCATTGGATTGATTATATTTATATAATTATTTTATAATATTAATATTTGTGATTGTAAATTAATTTTTTTGTGATAATAAGTGTAATAGGCCTATTATGATTATAATTATTGTAATTGTGCTATAGGCCTATCAGCATTACTTTGAATGTTAGTATAGGCTAACTTTATATTGCTAGGAAATTTATTTAAGAAATCTATAAACTATGACTTTGTTTCGCATATGTCGATGTGAACTTTCCTTTGTCCATTCCTGTCTATAGTTTGATTCTGAGGCTTTGTAGTATCTAATTGCATAGCGCAGTTAAGAGCCTAAATACATTATAATCAAAGATCTACACCAGCTTAGCATAATCTTAGAATGGTTTCAAGCTAAACTATAACTGAAAGGAAAGATGATATGGAAGGAAAAATCTAAATTTATTAGGGCTGTTAATTAGTCATTAAACATTATAATGTAGAACATTGAATAGTCTTATGCAAGTTTATAGGCCTACGTCATTTATTTAATTTCTTAGTAACAGTTTGTTTAACCACAACTTTCTTAGCCTTTCTACCTGCAATAGAATAGGTGCAGGTTGAGTTGTAGCATTGATTTTTTTCATCTATAGGTTGGAGATTAAAGTGAAATCTGGATACCACGATGCACATTGCCACAACTCTATGTGTGGTGCTCATCCATCATACCCATCAAGTAGGTTATGATTATGAACTCTTTTCATGGGACTCGTGCACACAAACTGTAACAACTGCTTTCCAATTAGAAATGGGTTTCACGGTTAAAATGAGATGCTTGATTTAATTAAGGCTTGTTGTTTTGTATATATGTGTGAGAATGTAGGCTACTTGGTAGATTTCTGTCGTCTATTATAGAGCTGTTATGGATTTAATTCATAGGTAACATCCAGAGTGATCAACTATATCAACATATATGTCTTATCGAAATCGTACTTTATTTTACTCTGATATAATGTGATGCCAATTTGGCAAGAATCATGTAACTACTAATAGCTGTTCTGTTATGGTAGGACAGTAGGCATTGAACATGTTTCATGTGTGGTAAGCGTGAAGCATTTATTTATCTGGTATCAATTTCCTAATATAGGTCTACTAGACAGAATATTGATCTGTGCTGATGCTGTGAATTTTGAAGAGCTGGCTGATCTTATTCCTAAGAATGGCAAGGAGTGACTTCTAAATATTGAATAAGAGTTCTTATGCTATTTTTATTCAGTAAATATTTAAAATAGATTTGGTCAAAATATTGGCATTTATACTCCATGTTATGAATTGGTTTTGTCTGTCTACATAAATGTTTTTATTTGTAATATGCAACTTCTGCAAATCTGTTCTACATATAGAAATACACCTATTAGTATTTATACTCTATCAATCATGTGATACCAGGATAATCCATAGGACGTAGGACAATTAACAACTACAGTAGCTTTAGCTGTATTCTAATTTGAGGTAAAAGTGCTACAGCTGTTAAGTAAAATAAACTTGCCTACTGAAAGCCAAAATAACTAGAACTAGGAGCTGTGTAATAATAATTTTGTGACGTACTAATATACTAATGTACAATATTTGCAATTACCATGCAGTTACTATCAAAGTTACAAAATATGATAAATATAATAATTATGTTGGTCTGAAATAATTGGAAAATATGTGTGCAACAAAAAATTTTAGATAATTGGTAGCAAAAACAAATTTGGACTACTAACTAAATGACTAACTAATCATAGCAGCGCGTAGGTAACTAATGTAAACAAACGGTAACTACCCCAACACATCATGGCCGCCAGGAATGAAAAGTGGCATCACAAAATTTACGGGAGTTCCTGCTCTAGGGGAGATAACTCTATGTGTTGTTTACTTTGTTCACCTCTATGTTTGTTCATAAGCTAACAAACGAGAGATCATAGGTTGGAAATTCCACAGCTTTTGCCTCGTTGCGACATCGGTAAAAAAACATGTCAGCTTCAATGACACACGAAATTTCCGTAGTGTTAAGGGAGCGTTGAAATTGCAATTACAGTTTCCAGTACTGGATTATTAGCTAGAAGCGGTCAGTGATGGGTTGTAACACGTTCTTGCTACATTTTTCAAGTGATTTTCCCTTGTTTATAGAAGCGGTAAGTGTCCAACTTGATTGCCCAACGGAATCTCAAGGCGATATCGTCTGGATTATTAACTGGATTGGTCTAATAATGACATTGGATTGTTATGTCGGTTGCACCTCAAACTACTGTAATGTTTTATGGGTAGGTCACACTGGTGCCGATGTAGACACGAGTGTGTGAAGTGCTTAGGAGTGGTCTGCCAAGTTGTACTTCCACCATTACATGAAGAGTGAACAGTTACCACTGTAGCTCTTATTAGTGTTGTGAGGACGTAGGCCCGATGCTTAGACTCATTGAAGGGTCAAGGATCGTCGTAGGTCCGATGTTTATACTCCTAAGAGTGTAGAGGTTCTTAGTATTGAACTAGGGACGTAGGCCCGATGCTTAGGCTCATTGAGAAGTCAAGGATCGACTTAGGTCCGATGTTTATTGTTCTCACAGAGTGTTGAAAGAGCTTTATACGAGTATGAGGACGAGCTCCGGCGCTAAAGGTCCAAATGGACTAGGGCTGGAGCTGCCTGCCTGCAAGAGTAAGACTGTGCAGGTTGAGTTGAGAGATGTTGCTTTATTGGAGTGCAATCAACAACTAACTAGCATAAGAAAATTTAACTGCTTTTATACTAAATCAGTTTCCGGTAAAAAGCTGATAGAGTATCGGGTGGGACGATAAGGTATCGGCCCCGGAAATTGTATAACAATATGGCGGAAAAGTGCCTGAGGTCCGACCTAATAAGGGTCGGCCATGACAAAAAGGGCTTATGATCATGTGAAAGATATTATATGTAAGAACTGGCATAATCTGAGACATCGGCCATAATTTATAATAGGCAAAAGACTTAGAAATATGTAGTTAGTACAATAATATTAACTTGCTATAATGGTGCATAATGTGGGGTAACAATAATGGTAGTAACGGTAATTGGCAAGTTTAGGCGTGCATGATTGGATAATAATAATACATAAGTAAACACTAGGCAAGTTATACATGCAGTAGGCCTAATATAGAGTCAATGCAGCTATTGTACGAGTCTGCATGCTATGTGAGCTGGAGACACCACACTACAACACCGATTAGTACAGCATATCTATGCAGCAATTGTGCGGTTTAACTCAGTACAGTGGTGGTGAGTAGGCCTAGGAAATCTGGACGCGCTGTTGAAATAACTCGTCATGTCATAGGCCCCTATATGATATATGAATTTCCCCCTTGATCATATGCAGACTAGTATACGACTTGTATAAGGTAATGAATTGGTAATCTTCTACTTGATCCTCTCAATGAACTATGCATTCCAACATTGGATACAGCAGTTGCTTCTATATTGAAAGGTAAACAATGAATGAACCATACTGTTATGTATTAGTATTTTAGTCCTTACCTTACCTCTTCTTCTTTAGCATAGCTAGAGCACGTAGCTTAATATTGTCAGTGTATGTCACTCACTGTGTGACTTGGTTCCATCAGTGTGTATCAACATGGTTATCGGTGACTGCTGGTAAGCATGATGACACCAGCTACTGAGATCTCAATATCATTATTATTATTATTATTTGAGTTGTAAGTGCCAGTAGCATCTAGTTTATGTTCTTTACAGAATTGCACACTAAAGAATTTGTTCAGGATATTGCTCAGTCCACTGAACAGTGTTCACAAATGATGAGTTATATGAATAGCGTGTCCAGATTTCTCCGGGTTTGCTTTTCACAATTGCACTAAACTAAACTGTACTTAGGCCTACTAATTGGTTTAACTTAGTAGGCCTAAGGCTACCTCACAAACCTACCATTACATTGCAAGGCTCTAACCCAGTAGTAAAGTACTACCCTACTGACATTGTGTATTCATGGGCACAAACTATTTCCATTTTATGATAAGTCTTACTGTGAACAGTTGTTCTTGTTGTTAGATATGTGTGCAGACTTCAAATTATAAATCTCTTAGGCATGTCTGACTGCATTATGTTATTGCCAGTATAATGAGTATTGCATTCTGAGTGACACTATAGGCTATATAATGGAGAAGACAACTTCTCCATCTGGAATTTTACAGAAGAACACTGGCTTTGCTATAATCATGTAAAATATTGCTCCTACTCAGTTAATGTAAAGTATAACAATGAATACAAATATACTCAGACTAGAGAGTAAAATGTGTTATTGGGGCTACGGAGATTCTATCGACTCCTATTAGATTATTTGTTTTATGAAGACTCAGAATTTATATAATGTAGAAATGGCCTATTGTATTTAGTATAATTTACTGCAGGTGATATCCCTAGTGTTAGAACTGTTACATCATAATCAGGAAATTGCAATGATATAGAAGTAGGTGTATAGATGCCATCTAAAGGTGATGTTAACCTCGTTATGTGTACACAACTGTCAATGGGAGTAGACTCCATACAGAACAGAACAATTTGTAGAACTGGAAGTACTGTTGGGTAGGGGCTACATTGACTATGTTGTGAAAGATGTTGCTAAATTTGAAAATCAACTTATTGTAGGAACTAAAAGGAATAACAGATGCAACTGGGATAAATCCAGAAATCAAAGACATTTATTCTGATGTAAGTATTGACCTTTCACTGGTTACCTTTTGTATCCCCATAATTAGATGGATTCCTCTCTAGTTTGTTTGTTTCTATGACTGGAGTCGTACCCATACACTGTGGCAAGTATGACTGGAGTCGTACCCATATACTGTGGGAAGTATGACTGGAGTCGTACCCATACACTGTGGGAAGTATGACTGGAGTCGTACCCATACACTGTGGCAAGTATGGCTGGAGTCGTACCCATACACTGTGGCAAGTATGACTGGAGTCGTACCCATACACTGTGGCAAGTATGACTGGAGTCGTACCCATACACTGTGGCAAGTATGACTGGAGTCGTACCCATACACTGTGGCAAGTATGACTGGAGTCGTACCCATACACTGTGGCAAGTATGACTGGAGTCGTACCCATACACTGTGGCAAGTATGACTGGAGTCGTACTCATACACTGTAGCAAGTATGACTGGAGTCGTACCCATACACTGTGGCAAGTATGACTGGAGTCGTACCCATATACTGTGGGAAGTATGACTGGAGTCGTACCCATACACTGTGGGAAGTATGACTGGAGTCGTACCCATACACTGTGGCAAGTATGACTGGAGTCGTACCCATACACTGTGGCAAGTATGACTGGAGTCGTACTCATACACTGTAGCAAGTATGACTGGAGTAATGTATACCTGTATTCAATGTTTCACAGGATTGTCCATTTAGAAAGTACTCCAACTTGACTCAAGAGGAAGCACTTCAACTCGGTACTCGATCTGTTTCCCTTCGGTGAGTGCCTACTATTTCGCATGTATGATAATTTGCTAGAAAACTATCAACCAGTTTTAATTACTTATCTAACATTTCATTTTACCAAAGGTTAATAGACCTACATTGTATATTACATGTGCAGTGGGTGCCGCATACAGTTGTGACTCATTATTGTCTGTCTTTTGGGGTTTAGGGTGTGTATGTAATGCCACAGGGGTGTGTATGTGATATTACAGGGGTGTGTAGGTGATGTTACAGGGGTGTGTATGTGATGTTACAGGGGTGTGTATGTAATGTTACAGGGGTGTGTATGAGTATTGGTGTGAATCAGATACCCTACAAGATCTTCTACTCCAGATATCTAAGCATTTACAGGTAAGTACTTACAGCCAATCACAACTTCTGTTTAAACAACTCAGTTACGTTATCTCTGACTAAGTTACACGTTTCCTGTATTTACCTACCTGTTGACACAACATGTATACCTGTAAACCTCATCAGGGTTGGTCGAATCTGCACAGAGCACTAAAGCAGTGATTGTATAAAATAAACTATCCACCCATCTATGGTTTGGATCATGTTTACTCCTCGCCTGAACTTCTGTTACTCTTGTCTGTCTGTCTGTCTGTGTTTCTGTATTTCTAAGTAAATATACTTTTTAGACGGAAGAAGAGAAGAACAAATCATTCAAGATCTGTATCGAGGCGTTTAATAGAAGTTACACTAACCGAACGGAAGAGAGGCTGCGTAGAATTGATGTAACTTGAACTATCTACTACCCTCTATTCAAATCTTATCCAATTGCTTCATTGTCATATGTATTGTATTATTACTGGTGATTATCGGTCATTGTTATTCCCAATTGGATGATCACTTGGTATGGATAGTTGCTTGTATATTAGAACCGAGGCTAAATTCCATGTTATTCTGTATAACACAGGCTATAGCGGAGGCTCTAGACCTCAGTGGACCTGTGAATCTAAGTAAACCAGATGTCACTTATGCTATGTTCGAATACTTTGGACCTCATGGCTCTGCACCCTCTGCTGAACCCACTAAGCTATACTTTGGTAAACTGGTGAGTAACTGTCACTCATGTTTGTATCATACTAGTGTTCTCAGTGGTCGTGTGGTGAATAGACACTGGTACCTCCCATCCTATACTTACCAGTACAATCATGACCTCCACATAATCCGTAGAGGTAGGCCATGTCTCACAGCACACTCTTTATTTATATCGTTGTCTTCCAACTGCAGGTTTCAGAGAGCAGGAGGGAAAGAGATATTAAAAAGTTTAACATGAAGACAAGGAAATTCATAGGTAACCATGGTGACAGTTATGTTATCTCAATAATGGACAGCTTTTGTATGTGGACATTGTGTGACATGCGCTTATGTAATACGGGTATGCTACACTGTGTCACCGTAATACTGGTATTACAAACTGTATTACAGACTGTATTACAGACTATATTACAAACTGTGTTACAAACTATATTACAGGTAATACGAGTATGGATCCAACACTCTCTCTGTTAATGGCCAACATGGCCGGAGTGACTAACAACTCCCTAGTCTTAGATCCATTTGTTGGTACAGGTATGTGTGTTACATGTAGTGTTGTTGGTACAGGTATGTGTGTTATATATCCTAGGTGTTGGTGGCTGAGTGGTATAGCCCCAGTCACTCTGGTCTTGCAGCAATGACGCAAGTTATCTGCAAGGACGTTGGTTCGAGTCCCACCAACGACCTGGAGGTTTTCGTCTCGAAGAAGGTTTTCCTTCTGTGCCTTATCGAACTATAATAATATCCAGCTCTAGGAGCCGTGGTGGCCCCTCGACTAGCTCTGTTATTGGGCAGCCATGTTAAAAAATTGTGTTTGGCGTCACGAATATTATTATTATTATTATACATATACATCTGTTATATAATATGTTAATAGTTATTTCCTCCTGATAATGTGTACAAGTCGGGGCTATCTTTCTCATCTATCTTCATTCCATCTGTGTTGTACAATGTAGGTAGTCTTCTGCTAGCCTGCGCTCACTACGGGGCTTACGTTGTGGGGACCGACATTAATCAAGTACTACTTCACGGCAGAGGTAAGAATATACTTTATGTACATCTACATGTACATCTACATGTACATCTACATGTACATCTACATGTACATCTACATGTACATCTACATGTACATCTACATGTACATCTACATGTACATCTACATGTACATCTACATGTACATCTACATGTACATCTACATGTACATCTACATGTACATCTACATGTACATCTACATGTACATCTACATGTACATCTACATGTACATCTTCATGCGCATGTAGATGTAGATGTACATGTACATGTAGATGTACATGTACATCTACATGTGCATGTAGATGTACATCTACATGTACATCTACATGCACATGTAGATGTACATGTAGATGCACAACTTACAGTGAACCATTCAGTACATATGTATATAAAATGGTAGTTACCATTGGACAGTGTTCAGATCATAACATCTAGATAATAATTGAATTGAAGCTTTCCATAATGTTTTATATTATTGTGTGTAATATCATTAGCCAGCTGGTTATCTCATTGCATGATACATTGGTCTAGTTTCTCTACTATCAAACTTCTAACTAAACTTTGACCTCTATTTAAGGGAGGTCAAGTAGAGCTAAGAAGACGTGGAGAGATCGAGATGAGAACGTTAGAGCAAACTTTAAGCAGTACAGTCTAGAGGATAAATACGTAGATGTGTTGGTTGCAGACGCATCTAAACACAGCCTGTGGTCAACTGAGGGAATGTTTGATGCTGTAGTCACTGATCGTATGTTCATACTATTCTCCTTAGCTGCTGTTTCACTATCATACCTTCCTTAGCTGCCGTTTCACTATCATACTTTCCTTAGCTGCCGTTTCACTATCATACTTTCCTTAGCTGCCGTTTCACTATCATACCTTCCTCAGCTGCTGTTTCACTATCATACCTTCCTTAGCTGCCGTTTCACTATCATACCTTCCTTAGCTGCTGTTTCACTATCATACCTTCCTCAGCTGCTGTTTCACCATCATACCTTCCTTAGCTGCTGTTTCACTATCATACCTTCCTCAGCTGCCGTTTCACTATCATACCTTCCTTAGCTGCCGTTTCACTATCATACCTTCCTTAGCTGCCGTTTCACTATCATACCTTCCTCAGCTGCTGTTTCACCATCATACCTTCCTTAGCTGCTGTTTCACTATCATACCTTCCTCAGCTGCCGTTTCATTATTATACCTTCCTCAACTGCCGTTTCACTATCATATAACTTTACTGATTGCACACTCAGCTCAATTCTATTGTAAAATATTTTATGTTTATAATAATAGGAGGTCCTTTTATTTTTTGCTCTTTTATTTTTGCAAGTACTTTGCTTCCTGTAGATCATTCACGGAAATCTCTTGGGTAAAGTTGGAGCAAGCAAAGAGTGTGAAAGAACTTTGTATGAACTGCACTGTATGTGTTGTACGTTACGTTATGTGTACGTTACGTTATGTTACAACTGTATATCACACATTAGAATATGTTTCTAGTATGACATTTCTAGGATTTGGTTTCTTACAGCTCCTTATGGAATCCGGGAACAGACCCTAAAGTTAGAAGCACCTGCTCCTGACACAAGAAAGCCCCACTTCATGCCACCCACATCTCAGTACAACCTGTCGGATGTCTTTACTGATTTATTGACATTATCTAGCAAGTGCCTAAGACTAGGTGGCAAGTTGGTGTTCTGGCTTCCTATATTTAGACCAGAGTGGGTATTTGTAGCTTATTGTTCTTATTTGGTTGTTACATACTATATCACCATATTATACATATACCACTGACGTGAGTAGTTAAAGAGTTGTGTTTTCTTTTATCTCAAGTGTCTCAAGGGAAGGCAATTCTGTCTATGTTCACACACAGAGAGACCCTAATGCAAGGTCAATGTTTCTGTTCTAGCTCAGCTTAGAAACCTGTTAGTCTGTTTTTTTTCCATCAGTTGCAGGTATATTAGTAGCAGGTATACCAGTAGCAGGTATATCAGTAACAGGTATATCAGTAGCAGGTATATCAGTAGCAGGTATGTCAGTAGCAGGTATACCAGTAGCAGGTATATCAGTAGCAGGTATATCAGTAACAGGTATACCAGTAACAGGTATATCTGTAGCAGGTATATCAGTAACAGGTATATCTGTAGCAGGTATATCAGTCGCAGGTATATCTGTAGCCTGGATATATGCTGAAGAAGTGTACGGTCTCATGTTCTCCATTTCATCACATCATGCGTATTAGACTGTGTTCCTACTATCACCTTTATAGTTACCAGGAGGACCAAATACCTGCCCACCCTTGCTTCAGATTACTGTCTAACTGTGAACAGGTGCTCTCTACTTTCATAGCCAGGAGACTTGTTACTCTAGAGAAGGTACGAGAGCCAGCCAACCTCAAGGTATGCTATCATGTAGCCTGTGTTCTCAGCTCCTGAATATGTTAGCAGCTGATTTTTATTCTCATCGAATATAAATTTACAACTCTTATTTTTAAAGTACATCATTGACATCGAATGATGTATTACTATGTACAAATGTACAGATATCAGCAGGTACAAGTACATGTAGGTCATATAATTAACGTGCCATGTCTTTTATAATATATTATACATTATGCAGGGCTCTCAACTTGATAAAGTGAAAAATCCTAATAAAATGCTGAATTGAGGAAAAAGATGCCACTGCGGGGCCAGAGGCCCCACCAGCCTGTGAAGCGGGCTGCCTGGGCGGGCGCGGGAGGAGCGGCGGAGCGCCCCCGCGTTTGAAAATTTTTTAACCGTGTCATCTAAAATGGCACCAGTTCATGCAATTCTAGTCATATTTTACTTAAAATGTGCTGTGCTTGGTAGAGGTTGGAACATGCAACTTGTGTGTATTTATTTGGTAGAACAAACAAAGATGCAAATAGGGCATACAGTATATACATGTACAGAGTAGATGTAGGTGGTGGAGATGGTGGAAAATATTGTGTATATGTACAATAACAGATAGCTATATGACACCATAATATACAGATACATAATACATACATACATAATACAGATTTAAACAAACTACAGATATAGCCTATGTCTGTATGGCTCCAAGTGGAAGTGGAACAAATGAGGTGGGTACACAGTGCATGCAAAATGTTTGAAATGGTTTGACTTGTCCCCCTTGTTTTCTTGTCAATATCTAAAATGTTATATATTTGTGGGTAAACAGTAGTACTTGGGACTTTCTAACACAAAAATATTTGCAACATATACAATTACATATCTCTTATGTGTTATTTTGTAAAACCTATTAATATCAGATTGGAAAATACTTTAGACATCCATTTGATTCAAATATTAAATTGACTAGGTTAGCAACCTCTCGACACCCCATTGATTCCATTGGACAGACTTTGTGTGCGTATGGCTTTGGTGCTAGTTAGCCTACTAGCAAAGGGAGTACTCTCTCTGCTACTAGTAACAAATCCTAACACAATAGCAAAATCCGAACAGTGAGTGCAAAATATGGAAATCTGTCCGAATGCCCAAAGGGGAAGGACAAATCCGAACAATTTGGATTTAATCCGAGTAGTCGAGAGCCCTGCATTATGCTCTTTGGAAACAACACGTCATGTAGTAATGTAATAATGTCTATTATATAATCATATATTTATACGAGTATGTAAATATCTTATGTTATACTTGCAGGATTCTGATTGGTCCAAAGTTAGCAGCAAAGATCATTACAGTGAGAGCTTTAGAGACCGATACTTTCAAATTAACGAACAAACTAATAAACTAAGTGTAAATGACAAAGAGGCTGTTGGCACCCAGCCAACTGATGACTGTTCGAATAGTGAGACAGCTTCAGGTGTAAATATGAATAATACTTCTACTGACGGCAATGAGTATGTGTTATGATGTTATATATACTATAGTATAATACTCTGTATTCCTACAATGTAAATCCATATTTTATCATTTAATGTGCACATAACTCATGATAATAGTTGACACACACACACTATATGGAACATAGAGACAGCGGAGACTCGGATCTATATGTAGCTCTGTGTTGTGTTTTGCTGTTTGTTATTTCACTTGTTTCTCATGGAAATCAGAGAGATTCAGCATTTGGTGTCCATTTTGGGTATCAGTTTGAGTTAGAATTCGGGGAGACTTGGTAAAGTGATTTAACAGTTAAGCACACTTTGTATAGTACACCCAGTGTTCGAATTGTGGTTATACGGGAGTATACGGCGTGTACCCACCTCAATTTTGGTGGGTACACTGTCAGCAGGCGTGTACCCTCATGGTAATTGACTAGTTTTGCTGAAGACACGGCAGTTTTCGCAATCGAAATAGGTTTACTGGTTGCTGAGTGACTGCTGATCGTAAAATTTCCCTCTAATCTAGCGATCGTTTGATTGATAACAGCGTGTTAAGTCAATCCCGAAATGTCAAAGTAAGTTTATAGTAGCTTGGACCAGCGATCTGCACACAAATAAATCCTTCTGCTTTACTAACAAAGTTAGTCATTGTATCAATGGTTTCATAGGACTTGAATATGGGTTCCACTTTCTTTAGTATTTTCAGCTTTCCGAATGCGTTTGCAGAGCCATGAAAACTTTTTGATGAGGACAGTGGCCAAACAGTTGAATCTAAAAGTTTTTTAGCTCTAAACCTAAATCTCAAAAGTAATTTGTTGTACTCTACTGGAATTTGACGTTTGAGTGAGTGATAAATATCGGAGATAGTTGTATTTTTCTTACTTTGCTAATAAAATATGAAATACAAAAATTAAAAATAAATATTAATTTAATATCTAATATGATCATCCATGATGTTGTATATAACAATAACATAAATATTCGTATTTGTTAGATTATCACTAGAAAAAGAATCTGTATTCAATAATATAACATATAAATAATAAATCAAACATTATATTAATTATGTAAAAAAATAAATAATTATTTATTATTTATAGTGATTAATTATTATAAATAATAATAGAACTAGAAGTGAATCAATAGAATTAGATAATCAAATGCTAATCATATCATAATGATAACCATAATTATTTATATTTTCATTAATTTTTATATGAAATAAATTATTTTGATAATGATTGTTGTAACAATACGCCTGCATCAAGTAGGCCCTATAAATAAAAATATTGCTTACTGGATTGTTACAAGAACAAGAGTCGATATTCAATAAATAAAAATGAAAATATAAAATAGAAATAAATTGTTTTTAATAGAACAGGGAATTAGATAATTGATTTATATTTAATGATCATTATTGTATCAAATATTTAATGCAAATAATATAGCAATTGTTGTATTGTTTTATATAAAATATTTTGATCTCATGTTGATATTTTTATTCTAGAATAGGTAGGAATACTATTTGTCTTTGCACATAGTATTGAATTTCAACAGCTATAGGTATTGCGCTACTATTGCAAACTACTTCCAAGTTTAGTAAGTGAGGCAAAGAGTGAGGTTATGACAAATTGGAATTCACAGAGAGCTAAGAAGAATCCTGTCACTGTTTGGTCTAGATGGTACTAGTAGAAACTATGTATTTGGATTGAGCCTGGTTTCACTGGTTGACTGCAATTAAAGTAATCGTTTTGTTTGTATCCTCTATTTTTGTTGTATTGAGGTGATTCATTGCTTTCAGAAGTCCACAAAAGACCACAGGTAATGAAGTTGTATGCTGCCTATTAGTGTACTTGCATGCCGCATATTAGTGTACTTGCATGCTGTCTATTAGTGTACTTGCATGCTGCCTAGTAACCTACATGCATGATAGTTTCTCGAGTATTTTAGGTAGCTGAATAGTTTTTTTAGGCAATACTATATTTTTAGTTTACATTGAATTTACTGTCAGTATGATTTGATATTTCTTGCTAAGGTTATATTCGGCCATGGATTTAACTTTGAGGCCAGTTTTTACTAGTTCTGCCAATTTATAAAACATTTAGCATTTTTGGAAGATGTTGTCACAAGTGGTGAGGATACTTGTAATACAGTGTTTAGTGATCCAAAGGAAGCTGGTGAGGAATTTAATTTTGCAGAAATGATACCCTAATAGATATTTTTCATATCTACTGCTCGCTGGTGAAGCTGTCTTTTTCTAACATTGCTGTACTGGTGTTGTGGCAATGTCTTCTGTTCACTTTTCTAGGCGATTAGGCACTGTAGAGACCATTGGTTCAAACCCCAGTCAGGGCCTGGTGTTTTCATGGATTTGATGCAAGACCTGACAGCTCCCACAGATAAATTCCTTAAATTAACAAAATTATAATAATATTAGAGAAAACCCAGTGAGTAGTACATGTATATATCCTAGATAAATTGGTGAAACTCCTTTACACAGGTATGTATGTTTTATAGGCTTCAACCTTTTAACTTTTCCTTATAGCTGTTGTTCAAATAACATTACTGGTGTTATATAATAAAGTCTACAGGTAGGTTGTGACAAGGGAAATACATGTATTTTATTGTTTAATACTTTTGTTCATTATAATTTTGTTAATAAATTTCAACTCCTTCCCTTCTCTAGTGTCGATGTCAATGTCATAGCTGTTTTGTTGAATTACTATAGTTTTCATACAGTTGCAGTTACATGCTGTTGTTGTTTGTGTTTATATACTTTTGACAAAATATACAATTGTAAAATGTTGTAGTTCAGCATTTTGTAATAAATAAAGAAGTTGTTTTCTCTTTGACTACATGTACTTTTATTACAGTGAAAGAAAGATAAGGGGAGTTGTGTCGTTTTAAATAGTATAGATCTATTCATTCTTACAATCAATGCAGCAGTAATACAAAATTGAAGGACACAAAGCACACTCAGTAGTTTAAAATATAAGGGATGGTCTCCATTGGTACCATGACTGTACTCTGTGTAATGAGGTAAAGGAGCTATCAACCATAATTAGAAATTGTCCTCCCTTGTTTTGTCTTGCTGAAATGGGAGGATAACTTCTAATTATGATCTGCAGCTTCTGAGTGACCAATGCACCCTTTAGGAAAGGTCCTAAGATTGCAGGTAGGAACCGTGTACCCACCTCATTTGTTCCACTTCGAACACTGAGTACACCCAACAGCAGTTTACAAACAGCATATAATATTGCACAATATCTAACTATACACACGCATAGCTCTGGTAGTCAAAGTAATATGGTTGTGTATGTATACTCACTAGATCTCAGGCATGTACGTGTATATTAAGGTGTGGGGCAGTTGCTGCTATATTGTTATAATATAAGATATTATTTGTGCCATAACCAGTGTGGAAAAATTAGCTTCCCCTACAACTAGAAAAGTTGATCTCCTTATAAGCTATTGTAGCACCACTGGTAAGATATTGTAGCACCACTGGTAAGATATTGTAGCACCACTGATAAGATATTGTAGCACCACTGGTAAGATATTGTAGCACCACTGGTCAGATATTGTAGCACCACTGATAAGATATTGTAGCACCACTGGTAAGATATTGTAGCACCACTGGTAAGATATTGTAGCACCACTGATAAGATATTGTAGCACCACTGGTCAGATATTGTAGCACCACTGATAAGATATTGTAGCACCACTGGTAAGATATTGTAGCACCACTGATGAGATATTGTAGCACCACTGATGAGATATTGTAGCACCATTTACAAGCTATTGTAGCACCACTGGTAAGATATTGTAGCACCATTTACAAGCTATTGTAGCACCACTATATTTCTTCAAACATGGTAAATAAAAGTTACAATATAATACAAAATATAACAATAATTATAATAATATATTCATTTAAATGCAGCCCGAGGTAAAGAATAACAACATAACATGGTATAGTAATGCCTAGACTAAGGTTGCCAAGTAACACAATAACAATGTGTGACGTAGTAACATCAGATCTACTGGAAAGTCTCAGTAACTTGGTAAGTTAATACTTCTACATGGACAATTGGCAGTGAAGTAATAGTAGTAGTAAATACATAATAGCAATTAATATATTCACATGCATGCATGGTATTTACCAGAATAAAACATACAATCACACAGATTTATCTGCCCCTGAATTGGGAAGACTACTCCTGAAAATGCCCATTACTAATGGAGTGTGTAGACAAAAGTAAATAAGTACATAGAATAAGTACAAGATGAGATTGAGCATGAGTAGACAACTGCTGACATATGTGGAATACTGCAAGGAATATAACAATATGAGAGTATTGGTATTTGACTCTGGCATCCAAATACTAAGGCTAATATGATATGGGAGAGAAGCTGGAAATCATCTAATGTTGTAGTACAAGGTTATACATGCATCTAATGTTGTAGTACAAGGTTATACATGCATCTAATGTTGTAGTACAAGGTTATACATGCATCTAATGTTGTAGTACAAGGTTATACATGCATCTAATGTTGTAGTACAAGGTTATACATGCATATAATGTTGTAGTACAAGGTTATACATGCATATAATGTTGTAGTACAAGGTTATACATGCATCTAATGTTGTAGTACAAGGTTATACATACATCCAATGTTGTAGTACAAGGTTATACATGCATATAATGTTGTAGTACAAGGTTATACATGCATCTAATATTGTAGTACAAGGTTATACATGCATCTAATGTTGTAGTACAAGGTTATACATGCATCCAATGTTGTAGTACAAGGTTATACATGCATATAATGTTGTAGTACAAGGTTATACATGCATCTAATGTTGTAGTACAAGGTTATACATGCATCTAATATTGTAGTACAAGGTTATACATGCATCTAATGTTGTAGTACAAGGTTATACATGCATCCAATGTTGTAGTACAAGGTTATACATGCATATAATGTTGTAGTACAAGGTTATACATGCATCTAATGTTGTAGTACAAGGTTATACATGCATCTAATGTTGTAGTACAAGGTTATCATATCTTATGATTGGCTTGTTGTGGATTACACTGAAGGAGCCAATAAAGCACCAAATCTTTGTTCCATAAATATTTCACTGACCCTTTAACCTAAGTATACAAGTGAATGTAACCATAAAATTATATATCAGGTAGAAAATAATTGACTATTAGTATAGTAAAAGGGCCCAGATGTGCACAATGTGTATAGACTATGTTTAGTTACTGTTTTAGTTCCCAGTTGAAGGTTTTACCAATCTTTTTAAAGAAGCTCTTGTTCTTGGGTTCAAAATATTTATATAGCTTGAGTTTGAGATCAGCTTTAATCGGTGGGTGTTTACGCCCCTTACTCTCACCCAAACACTTAAGAGATTCCGATCTATTGTAGAAACAGTAGAATCCCTTTTCCTCATCAAACTTGAAGAAGGCTGCAAATAAAAATAATATTCATATTAACTATAACTATATAACTACAGCATATATATGTAATATAATATATATAACTGAATACTGATGTCTTGTTGACAACACTGATGTCTAACATATACGTATATAACTGAATACTGATGTATTGTTGACAACACTGATGTCTAACATATACGTATATAACTGAATACTGATGTATTGTTGACAACACTGATGTCTAACATATATGTATATAACTGAATACTGATGTCTAACATAACCAGACTCAGCTACTCACTTTCATCTATGTACGGTCTGACCCCTAGAAACTCTTGCAGCTCTTTTAACACAAGATGAGGAGATTTTATAAGCAGATTCCCATCCACCACGTTCAACTGTTCAGGGGGGAACAACTTCAGCCAGGGATCTATATACCTAAAAGACAAAGTGTATCTCGTGTAAGCGAGAATCTAGAGGTATAGTCTATATCATCAGATAGGATTTACAACACTATTTGGTATCTTCTTTACTTGAATAGAAGTCAAGTATAGAGACAACCAGACTTATAGTAATCATACTAGTTCTGTATTGACATGACCGAATCCATGGATACAGATAGAGTAAACGTGTAGTTTGTTATAAACTTACGCATCGTAGTCCGAGTTCTTCACATGAGGTGAGGATGGGTTAACCTCCCCGTTAGAGAGTAGAACTGACGACTCAAAGGAAGTATAGTCGTCTTGTCCGTCTGCATGCTGCAGGTAGTTAGACATTGTCCTCTCTATTGGCTCCCGTACAACTAATATTAACTGTAACCGATGGTATTAAGTAATGAAGAGAGATTCTCTTAGTTCGAGAGCAGCAGATGAAATGCAGCTGGTGTGAGTGACAATATCCAAACCATCCCCTCAAAGTAAAATGCTTACTACAGTACCACCAGCGTAATAAAGTCACACATCAAACCACTTCACTGTTAGATGTCACCCCACTGTAACACATCACACCATTGTAACACATAACACAACTGTAACACATCACACCATTGTAACACATCACACCACGATAATATACCTCACCACTGTAACACATTACACCACTATATCACATAACACAACTGTAACACATCACACCATTGTAACACATTACACCACTATATCACCTAACACAACTGTAACACATCACACAACTGTAACACATTACACCACTATTTCACATAACACAACTGTAACACATCACACAACTGTAACACATCACACAACTGTAACATATCACACACGTGTAACATATCACACAACTGCAACACATCACACCACAGTAAAATACCTCACCACTGTAACACATCACTATATCACATAACACAACTGTAACACATCATACAAGTGTAACACGTCACACAACTGTAACATATCACACCCCTGCAACATGTCACACAACTATAACACATCACACCACAGTAATATACCACACCACTGTAACACATCAAGCAACAAAAACCATTGCACACATGTAACACATCTCACAGCTGTAGCGCATCACACAACTGTAACACGTCTCACTTTGATAGAAGCATTAAACTGCTGAATTCTCTCAGGTACGGTTTCTTCACGGAAGTAGCTAGGAGACTTCTCTCCCGTCAGCTGCTCCGAGTACGAATAGGGCATCTGTTTCCTGTACCATTCCAGACCCTTTTCGTAAGATTCATCCCGGTCAAAGAAGTGTATCTGTGTAAATATCCAACACATGTTTATTAGCTCAAGGTAGGCAGGTAGGCAATACGTACGCCTCATTAACCCATAAAGGGCCTTAAATCATAGTCAATAGCATTGAATCATTAAATGTTGGTTAAAATCATAAGGTTTAGTCACATGCCTGACTGAGGACTGGGCGGCAAGATAGTAAAATATAGGTGCCTTAAGAGTGAGGCTGCAGTTGCTGAGCCAATTTTCAGGCAGGTCGGAACACAGCTGTCGCACAGAGGCCCAGTAGCAAGTAAATAGCAGCAAGATTCGAGGTTGAGAGCCTCAGGGTAGGTGCTCTAACCAACTGAGTCACCTCCTACTCCTTCATCCTTACCTCTGCGCTAGCCGTCTTTATATCAGGGTGCATTCTTAGGTAGCTAATGAGAGCCCTAGTTCCTGCCTTTTTCACTCCTATTATAAGAAAGTGAGGAAATCTTTGCTTAGAATGCTTATAAGGGGCTTCAGTGGACTCTCCCTCGTCACTGCCAGTAGCAGAGGTGGTTACAGAGGCTACAGTTTTGGGAGCAGCAGAGCGCTCTCTGGATATCTGCATTGGTGTGCTCTAATACCAAGAAACAAAGTATAGATAGAGTAGAGGTATGTAAGTACGCAACTGTCCTATTCTACCTAGACCAGCTGACCAAAACAATGTTATTTCATACATATGATAATACCATGTACATTGGTATGTGTATGTGTTTAATACCCAACAGGATGTGGAATGGTGTGATGGTAAAACAAGCTACAGGCCTACTGAATTAGAAACACAACACGACAGAATACAGTGTCCTATGAATAATATACTCACTATACATGTACTTATTGCACTTACTGTAGTGTACTTACTGCGCTATACTTACTGTACTGTACTTACTGCACTGTACTTACTGTAGTGTACTTACAGCACTTACTATACTTACTGTAGTGTACTTACTGTACTATACTTACTGTAGTGTACTTACTGTAGTGTACTTACTGTAGTGTACTTACTGTAGTGTACTTACTGTAGTGTACTTACTATACTGTACTTACTGTAGTGTACTTACTGTAGTGTACTTACTATACTGTACTTACTGTAGTGTACTTACTGTAGTGTACTTACTGTAGTGTACTTCCTGCGCTGTACTTACTGTAGTGTACTTACTGCACTTACTAAAGGCTACTTACGGTATTGGATTTGGAGTGGCACATATAGCCGGTGTAGAGTATTACAGCCTGCACTATTATAATGACTACAAGAGAGATCACTTTCCACCGACCAGAGGCAAACCTCTGAATACATGGTATACCTCCATTTGATTGTTGAGAAGCCATCATTGGTGAGTACGTTATGTAATCTTTACTCTAAAAGAAAATAAAGTATAAACTAACTAGACTACTGCAAAGATGTATGTGTAGGCCTACATATATTATCTAGCCTATACTGTTTGTGTGGTGTATAGCTTAAAAAACTTACTCATACTACACCTATCACCATATCACCTATCACCTACATCTGATAGAAAGTCCTATTCGGCTATTCTGGCTTATTCTTATTGCCATTGTGAATTGAACAGAGATTCTGTTCTGTTGTAGAGTCCTTAGATCTTGTAAGAAGTAGGGACCATTACTTTAGTATTAATTATAAAATTATAGATTAAACTTTTGTCTTCGGTCAGATATCTAACAGAATGTTCCCACTTGTAGTCCGCTCCTGACGTAAATTGTATTATTTATTTTTCACTGTATACACTATACTTATACTATACCATACTATACTTACAGCATATGCCATTTAAAGTCCTCAAAACCACAGAAGGTTATGACACCCGTTATTCAGTGACAGGCTTATATAACGAAATCCCTCTAGAAGCTTCTGATGTCTTGTTACTAAAGTAAGAATATAAATTAAAAGTGAAATTGCAGGCCTAAATTACAGATATTAATATTTAGAGATGCCAGACTCGAGTTAATTCAAGCAACATTTTATGGCTTATTAGAAGGACCCGTGACTTGAATATACAGCTGTCACAAACTTGTAGCTTGAATTGTAATTCAATTATAGCTATGATCTAATACTCTCAACTCACACATCATTACGATTATGTTGAAATATTCAATAACTCGAGTTTTCATTGAGCAGCTGTGGATTGTAATGCATAGAAATAACCACAGTTGTTACCACCAACCACAGCCACAATTATAAGACATTTTCCACTAAAACTGTGACATTTTGCTTTGAAATTTGAACTACTAACACCATTTCCTAACAGCATTTCGCCATAAGCTAAATAATAACCCAATAACTCTATAAAAAAAACTCGAGTTAAACAAGAAAAGAATTTAATTGAAACTTGCTTGTAGTTAACTTGGATAACTTGACAAAAACTTGAGTTTCTGGGGACATGTAAATATTTAACTCGTAACTTGAAAGTTTTGATCTGTCACTGAAAGAATTGACTTGTAACTTGAAGAATCACAACTAAGAGTTGGCCATGGAAACTTGAGTTTCCCAAATAAAACTTGCACAAATCTCTGTTAATATAATAAATATTATATCAATCAAATATAAATAAAAAATATTCACATTGATATTCGATATATATTGATAAAATTAAAAATAAAATAAAATATATATTAAATATTTAATATTAATATTTATTAAAATTATTTAATATAGCAATATAATTCTAAGCAGAAACAATCGATGCATGCTCCACTTTTCCATGTAGAAATACGACCAATACTAAATATAGCACCTTATATTGTTAAAGAGTGTCCCTGTATCACCATCAATCATTACCATGCCCATAGAAATAATAATATTATAATTAGAAATAGTACTTTGAGGAATGTCTAGAAAAGTTAATACTTATAAAATCAGTAAATCTGTACCAGTAGACAGTGGAGATCAATGTGGGCTATGTTCTAGAGATTTGCTACCAAAAGGAATAATTGTTTTATAGGTAGACACCCTGTATCTAAAACATTAACGCCCCCAGGTTCTTGGCTAAGGTTTGAGCGAATTAAATCGCGTTGTACTTCTGATGATTTGATTGGTGCTTTCGTCAACAGTAATTCAGTATTCCAGAAAATTAGCAGTTGAGTTGTAAAAAAAGAAACAATACTTTTAGTGTTCTGTTTCATTATAATTATAAATAATAATAAAATGTTAATGTAATCATTTACATTTTATATACTTTACTATACTTTTTTTACTTTTGTTTCATAACTAAACTAAAGTATTAATAATTAGTATTCAGTTCAGTCATGATTGATACTAATTTTCTCGCTAACAATCCCAAATGCAAATGGGACTAATAAAATGAAATACGTGGGAACCGGAGAACTAATTTTATTTTGTCTTTTATTGATGTGATATTAATAAAAGACAAAATAAAACTAGTTCTCCAGTTATTACGATAATCATAATCGTAATGATTATAGTATAGTAATAGTTATAGTTTATAGTAAGTTTTCAATATCGAATATGAATATTCAATATAAGTCATAAGAATTAAGAATAATATAAATATAATTAGATCCAAGATGATTTATTAAAGCTCAGCGGTTTATAATGAATGTATAGGCAAAAGCCAGTCCATTATTGTTTGTGAATTTAAATAGTTCTTTTCTCTTAAGTTGGTATTTTTCCTGTCACAAAACCCACAAGACAGTAAAGAGCATTATTAAACAAGTCTGCTAGTGCTAGTTGCTAGATGTTTCTTGGTGATTGTAAGAATATGTTGTTGGTATCTATTATTAGTTTACTGAATACACATCTCGTCAGTTTAGTGGCAGGGACCAATATATAATATAGTAACAAGCTTGAAAGAGTCGACAACAAATAAATTAGTGTAAAAGCTGTGAGCATGCTGCAAACACAAGGAGAGGTCAACTCTCGGAGGAATACAGAACATATTAACTTTATAATGTTATTAATAATAAAGCATATCGTTACAGTGATGAATTTCATGTAGGGCTATGTGGCTATATGCACCCACTGTGTGGTGCAGTAATGTGAAGGCTATAATTATGCACCCATATACATAGCAACTCTCTAGTTATGTATACTAGAACTGAATTTTGCGTTCTGGCATGGATAGCCATTTTGTGTTCCTTTACTTGAGTGGTACGGGCTGATTAGTTGATTAGGTAGACATTTGTAGCAGTAATAGTTTAATTTAAAGCACTCTACATCCACTAGTTTGTTCAACTAACCAGTAATCTATAACTAGGTGTAAATAAATTAATCATACAGGATCATAGCCTACATTTCTATTTTATTAAGATTTTCTTGCAAGTCATTGCACTGTATACGGTATATACTAGCTATTCCAATGTCACGGTTTACTTTGTGGTACTAACTGTGTCACTTTGATATTAATGCATTGTGCACTCAGTCTTCCATATTTTGTAGATCTTTAAAGACAACAGACCCCTGGATCGGGTTGGAGTATTTCTATACATAAACTGATACAGGATGGAACACAAATATAACAAGAGACTATGGAGCACCACACTGCTGTTATTACTGGGTCACATGACCATGCTCCTCTCCGGTACGTCACCGAACTCAGACTGTTATAGCAGTATATAATGCATGATAGCCCACTAAACAGTGCGGTGTGCTAATAAGACTGCTATCTCAGTCTACACCATCTTCTAATCTAGTGCAGACTTAGTTGTGGAGAATTAACAGGTTATGTTGTTATCATCAATTTGCTTATTTACCATTATTTTTAATTGGGACAATTGCTAAAATATGCAATACTGTATACCTGCTCTTCTACTCTAACTAGTACTCATCACTACAATAATTCACCACATCACCAACCCTATTCTAATTAAAGCAGTGTTGGTATTTCCTCTTTTTTATTTTATACAAATTATTTAATCTAATTCTACTAAAAGAGCTGTTGCTATGGTGATACCGTTACCATGGTGACAAGGTATTGTATATTGATGAGTGTACAGGGGGATTAAGTATTGCTCATTATTCACAGGTAGATGATGTCAGAATCACATGTCATCATGTGTATGAGCAGGCTGGTGTAGTGCTGTATTATAATACTGCTGTATCATGTTATGGTATACGGTCATGTTGTGTATATTCTACTGTTGCAGGGGAGATAATAGAGTATAGCACAGACTACTCTCCTAGTATCAACTATGAACACTTAGCGAGGGAGAAGAGACAGTTACAGTCTGGTGATACAGCAGTAACAAGTACAACCAGCACACCTAAACCAACCATAGCTGATGAGGTATACACAGTATACTAGTCTATAAGTAGTATAGAATGTTTGTAGGTCACACAGTGAGGTATACACAGTATACTAGTCTAGAATTAGTATAGAATGTTTGTAGGTCACACAGTGAGGTATACTACTCTATAAGTAGTATAGAACGTTTGTAGGTCACACAGTAACACAGTCTATGCAGTAAGGCCAATAGATAAACCAAGTTTTAGAGCTAAATAGTTAATTTAAAAGCCAAAATGATTAAAACCATTTTATTACAATAATAGTTCCATTGGACTCAGTTAAACTGGTCCTGTATGCAAGCTATTATGTAATGGTACATGTATATGATGACTCGTGACACATGCAATCTCCTGTAGTAATTAGTCATATTACAGACTAGAATTGTCTTACTACATTACATGTAGGCATATACAATAGGTGTCTTCGCGACCTAAGCTTCAGACCCAGGCCGATTTCCGAAAATATTTTCCGGCACACATCTGTCACAGAGTCGCGAACACACCGGCCTGGGCCAAAAGCAAAATCCTCGTTTTCGTGCGAAGAAATCAGGTGTGTCGTTGAGCTAGGGATGGTTTCGTCCGGCCAAGTAAAATTCCAGGCCAATAGCCCTTGTGGCCTTGGTCGAACGGCCATCTTGCAATTTTTATTTGCGACCCGGGTTCATCCAAGAGGTCGCGAAGACACCTATTGTACGTAGGCTTGGAGAGTGTCAATGAATCACTACATGTAGTTGTCTGGACTATCAGTAGTAAAGTATAACTCAAGCCTGCAGTATGTGAGTGTGGTATTGTTATAGGACACAGCGAACTACTACACTGTGCAGTATGTAAGTGTGGTATTGTTCTAGGACACAGCCAACTACTACACCATGCAGTATGTAAGTGTGGTATTGTTATAGACACAGCGGACTACTACACTGTGCAGTATGTAAGTGTGGTATTGTTATAGGACACACCCAACTACTACACTGTGCAGTATGTAAGTGTGGTATTGTTATAGGACACAGCTGACTACTACACTGTACAGTATGTAAGTGTGGTATTGTTATAGGACACAGCCAACTACTACACTGTGCAGTATGATAGTGTGGTATTGTTATAGGACACATCTGACTACTACAATGTGCAGTATGTAAGTGTGGTATTGTTATAGGACACAGCCAACTACTACACTGTGCAGTATGTAAGTGTGGTATTGTTATAGGACACACCGGACTACTACACTGTGCAGTATGTAAGTGTGGTATTGTTATAGGACACAGCCAACTACTACACTGTACAGTATGTAAGTGTGGTATTGTTATAGGACACAGCAGACTACTACACTGTGCAGTATGTAAGTGTGGTATTGTTATAGGACACAGCGGACTACTACACTGTGCAGTATGTAAGTGTGGTATTGTTATAGGACACAGCCAACTACTACACTGTACAGTATGTAAGTGTGGTATTGTTATAGGACATAGCCAACTACTACACTGTACAGTATGTAAGTGTGGTATTGTTATAGGACACAGCCAACTACTACACTGTGCAGTATGTAAGTGTGGTATTGTTATAGGACACAGCCAACTACTACACTGTGCAGTATGTAAGTGTGGTATTGTTATAGGACACAGCCAACTACTACACTGTGCAGTATGTGAGTGTGGTATTGTTATAGGACACAGCCAACTACTACACTGTGCAGTATGTGAGTGTGGTATTGTTATAGGACACAGCCAACTACTACACTGTGCAGTATGTGAGTGAAAGTATCAAAGGAGCAGATCTGTGGAGAGAGTTGGCTGGTTCTGATAAGGAAGGTGTGGTGAGACACAAGAGCCTGCAGGACGCACACAGGTTAGCTGTGGTGAGTTAATATCAACCCTATGTACACACAGGCTAGCTGTGGTGACTTAATATCAACCCTATGTACACACAGGTTAGCTGTGGTGAGTTAATATCAATCCTATGCGCATACAGACTAGCTGTGGTGAGTTAATATCAACCCTATGTACACACAGACTAGCTGTGGTGAGTTAATGTCAATCCTATGTACACACAGGCTAGCTGTGGTGAGTTAATATCAATCCTATGTGCATACAGACTAGCTGTGGTGAGTTAATATCAACCCTATGTACACACAGACTAGCTGTGGTGAGTTAATGTCAATCCTATGTACACACAGACTAGCTGTGGTGAGTTAATAATATTATGAAGGTATTAACTCTGTTTACTTTATAGCGCATGGTGCATTTTTTATTTTAGAAAATAAGTTTACCATTTGACTTTGTCTTCTATGGGCACACAGTGAGCACCGTCACCATAGCAACAGGCGGTAAGTGTTTTGTCTCGTTATACTGCATTATTAGTAGTGTATATTTTGCTTTACTATGTTGTGTTATTTGTACGTGTACGTAGGTATAATCTACTAGTTGATATAGCGTACGTAGTATTATTATACTATTAGAGAGTTATTAATATGTAGCCCTATGTGTAGTTGTGTATATATAGGATCTACTTGTATACATATTATGTAAGGTAGGTATATCAATTAATAATAATAATATTTTAGTTATTATTCATTATAATAATGCTAATAATGTAAATATACTCTGGATATACAGCTGTAGGTGCCACTATTAGATATGCAGTAGCTCAGCCTCATCTGAACTGGTCTCAGTTACAAGCCCATGGTACTCACAGTGTATGTACCAGAAATGATACTCAACTGTAGTAATAGGTACAATGGGCACCACATGTTGTGTACTATATACTGTGCACGTAGTACTGATAATTATACTGGTCATGTGTACATGTAGATATAACAGAATATAGACTGACATGATTAGCATATCACATATGAGTAGAGTATGGTATATGTGTTATCCTGTATAAGTATGTGTTATGGTGTATATCATACATTATCTACTATTAAACTGATTAGTCATTGTCAAGTGTATTAATTAGTATTTAATTAGTTAGGTGTGCCTGAGTTACCTCCCTCCCTTCCTCTCTAGTATGTACCCATTTCTCCTACTAACATCATTGTGGAGGGAATATGTACCTCCCAGCCTTATGAGGCAAATGGTCACTTGGAATAGAGGCTATTTAATATTACATTACACATTTTATATTTGCCAGAGCCCACACACCTACTACTACTACTACTACATGTACTACTACTGCTACAGCAAACTGCATTGCAATATTAGCTTACTGTGTAGTGTGTACATGTATGTAGTATGTACATGTATGTAGTATGTACATGTATGTAGTGTGTACATGTATGTAGTGTGTACATGTATGTAGTGTGTACATGTATGTAGTGTGTACATGTATGTAGTGTGTACATGTATGTAGTGTGTACGTGTATGGAGTATGTACATGTATGTAGTATGTACATGTGTGTAGTATGTACATGTATGTAGTATGTACATGTGTGTAGTATGTACATGTATGTAGTGTGTACGTGTATGGAGTATGTACATGTATGTAGTATGTACATGTGTGTAGTATGTACATGTATGTAGTATGTACGTGTATGTAATATGTACATGTATGTAGTGTGTACATGTGTGTAGTATGTACGTGTATGTAATATGTACATGTATGTAATATGTACATGTATGTAGTGTGTACATGTGTGTAGTATGTACGTGTATGTAATATGTACATGTATGTAATATGTACACCACAGGAGGAAATGTGAATATTTCCTTGAATGGTGTTATACTATTATACTACCATATATATTTACACTCTACTTGTACTGCAATGTAGTCAGTCTCCAAAACCATAAATATTATTTATTGTGCTCACATAGCTGGTAGCTGTGTACCACCAGGCGCTTTGTTGGGGGGGGGGTATCACTAACCCCTCCATAACTATACCATGTGACTTCAGGTATACACAGGGCACAGGTAAACAGCTGTCACATGATTTCTACTGCAAATATAAATCATAGTCCTTGTGCATGCATGCATACCTTCTATTGTGTTATATATAATGGTATGTCTATTATATCCTAGTATTATAATAAATGTGCATACATACATATTACATAGCATATTGTACTAAATACATACTTCTATTATACACTTTATTAACTCTCCTGTGACTATAATATATAGTATATAGTTTAGTATATTATCAGCCAATAGAGTTTATAATAGCAGTTATATAACAACTGGGATATAGGCACACATTTTGCCTCTTGCATACATGTGTAGTGTACATAACATGTAGGTTATGTCTTGCAATCCAATTGTGTAACAGTAGAATCAGCACTGCTCTGGCTTACAAGAGCTGTATAGGTTGGAGTTGTCACCTCCCCTATGCTGTTTGAAGTGTATAGCTTAGAGTTATTTTCCCTTGTATATGGCATACAGAGTATATAACTAAGATTTATCTCCTCTGCTATAGGGTTCCTGTATATGAGTGACTTCCTCCATTCATTTCTCACTGCCAGCCAGTACATCGCACCTCTCATGGCCAACTTTGATACGTCTATCGGGTCAAATGACTCAGAAATACTCTACAAAAACGACGGTAAGTAATCTACTCCATACCAGTCTGAGTGTAGCAATGGTAAGCTGCTAGTATTACCACGAGCTAAAGAAGTGATAACTCCTCACATCTGTTGATAGTGATGTAAATGTTTGAGTGTAGAATATGATTACTATTATACTGTGTTATATTACAGGTGATGCCTTTATAGTCCAGTGGAATAATGTGTTTATGAAAGGAAAGAAGGATTGTAAGTATAACATACAGCTACGTACGTATAGATACAGTACAGTATATATAACTATATAGAGAGTATACTATAACATACAACTATATACATATACCATGTATATTCAGTGCTACATGTACATTGTATATAACTATATAGAGAGTATACTATAACATACAACTATATACATATACCATGTATATTCAGTGCTACATGTACATTGTATATAACTATATAGAGAGTATACTATAACATACAACTATACATATACCATGTATATTCAGTGCTACATGTACATTGTATATAACTATATAGAGAGTATACTATAACATACAACTATATACATATACCATGTGTATTCAGTGCTACATGTACATTGTATATATCTATATAGAGAGTATACTATAACATACAACTATATACTTATACCATGTATATGCAGTACTAAGTTGTATATTTTTATTCAGTGGGGAAATTCTCTTTCCAAGTTCAGCTTTATAAAGATGATGGTAAGATTATAGCCGCATACAAAGACATCCCCTACCCTGTTGCTAACCTCTCTTCTGCACAGCATCCAGTCAAGGTCGGGCTCTCTGATGCCTACTATTGGGACGGTAAGTAGTCTACCCTTAGTCAATTGTCTCGGGGTGGGGGGGGGGGGCTGTGGTGAAGCTCAGTCTAGATTTCACATTTCCAACAATATGAAGGGTGAACTAGTTCCTTCGCTGCGCGATCATAGTGGTAGTCTATATTCCATACATAATAGTGAGACTATACAAACATGATAGCCTGTGTTCTATACTTAGTAGTAAGGCTGTGCATGATAACCTGTGTTCTGTACTTGTAGTTAAGCACTACAGGACTATTTACCCATACCACACATACAATGCCTCCAGGGATAAAGTCAACTCTGACACTGCTATTATATATACACATCTCAAGAGTAAGTTTGCTATTATATATACACATCTCAAGAGTAAGTTTGCTATTATATATACACATCTCAAGAGTAAGTTTGCTATTATATATACACATCTCAAGAGTAAGTTTGCTATTATATATACACATCTCATGAGTAAGTTTGCTATTATATATACACATCTCATGAGTAAGTTTGCTATTATATATACACATCTCAAGAGTAAGTTTGCTATTATATATACACATCTCAAGAGTAAGTTTGCTATTATATATACACATCTCAAGAGTAAGTTTGCTATTATATATACACATCTCATGAGTAAGTTTGTTATTATATATACACATTTCAAGAGTAAGTTTGCTATTATATATACACATCTCAAGAGTAAGTTTGCTATTATATATACACATCTCAAGAGTAAGTTTGCTATTATATATACACATCTCAAGAGTAAGTTTGCTATTATATATATTTAACATATTCTTACAGCTTGTAACATGCTGACCAACTGTGATGACTGTCTCAGATCCCAACTGAAGAATTTTCAATGTCACTGGTGCAGTGCTATTAACGCCTGTTCTGATGCCTTTGACAGGCAGAGGCAGCTCTGGGTGACCAAGGGATGTGTCTATAATGTAAGTACTCTGCCTATAACCATAGTACTGTGCCTATAATGTGAGTATGACTTGTTATTAGCTACCTGTACTGTATGTATGTCCTGATGTAATATGGGTAATGTTATTATACAGATCACACAGACAGACTGTGATCACATGTTCTCCACTCCGGTACCCTACTTTCGGAGGAAGACATTTGACAACTCAGAGTTTCAAAGATCTACTAAATCGTCAGGTTAGTTGAAATATAAACTCCGCCCACTCTAGCTATGCCGATACACATTTATATAATATATAATGGTCTGTGTGTAATACAACTGCTAGTTCACTTACATACTACTTGTATTACTTACATACTACTTGTATTACTTACATACTACTTGTATTACTTGTATAGGTAACAGGACGTGGGTGGCAGTGACCGCTGCTTTATGTACTATATTTGCTCTGACGGCTGCCGCTATACTTGGTGTTGTGGTATACGGCTATAGGAACCCGACTGGTACAATCGGTCAGTGGTTGGTCAGGGTAGGTGTCCTCTCTCCATTCCTATCCTGTGATATTATCCATTGTATTCAGCCATGGCATTGGTTGTTCACACTTAGTCACTTTATACTTGACCGTACTGGTTGGTTGTAGAATCGACCTTCTGAACTCTGGAGGAAGTTCAAGTCGTGGAAAGACAAGGACAGTGATGCTAACCAGATGTCACAGATAGGGTAGACTCCAGTTATAACCGCACCAACAAACCACAGGCTCAATCATACGTGAACACAACTGACCTTGACCTCAACAGGAAGTAGATATTCACCTTGACCTTATTCTCATTTACTACTATTCTGCCATAAGTAACAAATTATCGGTGCCCCATAGTAGCATGTATACATTACTCCAGTACATAGTGGCTACAGTGTGTACGGCTCCTTACAGCAACAAGTACATTGAGTACTGCTCCTTACAACAACAAGTACAGTGAGTACTGCTCCTTACAGCAACAAGTACATTGAGTTATTTATTTAATTTGTTTCCAAATGAAAGAAGTTAATTTGTGATTTTAAGTTTTATCAGTAACTCCTAGTTTCAAACGTATCCCTTTCGTATAGAACTAATGCTCCTATTGTGATGGAAAAGGTTATGCTATAGTAGCCTGAATTAATTGGGAGTTGTAGTCTCTCTCCACATTCATATCGAGAGAAGACAACTCCTAATTCAGTATCTTGTCTCATGAAAACACTCCTACTTTGGTTTGCTCTCAACTACTAACTAGAATCATATCAGATAACACCTTATACTCTACCTTCATTCTCCAGTGAGCTAGGACCATGAAATATCTTATAATAATTTGTTTTCCTTTCAACACTATATACAAGTAGCTCCAGAATGTTATGCATTATTTTGTTTATTTTAAGTATTATTATACCAGGTAAATCCTCTTGGTTTATATTTTAAGATATTTTCTAACTATTCTACAACTCGATTCTCTACATTCCATTTTATTTTATCTACACATATGTATATATGTAGCAATTATTGTTCTATTAGAAATCTCTATCAGTGGTTGTTGTTGAAGCTTCAACTATCTACAAATATTTTTTATTATTTCACTTTTAAGCAATAAAAAGATCTGCTTTTGGATAATGAACGGGTTTCTCTTCTAATACTAGACTGTCCTATTCAGTAGCCAGAAACCCTCTAGCAGAGAGAATGTGTGTGGAATATTCTACAATGTAGAACCTTCTGTCAATGGAACCTTTGAATTGAGCACCAGGATGGAGTAGAGATGTACATGATCTTATCCCAGTGAATCGGGATCAGAGTGAAATGTCTAAAATATCCAGTTTCCTGCATATAATATTAATTAGATCATTGATAAAAAGATGGGAGTGTTTGAATTTACAGTTTGTAAAGCTGATCTTGGGAATTAATATCTTCTGTCATACTCAAAACCAGGTAGGCCATTGTTTATTAACAAATAAGGTTTAGAATATTACAATAGTTGAAAAAACAGTGGAAATAGGAAACTTATATTATATTGCTACACTCCCAGGGCAACTGGGGGAAGATGAGAGGGTTGAACTACAATGGGCTATGTACATGTAGTGCTCCCATTTTACTGTAGATCGGAGTTGCCCCAACATGACACCATGAGGAAGACAACTCCAAATTTGTTAAAATAGCAACCCAGGTTCTTTGACGCGCTATCATTATAATTGCGCGGGACTTTAATTACACCGCCGACATTATGTTGATCCAATGATGTCTCAGTTATCTAGAATGTAGCAAACGTGAGCATTCCTTTCCAACTTCTCAATTTATGAACTACAGCTAAACTCTCAACAAAATCCAGTTCCGTTTGAGTTAAAATTCAAGTTAAATTCAATAGAATAGAAAATTGAGGTTAAATTCAATAATAATAGTAAAATTTTAAAGATTTTAGATTTATGTTCAAAGTAGCATAGCTGTTGTTCTGAGAATTGATCCAAGTACAAGTACCACACTGAGGGGCGTTAGTACAAGTAGTTTTTTGACATTCACATTGAGAGCAAGTACAAAAAATACAAATTAATTATCATTGATTATGATTATGAAATTACAAGTAAAACTACATATACATGTAGGACAGTATCTTGTAATTGCATATCCAGATTGTTATGACAAGTGCTATAAAAATGGATGTCATTGTTATGTAACAACGCATTGGTGATCGAGACGATTAGACGTGTTTTCCGCGGCGCTCTTGAATTGCAACTCACATAATAATATTTTGCATGCTATTCTTCTATAAATTTATTCTCTTTCAATACTCTAACTACTAATATCTGGCAGAACGACTATACTGACTGCTACAGAATCACTACTACTAAATTATTGACTCATGACTGTAACTAAACGTTGCAGTACATCAAGATCAATTTGAACTTGACGGTTAATTTGATTTTTCATATTCATATTATATTCATAAACTTTTTGCCATTGAGAGAACAGTAGGTAAGAGACAAGTAGCATTACAAGTAGCTACTTATATTTTTGTTTTTCTTCTCTCTTTTTTTTTATTTTTTTTCTTTGACAAAGCTCAATAACTATAAGAACAATGTCGAATGGCAAAGACAAATGTGGCGGGTGCAAAAGAAATATTAAAGGTGATTGCATTCAATGCAACATTTGTAACCAGTGGTTTGAAACCAAATGTTCCGGAGCTGATCAAGATGCTGTGAATTTTCTCCAATCAAAAGCTGGTAAAAGTAGTACAATTCATTGGTTTTGTCCAAGCTGTGAGATAAGTTCAAAAAAAATTCTGCAGCAAATGACTGTAATGGAATCGAAGATTAGAGAAATAGATGCAGAAGTGAAAAGCTTGAAGGAGGTAGTATTAGATATTTCTACAAAAACTTCTCAGTTATTGGACCAACAAAGTTCTAATTCCCAGTGTAGTCAGAGTGAAAATCGAAATGATAGTAAGCTCACCGTCAATACTGTTGTAGAGGAACTCAGAGAGAGAGAAAAAAGAGCCAAGAATGTTGTCTTCTCGGGTGACGCTTCTCAAGAGAAAGTTGTGGCTTTCTTGGCTAAAGTACCAGTTGATTGCGCAGGTATAAAAAAAATTGGACCAAATACTAAACAAATTTTCTTAGTTTCCTTTCAAAACGAGGCAGATAAATGGAAACTGATTAGTAAAGCGAAGGCACTATGCACATCTATAGCAGAGTTTAAAGGAATGTATGTCAATCCAGATCTGACAAGAACTGAACGAGATGAGCAGTATAAGTTGAGACAAGAATGTAGGGAAAGAAAGTCAAAAGGTGAAAATGTGAAAATCAAAAGGGGAGCTATTGTAATGGTCCAATAGGCTATAAATAATGGGAAAAGTCAACAGGACATAAACCTAAAAAAAATGGAAATGTTTTATGTAAATATTAGATCACTAAGAAACAAAGTCACGGATATTCACTGGGAATTAGCTTCTAACCCTAACATAAAGATTATCTGTTTGACTGAAACTATGCTAGACAACCATATTCAAAGTGGTGAATTAAAAATACCAGGTTTTTCGTTGTATAGGAATGACAGAAATATAAAAGGAGGAGGGGTTGCTGTGTATGTGCATAACTCCTTAATATCTACCATAATACAAGTAGAATCCATGGCTGAAGCCCTTTGTCTCAATATTACTTTAAAAAATGCTCAATTTATACTACTGAATGTATATAGGCCTCCAGGTAATCATGACTCTGCTTTGATCCCCGATTTGTTACAGGAGGTGTGCAACATCTCTTTGAAAACAAACTCTTCACTAGTGGTCTGTGGTGATTTCAATTTCCCTGCAATCTTGTGGGAGGATAACACACATTCTGGAAATAAATCACTGTATGACCCATTCATTGCTAAAATTTGCTCTCTAGACTTGCAACAACATATATTTGAACCTACTCATATAAAAGGTAACATTCTAGATCTAGTATTCAGTAGTACTTCTATCATTGACCAGATTGTTGTGCAGCCACCTACTTTAAGTGATCATTCACATATTACTATATCTCTAAATCTTTCCATCAAATCTAGTGAAAAACCTACAAAACTTATTTACATTTATAAAAATGCGGACTTAAATAGCGCTACTCAAATTTTTGAACCTTTCCAAACAGAAATCAACCGCCTAATAAACGATCAGATGCCCATTGATGTGGTATATGACAAATTTCAAGAAGGTGTTTTACTGTTAAGAGATGCATGTGTTCCAACTAGATTGATTTGTACCAACCAACAGAATCCTCCTTGGATGAATAATACATTAGAGAAAGCTTTAAAAAAACAAAAGCATCTTTACAACCAAATGAAGACTTGTCCATCCACTTATATTAAGTCCAGATATAGCAAGCTCCGGCGAGCAAACAAAAAAGCCGTCAAGTCTGCTAAAAAGAGCTATTTAAATAAACTCTTATATAAACCCCTACACACAGGCAATTCTAAACCCTTCTACAAATATCTGCGGCAATGTAGAAGTAATGACTCTAACTTGATTCCTAAGCTGAAACATAATAATGTCATAGCAGAAACATCAGAGCAAAAAGCAACTGTATTTAATGAGTTTTTTGAATCAGTCTTTACAATAGACGACAATAGATTTTGTCCTATAATAAATTTTTCTCCACAAGGACGTGCTGCAGAACCTCTTCAGGTTGACAAAAACGGAGTTTTAAAGTTGTTGAAAGACATCGATTGTGCAAAGTCTTGCGGTCCAGACGAATTAACAGGGAAAATGTTGAAAACTTTTTCTTCAATAATTTATACGTCTGCATCCGAAATTTTTTGTTACTCCTTAAAGACTTCCACTCTTCCATCTATATGGAAAGTGGCTAAAGTCATTCCAATTCATAAGAAAGGAAGCACGCAATCTGCCAGCAATTATCGTCCTATATCACTTACTTGCCTATTATGTAAACTTTTTGAACATATATTATCATCACATATAAATAACATACTAAAGGACTTGAATTATTTCACTGATAGCCAACATGGTTTTAGAGCTGGAAGATCATGTGAAACCCAGTTGGCCCACACACTTGGCCATATTTCCTGCCTGCGTGACACTGGTAAAACAGTAGATCTAATTATCTTAGATTTTTCTAAAGCCTTCGACTCTGTCAATCACAGAAAGTTATTGTACAAGATTAGAAGCATTGGTTTTGATAGCCTAATTTATTCATGGCTAGCGGAGTTTCTTCACAGTAGAGAACAATATGTGGTAATCGAAGACACGCAGTCGACTAGGAAACCAGTTGTGTCTGGGGTTCCACAGGGTTCCGTTTTGGGCCCTCTTTTATTTTTAATTTATATAAATGACCTTCCACAACAAATTCAATCACACTGCAGACTATTTGCAGATGATGCTATTATATATAACACCAGTGAAGATAAACAAATTTTGCAAGAGGATTTGAAAGCTCTCCAGAAATGGTCGTCTGAATGGCAAATGTCATTCAATTTTTCCAAATGCTTCTTTTTACAGGTTGGTTCAGATCATCAATCACAATATTCTTTTGATAACAAAGCAATAGAGCGAGTAACATCTCATTCCTACCTAGGTGTGTGCCTCCAAAATAACTTGAAATGGGATTCGCAAATTTCCAGAATGGTAACTGCTGCAACCCAAAAATTAGGTCTACTAAGAAGAGTCTTAAAAACTGCAGACACCAAGACTCGAAAAACAGCATATTTCGCAATAGTACGACCTCATTTGGAATATGCATCCCAGATATGGGACCCACACCAAAGGAAATACATAAAACAACTTGAAAAAATACAAAATCAAGCATTAAGATTTATTTTCAGAATAAAAGGGCAAGTAAGTTTCACAAACATAAGAGAACACACCCAAATAGAATCCTTAACTGAAAGGCGAAAAAAGGCCAGACTAAAACTGTTCCATCGTTGTATTACTGAGGGGATTGAACCACCTTTCGATTACAATTACCTCAATAAGTATAATACGAGACAATGCCAAAACACTTACACACCATACATAAAAACGAATCAATTTTATTACTCCTTCTGGCCAAAAACCATACGTGATATGCGTCTTGAGAGCTGATAAATAGTTCTTTTTTTTTTTCTTTTCTTTTTTGTTGTTGTATGACATGATAAATAATAAAAAATATATAAATACTATTCTAAAGCACATATAAAAAATATAAAAAAAAAATATTAAACATTATAAATTATATATAAAAAGGGAATAAAAGTTATCGAAAAAGAGAGAAAAAGAAAAAAAAAAAAAAAACATCCATATTGTGTTCCCACATCTCTTCCGTTTTCCTGACGGTCTCAGTGGGAAAATTTAAAAAAAAAAAAAAAAAAAAAACATATAATTAGCCGGGGCTAATTATCATTATGGTAGCACTCAGCTTATCTGTGGGCCTAATGGGATGACAGCTTGAGCTTAGATAAAAGCTTTAAATTGAAATTGGTATTTGACCAGAAAAAGCTAGTAGGTACAAAACGAAAATGAAAGCATTATTTTATAAAATAAGAATCATAAAACGCCTGTTTCTCTCACCATTTTAAAGACTACTATAACTATTGGCTCTTAAGTGTTAACAATCTAGCAAGTACAAGCAAGTAGGTAAAAGACTTGAGTTGGTATTTGACCAGAAAAATAAAATTTGGTAAATGCGAAATAGTATTAAAATTAAAATGTCCCTTTTTGTCACAGTGGTAAAATCTACTATTGGCTCTTAACAATATAGCACGTAAAAGTACAAGCTATACAAGTACAAGCAGGTAGAAGTGTTGACAAGTAGGTACAAGTACAGGTATTTTTTTTACAAAGCTAGTACTAGCAAAGTATCTACTTGTAAGTAAACTAGCATAGCTCTGGCAAATAGTAGTCATTAAGACTTACAGTCAAACGGTTGTAACTACTAAAGTCTTGGGAAGTTCTCTATGCTGCCAACTCTAATATAGCTTTGTCTAGTAATGACTCAAAACCTCACTTTGTATTTGGTATTAGTTCTTAATTTGAACTTAATTATATATATTTTTTTATATTTTAATTTATTTTTAATTATATAATCTTGTATAATTGCTAGCGACCACTTACTAGTAGAGTGAACCTCAACTAAAGTCAAAACCGATTAAAGATAACTATTTAAATATTTGTATTAATGTAGTTAACTGATTAAAGCAGAACTGTTAAGTACATAAACTATGCCTATAGGCTATATCTTATGGTTGACATTTGATTCTTGCTCAGCCCACCAACGTAGAGGGAATTAGGCTTGTAGTAATTTTTATCACAAACTGATTGTGAATCATCTAGTCTTGACTTTGTGATTTACTGGCTAAGCTGCAGGCATTGGGGTACTAAAGAGAAATGATTTCGTATGGCCGTTGTTAGGAATGTTGATGTCTCTTATAACCATTGATATTTTAAAATACATGTAGCTGTCAAATCTATTAAATACTAATTGTTATTTACTCAACTACTGTCGTCCTATTTATGTTGGTTGTATTATAATTTAAAATTTGGTTCTTTTCTTAGTTACTGCTTATGTAAAGCTGTGACACCTAGAATGGCATCAGGAGGAACTGGTGGCCTGAGCTTCAGGTCTCTTCTGAAGGACAAGATCAAACACTCTGCTATCGGGGAGACGGTCAGCGGGAAAATCAACAGCATAATTAAACACGAGTATAAAGATGTATCACATGTGAGTTTATAGCCATAGTTTTACTCGATTGTCAGGTTGCTCTTTGTATTTACGGTGGCATATATAGTTATTAAGACTGCCATCCATGGAGTAACTGGATTTCGATATCCTTGGAAGTGTACCAGAATATTAAACTGCTTAGAAATTAAATGCGCCATGTAACATCATATGGGACTATGTATTTATATTGTATTTTGGCTGCATTTTGATAGTTGCAAGACTTCAATCTAATCTCAAAGACTACCAGGTTCTTCTGGAACCCATATGAGAAATATTATATGACTATATATCTACATTGCTTTGGTTATCCATATGCTCTACTTGATACTAGCACATTATATACATGTTGTACTCCTCCCATTCAACAGTCTCCCATATAATATGGTTTTCAATTAACCGTAAATTTGTTAGATATAACTTAATGTGAAGCCTGTTTTACAGCCTCAACATCTGGCGGTGGGAGCAGAGCAAGCTGTTAACTTCACACCTGGCCATGTACGCTCTGCTTCCATGGACTCTGTTGGAAGTAGCAGAGAGAATACGGGTTCCTTCAAGGAATCTCTCTCAGCAAAGAACTCGTCAGCTAGTGACAATCGTAGGAACAGTTTTGAGTTGGTAGACTCAGCAGAGGGAGTGAAGGAGGCTCAGAAGGCCGACATGTACGAACAACAGTTGGTTCAGCTTCAGGAGCAGCTTGTCAGCTCTATGATTGAGAATCAGAATATTGGTGAGTGACTGCATTGGAGTGGTCAGTGGTGTCCACTCTCTATCAGTGGTGTCCACTCTCTATCAGTGGTGTCCACTCTCTATCAGTGGTGTCCACTCTCTATCAGTGGTGTCCACTCTCTATCAGTGGTGTCCACTCTCTATCAGTGGTGTCCACTCTCTATCAGTGGTGTCCACTCTCTATCAGTGGTGTCTACCTACTAGTCTATATGTATGTGTCTGTATCGTTACATAACTACTATGTTATAGTAATGTATTACTGTATTGCTGTGATGTTACTCTATTGTTGTATTACTGTATTGCTGTGATGTTACTCTATTATTGTATTACTGTATTGCTGATATTATTGTAGCTGCTGAGCTGAAGACGATTAAGGATGATAAACAGTTGCAAAAGATGGAGAGGGAACTCGCTCATGAGAGGAAGAAAAATGAGGAGTTAGTCACTCGGATTACAAACCTCACACGGCTAAACACTTCTAGGTAATATCATATGACCTTGACATGTGACACGACTCAGTAGTTATAGCTAATATAGAGTAAACTATGAGGAGTGAAATGGCTGTTTATTCTACTAAAACACATAATATGGTGTATTTATAGGCAAGAGAGAATAACTCCTAGTGATACTGAGAATACAAGTGAGGAAGGAGAGAGAAGTTCAGCAGTGAATACTACCACTGCAGTTATTAGAGATGATAGCGAGAGATCCGCTACGGAAACACATGGTAATATATTTTAGTGCTGTTGATTGTTGCTACTGTTATATGAATGATGTTGTGATAACAAAACATTGCAATTGACTGTTGACTGTATGGGGAGATAACCCTAGTAATAGAGGTGATACTGCTACTTATGGACCAGTGGTAGTCATGTATTAGACAACCATCTCATGTGTGTACGCTGTGGAATTTACTGTCAAATACAATGTTAGAAATATATATGTAAATGAGGTATAGCCTGGGGTACAATGTGTATAGTCTGTAGTACTATGTACATATAGTATGTAGTATAATGTGTGTATAGTCTGTAGTACAACGTGTGTATAGTCTGCAGTATAATGTGTATAGTCTGCAGTATAATGTGTGTACAGTTTGTTAGTACAATGTGTATAGCATGTAGTACATATGATATGTAGTACAATGTGTGTATAGTCTGTAGTATAATGTGTGTATAGTCTGTAGTATAATGTATATACATGTACAGCTAACCTGTCACATATTGATATTTGGCAGGTAGTTAAGTGCTAATTATGGAGTCAATGAACCATATTCTAGTTTGTTTGGAGTAATTATATAACTGTACTATACTGTAGAAGCTATACCTGTATATATTATATTATGTGTATATTAAATATATCTCTCTTATACTGTATATATTATACAGTAATGTACTGATATATATACATGTAGTTATCTCTCCTATACTGTATATATTATATAGTAATGTACTGATATATATACATGTAGTTATCTCTCTTATACTGTATATATTATACAGTAATGTACTGATATATATACATGTAGTTATCTCTCTTATACTGTATATATTATATAGTAGTGTACTGATATATATACATGTAGTTATCTCTCTTATACTGTATATATTATACAGTAATGTACTGATATATATACATGTAGTTATCTCTCTTATACTGTATATATTATACAGTAATGTACTGATATATATACATGTAGTTATCTCTCTTATACTGTATATATTATATAGTAATGTACTGATATATATACATGTAGTTATCTCTCCTATACTGTATATATTATATAGTAATGTACTGATATATATACATGTAGTTATCTCTCTTATACTGTATATATTATATAGTAATGTACTGATATATATACATGTAGTTATCTCTCTTATACTGTATATATTATACAGTAATGTACTGATATATATACATGTAGTTATCTCTCTTATACTGTATATATTATATAGTAGTGTACTGATATATATACATGTAGTTATCTCTCTTATACTGTATATATTATACAGTAATGTACTGATATATATACATGTAGTTATCTCTCTTATACTGTATATATTATACAGTAATGTACTGATATATATACATGTAGTTATCTCTCTTATACTGTATATATTATACAGTAATGTACTGATATATATACATGTAGTTATCTCTCTTATACTGTATATATTATATAGTAATGTACTGATATATATACATGTAGTTATCTCTCTTATACTGTATATATTATACAGTAATGTACTGATATATATACATGTAGTTATCTCTCTTATACTGTATATATTATATAGTAGTGTACTGATATATATACATGTAGTTATCTCTCTTATACTGTATATATTATACAGTAATGTACTGATATATATACATGTAGTTATCTCTCTTATACTGTATATATTATACAGTAATGTACTGATATATATACATGTAGTTATCTCTCTTATACTGTATATATTATACAGTAATGTACTGATAAGGCCTCCTCTACTATCCTCAATCTCTTCAAGTTCACCTCATTGTAGATACATACAGTTTAGACTGGACATCAAGTCTACTATTCTGTACCAAGTACAGTGTAACTACAGTGTGCGTACAGTGTAAGTACAGTGTAACTACAGTGTAACTACAGTGTAACTACAGTGTAACTACAGTGTAAGTACAGTGTAAATGCAGTTCAGCTCAGTGCAGTGGTGGTGGTGGAGAGCAGTAGATTGATATTTGTATCAAGGATACTACTGCGGTAAACAATATACAGGAAAATAATTCACATGTGACGGTTATTCGAATAGCAAGTCCAGCTTTTCCCTACTAATCACTATTGCACTTAACTAAACTGTACTTACTGCTTGGTACCGAATAGTAGGTCTGGTGCCCAGGCTAACATACAGTATACGTAGGGATAGATATCATGGTATGCCCTCATCTCTGTACATGTGTATATTATAACAGAGAGTAAACCTGGCTGGATAGATAAGGTATTTCATGCACTGCTACACAGATACTATGAGATTGTAGAAGACTTCTCTGTCACATCTGAAGATATTGAACAACCTGAGGTATGCGTTTCTCTCTTTCTACTTCAAAATATACTGTGTGGTGCAGGTGGTTGAACAATATATTGGATAATAATGATAACTGTTACAGATGGTTGGATAGTATATTGGGTAATAGTGACAACTGTTACAGGTGGTTGAACCCCTCTCAGTCAAGATACTCAAGCACAATGTGAAGAGGTTTGGGTCTGACATCTCACCAGTGTTTGACATGATGACCAGCTTCTATCTGCTCTTTAACTGGGACATGCCTTTGCTCACTGGAACTGTATTTATTGTATGTATACATGGACCTCAGTCTATACATATACATGTATATATAAATAGTGTTTATTGTATGTATACATGGACCTCAGTCTATACATGTACATGTAGATATGTAGTATTTATTGTATGTATACATGGACCTTAGTCTATACATGTACATGTATATATGTAGTATTTATTGTATGTATACATGGACCTCAGTCTATACATGTACATGTAGATATGTAGTATTTATTGTATGTATACATGGACCTCAGTCTATTCATGTACAAGTAGATATGTAGTATTTATTGTATGTATACATGGACCTCAGTCTATACATGTACAAGTAGATATGTAGTATTTATTGTATGTATACATGGACCTCAGTCTATACATGTACAAGTAGATATGTAGTATTTATTGTATGTATACATGGACCTCAGTCTATACATGAACATTTATATATAAATGGTGTTTATTGTACATGTATGTATCCATGGACCTCAGTCTATTCATATACACATCGTATATATCTCAAATGTATGGTTGTACATGTATGTAGTACATGTATATCGAATACAACATAGCAATATCTGTACTGTTAGTGTATGTACATGTTATTTCAAATGAACTATAATTATGTGGTATATTATATACATATAGACATAACTGTTAGCATATGTATCCATTATAACTAATGCGGTTTTATTGTAGGTATACATGTACCTATGTTGGACTGGGTTCCTTATACCTGGGCTGTTGGCTGTTCTGGTTCTAAGGCTGAGTCTTAATCTACTAGAAGAGTGGTAGGTTTAGTACTATAGCTGAACAGTGGCAGCAGGTACTTGCATGTGGTTACCCATAGTATCCTATGTAATGCAATGAATTGACTGGTATTAATGTACATGTAGTTATATAATATTGTGTAATGTGTGTTAAAAGGTATTGTAGTCAAATCTAGTGTTTATTTGTACTCTACTGTACTATACTGTACTCTACTGTACTATACTGTACTCTACTGTACTCTACTGTACTATACTGTACTCTACTGTACTATACTCTACTATACTATACTCTACTATACTATACTCTACTGTACTCTACTGTACTCTACTGTACTCTGCTGTACTCTACTGTACTCTACTGTACTCTACTGTACTATACTGTACTCTACTGTACTCTACTGTACTCTACTATACTATACTGTACTCTACTGTACTATACTGTACTATACTGTACTCTACTGTACTATACTGTACTATACTGTACTATACTGTACTCTACTGTACTATACTGTACTCTACTGTACTATACTGTACTATACTATACTCTGCTGTACTCTGCTGTACTCTACTGTACTCTACTGTACTATACTGTACTCTACTGTACTATACTATACTCTACTGTACTATACTGTACTCTACTGTACTCTACTGTACTATACTGTACTCTACTGTACTCTACTATACTATACTATACTGTACTCTACTGTACTATACTGTACTCTACTGTACTCTACTGTACTATACTGTACTATACTGTACTATACTGTACTATACTGTACTATACTATACTCTACTGTACTATACTGTACTCTACTGTACTCTACTGTACTCTGCTGTACTCTACTGTACTCTGCTGTACTCTACTGTACTATACTGCACTATACTGCACTATACTGTACTCTACTGTACTCTACTGTACTCTACTGTACTCTACTCTACTCTACTGTACTCTACTGTACTCTACTGTACTCTACTGTACTATACTCTACTGTACTCTACTGTACTCTACTCTACTCTACTGTACTATACTGTACTCTACTGTACTATACTCTACTCTACTGTACTATACTCTACTATACTATACTATACTATACTGTACTCTACTGTACTATACTCTACTGTACTCTACTATACTGTACTCTACTGTACTATACTGTACTCTACTGTACTGTACTCTACTGTACTGTACTCTACTGTACTCTACTGTACTATACTGTACTATACTATACTATACTATACTATACTGTACTATACTGTACTCTACTATACTATACTATACTGTACTATACTGTACTATACTGTACTCTACTGTACTCTACTGTACTCTACTGTACTCTACTGTACTATACTGTACTCTACTGTACTATACTGTACTATACTATACTCTACTGTACTATACTGTACTCTACTGTACTCTACTGTACTCTGCTGTACTCTACTGTACTCTGCTGTACTCTACTGTACTATACTGCACTATACTGCACTATACTGTACTCTACTGTACTCTACTGTACTCTACTGTACTCTACTGTACTCTACTGTACTATACTGTACTATACTGTACTATACTGTACTCTACTCTACTCTACTGTACTCTACTGTACTCTACTGTACTCTACTGTACTCTACTGTACTATACTCTACTGTACTCTACTGTACTATACTGTACTATACTGTACTATACTGTACTCTACTGTACTATACTGTACTATACTGTACTATACTGTACTCTACTGTACTATACTGTACTCTACTGTACTGTACTGTACTCTACTGTACTATACTGTACTCTACTGTACTCTACTATACTATACTATACTGTACTATACTGTACTATACTATACTATACTCTACTGTACTATACTGTACTCTACTGTACTCTACTGTACTATACTGTACTCTACTGTACTCTACTATACTATACTATACTGTACTCTACTGTACTCTACTGTACTCTACTGTACTCTGCTGTACTCTACTGTACTCTACTGTACTATACTGTACTCTACTGTACTATACTGTACTATACTATACTCTACTGTACTATACTGTACTCTACTGTACTCTACTGTACTATACTCTACTATACTATACTCTACTATACTATACTATACTGTACTCTACTGTACTCTACTGTACTCTACTGTACTCTGCTGTACTCTACTGTACTCTACTGTACTATACTGTACTCTACTGTACTCTACTGTACTATACTATACTCTACTGTACTATACTGTACTCTACTGTACTCTGCTGTACTCTACTGTACTCTGCTGTACTCTACTGTACTATACTGCACTATACTGCACTATACTGTACTCTACTGTACTCTACTGTACTCTACTGTACTCTACTCTACTCTACTGTACTCTACTGTACTCTACTGTACTCTACTGTACTATACTCTACTGTACTCTACTGTACTCTACTGTACTCTACTGTACTATACTATACTCTACTGTACTATACTGTACTATACTGTACTCTGCTGTACTCTACTGTACTATACTGCACTATACTGTACTATACTGTACTCTACTCTACTCTACTGTACTCTACTGTACTCTGCTGTACTCTACTCTACTCTACTGTACTCTACTGCACTCTACTGTACTCTACTGTACTCTGCTGTACTCTACTGTACTATACTGTACTCTGCTGTACTATACTGTACTCTACTGTACTCTACTGTACTCTACTGTACTATACTATGCTCTACTGTACTATACTGTACTATACTGTACTATACTATACTATACTATACTGTACTCTACTGTACTATACTCTACTGTACTCTACTATACTGTACTCTACTGTACTATACTGTACTCTACTGTACTGTACTCTACTGTACTGTACTCTACTGTACTCTACTGTACTATACTGTACTATACTATACTGTACTATACTATACTGTACTATACTGTACTATACTGTACTCTACTGTACTATACTATACTCTACTGTACTATACTGTACTCTACTATACTATACTATACTGTACTATACTGTACTATACTGTACTCTACTGTACTCTACTGTACTCTACTGTACTCTACTGTACTATACTGTACTCTACTGTACTATACTGTACTATACTATACTCTACTGTACTATACTGTACTCTACTGTACTCTACTGTACTCTGCTGTACTCTACTGTACTCTGCTGTACTCTACTGTACTATACTGCACTATACTGCACTATACTGTACTCTACTGTACTCTACTGTACTCTACTGTACTCTACTGTACTCTACTGTACTATACTGTACTATACTGTACTATACTGTACTCTACTCTACTCTACTGTACTCTACTGTACTCTACTGTACTCTACTGTACTCTACTGTACTATACTCTACTGTACTCTACTGTACTATACTGTACTATACTGTACTATACTGTACTCTACTGTACTATACTGTACTATACTGTACTATACTGTACTCTACTGTACTATACTGTACTCTACTGTACTGTACTGTACTCTACTGTACTATACTGTACTCTACTGTACTCTACTATACTATACTATACTGTACTATACTGTACTATACTATACTATACTCTACTGTACTATACTGTACTCTACTGTACTCTACTGTACTATACTGTACTCTACTGTACTCTACTATACTATACTATACTGTACTCTGCTGTACTCTACTGTACTATACTCTACTATACTATACTATACTATACTGTACTCTACTGTACTATACTCTACTGTACTCTACTATACTGTACTCTACTGTACTATACTGTACTCTACTGTACTGTACTCTACTGTACTGTACTCTACTGTACTCTACTGTACTATACTGTACTATACTATACTGTACTATACTATACTGTACTATACTGTACTATACTGTACTCTACTGTACTATACTATACTCTACTGTACTATACTGTACTCTACTATACTATACTATACTGTACTATACTGTACTATACTGTACTCTACTGTACTCTACTGTACTCTACTGTACTCTACTGTACTATACTGTACTCTACTGTACTATACTGTACTATACTATACTCTACTGTACTATACTGTACTCTACTGTACTCTACTGTACTCTGCTGTACTCTACTGTACTCTGCTGTACTCTACTGTACTATACTGCACTATACTGCACTATACTGTACTCTACTGTACTCTACTGTACTCTACTGTACTCTACTGTACTCTACTGTACTATACTGTACTATACTGTACTATACTGTACTCTACTCTACTCTACTGTACTCTACTGTACTCTACTGTACTCTACTGTACTCTACTGTACTATACTCTACTGTACTCTACTGTACTATACTGTACTATACTGTACTATACTGTACTCTACTGTACTATACTGTACTATACTGTACTATACTGTACTCTACTGTACTATACTGTACTCTACTGTACTGTACTGTACTCTACTGTACTATACTGTACTCTACTGTACTCTACTATACTATACTATACTGTACTATACTGTACTATACTATACTATACTCTACTGTACTATACTGTACTCTACTGTACTCTACTGTACTATACTGTACTCTACTGTACTCTACTATACTATACTATACTGTACTCTACTGTACTCTACTGTACTCTACTGTACTCTGCTGTACTCTACTGTACTCTACTGTACTATACTGTACTCTACTGTACTATACTGTACTATACTATACTCTACTGTACTATACTGTACTATACTATACTCTACTATACTATACTATACTATACTCTACTATACTATACTCTACTATACTATACTATACTGTACTCTACTGTACTCTACTGTACTCTACTGTACTCTGCTGTACTCTACTGTACTCTACTGTACTATACTGTACTCTACTGTACTCTACTGTACTATACTATACTCTACTGTACTATACTGTACTCTACTGTACTCTGCTGTACTCTACTGTACTCTGCTGTACTCTACTGTACTATACTGCACTATACTGCACTATACTGTACTCTACTGTACTCTACTGTACTCTACTGTACTCTACTCTACTCTACTGTACTCTACTGTACTCTACTGTACTCTACTGTACTATACTCTACTGTACTCTACTGTACTCTACTGTACTCTACTGTACTATACTATACTCTACTGTACTATACTGTACTATACTGTACTCTGCTGTACTCTACTGTACTATACTGCACTATACTGTACTATACTGTACTCTACTCTACTCTACTGTACTCTACTGTACTCTGCTGTACTCTACTCTACTCTACTGTACTCTACTGCACTCTACTGTACTCTACTGTACTCTGCTGTACTCTACTGTACTATACTGTACTCTGCTGTACTATACTGTACTCTACTGTACTCTACTGTACTCTACTGTACTATACTATGCTCTACTGTACTATACTGTACTATACTGTACTCTGCTGTACTCTACTGTACTATACTGCACTATACTGTACTATACTGTACTCTACTGTACTCTACTGTACTATACTGTACTCTACTGTACTCTACTGTACTCTACTGTATTATACTCTACTGTACTCTACTGTACTCTACTGTACTATACTGTACTCTACTGTACTATACTGTACTCTACTGTACTCTACTGTACTCTACTGTCCTCTACTGTACTCTACTGTACTCTACTGTACTATACTCTACTCTACTGTACTCTACTCTACTGTACTCTACTGTACTCTACTGTACTCTACTGTACTCTACTGTATTATACTCTACTGTACTCTACTGTACTCTACTGTACTATACTGTACTCTACTGTACTATACTGTACTATACTGTACTATACTATACTATACTGTACTCTACTGTACTCTACTGTACTCTACTGTCCTCTACTGTACTCTACTGTCCTCTACTGTACTCTACTGTACTCTACTGTACTATACTCTACTCTACTGTACTCTACTCTACTGTACTCTACTGTACTCTACTGTACTCTACTGTATTATACTCTACTGTACTCTACTGTACTATACTGTACTCTACTGTACTATACTGTACTATACTGTACTATACTATACTATACTGTACTCTACTGTACTCTACTGTACTCTACTGTACTCTACTGTACTATACTGTACTCTACTGTACTCTACTGTACTCTACTGTACTATACTATACTCTACTGTACTATACTGTACTATACTGTACTCTGCTGTACTCTACTGTACTATACTGCACTATACTGTACTATACTGTACTCTACTGTACTCTACTGTACTATACTGTACTCTACTGTACTCTACTGTACTCTACTGTATTATACTCTACTGTACTCTACTGTACTCTACTGTACTATACTGTACTCTACTGTACTATACTGTACTCTACTGTACTCTACTGTACTCTACTGTCCTCTACTGTACTCTACTGTACTCTACTGTACTATACTCTACTCTACTGTACTCTACTCTACTGTACTCTACTGTACTCTACTGTACTCTACTGTATTATACTCTACTGTACTCTACTGTACTCTACTGTACTATACTGTACTCTACTGTACTATACTGTACTATACTGTACTATACTATACTATACTGTACTCTACTGTGCTATACTGTACTCTACTGTACTCTACTGTACTATACTCTACTCTACTGTACTCTACTCTACTGTACTCTACTGTACTCTACTGTACTCTACTGTACTCTACTGTACTCTACTGTACTCTACTGTACTATACTGTACTCTACTGTACTATACTGCACTCTACTGTACTCTACTGTACTCTACTGTACTCTGCTGTACTCTACTCTACTCTACTGTACTCTACTGCACTCTACTGTACTCTACTGTACTCTGCTGTACTCTACTGTACTATACTGTACTCTGCTGTACTATACTGGTACCTCATGTTACAGGAAAGTTATACCTTCTATATATCTACTGCCCTGTAAGAGGAGGGTGGAGCCAGAGAAGGAGAAAGAATCTAGTAGTGTCAGCGACAAGTTCAACATAGTCCTAGAAGTAGCTACTAAAGGACAGGTAGGTAATATAGTCCTAGAAGTAGCTACTAAAGGACAGGTAGGTAATATAGTCCTAGAAGTAGCTACTAAAAGACAGGTAGGTAATATAGTCCTAGAAGTAGCTACTAAAGGACAGGTAGGTAATATAGTCCTAGAAGTAGCTACTAAAGGACAGGTAGGTAATATAGTCCTAAAAGTGGCTACTATAGGTGAGGTAGGTGACACTGCTAATAAGTTTGAAATTATCCAAAGAGATAGAAGATGTTAAGAGCCATTAGTTGTTAGAGTAGAGCCACTGAAAGTAAATGGGTACCACATTGGGCCTATAGCTAAGAATCACAAAAATATAAAAAAGTTTCATTGTTTTGGATTCTTAGCTATAGGCCCAATATGGCAGCCATCTACTTTCAGTAGCTCTACTCTCACAAATAATGGCTCTGATGACTTATATAAGATTAACACTGTACGCTGTGTAAGATGTGAACCCCCAGCAGAGATGCGAATCCCCCCAGTAGAGGTGTGAACCCCCAGCAGAGATGTGAACCCACCCCCTCCCCAGTAGAGGTGTGAATCCCCCAGTAAATATGTGGACTATGCATTTAAAAGTGGCTAAATGATTCTTTGTAGAACAAGTTGGGTCAGCTGGCAGATAATTTAGAGAAAGCAAAAAAGTAAGTTTCATGAAAATAGTAAATTGTAGTTGTTATTCAGGCTTGTATTACCTATATTGGCTGTGACTGTGTTCTATACTTAGCTGTGTGTTCTATATTTTGCTGTTCGTTCTATACTTAGCTGCCTGTTCTATACTTAGCTGCCTGTTCTATATCTAACTGTTTGTTCTATATTTAGCTGTTTGTTCTATATTTAGCTGTGTGTTCTATATCTAGCTGTTTGTTCTATATTTAGTCTACTCATGTGGAAAAGGGTGGAGGACACTAAGCAGATATTTATACCTCTGTGTGTGGTCTTCATCATGACCCTGTTTCTGAAGATAGACACTGTGGTATTCGTAGCAGGTGAGTTATACACTGTGGTATTTATAGCAGGTGAGTTATACACTGTGATATTCATAGTAGGTGAGTCATACACTGTGATATTTGAAGCAGGTGAGTCATACACTGTGGTATTCATAGCAGATAAGTTATACCTTTTCTATAGCACTTGATATTGAGGTGTTGCTTGGTAATACAGAAGCTAAATTCTAGTGGTAGCCTGCCATGAAAGCTTGCAAAGATAATAATCTACTGATGTACTATTATCTCGTGAAATCATTTTTTATTTTGTACACTCCTTCTTATAAAGCAGCTAAAATACTGAAAAAACTTGTATGGTGTTCATTATGAGCTGGAGCAGTCTTCGTTTCCAAGTTGCATTTGAATCTTGATCAATAGCGTCATGTGATCAATAGCATCATGTGAGCAATAGCGTCATGTGATCAATAGTGTCATGTGATCAAGTGTCACTAAGAGAACACAACTCTGTAAATTTCAAACAAAGGCTGCATTGAACATGTATATGCTGAGTTAAATAGGAGGTCACAGGTGATATATTGTATTATATAGCACCTGTTACACCCCATTTAACCCAGCTGTGACACTGTACTTGATTACTAAGTATGTATGATACTATGTCTTTTGTACCTACTAGAGCACAAACTGGTGAACAAAACACCATGTGCCGTAGTCATTGGTTATTGGTGTGGACCAGACCTCTGGTATCGTCCTGTTTCACACTTGCACTGGTAGAACTACTATACAATGTGTATATATAACTTTTATTCCCTCACCACCATGTGGTGCTAATTGTATCATTATCTAGCACATGCCCTAACTCTACGTAATGTAATGCATAGTGTAATATGTATTATGTCTATCCTACAGGCTGGTTCCTTGGTCTCAAACTGTTTATAATTAGTCCAGTATACAACAGATTCCCTAGAATTAGGGACAGGTATGATAACACCCACCGTCTCTGGCAGAACCTGCTCACAGATGCTCAGCTAGAGAAATATACACTACGCAATGCTAACAATCAGGTTAGTCAGTTGTCTGTATGTCTTGACATGATCATGTGACTGATATAAATAATAAGAGTATATTCTCTCCTCACTTTTACTGTTTGATAAATTAATATGATAACTGCATCATTCTAACAGCTGTGGTTGTTGTCTGTTGAAGATGATACTGCCTAAGAACCAGTCCAGTCCCAAGTCGGGTTCTCTGGCTCCTGGATCCAGACAGTCTTCCTCTGGAGCTCTCACAACTCCGATCGACTTGATGTCAGACGAGGACAGAGAGTTTTGTGACAGGTTTGACCTTCCGTCAGACGAGAGACCGGTCACTACTGGACGTGAGTAGATATGTTAGTATCAGTAACTAGCTCTAGTAGATTGTTTAGGTATGAGCACAGTGATATTATGATGACCCACTAATACATGTACTTGTACTACATATATTTGTATATTTCTTATTGGCAGCGTTTAAAGGGGGCAGACACTGCATCCATGTAGACAAGGAGTCTTCCTTTAAAGTTTCCACAGCCTTACAGAATCATGCTAAGTTATACCTGACTCCAAGGTGAGTGAGTATCACAGAACTATGCTAAGTTATACCTGACTCCAAGGTAAGTGAGTATTACTCTACAGGTATGGGGGAGTTATTGGTCACTGCAAAAACTGTCTAACAGTTGTCTTCTCTGTGAATACTATTCCTCCATAGCGGAAGACAACTCCATAATAAGTATCAGTTGATATGATTGTTTCACCTTAGCCACAATTCTTACATTCACAGACATCCTCTGCTTATCAAGTGTAATATTTACATTCCGAGTATCTTAATCAGTCCATTTTACCTGAATATCTACAATTTTCTGAGTTTTTTGTGTTGGCGATCATTGTATGATAGAGTAATGAGTTGAATACTAGACCAACAGTATAAGACTAGTGTCAAAGTACTTACATTTAGTTATATACATACAATGTACTTTACGCACTTATGTACACTCTTGTTATAATGACAGCTTCCTGTGCTACGAGATGATGAGGACGGAGGAACGTAAAGTGATCCCATTGGCTAATATTGTCAGGATAGAAAAACGAAAACCCATTTCATTCCTCCCCGGGAATGGAATGTCTCTGGAGATAGTAGAGCAGGGGTTTGATACAGTGAGTTTAGATATTCACTGCAGACCTGCTGTTAATTAGTTACACTCCTGTCACATGACTGCAGTTCCATTGCTTTGTATACTAAGCACACAGTTGTGCACATTTATACTGAATCTTTATGTGTTCATTAGTGGGCTGAGATTTCAACATGTAAATTGTATACTGTAAAGGGTATATAATGGATGTGATTAGGGAGAAGACAACTCTGTGGTCCCATATGTACATCTGTGATTAATTGTACAATGATGTGTTACAGCCGCACATATTTGGAGGTCTGCTCAACAGAGACCTGTGCTATAAAGTTCTCATGGACATTGGTAGAGCCAACTCTCTCATATATGCTGACTCACACGAAGAGATCACTGGTCAGATGAGGCTCAGTCAACTGTCTGTTAGTGAAGAGGTCAGTGTGGAGGAGTCTGCTGCTGCAGCAGACAGTCATTTTGAGTGAGTCAGTAGTGACTGCCTCAGTGATTCATGATCCAACTGTATAGCCTGTGTTCCAAGGTCAGGTTCCACAGGCACTCATTTGGAACACAGGTGTATACTATCACTGAGTCTTTCTGCATGTGTTACTGGCTACTAATCTCCCATCTTCCTAGTCATTTAAACTATTTTTATATTCTGAACTAAACAACACTAAATGTGTATGATAATTTATTTCTAGCAAACATCATAATATATTCCTATTTATTCTGTGTCTAACCTCTTTAATTTCCTAAAGATATATATTTTTTAAATTTCCAGACAAATCACTTGAGGTTAACTCGAGCATTATTTTCTCATATGTTTAGAGAGCTCAGATTGGATGTTTGTTATAAATATTAGATGGTTCAGCCAATCATGTCTCTTTTGACACACATGTATTTGTATCACACAGCAAGAATAAGAGCAGGATAAATACATTATGTATAATATATAATTATACGGATACAATATTCAAAAACACATGATTATATAAAATAAAATATATAATATAAAGTCTCTTGAGTATTCTATTGATGATTGTAAAGTTGCAAGACACTCTTCCTGGGACGACACCATTTGTATCTGCTTGCAAGGCAGTAGAGATCCACTGGCTTACACTAATTTCTACTTTGTGTAATTACTAGTGATCTTACCAGCTACAATATAAATGTGCCAGAAATAGTCTGTTTTTACTGGAAGTTCCCATAGTCTGAGAAAGCTTCAATGTAACTCTGGAGTGATTTGTACAGGTAGAAGTAACTTTCCTACAACAGAGAGTAGATAACTCCTACTACATGTATCTATTTATAATGCAGTACAGTAAAGAGAGTAGATAACTTCTACAAGCTACAAGTACCTGCATATAATTATATGCACTACAGCACGGAGAGTGTATGAATCTTACTCCTACATGTAGCTGGCTATTACATGTACTGTACATGTATATACATTTACATATACAATACAGTATCTAGAGCGTACTATGATAGAGAAAAGACAACTCCCATAACAGGCAAAAACATGTATAAAATAATGTTACTACTAAACTTGACTAAACCAGAGGCTGATTGCTCTTTTTCTGACATTGGAGCTGAGATCTGACGATGATCAAGCCTTTAGTGTACATGGACATCTAATAGCAAGCAGTTCTTGAAGTAGCACTATTATTACATGTAGGCCTACATGTATACAGAGCAACTGAGCATGATATAATAATATATAAAGTGTGTTCTGTAGAGGTTGACCAATCAGGAAACACTTACCAAATCAGATGTAAACTGGTATCTGCTATACCTTGCTGTCAACACGCTGCTATATAAATCTACTTCTTGGGTGGTCTTTAGCTTCTCCACAGCAATGTATGCACAGATAAACAGACCACATCTACTGCTGCCATTCCTAAGTACAACACATGTAACATAGCTATAATTATATGAAATAAAAGAATTTTATGGAGAAATAAATAGCCCTGGTACCTAGGAGAAGGTGAGAGGTCATTGGTGGTGCTAGGAAGGGAATTCAAGCTTACAATGCTCCTGTGTCACCTGGCCGCTTTGGTGCCATCTTCACCCCAAACTAGCAAGGATGATAGACAACAGATGTCTGGTTCACACTTACATGTCAGTAACACAAATCTTCTGGTCTCCAGTACTTTGTTGCTGCTTCTCCATCGCCCCAAGACTAGAGAGAATTATAGATACGTCTGGTAGCTTACCATTCTCTTCAGGCCATCCGGTTACCAGCAGTAATACCACATCTCTCTCCTGTAATACATGTTCATATTAACAGTAATACCACATCTCTCTCCTGTGTACATGTTCATATTAACAGTAATACCACATCTCTCTCCTGTATACATGCTCATATTAACAGTAATACCACATCTCTCTCCTGTATACATGTTCATATTAACAGTAATACCACATCTCTCTCCTGTGTACATGTTCATATTAACAGTAATACCACATCTCTCTCCTGTATAATACATGTTCATATTAACAGGTAAATATTTGAGTCAATATAAACATCTTCAGATGTACATGTGCACTCAGATAATATAGCTACTTCAGATGCACGTATTATGTGTGACCAATGGACAAAGGGTACACCAATATTACTGTGTGATCTAAAATCTACTGAACACATTGTAAGTTTAAATCTACACGACAAACATATGTATGTGTACTATCTACTACATGTATCTTACTCATATCCTACCTTCTTGTTTGATTTAAAGGAGAGATTGATAATGGAAACATCTTGTTGTACTTCCTGGTTCTTCCTAGTAACAATGACGCCGTCATAAGTGGCTCCTTGTCCATCACTGTCTGGGTAGAACTCGTCCTCCTGGTGATTACAACAAATAGTTTATGTAGAAATGTGATACTGACTGAGGTAAGAGTTGTATTGGGTGTGACTCAAGTTTAATCAAGTACACATCGCTATGCTATGAGTCTGGAATACAATCATTCCGTCACATTATTGTAGTTGTAGATTTCCACACTGTTTTCTATTTACCTGTTGTTGTAGTTGTATGATAACTCCCACACTTTGCTCCTCTATCATAGTCCAAAAATCCTTCACAGTGCCAGGTAGAGGTAGCTGAGTAGCTATTATGTGTTCTTTCTTTCTGTAGTCCTACATACAGGATGCATACAGTTTAACTAGTGTGAATTAAACTTCAATTCTACTCGGTGTGTTTATCTTAAACCCATGACTTGTACTATACACAACAGCTAACAATAGCATATACAATATTATAGCTGGACTTGGCTAGTACACGTGCAGGTGACATAATTCTCGTTAGTGGCAGGAGAGCAGTTGGTGCTAATCTGGTAAATACTGTTATACATGTACTTACATCAACTGCTACTGCATTGATATAACCTCCTCCAGCAAACATGCTGTGGCTCAAATCTACAGAACACATATAATTCTACATGTACCGGCACATTAACATGTAGAATAGTACAGTAGTAGTATAGTCAGTGCAGATCTGCACAGACACCCGGCCATTTCCGCGTCTTATTAGCCCTAGATCCAAAAACTCCCCGGGCGGACGACCACCCCACCCGTCCTCTCGCCCCCTCCCCTTCCCTAAACCTCACTCTATGTGCAAAGCCCTAGAACCTACCCCCCGATCGCGGGTGGGGTTTCAAAAACCTCATCGGCTGTTCCGTAGAACCCAGTCTAAAGAGCAAACCCCGCGCCCCGTCCCCGTCCCGTCCCACGGCTCGGGCGAGGGGGCGCGCGTACGCGCGCGCCCCCCCGCCCCGCGAACCCCACCCGTCCTCCCTCCACCCGTCCCCGCCCCTCCCCACCCCTCTCCTCCGCCTCGCCCTCCGCCTCGCCCTCCGCCTCGCAGCGGTTCTCGTTTGCGAGTCCAGCCGTGGCCCCACGCCGCCCTCCCCCCGCCCATCCCCCGCCCCTCCCCCGCCCTCCCGCCCCAACGACCCGTCGCGGCCTTCGCGGGCGGACCGTCGGCTGGAGTAGGGTGAAGCGAAGGAAAATACGGGTTAGAGTAGTGATATCCGGCTATGAAAAACGTGAGCGAGGGTAATGGTACACGAATTTGTTTTAAATTTCAATACGTTTGAGAGTAATAGTACGGTGAAGCGAAGAAAAATACGGGTTGGAGTAATGATAGGGTACGCCCGTGCGGAGTGCCCGTGCAGAGTTTACGACGCTGACTATACTACTATAAGAAACTTACCGAGTGGTGGTGGTGGTGCTTCCGGATGATTTCTTCGCCGGGGACTGTTGAGACTGAACTGGTCGGGGTGACACCGCACTCGCGCGCTCCTCCGTTCGAGCGCCCCCGGACCTCCGATGAAAGACTCGCGCCTTAACCCTCGTTTCCCCCGGACCCTCCCCTAGGGAAATCGCCCGTCCCCGTGACGAGCGGCGAGGAAAAGTGAAGGCGGTGGCTCTTTCGCGCTTCAAACCGTAGACTTCGCGAGGTGGTTCGCCGGCGACATCCTCGCTCGGAGGGGTAGAAATAGATAAATGGAATAAATGGATGGCTGTCTTCTCATCATCATCATCATCATCATCAACATCATCATCATCCTACAAATAGACCCGCCTCCACGATGATGTCGTTGACTCCCCACCAATTTCTTCGACCACCGCGTCCACTTTCCCCCGGGTAGCAAACTCCGATAGGGAGAGAGCGCATCGTGCGCGTGCGATGTCACCCCCCACCTACGAATGAAGACGATAGAAGAAATGTGAACTGATAAGGGGTGAGTATGAGTGGAAGTTGCGCTAGTACCGTCTACCCCTTTGGTTTGGCGAGGTAAATGGTTTTTAATGTATTAGCTAGTGTTTTATTGCTCGGTTTTAAGGTTACAACCGGTAAACCCTCCGTTTTGAGGACGGAGACCCCTTACAATAGATAGTGAATGTGAAGAAAAACATACGGGTATATGTACAAGGGTTATGTTGCACTGTTCGTTTACTCTCCAATTTATCGAATGAAGTAGTCTCATCTCCGAGAAATCAGTACTAGCATTCTATAGGACTCGTACTCACCCCGTCTTCTGCAACCTTCCGCTTACCATAGAGGTAGGTGAGTCCGGTCTTTAGCTGGGTGTAGCTATACGTTTGGTTTCCTCTTCTGATAAATTTTTATCTTTTCGGATGGGCGCATCTATACTACGAGCACTCAGGGCCATGTAAGCGCTATCCGTGTCCATTTCTACGTACTCAAACTTCTCTCTGCTGACGAATCTGTGAAATTAAAATGGACGGGTTGGAGGGTGCTGACACCGAAGAATAAATAGAGAAGGATTTGATAAAATCTTTGTGTAGTCTAGTTCTACTCATCTATCCATATGTGTACACATGTTAAAATACCTTTATATAATAGTTCAAACACAATTGAATGAATAAAAGACACATATCTAAAGGAGTATGTCATAGCTATTATTAGCAAGAAAAGGCTGTGTGCATGTGTTAAGTCAGCATATATAATACATTAAATAAACTTTTCACAATAGTAGCAATAGAATAAATAAAAGGTTGTGTGCATGTGTTAAGTCAACATTATGTAATTCATTAATTAAACTTTTCACAATAGTAGCAATAGAATAAATAAAAGGTTGTATGCATGTGTTAAGTCAGCATTATGTAATACATTAAATAAACTTTTTACAATACTAGCAATAGAATGAATAAATGTGTACACATGGTAAAATACCATTATATAATAATTTAAACACAATTGAATGAATAAAACGCACATATATGTAAAGGAGTATGACATACCTATTATTAGCAAGAAAAAGCTGTGTGCATGTGTTAAGTCAGCATATATAATACATTAAATAAACTTTCCACAAAGTCATCATAATATATACAATGTAATACATTAAATAAACTTTTCACAATAGTAGCAATAGAATAAATAAAAATTTGTGTGCATGTGTTAAGTCAGCATTATGTAATTCATTAAATAAACTTTTCACAATAGTAGCAATAGAATAAATAAAAGATTGTGTACACATGTTAAAATACCATTATATAATAATTTAAACACAATTGAATGAATAAAAGGCACATATGTAAAGGAGTATGACATACCTATTATTAGCAAGAAAAGGCTGTGTGCATGTGTTAAGTCAGCATATATAATACATTAAATAAACTTTTCACAAAGTCAGCATAAGATATAATACATTAAATAAACTTTTCACAATAGTAGCAATAGAATAAATAAAAGGTTGTGTGCATGTGTTAAGTCAGCATTATGTAATTCATTAAATAAACTTTTCACAATAGTAGCAATAGAATAAATAAAAGATTGTGTACACATGTTAAAATACCTTTATATGATAATTTAAACACAATTGATAGAATAGGCTGTGTGCATGTGTTAAGTCAGCATATATAATAGATTAAATAAGCTTTTCACATACCTATTATTAGCAAGAAAAGGCTGTGTGCATGTGTTAAGTCAGCATATATAATAGATTAAATAAGCTTTTCACAATAGTAGCAATAGAATAAATAAAGGGTTGTGTGCATGTGTTAAGTCAGCATTATGTAATTCATTAAATAAACTTTTCACAATAGTAGCAATAGAATAAATAAAAGAGTGTGTACACATGTTAAAATACCTTTATATAATAATTTAAACACAATTGAAAGAATAGGCTGTGTGCATGTGTTAAGTCAGCATGTATAATAGATTAAATAAGCTTTTCACATAAAATACCTTTATATAATAATTTAAACACAATTGAAAGAAAAGGCTGTGTGCATGTGTTAAGTCAGCACATATAATAGATTAAATAAGCTTTTCAATAGTAGGTAGGTGTCACTGTTTTAGTCTCCCTATAATAAATATAAAGTAGCAGGGTGTAAGTAATTTTTTAGCTTGATAGCATTATATACAATAAACACTTCACAATTGCTGCCAATTACCCTATTTAGCACTAACCTTATGTTCTACTTGTTGAAATCTCTGATGAGGTGCTGACTAGTAGGTAGCGGTCTCTGTTTTAGTCTCACTCTGTTGACTAGAGGCTGATTGTACATACTGCTAGAGTGAAAAACTCATACCTTAAATAGTAGTATTCAGTAGGCGGAGTCTAACCATTTCCCCACCCTTTGCAATACCACCCGATGCGTCCCGATGTCAATCCGAAGCCTCCCGATGCACCCCGATGTCAATCCGAAGCCTCCCGATGCACCCCGATGTCAATCCGAAGCCTCCCGATGCATCCCGATGCACCCCGATGTGAATCCAAAGCCTCCCGATGCACCCCGATGTGAATCCGAAGCCTCCCGATGCACCCCGATGTGAATCCGAAGCCTCCCGATGCGAATCCGAAGCCTCCCGATGCACCCTGATGCGCCCTGATGTGTCAATTCGGGAGGCTTCGGATTCACATCGGGTGCATCGGGATGCATCGGGAGGCTTCGGATTGGCATCGGGAGGCTTCGGATTGACATCGGGGTGCATCGGGAGGCTTCGGATTGACATCGGGATGCATCGGGGTGGTATTGCAAAGGGTGGGGAAATGGTTAGACTCCGCCTACTGAATACTACTATTTAAGGTATGAGTTTTTCACTCTAGCAGTATGTACAATCAGCCTCTAGTCAACAGAGTGAGACTAAAACAGAGACAACTACCTACTAGTCAGCACCTGATCAGAGATTTCAACAAGTAGAACATAAGGTTAGTGCTAAATAGGGTAATTGGCAGCAATTGTGAAGTGTTTATTGTATATAATGCTATCAAGCTAAAAAATTACTTACACCCTGCTACTTTATATTTATTATAGGGAGACTAAAACACTGACACCTACCTACTATTGAAAAGCTTATTTAATCTATTATATATGCTGACTTAACACATGCACACAGCCTATTCTTTCAATTGTGTTTAAATTATTATATAAAGGTATTTTAACATGTGTACACAATCTTTTATTTATTCTATTGCTACTATTGTGAAAAGTTTATTTAATGAATTACATAATGCTGTCTTAACACATGCACACAACCTTTTATTTATTCTATTGCTACTATTGTGAAAAGCTTATTTAATCTATTATATATGCTGACTTAACACATGCACACAGCTTTTTCTTGCTAATAATAGGTATGTGAAAAGCTTATTTAATCTATTATATAAAGGTATTTCAACATGTGTACACAATCTTTTATTTATTCTATTGCTACTATTGTGAAAAGTTTAATTAATGAATTACATAATGTTGACTTAACACATGCACACAACCTTTTATTTATTCTATTGCTACTATTGTGAAAAGTTTATTTAATGTATTATATATGCTGACTTAACACATGCACACAGCCTTTTCTTGCTAATAATAGGTATGTCATACTCCTTTACATATGTGCCTTTTATTCATTCAATTGTGTTTAAATTATTATATAATGGTATTTTAACATGTGTACACAATCTTTTATTTATTCTATTGCTACTATTGTGAAAAGTTTATTTAATGAATTACATAATGCTGACTTAACACATGCACACAAATTTTTATTTATTCTATTGCTACTATTGTGAAAAGTTTATTTAATGTATTACATTGTATATATTATGATGACTTTGTGAAAAGTTTATTTAATGTATTATATATGCTGACTTAACACATGCACACAGCTTTTTCTTGCTAATAATAGGTATGTCATACTCCTTTACATATATGTGCGTTTTATTCATTCAATTGTGTTTAAATTATTATATAATGGTATTTTACCATGTGTACACATTTATTCATTCTATTGCTAGTATTGTAAAAAGTTTATTTAATGTATTACATAATGCTGACTTAACACATGCATACAACCTTTTATTTATTCTATTGCTACTATTGTGAAAAGTTTAATTAATGAATTACATAATGTTGACTTAACACATGCACACAACCTTTTATTTATTCTATTGCTACTATTGTGAAAAGTTTATTTAATGTATTATATATGCTGACTTAACACATGCACACAGCCTTTTCTTGCTAATAATAGCTATGACATACTCCTTTAGATATGTGTCTTTTATTCATTCAATTGTGTTTGAACTATTATATAAAGGTATTTTAACATGTGTACACATATGGATAGATGAGTAGAACTAGACTACACAAAGATTTTATCAAATCCTTCTCTATTTATTCTTCGGTGTCAGCACCCTCCAACCCGTCCATTTTATTTTCACAGATTCGTCAGCAGAGAGGAGTTTGAGTACGTAGAAATGGACACGGATAGCGCTTACATGGCCCTGAGTGCTCGTAGTATAGATGCGCCCATCCGAAAAGATAAAAATTTATCAGAAGAGGAAACCAAACGTATAGCTACACCCAGCTAAAGACCGGACTCACCTACCTCTATGGTAAGCGGAAGGTTGCAGAAGACGGGGTGAGTACGAGTCCTATAAAATGCTAGTACTGATTTCTCGGAGATGAGACTACTTCATTCGATAAATTGGAGAGTAAACGAACAGTGCAACATAACCCTTGTACATATACCCGTATGTTTTTCTTCACATTCACTATCTATTGTAAGGGGTCTCCGTCCTCAAAACGGAGGGTTTACCGGTTGTAACCTTAAAACCGAGCAATAAAACACTAGCTAATACATTAAAAACCATTTACCTCGCCAAACCAAAGGGGTAGACGGTACTAGCGCAACTTCCACTCATACTCACCCCTTATCAGTTCACATTTCTTCTATCGTCTTCATTCGTAGGTGGGGGTGACATCGCACGCGCACGATGCGCTCTCTCCCTATCGGAGTTTGCTACCCGGGGGAAAGTGGACGCGGTGGTCGAAGAAATTGGTGGGGAGTCAACGACATCATCGTGGAGGCGGGTCTATTTGTAGGATGATGATGATGTTGATGATGATGATGATGATGATGAGAAGACAGCCATCCATTTATTCCATTTATCTATTTCTACCCCTCCGAGCGAGGATGTCGCCGGCGAACCACCTCGCGAAGTCTACGGTTTGAAGCGCGAAAGAGCCACCGCCTTCACTTTTCCTCGCCGCTCGTCACGGGGACGGGCGATTTCCCTAGGGGAGGGTCCGGGGGAAACGAGGGTTAAGGCGCGAGTCTTTCATCGGAGGTCCGGGGGCGCTCGAACGGAGGAGCGCGCGAGTGCGGTGTCACCCCGACCAGTTCATTCTCAACAGTCCCCGGCGAAGAAATCATCCGGAAGCACCACCACCACCACTCGGTAAGTTTCTTATAGTAGTATAGTCAGCGTCATAAACTCTGCACGGGCACTCCGCACGGGCGTACCCTATCATTACTCCAACCCGTATTTTTCTTCGCTTCACCGTACTATTACTCTCAAACGTATTGAAATTTAAAACAAATTCGTGTACCATTACCCTCGCTCACGTTTTTCATAGCCGGATATCACTACTCTAACCCGTATTTTCCTTCGCTTCACCCTACTCCAGCCGACGGTCCGCCCGCGAAGGCCGCGACGGGTCGTTGGGGCGGGAGGGCGGGGGAGGGGCGGGGGATGGGCGGGGGGAGGGCGGCGTGGGGCCACGGCTGGACTCGCAAACGAGAACCGCCGCGAGGCGGAGGGCGAGGCGGAGGGGAGGGGTGGGGAGGGGCGGGGACGGGTGGAGGGAGGACGGGTGGGGTTCGCGGGGCGGGGGGGGCGCGCGCGTACGCGCGCCCCCTCGCCTGAGCCGTGGGACGGGACGGGGACGGGGCGCGGGGTTTGCTCTTTAGACTGGGTTCTACGGAACAGCCGATGAAGTTTTTGAAACCCCACCCGCGATCGGGGGGTAGGTTCTAGGGCTTTGCACATAGAGTGAGGTTTAGGAAAGGGGAGGGGGCGAGAGGACGGGTGGGGTGGTCGTCCGCCCGGGGAGTTTTTGGATCTAGGGCTAATAAGACGCGGAAATGGCCGGGTGTCTGTGCAGATCTGCACTGACTATACTACTTACAGTATACATTAACATGAAGAATAGTGCAGTATACATCAACATGTAGAATAGTGCAGTATACATTAACATTTAGGGTTTAGAATATCAAACTGGAAATATGCCAAGTCGTCATTGGCACTAAATATTCAAAGCTCCATGTTACATTTTCTCTTTTAATTTGCATATAATGGGGGAAAGTCGATGCTGATATTTATATTTCCTGACACGTGAATGAAGTCCAGTCACATTAAACCATCATCAGAATAATGTGTTTCTAAATATAAAACGACAATACAGTAGCGTAATAAACTGGTGAGTACATACAGACTGTAGTACTTGTATGTTCATACTCTAATGCTAAGCTAAGTAAACCACTGAGAGAAATAATGGGGTATACTGAGGCATGTGTCATATCCTGTGATGTCATATCCTGTGATGTCATTGTGTAATATTGTAATGGTTTCTGTGTTTTGGTGCGGTCGTCCTTGGACGACTATCGACCCAGAAACGAAGCGCCTATGAGTGGTAATAAGACTTCGCATTACATGAAAGATCGAGCGGTCTCAGTAGCCCAAATACTACCAAAGACGACCCATCTGATCTCAAGTCCGACCTTCAGACTATACAAGGAAAGAGAAAGATCCGACCTAGTAGGCAGTTCGCTAAGCGAATGACCTGGCAAAAGGAAGTGAAGATCTCTGTATCAAGTATAGATGTGTCTTTATTGAAAGCCAAGTGAAGACTGAGACAATGAACAGTAAAACAGTGCCCTTTATATAGTATGAGGACTTCCGGCCGACGTGACGTCGGGAAAAGACGACGTGTGGTTGTCCGGAAGTTGCGCAACAAGATGGCCGCCGGAAGCCCGACGGCCGACCCAAAATAGGTCGGGTTCTACAAAAGCTGCTTAAAATGGTCCAATTCATGTACAAAATGAATATCAATGGATTCTGAGAGGTCGGGCCTCTGTACATGGGTATAAAAGGCATTAAAAGACTTAGTAACAATCAGTCAACTATATACAATAACATATAGTAAGGTACAAGCAGATATATACATGTATGTGCACACAATAATGAGTGTCGGATAGAAGATACGACTTGGCGTACCATCACAATATAATACACACTATGTGTGGAAGTACATACTTGGAAGGATGGTGGGATCTCGGTTCTTCTTCACATTCTCCTCCTCCAGGCCCAGAGAGTAATTCTGTTCAGCAAGATTCAACTTTACCTCAATTCTCTACAACATGAGAAAAATAGCCTAATGGTCCTGAGTCTATGTGTGCATGCAGTTAGTAGGCTACTAGATGGGGGACTAGAACACATGCTACAGTAGATACTTGTGTATAAGAACATTGATGAGAGTCTATGTTGAAATATAAACATACAAGTGATAAAATAAACTAGAAAAATACAGAGCTTGAGATAGGGTTTGTATTCCTCATAGTTAGAGCTCCCAGAAAAATCTGACAGCTGTTGGCAGTAGGAGCATAGTAGCACAGTGTTTTGTACACATGTATACAATTTACAAGTACATTAGTCAAATATGATAGACATCACCTTGACCCTAAACCACTAGCTTCTACCTGAAACTCCTGTGATATGACGCTACTCTCAGCGGATCCACCACCAATGTGTGAAGATATCTTTGTCTGAAGCTGAGCTGGTTCACAGATGAACTCTTCCGTAGCCAGAAACTCTTCCAGGGCACGGTGCAGGAACACGTACTGGTCCTGGGAAATACCAATACATAGCATAAGCTAGACATCTAATGGGTACTCATAAGCTATTGGATACCTTACTGTAGAGTTGTCTTCACCCAATCGGCAAAGAGAAACTTCTCTTTACAGACAGCAGGTACTGCTGTATATACACGTACATTCTACAAGTGTTACATTTGTGAGCTAGTGGAGATACGCCTGACAATAGCCTTACGTCTGTCTGCACCATGCAAGGTCTTCGTGTTCTCATCTGTCTCACGCACTCATATGGGTTCACTTTCTGTTCCTGTACAGCCTGCTTAGAAAGGATGTCCAATGAAATGAATGTACCAGTACGTCCAACACCAGCACTGCAATCAGGAAAGACTTTACTATACTATGGACTAAGCATACACTTGCATCATAGTACTAAGCATACACTTACATTGTAGTAAAGTTGTTTCTAGAACTTTCTTTATGGATTTGCCTATTTGATCAACAGGCTCTAGTTTTATTACCTGCAGTGAACCACCATGGGGCCTGACGTTCTGCTTGTCTCAGAGCGAACACGTCTCACAAAGGCCAAAAATGGACTGATTCTCTTTGGAACTCCATGGTCAGGCCACGACTCAAAGTGGAATTGCTTTATCTTCCTAGATTCCTCTCCCTACAGTTCGACAAGTTTAGTTTAGATTCATATACATGTATGTGCACATATAATATGTACATATGTATACAGGTAGTTACTACTATGTGCACATATAATATGTACATATGTATACAGGTAGTTACTACTATATGCACATATAATATGCACATATGTATACAGGTAGTTACTACTATATGCACATATAATATGTACATATGTATACAGGTAGTTACTACTATATGCACATATAATATGTACATATGTATACAGGTAGTTACTACTATATGCACATATAATATGTACATATATATAGAGGTAGTTACTACTATATGCACATATAATATGTACATATGTATACAGGTAGTTGCTACTATGTACACATATAATATTGTAATGGTTTCTGTGATTTGGTGCGGTCGTCCTTGGACGACTATCGACCCAGAAATGAAGTGCCTATGAGTGGTAATAGGACTTCGCATTACATGAAAGATCGAGCGGTCTCAGTAGCCCAAATACTACCAAAGACGACCCATCTGATCTCAAGTCCGACCTTCAGACTATACAATGAAAGAGAGTAGTTCAACCTAGTAGGCGGTTCGCAAAGCGAATGACCTAGTAAAAGGAAGAGAAAGTCCCTGTATCAAGTATAGATGTGTCTTTATTGAAAGCCAAGTGTAGACTGAGACAATGAACAGTAAAACAGTGCCCTTTATATAGTATAAGGACTTCCGGCCGACGTGACGTCGGGTAAAGACGACGTGTGGTCGTCCGGAAGTTGCGCAACAAGATGGCCGCCGGAAGCCCGACGGCCGACCCAAAATAGGTCGGGTTCTACAAAAGTTGCTTATAATGGTCCAATTCATGTACAAAATGAATATCAATGGATTCTGAGAGGTCGGGCCTCTGTACATGGGTATAAAAGGCATAAAAAAGGACTTAGTGACATTCATGTGACTATGTACAACAACATATAGTAAGATACATGAATAAGGAATGAGCATAAACACATGGAGACATGTATATAGACGGTAATTAAGTACTTTGAACATGCAATGCAGTTAAAGGTAAGTATACGAGCACTAATTGTGAGAATGTTAGTGTCAGGTGAGTAGCGCTGTAACAACTACTAGGCACTTAGGGTGCGGTGGAGCTTCGTCCGGGAGTTGGGGTCGTATACAAATGTCCTGTACCATCACAATATGCACATATGTATACAGGTAGTTGGTACTGCATGCACATATAATATGTACATATGTATACAGGTAGTTGCTACTGCATGCAAATATAATAGAATTGAAACTCAGTCCTTTCGATTCCACCCATAAAAAAGAAGCTATGAGCATGAACCAATTAGGAGTGACATAATATACAGTGTATAGTAGAATATACAGAAGTTAGTAAGAGATGGTGCATTTGGCAAACACCAAACTGGTGAATTTATAGTGGTTACTGGAATGATGCGTTAGAAATCATAGCCTGCTGGTCAGGCAATGGCTACTCCTTCGTGGGCTGAACAAAGACGTTTGAGGCCAAGTCTTGCATCTTCCCTTTTACTATCCTTGCTCTATACGTTGACATAATATGTCAACATATAGAGCAAGGATAGTACTGTATGGAGAGATTACTAATCGCGATAACACACAGTGTATCTCTCCCAGATATCTTTATTTGATATAGGAGACCACAGTTACCTTCTGAACTGAAAGAGTTCTGATAGTGTAGTCTGCCAATAGCTCTGTAGAAGTCAAGGTCACCACAGTGTCACCAAATGATTGACTTCTACCGCACCTCTCTGGCCAGTACCTCTTACATTTATCCTAGTATAACAGTATAGAGCAATCATTGTACACGTCATGTAGCACAACTTGTAATAGAAAGCAGACCTAACACTGACTACTTTGTAATGGCCAAAATAGTAAGCAAAGTTAGAAACCAAGGAACTGACCAACCCAAGACAATGACTGAGGGGCAATTAGTGTAGAGCTACACATAAACGTACACATAGTAAGGGCGTATAACTCACCCTTCCCATCTCTACTAAGTTTGTAACCATGACAATAGCCTTTGCTCTTTGCTGCCAGACCATCAGCCAGAAAGCATCAACTGTAGCGGGTTGTGGTCCTGAGTTTATACAACAAATATTGTGAGAGCTTTGAACTAACTATCAGTATATCATCACCAATACATACCATACAGTCGTGACACGAGCATAGTCAAAGCAAGACGTCGTCGGCTTACATGCGGACTATATTCTGTATTGTCTACATATTGATTGACGAAGATATTGGAGCTGTATGAGACAGACTGCTGATATAATTGTAGAAATGATAACAAATATGGTGTGCAAGTATAACAGTATACATACAGTACTATATAGTAGCTACCTATGTGTAAGTATAACAGTATACATACAGTACTATATAGTAGCTACCTATGTGTAAGTATAACATCATACATACAGTACTATATAGTAGCTACCTATGTGTAAGTATAACAGTATACATACAGTACTATATAGTAGCTACCTATGTGTAAGTATAACAGCATACATACAGTACTATATAGTAGCTACCTATGTGTAAGTATAACAGCATACATACAGTACTATATAGTAGCTACCTTTGTGTAAGTATAACAGTATACATACAGTACTATATAGTAGATACCTATGTGTAAGTATAACAGCAAACATACAGTACTATATAGTAGCTACCTATGTGTAAGTATAACAGTATACATACAGTACTATATAGTAGATACCTATGTGTAAGTATAACAGCATACATACAGTACTATATAGTAGCTACCTATGTGTAAGTATAACAGTATACATACAGTACTATATAGTAGATACCTATGTGTAAGTATAACAGCAAACATACAGTACTATATAGTAGCTACCTATGTGTAAGTATAACAGCATACATACAGTACTAATAGTAGCTACCTATGTGTAAGTATAACAGTATACATACAGTACTATATAGTAGCTACCTATGTGCAAGTATAACAGTATACATACAGTACTATATAGTAGCTACCTATGTGTAAGTATAACAGCATACATACAGTACTATATAGTAGATACTTATGTGTAAGTATAACAGCATACATACAGTACTATATAGTAGCTACCTATGTGTAAGTATAACAGCATACATACAGTACTAATAGTAGCTACCTATGTGTAAGTATAACAGTATACATACAGTACTATATAGTAGCTACCTATGTGTAAGTATAACAGCATACATACAGTACTATATAGTAGCTACCTATGTGTAAGTATAACAGCATACATACAGTACTAATAGTAGCTACCTATGTGCAAGTATAACAGCATACATACAGTACTATGTAGTAGCTACCTATGTGTAAGCATAACAGCAAACATACAGTACTAATAGTGCTGTAGCTACATGTGCCTCTCCGCTGCAGAATATAGCTTACCTTGAGATGGGATAAATATTTCATCCTTAGAGTAGCCCTACAAATGGCAAACATGTGTAATAATATATATGTATATTGTAAGACTTGTTGTAGAGTGGTGTTATACATGTGTTTGTAAATAAGAATGAATTCAGTAATCTACATGAATTGTAGCCTGTGAGGGATTTCCTGTTTCCACCCTTTTCTCTACCCTAGGAGCATATTTATGTCACCAAACTATGTTAGGCAGCACAAAGTGGTACCACTTTGAGGCAGCACTAAGTACTCAAAGTGTGAGGTTTAGTTTACTGTGACCTTCACACTACTTGACCCCACCCTTGCTGGTTGAGATATCACACTCACATTAAACAACACTATTCTCCTACCCAAGTATGTACATTCTATAAGAGAATAGCTATGGTATATTGTATAATAGTATATTATGTTACTATATACCTGGAGATAGGAAGCATTGATAAAGTCTGTACCAGGTTTACCCTCTCTGTCCAGTATTACTCTGGTAGAGTCCTCTGCACGTGTATCAATATAATATACATTAGTAGACAGTTACATGTGTGATTATACATGTGCATAGTGATAGTTTACATACATTTTACATGTAATAATGTAATGGTTTCTGTGATTTGGTGCGGTCGTCCTTGGACGACTATCGACCCAGAAATGAAGTGCCTATGAGTGGTAATAGGACTTCGCATTACATGAAAGATCGAGCGGTCTCAGTAGCCCAAATACTACCAAAGACGACCCATCTGATCTCAAGTCCGACCTTCAGACTATACAATGAAAGAGAGTAGTTCAACCTAGTAGGCGGTTCGCTAAGCGAATGACCTAGTAAAAGGAAGAGAAAGTCCCTGTATCAAGTATAGATGTGTCTTTATTGAAAGCCAAGTGTAGACTGAGACAATGAACAGTAAAACAGTGCCCTTTATATAGTATAAGGACTTCCGGCCGACGTGACGTCGGGAAAAGACGACGTGTGGTCGTCCGGAAGTTGCGCAACAAGATGGCCGCCGGAAGCCCGACGGCCGACCCAAAATAGGTCGGGTTCTACAAAAGTTGCTTATAATGGTCCAATTCATGTACAAAATGAATATCAATGGATTCTGAGAGGTCGGGCCTCTGTACATGGGTATAAAAGGCATTAAAAGACTTAGATATAATCATATAATCATATATAACAATATACGAGTGAAGTACAAGCAGATATATACATGTATGCACGCAATAATGAGTGTCAGATGTAAGATACGACTGGGCGTACCATCACAATAATACATGTAAATGATGTAAGTAAACATAAACATACCTGGGTAGAGTCCCACATACTTGCATTGGCCTTTATTTTCAGGTAAAACAGCGACTGTCATCTGAGGTTTGGGCTGTTTCTCCAGGATCTGGTAACATAAGTAACATCATTGTTACAGATAATATTATATTCTCGGGTTTGACTCGTCAAAGAATCCAAAACATCTAGAGTTCAGACAGGATGCAGATGATGGCAGTAAGCTGAAGGCATCAGCTGACCAATGAGTAGTGATAATACAGTTGAGTTTACAGCCAATCAGATGTTGATGTGTCACATGTTTATTCTCTTTAGTTAGTCAATTGTTGAGACTCAGTAAACCCCCAACTCTACATATACATAGACTCACACCTCAACACATGCAGTGTAATTGTATAGCGGATACATCCTTGACCCTAAGTAATATTATATGAATAGTAGTACATAGATTCCATACCGCGTACTGGTGAAGGATATGCCCCTCTCTCTCAGCTATATACTGGGCTAGTTGGTTCACTGGAACTGAAGCATTTCTTGGCATTAAAGGGGGAGGTGACTCAGGCTTTACTCCAACCACTGCAGGGGATGTTGTTGGGGAAGGATCTAGGTGTAGGGGTTCGACTATTGTAACGTAACACATAATATACAGATTAGATAATATGTCTCACATACTCTACTCCCTGCACTACTTTTTCCACTCATACGGGATATGTATGTATTTACACCAAATCAGTGATAACTGACTGAGACTCCCCTGCTACAGCCTCCAGTAGCTCATCTAACATGGCTGACTGTATAATATCATGGAACCACCTACATATGTTGTTGAACAGGTGCACCAAAGGCTCTGCCATCAGAAATAGATATGACATGATTGCTACGCAAAAATCCCATTTAAAATGATTTTTGAGCAGTGAATCCAGGAGTACTAAAGCTAGAGTTTTGGATGTACTTACTATCCGGCATTGAGATATTTTCATATGTGGGACCTTTTGGTTGGTTTTCTCCCCTGTAACACAAAATATGACCATTGTGTGAAATAGTGTCAGTCAGTGTAAATGTACATGGAGTTGTGAATCTGTTCTCTCATTAAAACATACAAGTACATACATATGCATATACAGTGTAACAATAGCAGTAGCAGCGTTGTATCAAGGTGTAAGGTGAAGTATATAATAGTACAACATCTACAGACAGCAGCTTTAATACCTTCTTCTAATGAAGATGAACCTAGCCAATAGGAAACCAACTACTGCCAGACAGACGACCAGGCTGACGACAATACCAGCTATACAACCTCCTCCACAAACTACAGCTGGTGCAACTGTAGTAGTAGCAGTCTGAACCTCTGTGAGCCCTGGTGCTGTAGAAAAGTGATTGACAATTATATACATGCATATATATTATATATGTACGTTATGTACACGGTATATATATCTAGGCCAAGTTTGATTTCATTCAATCCACTTACATGAACAAAAAATCTAAGAAATAGCATTTGATGAACGGAAAGTGTGCATTTACTGTCCACCACCTGATGAACAGCATAATTTTCATCACAGCACAGTTTCACTAGTTGAATTCCTGAAACCTATGTAAACATACATTGGTATGCAACGTACGGCATATTACATGTAGTATGATAGTACTACTCAGTACTGTTACACTAGCTAGTACTCCATAGAGTAGAATATACTACATACTTTTGAAGGTGATAGTTGGCAGATAGTCAACAAACTCTCTATCGTCACCCTATAAGGAATAAAATGTCAAATATACATGTAGATTATCAGTACTTTAGAATGATCCTACATTAGCAGTAGCGGCGCAGTAGCGACGTAGTAGTGGCATAGTAGCAGTGCAGTAGTGGTGCAGTAGCGTCGTAGTAGCGGTGCAGTAGCAGTAGCTGCGTGACACATGTGTACATACATGTAATACGTACGCATGTGTCATGTAACGTCTGGCAAGAGAAATTTTGTAACTGAACAGGAAGTAGCCTGCCCTTACGTTGAACACAAGTGTAAATTGAGGTGTCCTTTGACTGTATTATTGTTACTTATTCAGATAGAGTAGAGACAGAGTATAGAGATACAGAGTTATCTTACCTTAACCACTACAACTACAGTCACTTGTACTACATACTCTACTCCAGGAACCAAGGCTACATTCTGATATCCACCATACATCTTCTCATCACCAAGGTCAAAGTTTAATACACCGTTTTCTGCACCAGTACCATTGATCTCTGCTGTTATGTAACATGATAATCCCTTCTCTACGGACACTGTATAACTGTAGAAGTTGTTAGAGTCACATGTTCCACTGTCAAATGAGAATGCTCGTTTTCTTCTTCTCTCCTTGGTACCCCTATCCACTATAATTCTGTATTTGCTGAAAAATGATGCTAAAATAAAATACTACCTCAGAACAGAGTCTGCAATGGCACTCATCAGAGGAAAGGAGGTGAACTCTTTAAGCAAGAGTAGGTAGGCTAATGCCATGTATGCTACTGTATACAATAAGGATTACATACGTACCTCACTTCTCCATTTTCATAAGCTTGTTCTTGAAAGCTGGTCTTTATAAGATTCCCTGGCAACGGACTATCCACTTTTGGTTGTGTCTGGTTTGTTATAGCTACAAGTATACAGCCGGATAATGATGCACGTACATATACTCTGTATATTCCCATATTGTATAAACATGCACATCTGCTCTGTGTATTCTCTAACTTACCTTGTAACTGTGTGTATCCATACTCTACTACTGATGTACTCTCTCCAGCTCCATTCACACCTCTAACTTACCTTGTAACTGTGTGTATCCATACTCTACTACTGGTAGACTCTCTCCAGCTCCATTCACACCTCTAACTTACCTTGTAACTGTGTGTATCCATACTCTACTACTGATGTACTCTCTCCAGCTCTATTCACACCTCTAACTTACCTTGTAACTGTGTGTATCCATACACTACTACTGGTAGACTCTCTCCAGCTCCATTCACACCTCTAACTTACCTTGTAACTGTGTGCATCCATACTCTACTACTGATGTACTCTCTCCAGCTCTATTCACACCTCTAACTTACCTTGTAACTGTGTGTATCCATACACTACTACTGGTGGACTCCCTACAGCTCCATTCACACCTCTAACTTACCTTGTAACTGTGTGTATCCATACTCTACTACTGGTGTACTCTCTCCAGCTCCATTCACACCTCTAACAGTACACGTTACTTTACTAGCTGAAGTAAGTCCACACGCTGTAGGCTTCTGTCCGTTCTCCAAGTCTGTTACTGTTGTATTGTGGAGAGGTCTGGAGACATTGTGATCTACTTCACTGGGAATGGTGCCCGAACTACACCCAAACTGTAATAACCAACCGTCTAAGCACTGTAACTCTGGCTACTACCTCAAGTACATAGTTGGCTCATAAATCAGATGTTGATTCATTGAAAATGTAACTGCACTGTTTTATATGTATGGCAGAGCAGAAACTCAAAGTAAAACTTTCTGCACTGAAAAACACATACAACAGATCTACAGCCTAGCAGCCTAGCAGATACCAGGATTACAGCTACCTTTAGCACGTTTACATCTGACTTACCATGACCCACCAATTAATCCTATTTTCTACAGACATACTTTCAGATCTACAAATACTTACCAGATAGTGGGTTATAATTCCATTTGGTCTCTCAGGAGGTTTTATATTTAGAGTTACACAGCTGGAGTTGAAGTCTAATTCAACTTTCGGTGAGTCACTTGGTACTACAACACAATGATTGTAATATGGTATACTAGTTTGTTATCTACTACATGTACATGTACATGTGTATTTGCTGGAATAGATTCAGTGATATGGTAAAATGAAGAAAGGTGGTAGGGAAGGTGATTTGCAAACACTGTCACTTCAGCTGAAAAATGGGTGTTTGACAAATAACAAGTGAGAATGGCAAATTCATATAATGTTTATCCCACGTAAAAGTAAGTACTCCTATCTACATGTAGTTTCTATCCATGTTACAGCATTGGTTGCAATCGTACATCGCACAAGTCTCTTTAAAATCTATGACTTACCAAGTTCTCCTGTCTGCACAGTCCAGTTAACTAGAGTCGTAAAGTTCTGGTTGTTAACTGCTCTGATACTAAGAGTGTAGTTAGTCAGAACATCTAAACCATAGAAATATGATCCTGTAGGAATGTACTCTGTGTCTACATCTAGTAGTCTGTACTCTAGAGTCAGCAATCTCTTACAGTTTATCTTCATATTCTGTTGACATGATTATACAATATTACAAGTAGAGTGTACTTCACCAGGAATATCAGACATTGCATATGTAAAGTGAACATTGTAGTTCACTTTATGTCTGCATGTCGTGTATATTATGTAGGTCTAGCAACCAAACAATGATACATTATATGACTGATGAGTTGGGCAGCTACAAAAGTAAAGGCGAGGAAAAGTACAAGAATACAATAAGAGAATTAAATTATGCTGCACTGTAGAACTTACATAATATGATATGATTTACCTCTAAAGGAATATCCAGGGTAAGTTTAATCCTCTGATCATTACCATCTCCAGTATCACCAGTAGCAGTACCATTAGTAATGTTGGTAGTAGTATTGTAACCCTCTAGTTTGATGTAAGGCGAGAGATCACTGGGAAGTTCAGGGTCTAGAACCAATAGAAAATATTTATTTGTAAATCTAGTGGATAGATGGATTAGCAGTATTCACAAGTAAGTGTGCTGAAATATCAGTACACGTACTTGTGAACGTGGTAGTACTACACCATATATTAAAACACATGGTAATAATAAAGTAGAATTGAGTGAAACACCAGCTGAAAAAGTAAATAAAAGACCCAGAGGTAGCTTACTTTGATCAACCAAAAATTGCAGACTGCCAGCTCTTTTAATGGAGGTCGAGGACAGTTTTACCGCATTTACTTGTAAACTAGATCTGTCTAAGAGGCTATGAAAAAACCTACGTGTATGGCAAAAATCAATATAATCATGAGTACATTATACACTACTACCATGGTCACACTGGAGCTGACATAGTTTTATTACAATGAAGAATAAGGATAAAACTACCTGTACATATGATTTTTATCTCCTCAGTAGCAATATCACTCTTTCCTTTATTATTCACAGCCCTTAGCTCACACTGGACAAGCTGATTGGCTGAGAATCCACAAATTGGAGCACTGTCTGCTAAACCCTCAGTAGTTTTCATCCAATTAGAGAATTCTGTACACTTGTACTGTAAGTAAGAGTAAAGCACATACACTTGCTTTCATCTAATTAATAATTATACTTTTACTTTTTATCGTAAAGGCAGATGAAATAATTAATAGTTGTAACAATAGTTGTAATGGGTTAATGAAATACAGCCATATATGTACATCCACTTTTACAGTGTACATGTAAATCGTACATGTAAATATGTGTTAATATATAAATCATGTACATGTATACATGTATAAGCATTGCTATGTTGTCATGAAGGTAGATTATAAACTGATAGTCATACTCAATACCTCGTAGGATGTGATTGGTCCATTAGGATACTCAGGTGGCAGCCATGACAGTTCTATACAACTTGAGTTCTTCACCTCCAGATCAAAAGACTGAGGTGCTAGTTGTGGTCCTACATATAATATAAAGCAACTGTAACTGCAGACTTCGTGCTTTCTACTGTTGATAGTGAGACTGTAGTAAAGTAGCAAAATAGTTCTCACAATGAGGACATGGTGTATAGACTTACTATATTACTAAACACCCAAATAGAGTCTAACTATATGTACATGTAGTATTCTATACTCACTAAAACCCTCAGATACGATGCTCATAGCCTCAGGTTCTGATACATTTCCAGCATTATTAACGGCTCGTACCCAGAATATCACCTCTTTATTACCATCTGTATATACAGTTCTACTTGTAGAGGTCTTTGTTATTGTCTTAGAGGTTGTGGTTGGGAATCTAGTCTCATACTCAGCTATACTCTCACAGTTTATGGAGGATGGAGTCTGGAACAGAATGGTTGAAATATAATGAAATATTACCCATAGCTAGTTACATAATTTCTGCCCATGTGAGCACTGAAATGAACTAACAGTGACATTATGATTTTATTCTCTGTCATTGCATACAGTAACCAGTGAGACTATACAGTTAGGTCTATAATATAAAACTCACATTCCAACTGACTAAGTACTTCCTCCTTCTCCTTCCTTCATTATCCTCTATACCTTTATTTATAAACTGTATAGACAGAGGGGCTGACGGAGCTGGAAGCAAATAATTTGAACTAGTACAATGTTTACTTCTACTATATTAGATAATATAATAGTGGGTGAATAAATCTGATTATTATAAGAAGCTAATACAAACATTCTATATAGCTTAGTACACCTGTACCTGAGGAGGAAGTGTTATTCAACTATTCACTAATATACATGTATTATAATAGTCAGTATTGCACTGATATATACTTTTTCAATACATAATGTATATATTATAATATTATAACACATCATGTACACCCATTTGTATTCTATATTCCCAACATTTACACCACATTCCAATAGGCTACTCTATGCCATATTCTGTCTCTGATATACACAGAACCACATCATACATGTAATATGTACCTCATGACACAGTTATACATAGGGCTGCGCTCTCAACCCTTGCACATGTCACCAGTATACAGGTACATGGAGAGGCTGTATGTGTATATAGACTATAGAGTCTGGCTTCATGTACACGTTATTTTACACATGCATGTGATTACCAACCTGCACACAGAGTTGTAGCTGATGGTGATGTTAAAGTATCTCCTATATCTGCATCATTTATAGGTCTGACCTTACACTTTACTTCACTGTAAGCTGGATATCCACATACCAGACTGTTAAGTTGATCTGAGGTGACCAGTGTCCACTCAGTGTGGTCAGTACACTTGTACTGTAAAGCATTTAGTAATCAATATTGTTTTTTCCCACGTAATAACAGAGATAACTGTTACCATCTGTTATTATATGAAGTGAAAATATGTAGAGTGAATTACAGCAGATACAGCTCACACTGGGATATGTGTCAACGCTATCCAAAGCAATATTGTTTATTGTATGCCTTGCTCAGATATAAATGTAGTGACGAATTTCAAATTTCAACAGTCAAACTTTCTTTAACCAACCCAGACTATAGAATCGATAGTACAGATTATTTAGTTATGGCATAACACTCACCTCATATCTCAGATTGTCTCCATTAGGATACTCTGTTTCATTCCAAGATACAGTAACACATGAACTGTTGTATGTCTGTATGTCTACAGTAACTAATCCCCACTGTGGTTCTGTATGTATATGGGAAAACTACAGTTAATAGACAGTTGAAATCTAACATACATCCTCAAATTAAATTATACCTCAAAGTGTAATGGCTACAAGGAGATATTGTAATGTTTTCAGTGCAGGTTTACATGCAGGTGCCGAGGCACGAGCATGGGAAGGGCTTGGAAGTTGGTAGAGGACGACCAAGTGACCTTCCACACATTACATAAAAGAGTGAACAGTTATTAGGTGCTCTTGTTATTATATATCTGACGTAGGCCGATGCTGAGACTCATTAAAGAGTCCAGGGTCGACGTAGGTCTTGTAGACTTTATACTCCAGAGGAGTGCAATGAAAGATCTGGTATTCTAGGATCTTAAGCCCGACGCTAGATTCACATAGAATCCGGGATCGACCTAAGTCATAGAAGTGGTGTAGAGATATGCTTAAACGAGGATGGGGATAAACTCGAGCCGTATGGATCTATGGATCCGCCGGTGGAGTTACCCGCCTACAAGAGTAAGCCTCTATAGGTTTGAGTTAGGAGATGTTGCTTTATTCGAGCGCAATCAACAACTGATTTCATTCAGAAAATGCGCTACCTTATATACTAAATCTACTTCCGGCAAAAAGAGGCCGCTAAAGTATCGGCCAGCCGATAAGGTATCGGGTCCGGAACTGATGCAACAACATGGGTGGTTCCGCCCGACGTCGGCCACAAAAAGGGTCGGCCTTGGCACAAAAGGTGCTTACAATGGTCTGAAATGGAAAGTGTATAAGTATGAGCCTATTCCAAGATATCGACCTTAAAAAGTACATGGTAAAAGACTCAGTTTAATACAATCAGATAAGAGAAGATAATTGCTTATAATATGTGGGAAAAACCAAGTGTAATTGCAATAATCTGATTGGAGGATAACAATAATAGAGCACACGATAAAGTGGTTGGTTATAAAATAGTATAAGCATGCATGTATAATAATGGTACAAGGTAAGACAATAATGCATGAATGAATAATATGGATAAGACAGTGTCAATGTCACTGTGCATGCGTAATCATGTACGCAATGTTAACGTATATAAACCATAAGAACTCAGTCTATGTCTAGGCAGGCTGTTTCACCACAATATTTACATGTATTGATTTATCATTAGTATACTTACTAAAGCTCTCAGACGTGATGCTCATAGCCTCAGGTTCTGATACATTCCCAGCATTATTAACAGCTCGTACCCAGAATATCACCTCCTCATTACCATCTGTATATACAGTTCTACTTGTAGAGGTCATTGTTATTATCTTAGAGGTTGTGTTTGGAAATCTAGTCTCATACCCAGCTATACTCTCACAGTTTATGATGGATGGAGTCTGGAACATCACATAGAATAGTGCGTGTGGTACGCCATTATTATTAGGAGAAGTGTACAATATAAACATAATTATATAGGCCAATCAACTCTTTCCATACCTGCCAACTAACCACATTATATTCCCCTTACTCTATAATAGTACACTGTAGTGAAATATAACCCTACCATACCTGCCAACTAATCACATATTTTCTTCTCAATCTACCATCACTAGTAACAACTTCAGTATCTCTGAACTGTATGGAGTTGGGAGGTGTGGAAGCTGTGAGTAGAACATAGAAATCATATGAGACTCCATAATATTTATACTGATTAAGTCATTTGAAGGTTACAGTGGGTGCAGAGTATAACAATGATATTATGACACTACAAATGCTTTGGTAGACTGTACTACTGTATTACTGTATTACTGTATTACTGTATTACTGTATTACTGTATTACTGTATTACTGTAATACTCAATGTGCATGTTTGAAGCATATAGTAGTTAATATACTCACCTGCACAATGAGTTCTATGTGATCTAGCTGAGAGTATACTACTATATGTCTGTTCATTCCAAGCTCTGACATCACAGTGTACTTCAGTATATGGGGAGAATCCACATATCTGTGTACTGAGTACGTTAGGTTCCACCTCTGTCCAGTCTGTATGGTCAGTACACTTGTACTAAACATGTATAAAATAATCATTCAACATGTACATGCAGTTTTCTGCCAAACCTATAGTTATAGTATTTCATAAATAAAGGTATGAAACAGGTGCTTGCATTCTGCAACGCACTATATGGTGGCTGTGTTGACCAGAAAACTATCAAAGGTTATACTTGGACCAATACTGAGACCATAGTTGCTGTAATGATGAGCTATGAGCTATTACTGGTCTACCATTATTCCCTTCCATACCATTTGTATTACTCATTTCAGTAGCCCTAATTTCTGACAGCAGAACTGTGTACATAAATTCAAACACATTATTTTCGTTCCCAGGAATTGTGAAAATGCATAGTGAATTTATCTGGGAAAAATTGAGAACTTACAGTACAAGGGATTGCTGTATACACTGGGAGCATATCTGGAAGATTTACATGCACGTTTCAACTGTTTACTGCTTGTTTACATCTAGCAGTAGCCAAAAGGGTTAAAACAAACTAAAATTTGTGGATTATAAAAGTCGAAGGATTATTTTTATATTAGCATCCAAACAATTCTTGAATAGAATATACATTGTATTATGTACAAGAATAATAAAACATGATGACTGTCATAAGCATGTGAAATATGTTTTACATGATTGTATAATTGGATCGAATTTTCGACTGCTACATTGTTGCTTAGATATACAAAAGTAAATGTTTTGGGATACTTTTTTTAAAAAATAAATCATTTATGGCATAGAATTGCCAAAGAAGACCGTCGAGTAATTTGATAAATCCAAATTGTCCACTAACTACCTTAGGTTGTCTAGGGATGTTTATAGCTAGTTAGGACTTACCTCATACTTGGTAATGTCTCCACTAGGATATTCCGGTTTAGTCCATGATATAGTAACACAGTAGCTACTGTCTACTTTTATATTCAGTTTAGTAGTTCCTACCCATAGAGGTCCTGTAGAATATAATACTTCAATATACATGTATACACTGCTAGAGCCTATTAGGTTATGCATTATAACTGATTTAGAGTCTTTGTTATTAGTAAAATACTCTGTAATTCTGAACACTATCAGTCAGTTACCATAGTTACCATAGTTATCATAGTTACCATAGTTACCATAGTTAGTCTAAGATTACTCACAATATTTATCAAGTGGTAGCAACTAATTGTATAGCTATATCAAATATGTGTGCATGCACTGCCAATTTGATAGGATATGTTACTATGATTTAAAATGAATGGGTCTGAGAATTACACGGTCCATCCAAAATTTCATCCAATTCTATTAAAAACTTTATTGACATTTCAAAGAGGATGTTCTAGATTCTGCTAATTCACATGGTACGTGTACTAAAAAAAACTTGGCACGATATTCTACTGATTCAGAATAGTGTGTAAGCACAACCATGTATGTGTACACCTACATGTATGCATCTCTTTTGATGGATAAAAGGATTCTAATATAAGGGCGGCATTTGTGTCTATTTGTGAAAAATTTTAAATTGTGATCGTCTAAGGGTTTCATTAGCCAGGTTTTATTTCATACCGACCCCCTCAATATCATATGAGATATGTCTACAATGTCACCAGTTCACACACCATATAGTTATCGTCTTGAATTCATATATTATTGAATATATAAATAATTATATACATTCACCGGGCCTGCACATAACTATATGTACTTGTATCAAAATGTAAGATGGCCTACCTGTGAATTAACTAATAACATACCTCATTTTGTATAATATATTACTTGGATTAGTTAAATCACTCACCTATCTTATCCGAAGTAAACACCAGAGTATCGTACTCAGAGTAGAGACCAGCATCATTCATTGATCTTACAGATAGAGTTATCCCCACATTCCCACTAGTTAGTATACTAGTAGTAGTACCATTAACTAGTATTAGTGTTGATGTATTAGTAGGATATCTAACTTCATAGTTAGTTATACTCTCACAGTTTATGTTTGTTGGTATCTGAAGAGAATGCGATGTATTAGTGTTTAGTGTTATACAATAAGCTCAACATTTTCTGTAAAGCAAGAAGTTATGTTAATATATAAGCAACAATTTTAGAGAACCAAACAGGCATGCTAAAGTTGAAGGTCATTTTAGTGCAGGTGATTTCAACTCTTCCGGTAACGAGCAATTATACATACAGTTTTTCATGAAAGGCTAGTGCAAGAACAAAGCCTGATAAAGCTTAAAAACAAGGCAACTTGTAAGATTTAAAATCTTTTATCAATTTGCTATCTACCCAATTAGGAATGGATTCATCATTATTATAGTGTTGCTAGTGGATATCACAATAAGCTCAAACAAAACCCACTGTGGGACCGATGATGTGAGGGACGATTTAATGATTATCCAAATTTTCAGAATTTGGCTCTTCACATTTTCCTCAACCTTGAAGCTCTGAATAAGCCTAATATACATATACATGTAAGTATCATAGTCACTCACCATCCAGGTTACTATGTAAGTCGACAGAACTTGCCCATCTTCACTGATGTGTTTAAAAGGAGATTTGGTTGGATATTGAATCTGAGGGGGAGATGGAGCTACAGATAATATATTAGATGGAATCATGTTAGAGAATGTAAACAACTGTAACCAGAATGTTATACCAGTGCTACTGATTGGAGGAAACTTATACATTTGTACTGTACAGAGTTTATTAATATCTTGTACCTGAACAAAGTGTCCTGATTGGTTCAGTTGTGATGATGTCACTAGCACCAAAGCTGGTCCAAAATCTGACATCACACTTTACATCTGTATATGCAGAGTATCCACAGATCTGTACACTGAGTTGGGTTGGGGTGGTACTATTCCACCCTGTGTTACCAGTGCAGCGGTACTGTTGGAACATAGTTTAACAGGCATGGGATTAGTTGCATATTGAAATAAGAATATAAGGATTTCCCAGCAACCCACTATAATATTATTATAACATCATTCATTACACGTACATGTACAGTAAAGGTACTGTTACCCAGCATAAAAATACTGAGCTCAGAGTAGTGTAACAAAAATTTGCTGCTCTTACAGTAATTATGTTTGTATAATACATTGTCTACTGCAGTATTTACTAGCACTAGGGTGGCAGGGTGTTGTTGTGGTTAAATTGCTGATTTGTAGACCATAGGTTTACTTGCCCCACACACTCTTGTAGCCTAGTGGAAGTGAGCTCTTCCACTCAGAGCCCAGCGCCTGCCACTTATTTGACCTTCAACTTCTGAGATTCGTTAATTAGGATGGCTAAATGCGTCTTAGCAACAAAGAAAACGTGAAATACCTACACACAAGCTTGCGTGATTTTCACAGAAGTAGAGGTGGAACGAGACAGCATTTTTGGATTCGAGACGAGATTCGAGACACTACTTCTAAAAAATTTGAGACTAGACTGGGTTTTAGGATTCAAGGGAATTATTCTAAAAAGTTTGCCAAATTCTATGTATTTGCATGTTAAAACTCCAATAGTTTTAACTGCTACCCTGTAGACTCTGTATTTTATCATTATGCATTTCAATAAAAGGTGAACAGGGGGCTGTGAAATATATTGCACATGTATTCCATGTACATTATATTGCATGTACATTGTACATAGGTATTAAAATAATAATGTATGTAATTTGACAAATTAGTATGGAGTTATGTTTCCTTTAATGAAATAATCTCACGAGTAGACAACTTTTTGGTAAGGACACAGCTAATGCAATGTTATAACATCGCATTATGGGAGTGGTGATTGACAGTCGTTAGTAATTCTGTATGACTTGTCGTGATCGACTCGTAGCTCAGCGTTAGCTGCAATCCTATTACTAGGAAATCGGTGCTGGGAATCTACATGCAGGTAGTATTACTAAATAATTTGAATAACAATTTTCTATTTGATAAATTTATTATTGATTAGCAATTAATTATATGATAATTATTAATTTATTATAAATGAAAATTATTAGCTGCTAATTGTTTTCCAGTCTCGAATACTAATTGCCATCTCGAGACGACTTTCGAGACAAGACAAGTCGATACGAGACTCGAGAAATCTCGAGTCTCGTTCCACCTCTACACAGAAAGTTGTGATCTGTACAGCAATGAGTGGCAGCCTTTTTATTGTACCTACACTATGCCTATATGTTGGTATTAGTGCAAATAAATAATACAGATTTGAATGGTAATGTGTCAGGGATATGGCTGCTGTTGGTAATGGAAACGGTTTCAATTAAATTTATGCACCAAAGGATTCATTCATTGTGCAGTATTATGATCTTATTAGAGTTTAGTTGTTGTCAGCGTACACGAGCAGTAAACCATTAAACAAGGTAATAAAACATACTTCATATATTACTATGTCACAACTAGGATACTCTGGTTCTCCCCAGGACAGAGTAACGCAGGAACTGTTGACTGCTTGTAGTTCAGTTGTAGTGGATCCCCAGTGTGGACCTAGAAGCCATATTGTATTATAAACAGAAAGCATGCTAGTGTTATTAACTGAATGCCTCCTGTTATTAGCTGATTATTACCAAAGAATGCATCTCAATGTTCAAGGTAACCCCACTAAAAACTATGCCACTTTGTAGTGACATTGCAAGTACATGCTATTAGCTTGAAAACTGATCGAACCGATTCCAATGAATTAAATAGACCAGGAAGTACATGTATAATATTATTATAATAACTGTTGAATACCAACTATTAGTTTCACTAGTAAAATAACTTGTACCAGTAAAACTGATCACTAACTTTAAGGAAGCTGAGGCTATTTCATCTTGGAGAGAGCACCATATCTACGAACATCTCGTACTGTTCATAGAACTCTATAAAATTTTTTGGCTAGACTTTGAAATCAACTTGACATTTAGGTGATCTATGACTTACCTACAGCATATACTTCCACCTCTGTGATGATTAGACCAACACTGTTAGTAGTATACAGAGCTACATGTCTAGCCTGTAGAACCTCATCTCCAGTAAACCCATAGGATAGTCTAGTATCATCATCTTTGACTCTAGATATACCAGACTGTATCACAGTCCAGTTTGTACTTTCAGGGTGAGGAGCTTCTGTTACTTTAGACTCAGTTGATACCAGAATAGAGACGTCTTTAAACCTTCCATCTATATACAAAATAAACAGTTTAATACTTTACAGTTAACACATGGTTGATCTAGCACTAAACAGCATACAGTCATGTATATTATATTCCTGCACAGAATTATTATCATGTATTGTAAATTGATGGTGTTGCTTGGCTAGTGGTGTATGTATAGCACAATCTAAATTGTCTATTCCAGGACTTACAATGTGTACCAAGATGTCTACTGCATGTATTTAATATACTTGTTCTAACTTACAGTGACGGTTGTAGATGACAATCTCTTGTACACAGAAGTCTGCTGCTAGATCTACTCTCCACCACTGGTCAGGTGATTCATTGCTTGCAAAGTAGTTATCCGAACCACTTACATCTACATCACCATCTACTGCTTTACTACAAACTGTGATGTCATCATACTCTGAACTACAGGATGTGTCCTTCCCTCTAGCTATATTTTGTACTGTAAAAATAAAATCATAGATATGATACCATAATATTATATCAGACATTGACTTGGTGCTGGGATCTTAAAATTGGAATCCATAGCTTTTTGTTACAATAAAACAATTACAAGTTTTATGGATATCTGTGAAAGAATATATATTAGCATGGTGAGGTAATTTACATGTAGTCACACATCGTAGAGTAGCAGTTTATAACTGGATGTTTTCATTTATGATTTGTATATGCATGACTGTAATAAATAGACCTTAACATGTATACGTTCAGTGTAGATATAGCACAATCATAGCAGAATAACCTGTGCTTTGCTGTTTACTCAGTAAGTTGTGACCAACCACAGTTGGAAATTCCCAAAATTATGAGTCATGTAGATGACTGTATAAGCAGGTATATCTCTAGTTGTATAGACAATATCATTAGAACATTTAGGCTCTTCTCAGAATAGAGTAACACAAGAGCTGTTATCTGCTTGTAGTCTAGCTGTTGAGGATTCCCAGCGTGGTCCTAGAATGTTCATATTATACCGTGGGCATGTACTGGTGCTCTATCCATACTAGTTGTATTACAATACAAGTAAACAGCCAAGTAATAATCGCAGAATTTAACGGTATGATATTGTTACAGTTTTCTGTTAGTACACCCAATGAGGTGTGTGCGGAAAGCTAAGCTAATGCATCTAGCTAGGCAGGTAGAGAGATAGACAAACTGTGCAACCTATGACATTACAACATTGGTGTATTGTGATTGTATATTAATACATCTTACCTGTAGTGTATACTTCCACCTCAGTGATGATTAGACCAATACTATTAGTAGTATATAGAGCTACATGTCTAGCCTGTGGAACCTCATCTCCAGTAAACTCATAGGATAGTCTAGTATCATCACTTGCGTCTCTAGATATACCAGACTGGATCACAGTCCAGTGTGTACTAGTAGGGGGAGGAGCTTCTGCTACTCTAGTTTCAGTTGATACCAGAATAGAGACGTCTTTAAACCTTCCAGCTACAAGGAATAAGAATAATACTGTAATGGTCAGGACATTTTCTTACACGATGGACGACATACACACAACCCCCCCCCCCCAAAAAACATTACAACATTATACTCCTAAAATACTGATGCTAGCTTATCACAAACATCGATGCTTTTATCACAGCCTATATAGGTTGTTTAATTGAAAAGTATAGGTGAGCACATATACTACCACTACTCTCACTTACCATGATGGTTGTAGATGACAATCTGTTGGATCCAGTAGATATTCCTCAGATCTACTCTCCACCACTGGTTGGGTGCATTTACACTTCTGAAGTAGTCATTACTACCTACATTACCATTTATTGTTTTGTAGCAACCTTTGTTTGCATCGAACCGTGAACTGCAGTATACTGCTTTTCCTTTGGCTATATTCTTTAGTTCTAAAATAACAGCATATGATATGGTAGAACTGGCATTGCTGTGATTATTAAATTAGATTCAAATCCTCACTCCTGATAATAATACAAAATAAATAAATAGCAGATACTCAGTTTAGTTTGTGCCTTGTAAATTGGTATTTTACGGCTTATTTTTCAGTTTTTTCTTTGACTAATTATATGTATGTGAATTTACATGTATTAGACCAATTAAAACAGTGTATTGCAATGGCCGACCCTTGTGGTTGTCATATTACTATATTATAATATAAAGCTGTTTTGTATTATTAATGTCTGTACTGGCCACTGGGGGTTGACTTGAGAACAACGGAGTTTGATAGGATAGGATATTATCCTCTAAACTGGTGAAAACTGTAATAAAATTGTATAACAATAAATGAAAGCTAAATATAGACTAATAACATGCAGTAAGCTATAATATTCACTTGTATTAAAATGACCACAAATATGTACTCAAAAGGTATTAATTGCTTAGGTATGAACATTGACAGCAATCAAACCACAGTATTTGGCATCATGACAAAGTAATAATATTATTGGATAAATTACCTCTTTTGAGTCTCCCAGTAGCAGTAATATAATATAAGTTTCTGGTAGTAAAATATCTGTTCCAAAATATAGCAGATCTTGATGTTATACACCCATAGTAACATTTGGCCTTTTAAATTTCCATATTTCAGAGGTATACTTATATAAGAGTAAAATAGATAAAAATAGCAATAATTGATGTTATATTGTGACATCATTAGCTGGGTATGTATGTACTTGCAGTCACATTGGGTCAGCACTGAATAATCTTTAGGCAGCATATTATGATAAAAATAACAAATAAGGTAAAACTGGTTCTAACTAGGATAATGAATAATGCAGGATGTTTGTAAATGTAAAACTGTAAATAAAATACATCCTGGTATAAAGTAGTAAACAAAAACGGTATGTCAGCAAATATGAATCACATGTTGGCCATTTACAACGTCTTTATTTTATATATAAGCAATTACAGTAATGTTGTTTGTACATATTATATTTATGTCATAGAGGACGACTCTTAGCAAGGGTTGGCCATTTCTTTAACGTAATAGTAGTAGTCGTCCAAACGTCTTCTTTCTTCTCTTTTCCTATAAAAAAGATTAGAATACTGTCATGCAGTGCAGTCACATTTATACTTTCAAGCTGTGATGATCATTTAAATAATTATACTTATACTTTATACTTACATTTTTGGAGTTATGCTGGTGCCATAACTGCAAGCTTGAGGCCGTTGAGGCACATGGACTGCTGAGGCTAGGTAGCCAGTCTGCTTGATAAGTAGTCTGGCTCGTGTACAAACCTTGGGCCACAACCACAATAGTGTTATGTTAATCACTTCAGTGGTAGATTTACACAGGTTTGTTGTGATGATATAATATTGACCATGTCGTTAGAATAGTAACATTATCTGATCCAGTAGCTACCACTGCTACCAGTGGCACAACAACACTGGGAGGTATAATTGTAGTGGATATGATATAAGGCTATAGCCTCAGGGCCCAGGATAGTCTGATACTCTTATGATACACTCTGTGTATCAGAAATACTTACTGCCTATTATTCAATTGTGCTTACAATGCTTCTCCTGCTACATGTATACATCATAATATTATGTTACATGTACATGATTGTATACATAATTTTGTTATATTGCTAAATAATAATATACATTACTATGTTATTATTAGCAATATAACAGAAATATTGTGTGGTAATTATATCATAGTAGTAGTACTACTGCTTGTGACAATATCAGGCAAGCAATAGTTTTATGTATTTAATATCATTTTTTATTTAGTAATTTGTTGACTTGCTGCGGTTGTTTGTAGACACTATTTACAACCTATTTTGATGTGGTGCTACTATCCTCCCCTGTCTGAGGACCATACAGAACAGAGAGACAAGACAGCAAAATCCATAACAATATTACACTAATATAATTATATGCAATGTTCATGTTCAACATTATATTACTACCTGTACGAGTACCATAGATGGTTGATGGTATCATAATGAGAGTATCACTCATACAGTGTATAATATAAGCTAATAGTTGAACTGGATGCAAAAGATAATAAAAACATGCAAACATGTTAATACAAATTAATTTATTATAATAATACACTGTAAATGTAGATAACATACCTGGTACTCCCTGTCCAGTAGCTACCACTACAACCAATAGTATGATTGATAGATAGTAACACAGTGTCATCCTCACATAATATAACTTACTAGATGTACATGTACTGTCATATAAATACAAGCTCGTAGTTGAAGTGAATGTACAGAGAAATTAATACTACCATATATAGCCTGTGGTTTAACAACTACACAGCTATAGTAGTTTATACTAATAGAAACACAAGTATAATTTAAGGAACACAGTATATCATGCACTACTTTCTCTTCAGCAAATAATTGCACCTGAATGAATTTGAATAGACTAGGATTAAACAAACTTCCCTGTTGATTGTCTACTGAATACATTAAGAACTGAGACTATTGTTGTAATATTTACACTGTTAATGTTAGGGGGTTTCGCAATTTTTTTCATAATGATATATTTTTAGCAAGGAAATTGTTTCTGAGCAGTCAGAAACTTGTTTCAAATCTATGAAAATACCAGTCCCTGACTGGGGTTTGAACCCGAGGCCTCTACGGCACCTAATCGCCTACTACAGTGAGCAGAACATGCTACCACTACACCAGCTAAGCAACTGGTTGCTAAAAACACATCATTAAATAGAAGAAGTAGACTGGGTGGATGTAACCAGGGAGGTTAGGAATTGAGATGTGCAGTCTGGGTGGGGGGGGGGGAGGGCACCACAATTTGAGTTATGTAACAGTCAGCAGTGAGTATTATTTACCTGCTAATCCATTATTTTGTACGTGTGTTTAGCAACTTTCATCTGGTATTATTTGCTTATATTTCAATGTGTAACTCTGTAATAGAACCTCAATAGTTTAGTTTCAGAAATATAGAGGAGACAATTACTACACTAGCAGCACCACAATAATTATATAAGCATACAGTAGTTACAGTAATTGGTTTTGGTTATTGTGAATCTTTAATACATGCAGGGGTTTAATTCAGATCACTAAGCAACAGACTAAATAAATGTAATATACCATCTTGTAAATTATAACACAGTGGAGCATAGATTGTTCACCCTAACATATTATTATTAATGTATTCACTTTGCTATACACAGATATTCTGTAACCAAAAATTATACTTGCACAAGGTATTTGTGAATCTAAAAATGCTGCAATGTAACAAGTCTAATTTTAATACATGTACATAGGCCTATTTTCTACTACAGTACACCAATTGCAGTGAATATTTGCCCATTTACAAATCAACTGATCTGTCTTTTTTATTATTGGCAAAACTGGGAAAATTTCCTAGTTCTGTTATATAAAGGAACTAAAATAGTGGTCAAGTATACATGGATATGATAACATTAAACACATTCTTAGAAAATAATCAGGGGAGACAATTGTAGAGCAAGTTACATGACTGCAGGTATATAGTAACATGTACTACATGACTGCAGGTATATAGTAACGTGTACTACCAGAAGAAAATCTGCAGAAAAAAATCTTTAGTTGGTTAGTTTATTTCTGTCTCCAACCTATGTATGAGAAATATTTTGTCTGTTAGAGCAATAAAAAATGAAGTGAGTAAATAAATACAAAAATTCAGTTGCTAGTCAGTTACTCTGGTTAAAGGTTAATTGTAAACTTTAAATACAGAGTTTAGGAATTTAATGCACAGATTTCTAAAACAGTACTTTCTTAGATCAATGCGGCACTTCAGCTGACGATATCTACCAGAAGGCAGTTTGTCCAGTGCAAACAGGGGTGTGCGGTCAGTAGCGTACGTACGTAGGCACCTCTGTTTGGAGCATTGTTCATATATGGCACTTTACAAAAAAATCACCGAGTACTCTAGTCACTACATACTAGATATTAGTGATGACTTTATGTTATTTCACAATCACTACTCTTACAATTCATATTCATTGTTTGGTTCCTGCTCTAACATTATATTAGTGTAGAGGGGGTTGTCTCCTACCACCCTACCCTTATCATCCTTAAGAACAGAGACTTTCTCATAAGTATGAACACCTCTGTTTAGATCAAGAGATGCATAGTTGACATTTCCTTCACTTACTCTCTGACAGTTATCTGGTTCCTCATAGAGAGGATCTGGAGGAGTCTCCTTAGCTAGAGTGGACAGGGTTATCTCTGGAGAGGAAGTAGTAGGGCGGTTCATTCTTCGTTTACAGATAATTAACCCCAGGGTGATGAGTAAGATGAAGGTTATAGAGCCAAAAGAAGCACCTAATCCAACAGCCAACCCTAGAATACAAGAAAACAGTAAAATTTAGCATTCATTATAGATTAGTATTAATGCAGGTTTAAATGCAAACTTGTGTATTATGTGCATGCAGGTCTCATACGGCATGGTGGTTGTATTAAGCTGGTTATTATTTCATCGCCATAACTGTAATTCATACTGAGTTTTGAGTAATGCTGTGCCATTATCATTAGTCCATACACTTTGGTGACAAGCACCAGTCCTAGATGTTGGAAGAAGAAAATCAAACTACTTGTGTTCTACAAAGATATTCAATTGTTCAAAACATGCAGGTAAAGATTTGATTGGTCTAACCGGTTCACTACAACATGCCAAAGAGCGTAAAAGGAAAGAGGGATCACTCAATGATAATACCCTGTCTCACCAAATACGCCCAATTTGGCGGTCCCGACGTTCCGTTATTCACTTACCCGCCATCTGCTTACTGGTATTTTGGATAGCTGTTCGACTTAAACGCGCAACTTAACTTCTGTCATATTTGCGATTCTGTATTGATATCTCGTAAACATAAATAGATGGTTTATATGACGCCGTTGTAAATAAGCGCTTCTTATTGGTCTGCGTTGTAAATAAGCGCTTCTTATTGGTCTGCGGAACGCCAATAGCCATAGTGGATTTGTACACAAGGTGGCACAACTCCTTTCTTAATCCGGACCGCGTTTGGAGGCGGGGGAGGGACAGTTTTTGGCCGGAGTGATCCCTCTTTCCTTTTACTCTCTTTGAACATGCTACGGCTTCTGGTCTGTTTGCTGATCTTTACCTCTGTTGTCATCATAAGAACCTTGCTTAGCTTCTTCTCTACACTCTGTTCTCTCTCCAACCCAATCAGCATGTCCATCTACCCTTTCACATCTAAGACTCTCTCCTTGCGTCTTCACATGACCGACTTTACAGGAATATCCAATCATAGAGTCCAGACTTCCTTCGGTGTCATCACCTATCAGGTCAGCGTTTTCTATGTTGGGTGGAACAGAACATCTCAGCACTACAAGTCAGTTAATTATATGTCTTATATTAAAGATGCCATGTGATGATAAATAGTGTTATCAAATTTTTATTTTAATACTAGGTATTGGTGAAAGTTTGACCAACTCTTCTGACAGAAGTAAACTATAGGATAGTAGCAGACCTACAGACTAGACAGACTAGACAGACTAGACAGACTAGACAGACTAGACAGACTAGACAGACTAGACAGACTAGACAGATTAGACAGACAACACAACAGACTGACATGCCAGTAATATTAACTCTTGTTAACGGTAAACCCGCATTATGTTGATGTTGATTGATTGATGTTGGTGAAGAGATGTAAGAACGACCAATTATAAACTATATAACAAACCTATATACTCAATCAACCATGAAGGATGACATAATTATAATCAACAGCTATTAACAGTATATGTTATAACACAATATAATGGACAAAATAACATAATATGATATGTGCATATGTGCAGTGTCTTTTCCTTAGCTAGCCAATTAAATTGATGTAAATTGAAATGAGCTCCCAATGACAGCGTGGTAACATTTTGTAGAATATATATATTATTTTGCCTAGAATTGGGATCAGTCGGTTTTTTTCTATTGTTTCTGTTATATGAGTTTATACTTTTAGCTATTACTTTGATATTCATTATTCTACCGTTCTATTACTCCATTCTTATAATCATTGCTATTAGGTTGATTCGATTTACTGTTTTGGATTAATTCTTTGGACTTATAATATTAATACCTACAATAAACTTTATGACGAGACTTTGACTCTATTCCTATGGATATATATATATACTTTATAAGGATATAAAGCTTTGACTTCTCGGACCTCTTGACTAACCCACTCCATATTATCATTGAAGGTTCATTCTAAAGAGAGGTAAGTGTATTTAATTGTAAGTAAGAAGAAAGATCTGTATCTATAAAATAAAGGTAAGTATTTTATAATATTCATAATTTCATAATATTATTGTCGGGGTTGGTCGATGTGACGCCCTGACAGAGATATTAAAGTCACAACAGTGTGTTACACAACCATGTAAAGAGAGGTCCTTACGTGTGAACTCAGCAGCCCGTAAATAGTCAACGAGCTTCTCCCCCTGTAAGTTATATAATATACTGTAAACATACACACATGGTTTCATCTGTATTGGGTACATACAGAATGCAGGTAAACAATATTCTTGCTAAATATTTGCCTACATTGTATTATTTACATGTACATTATATACTTGCATATATCATAATACTTTGTATCATAATTACATGTACCTCTACTCTAACAGTTACAGCTATCTGTACAGAATACTCTACTCCAGGAACCAAGGCTACATTCTCATATCCACCATACATCTTCCCATCACCAAGGTCAAAGTTGAATACACCGTCTTCTGCACTAGTACCATTGATCTCTGCTGTTATGTAACATGATAATTCCTTCCCTATGGACAGTGTATAACTGTAGAGGTTGTTAGAGTCACATGTCTCACTGCCCAATGAGAATGCTCGTTTTCTTCTTCTCTCCTTGGTACCCTTATCCACTATAATTCTGTATTTGCTAAAATTTTCGTTTCAAAATGTCAAATAAAACAGAATGCCATCTTGACAAGGATAGGGCAGGAGAAAAACTAATCATTTCATATAAACAATGAACAACGATTGCAATATTAAAATATGTTCAACATAGTGTACCATTTACAATTTACAACAGTTTACAACATCCTAGAGACCTAGACAATGTACAATGATAGACTAACCTTACTCGACCATTTGCATACAGTGGTGTCACAATAGTAATCTCTACGTACTTTCCTGATGTCAGGGTATTTATTTTTGGTGGTAGGCGACTGGTTCTTGCTGAAAATAGGCATTTGTTCAGGGATATCAAACAGGTTTGTAGTTGGATGCTATGCTTGGACTTAGCCATACAGTATGCAAGCAATGGGTAGAGAATAATCCGACACACTTTGTAACTGTCATACTTGCCAAGTAACCTGGGTAAAAAATCTGGACACATGCGCGGACCAGAGGGAGGACGAATGACATAGCCGCAGGCCATGCCAGCCCGCGTCGCGGGCTGCCAGAAAGGGTGCGGGAGGGGTAGAGGAGCACCCTCCCGCATTCAAAATATTTTTTGTGAGCCACTAAAATGACAGTAGTTAGGGCAATTTCACTTGTATTTGTATGCTGCTCTAGTGGTCAAAAATATGTTCATATGACATGCATATTGGAATGGTTTTAAAATGGTGGGAAGAAGTAGAATAGGAATGAAATTGCAAAGAGTGCTTCAGGTTGGATTAGCTAAAGAAGACCTATAAAACTTGCTACAACATAAAAATTTATTAGAAACCAAATTTTTGTTTCATTTTATTAAATTATAAACATATAATTAGCTTTATTTATGAAAACACTGAATTATACTAATAATGATAATAATAATTCAGTATTTTCATAAGTCAAGTTTATAATTATTATATTAAAAATTATAATCATAATGTAAGCCTGTCTTTTGAACTTCAGAATCATTGAGAATAAACAAATCTTCTAAGCTTTTAGATGACGTGACAGCTTTTAGACAACAGCTGTCAACATGTCATTGGTACCACCACCAGTAATACTAGAGGGTGCAGAAGGCATAGCTATAATTACAGGGCTCTCAAGTTCTCGGATTTTCCCCGAGCAGTTCCGATTTGGAGTGCTTGCTCGGAGTGCTCGGGAGGTTTTCCATTATTAGTGATTTGCTCGGATTTTGGGAGATTTTCTCACATTAGCTATATTTTGGATTGAAATGCTTTAAAATCTCCAAATTAATCTTCAGTTTATCTCATAGCTTGTGAGTTGCTTAGAAAAAGCTACTAATTCTATTACTTTTTAAGGGCAAGGACTGAATTACGTGTATGTACTGGGATTATTAGGCTGTGAGAAATTACTTAGGCTAACTCTGTATAGCAATAGATATGTGCATGTAAGTGAACAACATCTTTATTCATATATCTGACCAATTGCTAGTAGAATAATACTGCTACACTGCTTCCACTGCAGTACATTGTACATTTGTTCGGATTTTTTGACTGAGCAACTTGAGAGCCCTGATAATTAATAATATTGATGTTAAAAACCTGATCTACTTTTAGAAATAAAATAAATAAATTTGACCTATTGATTTTAATTTTGAAACTTGCCGAGTCTTTTGCTTGTCTGTACTGTGAGAATTGTTTGCCTTAACAGCTAAATTAACATCCAATAGACAAATAATGGAAACATTATTTGTACAAGCAAATAATAATAATTATAACATCAATGAGTGAATTTTCATTTGCACGGTGGTTGCCATTGACATTAGAGCGTTTATATAGAATAGCTATCCACTGTTGGGGAGGCTTTAGTATACTGCCAATATAGCTCAGGAATTAGTCGGAGTTTGGGCTATCACTAGTGGCAATTGGTATAGACACGACAGTCAGTAGACATCGAACTACTTTAAAAACAAACGGTGTGTAGCATATTATATTTAGCGAAACTCCCCAGGATTTGCGACGCTCAACCCTTTTTCAGTCATGTTTTGGAAAATCCGAAGGAAATGATAAATAAAATCCATACTCTACCACTGGTGGACTCTCTCCAGCTCTATTCACACCTCTAACTTACCTTGTAACTGTGTGTATCCATACTCTACTACTGATGGACTCTCTCCAGCTCTATTCACACCTCTAACTTACCTTGTAACTGTGTGTATCCATACTCTACTACTGATGGACTCTCTCCAGCTCTATTCACACCTCTAACTTACCTTGTAACTGTGTGTATCCATACTCTACTTCTGGTGGACTCTCTCCAGCTCTATTCACACCTCTAACTTACCTTGTAACTGTGTGTATCCATACTCTACTAATGGTGGACTCTCTCCAGCTCCATTCACACCTCTAACTTACCTTGTAACTGTGTGTAACCATACTCTACTAATGGTGGACTCTCTCCAGCTCCATTCACACCTCTAACAGTACACATTACTTTAGTAGCTGAAGTAAATCCACACACTGTTGGCTTCTGTACATTTTCCAAGTCAGCTACTGTTATATTGCTGCCTGTATCCATTGGAGCACTGGTAGAGCTACACTCAAACTATAATAATCAAATAGCTGGTAATCGCTGTATGTATGAAGCCGTGCTTGTTCACATTCAAACTGTACATGTAGAGTAAATTAGTAGCCAGTATGAAGTCTTAGCACTGTTAGTACGGTATCGGTAGGTACAAGTAGCTGAATTTTGAAATGAGATTCTTGAGATTCACACGCATGTTGTGCCTAGCCTACAGTTTGCAATTGATGTAAGCAAGGAGTTACTCCTTGATGTAAGCTATAGCAGCTTCTAATATCTATTTCACTGCAATTTACCAAATATAATGCCATCTCTCTCAAGCGTACTATTACATAGATCTATAAGTATTACTACTTACCAGATAGTGGGTTATAATTCCATTTGGTCTCTCAGGAGGTTCTATGTCTAGAGTTACACAGCTGGAGTTGAAGTCTAGTTTAACTTTTGGTGAGTCACTTGGTACTACAACACAAATATTGAAATATGATACACTAGTTTGTTATCTACTACATGTACACGTGTATTTGCTGGAATATACTGAGTGACATGGTAAAATGAAGAAAGGTGGAAGGAGGGTGATTTGCAAAGACTGTCACTTCAGCTGAAAACTGTGAGTTTGAAAAATAACAAGTGAGAATGGCAAATTCATATATGTTCATCCCATGTAAAAGTACATGTAAGTACTCCTGTTTACATGTAGCTTCTATCCATGTTACAGCATTGGTTGCAATCATACATTGTACAGGTCTCTTTAGCATCTATGGCTTACCAAGTTCTCCTGTCTGCACAGTCCAGTTAACTAGAGTAGTAAAGTTCTGATTGTTAACTGCCCTGATACTAAGAGTGTAGTTAGTCAGAACGTCTAAACCATAGAAATATAATCCTGTAGGAATGTACTCTGTGTCTACATCTAGTAGTCTGTACTCTAGAGCCAGCAATCTCTCACAGTTTATCTTCATATCCTGGTGTTAAAAGAAATATTTTACATATTGTATAACAGCTACAACAACTACATACAATGGTGGCTCAGCGTAATCTACTGCTACTCTTCAAGGTTGGTGAGCTGGTGTAGTGGTAATATCAATATGTTCTGTTTGCTGTGCTAGGTGCATTAGAGGCCTAGAGCTCAAACCCCCAGTCAGGGATGGGTTATGTTCACAGGACGTGAAATCGAGTTTCTAACTGCTCAGTGATAAACTCTAAAACTCCTTGTAGAAAGAAAGATCATATTATAAAAAGGACCAGCCAAACCCCTTAAAATCCCTAAATATATGATGTATGCATGAACAATCTACATATACGTGTACATGTAAATGATCATACCTCTACTGGAATCAGAAGCTGTAGTTTCATATGTTTATCTTTAGTCAAAAGCACATCATACCCATCATGGGTAATATATGGTGAGAGATCTGCTGGAAGCTCTGGAGCTGCAGATATACAGATGACAACCATTATCTATACAGATCCTGGTTCAATAATATAATAATACGTCTTGTTGACAAGACTTTCCTATTCTTTATTTGGAGATATCTTACAGCGACTACAAGGCTACAATCGAATAATCTTACTGCTGTAACTTTGTTTATATAAAATGTGCATAAATTTTCAACACAGCGCACCATTTAGACCTACGGTGTAAGAATGTAAACAAGTTCCTTCATTTTTATTTCACTGATGACAAACTTGGTACGCCGGTGTATGCCAAGAGTACACTATACACATCCACTTACAATTGACCTTGAATGGGTCCAACAGAGTTATATATTTAATATAATTAATATGGTTTATACTAATGATAAAACTACCTGTACATATGATCTTAATTTCCTCTGTAGCAATATCACTCTTTCCTTTGCTATTTACAGTCCTTAGCTCACACTGAACAAGCTGATTGGCTGAGAATCCACAAATCAGAGCACTGTCTGCTGAACCAGTATTAGTTTTCATCCAATCAGAAGAATCTGCACACTTGTACTGCAAATAATTTATGATAATGATAATGTTAGGCAATGCACATGCACTTGTTAATCTACATCTACAGCTCACCGGCAAAGCTTCCTTTTATAAGGTTGCTGAGTTCTGGATCATGACATGATTATATATATTAACAAAAGTGCACCAATTCATACAATAGTGTGCATTTTATATAAATGTACGTGTATGTATCTCTGACGGAGAAATCTTATTAATAAAAAATTATGTATATAAACATAATATAATAAAAGTACTTTGTAGGATGTGATTGGTCCATTAGGATACTCAGGTGGTAGCCATGACAGTTTTATACAGCTTGAGTTCTTCACCTCCAGATCAAAAGACTGAGGTGCTAGTTGTGGTCCTACAATTAACACAAAGTAACTACCAGTTTTAAATGTGAAGGAAATGGGTTGGCTAGTTCTTATTACAGCGTACAAGTTAGAAGTTAGGGTATGGTGTTCAGTAAAACCTCAGAGACAAAAACGAATAGCTTTACTATCAACTACATGTCAAGATATAATTACAATTATACATGTAGTATTATATACTTACTAAAGCTCTCAGATATGATGCTCATAGCCTCAGGTTCTGATACATTCCGAGCATTATTTACAGCTCGTACCCAGAATATCACTTCCTTATTACCATCTGTATATACAGTTCTACTTGTAGAGGTCATTGTTATTATCTTAGAGGTTGTGGTTGGGAATCTAGTCTCATACTCAGTTATACTCTCACAGTTTATGGAGGACGGAGTCTGGAATAGAATGGTTGAAAAATAATGAAATATTGCCCATTGCCCAACTTCATTATATCTGCCCATGTGAGCACTGAATTGAATCAGCAGTAACATTATACACTGTCAGCGAAAGTAGGTACAAATAATCCACCAAGTGTCATATAAAACCAGCAACAGTAATAGAAGCAGTCTTATTATAGTATACAATGTAATATATTTCTACAGCCACATTGATGTCTTTCACTGTACAGAATATAGTCTAGTAATTGTTACAACACGTTGATGTGATTTACTCAAATATTTATAAAGATTGGATGACTGGAGATATTGTGACATGTTAGAGCTAAATTTGTTTCGGTAAACTGGTACACTTTAGAAACACACTGGCCTTCATTGAATAAAACACACAGCTATTAGCCAGGTTATAAAGTAGGCCTATAATAATAAAACTCACATTCCAAACGACTAAGTACTTCCTCCTTCTCCTTCCTTCATTATCCTCTAAACCTTTATTCATAAACTGTATAGACAGAGGGGCTGACGGAGCTGGAACAATATTAATGGATGGATATTACATGTAGCTGCATACATACAATACGCATATTCGGAAACTGTACTGGTTCATATAAGACTGCTTTTAATATCTGAACATATCCGAAATATTATTACCAGGCACGCCTAACCTAGCGTTATAGCTAGCGTTATATTATTGAATAAAATAAAATGTTATTGCTGCAGATTGCTATTTATAAAGCTTGCACGTGCAATATCCAAAGACGCCTAATGCACAGTATCATGAAGTACCATGAGTTTGGAAGTGGAAGGTCACACAGAAACATGAGTTTCGTGTTTGTTTGGAATTCCAGGAAGAAAGTGCATTTACTGTGACAGCGAGAAACCTTGTTGGGAAGACCACATGTATAATATTTATAGGTACAAATAGTATAAAGTTAAGAATGCATGGTATTTGTATTATTGTAAAACATGAAGGACAAGACTATGACGTATTGATATGTCTGTAGAAGTTTGGAAAGTTTGCATGATGATTGTGGTGTTGCACATGGAGAGACTCTGTGTCTATATAGAGTTGGGCTACACCTTATGTATGATTACCAACCTGCACACAGAGTTGTAGCTGATGGAGATGTTAAAGTATCTCCTACATCTGCATCATTTATAGGTCTGACCTTACACTTTACTTCTCTGTAAGCTGGATATCCACATACCAGACTGTTAAGTTGACCTGAGGTCACCAGTGTCCACTCACTGTGGTCAGTACACTTGCACTGTAGAGTAATTTATAATTGATACTGTTATAATACCTCTCACATATTAAAGGAGATGCATGTACATGCACGTACTCTAACTAAAGGATGAATTCTATGAATGCTTATAACAATTACAGTTCACACTGGGTGTCAATGCTATCCAAAGTTTTTGTTTAGATATAATAGGTGTGTACTTATTTCAAATATCATACGCTGAACTTTTTTTAAATTTTGACAGTCTCGAGCCGATAGATTATAGTTATTGTACTACACTCACCTCATATCTCAGATTGTCTCCATTAGGATACTCTGGTTCATTCCAGGATACAGTAACACATGAACTGTTGTATGTCTGTATGTCTACAGTAACTGATCCCCACTGTGGCTCTGTATGTATATGGGAAAACTACAGTTAAATAATCAGTTGAAACCTAACATACATCCTCACATTAAATTATACCTCAAAGTGTAATGTCTACAAGGAGATATTTACATGTATTGGTTTACCATTAGTATACTTACTAAAGCTCTCAGATGTGATGCTCATAGCCTCAGGCTCTGATACATTCCCAGCATTATTAACGGCTCGTACCCAGAGTATCACCTCTTTATTACCATCTGTATATACAGTTCTACTTGTAGAGGTCATTGTTATTATCTTAGAGGTTGTGGTTGGAAATCTAGTCTCATACTCAGCTATACTCTCACAGTTTATGGAGGACGGAGTCTGTAACATCAAATAGAATAGTATAGTATGGTATACCATTATTATTAATCGAAGTGCGCAATATAAACACAACTATTTTGGACAATAAACTCTTTCCCTACCTGCTAGCTAATCACATATATTTTCCTCAGTCTATAACAGTGTAATGATCAGGCCGACCCGGCCCTGCCCTTCAAAAGGACACTCTGAACAATTCATACCTCATTTATGTATGTTGACTAGCCTGTGCAGAAACATACCTTTTAGACACTTATTATGTGCATTACTGAGCAATTATACCCTTTTCATACCTATGTAACTAGGGCCCACCCCTCAGAAATAGCTGTAATTGATTTTGCATCTCCTGTTTTTAAGCAACTTTTGTTATGGCTGAGCTATTTTGGGTCGGCCCTCGGCCTTCCGGCCGCCATCTTGTTGTGCAATTTCCAGACGACGCTACGTCGGCCTTTTACCAGAGTTATTTTCCGGAAGTTAGACTACTGTATAAAGCAAATGGTTTTTACTATCATTGTTTCAGTTGATGTTTGGATCTCAATAAAGACACTTCTATGCTACCTATACAGAGTCTTCTCTCGTAGTACAGGTACACTGTAGTTCGAGCTGATGAGGTCTTCGACCTTAATGCCCGAACAACCTCCTACGACTGACTTGGGACCACATGGGTCATCTTGGTTAACTTATTGACTACAAGTACGTGTCGATCTTTCATGTAATGATGAAAGCCTAGCACCACTCATAGGCTGTTTACTTTTGCGAATAGGTCGTCCCCGACGACACACACACACACTAACGTAAAACATTACAATAGTACTGTAGTGAAATATAAGCCTACCACACCTGCCAACTAATCACATATTTTCTTCTCAGTCTACCATCACTTGTTACAACTTCAGTATCTCTAAACTGTATAGAGGTGGGAGGTGTGGAGGCTGTGAATAGAATATAGAAATCATATGAGACTCCAGAGTGGTGATAGCTATTGCTAATATTTATACTGATTAATTCATCTGATTTTTGTAGTGTGTGTGAGTGCAGAGTATAACAATGATATTATAACACCACAAATGCTTCAGTAGACTGTAACATTTAATGTACATGTTGTAGTATATAGTAGTTAATATACTCACCTGCACAATGAGTTCTATCTGATTTAGCTGACAGCATATTACTATATGTCTGTTCATTCCAAGCTATGACATCACAGTGTACTTGAGTATATGGAGAGTATCCACATATCTGTGTACTGAATACTGTAGGTTCTACCTCTGTCCAGTCTGTAGCGCCAGTACACTTGTACTAAACATGAATAGAATAATTATTCAACATGGACATGCAGCTTTCCGCCAAACTTATAGTATTTCAGAAATGAAGATATGAAACAGGTGCTTGCATTCTGCAACACACAATATAGTGGCTGTGTTGACCAGAAAACTATCAAAGGTTATACTTGAAGCAATTCTGAGACCATAGCTGCTGTAATAATGAGCTATGAGCTACATTGTATTACTGCTCTACCATTATTCCCTTCCATATCATTTGTATTACTCATTTCAGTAGCCCTAATCTCTGACAGCAGAACTGCATATATAAATTCAAACACATTATTTTTGTTCCCAGGCATTGTGAAAATGCATAGTTAATTTATCTGGGAAAAAATGAGAATTTACTGTACAAGGGATTGCTGTATACACTGGGAGCATATCTGGAAGATTTACATGCACGTTTCAACTGTTTACTGCTTGTTTACATCTAGCAGTAGCCAAAAGGGTAAAACAAACTAAAATTTGTGGATTCTAAAAGTCGAAGTATGATTTTTATATTATCTTCTGAACAATTCTGGGATAGAATATACATGTAATATGTACCAGAATAATAAAACATGCTGACTGTAATATACATTTACATGTGAAATATGTTTTATAGTTAGATCGGAGTTTTGAGTGTTGCATTGTTGCTTAGATATGCAAAAGTAATTAATTAGAGTGAATGTTTTGGCATACTTTTCAGAAAATAAATCAGTCACGGCCAAAGGTGAGTGTGTTGAGTGGTTTGATACATCAACTGACCAAAATTATTTTGTCTTGTTCATCTTGTTAGGACTCACCTCATACTTGGTAATGTCTCCATTAGGATATTCCGGTTTAGTCCATGACATAGTAACACAGAAACTACTGTCTACACTTATATTTAGTTTAGTACGTCCTACCCATAGAGGTCCTGTAGAATACATTACTTCAATATAATAGAGTGCAGATGACATATTATTGATTTGGGGGCTTTAATATTGGCAGTAGTACAATATACTCTGTGACACTACCAGTCAGTTACCATAGTTAGTGTATGATTACTTACATGTGTTTAGTAACAGCAGTTATCAAGTGACACCCGCTAACGATATAGCTACATGCTATATACTATATATATACTACATACTATATACTATATATATACTACATACTATATAGCTACATGTGCATATATATAAAAAAATGCATCAAAGTTTGAAAGGATATGCTACTTTGATTTACAATGAGTGTATCTGAGAATTATACCTTAAACTTCATTCAATTCTATTAAAAAACTGTTGAAATCTTAAAGAGGATTTTCTAGATGTTGTTAATCTACATGGCACTTGGCACGATGTTATACTGATTCATAATAGTGTGTAAGCACAACCATACATGTGTACATGTATGTATCTGTAACAGGAACCAAATATAAATGCTACATTCGTGTTTATTTGTGGAAAATTTTAAATTGCGATTGTCTAAAAGTTTCATTAGCCAGTTTATATGGCTTAGAATAATTTCATACTAGCATACCTACCCACTCAACACCATACAGTTCACCATACCACATCGTCATTGTATTGAATTACTCACCTATTTTATCAGAAGTAAACACCAGAATATCGTACTCAGAGTAGAGACCAGCATTATTCTTTGATCTCACAGATAGAGTTATCTCCACATTTCCACTAGTTAGTATACTAGTAGTAGTACCATTAACTAGTATTGGTGTTGATGTAGTAGTAGGATATCTAACTTCATAGTTAGTTATACTCTCACAGTTTATGTCTGTTGGTACCTGAAGATAAAGTAGTATATTAAACTAACGATTAGGTCTAGTATTGTAAGAGTTCAGTGTTTAATGGAAGCCCCACACTTGACTTGTCTACTTGAATACAGCAAAAGTGCTCAACTATCTATATAGTTATCTTCCTATGAAGAGGCAACATCTAATGAAGTTTTAGCACTCTGGCAGCAAATAATACTAATTAGTCACAATTCAAGGGAGATAATTTATTGCATAATTACTAAGTTGGAAGGGAGAGTCCATGCATTGCCTTCATCCAGGGACAAAAAGCATTTTAGGTGTGCAAACACAGCATGTTTACACTACACCTAACAAAGGAGCCATTTTATAATATATAATATACATACAAGTATGATAGCTACTCACCATCCAGGTTACTGTGTAATATGATGATCATGTATATGGACATGCATCGAAATATTAGGACTCAATTAAAACTGCGTCTCGTCTTATTATTTATCATTAAAATACTCGCTCACACCAACATTTTACAATATACGTATCATAGTACTCACCATCCAGGTTACTGTGTAATATACGTGTATACGTATCATAGTACTCCCCATCCAGGTTACTGTGTAATGTATGTATATATGTATCATAGTACTCACCCTCCAGGTTACTGTGTAATCCAAAAACAGTTGTCCATCTTCACTGATGTGGGTAAATGGTTTGGGTAGTGGAGATTGAATCTGAGGGGCGGATGGTGCTACAAATGCATTAGATTAAGTCATGACGACATTCATGGACATCTTGGATAATCAAGAGATAATTTTATAACAGCAATAGTTACTGCAGTTAAGCTAATTCCCAATGTGTTACTGATTTGCTTAACAAGTTAAGAACATTGTTAGACACAAATAAGTCTACATCTCCATTACATACCTGAGCAGAGTGTTCTGATTGGCTTGGCTGAGATGACATCACTAACACCAGACCTCGTCCAAAATCTAACATCACACTCTACGTCTGTATAAGCAGCGTACTCACAGATCTGTTCACTGAATTGGGTTGAGCTATTGCTACTCCACCCAGTGTTATCATTACATCGGTACTGTTGGAACACAGTTTAATAGTTTTAGGAAGCGTTTTAAGAGTTAATAACCTACATCTTATGTATTATGGATTATGTATTGTGTCTGACTGGGTAGCCACGTACAACATACAGCCAGAGTGCCAAAGAGAAGAGAGCAAAGCCAACCAGGCAGATGCTAGTTACATGTATGTGCCTTTATAGTCCCAGATTAACACCCCACTTGAGGGAGTAAGACCTCAGTAGTCAGTCTGCAGGTGTGGGTGAGTACAGATAGTAGGAGTGGCGCTAGTTGTAGTGGAGTGCTGGGTTCTAGTTGCAGTCCCAAAGACTCCTGGGACAGCACTTGGAACCCAAGTACAGATAAGTGTTTGTATAGAAACTGTTAGCCTAAACAATAAATGGCCGCTATATAGAGAAATATGTTACTTTGTTGGCAGCCCACAAGCAACTGGGGCACACGGTCAAACGGGCCCCTACAAGTACATTGTATAATATACTAAAATATTTGCTAGACCGAGGTCAAAAGTTTAAACAGTAATTAGAATCAGACTTGAACTAGAAGGGGTTCGTCTTATAATACCATAGCTCAAAGGTCTCAGTAGCACAAGATGTGTGTTATACAGTAAGTAGGTAATTGTTGTACACTAGTGTCGATATGTTACCAAGGAGAGAGTACCACTAATAACAAGAGAGTATAGTATAGTACAATACAACAGTAACACAGTGTAATGTAGGTATATGTCCTGTATATTATAAGCAGTTGATGCAGATTATCAAGTAGTATTTAAAGTCAATGCAGTGAAATACAGATTATACATACAATGTACACGTGTAGATAGATAGTACAAGTAACTACACAGCCCATGACTCCTAGTTATGACGTGTCTCAGTACAGGGATATGGTTACTCACACTATCAAGCCTCAGGACATAATAGTAGGCCTATTTACATGTAGATGAATTGCTGTCAAAGTCTTCATTGTAGAAACATGTAGACTTCAGGTGTTTATATACATGTTGTGAAATAATATCAATTGAAAATTCTATGATAGCACTGCTATTGCCCATTAGATATGGTAAAATATACACTATTTTCATCTTTTTTTGATTTTGTTGTACATTATGATATAGCATTACGTTTCTATCATACATACCTCAAATCCCATAATGTTACCATTAGGACATCTAGGCTCCTCCCAGGACAGAGTAACACAGGAACTGTTGTCTACTTGTAGTTCAACTGTAGAGGATCCCCAGTGTGGACCTAGAATATTCATATATGCATATAGGCCTACTGGTGCCACAACATATTGGACTATGGTTTGGGTAGAGAAGTACAACCAGTGGCATTATGGTGGTAGTTCATTGGGAATGTATATTTATACATCTTACCTGCAGCATATACTTCTACCTCATTGAAGATTAGACCAAAACTGTAAGTAGTATACAGAGCTACATGATTAGCCTGTGGAACCTCATCTCCAGTAAACTCATAGGATAGTCTAGTATCATCACTACTGTCTCTAGATATACCAGACTGGATCACAGTCCAGTGTGTACTCTCAGGGGAAGGAACTTCTGTTACTTTAGTCTCAGTTGATACCAGAATAGAGACATCTCTAAACCTTCCATCTATATACAAAATAAAGAGTTTAATACTTTACAGTTAACACATGGTTAATCTAGCACTAAACAGCATACAGTCATGTATATTTTTTTTTTTAGTTTAGTGCGTTTATTGCTATTTTTGAAAGATATAGAATATAGTAAAAAGACATATATAAAAAAGCAAAGGGACAAACCAGATAGCCCGAAGCTAGAGAAAAGGCTGCCCAACTAAAAAGCTCTTCTCCACCGCAGAACCACCCCACGCAAGGACGGCAGGGACATGCAGTCTCCACCGGCCCTAAGCGACCCCCCACATGAGGGCAGCCAGACCATCCACGCGACAGGCAGCGGTGCCAGTCTCCACCTCCATTAGGTACTTGTTGTACAGGACAATTCCTGTGTTCAACAAGGACCTTTCACCTCGTTTGTTGTTGGCTTTCTTTGTTTTAAGGCTTTGTTGCTGTGTGTTGTGATGGCTTTTTGTCATCAGTGAAAATAAAAATTCTGGAGGAAATGTTTTAAGTAGTAGTTTTAAAGTGGTAAATTCAAAAAGCATTTTAATTGGCATGATTTTTAGGGTTTTAAAACGAGAGGTAACATGTTCTCTCGGTTTAATGTTTAAAATTACTCTAACAGTTGTCTTCTGGAGGACTGCGATGCGTTTAAGTGTGGTTTTATTCGCATGCCCCCAGAATTCAATTCCATATAAAAGATGGGGATAAAAAAAGGCATAATAAAGTTCCACCATTGTTTTTTGGTTAAAGAATGATTGTACAGCTTTCATCATTAATAAAATAAGCTTCAGTTTTCGATAAAGTAAAGCCAAATGTGGTTTGAAAGTAATGTTAGCATCGACGGTAATACCAAGAAATTTTGTTTCATTTTTAAATTCCAGAGGGGTATTATTCATTTTCACAGTGTACTGTGACCGTTTAAATTGTTTGTTTGGAGCTTTGAAAAGTACTTGGAAAGTTTTGGAGTAATTTAAAACCAGCTTGTTGGCTATGCACCAGTTTTCAATATTGACAATTTCTTTGTTTAAAATTTGCGGGTTGGTGGAGAAAATATTTGTATCATCAGCATAAAGTATATAATTGAGACAGGGGGCTGCTTTTAAAAGGTCATTGATATAGATAAGAAAAAGTAATGGCCCCATAATTGAGCCTTGTGGGACGCCGATAGTGATTTCCATACTATACCATAACACATATTACATTCCTGCACAGAATTATTAAATATTATCATGTACATTTATAGTGTCGATTGGTTAGTGATGTATGTATAGCACAATCTAAATTGTCTATACCAGGACTTACAATGCATACCAAGATGTCTACTGCATGTATTCAATATTCTTGTTCTAACTTACAGTGACGGTTGTAGATGACAATCTCATGTACACAGAAGTCTGCTGCTAGATCTACTCTCCACCACTGGTTAGGTGATTCATTGCTTGCAAAGTAGTTTTTCGCACCACTTACATCTACATCACCATCTACTGCTTTACTACAAACTGTGATGTCATCATACTCTGAACTACAGGATGTGTTCTTCCCTCTAGCTATATTTTCTACAGTAAAAGTCAAAACATAGATATGATACCATAATATTATATCAGACATTGACTTGGTGCTGGGATCTTAAAATTGGAATCCAATAGTTTTTCTGTCACAATAAAACAATTACAAGTTTTATTGATGTCTATGAAAGAATATATATTAGCATGGTGAGGTAATTTACATGTAGTCACACATCATAGAGTAGCAGTTCATAACTGGATGTTTTCATTTATGATTTGTATATGCATGACTGTAATATAGACCTTAACATGTATAGATACAGTGTAGATATAGTAGTGCTGGGCGGTTTTGATTTGCATGTGCATTCAGTTTTTTTGCTGATTTTTCTAAAAAACTGAATGAAACCGAAGTTGTCTTCTCACCCTCGGTTTAATTCAGTTTTTTTATTCATGAAAAAACACCGAACCGAACCGGAAATTAAATACTCAATATTGGAGTTGTCACACCCTGCTTTTAAGCTGTAATGGCGGCCATTTTTAATTTACTCTAATAAATTGCAATTATTAAATGCCAATCATCTATAATAATATGGAAGTATAACAACTGGAATTCAGTGAAACTAAAGTAAATCATCTCTGGGTGACAATGATGGCAGTAGCTAAGTATTTATTCAAAGGATGACATCGAATTATAAAGATTGAAAGGTGCATAACATAAATTCACGCGTTCGGCGTTTCAGCCATTACCGGAAATGGCCGCCATTTTTATTTTGTTCAATAATTTGCAATAATTAAATATTAATTATTTATAACAATATGCAAGTTTGACTACTAAAATCAAATGAAAACTACAGTGAACCCTTACTGGGTGACATTGATGGCTGCAGCTAAGTCTGTATTCCAAGGATGGCATCGAATTATAAGGATTAAAAGAAGCACTAAAATGGCAGCCATTTTCATTTAGATTAATACTTTACAATTATTAAATATTTATTATTTATAATAATATGCAATCGTAACTGCTATAAAGGAGTGAAACTGCAATAAATAACCACTGGGTGATAATATTATGGCTGCAGCTAAGTCTAAATTCCAAGGATGGCATCGAATTATAAGGATTGAAAGAAGCATAACATGAATTCACGTGTTTTCAACGCCAGCCATTATTGAAAGTGAGTGCGCAAAGAGGCCAGGCGCGGTTTGACTTTTAAAACCGAATAAAACCGCACCGCCGCATTCGATGTCGGTTCACATTTTAAATTTTGGCGGTTTTTGAACCGAATGAAAAAAAACCGAAAAAACTGAATGACACCGAAACACCGCCCAGCACTAAGATATAGCACAAACATAGCAGAATAACCTGTGCTTTTCTGTTTACTCAGTAAGTTGTGACAAACCATAGTTGGAAATTCCCAAAATTATGAGTCCTGTACATGACTGTATAAGCAGGTACATGTATATCTCTAGTTGTATAGACAATATCATTAGAAAATTTAGGCTCCTCTCAGAATAGAGTAACACAGGAGCTGTTATCTGCTTGTAGTCTAGCTGTTGAGGATTCCCAGTGTGGTCCTAGAATGTTCATATTATACCATGGGCATGTGCTGGTGCTGTATCCATACTGGTTGCATTACAATACAAGTAAACAGCCAAGTAATAATCGCAGAATTTATTGGTATAATATTGTTACAGTTTTCTGTTAGTACACCCAATGAGTTGCTAAGCTAAGCTAAGCTAAGGCAGTTGCTTAAATTTGTGCATTTAGCTAGGCAGGTAGAGAGATAGACAAACTGTGCAACCTGTGACATTACAACATTGGTGTATTGCATCTTACCTGCAACATATACTTCCACCTCAGTGATGATTAGACCTGCACTGTTAGTAGTATATAGAGCTACATGTCTAGCCTGTGGTACCTCATCTCTAGTAAACCCATAGGATAGTCTAGTATCATCGCTACTGTCTCTAGATATACCAGACTGTATCACAGTCCAGTGTGTACTCTCAGGGGGAGGAGCTTCTGTTACTTTAGACTCAGTTGATACCAGAATAGAGACGTCTTTAAATCTTCCATCTACAAGGAATAAGAATAATACTATAATGGTCAGGACAGTTGCTTACACGATGGACAACATACACACAACCCCCCAAAACATTACAACATTATACTCCTAAAATACTGATGCTAACTTATCACAAACATCGATGCTTGTATCACAGCCTATAGGTTGTTTGATTGAAAAGTATAGATGAGCACATATACTACCACTACTCTCACTTACCATGATAGTTGTAGATGACAATCTGTTGAATACAGTAGATATTCTTTAGATTTATTCTCCACCACTGGTTGGGTGCATCTTCACTTTTGAAGTAGTTATTACTACCTACATAACCATTTATTGTTTTGTAGCAACCTCTGTTTGCATCGAACCGTGAACTGCAGTATACTGCTTTTCCTTTGGCTATATTCTTTAGTTCTAAAATAACAGCATATGATATGGTAGAACTGGCATTGCTGTGATTATTAAATTAGATTCAAATCCTCACTCCTGATAATAGTACAAAATAAATAAATAGCAGATACTCAGTTTAGTTTGTGCCTTGCAAATTGGTATTTTACAGCTCATCTTTCAGTTTTTTCTTTGACTAATTATATGTATGTGAATTTACATGTAGTAGAGCAATTAAAACAGTGTATTGCAATGGACGACCCTTGTGGTCGTCATATTACTATATTATAATATAAAGCTGTAGTAGTATAGTCAGTGCACTTCTAGACAGACACGCACTCATTGACCCCTGTTTTCAACCAATCACAAGCCGGTATTTCCGATTTCAACCAATCACAGAAGAGCACAAAAATTTTGCACACGACCTTGCCAAGGTCACCCCAAAATCCCCCCTTCTGATTGGTCGAAAAAACATTTGCACACTTGACCCCGAACCCGGCCACGACCCCTTCCCTTCCTCCTTCCCACCCTCCTCCCCTCCCCCTCCCCCACCTCCCACTCCTCCCTCCTCCCCGCCACCGCCCTCGTCCCGTCCGCGCCACCGCCGTCGCCGCCGCCGCCACCGCCGCCCTCACCACCGCCGCCGCCGCCGCCACCACCACCGCCCTCACCACCGTCGCCGCCACCGCCGCCGCCGCCACCACCGCCACCACCACCACCGCCGCCACCACCACCACCGCCACCGCCGCCGCCGCCGCCACCACCACCACCACCGCCGCCGCCGCCGCCGCCGCCATCACCGTCATCACCGCCACCCCTCCTCCACCGCCGCCCACCCTCCCCACCCCGCAACCCCCACTCACCCGAACGACCAATCGTTTGAGGCGGTCAAGCCGCGTCCGCCCACGTTGCGTGCGGCGCCGACCGTACACGTGGAGGCGACGCCGGTGCCCCGTATCCACCGGGCCAAGCGACTAGGCAGCGGCCCGCCGCCCATTCCGAGTTCCACTGGGGTGGGACTATAATGTAATATATTAAATTGTTTAGCCTCCCTATAAAAATATATAGTAGTAGGGTGTGAGTTATTTTTTAGCTTGATAGCATTTTATACAATAAACACTTCACAATTGCTGCCAATTACTCCATTTAACACTAACCTTATGTTCTACTTGTTGACATCTCTGATCAGGCACTGACTAGTAGGTAGCTGTCTCTGTTTACTCTCACTCTGTTGACTAGAGGCTGATTGTTCATACTGCTAGAGTGAGAAACTTATACCTTAAATAGTAGTATTCAGTGGGCGGAGTCTAACCATTTCCCCACCCCGATGTGAATCCGAAGCCTCCCGATGTGAATCCGAAGCCTCCCGATGCACCCCGATGTGAATCCGAAGCCTCCCGATGCACCCCGATGTGAATCCGAAGCCTCCCGATGCACCCCGATGTGAATCCGAAGCCTCCCGATGCACCCCGATGTGAATCCGAAGCCTCCCGATGCATCCCGATGTGATTCCGAAGCTTCCCGATGCATCCCGATGTGATTCCGAAGCTTCCCGATGCATCCCGATGTGAATCCGAAGCTTCCCGATGCATCCCGATGTGATTCCGAAGCTTCCCGATGCATCCCGATGCATCCCGATGTGATTCCGAAGCTTCCCGATGCATCCCGATGTGTCAATTCACATCGGGATGCATCGGGATGCATCGGGAAGCTTCGGAATCACATCGGGATGCATCGGGAAGCTTCGGAATCACATCGGGATGCATCGGGAAGCTTCGGAATCACATCGGGATGCATCGGGAAGCTTCGGAATCACATCGGGATGCATCGGGAAGCTTCGGATTCACATCGGGATGCATCGGGAAGCTTCGGAATCACATCGGGATGCATCGGGAAGCTTCGGAATCACATCGGGATGCATCGGGAAGCTTCGGATTCACATCGGGATGCATCGGGAAGCTTCGGAATCACATCGGGATGCATCGGAAGGCTTCGGATTCACATCGGGATGCATCGGGAGGCTTCGGATTCACATCGGAAGGCTTCGGATTCACATCGGGTCACATTGGGATTGGATAAAAAAAAGGGAGGAGTCAAGAAATGAGCAGTTGTATAAAGGGAGAGTGGGATCACAGTCTCAGCATTCAAAGTTCACCACATCACTACTGTACAGCTACACTACTACAATAGTACATTATCAATGGATACTGACAACATAGTACAAAACCAAGAAGAGTTATTTGCGGGCTTAACGGACTCACAAATGGATGGAATTATTGAGGAAGAAGAGTGCAGTCAGAAGAGGAAAGAAGAGGTGGATGCGTTAAAAGAGGCACGGAAGAAGGGGAAAATAATAGGAGTGGGGAGTCCTGCCCGAAAGGATCTTTCTAACATGGTGGACTCTCCATCCTCCCCGGAGCGGGCCTCGGATAGGGGCGAGACCACAACAACCCATGGATGAGTATTATTCCAAGATAGAAAAGATGCAGCTTTCTTCAGTAGTATTGTTTTATTACGAGGTGGACTCTCCGTCCTCCCCGGAGCGGGCCTCGGATAGGGGCGAGACCACAACAACCCATGGATGAGTATTATTCCAAGATAGAAAAGATGCAGCTTTCTTCAGTAGTATTGTTTTATTACGAAGATAAATAGAGAAAAAATAAAAGAATCAAGAATCAAGCAGAAATCTAAAAAGCAAAGAAAAAAAAAAAAAGAATGCAGGTAAGATAAAAACTATTGGTCTCTTTTTTTTTTTTTTTTTAGTTATAGTAGTATAAAAACGAATTATAAGTAAGGTGAAGTATTTCTCTCTAGTCAAAGTGAAAAGGTGAAAAAAGCATAATATTGTTTACATGCGTTGTGAGTGGGAAAGTATTATTTCTTTTATTATAGTATAAACGTTGTAATAGAGCTCTTATAGAATGATCTCGAACTCTTCCTTCTACTCTGCTTAGCCGTGTAATTATTCCCTCCATACTCCACCCTCGAGCTCGAAGGAGACAGAACAAGATGCAGTAGTCTCCACACACGTTAGTACTCTCTTCTTGTAGACACTCTCCATTCCATACTATTGGTATTCCCCATTGTTGTAACATCTTACCCACATCAGGATAAATAGAAGGGGGGAGACCATAGGAGTCGAAATACTCTATTTCTTTTCCATTCGAAAAAACAGAGATCCAATGCTCGCCACTTTTCTCACTTGTTTGAGTGTTGAAAACAAAAGATCCAGATGGGGAGAAGGAGTCTAAGAAGTGATCCCTTGGCATAACCCCTCTAAAGGAGGTTGATGAGAGTTTATCATCAGATAGAATATTCGAGATTGAGAATGTATCCATTTTTTTTTTTTTTACATCATCCCGGCTACCATAGATACTTCGTGATTTGCATTCAAGTAGATAATGTCATCTTTTTCTTCGTATACAAACAGTCCAAGTGTATTTTGAGTTTGATTAGCAAATGCTAGATTAATAGATAGACTCCCATTTGATAACAAGTGAAAGTTGTCATCACACAAATCTCCTGAAATGTCAAAGGCGTAGAGAGCAGCGCAGGACTTGTATTTGCTAGGGGAGATCTCATTCCCTGTGTCAGCATCGGATGTATTTGTGACAGTGAACAAATTCATGAATTCACGAGCAAACTTTCCACTTGCAAAATTTGGTTCATATCTTCGGGTCACCGGTGTTCCATCAATTAGTAATTCTAATGAACTTAGATTGTTATGTCCAAATTTGAAGGGATTTTGCTTATACGTTCCACTCTTTGCAGTATGGTTGACTAGTCCGACAAAGACTCTGTTTGGCTTCTGTCCCGCTTGATCAAAGTTTACTCTCACTGACTGGTGTCCAGCAGGGATGACATGGAAATGAGTTTTTATTCGGTCAATTGGTAGTTTTATAGACTCTTGTTGCACAACCCAAACATCCATTTGTGCTTTTTGTAAGGCCGGATTGGCTTGTACACGTCGAATCCACAATTCTGTCTTAGTTATAGAAATCTTCGCCCCTCCTGCAGGGTTGTCTGTTTCTGCTAAGAGGGCCATTTGTGGAATAGCACGTTGTAGAGTAAGGCGAGAGCGAACTCCTGGTGGAATAAGTCTTCCTTGAGAAAACATACTCAACCTAGGTCTCCCATAGAAGCTCATCTCTTTACTTGTGGCTATAAGTTTCTTTCTTTTTTCAACCACTTCGGGAGGTATACCATCATAGTCTTCTCCAGTTCCTTCATCCTCCATCCACCCACTCCCAACTTTCATATATGTGCTCTTAGCATCTTTACCATAGTTTAGGAGATTCTCGACATAAGCTCTATGTCCATAGTTTGGTTCATACTCAACATCTTGCCCGGCCAGTTGAACAGTGGCAGAAGAAAAGAGACTGTGCATAAAATTGTCCCCTGGAACAACCTTTAGTTGTTCTTCCGCAGGTAGTACGCTTCCATCAGCCTTGCTCACCTTTACTGTGGTGTGTAAGTAAGACCTTGATAGATCTGTGTAGAGTTCGTCTGCGGGCGGGATGTTAAATTCAATAGTGCCATCAGGGGAGTCCGTAACAGGAGCCAAAGGTACCCACTCACCTCTGAGCACGCTAGTATGAGTTGGCGGAGTGGCAAATAAGTCAAAACTGGAGTCAACCGTGTCTGGAGAGTCTTCAGAAACCTTGGAGAGAGAGATGGCTCGATGTGTGACGGACATGTTCGATAGTGTGAGAGTTGTTCCATCTAGTACTTGCTCCTACAGTCGCTTGTCTAAGAGTGGGGAGTGGTGAGTCTAGGTGTGGATTATATATTTATCTTTCATTTAGTCAAAAACTGTTTTTCTTCCTTTACGCTTTTTCTTTGTAGACTTTTGACTAACTCGTGCACGTTTGGCAGGTGGTTCACGTAATTCATCTTCTACATCACCTAGAAGATCCCCACCAGCTTCACGAAAACGTTTTGCTGCAGAGGATTTGAAGTTCTCTCCCTTGATTACATCTCCCAGAACCGAAGCTCCAGTAGTCAATAGCTTTTTCCCAATAGTTTTGGCACCATTCTTTAGCATGGGAAGGACCCCTCGGGCCAGTCCAGAAAAGAGTGAGCCGATCCCATTACCCGTCATAATAGGTTTTCCCCTGTACACACTCATTCCCTCTCCCACCTGGTTTGCATAATAGTCTTCATACATCTCACCTGACTCATCAGGAAAATATGGAACTATGCGAGGGGCCATGTTATTTCTCTCCACGCGGTCTGAAACGAACCGTCAGCACAACCTTTCCACTGCGAAATGAGACCCTTTCTCCATCATCACGTCTTATATCTACCTCGATGAGGTCTGTGCTTGTATTAGACACTGGAGAGTATTGAACATTCGAAAACTCAAAGAAAACGGTGCTATTTCTTTCACTCTCTGTTATAGGAACTGTGCGAAGTAGGGGGACTAGACTATCTCCAACATGTCTTGGTGAGACTACGGAGGAGTAGACATAGAGGGATGTGAAACCAGCATTGATGTCTGGAGGGTTTTGACTCCTGTTGATTTCCGCAGCATATTCTACATCAGGTTCGAATCCCAACACCCACGCAACATCACGTGACATCATGACAGAGTGTTCCTGTTCTCTCAACATGAGGAAAGTTTCATTCCGTAGACTATCATAGTAAAAGCTCACTACTTTTTCTAAGTCGTAGTTTATTAGTATTCTATTGATCTCACTCAAAAGTTCACCCATGGAAGCATACCTTCCACTCCTGATTTCACATTTTCGTTTGACTCCATCTTTTGTATTCGTAACCACTACATAGCCATCTTCCACATTTCTCCAGGATGCAGGGTACTGAATGTCAAGTAACCCAACCTCCCACTGTGATGAGTGAAGCTTCAATGTCTTGGCTAGCTTCGTAATGAAGTGAGCATTGGTGTTTGTGTCACTCCCACCGATGCGTACATTTGAGGTAAGTGTGACATTGAAGGCCATCTTTGAGAGTGAGCAAAACTGAACTTACATATCGAATTTATACTACCTTTGGTCTTACACAAACTGACTAGAATCTATCCAACTATTAAATGAAGAGGGATAACCACTCCATTTCACGAAACTCTCTTCTTTTCCTCTCCTTCTCCGTTTACGTATGACTTTCTCAACTCTAAAGATTTCAGGTAGGTTAACATGTTGCAATTCTTGTGCATAGAATGTTCCATCTACTCCTTCTTTGTTTAGGTCTTCCAGTGTATAGACAGGAGGTGAGGTATGTGCCTTGACTGCTTTTATGGTGAATATCTCGGTTGACCAGTTTGGTGTGAACCCTCGCTCAAAGCTACTACGAGCCATCGAAATCCGAACATGATCACCTGGTGAGTATTTTACTCTTGTTTTCTTTAACCATCGTTTAGGTGAGAACTCATTTAACCGAACCCAAACCTCTTCTTGATTATCGTAATCAACCTCAATAGGTTTCATTCCAATTGACCTATTAAAACTGTTGTTATATCCTTGGACTAGGTCTTCTACATCTTCTAAGTAGCGTCCATCCCCTCTATAAGTGAGTAGACGATGAATTTTCCCTCTCAATGTTCTATTAAAGCGTTCAACAAGAGCAGCCTTGATGATCTCATTCTCAGAGGTGAAATGGCTAACTCCATACTTCTTTAGCACTTCACTCACCCTTCTGTTTAGGAACTCCTTACCTTTATCAGTTTGTATTTGTCTAAAGCTTTCATTTTCGAATAGAGAGATGAGTGCATTGGACACTTCCAGACCAGACTTGGAATGAAGAGGAAAGACCCATGCTTTCCGTGAGAAGGCATCTATGCAGGTGAGCAAAAATGTTACTCCATCATTTGAGTCCTTGTGCGCACGCACATCCACGAGATCTGCCTGGAGTTGTTCACCAATCCCACTCACAAACGTTTTTCTCCTTGTAAACTTCATTCTAATCGGGCGATGAAGAGTGTATGCGTCTTGACTTCTCAACCACTTCTCAACATCATTCTCATTAATACCAGGAGGAGAAGCTAAAACTAACTTTCTCTTTCCTCCAAAAGATGGTGGTTGAGGAGGGGAGAAGTAAATATCACGTAGACCTTCATCTATATCATCCATCTTTCTGTTTTACTATTGCTTGCAAGAGGGGTTTTAGGAAGCTTTCGCCTAGACCTAGTTTTGATAGGACTTCTATTTTCACCCTTCCCACTCCAACGTGCGCCAGCTTCTGACCTCTCTGGTTTTGTTTCTCTCCTATATGGGTGTGGTAGTGGTGACCTTGAGCCACTTCGCCTCTTTTCATCATCTCTTTTTTTCTCTCGCCCTCGCTCTTGTGCTTCTTCTTCTCTTTGTCTCCATGTATGCATTTCATTAAACCTAGTGTTAATTCCCTCTAATGTATTATACAACTCCTGCTGCGGATGGCGTGATCTCTCCAACTCTTTTAGGAACTTATTCATTTTATGAGCATGTTGCTCTAGCTGAGAGTAGATGTCTGTATCAGAGTTTTTGAGGTTAGATATTACATCTTTTCTGCTTTTTTCTGCCAGGAGTAGATCCCCATTTGTAGAGAGTGAGGGTAGATGCTCTCCTTCTTTTTTGTTGTTTCTACTATTCATTGATTCATATGTATGTTTATCCATAAGAAGATACTTTTTAGAAAACTTGAGACTCATTTCACCTTCGTCCACCGCCTAATCCACCAAGCACACCTCCGAGTAAACTTGCCAATGGCTTCAAAAGAAGACCTAAAAATCCGCCACGTTGTAGGATTAACTTTTTCTGCCTCACACTAGTACGAGAGTTGGTGAGATCCTCAATGGCCCTTCTATGTCGACGTAGAGAGTTCAACTGAGCGGTAGTTAGATGAACATTACCTAATAATACATTTCTAGCACACTCAACAAGAGCGAGTATAAGGTCTTTGTTAGCCTCAGCAATGGTTGAATCTCTGATGGTTGCAGATGCTTTCGTCAGTGCATATATACTCAAGGCATTCCTCCTCAACCTTGGAGAATACTCGGGTGAATTAATGTATCTCATGCTTGATGATGGATGCGCTCTCTTCGAGTCCAAGACAGTTTATGGAGAGAGTAGAGATGTGAATGCTACTTATATTCCAGGGTATTCGGGATATATACAGTCATGGGAGAGTGCTCAGAAGCAAAATTACCGATCAGTCTAGCCCACTCCGGGGTTTCCTGGCGAAGATTCAAGAATAGAAAAGAGTGTGGCTTACGTGTAGCATCACTAAAAGCTTCTTGAACAGCTCTTGTACTCTGAGGAAAAGCCTGCTTTGCAAGATTGGTAACAGACATTCCGTCTCTGGGGTTCTTGAACAAGAAAAAGTACTGCGAGTTTATTGACACTGTTCTATTATCTTTCGGGAAAAGGTTCTGTAGTAAGAAAAAGACGCTTATGTTCAGGTGGTGACTGAACTTTGTAAAGATTGCATTAGTAGTCTCTTTCCCCCCGACTTCACCCATCAAGTCATCAATGATGAGCCAGCGATTCTTCCCATCACGCTCTATATCCATTTCTACATCAATGAGTCCTGAATGAAACCTTACTTTATCCTTGTAATCCTCAAAGCGGCGTTGCCAAACTCCATAGCAGTAAATGATTTCAACAGGAGTGGGTGAAGCAATTTCATCAACTCTCCTAATAAGACTAAATAGTAGTTCCGTTTTTCCACTCCCTGTTGGACCACAGACTAGAGCTGTGAAGGGACTCTGCAAGCGAAGATCGATTTCTTGGTGTGGACGCATGCTGATCCAGTTGAGTAGCTAATAGAGTTGTGTTTGTTTTTAAAAAGTGTCCTTGCTTAAGTACTCCTTTGTCTTTGCCATTGGGTGGTTCCCTATCACTTAGATATGTGTAAACTGATGGTGATAAAGATGAGCAAGAAAGTATAAATAGTATTATGATTATGTAGAATGTGAACTTCTTTCTTTTGTTGCTTCTCTCTCCTATTTGCTCCCTTCCCTCTTCAGCAGAGATAGCTACTACTTCATCTAAGAGACCATCAGCCACATCTTCATAATTCTCATTTCTACATACTACCTCTTGCTTTGACATCTTGCCCTTGTTTGAGAGAACGATTGGAATCTATACACTTTTATTCATCATTACTTTCTCCTGTTGGAACCCACTGTGGCAGTTTACTATCTTCCCCTTCTGCTTTTGCATCATTATCATCTAGTTTGTTAGCCAGGTGGGGAATTATGTGATCAATAATTGATACACTATCCATTTTTTCTTCTTCTTCTTCTTTTTGCAAACGCTCGATTTCCATCATTAACCTCTCTTTTTCCATTCTTTCCTCTGTTAACTTTTTTTCTAAGAAGGCAATGCGATTTGTTCTTCTCTCTTTTCTTGCATCAATTCTCTGTTGCATCTCTAGTGCTTCTTTCCACCCCAGTGCTCCTGCCAATTCCACTTTCTTTAGTGCCAATTCTTGTTCTATCTTTCTAATCTCTTGTTCCCTTTTGTCACACATTTCAACCTCTTCTTTAGTTTCTACATGAGTTTGCTCTTCTATCATAATCTGCTTATTCTCTCCTGTAGAAGTCTCTCTCACTTCCACCCTAGCTTCTCCTGGTGAAGGGCTTCTTATCTCCTCTAACCCGTTTTTGGATGAATCTAGTTCTCCAATGTCACACATTTCAACCTCTTCTATCATAACCTGGTTAGTCTCTCCTGTAGAAGTCTCTCTCACCTCTAATCTAGCATCTCCTGGTGAAGGACTTCTTATCACCTCTAACCCATTTTTGGATGGATCTAGTTCTCCAAACAATCGCCCTGCATATAGCGTATTACCTCTACTAAGAATTAAACCAGGGATGCTTTCTTCATTGTAACTCCTCTTCGCTCGCGATTTCTCCTTCCCATCCTCAAAGCGACATCTTCTTGCCCCATCCTTTAATATGTTCAATACTCTATGATAGAGTTCATTCTTTGAACCTTCCCCACCAGGTTCATTATCCAGATATAGTAAGAAGTGAGTGTTAAAAGTGGCCTCCGCTCCCACACCAGTTTCATCCCAGTTTCTATCTTCAATAATCTTCTCAACCTCCACTCTACACCAGGTTGACAACTCTGCATTCCTAAGAAGGAGTAAGGGAGAAGAAACGGATGCGTTTTTTGTTTCTACCATAGATGAAAATCTTGACCTAGCTCCTGTTAAGTCTTCATAACAAAGTGCCATTTTCCTCAACTTTTCCTCTCCTATCTTAAAAGGGATATTCATAGAGAGTGAAAGTGTTCTAAAATAGATGGCAAGCTCTACCACTAAGGAATTATGAGCGAGTCTGTCAACCCAATACCACATCCATGGACTATTCGTTTCTTCGATATTACTTTTGATCATATAATCCCATACAGACTTCGGGAGGACTTCCTTTAAAAGTACATATCTCCCCGCTGCTCCTTTGGTGAGAAAAGACATGTTTGCTATGACTAAGTCTTCTTTGTATTAATACTATCATCAGTCAAACTTATCTTTTATAGTCCCACCCCAGTGGAACTCGGAATGGGCGGCGGGCCGCTGCCTAGTCGCTTGGCCCGGTGGATACGGGGCACCGGCGTCGCCTCCACGTGTACGGTCGGCGCCGCACGCAACGTGGGCGGACGCGGCTTGACCGCCTCAAACGATTGGTCGTTCGGGTGAGTGGGGGTTGCGGGGTGGGGAGGGTGGGCGGCGGTGGAGGAGGGGTGGCGGTGATGACGGTGATGGCGGCGGCGGCGGCGGCGGCGGTGGTGGTGGTGGTGGCGGCGGCGGCGGCGGTGGCGGTGGTGGTGGTGGCGGCGGTGGTGGTGGTGGCGGTGGTGGCGGCGGCGGCGGTGGCGGCGACGGTGGTGAGGGCGGTGGTGGTGGCGGCGGCGGCGGCGGTGGTGAGGGCGGCGGTGGCGGCGGCGGCGACGGCGGTGGCGCGGACGGGACGAGGGCGGTGGCGGGGAGGAGGGAGGAGTGGGAGGTGGGGGAGGGGGAGGGGAGGAGGGTGGGAAGGAGGAAGGGAAGGGGTCGTGGCCGGGTTCGGGGTCAAGTGTGCAAATGTTTTTTCGACCAATCAGAAGGGGGGATTTTGGGGTGACCTTGGCAAGGTCGTGTGCAAAATTTTTGTGCTCTTCTGTGATTGGTTGAAATCGGAAATACCGGCTTGTGATTGGTTGAAAACAGGGGTCAATGAGTGCGTGTCTGTCTAGAAGTGCACTGACTATACTACTAGCTGTTTTGTATTATTAACGTCTGTACTGGTCACTGGGGGTTGACTTGAGAACGAAGGAGTTTGACAGGATAGGATATTATATTAACTTGATTTCAATCCTCTAAACCTACTAAACTGGTGAAAACTGTAATAAAACTGTATAACAATAAATGATAGCTAAATATAGAATAATAGCATGCAGTAAGCTATAATATTCACTTGTATTAAAATGACCACAAATATGTACTCAAAAGCTATTAATTGCTCAGGTATGAACATTGACAGCAATCAAACCACAGTATTTGGCATCGTGACAAAGTAATAATATTATTGGATAAATTACCTCTTTCGAGTCTCCCAGTAGCAGTAATATAATATAAATTTCTAGTAGTAAATATCTGCTCCAAAATATAGCAGATCTTGATGTTTATACACCCATAGTAACATTGGGCCTTTTGATTTCCATATTTCAGAGGTATACTTATATAAGAGTAAAATAGATAAAAATAGCAATAATTGATGTTATATTGTGACATCATTAGCTGGGTATGTATGTACTTGCAGTCACATTGAGTCAGCACTGAATCATCTTTAGGCAGCATATTATGATAAAAATAACAATTAGGGTAAAACTGGTTCTATCTAGCATAATGAATAATACAGGATGTTTGTAAATGTAAAACTGTAAATAAAAATACATCCTGGTATAAAGTAGTAAACAAAACTGTATGTCAGCAAATATGAATCACATGTTGGCCATTTACAACGTCTTTATTTTATATATAAGCAATATTACAGTAATGTTGTTTGTACATATTATATTTATATCATAGAGGACGACTCTTAGCATGGGTTGGTCATTTCTTTAACGGAATAGTAGTAGTCGTCAAAACGCTTTCTTTCTTCTCTTTTCCTATAAAAAAGATTAGAATACTGTCATGCAGTGCAGTGGCATTTATACTTTCAAGCTGTGAGGATCATTTAAATAATTATACTTATGCTTTATACTTACATTTTTGGAGTTGGTGCAATAACTGCAAGCTTGAGGCCGTTGAGGCACATGGACTGCTGAGGCTAGGTAGCCAGTCTGCTTGATAAGTCTTCTGGCTGGTGTACAAACCTTGGGCCACAACCACAATAGTATTATGTTAATCCCTTCAGTGGTAGATTTACCAGGTTTGTTGTGATGATACAATATTGAGTATGTGGTTAGAATGGTAACATATCTGATCCAGTAGCTACCACTGTTACCACTGGCACAACAACACTGGGAGGTATAATTGTTGTGGATATGATATAGGGCCATAGCCTCGGGGTACAGGACAGTCAGATACTCTCATGATACACTCTGTGTATCAGAAATACTTACTGTCTATTATACAATTGTGCTTACAATACTTCTCCTGCTACATGTATACATCATAATATTATGTTACATGTACATGATTGTTTTTTGTTTTTGTTTTTGTTTTTGTTACTGTCGAGCCACTTGGCCATCCTATTTAACGGACCTCAGAAGTTCGAAACTTGTATGAGCGACAGGAGCTGGGTTCTGAGTGGAAGAGCTCACCTTCCACAACAGGAGTGCATGGTCAGTGACCACTACATCAACCTGCCACCCCAATGTGGTCACATACCCCGCCAGAATCTGGCTTCTCTTTGCGAATCAGGATAGAGGTGGATCTTTAACGTGCGTGTTTTTGATGTAGACACTACACGGGACCTCCTGTATTTTTTATACGCCCCGATCCGAACAGGCGCAGCTAGGGTGAAAGGCTTGTATACATAATTTTGTTATATTGCTAAATAATATTATACTGTGTTATTATTAGCAATATAACTGAATTATTGTGTGATAATTATATCATAGTAGTAGTACTACTGCTTGTGACAATATCAGGCAAGCAATAGTTTTATGTATTAGATATCATTTTTTATTTAGTGATTTATTGACTTGCTGCGGTTGTTTGCAGACACTTATTTTGATGTGCCGCTACTACCCTCCCCTGTCTGAGGACCATACAGAACAGAGAGACAAGACAACAAAATCCTTAACAATAATACACTACTATAATTATATGTAATGCTCATGTTCAACATTATATTACCACCTGTACAAGTACCATAGATGGTTGATGGTATCATAATGAGAGTATCACTTATACAGTGTATAATATAAGCTAGTAGTTGGATCGGATGTAAAGGGAAATTAAAAACATACAAACATATTGATACAAATTAACTAACTATAGTAACACATTGTGTGGTAACATACCTGGTACTCCCTGTCCAGTAGCTACCACTACTACCAACAGTATGATTGGTAGATAGTAATACAGTGTCATCTTTATATAATATAACTTACTAGATGTACGTGTACTGTAGATGGTTGTAGTATCAGTCATATAAATACAAGCCAGTACAGTTGAAGTGAATGTACAGAGAAGTTAAAATTACTACCATAATATAGCCTGTGGTTTAGCTATTACACAACTGGCAGTTTATACTAATAGAAACACAAGCATAATTTAAGGAACACGGTATATGGTGCACTCCTTTCTCTTCAGTGAAATAATTGCGCCTGAATGAATTTGAATCGACTTGGATTAAACAAACTTCCCTGTTGATTGTCTACTGAGACTAATATTTACACTGTTAACACACTAAATAGAAGTATTAGACAGGGTAGGTGTAACCAGGGAGGTTATAATATGGGGTGTGCAGTCTGGGTGGGGGGGGGACAAAAATAATGTGAGTTATGTACATGTACATGACTGTATATTCACTGGCTTTCGATGCTTCGCACTACTACGAAGCCAGATTTCGTTCGAAGTTATCCACTCCATTCGACGTGTGAGCATGTCCATGCTTCGCAGTACATGCAGTAGACACCGGAGTTGTCTGTTCAATAGCATTATCCACTTCGTAGTCAAGTTTTATTTTGTTTTGTAGTTGTCTACTCCTACTGTATGTTGCTTATAAACATTTTACATGTGCATGTTATTGATAAATGATAAGTAAATATTATATTTCAGATCAAGTAATTTTGTTTATATTAGATCATAATCAATATAATGCACACATCTGAATTAAAATAACACAATTAAGCATTGATATTTTATAATATCACAAACAAGAGGTAAGTTATTAGCAATAATCTAAAATAATTTTCCTTGATTAGTTTGGAAGTTAGCTTTCCTTGATCTGTGATGGTGAGGAAACTGTAGGGCAGGCTGCAGCTTGTTTGAAGGCTATTTTGCCAGCTTACATAAACTTGGCTAGCCCACAACTAAACCACCCCAGTGGTCTTTCCACCTCTACACCAGCAGGAAGAAGAATATTATCACTTTCACAAAATCATGAAATATTCATAGATGTAAAGAAGAAGCAGACATAGAAATAAGGAAAAGGAAACTAAACACTTCAACACTCCAACGGAAACGAGCACTTGCAGTCAACCTTTTGAACCCACGATAGATTCTTTCCCACAAACCCTGCGAACCGCTTCGAATGAACCATTCCATACTTCGAAGCGATGACTCGCTTCGCGTGGCTTCGTAGCGGTCATTCGAAGCAAAAAATCATATGAAGTCATTCGCAGTATCCCATTCCATGCTTCGCAGGGACAGACAATTCGAAGTACTTCGAAGCATCGAAAGCCAGTGACTGTGAAGAAATAGAATAAATTATTGCATTTTGTAAGCACTGCCTATACTGACACCGTTGGGTAGAAGCAAACTAACTTGTACTAAATTTGCCTTGCTTCTCATAATAATACTTTTCTGGGTAGGCCTATTATATTCTGTACACAAAATAGAGCAATAAAACTTTATTCCCTTGGATTTATCCTATCTCAATCTAAGAGGGCATAATTTCCATTATACTGGACATACAGTGGTCTCCTCCCAAATGAGTGAATTATTACAACCATATTAACCAAACAAAAGTAGGCTTACATCTATATCAGTATTTATATAATATTTTCAAACACAAAGTTATGTTGTTATGTGTTCACATGTAAGTATAATCATATCTCAGTAAATCTAATGAACTGTCTAGATGTGAGAATAGATATGACTTCATACAATGGACTTTTTGTGAAACTAAATGCTATTAAAGTTCAGCATCCTGATCATTGAATATACTCGCCTCAGCCTATTAACTAGGAAGTACAGTGTGTTGATGTAAGTCAATCAGATTAGGCCTACATGTAGATAGACTGTGTATTACTACACACACTTACAAGATATCCATTACTAGGTTAAAGATATGGCTGGCTCTGTACTATTATGTGACAGATCACACAGACCTCTAATACTTCTACTGATAATGAGCTTGCTCTCCAGCAGTCAAACAGGTAAGTACACCATCAGCTCTCAGATAGAATATTTAAATTGTCACATTCCATTAAGGTTTGCTGACAGCGTGTCCATCTTCATGACTCTAACTAAGTGTACATACATGTAGGTCCTACAGTAAGTTCCCTAACTGGTCAATCACCTAACTGGTCAATCACCTAACTAGGTCAATCACCTAACTAGGTCACTTGAATGACTCACAGTATTCCTACTTCACACAGTAAGTATCAGTATAAGTCAGTAATGCATCATCATTCAGAATAGTCACCTAAGAATAAATGTATGTACATAAACTATACAGTCAGTGTCAGAGAGTATACAGCATAGACATGAGACATCTAATACAGTTACATGTGTAGCTATTCATATCAATTGGTCTATAAACTGCTAGTGAACTGACAATGGTATAACAATGTCCCGTAAAACTTCTGACAGTAAAAACACAAAGCCCTACTAACAATTGTCAGTTGAATATCTTGGAGGCTACTTTGACCAGCATCATGAGAAAATAACAATATATTTTCAAATTTGTTCACCTGACCTCCCTGAAGTATATGACAATGAAATTATTGCCCGTAGTCTTGAAACTTTCTTTGCAGTTGCGATTTGAAAATTACTCCCTATGTAATATAGGAGGCAGTTTATTTATCTGCAGTTTTCATGAAGAGCCCAGGCTGTAAAATTGCACCTGAACTCCTCATTCCTGAGTATATATGTATATAATTATACACCATGTAGATATTAATATTATGTTAATTATGTGTAATGGAGAATCCTTCAAGTGTAGCTGGAGCAAGTGTACGTAGAATAGCATTCACTGTGTGCATTTGGTTTGATTGCTAGAATCGTCAGATATAGCCAGAGGTAAGCCTACATCCAGTAAGACAGTCTATCTACCATATCAAAGCTGGAGAGCAGTCGATGGGGACACTACTAAGCACAACTATTTCCGGAGCCTAAGTTTTCCTGACCAATGGTGGAGAGTAGACCTCGGTCATCTCTATTACATTCAGTTGATAAGGACCCAGACATACTTCCGTGAGTCTGCCAACTGTCTGTTTCATTTGATTCAGTGTTTTTATGTTTGTTAGAAAGAGAATAACACAGACTTTATATACCTATGCAGTGGTTTTACAAAATTGCGCTCAACGGGCACATTTTGCAGAAATCACCTGCTTTCAGTATCTGGCATACCAAAGCGCATTTTAGCCTATTATATTGTGTATTAGCCTAATATAATTATGGTGTGTTAGCCTATTATATGGTGTATTAACCTATTATATTGTGTAATTCTACACAAGTCAGGGTTTGTTTTAGTTTCCTACTTTGTGGATGTCTCGATTCTGGTGTCGCCACTATTGAACCCTGAAGATCCCCATCCAGACAGCCCAGACTGGACAGTGGTTCTGTCAGAAGGGACAGTGATAGATTATAAGTTCTTAGCATTTGACCCAATAACGGATGGACTTGATCACCCGAAAGCTAAGCACATTGCACTCTTCAGTCCTTACAGAAATGGACTAGTGGTTAATGAAGTAGAAGTCAGTGGATACAGGGTAGCAGGTAACTAGCAGACACTCAAACATGTCATAAAGCAGTAAATAGTATAATTAATCTATTCTGAAGAATATCATTGGAACTTTTATTTTCAAGTCATAAAAATTTATTTTCGTCTTTCTTAAGTTCTAAGATATATAATAAATTAAAACTATGTCTTGTGGTAAAATACTAAAATTAACGGCTCAATAATGTAATGCCAAAGGGGCGCAATTCAATTTCAAGCCAAAATATCCACTTCCTCCAAACATTAGCCAATCAGATGTCACTGGTTGTCAAAAACATCTATGCCTGCAGACTTGGTAAAAAATAGTTTTGATCGCTCATTTGAAAACGGCGACAGTCAAACTACCGGTGGTTTTGCTGGAATTGGTACAGTATGGGCTGATCTTAATAGCTCCACTGAGCTTCTATTAATTTCCAGAATTCTACCAACATATACATATATTTCATGCTACAACAATTGTCTACCCTGTTCCAAACTACCGTTAGTTAATGCTATTATGGGACATTGTCCGCATTTTATGTAAATTCTATTGAGGGATAATCATTTTGTAGGAGAAGTCTCAAATACATTTTCGGCAATAACTACTACTACACCAATACCAACCACTACTACACAAGTACCAACCACTACTACAGAAGTACCAGCCACTATTACGCAAATACCAACTACTACTACACCAATACCAACTACTACTACACAAGCACCGACTACTATTACACCAATACCAACCACTACTGCGCAAATACCAACCACTACTACACAAATACCAACTACTACTACACAAATACCTACTACTACTACGCAAGTACCAACCACTACTACGCAAGTACCAACCACTACTACACAAATACCAACTACTACTACACAAATACACACAACTTCTACACAAATACCAGCTACTGCTACACAAATACCAACTACTACTACAGAAGTACCAACCACTACTACGCAAGTACCAACTACTACTACACAAATACCCACAACTTCTACACAAATACCAACTACAACTACACAAATTCCTACAAAATCGACCGCAAAGCCTACTAAACCTTCTGTATTCATCTCCCAGACCAATAGCTCCTGTGTGAATCTGTCATGGGCTCAATGGGAAGACTGGCACATCTCACATTATGAGGTATTGAGTTACTACTAGATACTAACCAGTAGATAAGTCTATTAAGGTTAGTGTTAAATAACCAGCACAACTATGACTGCTCTTTTTTTATGAATGCCAAAAGAGTTTACACACAATAAGAAGTGATACATTGTAGTATTCCACATTGATGCTTTTGAGGACATCGGCACATTATAGCCCTGGAGGTACTTTAGCCACACTAATATCTATGTTACATGTTACAGTACAGCTGCACTAATGATCAAACTGGACAGGTAGAAGCTGCATCACTACGTACACTCATATGTGGATACCTGCCATATACACTGGTACGCTGTGATGTCATCGCATGGCAAGGTGGTGGTTTGATAACAACAAACTCCATTGTTCATCGAACCAACTGTTCAGGTGAGCACTACTTCCTATTAAATTAGCTGAGAAAGTAATATTTATGCCCCTCCAGCTAGTCTGTTTAAACTAAGTGTGTGTGATACAAGACATCTGCAACTGTCACTGGGAGTGACAATATTACCTGTGATTAGCTTCCCCTGAATATTCCAGTATACTCACCTGGCCAATCAAACTGTACAGATTACAAAATAGAGACTCCACTTTTATCTTAAGCTATTAGGTACAACACTGCACACAGTTTCCGATGAACTAAGATTCATGTTTGTGATTGGAGAAATCAGAGCAGGATTTTCCTAAAAATAACAAAAGAATAGAACTTCTCTCGTCTTGTTTGTAATATACTAATATTACTGGGCAACCTTGCACTTACATGTAGTTAAATTTTACTGCTGGCTTGCTTCCAAAAGACACGGCCTAGGAGGATGCACACCTGTAATGAATTGCGAATATACCCTACGCTGTCTCTTCTTTATAGAGCCACATCTACCTGCAGACATATCACACTTCCTCAGCCAAGAGACATACTCGGATGATGTCACGGGGGATAAAATGTACAAAATCAAACTGGACATTTCTCAAATGGTGTGTTGCCGTCAAATTCCATTCAAATTCAGTTTTTCTGTCTAAAATATAATATTAGATGGATATAATATTTTTTGCTAAGAAATGAACAGACCAAGATTGCTTACCACAACTTAATTGGTGCTTGTGTTCAGTGTTGTGATACTTCTCTTCTAGGATTACACTTGAAGATACATTCACTGATTGAGATATTCTTGTACATTGTATGGCCAGTTAGACTATAACTGGACAATTTGCCTACAGAAATGATAAACATTACTTACACAAACATATTGTACTAAAGATTTACTTTATATTTCTACAGAATATAACCCTGAATTGTGAAAGCTTACAGTTTCTGGGATACAAACTCTCAACAGACCAACTCTATATAGAGAACAGTGAATACATGTACAATCTGGCAGCAGGAGCTCACTACATTCTCAATATCAAAGCTGTAAATAATGAAGGTTTAGTAGCATCAAAAAATCTGAGCATTCTGACCGAAGAGTTAGGTAAGTATTTAACTGTCATACCACATGTGATACAGAAGAGCTAACTAAGTGTACTATGTGTTTATATTGTGATACAGAAGAGCTAGCTAAGTGTGTATATTGTATTTAACTGGGTGCTATAGTGTACTACGTGTTTATACATTACAATCATGTAGTGTGATGCAAAAAAGCTAATCAGTTGGAACTTGCGCTGACTCCAGTGATGATTATAACCTGTCTGTTTCAGCTCCTGCTGGTTCCCCATTACTAGATCTCAAGTTCAATGGGAGTTGTGCCACATTAACTCTATCACCTGTCAGCAAACCAAATGGAATAATAACTCACTACCAAGTACGTTACTAGACAATACTATTATAATATTGCCCAGTGTGTTATTAGCTCTCCTTTTGTTCAATAAATAACATTTTCTTCAAAATAAGGAATAGTAGAGTTACAGCCATTTCAGACTGCCGTTTATATTAACTATAGAGACCAGCGCCGACGCCAACCACAACGTGGTTAACTATTACTATACTATTTAGCTGGTACGTGTTAGTTAGCGTCGGGGTTTAAAGTTCAACTTGTTGAACTCATTGACCCCTACCACTCACTGTAGCATGTAACTATATAATATAGTTATGGTTAGCGCTGCTGCTAGCAGTTAGTATAAACGGCAGTCTAAAAGGGCTTTGAACGACCTTTGAATGTTGCTGACGACAATGTTAAATGTGAAAAGTTAGGCTAGGCGAATGATGACGTGTGTAATGTAAACTGTCTGATGATTCAGTATGAATGTGGCTACACTCGTGACACACATAAGACAACCACAGCTGGAGAGACAGCACAGGACCACGTAGTCGTATGTGGCTTACCTTCTGCGACCAAGTTCAAGTGTTCAGCTACAGCCTTCAATTCAGCAGGAGAAAGTCAGTCAGCCTCTTCATCAGGGTTCACATCACCTAAGAGTGAGTCATTCTGCTGTCATATCTAAGATAGCCTTTAGATGGTTCTACAATGGAAGGCTATGATATCATTATAAGAGTTCACATGTAATGTTATCTTAATTAATCTAAAGTATGACGTAGAGCAGGCTGCACATTACACAGAAAGCACACAACTGCAGCGACTTCTACTAAAGTATATGAATTTAGACACTTGAACATGCTGGACTGGCTGAAAAGGAGATTCTGTAAAAGCACTTCAAATGTTGTCAAAGTCCCCACGAGTGAATGCCTAGGTTCCCAAGAGTGATTGCCTAGATTCCCAAGAGTGATTGCCTAGGTTCCCAAGAGTGATTGCCTAGGTTCCCAAGAGTGATTGCCTAGGTTCTCAAAGATGTCTAAAGTGTGTGCAGATATGCAGTAGTACAATGGTAATAAAGACATTGGTATAACAATATGTAAGGTACATGCATGACGGTGTAAACTGTAATTGTAGTAACAAGTGGATTAGATGTGCAGGTGATGACACAAGGATACGGTGAACTGGTGATGCTGGAATTGCAACCAATCAAACTGGAGAAAGGGCAATTGAGGTGAACACAATGTATTGATACACTATATATACAGTCATGTACATACATCATATATATACAATGTACAATGTACATGTACATGTATATACATTATATATACATGCACATCTAGTGTATATCTCTACAGTTCGCCCTATTTGTCGATCTGTCAGTTGCTTTTATTGTCCTTCAGTCCATCCGTCAAAAAAGGTTGAGATCATCAGACCAGTTGTTAGTCCTCATAGTGGCTAACATGCAGCCATTGAGTCAGTCATTGAATGCGATTGCTCACACTAAACACTTCGGTGCTGATTTATTTTGTCTGATATTTAAGAAAATACAGAATAGTAGTAGACAAGGGAGCACATCGAAAGCGAACGAAAAGAGATTTTTCATTGGCTAGTGAGACTTGTGATCTGAACAGACTCTACAGTCACTCCAGGTCTATAGAAGAAGGTCTAACATGTTATATAGCAGCAGAGATCAATGTGACAGATACAGAAAATGGTAGGTTGTCGTTTAGCCTTGGTGATGGGAAGATGTATGGTGGATATGAGAACGTAGCCTTGGTTCCTGGACTGGAGTATATAGTACAAGTGGCTGTAGCAGCACTAGTCGAGGTAAGAGCATATTTTTGTCAACTGAGTTGGCACTTTTATATTGTGGAAACCTTCTAAATAATATTTGCAAATCACTAAATCTCCAACACAGAGACTGGTTTACTGCTAACTTCACTGAAAACGATAGACACAGTTTGTTGGTCAATGAATTATCTGGCAGCATAGTTTAATCTGATGTGCTATTGTCTGATTTAGGAGGAGAATTCATCAGTTGAACTCTTTGCATACTTACCAAAACTATCTATTACAGGTTAGTAGAATACACTTATATTATTTCAACATGACTAACGTTACAGGCAGTGTTCGAAGTGGAAAAATTGATGTGGGTACTTGGCACATGCAATCTTACAGATTAGTATTGTATAGCTATCCACTTAATTATTATGATAGCTAAGATATTAGTGAATTACTAAAGTGGAAAAACGTTATGCTCTGGTGGGGATTGAACTCAAGACCTTGTGGATGAGTGTCAATCACTCTACCACTACACTATCAGGTCCATAGTAACTGTAGGGGAGAACTAGCTATTAAAATTAGGGTACACGCCTGCTGGCCGCGTAACCACTAAAATTGAGTTGGGTACACACCATATACTCCCGTATAACCACACTTCGAACACTGGTTACAGGTGTAATGCACACTATGGCCTAGGCCAAACAAAGTTCTTTTGTATGCGAGAAACCTAGATGTGCTGATGGGCTAGGGACAGTTTCCTCTGACCAATCAAATGCCCTTTCAGATATTTATGATCAACGACTGTCTTGGAGGTCCCAGTTATTCACTATTTCTTGATATCTTTCCCAATTATAACCAAATCGTGTTATATGAGTACAGTGTATACATACGTATATTATAATATGTAGGTGTATACATACGTATATTATATGTAGGTGTATACATACGTATATTATATGTAGGTGTATGCATACGTATATTATTATGTAGGTGTATACATACGTATATTATATGTAGGTGTATGCATACGTATATTATATGTAGGTGTATACATACGTATATTATATGTAGGTGTATGCATACGTATATTATTATGTAGGTGTATACATACGTATATTATATGTAGGTGTATGCATACGTATATTATATGTAGGTGTATGCATACGTATACTATATGTAGGTGTATACATACGTATATGTTATAATGTAGAACATTATTTACTAATATCGTATTAATAGCTTTGTACAACACTACTGATATTATTTTAATAGCCTTGTTTTGCTGGTGGTATTGTACACACACATCCTGTTTCAGTTTTAGTCTGACAGTCAAACATTCATGTATATCATGTAGGAACATAGAATAAATAGCAAACACAAAACCAACTCCTCTCTAAACTTATAGTGTATATAACATTATAACATGGTGTCAGGAAGAGGGGAGCTGGTTCACATGGATTACATTATTAGCGGACTATAAAATAAGAATTAACAATGGCGGAAGGTTTACGCCCGCCCGGTAACTTTATTAGTTCTACTGGTAACCCCAGTGAGAATTCACGCAGTTGGACGAAATGGTTAGAACAGTTCGACTACTACATGGTAGCAACGGAGAGGAGTGCTAAGTCGGGGGAGGTACAAGTAGCGACACTATTGACACTGCTAGGAGCACAGGGTCAGGAGATATACAGAACCTTTGACCTTACAGCAGATCAGAAAAAGGATGTCGCAGTCGTGAAAGGAAAATTCACAGCACACTTCGCACCCCAGGTAAAAACAGTGTTCGAACGATTTAAATTTCACAGTAGAATACAGCAACAAACGGAATCATTTGATGACTTTCTAACCGCACTGAGGTGTCTCATAACGACCTGCAACTTCCATGAAGATGAAAAAGATAATGCTTTGATGGACAGAATTGTCGCAGGTATAACTTCACAAACAGTACGTGAGGACATTTTTAACTTGGATGGTAACCCAGACTTAGATAAAGTAATACAACTTTGTCGCAGAGCAGAAGCCACAAAACAATACATGTCAGATATGAAACCCGAAGCCCAGAAGTCCGTTCACGCAATACAACAGCAGCATACCCAGCATACTCGAAAGCAGACCTACCAGAAGCCTGATAAGAAATCTACACAACAGACTACAAGCACTAACAATGGCTTAGTTAAGAACTGCAAATACTGTAAGACTGATCATCCCAGAGGACAATGCCCAGCATATGGCAAGGTTTGTAAAAGTTGCCATAAGCCAAACCACTTCGCTAGAGCTTGCCGAAGCTCAGGTAAGACAGTTAGTACTTCTAAGACCAACACCAATGAACTAACAGAGATGCAGAATGATCATGATGTGACATTTGCAGTAAATACTAAACCTAATACTACTAATGAATGGTGTATTAATGCTTTTTGTAATGACCTACCACTGCAATTGAAAGTAGATACTGGAGCATCATGCAATGTTATGCCTAAGAAAACTTTTGAATTTTTGTGTAGAAAATCATGTAGCACAGTTTCTTTTGTTAAACATACTAAAGCACTTGTGACATTTAGTGGTCACAAACTAAGTGTATTAGGTAGGACAACACTGCTGGTGGAAGTACACAAAAAATTCTACTCAATAGAATTTGTTATAGTAGACACATGCTCAGGCCAAACCACATTATTAGGGCTGCCCAGTTGTAAGGAACTAGGATTAGTTAATGTCACAGATTCGGTGTCTGATTTGGTAGCTAGAGATTTTGCAGATGTGTTTCAAGGTCTTGGCAAGTTGCCATGCAGGCATGCTCTACAGTTGAAATCTGATCCTAAACCTGTCATTCATAGCGCACGAAGAGTACCTTTCCGTCTCTGTGATAAGCTTAGAGAGACGCTTGATCACATGGTGTCCCAAGGCACGATAACCAAAGTAAGGCAGGCTACTGATTGGGTGCATCCCATTGTAAACGTGTTGAAACCCAATGGTTCTCTCAGAATTTGTCTTGATCCTTCGGAGTTGAATAAAAATCTGAAGAGAGAACATTATGCTCTACCCACTCCAACTCAGATTTTTGCTAAATTGGGTCAATCTAGGGTGTTCACTACACTCGATTGTACATCTGGCTTCATGCAGATAGAGCTAGATCATGAGAGCAGTTTGTTGACCACGTTTGCCACGCCTTTTGGTCGGTATAGATTTTTACGTCTTCCATATGGTATCTCCTCTAGCCCAGAAATATTCTCCAGAACAGTGACAGAGTTGTTCGAAGATATCCCAGGTGTAGAATGCTATGTAGATGACATTTTGATACACGCTCCTACAGAGACGGAGCATGATGCTATCCTCAAGGCAGTGCTTGAGAGGTGTAGAGAGAGCAATCTAAAGCTAAATGAAGCCAAGTGTAAGTTTAGGCAGGCTGAACTTAAATACCTTGGGCACATTATCAGTGAGGGGAAAATCCAAGCCGATCCGGCCAAAGTAGAGGCTGTAGTTAATATGCCTCCACCCCAGTGCAAGGAGGATATTAGACGTTTGTTGGGTATGGCTACCTATCTGGCTAAGTTTTGCCCTAATCTATCAGAGTTAACAACTCCGCTGAGAGATTTAACGAGAAAAGATGTCGAGTGGTCTTGGACTGACATACATGCTCAGTCTTTTGAAAATCTAAAATCAGTCATAGCCTCATGTCCCACTCTTAAGATTTTTGATCCCCTACTACCATTGACATTGTCAGTTGATGCTAGTCAGCATGGTATGGGAGCTACCATTCTGCAAGAAGGACAACCAGTAGAATATGCCAGAGTAGTATAGTCAGTGCAGATCTACACAGACACCCGGCCCTTTCCGCGTCGTATTAGCCCTAGATCCAAAAACTCCCCGGGCGGACGACCACCCCACCCGTCCTCTCGCCCCTCCTCTCCCCTAAACCTCACTCTATGTGCAAAGCCCTAGAACCTACTCCCCCCCATCGCGGGTGGGGTTTCAAAAACCTCATCGGCTGTTCCGCGGAACCCAGTCTAAAGAGCAAACCCCTCGCCCCGTCCCACGGCTCGGGCGAGGGGGCGCGCGCGTACGCGCGCGCCCCCCCGCCCCGCGAACCCCACCCGTCCTCCCTCCACCCGTCCCCGCCCCTCCCCACCCCTCCCGACCCCAAACCCCTCCGCCTCGCCCTCCGCCTCGCGGCGGTTCTCGTTCGCGAGTCCAGCCGTGGCCCCACGCCGCCCTCCCCCCGCCCATCCCCCGCCCCTCCCCCGCCCTCCCGCCCCAACGACCCGTCGCGACCCTCGCGGGCGGACCGTCGGCTGGAGTAGGGTGAAGCGAAGGAAAATACGGGTTAGAGTAATGATAGGCTACACCCGTGCGGAGTGCCCGTGCAGAGTTTACGACGCTGACTATACTACTATAAAAAACTTACCGAGTGGTGGTGGTGGTGCTTCCGGATGATTTCTTCGCCGGGGACTGTTGAGACTGAACTGGTCGGGGTGACACCGCACTCGCGCGCTCCTCCGTTCGAGCGCCCCCGGACCTTCGATGAAAGACTCGCGTCTTAACCCTCATTTTCCCCGGACCCTCCCCTAGGGAAATCGCCCGTCCCCGTGACGAGCGGCGAGAGAAAGTGAAGGCGGTGGCTCTTCCGCGCTTCAAACCGTAGACTTCGCGAGGAGGTTAGCCGACGACATCATCGCTCGGAGGGGTAGAAATAGAAATAGATAAACGGGATAGATGGACGCTTGTCTTCTCATCGCCATCGTCATCATCATCATCATCATCATCATCATCATCATCATCATCATCATCCTACAAATAGACCCGCCTCTACGATGATGTCGTTGACTCGCCACCAATTTCTTTGACCACCGCGTCCACTTTCCCCCGGGTAGCAAACTCCGATAGGGAGAGAGCGCATCGTGCGCGTGCGATGTCACCCCCCACCTACGAATGAAGACAATAGAAGAAATGTGAACTGATAAGGGGTGAGTATGAGCGGAAGCTGCGCTAGTATCGTCTACCCCTTTGGTTTGGAGAGGTAAATGGTTTTTAATGTATTAGCTAGTGTTTTATTGCTCGGTTTTAAGGCTACAACCGGTAAACCCTCCGTTTTGAGGACGGAGACCCCTTACAATAGAGAGTGAATGTGAAAAAAATTATACGGGTATATGTACAAGGGTTATGATGCACTGTTCGTTTACTCTCCAATTTATCGAATGAAGTAGTCTCATCTCCGAGAAATCAGTACTAGCATTCTATAGGACTCGTACTCACCCCGTCTTCTGCAACCTTCCGCTTACCATAGAAGTAGGTGAGTCCGGTCTTTAGCTGGGTGTAGCTATACGTTTGGTTTCCTCTTCTGATAAAACCCCGATTGTCCCCTCTCACCGACTCCCCTGTCCTGAGCACGGAGAGGAACTTCTCTTTGGTTAGGGCGTTTCCTCTTTTGTTTAGTCCTTTGCTGCTATACTTGCTATCACCATCAGCGGACCAGCAAAAGTATGTTTTTGAGTTGAGCGCGATGACCCCCTCCCCCCGAAACTCCTCCTTAAACAGGCCGGGGGTTCGTGTTTCGTATCGTTGCACCTTCTCACAACATTCCCTCATCTCCCACTCTTGGCCAAGCACCTTGGTCGTGATAAAGTCTTCCTTGTGCCTATCGCAGAAGGGTCTGGGAAACCATCTACCATATTCTCTGTAGAACTCTTCTTTTTTATCTTTTCGGATGACCTCATCTATACTACGAGCACTCAGAGCCATGTAAGCGCTATCCGTGTCCATTTCTACGTACTCAAAGTCCTCTCTGCTGACGAATCTGTGAAAATAAAACGGACGGGTTGTAGGGGGGGGGGGGTTGGGGTTGACACCAAAGAATAAATAGAGAAGGATTTGATAAAATCTTTGTATAGTCTAGTGCTACTTACCTATCCATAAAGTCGTAGTAGAATTCTAGCATTCTCAACTTGGCTCTCTGGAGGATAACGAATCCTACGACAGATGGAACATCCATTCGAATCTAAAAGAAAGAAAGAGAGAGAGAGAGTTTACCCTACCACTCAGAAAAAGTTTCGTCAAATCAAGAATCAAAATAAAAAAAAAAAGATTGTCAACACTTGCCTTTTTCTTGTGAAGCTCTATCTCAAAGTAGTTTTCATCAACTTCGTTTAGACTAGAAAAGTGCCTACTCCTCACTTTGACAGCCGCCTCCTCTACTGTCTCCACATACTTGACAGTCTTATGTTTCTCTTTATTTGTTATGGTCTTTCCGTAGGCTGAATTCCCAACGAGCTTGCTGGTGCTGGCCAAGAGGGCCAGGTCGGGGTTCACATCCCCACCTCTTCTTGCGTCTGAGACCGAAGAACCAAAGTCTTTGTAGATGGCTCGTGGGATAAAGTGAACAAACTGATAGATCCTGGTAATTATCAAACCTTGATCTAGATACCATCTAGCCAGATCGGAGAGTAGTGTGATTCGCTCGCCAAAAAGACTCCCCACGAGCATTCGCTGAGGTCTCTTCAAGAATCCGTTCTGTTCGGCAAAAGCGCGCATGTGTTCGCTAAGGTGTTCTCTTCCCACGTTTATATTCTTGAAAATAGGTGCCATCTCAGAGAACTTCGCTTTTAGCTCTTCGGGTACGGAAATGTCACACTCCACTAAACCATAGTACTCTCCACTACGAATGTTATTGATTATCTTATCGAGGTTGACGTAACCCCTCTCCGGATAGAGAGAAGAAAAGAAGATGGCGAGAAATGTCCTAACTTCTACATCCGAACGAACTCGCGCTTCCCACTCACACTGCCGAGTGGTGATGAGCTTATAGCCTAGAGCCTTGATGTAATCTTCTTTCCTTGCAGTGTCCACCCGGAGCTCTTCATTCGTCATGTTTCTGACACCTTTTCCGTTCCCTCCTAGCTCGCACTCGTGCCCATGCCAGTAGCAACCGTGGAATTGGTACACCGTCCGACTCTGTTCGCTATAACCATCCACTGGTAGGTTGTGACAGCCTATCCTCATTTCTCCTCCATTCTGTTGGTGAAGGATGACCTCTCCTCTCTTCCACGATTGGAACTCTAACCAACCATGCGCCACTTTGCTGAACTTTTTAATAGGTTCTAGAGCAAAGCCTCGGCTCTCTAGCCTCCGCCTGGGATAACCCGTAGGCATATTCCCCATCATACAGTATAGGTAGAGGGCGTTGGCATCAACTCCCAGAATGGACCTACAGGGTTTTGCGGATGTGCCATACATCTTCTCTCGAATAGAGGTCACTCCAACTTCATGATGTCTGTGAAAGATAATGCTTGGCCCTCCCACGAGGTTATCGCGAAGAGTATGGTACAGACTTTTGCTCTCCTCATCGAACAGACATATGGGTTGCGAGTTGCAAAGTTCGTCTCGGAGAGACATTAACCTATGCAGCGGAAGAGCGGCTTGTGGAGGAGAGTAGCCATAAGGTCGGGCCTCCACCTCCATAAACAACCATCTGATAGCCAAGCCTGGAAGCGAGATTGCGGATTTCAACATGTCAATACCCTTTTGTCGATAGATAGAGCTCTGACGTGCAATGGCCTCGATGAATGGGGCCACATCGAGGTTGTTGTACCAGATGAGAAAATCCCTGAACGTTTCCATGTTCTCTCTTTCCCACACGACCTGACAGTGGTGATAATCTTGCTCGCTCAATTCTTGCTGAGTCAGCGAGTTGAAAAAACTCTCTCGGGGAGGGAGTCCATAATAATCCAACCTTCTCAGGGAATCTACCCAGTCGTAAGGAAAGAATCCCTTACTCTCTGACACGCCAAATGCCTTCAAGTATTTGGAGTAGTTGAAGCCCGGTGCGATAAAGTTGCATATGTCAAGGAACCTAAAACGTCTACTCTCCACGCAGGACATACTGTTAACACGCTTAACGATGAAGACAAAATCTTCTCCCTCCTCCTCTTGTAGAGAGCGAAGCAAAGGTCCCTTTAGTATATTTAGGTCATACTTTTGTGAGTTGAAACCAACCACCGGAACGCTGGAGATGTGCTGTTCTAACTCTCTTTCTAATCCGGAGAGACCGGACTTCACCCTGTAAGTCGAGACGTTAGAGAACTTTTCGTCAGCAAAGGCTTCTTCTCTATCCGCCCGATCCGCAAGGAAAGTAGAGAGTCGCTTGCGTACATCCCGGAATCTTTCTCCGAACAAATCTCCTGCCACGTCAGCAATCTTTGCTATGTAGTGGACGAATTGACGAATGCACTTCGTTCCATCCTTGCTGTCGACACTCCTCACAAAGCACTTGGCCTGCTCAAACCCCGGGACGTTAGAACATACAGATATGCTCAGTAACTCGTGTCTTGCACTAAAAGTCATTGTGGAGGTGTTAGTTTGTAGGTTGTCTTTTGGCATGAAGCATTCAATATCATAGGTGATATAGTAGGGGTAGTATAAGAGGTCGGGGTTCACCACCTCTATTCCCGCCACTCGCTTGAGTTTTGTGAATATGGTTGGCGGGGGTCCAAACGTTCCACCAGGGAAAACAAACACCGATGCTTCCTCTGGCGAGCACTTATGTCGCCGTAGGCTGGACAAACGTGTGAAAGCGCCATCGCACAACTTGCAGGTGAAACATCTGGCAAACGAATCAACATTCTTTATCCAGCTGAAGTGTTTTTCGTACATGTTGACAAAGAGTTTACGGGCTTTGTTTCGTGCCCCAGATGACCAAACTATCGGAGCTACCCCCTCATCAGTTAGGCAGAAGACTATTATAGATATGTCAAAATGATCTTCCAAGGCCAGCAGATCACTCGCGCCCACCCCGGGAAAGTCTGACAAAGTTGATGAGGGTGGGGAAGAAGATCTAGATTGTCTCATGTATTGTTTAAACAAGCGATGTGTTGTGGTCTGAGAGGGGCGATGACAGCAACATCCCTTCTTTGGGTCGCAGTTACAGTCATACATCATGGCCAAACATCTAAAGAAACACAATTTGTCTGGGTAGGGACGGGCACCTCCTCTGGCCCAAAAGTCTACATCTAGTGCTATCACATGTCGGTTGTTAAGTATGTAGTCTGGGAGTTTGCTCACTACACCGCCCACCTTGCCAATCTCTAGGAGTTTATAGATGTAGAATGTCAGATTCGCAATGTGACGTAAAGCCCAAGCGGTATTCGGTCTCCTTTGTGCTGACCTCTCTCTCAAGTCGAGCTCCTGCACAGATTCGCAAAACTCTCTCATCTCATTCTCTGCTCTGATCAGTCTTGGCTTGGGGAAGAACGCGGCATTGTTGCTTGATGAGTGAAAGTAGCGCAACTCTCCACTGGTCTTATGCTCGAGGATGACTCCAGCGCTACAGTTAATCTTCACAGTACAAGGTACTCTCTTCCACATCGCTCTCAATTTAGTCCACACCTCTTCATCTCCTTCATCTTCACATTCCCCTCTCCACACTCGAACGTTGAGAATGTCTTCTACAGGACGAGAGTGTATTGTGGACCTGATCGAGCTCCAATAGCGGGCTAGTAGCACCCCCATCTCATCCCCCTCTTCAGCTGTTGGAGGTTTGGACCAGAAAACATCATCAAACTTCTCTGCATCCCCCTCATCTTTTTCCGCCTTGGCCTCGCTATGAAATCGTCTCATGTGATGACCTAGCTTTCTCCTCCCATCAAAACATCCACCACAAACCGGGCACTTGTGTGGGTGAGCCTGTGCATGCATTCTCTTCGTGTGCCTGTCTAGAGAAAACGCTGTTTTGAGAACCAGACCGCATAGTTGACAAGTGTGCTCGGCCTGACGAGAGCTCTCCCCCCCTATAAAAATACAAAATAGTAGGGTGTAAGTTATTCTTTTACCTCATACTACTATTAGCAATCCACAATTGTTACCAACTACCTCATTTAGCACTAACCTTTTTTACTTGTTGACATCTCTGATCAGGTGCTGACTAGTAGGTAGGTGTCTCTGTTTAGTCTCCCTATAAAAAATATATAGTAGTAGGGTGTAAGTTAATTTTTTTTGTTTTTGGCTCAATAGCGTTATATACAATAGACACTTCACAATTGCTGCCGATTACCCTATTTAGCACTAACCTTATGTTGTACTTGTTGACATCTCTGATCAGGTGCTGACTAGTAGGTAGCTGTCTCTGTTTACTCTCACTCTGTTGACCAGAGGCTGATTGTTCATACTGCTAGAGTGAGAAACTCATACCTTAAATAGTAGTATTCAGTGGGCGGAGTCTAACCATTTCCCCACCCTTGGCAATACCACCCCGATGTGAATCCGATGCATCCCGATGTGAATCCGAAGCTTCCCGATGCATCCCGATGTGATTCCGAAGCTTCCCGATGCATCCCGATGTGAATCCGAAGCTTCCCGATGCATCCCGATGTGAATCCGAAGCTTCCCGATGCATCCCGATGTGATTCCGAAGCTTCCCGATGCATCCCGATGTGAATCCGAAGCTTCCCGATGCATCCCGATGTGATTCCGAAGCTTCCCGATGCATCCCGATGTGAATCCGAAGCTTCCCGATGCATCCCGATGTGATTCCGAAGCTTCCCGATGCATCCCGATGCATCCCGATGCACCCCGATGTGAATTGACACATCGGGACACATCGGGATGCATCGGGAAGCTTCGGAATCACATCGGGATGCATCGGGAAGCTTCGGAATCACATCGGGATGCATCGGGAAGCTTCGGATTCACATCGGGATGCATCGGGAAGCTTCGGAATCACATCGGGATGCATCGGGATGCATCGGGAAGCTTCGGAATCACATCGGGATGCATCGGGAAGCTTCGGAATCACATCGGGATGCATCGGGAAGCTTCGGATTCACATCGGGATGCATCGGGAAGCTTCGGAATCACATCGGGATGCATCGGGATGCATCGGGAAGCTTCGGAATCACATAGGGATGCATCGGGAAGCTTCGGATTCACATCGGGATGCATCGGGAAGCTTCGGAATCACATCGGGATGCATCGGGAAGCTTCGGATTCACATCGGGATGCATCGGGACACATTGGGATTGGATATTAAAAAGGGAGGAGTCAAGAAATGAGCGGATGTATAAAGGGAGAGTGGGATCACAGTCTCAGCATTCAAAGTTCAGCACATCACTACTGTACAGGAACACTACTACAATAGTACATTATCAATGGATACTGACAACATAGTCCAGAACCAAGAAGAGTTATTTGCGGGCTTAACGGACTCACAAATGGATGGAATTATTGAAGAAGAAGAGTGCAGTCAGAAGAGGAAAGAAGAGGTGGATGCGTTAAAAGAGGCACGGAAGAAGGGGAAAATAATAGGAGTGGGGAGTCTTGCCCGAAAGGATCTTTCTAACATGGCGGACTCTCCGTCCTCCCCGGAGCGGGCCTCGGATAGGGGCGAGACCACAACAACCAAGAAGAGGAAGAACCCAAAAGGAGATGAAATCTGTGCTAAGAAAAAAAAGAAACCCCAGGTGATTGTAATATCAGATGATGATGATGATGGCCACGGAGCCGATACGGCTACGGAAGAAATGGATGGTGGTGAGACGACGAAGGGAAAAAAAGCTACCAAGTCCCCTTGCAAGGGGAAGAAAAAGAGCGGGGGACTAAGCCTGGAGAAAGCTCGTGCAGTGGCGGCAACCCTAATGTAAGTAGCCCTATTCGTATATCTATAAATTACCGTACTATCTTTCTCCCGTTTAACCACTTTGTCGGATCTATATACACCACTTTCATTATTGTAGGAGCATGGGACCGGAGAAGAGGAGCTCTCTGCAGACAACGGTGAAGCTGTCGGAGCTAGAGCCAGGAACTGTGCTAGAAGTGAGTGGAGGTTCGGTGGTTGAAACGGCATTCGGAAAAGCATTCTTAGCCAGGGCAAGCTATGTGGATGACAAGGGGATGAGACATTGCATCAGCTTTCACACCAACATTCGTCACGCCATGCCCAAGCTAGCGGATGTCAAAGAAGAGGAGCTAAAGGACCTTACCCTTCCACCTAGGATCATGGTGTACTTGGGACAGCAGGAGACCGCTAAAGGACAAAACACATTCAACCGTATCGAGAGCGTGTGCTCCCTGCCAGGAGCAGCCATGAAAAAGCTGGCCGGTGACTTGAGAAAGAAGACCTTGGCCCAGTTGGAAGAATTTTTTCGAGTGCAAACGCTATCTTCCTTCCCCGTTGGTTCTGTGCTGGTGGTGACCGCGCTCCGACCCACATACGTCCCAAGATGCGGTGATGGTGATAATGCGAGCAACTCCATTGCCACCTACGAGTGCCGGATTGGAAACGAAGAAAAAAAGGGAGAAGTCTTCCTTCCGGGACGTCTGGCAGTTTCGATGAAAGAGCTCCTCCCCTCCGTGATGGTGTACAAGGGACAGAAGACTTCCAAGAGCGGGAGAACATTCTACGATTGTGCCATTCTAGACTCCATCCTCGGCGAGCGTCTCCTCCCCGCCACTGCACAGTTTTGAGGCAAAAACTTTTGTCATTCACACTCATTCGTGTCTACTTATCAATTGATTTTATATTATTACTCTCAAACTCGTGTATCGTTAGCCTTACTCATATTTTTCATAGTCGTATATCGGTTTTTATCGATTGATTTTATATTATTACTCTCAAACGTATTGAAAATTAAAACAAACTCGTGTATCATTACCCTTACTCATATTTTTCATAGTCGTATATCAAGTTTTTTATCGCTTGATTTTATATTATTACTCTCAAACGTATTGAAAATTAAAACAAACTCGCGTATCATTACCCTTACTCATATTTTTCGTAGTCACATATCAAGTTTTTTATCGATTGATTTTATATTATTACTCTCAAACGCATTGAAAATTAAAACAAACTCGTGTATCATTACCCTGACTCATATTTTCATAGTCGTATATCATCTATTCTAGAATACATCACACACCATTACTCTAACCCGTATTTTCCTTCGCTTCACCCTACTCCAGCCGACGGTCCGCCCGCGAGGGTCGCGACGGGTCGTTGGGGCGGGAGGGCGGGGGAGGGGCGGGGGATGGGCGGGGGGAGGGCGGCGTGGGGCCACGGCTGGACTCGCGAACGAGAACCGCCGCGAGGCGGAGGGCGAGGCGGAGGGGTTTGGGGTGGGGAGGGGTGGGGAGGGGCGGGGACGGGTGGAGGGAGGACGGGTGGGGTTCGCGGGGCGGGGGGGCGCGCGCGTACGCGCGCGCCCCCTCGCCCGAGCCGTGGGACGGGGCGAGGGGTTTGCTCTTTAGACTGGGTTCCGCGGAACAGCCGATGAGGTTTTTGAAACCCCACCCGCGATGGGGGGGAGTAGGTTCTAGGGCTTTGCACATAGAGTGAGGTTTAGGGGAGAGGAGGGGCGAGAGGACGGGTGGGGTGGTCGTCCGCCCGGGGAGTTTTTGGATCTAGGGCTAATACGACGCGGAAAGGGCCGGGTGTCTGTGTAGATCTGCACTGACTATACTACTTGCCAGTTGTGCATTAACAGAAACTCAGCGTCGATATGCTCAAATTGAAAAAGAGTTCTTAGCCGTTCAATTTGGCCTGCGGAGGTTTCACCAGTACATTTATGGCCAGCATGTCATAGTGGAGACAGATCACCTTCCTTTGTTGTCCATTGTGAAGAAAGGTCTGAATGACTTGAGTCCTAGATTGATGAGAATGAGGTTGCGAAATCAAATATATGATTACTCGTTAGTATACAAGCCAGGAAAAGAGCTTGTATTGGCTGATACTTTGTCTCGTGCATTCCTAGCCGAACAGAGTTGTGATGGTGCAGAGTTGTTGCAAAACAATGATTTTGAACAGATTCAAGCAGTCACAAAGGGAATTTTGACAGGTTCAACCTTTAAGGGTAGATTGCAAACAGCTGTAAAATCTGACCCTACTATGCGGATATTGATCTCTCACATTGAGGACGGTTGGCCTATGCAGAAGAAATTTTGTCTAGATATTTTGAAACCCTATTGGACAGTGAGACATGACCTTACTGTTTATGATGGTTTGATATTGAGAGGTAATCAAATTGTAATTCCTGTTTCAATGCAGAAAGAAGTGGCAAACCTGATACATGATGGTCACCTAGGCACCAGTAAGTGTATTGAAAGAGCCAAATGTGCAGTCTACTGGCCAAGTTACCATAGCCAGATCAAGGACTTAGTCGATGGTTGTGGAATATGCCAAGAGAACATGAGGGCCAATGCATCCACTAATCTTGAATATTTTGAGATCCCTGAATATCCCATGCAGTCTGTCAGCATGGACGTTTTTGAGTTGAATGGTATTCAATATCTGGTGACAGTTGACAGATATTCTAAATGGCCCTGTTGCAATGAGCTCAAGACTGGCAGATCAAGCGAAATGATTTCTTTGTTGAGAAGACAATTCCTAGACTTTGGGAAGCCAGAGATTCTCATCTCTGACAATGCGACATGTTTCACATCCTATGAATTCAAATGCTTTATGGAGGATAATGAAATTAAGCATGTCACCACCAGTCCATACTATTCACAGTCAAATGGATTAGCCGAGAGGATGAACCAAACTATAAAGAACAGTTTGCAGAAAGCTTTTGAGTCCAACCAGTCTCTGTTTGATGTGTTATTCACCCTTCGTTCTACTCCTATTGGTGACAATTTACCATCACCAGCAGTTCTCTTGCAAGCTAGAAATCTAAGAGGTGGCTTACATTGTGCACCAGCACAACTGAAACACAAGCACCTCAACTTGAATGAGATTGAGGACATTTTCATGAAGCGCCAGGCGAGAACTACCTTTGACAGTAGTACAGGCAAGCCGGCAGTGCAGTTTTATGTTGGTTTAAAAGTTTGGTTGAAGCTAAGTCATAGGAATTGGATTGAGGGCGAGATTGTTGAGCTAGCTCAAACTCCTAGAAGTTTCTATATACAGTTGAATGATGGCAGGGTGTTTAGAAGAAATCAGAAATACCTTAGGCTACGTAAACCAGTCAATACCAGTTCTAGTGAGAAAGTTAGTGTACAGCCATCCCAGGCAGCTATACCTGTTAGCCCTCCCAGTAATTTAGAGACTAGCCAAAGATCCCAACCCGCTAGCTCACAAGTTGTTAGTAACAGCACCAATAATACCCCTAGTGTACAAACCCAACCCCACTCTGGTCCACACACTATAACAAGATCCGGCAGGGTCTCCAAGCCACCTGTCAGATATGGCAGCTAGATTTTGTTCACCACCAGTGTTGTCAACAAGCAATCATTTTTGGTCACTTATATCATGCATAGTTCTAGTGTATAAACATTATGATTAGTTCACTCATACAGCTTTATTATTTTAATTGGCAAGTTGTGCAATGCATGCTAGAGCTAAGTTGAGTAATTATTTTTATCTTGAGAAAGGAGATGTTATAATGTAGAACATTATTTACTAATATCGTATTAATAGCTTTGTACAACACTACTGATATTATTTTAATAGCCTTGTTTTGCTGGTGGTATTGTACACACACATCCTGTTTCAGTTTTAGTCTGACAGTCAAACATTCATGTATATCATGTAGGAACATAGAATAAATAGCAAACACAAAACCAACTCCTCTCTAAACTTATAGTGTATATAACATTATAACAGTATACTATATGTAGGTGTATACATACGTATACTATATGTAGGTGTATACATACGTATACTATATGTAGGTGTATGCATACGTATACTATATGTAGGTGTATACATACGTATACTATATGTAGGTGTATGCATACGTATACTATATGTAGGTTTATGCATACGTATACTATATGTAGGTGTATACATACGTATACTATATGTAGGTGTATACATACGTATATTATATGTAGGTGTATACATACGTATACTATATGTAGGTGTATACATACGTATACTATATGTAGGTGTATGCATACGTATACTATATGTAGGTGTATGCATACGTATACTATATGTAGGTGTATACATACGTATACTATATGTAGGTGTATACATACGTATACTATATGTAGGTGTATACATACGTATATTATATGTAGGTGTATGCATACGTATACTATATGTAGGTGTATACATACGTATACTATATGTAGGTGTATACATACGTATACTATATGTAGGTGTATGCATACGTATATTATATGTAGGTGTATACATACGTATACTATATGTAGGTGTATGCATACGTATACTATATGTAGGTGTATACATACGTATACTATATGTAGGTGTATACATACGTATACTATATGTAGGTGTATACATACGTATATTATATGTAGGTGTATGCATACGTATACTATATGTAGGTGTATACATACGTATACTATATGTAGGTGTATACATACGTATACTATATGTAGGTGTATGCATACGTATATTATATGTAGGTGTATACATATGTATACTATATGTAGGTGTATACATACGTATACTATATGTAGGTGTATACATAGGTATATTATATGTAGGTGTATACATACGTATATTATATGTAGGTGTATACATACGTATATTATATGTAGGTGTATGCATACGTATACTATATGTAGGTGTATACATACGTATATTATATGTAGGTGTATACATACGTATACTATATGTAGGTGTATGCATACGTATATTATATGTAGGTGTATACATACGTATACTATATGTAGGTGTATGCATACGTATACTATATGTAGGTGTATACATACGTATATTATATGTAGGTGTATACATACGTATACTATATGTAGGTGTATACATAAATCAGCTAGTGTGATTTAGAAAACATCACTTAATTTCAACGGTATATCGACCTCAATGATCAATGGCATAATATTATCTATGTTATGCTTCTGGACAGTGCCCACAGTGCCGACTTGTGACACACCCCCTCTGGTGAGTGATGGATACAGCACTGGTGGGAGAGAGAAGAACGGAGCAGAATGGGAGTTGGGGTTATTAGTGGATTACTCATGTGATGTTGGCTATACCAGAACTCAGGGAGAGAGTCTCAGATGTGAACTAAAAGATGGCACACCAGAGTGGGTTGGAGAAGTTACAAAATGTGAGAAACAAGCCACTGAGTTCCCAGGCAAGAACTTTTATCATATCAGAGTCTTGTTATACTGACTAAATTGTATTCTATCAAATCGACTTAGATTTAGTACTTCTAACATTGTGTGTGTAAGAAATCTCTGTAAGTGAATTCGAGCTTTGCACTCCCCTTGCTCACATAAAAGTGAAGTGATTATAAAACAGAGATTAATAAAACGTGTAGAACCATAGAACGTACTAAATACAGCAGAGTAGTGCTTAATATATACGTGTACATATTCAAGATTACCCCCTTGTGTTTCCTGATATAGGTGTAACTGTTGGACTCGCTACTTCTATGGGAGTTCTAGGATTCATATTTCTAGTAATTCTGTTCATTAAACTGTATAAGGGGAGGAAGTCACCTGGTAGTCAGGCTAGTAGTCAGTCTAGAGTGAAAACTAAGAACACAGCTCTTCCTCCCACACCAGATGATGATATAGTTTATGAAGATCTAGACCAACTTGGCAGCAGCAGCACTGAATACCTTAAACCAGTGACAATTAGGTCTAGCAGCAAATGTTATGATGTCATTAGCGACGGCGAGCCAAGCAGATTAGAAGTCCGAGATGATGGAAAACGACAGACGAACCTGTACTACACAGACATAGAGCTATCTCGTATGAAAAGTGAGTATGAGTCCACATATGAAGACATGGTTGGTGAGGCACCTGTACAAAAACAAACTACTATTACCGAGAACCAATTGGTCTAGTGAATGCCAGTCTGTTGACACAGTACAATGGTAGTTTGGATTTCTCGCATTTAAATGCTGTGTAGTTAGTAGAACAATTATACCTTCAATGATGAGACGTGCTTTTCCTTAACAAGTACAGACAACTCCTTTGAAAGATACTGCTCTCCAAGACATATAAATTCTGCATTACCATTTGCTATCACCATGAACTTGATTTTGGTAAAGATATATACCCCAATAGACCTTGTGCTAAGTGTAATATATTACATGCATTACATGCATGTTCATACTTATATGTACATGTATAAGGTACATGTAAATGACTGTATAAGGGTACTACACACCTACTAGTGCTCACACCACATCAGGTGTATTTTAAAGGAGCTGTATCTTTAGTTGTCATTTCCTAAACAAACAGTGTAATGTGATCTCTAACAAATTATATATATATATTTTCTAGCCAGATATTTTATAGCTCCATTATTTTTGTTTTATTAAAATTTAGATCTGCTTGCTGGTATTATATTATATTCATTTTACTTGTAAATGAAATAAATCATCACAGTTAAATGTACAATAATATATATGTATATTTTAGTAAGTAAATATGTGAGGCTAGTCGCACCATTCAATGTTTTCAAATAATCTTGCTCATCTTTTTTCAGTAAGATTGATGTGCTGTTTGTGTTTGATAACCTAGCTGCTGCCAAGAAACTGCTGTTTTAATATTGGCTGATTTCACCTTCAACCAGCCTATGTTGGGAATTTTGGAAGCACTCAAGCAGTCAATATAAAACTGTGCTACAGAGATAGCCATGGGCCTGCAACTGATTGCATTATTATTGTGGGCATGACTGTAACTTAGTTGTTCATCGCTGTGCACAAGAGTTATTTATAGAGTGACAGTTAGTGTTGGCTCAATAAGATTACTGGGCTATTTGATGCTAGTAGCTTACCTATGTACCTAAGTTACAAGTATAGACTTAGGACAGGCATAGCCATAGGTCTCAATGCTGACTGGAGGTCATAATAGCCGATATTCAAATGAGTTTATCTTGACTGTCATTAGGTTTACAAAGACAAACAACACATCAATCTTCATGAAATAAGATGAACAATATTCCTTGCAAATATTGAATGGTGAGACAGTCCTACAGCAGAGTCTAACCTCATATCTTTTACATGCACATTTAAAAGTCATCTGAATTACTACGATATGCTAAATACCAGTAGAGTCTTCAGATTCAAATTATTCTCTACGAAGACAAGCTATGCTGCATTCTGGGTAAGTTGAGTGCACCCTGGGTAGCTGAGGCACAGCAGTACAACATACAGGCTAGAGTACAGCTGTACTCTGTGGGGTAAGACAACTAACCAAGCAAGATGGGCCTAGGGCCAAGGAGAGAGAAAGGTGGTGCGGATCTAACCAGGCACACTGTATGCACATGTGAGGTAGTAGGGTGGCTAAGAGTGGTGTGGGATCGGTTCCTATTATAGACTAGCAGGAGTCAAACAATGCATGGCGACTCATGGGGAGGAGTTGGACTGCTGAATCCTAGTATGAGTGATCGACTGTACTTGGAAAGACCCAAGGCCAGGGATGAGTGTGTGATACCTTACTGTTAGCAGTAAGATACTGTATAGTAATAGAAGACTGTACATCGTATACGTTGGACTGTCAGTGGGGGGAATCATTTAGTTATAGCTTAATACACACCATCTGGTTCTTTCTTAATGACAGAAAGTCCAACTAGATTATGTCTGCCTGCTAGATGGAAGAGTCACAATTGTTATTCTGTTTCAATATTATTTTCAGTTGGAACTCATAAGCTAGCTATTACAATGAGAAGTTGTCCTCTCCTAATAGAAATTAATAATGGGAGAGGACAACTTCTGATTGTGAGTAGTGTCTTATAAATTGCCAACAATCTACCTTTCATAGAATGAACACTTGGTGACAGCTCAATGTCACTATTTATTGTAAAGGAAATAGCTAAAAATAATATAATATTTACTATGTGTAAGATAATATATATAGATATAACTACACAGCACACTGTACTATGCAGATAAAATATTAGAATATCAAACAGTTATGTAGTGTACATGTAGTTTAACACAATGATATATATCACAGGTGTGCATTATAATATATGTTAGTTATGAGTTTAATAATGTAAGAAATGGTTTTCTGTTTTAACAGAAAATCGTCTCTTAGATTTTGACAACAGTCCTGTTGTCCTCTTCAACTGTTTTCCTCTGAAAATAAAAACAGGAACATTGTCAAAATATAAGAAAGAAAACAAACAACGAATCTTATATGATTATTTTTCACACAACATACAGTAGTAGAATATGCATGACATAAATATAAAATTTAACTAAAGATAATTATAATGGAATTTTTAGTGATTCACTAGTGGAAACTGGGTAGGTTCAACTGATACAATGAGAGCAAGGCGTAAAGGCTGGCTTGATTATTCTTGAAGTAATTTCTACAATTGAGAGAGAACAACTCCGTAATGAGCCATAGTAATACCTTACCATGTACATTTGTGAGGGAGTATCACAATACAAGTACCTGTAGCAAGTGTCTATGTATCTGTCTCTGGTATAGTGTAGTACTCATTGTCTGGTCCATCATACACATCAATATAAGAGCCAGAGCTCTGATAGTCCTCCGATATCTTCTGCTGCTGCCGTGTGACTGGTGATGGTGCTGCCACTGACGGCTGAACTTGAGTTGGATCAGCGTAGTACTCATTGTACTGGTTGGGTACCTGCTGATACTCAGTGGTGCCCTGGTAGAGGGGGTTCGGTGCAAAGGACCCAGGAGACACGGGTGTGGAGGGTGGGTCACACAGCTTCTCATATGCCCTCGTCTCTTCTTTGGGGGATGCCTCTTCTTTAGAGAAGGCTGGGTTGTCAAATGTTTCTGTCTTTGTCAGCGATGTTGATATATTTCCCATGTTAATAACAACATTTGAGGAGGGAGTAGTGGCTGATGGTGCGGAGGTTGGTATTGGTACAGGCTTCCTTCTCCTTACCTTGCAGGTGCACACACATGCCGTTATAAACAGAGCTAGTATTGCCAGCGCTAACGGTATTCCAAGTCCCAAAATATAGCCTGCAAAACAGGATCATCATATCACAGTCACAATAACAATAAGACAGGCAGTTTCTCCATGACTATCAAGAAGACAGGCTACTACATCTCCGCAGAATCTCTATGTAACCAGGTCTCAGCCAGATAACCAATCAGCACACTTGAAGAATTAACCAATCAGATGGCTAGACTCACCCAGCTGGTCGCTAATAGAGGTTGGGTCAGACTTGCTGCACTCAGAAGGTTCTCCCACCCACACAGCCTCATCACCTACCAGCTCACACCTCAGACTCTCTCCTTTCATTCTGGTGTAGTCTATGTTACAAGAGTAGCCAATTACAGACCCCAATAGTCCATCTGAATCCTCTCCAATTAGAACAGCGTTGTCTACCACAGGTGGTCTCTCACACATAGACAGGGTTGGAACTGGAACACAAATAGAGATAACAAATATAATACAACAATGTACAAACGATACATATTACATGTACATGTATAGAATATTGTGTTAATTTTCCAAGGATTACTATATATACAGTAAGAACACGATTGCTAACCTACAGCAGTGAATGAGGAAAGAGGTGAACTCAAAGTTGAAGATGGTTCTACGAAATTAGTTTCTATTCAACACGATACTCAAAACATTACGATAAATAATTTGATTTTTAGCCAACCAATCATGTAACACGTACTTAATGTGGCTGTCTTAACAGACCAATCAACAGCTGTTTCCCATCCTCCATTGTTTTCTGCTCTAATGATTAAAGTTAGTTCTGCTTGAGTGCTCACATTGTACACGTATTCCCCATTAGATGTGTAGTTCGAATCTGGAGTCAGTTTATACTGTAGACTGCTCAAGCTGTTACAGTTTATCAGCAGATACTGTAAACAAAAGCACATGTATTGCTAATCTCAATCTGCTGACTGTAGTAGCAGCGGAACTAGAAAAGTACAATAGTAGTAAGAGTGGTGCTAGCATCCTGATGTGACTCAACATCTGGTTCTGGGTTGAGTAAGATCAACTGTTACGACTATTCCTGCAGCTGTGACCTGGTGTGTAATTCATAGCAGGTATGGAGCATAGAACCACCCTGCCCTACCACTCCTAAACATACCTTTTGTGGGATGTTCAGCTTCAGTCTAATCCTCTCTTCAGTAGAGTTTTCTACCAGGTAGGTTTCTGCTACTATAAACTGGGTGAGGTCTGCAGGTAACTCTGGAGCTATAAATACAAACGTAGGTCAGTGACCTCTACAGTTGAGTAGTATAATGGATCAGTGACCTCTAGAGTTGAGTAATATAACAGGTCAGTGACCTCTAGATTTGAGGAATTTAACAGGTCAGTTACCTCTACAGTTGAGTAAAATAATAGGTCAGTGACCTCTACAGTTGAGTAAAATAGGTCAGTGACCTCTACAGTTGAGTAAAATAGGTCAGTGACCTCTAGAGTTGAGTAAAATAGGTCAGTGACCTCTAGAGTTGAGTAATATAACAGGTCAGTTACCTCTACAGTTGAGCAGTATCTCCTTGGTAGCCACGTCACTGGAGCCCGCACTATTTTTAGCTATCAGCAGACATTCCACCCTCTCATTACCAGAGAACCCACACAGCTGTACAGTGTTGATGTTGGAGGATACACTTGTCCAGGTATCAGATCCAGTACACCGGTGCTGATTGGTTAAAATAACAGCATGCTTTACTCCCATTGGATGGTAACGTTTGTGCATACTTGCAAGAGCAGAAAGTAAACGGAGACTCGGAAATGTGTCATAGTTGGTAGATAGCTATTTCCTATGAGATGTCACTACATACAGGAAAGTGTATACATACATGTACATGTATATACAGTATATGTGTAACATCCCTGATAATCAATAATTAATGAATATATTTGATAACAAAATTTGGAGTTGCCCTTCCAAAAAATACAATGAAAGTAACCAATGAGGATCCATGCTACTGATCTATGCAGTACTGATAGACAGTGTATGAGGTATAAGGCCCAATGTTATGGACTACACACATACGTACCTCGTATGCAATTATCAAGCCGTTAGTATATGCTGGAGGGAGCCATGACAGAGTAATACAGTTATTGGAATCATCTCTCCCCAACTCAAATGATTCTGGTGCCCACTGTGGTCCTAGAAGGGGAGACAACTACAGGCTAGACTGTCTAATGAATGATATACTCTACTTGCATTATAACTACTGAACAAGTAGAGTAGAACTACCATGTAATGGTGAGGATACAGTGTGATGTAACTCACTGATAACAATATTCAAATGAGAGATGATTGACTATTTATTTTCCTACCATTATTAAACCAGTAGATAATATATCAACTGTAGCCCGAGTTCCATACTACCCAATAATGTACAAAGCGTAAGCTGGTGATAGACCACCAAACTTAATCTAAAACCAGTCACAGAAACATCCACCGTTAAATTTTGAAAGCACGGAACCCAGGCTAGTGTACATGTACATATAGGTTAGTTCGTAGAGCTATTTATGGGTTAGTTTAACTCACGTATAATATCAGTAGTTATTGTCTTAGCCTCAGGATCAGACACCTCACCAGCATTATTCACAGCCCGTACCCAGAAAGTGATCTGTTCACTGCCGTCTGCGTAGACTGTGGTCATAAGTGAGGAAGTGGTTGACATCTGGGATGTGGCTGTTGGGAATCTGACCTCATAATGAGAGATACTCTCACAATTGGTAGTCGTTGGAGCCTAGACATGAGATAGACTTGTGTGTCACCATATATGGTACGGTAAATAACACAATGCATGTAGCTAATGGAACGGAAAGAGTATGTACAATGTATGTACATGCTTGCATACACTGTATATGTATATACATGTACATGTATGCATACACTGTGTATATACAAGTACATGTATGCATACACTGTGTATGTATATACAAGTACATGTATGCATACACTGTGTATGTATATACAAGTACATGTATGCATACACTGTGTATGTATATACAAGTACATGTATGCATACACTGTGTATGTATATACAAGTACATGTATGCAGACACTGTGTATGTATATACAAGTACATGTATGCATACACTGTGTATGTATATACAAGTACATGTATGCATACACTGTGTATGTATATACAAGTACATGTATGCATACACTGTGTATGTATATACAAGTACATGTATGCATACACTGTGTATGTATATACAAGTACATGTATGCAGACACTGTGTATGTATATACAAGTACATGTATGCATACACTGTGTATGTATATACAAGTACATGTATGCATACACTGTATATGTATATACAAGTACATGTATGCATACACTGTGTATGTATATACAAGTACATGTATGCATACACTGTATATGTATATACATGTACACGTATGCAGACACTGTATATGTATATACAAGTACATGTATGCAGACACTGTGTATGTATATACAAGTACATGTATGCATACACTGTGTATGTATATACAAGTACATGTATGCATACACTGTGTATGTATATACAAGTACATGTATGCATACACTGTATATGTATATACAAGTACATGTATGCATACACTGTATATGTATATACATGTACACGTATGCATACACTGTATATGTATATACAAGTACATGTATGCATACACTGTGTGTGTATATACAAGTACATGTATATACATACACTGTATATGTATATACATGTACATGTATGCAGACATGGTGTATATATGGTGTAGGTAGAGTATGTAAATAGATTACTCTAGTCTTATGCTGTGTCTGTCAAACTTACGGAATGAGGGGAATCCACAATTTACAGTTAGACTAGCATTAATTACTTGCCTGCCATGTTATGATGTATCTCAGCCTAAGACACTATATATTTATTACCTACCATGTTATGATGTATCTCAGCCTAAGACAATATATATTTATTACCTACCATGTTATGATGTATCTCAGCCTAAGACAATATATATTTATTACCTGCCATGTTATGATGTATCTCAGCCTAAGACAACATATATTTATTACCTGCCATGTTATGATGTATCTCAGCCTAAGACACTATATATTTATTACCTGCCATGTTATGATGTATCTCAGCCTAAGACAACATATATTTATTACCTGCCATGTTATGATATATCTCAGCCTAAGACGACCACTATCTACCTCAGTTGATGAACTCTTGTACACAATTGATCTCTTCGGTGCAGAAGGGGCTGTAAGAGAAGAGATAAGGAGAGATGTCAGAGGGGGAGCATATGAGTTAATCCTCTTAGCTTGTGTTCTATTGGTGAGTGAGGTGCAAGACTTATACTGAGTTACTAGTAGCCAGTAGAGGACTGACATTGTAGACATAAAGATAAGCCTTTGAGAACAGCCAGTGATTGAGTTGTCTCCTCTACAATGTCCTATTACTAGTCCCTTTGGCTAAAGTGGCTATATGAAGACAGTTGGACAAAACCAAAACACTTCAAATCAGACTACATGTACAAGTGCTAACATGTAGTTATCGACAGTTCTTTGTACAGAATATACCTAGATGTACATGTATGTACAATACAATGCTTACCTACGACACATAACACGGTACAATACAGTATATAAATACGGCATGTAACACAGTACAATAAAGTACTTACCTACAACACATAACACAGTACAACACAGTACTTACCTATGGTACATAACACAGTATACTACAGTACTTACCTACGGCATGTAATACAGTACAATGCAATATTCACCTGAACAGGAAGTCCTAACAGATGGTGCTGTAATAATATCTCCATTTCCTGCTCTGTTGACGGCAAAGACATCACATGACACAAGAGTATAGGGAGCATAACCACACACCTCAGCACTACGTTTATTAGCTCCAACAGCCACCCATGAGTATACGGGATAAGTGCACTTGTACTGTAATATTAAACCATCTTGGAGTTACTTCCACATCGTCAAACAATCGCATGGAAAACATGTATGGAAATTTTGATAAAATCGGGCAGTGGATTGGCATCATTTGCACAGTCATTGAAACAATCTCACAGAACAAGGTGTCCAAGCAAGAGAGATAAATCTAAAGCAGAGAGTAGATTAGGGTCCACAAATACCTTATAATCAGTGATTTCGCCACCAGGAAAGTCGGGTACACTCCAAGAGAGGACAACACACCCAGCATTTACACTAGTAGCAAGTTCAGCAGTAACTGAGCCCCACTGTGGTTCTATAATAACGTCACAGGACTTGTTACAAAACGAGTTATATACTAAATCTAGAGTTATCTAGTTAGATACTAGAGTTATCTACTCTTACACATGTATACTAGTTAGATACTAGAGTTACCTACTCTTACACATGTACAATAGCAAGATACTAGAGTTACCTACTCTTACACATGTATACTAGTTAGATACTAGAGTTATCTACTCTTACACATGTACAATAGCTAGATACTAGAGTTATCTACTCTTACACATGTATACTAGTTAGATACTAGAGTTACCTACTCTTACACATGTATACTAGTTAGATACTAGAGTTATCTACTCTTACACATGTACAATAGCTAGATACTAGAGTTATCTACTCTTACACATGTATACTAGTTAGATACTAGAGTTACCTACTCTTACACATGTATACTAGTTAGATACTAGAGTTACCTACTCTTACACATGTATACTAGTTAGATACTAGAGTTATCTACTCTTACACATGTATACTAGTTAGATACTAGAGTTATCTACTCTTACACATGTACAATAGCTAGATACTAGAGTTATCTACTCTTACACATGTATACTAGTTAGATACTAGAGTTACCTACTCTTACACATGTATACTAGTTAGATACTAGAGTTATCTACTCTTACACATGTATACTAGTTAGATACTAGAGTTATCTACTCTTACACATGTATACTAGTTAGATACTAGAGTTATCTACTCTTACACATGTACAATAGCTAGATACTAGAGTTATCTACTCTTACACATGTACAATAGCTAGATACTAGAGTTATCTACTCTTACACATGTATACTAGTTAGATACTAGAGTTATCTACTCTTACACATGTACAATAGCTAGATACTAGAGTTATCTACTCTTACACATGTACAATAGCTAGATACTAGAGTTATCTACTCTTACACATGTACAATAGCTAGATACTAGAGTTATCTACTCTTACACATGTATACTAGTTAGATACTAGAGTTATCTACTCTTACACATGTACAATAGCTAGATACTAGAGTTATCTACTCTTACACATGTACAATAGCTAGATACTAGAGTTATCTACTCTTACACATGTATACTAGTTAGATACTAGAGTTACCTACTCTTACACATGTATACTAGTTAGATACTAGAGTTATCTACTCTTACACATGTATACTAGTTAGATACTAGAGTTATCTACTCTTACACATGTACAATAGCTAGATACTAGAGTTATCTACTCTTACACATGTACAATAGCTAGATACTAGAGTTATCTACTCTTACACATGTATACTAGTTAGATACTAGAGTTACCTACTCTTACACATGTATACTAGTTAGATACTAGAGTTATCTACTCTTACACATGTATACTAGTTAGATACTAGAGTTATCTACTCTTACACATGTATACTAGTTAGATACTAGAGTTACCTACTCTTACACATGTACACCAGTTAGATACTAGAGTTATCTACTCTTACATATGTATACTAGTTAGATACTAGAGTTATCTACTCTTACATATGTACACTAGTTAGATACTAGAGTTATCTACTCTTACACATGTATACTAGTTAGATACTAGAGTTATCTACTCTTACATATGTACACTAGTTAGATACTAGAGTTATCTACTCTTACATATGTACAATAGTTAGATACTAGAGTTATTTACTCTTACATATGTACAATAGCTAGGTACTAGAGTTATCTACTCTTACACATGGTACACTAGTTAGATACTAGAGTTATCTACTCTTACACATGTATACTAGTTAGATATTCATTATATACGACACTCACTGATATCACTAGAGGTGATGGTTACAGTGACAGGTTCAGATATATTCCCGGCAGAGTTGACAACTCTTATCCAGAAAAAGACATCAGTGCTGCCATCTGTATATACAGTTCTACTTGTAGAGGTTGTGGTAACTGACTCAGAGGTTGTGGTGGGGAATCGAGTTTCATAAGATGCAATACTGTCACAATAGTAAGTACTCGGGGCCTAGAGAACAACCAAAGTATGATGTACACGTAGAATTTGTACCTAACAATGTATACAAGAACATGTACATCTATTGTACCTGCTAGTCAACGCGATAAATATACATGGCACACCAGAACAGCCACTGTTATTCTCCCTGAGCTAATCATCTGGATTGACCATAATTAACTCCATGCATGCTGTATTATACCTGGATAACTCACCTACCAGCTCACCACATATCTCAATATATTATAGTCATACTGGATAACTCACCTACCAGCTCACCACATATCTCAGTATATTATAGTCATACTGGATAACTCACCTACCAGCTCACCACATATCTCAGTATATTATAGTCATACTAAATAACTCACCTGCCAGCTCACCACATATCTCAGTATTTTGTACTCGTGCTGGGTGATGACTGAAGGGGATCCAAAGCTAACATATCTAGCTGGACTGGAGGCTATAAGTAGTAATAACTAGTGATACATACTGACATGGTGTAAGTAGAGAGACATATTAGCTATCATTTTCATTATAATAAGAAATACAACTAGTACAATATATTTTCATGATAGATCTTATAATCACTTACTGACTACGAAACAGGAGATGAATAATAATTAAATAAGTGGATTCAGCCATTATACTTACCAACTATTACTAACACTTATAATACAGTACATACACATCTGCACAATGTATACAATGTACGTATCTAATTACTATGGTTTTATTAATTATTGTTTAAACCTTCACAAAGAGTTTTAGCTGACGGAGATGTTTTGGAGTCGCCTGGTCCTCTACCACTCACTGCCTTCACCTCACACTCCACATCACTATAGCCTCTGTACCCACACACTGTGGTATTAGACTTAGTTCCATCCACCTTAGTCCACACAGAGTATCCAGTACACTTATGCTAAAGTGAATTATACCTTGGAGATATTAACATTAAATGGACAAGAAGGGTTAGGAGTTGCCTACCCATAAATTTTCAGAGCTGATAAGAGAAGACAACTCAATTGGAGTTGAGCATCCATATAAACTGTTACAACTTATGCTACTGGTACAGTTACTACATTCTATTTATAGTGTATATTATTACCTCGTAGCCAATGATGTGTTCTCCAGGGTACTGTGGAGTAGTCCAAGATAACACGACACAAGAACTATTGTGAGGTTGGAGGTCTATGTTAGCTGATCCCCACTGCGGCTCTGGGAACAGGAAGTAAGTATACATGTGACACAACAGTTCACATGAAACAGGAAGTAAGTATACATGTAACACAACAGTTCACATGAAACAGAGCGTGAGTATACATGTAACACAACAGTTGATGTGAAACACACAGGTATGGCTATATATTATTCGTTTACCCACCAAGAGGAGGCACCCAGAACGTTTCAATGGCAGGAGTAGAGAAGTTGCCGGCATTATTAAAAGCTTGTATCCATACAGATATTTCTTCGTTCCCATAGGAGTATACCTTGATACTTGTAGAGGTCGTTGATAGAGAAGTCGGTGAGGTAGCTGGGAATCTTGTCTGGTAACGGCCTATACGGTCACAGTGGTAGTCTTGTGGGGCCTGCAAGGTTTCTTTGTTGATATAATCAGTTTATACACTACTTACTATATAGCGAATACTTTATACTTAGTCTACTGATAAACCTATATACATGTAGCTAATACTCACACTCCAACTAACTGTATATATAACTAATACTCACACTCCAGCTAACTGTATGTAGAACTAATACTCACACTCCAGATAACTGTATATATAACTAATACTCACACTCCAACTAACTGTATATATAACTAATACTCACACTCCAACTAACTGTATATATAACTAATACTTACACTCCAGCTATCTATATGTATAACTAATACTCACACTCCAACTAACTGTGTGTATAACTAATACTCACACTTCAGATAACTGTGTGTATAACTAATACTCACACTCCAGCTAACTGTATATATAACTAATACTCACACTCCAGCTAACTGTATGTATAACTAATACTTACACTCCGACTAACTGTGTGTATAACTAATACTCACACTCCAACTAACTGTATGTATAACCAGTGTTCGAAGTGGAACAAATGAGGTGGGTACACGGTTCCTACCTGCAATCTTAGGACCTTTCCTAAAGGGTGCACTGGTCACTCGGAAGCTGCAGATCATAATTAGAAGTTATTCTCCCATTTCAGCAAGACAAAACAAGGGAGGACAATTTCTAATTATGGTTGATAGCTCCTTTACCTCATTACACAGAGTACAGTCATGGTACCAATGTAGACCATCCCTTATATTTTAAACTACTGAGTGTGCTTTGTGTCCTTCAATTTTGTATTACTGCTGCATTGATTGTAAGAATGAATAGATCTATACTATTTAAAACACGACAACTCCCCTTATCTTTCTTTCACTGTAATAAAAGTACATGTAGTCAAAGAGAAAACAACTTCTTTATTTATTACAAAATGCTGAACTACAACATTTTACAATTGTATATTTTGTCAAAAGTATATAAACACAAACAACAACAGCATGTAACTGCAACTGTATGAAAACTATAGTAATTCAACAAAACAGCTATGACATTGACATCAACACTAGAGAAGGGAAGGAGTTGAAGTTTATTAACAAAATTATAATGAACAAAAGTATTAAACAATAAAATACATGTATTTCCCTTGTCACAACCTACCTGTAGACTTTATTATATAACACCAGTAATGTTATTTGAACAACAGCTATAAGGAAAAGTTAAAAGGTTGAAGCCTATAAAACATACATACCTGTGTAAAGGAGTTTCACCAATTTATCTAGGATATATACATGTACTACTCACTGGGTTTTCTCTAATATTATTATAATTTTGTTAATTTAAGGAATTTATCTGTGGGAGCTGTCAGGTCTTGCATCAAATCCATGAAAACACCAGGCCCTGACTGGGGTTTGAACCAATGGTCTCTACAGTGCCTAATCGCCTAGAAAAGTGAACAGAAGACATTGCCACAACACCAGTACAGCAATGTTAGAAAAAGACAGCTTCACCAGCGAGCAGTAGATATGAAAAATATCTATTAGGGTATCATTTCTGCAAAATTAAATTCCTCAACAGCTTCCTTTGGATCACTAAACACTGTATTACAAGTATCCTCACCACTTGTGACAACATCTTCCAAAAATGCTAAATGTTTTATAAATTGGCAGAACTAGTAAAAACTGGCCTCAAAGTTAAATCCATGGCCGAATATAACCTTAGCAAGAAATATCAAATCATACTGACAGCAAATTCAATGTAAACTAAAAATATAGTATTGCCTAAAAAGACTATTCAGCTACCTAAAATACTCGACAAACTATCATGCATGTAGGTTACTAGGTAGCATGCAAGTACACTAATAGACAGCATGCAAGTATACACTAATATGCGGCATGCAAGTACACTAATAGGCAGCATACAACTTCATTACCTGTGGTCTTTTGTGGACTTCTGAAAGCAATGAATCACCTCAATACAGCAAAAATAGAGGATACAAACAAAACGATTACTTTAATTGCAGTCAACCAGTGAAATCAAGCTCAATCCAAATACATAGTTTCTACTAGTACCATCTAGACCAAACAGTGACAGGATTCTTCTTAGCTCTCTGTGAATTCCAATTTGTCATAACCTCACTCTTTGCCTCACTTACTAAACTTGGAAGTAGTTTGCAATAGTAGCGCAACACCTATAGCTGTTGAAATTCAATACTATGTGCAAAAACAAATAGTATTCCTACCTATTCTAGAATAAAAATATCAACATGAGATCAAAATATTTTATATAAAACGATACAACAATTGCTATATTATTTGCATTAACTATTTGATACAATAATGATCATTAAATATAAATCAATTATCTAATTCCCTGTTCTATTAAAAACAATTTATTTCTATTTTATATTTTCAATTTTATTTATTGAATATCGACTCTTGTTCTTGTAACAATCCAGTAAGCAATATTTTTATTTATAGGGCCTACTTGATGCAGGCGTATTGTTACAACAATTATTATCAAAATAATTTATTTCATATAAAAATTAATGAAAATATAAATAATTATGGTTATCATTATGATATGATTAGCATTTGATTATCTAATTCTATTGATTCACTTCTAGTTCTATTATTATTTATAATAATTAATCACTATAAATAATAAATAATTATTTATTTTTTACATAATTAATATAATGTTTGATTTATTATTTATATGTTATATTATTGAATACAGATTCTTTCTCTAGTAATAATCTAACAAATACGAATATTTATGTTATTGTTATATACAACATCATGGATGATCATATTAGATATTAAATTAATATTTATTTTTAATTTTTGTATTTCATATTTTATTAGCAAAGTAAGAAAAATACAACTATCTCCGATATTTATCACTCAGCCAAACGTCAAATTCCAGTAGAGTACAACAATTTACTTTTGAGATTTAGGTTTAGAGCTAAAAAACTTTTAGATTCAACTGTTTGGCCACTGTCCTCATCAAAAAGTTTTCATGGCTCTGCAAACGCATTCGGAAAGCTGAAAATACTAAAGAAAGTGGAACCCATATTCAAGTCCTATGAAACCATTGATACAATGACTAACTTTGTTAGTAAAGCAGAAGAATTTATTTGTGTGCAGGTCGCTGGTCCAAGCTACTATAAACTTACTTTGACATTTCGGGATTGACTTAACACGGTGTTATCAATCAAACGATCGCTAGATTAGAGGGAAATTTTACGATCAGCAGTCACTCAGCAACCAGTAAACCTATTTCGATTGCGAAAACTGCCGTGTCTTCAGCAAAACTTAGTCAATTACCATGAGGGTACACGCCTGCTGACAGTGTACCCACCAAAATTGAGGTGGGTACACGCCGTATACTCCCGTATAACCACAATTCGAACACTGTGTATAACTGATACTCACACTCCAACTAACTGTATATATAACTAATACTCACACTCCAACTAACTGTGTGTATAACTAATACTCACACTCCAACTAACTGTATGTATAACTAATACTTACACTCCACCTAACTGTATATATAACTAATACTCATACTCCAACTAACTGTATATATAACTAATACTTACACTCCAGCTAACTGTATATATAACTAATACTCGCACTCCAGCTAACTATATATATAACTAATACTTACACTCCAACTAACTGTGTGTATAACTAATACTCACACTCCAACTAACTGTATATATAACTAATACTCACACTCCAGCTAACTGTATATATAACTAATACTCACACTCCAACTAACCGTATATATTACTAATACACTCCAGCTAACTGTATGTATAACTAATACTTACACTCCAACTAACTGTATATATAACTAATACTCACACTCCAACTAACTGTATGTATAACTAATACTCATACTCCAACTAACCGTATGTATAACTAATACTTACACTCCGACTAACTGTATATATTACTAATACACTCCAGCTAATTGTATATATAACTAATACTCGCACTCCAGCTAACTGTATATATAACTAATACTCGCACTCCAGCTAACTGTATGTATAGCTAATACTCACACTCCAGCTCACTGTATACTCAACACGCTTCCTGTTGTTAGTGGTAGTTGAGGAGGAACTCACAAACTTGATGGATCGCGGTGGTGTTGGCTCTATAATAATACATGTAGGTCTATAACATTATGGTTACAATAGACAGGTATTACAGAGCTACTATATACAATAGACAGGTATTACAGAGCTACTATATACAATAGATAGGTATTACAGAGCTACTATATACAATAGACAGGTATTACAGAGCTACTATATACAATAGACAGGTATTACAGAGCTACTATATATAATAGACAGGTATTACAGAGCTACTATATACAATAGATAGGTATTACAGAGCTACTATATACAATAGACAGGTATTACAGAGCTACTATATACAATAGACAGGTATTACAGAGCTACTATATACAATAGACAGGTATTACAGAGCTACTATATATAATAGACAGGTATTACAGAGCTACTATATACAATAGATAGGTATTACAGAGCTACTATATACAATAGACAGGTATTACAGAGCTACTATATACAATAGACAGGTATTACAGAGCTACTATATATAATAGACAGGTAATACAGAGCTACTATATACAATAGACAGGTATTACAGAGCTACTATATACAATAGACAAGTATTACAGAGCTACTATATACAATAGACAGGTAATACAGAGCTACTATATACAATAGACAGGTATTACAGAGCTACTATATACAATAGACAGGTATTACAGAGCTACTATATACAATAGATAGGTATTACAGAGCTACTATATACAATAGACAGGTATTACAGAGCTACTATATACAATAGACAGGTATTACAAAGCTACTATATATAATAGACAGGTAATACAGAGCTACTATATACAATAGACAGGTATTACAGAGCTACTATATACAATAGACAGATATTACAGAGCTACTATATATAATAGACAGGTATTACAGAGCTACTATATACAATAGACAGGTATTACAGAGCTACTATATACAATAGATAGGTATTACAGAGCTACTATATACAATAGACAGGTATTACAGAGCTACTATATACAATAGACAGGTATTACAGAGCTACTATATATAATAGACAGGTATTACAGAGCTACTATATACAATAGACAGGTATTACAGAGCTACTATATATAATAGACAGGTATTACAGAGCTACTATATACAATAGATAGGTATTACAGAGCTACTATATACAATAGACAGGTATTACAGAGCTACTATATATAATAGACAGATATTACAGAGCTACTATATACAATAGACAGGTATTACAGAGCTACTATATACAATAGACAGATATTACAGAGCTACTATATATAATAGACAGGTATTGCAGAGCTACTATATACAACAGACAGATATTACAGAGCTACTATATATAATAGACAGATATTACAGAGATACTATATACAATAGACAGGTATTACAGAGCTACTATATACAATAGACAGGTATTACAGAGCTACTATATACAATAGACAGGTATTACAGAGCTACTATATACAATAGATAGGTATTACAGAGCTACTATATACAATAGACAGGTATTACAGAGCTACTATATACAATAGACAGGTATTACAGAGCTACTATATATAATAGACAGGTATTACAGAGCTACTATATACAATAGATAGGTATTACAGAGCTACTATATACAATAGACAGGTATTACAGAGCTACTATATACAATAGACAGGTATTACAGAGCTACTATATACAATAGACAGGTATTACAGAGCTACTATATATAATAGACAGGTATTACAGAGCTACTATATACAATAGATAGGTATTACAGAGCTACTATATACAATAGACAGGTATTACAGAGCTACTATATACAATAGACAGGTATTACAGAGCTACTATATATAATAGACAGGTAATACAGAGCTACTATATACAATAGACAGGTATTACAGAGCTACTATATACAATAGACAAGTATTACAGAGCTACTATATACAATAGACAGGTAATACAGAGCTACTATATACAATAGACAGGTATTACAGAGCTACTATATACAATAGACAGGTATTACAGAGCTACTATATACAATAGATAGGTATTACAGAGCTACTATATACAATAGACAGGTATTACAGAGCTACTATATACAATAGACAGGTATTACAGAGCTACTATATATAATAGACAGGTAATACAGAGCTACTATATACAATAGACAGGTATTACAGAGCTACTATATACAATAGACAGGTATTACAGAGCTACTATATACAATAGACAGATATTACAGAGCTACTATATACAATAGACAGATATTACAGAGCTACTATATACAATAGACAGGTATTACAGAGCTACTATATACAATAGACAGGTATTACAGAGCTACTATATACAATAGACAGGTATTACAGAGCTACTATATATAATAGACAGGTATTACAGAGCTACTATATACAATAGACAGGTATTACAGAGCTACTATATATAATAGACAGGTATTACAGAGCTACTATATACAATAGATAGGTATTACAGAGCTACTATATACAATAGACAGGTATTACAGAGCTACTATATATAATAGACAGATATTACAGAGCTACTATATACAATAGACAGGTATTACAGAGCTACTATATACAATAGACAGATATTACAGAGCTACTATATATAATAGACAGGTATTGCAGAGCTACTATATACAACAGACAGATATTACAGAGCTACTATATATAATAGACAGATATTACAGAGATACTATATACAATAGACAGGTATTACAGAGCTACTATATACAATAGACAGGTATTACAGAGCTACTATATACAATAGACAGGTATTACAGAGCTACTATATACAATAGACAGATATTACAGAGCTACTATATATAATAGACAGGTATTGCAGAGCTACTATATACAATAGACAGATATTACAGAGCTAATATATATAATAGACAGATATTACAGAGATACTATATACAATAGACAGGTATTACAGAGCTACTATATACAATAGACAGATATTACAGAGCTACTATATACAATAGACAGATATTACAGAGCTACTATATATAATAGACAGGTATTGCAGAGCTACTATATACAATAGACAGATATTACAGAGCTAATATATATAATAGACAGATATTACAGAGCTACTATATACAATAGACAGGTATTACAGAGCTACTATATACAATAGACAGATATTACAGAGCTACTATATACAATAGACAGATATTACAGAGCTACTATATATAATAGACAGGTATTGCAGAGCTACTATATACAATAGACAGATATTACAGAGCTACTATATATAATAGACAGATATTACAGAGATACTATATACAATAGACAGGTATTACAGAGCTACTATATACAATAGACAGGTATTACAGAGCTACTATATACAATAGACAGATATTACAGAGCTACTATATACAATAGACAGATATTACAGAGCTACTATATACAATAGACAGGTATTACAGAGCTACTATATACAATAGACAGGTATTACAGAGCTACTATATACAATAGACAGATATTACAGAGCTACTATATACAATAGACAGATATTACAGAGCTACTATATACAATAGACAGGTATTACAGAGCTACTATATACAATAGACAGGTATTACAGAGCTACTATATACAATAGATAGGTATTATAAAGCTACTATATACAATAGACAGGTAATACAGAGCTACTATATACAATAGATAGGTATTACAGAGCTACTATATACAATAGACAGGTATTATAAAGCATATACAGTTGCTACAAGTAACTGGCCCTTTTCACAGACACCTGTAATACTGATATGTTATGGTTCATAATGTGGATAAAAGTACCCACAAGGTAATGATATGTATCTCCACGTCTATTTCAGCTACCTACCAGAACAGAAGGTGCGGGCTGAAGTGGAGGTGATAGAATTACCAACTCCCTGATAGTTGATAGCCGCTAGACTGCATGTCACGTCTTTATACCCTTCAAACCCACATATCTGTGTGCTGGATGTGTCGGTCTCTATGGTCGACCAAGCAGAGTACCCCGTACAGCGATACTACAACATACACTGGGATGTGATACAACGATGCTGCTACATACACTGGGATGTGATACAACGATACTACAACATACATTGGGATGTGATACAACAATGCTACAACCTACACTGAGATGTGATACAACGATACTACAACATACATTGGGATGTGATACAACGATGCTACAACATACATTGGGATGTGATACAACAATGCTACAACATACACTTGGATGTGATACAACGATGCTGCTACATACACCGAGATGTGATACAACGATACTACAACATACAGTTGGATGTGATACAACAATGCTACAACATACACTGGGATGTGATACAACGATACTGCAACATACACTGGGATGTGATACAACGATACTACAACATACACTTGGATGTGATACAACAATGCTACAACTTACATTGGGATGTGATACAACGATACTACAACATACATTGGGATGTGATACAACAATGCTACAACATCCATTGGGATGTGATACAACGATGCTGCTACATACACTGAGATGTGATACAACGATACTACAACATACACTGAGATGTGAAGGTGAATAGGATATACCCATATTGTTACATTATATACATGTAAACTGTACAAGTAAGTGTTTACTTGTCATACAGACAGCTTAGTGAATAATCATATTTGGAAAGTAAAGGCAGATGTACGTATACTATTAACCTAAAGCATATAAATGTGTGCCAATCTGTTACAATGGTAAATGTACTTGGCCACTTTATCTAGCAGTAGCTGAAGCAACCCTAGTCATTAAGCTTAACAATAATGGAAACATTCATATCCGAATATATAACCTTTCCTTAGTTGATATTCATAGTACACCAATACACGCACTCCACACTCAAACTGCAGCATTTCCAACCTCGCTAAAAAGTCGATAGACTAATTTTCCCTCTCTATATTCTCAGGGTATATGTAGGCTATTATTAGTTACCCGATAACTGAACACATCTCCATTAGGGTACTGAGGCTCTGTCCACGATAGAGTGACACATGAACTGTTATCTGCTACCAGTTGAGCCGTTGATGATCCCCACTGTGGTGCTGCAAAGTTACCTTCACATTATAATTATCAAACCAATTACATACTATACAATCTAATATCAACAAGTATTACATACTATACAATTTAATATCAACAAGTATTACATGTTACCATAACTACAATGTATACGTGTTACATAATACCATAACTACAATGTGTAAGTGTTACATATTACCATAACTACAGTGTATAAGTGTTACATATTACCATAACTACAGTGTGTAAGTGTTACATGCTACCACAACTACAGTGTGTAAGTATTACATATTACCATAACTACAATGTGTCAGTGTTACATATTACCATAACTACAGTGTGTAAGTGTTACATATTACCATAACTACAATGTGTAAGTATTACATGTTACCATAACTACAGTGTACAAGTATTACACATTACCATAACTACAGTGTGTAAGTGTTACATGTTACCATAAATACAGTGTGTAATTGTTACATATTACCATAACTACAGTGTATAAGTGCTACATATTACCATAACTACAGTGTGTAAGTGTTACATATTACCATAACTACAATGTACAAGTGTTACATATTACCATAACTACAGTGTACAAGTGTTACACGTTGCCATAACTACAGTGTACAAGTGTTACACGTTGCCATAACTACAGTGTACAAGTATTACACGTTACCATAACTACAGTGTATACATAAATATTGAACAGTAAGTCAAGTCGGGGCTATATAGTCCACCATTATAACTCCAATAGCATTTTAGCGTCATATAAGCCCTAATCTTTTCACCTGTATAACAATGAAGCCTGAAGTCAAACAAAACCTCTCCTAATACTACGTAACACTTACGTATACTTCTGGTGATTATAGTGAGAGTTTCAGGGTCTGAGTAGAAGCCATCGTTGTTATAAGCTCGTACCCAGAATGTTACTTCTATATTACCATCTGTATAGACAGTTCTACTGCTAGATGTGCTAGTCACCGTCGTGGAAGTATTGGCTGGAAATCTGGTCTCATAGAGGGTTACACTCTCACAGTTTACATCAGTCGGACTCTGTCAACATGTATTTGTTGTGTAGCCATGTAAGTGTCTACATGTCTACTCTATACTTTACATGTCTACTCTATACTTTACATGTCTACTCTATACTTTACATGTCTATTCTATACTTTACATGTCTATTTTATACTTTACATGTCTATTCTATACTTTACATGTCTATTCTATACTTTACATGTCTATTCTATACTTTACATGTCTATTCTATACTTTACATGTCTACTCTATACTTTACATGTCTACTCTATACTTTACATGTCTACTCTATACTTTACATGTCTATTCTATACTTTACATGTCTACTCTATACTTTACATGTCTATTCTATACTTTACATGTCTACTCTATACTTTACATGTCTACTCTATACTTTACATGTCTACTCTATACTTTACATGTCTACTCTATACTTTACATGTCTATTCTATACTTTACATGTCTATTCTATACTTTACATGTCTACTCTATACTTTACATGTCTATTCTATACTTTACATGTCTACTCTATACTTTACATGTCTACTCTATACTTTACATGTCTACTCTATACTTTACATGTCTATTCTATACTTTACATGTCTATTTTATACTTTACATGTCTATTCTATACTTTACATGTCTATTCTATACTTTACATGTCTACTCTATACTTTACATGTCTATTCTATACTTTACATGTCTATTTTATACTTTACATGTCTATTTTATACTTTACATGTCTATTTTATACTTTACATGTCTATTCTATACTTTACATGTCTATTCTATACTTTACATGTCTATTTTATACTTTACATGTCTACTCTATACTTTACATGTCTATTCTATACTTTACATGTCGCTGCCCCAATGTTCAAATGTTCTAAATCGCCAAAATGCCAATTTTGAAAATCACTTTTTGAAGCCCTCCATTGTTAAAACTTTTTAATTTTTTAATGAACAGGACAATTGGCTAATTGCATATACAGGTAAATATTGTAGATAAGAGGAAAAAATCACCAACTCAGTAAACATGAGTGTGTAAACTACTAACTTAGACAAGACGGTCAATTTAAAACGAAAATCATTTAGAACATTTGAACATTGAGGCAGCGATGTCTATTCTATACTTTACATGTCTACTCTATACTTTACATGTCTACTCTATACTTTACATGTCTATTTTATACTTGAAATGTCTACTCTATACTTTACATGTCTATTCTATACTTTACATGTCTATTCTATACTTTACATGTCTATTCTATACTTTACATGTCTACTCTATACTTTACATGTCTACTCTATACTTTACATGTCTACTCTATACTTTACATGTCTATTTTATACTTTACATGTCTATTCTATACTTTACATGTCTACTCTATACTTTACATGTCTACTCTATACTTTACATGTCTATTTTATACTTGAAATGTCTACTCTATACTTTACATGTCTATTCTATACTTTACATGTCTACTCTATACTTTACATGTCTATTCTATACTTTACATGTCTATTCTATACTTTACATGTCTATTCTATACTTGAAATGTCTACTCTATACTTTACATGTCTACTCTATACTTTACATGTCTACTCTATACTTTACATGTCTATTCTATACTTTACATGTCTATTTTATACTTGAAATGTCTACTCTATACTTTACATGTCTATTCTATACTTTACATGTCTACTCTATACTTTACATGTCTACTCTATACTTTACATGTCTATTCTATACTTTACATGTCTACTCTATACTTTACATGTCTATTCTATACTTTACATGTCTATTCTATACTTTACATGTCTACTCTATACTTTACATGTCTACTCTATACTTTACATGTCTATTCTATACTTTACATGTCTACTCTATACTTTAGATGTCTACTCTATGCTCTTCGTGTTTCTACTCAATATCCTACATTTTTTTACTCCATATTCTACATTTCTACTCTCTATTCTATTTGTACATATTATCTCATCTATGCTACATTGTATACCTTCTACATATAAATAAGACAGGGTTGAACATATTAAATATGACGATCTGGCATTACAAAAAGTTGCTTTTCATTGGGTTGGACAGTATTAAAATTCCTACTGCACTGCTATTACAATGTAGGTACTCAGTACTACATACAATGAAGGTATTTGATATGAGTATTCTAGCACTTACAGTCCAAGTTATTGAGTATCTACCTCTGTGCCTGCCACTGTCCGTATAGGTGTACGATGTGTAGGGATTAAACTTAATGCTATGTGGAGGTGAAGGTTCTAAAATAAAATACAAACAAGGTAAGTATCTAGCCGTAACTAGGTCAATACAGTAGGTAAGTATCTAGCTGTAACTAGGTCAATACCTATACAGTAGGTAAGTATATAGCTGCATAACTTATAGCTCCTAATAACTTGAACAGCACACATTTAGGAGTATGTTGCATCAAGGGGTAAGAGGATACTGGTAATGTATGATAACCTACTGCTGCACGGTATTTCCGTATCATTCAGTCTTTCAGTTGTTTTCTCTCGGTTCAAAAGCCGCAAAATCTCAAAATGCAAACCAAAACCGAATGTGACGGTTTGATTCGATTCAGCTTCAAATCACACCTGTCTCTTTAGCTCCGGCAATGGCTGGTGTGGCGTACAGGTGAATGCATATTGTACCACTTTTAATCTTTATAATTCGATGCCATCCGTGTCATACTAACTTAGCTACGGTCATCGTTGTCACTCGGTGATGACTTGTTGTAGTTTTACTCACCTTTTAGTACATATACTTAGGGGCTACATATCATTATAAATAATTAGCGTTATCTTTTAATAATTGCGATTTATTAAAAGACTTCAAATGGGTCCCATTTCAGTGAAAAGCTAAGTTCGACAACTCCTAAGATTGAGCATAAAATTAGCAACTTGATTTGTTTTCTTCCCAAAATTTAAAAAACCGAATAAACCGAGAGGTAAAGGACAACTTTGGCATCATTCAGTTACTTTGAAATACAAGCAAAAAACTGCACGCAAGTTTAAATCAATACCACCCAGCACTATGAGGACCTACTGGTGAGTAGGGTATATGTACATCATATTATGTGTAATAAACAGGCACTGTTAGTTGTATGTAATAAACAGGTACTGGTAGTTGTATATGTAATAAACAGGTACTGGTAGTTGTATATGTAATAAACAGGCACTGTTAGTTGTATATGTAATAAACAGGTACTGGTAGTTGTATAAGTAATAAACAGGCACTGTTAGTTGTATGTAATAAACAGGTACTGGTAGTTGTATATGTAATAAACAGGTACTGGTAGTTGTATATGTAATAAACAGGTACTGGTAGTTTTATATGTAATAAACAGGTACTGTTAGTTGTATGTAATAAACAGGTACTGGTAGTTGTATATGTAATAAACAGGTACTGGTAGTTGTATATGTAATAAACAGGTACTGGTAGTTGTATAAGTAATAAACAGGCACTGTTAGTTGTATGTAATAAACAGGTACTGGTAGTTGTATTATATAATAAACAGGTACTTGTAGTTGTATTATGTAATAAACAGGTACTGGTAGTTGTATATGTAATAAACAGGTACTGGTAGTTGTATATGTAATAAACAGGTACTGGTAGTTGTATATGTAATAAACAGGTACTGGTAGTTGTATATGTAATAAACAGGTACTGGTAGTTGTACTATGTAATAGACACATACTGGCACACGCTGTCCTCCCTGTTGGTGATTGGAGTGAACCACTTAGCCCGTGGTTATTGAAAGCTAATATCTCACATGATACCCCGTCATAAGGGCCATATCCACAGGCTTCATACGAGCGTGGAGTTATCCCTACATCAGACCAAACTGTAGCTCCGCTGCACTTGATCTAAACAAAAGAGATACAAAATATTCTGTCTGACTGTTTACAATAGGAACAATTATGCTGTGCATGGCATCTATAATAGATGTGGCTATACAATATTCTGCAATGTGAATACAAGCACTGCATGCTATTTGAATGATATGGATAACATGACGATATGGTGTAGCTTCTCCAGCTCTCATTATCTGTGTTCACCACACATTAACCACTTGTTTTAGTGCCTTCACGACCTAAATTTCAGACCCATGTCAATTTGCGAAAATATTTTCCAACACACATCTGTCACAGAGTCGCGAACACACCGACCTGGGCCAAAAGTAAAATCCCAATTTTCATGCGAAGAAGTCAGTTGTGCCAATGAGCTGGGGATGGTTTCGCCCAGCCAACCAAAATTGCAGGCCAATAGTCCTTTTGGCCTAGGCCGGACGACCATTTTTATTTGCGACCCTGGTCCGTCCAAGAGGTTGCGAAGACACTATTTACAATACTGTTGATTTTCTTACCCTATATAGTCACTCTCTTACCTTATAAATGGTCACTATTATACCTTACCTTATATGGTCACTATTATATCTTATATGGTCACTGTTTTACCTGATATGGTCACTATCATGCCTGACATAGCTGTTATTATACCTTATAGTCTGTGATGTTGCCATTAGGATACTCGGGGATACCCCAACTCACAGTAATACATGAGGTATTAATTGTTTGTACACTCGCAGCTGTGCTTCCCCAATCAGCATCTACAAGAACATGCACACACACTATATCCACTAAAAAGGTGTCTTAGTTTACGCAATGCAAAATATTTACCAGCATGTAACATGAGGCTGAGGTAACCAGTCTAATGATGTTTGACTATCCGTTAAACAGAGAGTGGTGACTAAGCTGAACACCCCATGCAATCCATTCAAGAAGTAGTCCATGTAACTGAAGAGTTACTAGTTAGTAGTTACTAGTTATAGTTACTAGTTGGTAGTTACTAGTTGGTAGTTACTAGTTGGTAGTTACTAGTTGGTAGTTACTAGTTGGTAGTTACTAGTTAGTAGTTACTAGTTAGTAGTTAGTAGTTACTTGTTAGTAGTTAGTAGTTACTAGTTAGTAGTTACTAGTTAGTAGTTACTAGTTGGTAGTTAGTAGTTAGTAGTTACTAGTTGGTAGTTACTAGTTGGTAGTTACTAGTTGGTAGTTACTAGTTGGTAGTTACTAGTTAGTAGTTACTAGTTGGTAGTTACTAGTTGGTAGTTACTAGTTAGTAGTTACTAGTTAGTAGTTAGTAGTTGGTAGTTACTAGTTGGTAGTTACTAGTTGGTAGTTACTAGTTAGTAGTTACTAGTTAGTAGTTACTAGTTAGTAGTTACTAGTTGGTAGTTACTAGTTGGTAGTTAGTAGTTGGTAGTTACTAGTTAGTAGTTACTAGTTGGTAGTTACTAGTTGGTAGTTACTAGTTAGTAGTTAGTAGTTACTAGTTAGTAGTTACTAGTTAGTAGTTAGTAGTTAGTAGTTACTAGTTGGTAGTTAGTAGTTGGTAGTTACTAGTTACTAGTTGGTAGTTACTAGTTAGTAGTTACTAGTTAGTAGTTACTAGTTAGTAGTTACTAGTTAGTAGTTACTAGTTAGTAGTTACTAGTTAGTAGTTAGTAGTTACTAGTTAGTAGTTACTCGCTAGCAGTAGAGTAGAGAGAACACTTACTTAGCTTTCCTGTGCTGAAGGAAATACTGACTGAGTCGGAGTAAAACCAGGCATTGTTTCTAGCTCTCACATATACCTTCACCTCTACTTCTGGGAGAAAGTAGAGATAATATCTGTATCTGTTGTGAACACTGACATCTAGAGCATTCGAGTCATTATCAGGAAAACGGAGCTCATAGTCCAGTAGACTGCTACAGCCAGTTCTATCAGGAGTCTGAAGAGAATAAATACAATACAATACGATCAAGTACAATACTTGCCCGTCAATCAAATGACTTTCTGGGATATACTCAGCCTGATATTATTCTATTCTAGAGTATCTAATAGTTGGTTATACTAACATCCCATCTAATATAATATCTCCAGTGGAGCCTGCCTTCGTGTGTCACTTTATCTGGTGAGGTGTAGACTCGGAGAGTTTTCGGTGGAGAAGGAGCTGAAATAAAACAACACAATAATAGTGAATTAAATAACTTGACTAGCCAAGTGACTCCTATCATTGCTGCAAGAGGGATAAGTACTACAAAGCACATGATTGTGTATAGTACTGGTATGAGATAAGACAGTAATGAGAGAGCAGGTCTACATAAAAACACACTCAAAGTTACGCGTATATATACATGTATATATACATGTATATATACGTTATATATACATGTATATATACATGTATATATACGTTATATATACATGTATATATACATGTATATATACGTTATATATACATGTATATATACATGTATATATAACGTATATATACATGTATATATACATGTATATATACACGTATATATACGTGTATATATACGTGTACGCAATATAGGCTACAATGTAATTATGTATCTTCAACAGTTAGGAGTTGTCCTCTCTGTTTAGACTACTATAAATAGTGTAGGGTATACTAGACAACAGAAGGTATAATATATCATTATATTGTGGATTAAACCAATCTCATTGTACATGGATATTATACATGTACTTCTGAACCACCAAACTCAGTAGCCCAGAAATTGAATTCCTCTGTCACTCTGATATTTGGTTCGAAGTAAGCAAACATTCATATTTCACAATACTACATAAACTTCATCACTAACCTCCACAGGAAGTCCGGAGTGCGGCGGTGGACAACTCTCCACTGAACCCATTATCATTCCCAGCTTTAATATTACAGACTACAGATGTATATGGTGAATATCCACATATCTGCACATTATCAGGACGAGATGAGGTAAGTACCCTTTCCTTCCCAGTACACTCGTACTAAAACGTGAAATGCAATCAGGCATAACTGTGGTGTGCAGCCTCTAAATGCACATATTATCTTTACTTTATGGTCCTATACATGGCCAATCACACAGTAGGAGCAAGTCACATCTGTTGGTCAATTGTACAGGTCATATTCTAGGACTCTGTTTGTAAGGCCGGCCTTAGGGCTTCATTGATTAGATCTCAATGCAGGTGGTACATGTGGTATATCAGACCATAGAGGTAGGATAGAGCCAGTACTCGACCGCTATTACTATTACGGTCGTGAAGCCGGTCTGGACCCACTTCTTTGCTTTAGACGCAGTTCCGGTTTGCTATTGAATCCATTGTAACAATACGAAATCGATAACGTTTGCTCAACAAAATCACATAATTTGTGGCTATCAGTACTCTGCAAGTTAAAAACTATCTATGATACATTAAAAATACAACTTCTGATATAATTGAAATTAATGAGAAGTCAACTACATATGCATTATATCTATTACATTGCACTGTATTGTATTTTTGTTTTATCATCTGCAGTGCAGAATTGTGGATGGTAAATCATATGACTATCATAACCAGACAAATATATATATATGCAAACAAGATTGAAAGCTAGCAAAAAATGTTATAGACATAGCAATAAAAAAATTAAATAACAAAAAAAAATGAAAAATTTATGATACACTTATTGTAAAATTATGTTACAGGTATTGAAATGAAGCAAAAGTTCAATGTTTCAAATGTCTATTCATCAGTCGAGAATCGAAATACACTGTATAAGCACCTGCTCACATCAAACCACAATCTGCTTTACTAAATCAGTAGCATAAGTGAGGCCACCTCTGTTTTTGGCCTTCATCATCCTACGACATACAAATAATCGCCAAAGCCACCTGCACACTTCCCCAGAAACTGCCGTGTAGAGTTCTTGCAATTTTTTCTGAAATATCCAAGAATATTCAGTGGGTGAGTGTTACAAGTTTGTAGCGATGTTAAACAGAAGGTATTGGAGCTTTTCACTTGCACCACCGTAAAGAAAATAAACCAGAGCTGGAGTCACAGTCAGCTGAATTGGCTACATTTAAAGTAGACACTGACCACTTCATCAACAGCTTTCTTGGATCTGCCCTAAAGCCTGTAGCAGTTGGGTTGTTGTTATGCTCTCCCATTCTATGAGTCCTGCTGAACAAAGTCTTGAGAAACTCTGAAAGTAGCAAAATAAGTAGCATCTGATCTGTAGCAATAAAATATCAAAAATTATTCAAAACTTAGGAAACTCCCACGCAATGCACCTTTACACTGAATGTTATATGCATATTATATTTATATATATTATGATAACATAGATGTATTATTATAGGTATGTTTATACAGATTGTATCTTTGTACATATATATTACATGGACACGTGCGTGTGGATGATATAGCCTATTCCATCAAATATTATGGTAACACTGAAATTATTATCATCCAAGATAAAATGCTATAAAAAAAGACATCAATTCCAATACCGACCTAGATTACTATCATATGAATAATCTACATTCACGCTGACATCTGCTACTGAATCTTTAGGGTTAAGTGACAATACTATACTGGACATCTGCTGAACTGTCAGTTTGAGGACTGTGCGGCTATTTAAAAATGACGTTTCGAAAGTGGACAGTTCAGCACTAGACAGTTCGAAATGCCTAAGCCCAAACCACCAGACTTTAACTAATTTTTAATATTTTTTTTATTAATTTAATAAGTTAAAATGAACTTTCTGCAAGTTTTGTTCTCCTGAATGTAATCTACACAGTTTCGAACTGTCCTGTTTCTAACTGTCCAGCTGTGAAAAGTCCTGTTTCGAACTGTCTTTTTCTAAATGTCCCTTTACCCAGTTTGAGCACCCGTCTGCCTTTTTTCTTGGACTAAAACTACAAAGGATCAAATATTTATAGCGTATTGAAGTTTGTACAAAAATATTGGCGATTGTAGCCACAAGCTACATAACCTACTTTGTCAACAACCCTGTCAACATCATTGCACTTGAATATTGGGGTTCAAACATTCAATATTTGGTTCGGAAAGAATCCCAAACAAAACTAGGATCTAAACCTGGTGCTTTACCTGCAAATGGCTAGGGAAGTCCAAATACAGAAAGCATAACACCTTGCTTGAAACACTTCTAGATTCCAACGAACGTTATGAAGCTCTCTAGCTCGAAGTGATCGGAGCACAGTCTTGAGTATAAATGGTTGGTGTGAAATCTAGACGTCTCAATGCTCTGACTCATTTATCCAAGAGTTTAGAGTTGTATAAAAAAACCTTTGAAATATGAACAGGAAAGGCGTTAATAACATTATTAAACAATTATTTCAACGTAATATCATACATCAGCACACATTATAATACAATAATAAGATAATTACTGTGGCAATGTATATAGGGCCTATAAATTTATTTACAACAGCGCATAACATGAGAATGACGCTAAACATATTCTTGATAATGAACAATAAGAATGAATATCTATAATATCATCAGTATGATTTATGATCTGTTTTGGTAGTTGGTGGTGATAGTAGTTTAATAATTCTAACCTCTCTATTTAGATCATCACTAGCTAGCTATTACATCTACCACTACTACAAATACTATAAAAAATAACAATAATAATAATGTGAACAACGCTATTGTCAATTCATTTTTCATTTCTTTTAGAAAATAAAAATTGGTTAATAATAATTATAACAAATAATAGTTATAACAATAATATAATATATTATAATATCTAATATTATGATTATGATTATAATATTATATGTCATAATATATAATATAATAACAATAATTATTACTATAATTATAAATTTAAAATTAATAACAGAAAACCTTTAGGGCCGGCCAGAATACTAAGAAAAGTTTTGAGTCTCCCCAGGCTAGTTGTTTTAATCCGAGGCCAAAAAAACTTAAACCAGCTTTTCAACATGCTGTGCATGCTACCAATAGTACCACAAATTAATTATTATAATCATTATTTATTAGTTGAAATAACAGGAGTGGTGGTAGTAGTTCGTAGTAATGTAATTATTATTATTTCAAAAAAATCAAAAAATATACGTTTGGGACGTCAGGGGATGGCAAAACCATAGCACCAGCTAACAAATTTTTAACTGTAAAGTAATAGCTTACGTGTGAAATGACTTGTCACGAGTCCTGGATGAGTTATTACTGCACAAAACTTTGGCATAACTAATTACATTCACGTGCAAAAGTGCAAACCGGAACTTTGTCCAAAGCAAAAAAGTGGGTCCTTACGGCTTCACTGGCTTTCTATATAGTACTGGCTCTATCCTACCTCTATGTATCAGACTGTGTGCCACCCATAGGTGAACCTTAGAACATGCTGTTCTGAGCTATTACCTGCTGTCCACCTGTCAGCCCCTTAAACAGGTATTTTTCAAATCTACAGTGACCTCACTTGAAGGTCATTTAGCTAGACTAGTAGTTTTATAATGCGTAGGAATGTATAACAATAGTTTAACTATCGACTGTCGACCGAAGCCTAACTGAACAGTTACCCGTCGAAACCCCATTGGCCTATTGTCTGTAATGGGGAAAGGGGAACAGACATACCCACAATGTTGAAGATTCAATATTTAACCACATACTATGTTGTAGACCCAGTAGACAGTAACATATGAACTAATATCATGCATGTAACATATGAACTAATATCATGCATGTAACATTTGAACGAATATCATGTATGTAACATATGAACTAATATCATGCATGTAACATATGAACTAATATCATGCATGTAACATATGAACTAATATCATGCATGTAGCATTTGAACTAACATGCACGTAACATATACAATGTAGCATACATGTATGATACTGGTCCTCCGTTTAGTTAACAAGGAAGTGACAGTATATAAACCTTCATACCTCGTAGCCATTGATGTTACCATTGGGTATTTCTGGTTCACTCCAAGAAAGAGTAACACATGAACTGTTGTCCACCTTTAATGTTGCAGTACCCGTTCCCCATATCGGCACTAGAAGGATTACAAATAGCCAAACTGTAGTTGCAAATATCACCTGCTAAAACTTTCTCAGACTATGTATGAAACATAAACTCAGACTATGTATGAAACATAAAACTCTATTAATATAAGCCTGAGTGTTGTCCAACCAACCCATCAGAACACTTTGAGACAGGTTAGTAAATTTCTGGAAAATATACTGTTTCTAGTGCATGTGGTGGTTTACTCACCTTCTTGCTGGGATAGGGATAGGTCTAGTAGGCACAGTGCCAAGAAAACAATACTTAGCCTCATATTTGTACAACTCTCCCAAATTATTCATGTACAACAGGGCATATAACTAGGGCTACCAGCTAGTGCACTATGCACTCAACGAAGAGGAAATAAATAATGTACATTAGGTATATATAACCGGTCCGGTATGACTTGGTGTTTCACTTCTCATAGGAGCGTAGTGTATCAGCATGCAGAGTAACATTTGGGTTTTTACATCTAATCCAATAAAGTATCAATACTCATGTGGACATTGTACATAAATAAAATAAAACAGGAAATAACAGCAATGCAAGGGGTAAGGCCCACCTACTTAATTATTGGCACTTTTCCCCTATTTAGCATACCAAAAGCTGGATCCGCTCCCATCATTCACTTTGATAATGGGCACAACTATGCCCACAAAAGGTTTAGAGTCTGCAAGAAAAAATAGTGATTGTATCGGGTGCCCAGGTATTCATTCAAGATGTTTTGTTAAGTAAAACATACTATGTAAAACTATTCTTACATCTTAGAACAGTAGCCTGTAGAATTTTAGAACAGTAGCCTGTAGAACTGCTTTGAATGCCCTGTAATAAGGCTGCATCCCTCCCCCAAGCCTCAATTAACTTTGAAATAACTTATAAAACAGCTGGTTGTAAAACAATAATTCTGGTTCTATAACTTGGGAGGTAACCTGAAACAAAACAGCTCGGTAAACCGTTTTTATGGCCAAAACCTGGGTGTGGGTACCTCTGTCAGATAACACTCCATTATAACTCTACTACTTCCAACACCTGGGTATGGGTACCACGGTCAGATAACACTCCATTATAACTCCACTACTTCCAAAACCTGGGTGTGGGTACCACGGTCAGATAACACTCCATTATAAACTCTACTACTTCCAACACCTGGGTGTGGGTACCACTGTCAGACAACACTCCATTATAAACTCTACTACTTCCATTATTCTAGGCAGAAATAATTTTTAGTATAGCTAAGACAGCAGGAAGCTGGATCATCTGTGTGTGAATAGGAGTACTAGGAATGGTAGCTACTAGACTGTCACCTACTACTAACAGTTAGCAGGGCTCCCTAGTTCTACAGTACATTTATAATATACCCAATGGCTAACAGAAATATTGAGAGCAAAAGGAGATCTGAAACCGCATTCTATTTTATGGGTCTTTGCATGAAATGTAGGACTATAACACAATCATGACTATAATTCAACCAATAAAGTATAGTTCATTTAGTCTAATATTACATGATGTATTCATGTGTGACAATTTTTTTCTTCTACATGTATTTACCAGATATTTAGATTTAACAAAAATTGGCTATAAATTGTTTTAAATTTGCAACAACTATTTGTAAGATGGGGGATATTGCTGTGATATGTACATTTGCTCTTGGATTTCCTGACGACTCAACTGGAGAGCCCGGCTGTTAGCTAATATGGGTAGCCTAGGATAGGTTATAAGGTATGTAATTTGATATCCTGTATTCATAAAGGAATTACCTACTTCACTACTCAATGTACCTTGTGTGTGAAGTATAAAATCTTTCATTGGGGGAGATCAGTATTTACACTGTAATACTATATATTATATTTATCAGTGAATGCCTTGTGCACACAATTATTATAAGAGATGCAACTATTACAGGACCAGTGTTTAAGGTGATAGTGTGACTTGTAGTAAATGTCAGTTTTGTTGAATTTCAACAAAAAGGGCACATAATTATGATCAATATTGTTATGAGAATGTTATAGGCCTAATAGCTGCATTATTATATTTAATTAATATACATGTACATGTATTATTATAACAATACCTAGTCTACACCCTCCTACTCTACCTCCAAACTTACAGCTACAGTATATAGTAACACACATGATATCACACCTACTCTACCCCTAAACCCACAGCTACAGTATATAGTAATACACATGATATCACACATACTCTACCCCTAAACCCACAGCTACCAGTATACAGTAACACACATGGTATCACACCTACTGTACCCTTAAACCTACAGCTACAGTATACAGTAACACACATGATATCACACATACTCTACCCCTAAACCCACAGCTACAGTATATAGTAACACACATGATATCACACCAACTCTACCCCTAAACTTACAGCTACAGTATATAGTAACACACATGATATCACACATACTCTACCCCTAAACCTACAGCTACAGTATACAGTAACACACATGATATCACACCTACTCTACCCCTAAACCCACAGCTACAGTATATAGTAACACACATGATATCACACCTACTCTACCCATAAACCCACAGCTACAGTATATAGTAATACACATGATATCACAACTACTCTACCCCTAAACCCACAGCTACAGTATACAGTAACACACATGATATCACACCTACTCTACCCCTAAACCCACAGCTACAGTATATAGTAATACACATGATATCACAACTACTCTACCCCTAAACCCACAGCTACAGTATATAGTAATACACATGATATCACACCTACTCTACCCCTAAACCCACAGCTACAGTATACAGTAATACACATGATATCACACCTACTCTACCTCCAAACTTACAGCTACAGTATATAGTAACACACATGGTATCACACATACTCTACCCCTAAACCCACAGCTACAGTATACAGTAACACACATGGTATCACACCTACTCTACCCCTAAACCCACAGCTACAGTATATAGTAACACACATGATATCACACCTACTGTACCCCTAAACCCACAGCTACAGTATATAGTAACACACATGATATCACACCTACTCTACCCCTAAACTTACAGCTACAGTATATAGTAACACACATGGTATCACACATACTCTACCCCTAAACCCACAGCTACAGTATATAGTAACACACATGATATCACACCTACTCTACCCCTAAACTTACAGCTACAGTATATAGTAACACACATGGTGTCACACATACTCTACCTCCAAACTTACAGCTACAGTATATAGTAACACACATGATATCACACCTACTCTACCCCTAAACCCACAGCTACAGTATATAGTAATACACATGATATCACACATACTCTACCCCTAAACCCACAGCTACCAGTATACAGTAACACACATGGTATCACACCTACTGTACCCTTAAACCTACAGCTACAGTATACAGTAACACACATGATATCACACATACTCTACCCCTAAACCCACAGCTACAGTATATAGTAACACACATGATATCACACCAACTCTACCCCTAAACTTACAGCTACAGTATATAGTAACACACATGATATCACACATACTCTACCCCTAAACCTACAGCTACAGTATACAGTAACACACATGATATCACACCTACTCTACCCCTAAACCCACAGCTACAGTATATAGTAACACACATGATATCACACCTACTCTACCCATAAACCCACAGCTACAGTATATAGTAATACACATGATATCACAACTACTCTACCCCTAAACCCACAGCTACAGTATACAGTAACACACATGATATCACACCTACTCTACCCCTAAACCCACAGCTACAGTATATAGTAATACACATGATATCACAACTACTCTACCCCTAAACCCACAGCTACAGTATATAGTAATACACATGATATCACACCTACTCTACCCCTAAACCCACAGCTACAGTATACAGTAATACACATGATATCACACCTACTCTACCTCCAAACTTACAGCTACAGTATATAGTAACACACATGGTATCACACATACTCTACCCCTAAACCCACAGCTACAGTATACAGTAACACACATGGTATCACACCTACTCTACCCCTAAACCCACAGCTACAGTATATAGTAACACACATGATATCACACCTACTGTACCCCTAAACCCACAGCTACAGTATATAGTAACACACATGATATCACACCTACTCTACCCCTAAACTTACAGCTACAGTATATAGTAACACACATGGTATCACACATACTCTACCCCTAAACCCACAGCTACAGTATATAGTAACACACATGATATCACACCTACTCTACCCCTAAACTTACAGCTACAGTATATAGTAACACACATGGTATCACACATACTCTACCCCTAAACCCACAGCTACAGTATATAGTAACACACATGGTATCACACTTACTCTACCCCTAAACCCACAGCTACAGTATACAGTAACACACATGGTATCACACCTACTCTACCCCTAAACCCACAGCTACAGTATATAGTAACACACATGATATCACACCTACTCTACCCCTAAACCCACAGCTACAGTATATAGTAACACACATGGTATCACACATACTCTACCCTTAAACCCACAGCTACAGTATATAGTAACACACATGGTATCACACATACTCTACCCCTAAACCCACAGCTACAGTATATAGTAACACACATGGTATCACACATACTCTACCCCTAAACCCACAGCTACAGTATATAGTAACACACATGATATCACACATACTCTACCCCTAAACCCACAGCTACAGTAACACACATGATATCACACCTACTCTACCCTTAAACCCACAGCTACAGTATATAGTAACACACATGGTATCACACCTTCTCTACCCCTAAACCCACAGCTACAGTATACAGTAACACACATGATATCACACCTACTCTACCCCTAAACCCACAGCTACAGTATATAGTAACACACATGGTATCACACCTACTCTACCCCTAAACCCACAGCTACAGTATATAGTAACACACATGGTATCACACCTACTCTACCCATAAACCCACAGCTGTATGGTAATCTTTAGTCAAATAATAAAGATACTTATAAGGTATAATCTATTACGGTATGTATGTTGTATGTTGTATGTTGTATGTTGAGCTAGTACATTGTAACTGGTATCTTAGCTAATCTGGAGAGCATACATTACACATTATATTATCTACATCACTACCTCCTACTGTATTACAGTGTAAGTGCCACATCACGTGTCTTCATCATGAAAGATTAGAAATAACTGGTTTTGCTCTATTATTGTGTTATCTTAGGAGTTGTCTTATCACACAAGCCCAGTAAACAAGAGCAGACAACTCATGTACGGTGTAATTTCTAGTCTATTGTATTGTTTAGTACTATAAAATACCAGTACTGTTATGAAACTCGGATATATTCAATAGTATATACACACTAGATGACCACAATACTGCATATTGTACACTGTACACGCATGACTGCTCAGTATATAGTATGTACAGATGAACTGGTTTGTATGTACCCTAGTTACTGTTTCTATGGGTATACTTCCTGTTTCACTACCAACATCTAGCGTCTTCTCCATCAGCAACCTACAACATGCAGAGATAATATCAAACATGACTGTATTTATAGTAACAATTAGTGTCTTCGTAAACTAAATTTCAAGCACAAGACAACTTGCTAAAAACCTTTTAGGCCCACTTCAGTCATATTATGCCTTTGCGTGTGAGAAACCTGGGTCAAAGCCATCTTGTGAGAGTATATGTATAGTGGTCTTGGAGAGGCATTAAATACACCCACAGTCCACACACCCATAGCCCACACACCCACACAGTCCACACACCCATAGCCCACACACCCACACAATGCATACAGTACACACGCACCCACACAGTATACACAGTGTTATAGAGTAGATATACCTACCATATGACCACATGACCATGTTCATCCATTGTCTCCCTTCTCATTAGGTACACCATCTAATTCTATGCTATCAGTCCCATGTCTGTCAGTCTCACCTCTGTCAGTCCCACCTCTATCAGCTAATGCCTCCCTCTCCAACTCCTCTGCCTATATATCAATCATACCAGTATAGAGGCATACATGGTATGATGTGGTGCCCTAGATTAGGTCACATACAAATGTAAGTATATAACACCATCCATAACACTGGGTACTTACACACCTAACTCTAATAACTATTATTGGTACATATTATGTAACGTGTAGTAAAGTAGATCATACATCCCACCATAGCCACTTTGGGATAATAGTTTCCTAGCCAGTTATACATATACAGTAATATAGTAATACAGTGATACAGTAATATAGTAATACAGTGATACAGTAATATAGTAATACAGTGATACAGTAATATAGTAATACAGTGATACATCGATACAGTAATACAGTGATACAGTAATACAGTGATACAGTAATACAGTGATACAATAATACAGTGGTACGTGGTACAGTAATACAGTGGCACAGTAATACAGTGATATGTGGTACAGTAATACAGTGATACAGTGGTACAGTAATACAGTGGCACAGTAATACAGTGATACAGTGGCACAGTAATACAGTGGTACAGTAATACAGTAACACAGTGGTACAGTAATACAGTGGCACAGTAATACAGTGGCACAGTAATACAGTGGTACAGTGATACAGTAATACAGTGGTACGTGGTACAGTAATACAGTGGTACAGTGATACAGTAACACAGTGGTACAGTAATACAGTGGCACAGTAATACAGTGGCACAGTAATACAGTGATACAGTGGCACAGTAATACAGTGGTACAGTAATACAGTAACACAGTGGTACAGTAATACAGTGGCACAGTAATACAGTGGCACAGTAATACAGTGATACAGTAACACAGTGGTACAGTAATACAGCGGTACAGTAATACAGTAATACAGTGGTACAGTAATACAGTGGTACAGCAAAAGCTTTCAGGGACTATTGATATCACTGACTATGGCACTTCAACAATTGGCTGTAACGACGGAAGGCAAACTGACTTGAATATAATGCAATATAATTTTATCACGTCAGTACAAGAGTAGAATATACATGTAGATGGCAGAGAGGGTAAACTACATACAGTGTAGTAGTGGTGTTGTCTCCCACCAGAATATTACCTGTTTCGCTTTCCTTACGCTGCTCGTCACGTTATTAAGAATGTGATCGCTGAGGTGGCCTCTGTGTACCAGCTGACTGAACTTAGCCTTAGTACTTAAGTAACCAAACAGCCACTTAGCCTCTCTATTGTTGGGGTCGGGCAACTCCTTTACCTTATCCCTCAGCTGCAGATACTGGCAAGGAAATAATCATAATATAAAATGTCATATAATACATCTAATGTGTCATATAATACATCTAACACATCACATAATATACCTAATGTGTCATATAATACACCTAACATCATATAATCCTACTAACGTATCATACAATATACTTACCACATCATAGCAGATGATTGGCTTGGTTCTACTCCCCTCTGTACCAGCCGTTCTCTGTTGATACTCGTACTGTTTAAGAGTAGACACGGCTCTGGCTGTGTTACCAGTTTTGAGAAATGCCAAGACCTACAAATAATACCAAGTCCCATCGTGTCAATATCCTATATGTAGAGTATGCAAGAATCTACTAACTACAGTGTAGCACCTTACTGACCATAATCTAGGGTATTAGTTCAACTGTCAATCAAAAACTGAGTAACAAATCTAGGTCGAACTGGAAGCAGTAACAAAGCTACTACACCTTGATGTTAAAAGTACCAATAAAGGGGTTATGCCACACGTTTTAAGAGGTTATGACATGTGGTTTACGTCTATATTCAATGCAGCATCTCTTATTTGGGTTTGTTGCATTTGTGTTACTATAAGCGGAGTTGTGTCCTCTTGCCCATGCTTGACTCAGTAGCACTATTCAATGCTGCTTCAAAAGCAACTTTGTTATGAAGACGCAACTGTGTGCTTTATGTCTTACAGAGAACATTGTTGAATTCAAGTTGTTTGCATAGAAAGAGTACTGTAGTGAACAAATTATTTCACAGTGTTTACTAATATAGCTGTAGGATAACTTGTGCAAGTTTTCGAATTTTTCTGGGTTTTCCTTTTGCTGGCAATAACTACCTGCCTTTATTGGTAGGTCCGTATTTCATCTGGCTATCATTGTGTTCTTCTATATGCCTATACATTGTGCTGTGGGCCTAGGCCTGGAAGGCACAACATAGGATAACTACAGTACTAGAATAGTAAATATCTAGGCACTAAATATATTGTGCCACTAAATATATTGTGCCACTAAATAGCTGAGTGTGTCTTAATGCTACCTTAAAACACGTGGCATAACCCCTTGAACATAGACATAAACTAAATATCATACTATACCTTGATGTTAACAGTACTAAGGACATTGAGACGAGACTCGGCGAGTAAGGAAAGTGCTGTCGTAACCCGATTCTGTAAGATAGATTCATTATAGTGAAGATGTAATGCTAATATTTCAAAGAATAGAATTTAGATGTGAGACTAGCTGGAGGTTGCAGCCATTGTACATACTATACTGACGTGGTACAATATACAGTGTAGTCTAACCTGCTTGATACAGTAATGGGCTACCAGGATGTACTGTCTTTCTAGGTATATGTCTAATCCATCTTCATCAAAGAGCTCTATATTCCTACGTGCTTCTTTCATCTTATAGAGGAGTGTGATAGCACTGTTGAGAGCATCAACTCTATCCTGCATCACACAATGTGACAATAAACAAATATAACGGGTGGGGGGAGTAACACTCCTCTCCCCTCTTCCCTACCTACTCTGAGGCTATATAGATCAGCTGTGTAATGGGCACAGGAAGAGCAGAGGTGATCAAGCAGATACGTCTGCACTATAACCCCATCTGTTGGCATACAGAGGCTACAATATTGATCTGGTAGAATAGGAGGACAGGAAACAGATAGAGTGAAGCAAGGTGCTGGGTTATATGCACGGGAGGATACATACCAATTGGTACGCAGACAGTATAGATGTGAGGTAGAACCATGAGGAGCGTATATCTCCAGGACCCACACGGTCCAAGGCCAACTGAAGGCATTCTTCATACTTCCCATTTTCGTAGAGTAAGTCTAATACAGCCAGTATGCTTGAGTAGTACATAGTATGAGTGTCCTGTAAGATAGTGTAGACAGGTCTGTATATGCACTGTAGACAGGTCTGTATATGCACTGTAGACAGGTCTGTATATGCACTGTAGACAAGTCTGTATATGCACTGTGGACAGGTCTGTATATGCACTGTAGACAGGTCTGTATATGCATTATAGACAGGTCAGTATATGCACTATAGACAGATCTGTATATGCACTATAGGCAGGTCAGAATATGCACTGTAGACAGGTCAGTATATGCACTGTAGACAGGTCTGTATATGCACTGTAGACAGGTCTGTATATGCACTGTAGACAGGTCAGTATATGCACTGTAGACAGGTCAGTATATGCACTATAGACAGGTCTGCATATGCACTGTAGACAGGTCTGCATATGCACTGTAGACAGCTCAGTATATGCACTGTAGACAGGTCTGTATATGCATTATAGACAGGTCAGTATATGCACTATAGACAGATCTGTATATGCACTATAGGCAGGTCAGAATATGCACTGTAGACAGGTCAGTATATGCACTGTAGACAGGTCTGTATATGCACTGTAGACAGGTCTGTATATGCACTATAAGCAGGTCAGTATAATTATGCACTATAGGCAGGTCAGTATATGCACTATAGACAGGTCTGTATATGCACTATAGACAGATCTGTATATGCACTGTAGACAGGTCAGTATATGCACTATAGACAGGTCTGTATATGCACTGTAGACAGGTCTGTATATGCACTATAAGCAGGTCAGTATAATTATGCACTATAGGCAGGTCAGTATATGCACTATAGACAGGTCTGTATATGCACTATAGACAGATCTGTATATGCACTGTAGACAGGTCAGTATATGCACTATAGACAGGTCGGTATATGCACTGTAGACAGGTCAGTGCGAGTATATGCACTATAGACAGGTCTGTATATGCACTATAGACAGGTCTGTATATGCACTGTAGACAGGTCAGTATATGCACTATAGGCAGGTCAGAATATGCACTGTAGACAGGTCAGTATATGCACTGTAGACAGGTCTGTATATGCACTGTAGACAGGTCTGTATATGCACTATAAGCAGGTCAGTATAATTATGCACTATAGACAGGTCAGTATATGCACTATAGACAGGTCAGTATATGCACTATAGACAGATCTGTATATGCACTGTAGACAGATCAGTATATGCACTGTAGACAGGTCTGTATATGCACTGTAGACAGGTCAGTGCGAGTATATGCACTATAGACAGGTCTGTATATGCACTGTAGACAGGTCTGTATATGCACTGTACCAATGTGTCGTATAGATAGACTCTTACCACTAATGGATATAACTTCAATGCAGTTTCCACATCATTCAGAAGGATACATCTCTTCAGTGCTCCAGATATCAGGTGTTCAGGGTTGTTGTAGAAGGAGTCATCATCAGGGTAGTATTCAGTTCTATAATAACATGTGTCTACATTTTATATATATATACAGTGCATATGTATAACATGTGTCTACATATTATATACAGTATATACAGTACATATTATGTACAACACGTGTCTACATATTATATACAGTATATACAGTACATATTATGTACAACACGTGTCTACATAGACAATCATGAACACATCAGCACACATAAACGTATTATGTATTAGTAAACAGCCAAGCTGGTGAGTAAATGAATGAGTACACGCACGCGCACTCTATGTGTAACAGTACCTGGAAATAAGAGTAGGGAAGAGTGGTACATCCTCATCACTAGCCAGGTAAATGAAAGAATCAACGTCGTAGGGGTCAAATACCGATGACTGTTCATCTACCCGTTCCTTAACAACAGCTCTGAACTTATCAGCACCCAGACCGGCTCTAGAACAAGCAGTGAGTTGGTTAAACTAATAGCATGTAACAATGTACCAGAGTCACTGCTTGTGAGAGCAGTGCTATAGTACCAGTACTATAGTGTTACAATGCTACAGTGCTAGTCTATAGTGCTATATGCTACCGTGCTATTGTGCTAGTATATAGGGCTATAATGCTACAGTGTTACTACTATTATAGTGCTACACAGTGCTACAATGCTACGGTGCTACAGTGCTAGTACTACTATAGTGCTATAGGACTACTGTGCTATTGTGCTACTACTTTTATAGTGCTATAGTGCCATTGTGCTAGTACTATTATAGTGCTATAGTGCTATTGTGCTACTACTATTACAGTGCTATAGTACTATTGTGCTAGTACTATTATAGTGCTATTATAGTGCTATAGACTATTAGGTTTACCAACCAGACTTGGTTACCACAGGCTTACTTTCTTTTGAATGCTTTCTGTGTCTTTATGAAAGATGGCAGCCTAAGGACCTTCCTGCAAACAAAACTCCGTCTACCTGAAATTGAACCACACTACAGAGAGGAGGTAATCCACACTACAGAGGGGAGGTAATCCACACCACAGAGGGGAGGTAATCCACACTACAGAGGGGAGGTAATCCACACTACAGAGAGGAGGTAATCCACACTACAGAGAGGAGGTAATCCACACTACAGAGAGGAGGTAATCCACACTACAGAGGGGAGGTAATCCACACTACAGAGGGGAGTTAATCCACACTACAGAGGGGAGGTAATCCATACTACAGAGGGGAGGTAACCCATACTACAGAGAGGAGGTAATCCACACTACAGAGGGGAGGTAATCCATACTACAGAGGGGCGGTAATCCATACTACAGAGGGGAGGTAATCCACACTACAGAGAGGAGGTAATCCACACTACAGAGAGGAGGTAATCCACACTACAGAGAGGAGGTAATCCACACTACAGAGAGGAGGTAATCCACACTACAGAGGGGAGGTAATCCACACTACAGAGGGGAGTTAATCCACACTACAGAGGGGAGGTAATCCATACTACAGAGGGGAGGTAACCCATACTACAGAGAGGAGGTAATCCACACTACAGAGGGGAGGTAATCCATACTACAGAGGGGCGGTAATCCATACTACAGAGGGGAGGTAACCCATACTACAGAGAGGAGGTAATCCACACTACAGAGGGGAGGTAATCCACACTACAGAGAGGAGGTAATCCACACTACAGAGAGGAGGTAATCCACACTACAGAGAGGAGGTAATCCACACTACAGAGGGGAGGTAATCCACACTACAGAGGGGAGGTAATCCACACTACAGAGGGGAGGTAATCCACACTACAGAGGGGAGGTAATCCATACTACAGAGGGGAGGTAACCCATACTACAGAGAGGAGGTAATCCACACTACAGAGGGGAGGTAATCCATACTACAGAGGGGCGGTAATCCATACTACAGAGGGGAGGTAACCCATACTACAGAGAGGAGGTAATCCACACTACAGAGGGGAGGTAATCCACACTACAGAGAGGAGGTAATCCACACTACAGAGAGGAGGTAATCCACACTACAGAGAGGAGGTAATCCACACTACAGAGGGGAGGTAATCCACACTACAGAGGGGAGGTAATCCACACTACAGAGGGGAGGTAATCCACACTACAGAGGGGAGGTAATCCATACTACAGAGGGGAGGTAACCCATACTACAGAGAGGAGGTAATCCACACTACAGAGGGGAGGTAATCCATACTACAGAGGGGCGGTAATCCATACTACAGAGGGGAGGTAACCCATACTACAGAGAGGAGGTAATCCACACTACAGAGGGGAGGTAATCCACACTACAGAGAGGAGGTAATCCACACTACAGAGAGGAGGTAATCCACACTACAGAGAGGAGGTAATCCACACTACAGAGGGGAGGTAATCCACACTACAGAGGGGAGGTAATCCACACTACAGAGGGGAGTTAATCCACACTACAGAGGGGAGGTAATCCATACTACAGAGGGGAGGTAACCCATACTACAGAGAGGAGGTAATCCACACTACAGAGGGGAGGTAATCCATACTACAGAGGGGCGGTAATCCACACTACAGAGGGGAGGTAACCCATACTACAGAGAGGAGGTAATCCACACTACAGAGGGGAGGTAATCCACACTACAGAGGGGCGGTAATCTACACTACAGAGAGGAGGTAATCCACACTACAGAGAGGAGGTAATCCACACTACAGAGGGGAGGTAATCCACACTACAGAGGGGAGGTAATCCACACTACAGAGGGGAGGTAATCCAATGCTAAACAGGGGTAGTGTATGTGGAAGCAAGTGACAACCAAATTGGGCGTATTTGACGTGACAGGGTTTTATCATTGAGTGTCCGATCTTCCCTTCCACTATCTTTGTAGGTATTACGAAGTAACTAAATACTGTCCAAGCAGACTCTGTGATCAACAGGTTCGCAGTTGGCGCCAATATGGAAGGCTATCCCTTAGCACCACTACGGAAGCTCATGGCCTCGTCTCATGGAGGTATTGCTGGTTGCACAATAACATATAATCTTGAACAGACATAATATAAAATCCCAAACTTACTATTGAAGCACACTGATCCTGTATTCCAATGCTGATTTGGATTTTTATAGGACAGGAAGCACAATGCTCTAACAGTTCGGGCTCCAAGACACAGGAGCATTCTACTTGCTACTGGTCATCAACCACGGCGTTTACCACAACTTCGCCCACTGGTTGCCTTCAATAACTGACGAGTAGTGATCTGTAAATCATTCAGAGTGACCCAATAGTAACTCGTTAAGTTGGACAACAGATGGTGAGATCCCTCAGTCTCGTCACATTGTTTATACAAAATAACTCCATATGGAATTGAGCACGAGAAACAGCTCCAAGTACACACGCTCGACATAAATACCACAATATCAATATCAATAAACTAGTATTTGCCATTGATTGATTCGGTTGCCCTAGAACTATCACCACATCGTTTAGAAAATTATTCGAAAGCCCAGGAAATAATATAAATACTTTCCCGAAAATTAAAAATAACATTTTTAGTGATTTTCACTGGATTTAGCCACCAGTCGTGATCCTTGTAAAATGGCTGAGCCTGCTATGCTTGGTTAAGCAAGTGTGTTAGCATACATGTATGTCTCTAAAGATTGAGTTCTCATGACTTTACACACATAGGTGTGGTCTTTGTGAGAAAATTCAACAAAAAAAGAGCGAGCCAGGTGGTGTGTCTTGTAGCCTACCGCTGGTATAAGCATATAAATAAATAAATAAATACTCTATTTATTAACAATGCAATAATACTAATCTTGTGTCTAATTATTATTATACATGCATATTAAATGCATATTAAAAAATACATCAGCATGAGTTGAATTTGAATAAAAATAAAATGTGAATTAATACCAAAATGCCTTGTGATCATCATTATGACTGGCAACATCTTCAAATTACATAAAACCTATGCCTAAAAGTAAGTAAGTAAGAAATGCCAAACATGAGGGAGGGGTGGTCAGTGGAGTTTTAACTCAACAACAGAACAGAACTGTCGTGCTTGCAGATTATTCAGTGCCCACTACTTGGTCAAAATCAATAAATGATAAACGAGTAGAAATGGAAAGTTACAGAACAGTAGTTTTGTTCAACTTAATTTCATATGACTGCTTTCAACTTTTTTTTCAATTTGAATTCCATGTATTTCAATTTTCATTTTCAGTTTGAGGTTGCACCGAGTTGGAAGTGCTTAATTTTGTTCGACACTTTATTAACTCCGGAGTTAGTCAGGTTGCCTTGCTTCGCTCATATGCAAATAAAACTATGCATTGGAAAAGACCACACATGGCCACAATAATACATTTGTCTTTGATACAATTTTCACTTTGCACTGGGCATGCAAGTGAAGCTTGCAAAAACGGATCCACTAGTGTAGCTTGGTTCCATGGCTCTTCTGTTATTCCGCGGGGCTCGTACTGCTTGTCGCAATTACACCACGCTTGCGTCTGGATCATAGTCTACCGAACTACTCCATTCACAATTAATATAGCGAAGTCGACAATCATGCAAAGTTGTCCACTCTCGAGTACGTGTTGATGAAAAGAGAAGACAACTTTTTACTGTTATTCAATAGATCATTTGAGTTACACCTAAGAATAAAAATATTAAATGAAAATGCTACACTACACAACGTAATTATTATAATCAGTATTTGAGGTGAATCATTTGGGATGGGTGCACTCTCAATTGGGGGTGTGCCGCACCTTGCATGCTGGATTTAGAGAGTATAATTAATATTGATACTCATGAAATACGTATATACCTGTACTCAGAAAAAATTGAACATTACTGGATACCATGATCCTAGCCGGCCAATAGCCTATGTATTGTATTCTGGAGTCTTCTTGAAGTGAAGGTACAAACCTGCTCACCGTATATCGAGCAAAAAAGAGTAGTAGGTACACACCATAATATACTCCCATGTACCCTTAGTTCCACATGTAACACTGCCTATAATATAATATAATACTGTCACAAATATAGTCGGTTAAGGAATGTAAGCCTACATTATGATGTGAAGTGGTTACAGATACCCCTGATATTGAATGGGGAGACCTCATACATGGTGCTTGCACGTATGAGCTGTAAACAATATAAGGGTATGAGAAATTAGAAACACTAAAATTGGTGTCATCAAAGCATTTAATGTAGCAGCAACTTTATACAGTAATACATACTTGCCAGAAGTTGGTTTATACAGTAATACATACTTGCCAAAACTTGAAATTTTTGAGCAGTTTTGTTCTTTCGGAAAGGCAGCTTTAAGTTGAATAAAAAAAATTATAGTTGTTGGGATTCTACAGTTTTCCTTCTGATGGATGATGACCTTCTCACATGACTTTGCCAATTGCAATTATGTAAAGTATTAGGTAAATATTAGTTTGTATAGTATTATACATATATGTGTATGTACATACCTTTTGTTCTACATTTCTTACTTACTTGCTATTTCAATCAATCTAGCACATTGATGCATTCAGCCTTTAGTGATTATACCATGAGTGTGTACCACTGTTACCACGGTTACCTGTTATACTATGAGTACGTACCACTATTACCATGGTTACCTGTTATGCCATGAGTGCGTACCACTGTTACCATGGTTACCTGTTATACCATGAGTACGTACCACTCTTACCATGATTACCTGTTATGCCATGAGTACGTACCACTGTTACCATGGTTACCTGTTATACTATGAGTACGTACCACTGTTACCATGGTTACCTGTTATACTATGAGTAGCACCACTGTTACCATGGTTACCTGTTATACCATGAGTACGTACCACTGTTACCATGGTTACCTGCTATCAAACCGTATTATTATACACAAGTGTCCTATTATTATTCTCAAATATCACTTTTCGTTTCTTTTCTTCACTATTTTATTAAAATTTTGCTGATCATTTCTCTTCTGCAGAGCCTGTTATTTATCAATATATAATATACAATAAGAAATAAACATACACGTAGGTGGGTATGTGGTTACAACTTAGTGGATAAAGTCACAAACGATCATATATAAGGAAGAGGTTAGGTATTAACAGTGAAACAGAAAAGTGTGTGCAGTAAAGATTGAGCTGGTTCTGTGACATAGAAAGGAGAGAAGTTGAACATGTGACAAGAAGAACAATGAACACGAGTGTGCTGGGACAGATAAGAGGAGGAAGACCAAATCAAAGGCTGAGTGCTAATATACAGGAGGACATGACAGCAGCGGGTGCCAGCCGTGAAGACACACAGGATAGAATATGTGGAAGGCATTGGTGCTGTAAGTAGCTACCTCACATTGAGTGGGAACCGCTTGTAAAAGAAGAAGAAATATACATCCATGTACATGTAGTTACAGCATTCTAGTGGGCCATGTGTCTGAACATAATTATGTATCTGAATTCATGTACATGCTTATATTGATACAGCTTTGTCAGCTGTTATACAGAGGAGACACTGGGGCCCAATTATCACATCATTAGAACATATGCCTGTGTGAAAGACAAAAAAAGCATAACAGCAGTTGAATAGAAACACAAAAGGATGATCAGAGTAGGTTTAATATAATTAGAATGTATCCAGTGGTATAACAACAATCTCTAGTATTGTCTCCTGCTTTGGAATAATACTCCTACAAAGCTATTGTCAGCCCTTTGAGCTATTCAATAACATACCTGATACAGTCAATTATATATTTATTTATTTTATCACAAATTTATGAAAACATGTAAACATGTGTATTATTGGTATTTAGGGGTGTAAATATTATTCTAATCTGATAGTAGACAAAGCACAGACTCACACGTACCTGGATCTCCTCTCCTCACTTGAACCAGTCAATATACAATGTACTTCAACAAGGTACATGTAGTTGTACAGCTGCTGGGGATGACGGAATGGTATTTGGTAAATCACTGTGATTCTGTATTATTCAACAAATCTAGATCTGTTGATAGAAAATTAAGAATCTACACTGTATAATGTCACTAGCAATCAAATAATTGAGGTATTGGTGGGTGGAATCTAATGGTTCTTATTACCTTGGTATAGTGCCATTGGTACGATAATACTTACATGTATTTATTTATCAGTTTTGCTTCCACTGTTAATCCCAGAAAGCAATGATCTGATGAGATCAGCATTTTTTCCCACTTTTGGGGTGGGGGAAAGCACTTCACCAATGCCAGAGTTACTATGTGGCAGAGTTACTATGTGGCAGAGTTACTATGTGGCAGAGTTACTATGTGGCAGAGTTACTATGACTTGTGGCAGAGTTACCATGTGGCAGAGTTACCATGTGGCAGAGTTACTATGCGGCAGAGTTACTATGTGGCAGAGTTACCATGTGGCAGAGTTACTATGTGGCACAGGAGCTTTGTAAGGTTGGATGCCCTTTCTAACATCACCAATGACTATTACAGAACCTGGATATACATGTACCACATGAGAGTCCAGGGCTCTAATAACTAGGCCACGGCTGCTCCCTTACCTGTAAGGCAATATATACATACATATAGCATCATAATACGGTGCATATATTGGCTTACATGGAGCAGTACATGTACAGAGTATTTACAATAATTGGCATATAAGTAGTGTGCGTTGGAAATTATTGGATTTAACTGATGATGGGAGTAAAGCATGTGATAGTCCAGCTGTCTGAACATAGGTTTATAGATTTCTATACAGAACTTGGTTACGCAGGTAATTTACCATATTATATGGCAGGTAATTCATCATAATTCAGAAATCAATATAAAGACAATCTATTTGCTGTCTTATAATATTGTATGCCAGTATAATAGTTGTATGGACATGGATTGTGTGATAAAAGAGAAGCTCTCTACAAGTCTAGTGTTTGCTGAGACTCTCTCTTTGTTTTGTTACTGTTGAGGCATGTGCCACTTGTAGGTATAATTCAATAATTTTATTTATACCTGACAGGTATGTTACAGGGGTGGTAGTTCCATCTACATAGTACAGTACCGCTACAGCAGGTAAGTGTGAATAAACTAAATTGTTTTTTGATTTTCGATTTTTAAAATAATTAATATTATGTAACCTGTTCTAGAACTGGTTCCTATCTCATGGCTGTCAGCTATTCACCAACCATACATGTGAAGGGGCCACTGAATGAATGTTTTTTAAGCCCCATTAACCACCAAAACTCAATGATCTTGTATAACACATACTGCAAATAATAGTGTATATTATTATTATATATTATTATAACAGTCCTATTACAAATATATTGCACCTTTATGCTACAGTATGATGAAAACTATTTGTATATTTACAAATGTACAGTGTACAGTAGGCCTATTGCAACTAACACATAAAGCTACCTATACTTCTGTTAGCACATGATAATTTTGTAAAACTTTGATATTTCTACTAATCCGTACACCATTGTAATAGCCTTAGGTTCTCATCTTGATAATAATGAATATATTCAACTGTGTATTTGATGTAGAGCATTTAAAACTTGTACCATCAGCTGTATGATTGGAAATACCTGTACATGCCGGCCAAAATAATATACAGCATAAAAACACTGCGTATATATATATGGGTCTTGATTTCAGTTTAGTCTTTGTGTGTGTTGTGACTTCTCCAAACATAAAAAGGATATTTTTGTACCAAATATGTAACAGACATGACTTGGTATATCAAGTGTTCACCGATTAAATTGTTAAAAGGTAAATTGATGCCTGCAGAGGCTAAACATTTCAAAGTAGCAGAAATGTTTACCATTTCAATGTACAGTGTACATGTGTGCATACCTAAAACTATTACAGTTAGTTACTGGGCACAAGCATGAGCACTTGATAAAAGATTTAATTAATTAATCCCTGAAGCCCCAACACAAAGGGCTGGTTTATGTACACTATTCTAAAAGAGATGATTTGATTGGGTAGAACCATTATAGTGGCCACCCCTGAAGTGTGCCTACCATAGCATCTCATTCAAACTCTTGAATTAGGATAAGAATAGCAATTATTGATTTGATAGGATGAGATGTTTCACTTTTAGTTCATTCTTGCACTGCACACCCCAACCTGCAAGTACCTTGCTCTGTTCTCCAACCACCTTGCAGTATCAGACAATATTCTATATATCACTTCAGCTACTGGGAACACTTATGCAACACATTATTATAGATTATAGATTATTTCAGCTGCTCACCGAGGAAACTGCTTTTAGATAGAGATATTTTCTCGAGTCGTAGACACCAACTCTCTACTTGAGGAGAAAGGGAAAGCTGATTCTGACATACTGTTTGATTCCCAAGCAGTATAATTTCTACATAGACAGGACAGGTCAACATCGTCTCAATGCAGGTAAATAACCTTAATAATAAAACTAAACATTTGGCTAAGCAGTAATTTTATTACAGCTTCAACTACACAATATGAAAGAGAATAGGAAATTAACAGAAATAAATAAATAATATAAAATGGTAGAGATTAAACATTCACATTTCCTTGTTTGTCTAGTAAAACAGTATTATATATTCTATCAGTGTTTGCTAACAAGATATGGGTAAATACTGGAGTGTTAATTACATAGCACAGCTGTCAATCCATGCACAAACATAAATACAGCTATATTACACATAATTATGTCTAATTATATTAGTACAATAATTATAGTTATCATTAAATATTAATATCTTTAAACCGTCTTATTAACCAGAGAGAGTCGGCAGTCAGGCTTTGCATCATTTAGTGTTTTATTTGTTTATTTATTTATCATATACAATAATCCTACATGTATGTTGTATTACAACACCAAATGGTAGAGGCAGTATTTAGGCTACATATGCTCATTTTTACCCCTGTTGATCGCCGTAGTATGGGAATGCTCTAGATTATTACTAGTGATGGAGAGTTACTCCAGAGAAACCCAACTTTCCCTCTTCAGGTGATAAACTGCGGCTAGCACCACTCATGCGCCTAGCTAGTATTTTATTTCTCAAATTTAAATATCACTAAGGAGAGAAGAAGAGTGTTAGGCAAGGTTGACAATATGCTGGTTGTTTGTATAGCTCATGTTGTTTTGTCATGGGAAATGGTATCGTGACAGTAAGATTAGAGTATAGGAGAATCATAAGCAACACTAATCATATTACAGTAGTTTATTTCTCTGCTAATTTAGTTATTGTATTAGTTAGCATTGGTCTTGGTCAAATCTATATCCTTCATGATGGCAGCAATGTTTGCCTAGCAATATTCTTAATTGAATTGTCAATAACTCAGCAAACCTAGTATTGTCTGTATTAGCTGCCAGGACTTGGTTAGCATACCTCTCTGCCTATCAGGATACGTAGGCATGTGTGTGATTTTTTAGGTAATTATATTTTAAAGTTGCAGTGATGTTGATTGATTTAAAGAGAAAGCTTTAGATTTTGTATTCATTCAACAATTTCTGGCAGGTTCAGCGTCCAGCCTCTGTATGTACCTACGTCCATGTATCCTAGCCAACAGCTATTGACCAGTGGTCAGTGTATATGAAACTACATGTGGTACAGTCAATACTGCAACAAAGTCTCTCAATGGAATAAAAAGTGTCCCAAATTTTCTATACAGTTGCAAGTTAATTCAAGCTAACAAAGGAACAGTTGCCTTTTCTCATCCCATTAGACAGTGAGGTAGAATAGTAACAAACACATGTGTAGGCTACTAGTGAATGAACTTAACTATCCAACACAATAAAACTCTGTTTTATTCATTTAATGCAAACAAAATTTGACTATTTGATGGGTGACAGTGGCCACAAAGATGAGCCACCTAGTGAATAACTTAGTTATAAGTGTATTGTGGTAACAAGGCCCATTAGCACCAATACAAACAAACAATTCTATACAAATAGTTAACAATAGATACTGCTACACCATACAACCACAGACAGTCACAAATATACTGCAGCTATCCTCTGGACAAAGGAAATACTTTAATAATTCACTTTCATAAACTACAAGTACTTCACTGCTACCAGTACCAGTATAGCTTCAACTTGGTCAACTACAAATTTAGTTATGGAAATCAGATGAACACCATATTATGAATGTAGTTATGTAAACGTACACCATAAAATCATAGCCTGACTACTACGAGAACGTTCAGTTTTATGTTGAAATCTCCGACTCCATTTGTGTGAAATCACCAACAATCTCCCCAAACTTCCATATTTCTATCCAACATGTAAGGAAACCCACATTTTTACAGTAATGTTACATGTAGATAAATATTAATTAATTAATTAATTAATTATGCTACACTTCTCATTTTTATTTTTAAAATAATTTTGCACGAATCTCTTTTTTCAAGTACGCAAGTAGCTACCCACAAGAATTACGTTACGCAGTAGGCAAGATTTAAACTCTATCTTAAGTGCTCATTGATTTATGAAGATGCATTTCAACAGACTGCATTGTTTTACCTCCATACTCATGCATCAGAATACAGTAAGTTGTTCGAACTCAGCTGAGTTAGCCAATACAGAATGAGAAGGTAAGAGCCTGTGACTTCTATGGACATCTATTGGAAATGTATAGATTTAGTGTTTGATGGTATCCATTGTCAGGTGATGTTACAGACGCTGCTCATGTTTTTAGAGCTGTTAGAGAGTCTAATCATAATATCCATGTTTAGGTTACTCAAGTGTTACCTTACAATGTCTCCCTATCACCTTACAATGCCTCTCTATTGATCTGGGTAATAACTATGCATTGGCAGATGGTTCTAGCATGTTATTGAATTTATCAAACATATTTCAAGTAGCCCTGACACTATTTTAGAGTGTGTATCATTTACTGCCTTCAGGCACTAAGACAATCTTACGCTAGCAGAGCACTGCCCCTCACCCAACCACTGATAGGTTACAGTGACTATACCTCCCTCACCCAACCACTGATCGGTTACAGTGACTATACCTCCATAATATTCAGAGGAATCGGTGAAATATCCCTTTATAATCAGTAGACAATGACTTGTGATACAACTAAATGGATTAATACACAGCGGATAATATTATTGGCGATGGCAAATAATTTCTTCCTGATAACAGAAAGTTGGAGCAAAATGAGATAATACTTTTGGTTTTTTAATAAACTCATGTGAGAGAAGTTGTCTTCTCTGTTTAATTTTGAGTAAAGTCTGCCCCAGTGACCAAACATTGGGACTGTATTGGTTTCTCCACTCTTTCTCCCTGCATATAGACAGCCTGATGAAGAGGTGAATCATTTATCTAATTTAAAGTTTAAATCTTGCTTCACAATTAACCAATTAACAGCAATCATGTATTTTACACAAAATGTATGGCAGTACTGCTGAACAGTAGGCCTAGTGCAGTTATAATATACAGTTGCTGTTCACTTCCCTACCAGGTTTGCACAGCAGCAGGTCTAACCTTATCAAATAGAAATATTTGTATGAGCTGACATGCCATATGCTGCTTTGATAAGAGCAGTACAAGCTGTTGTCTTCTGCTCTTCAATCTGACAGACCTGAGCAAGTGCTCTCTCCTCATCCATATGTTACTCTATGTTACTCTATTGTATTTAGTATCAAATTTACTGCTGGGTAATTAATAAGCTGCTAGTCATATTCTGTATGCAGTAGGTTATGTTATTATCTGTACATAGTAGGTTATGTTATTATCTGTACATAGTAAGTTATGTTATTATCTGTACACAGTAAGTTATACCACACTGTTGAGTATTGAAATTATTTGATGGAATTTGCGCTCACCTAAACTAAAGCAAGTGAGGACAACTCAAGTATTATACACATAACATACATGTGTAGTACATGTATATGGTATATAGTATACATATAATGTTTAATGTAATACATAGAAAGACAATATTTATCAGTTAGAGTCGTGAGTGTGCATGGGTCACATAGTGTTGAAACGAGACCTCGGTCTTGGGTACTGCTGTTGTAATTATCAGAGGACTAATAAGACTACATAGCACTAAAAGCATAGGACTATCTGCAGAATTACATAAGACTAAACTAACACTAAACTGTAATGAAAATATTTTTACAGTGTAAGAAGAGTCAATGTTTATAGTGAAAAATATTACAGTACTTTTGGGTAATAATGTCATTAAATAAATAACTTTATGAAATTTGTGGAATGTGGGTTAACAAAAGACATGCAGTTTGGTAACTAGATTTATTTCATTGTTAAGATGAACTCACCTTCCTAGTGTGTAACACAGTGAACTGGCAGACTCTTAGTTCTAGCAACAATCTAGTTCATAAACGCTTCTACCGATACCTGCCTCTACCACCACTCCTACCAATACCTGCCTCTATCACCAGTCCTACCAATACCTTCCTCTACCACCAGTCCTACCAATAGCTGCCTCTATCACCACTCCTACCAATACCTGCCTCTACCACCACTCCTACCATGAATTCATCCATGTACTCTCTGGCAGAAGGCTCTGGAGGTTATTGGTACACGGAGGTAGAATAAAAATATTTTCCAAACAGCTAGTTTCCAACATAATAATAGTGTTATAAAAACCTACTTTATCATGTGCATGTAATTGAATTTATATAATATTTAAACTTTCTTATTACTTTAATTCATTTTGTCACAAATTTTATTGTGGCTAGTTGGTTACCTGTGCTATGAATGCACTGTGTGATGAAACTGCTAAACATCCAATAACTACTATCAGGTTGTATGTAATAGTAAAACATGGATTACAGGAGCAGGGAGTTAGCGGGTGTTGGGGGGGGGGGGGTTAGTGGGTGTTGGGGGGGGGTTAGTGGGTGTTGGGGGGAGGGTTAGTGGAGGGATTAGTGGGGTAGTTCGGGTTCCATACCAAGATGACAGTCTACTTTCTTTCCTGTTCTCCAATCATTCATATAGCGTATGACAGCATTGCCTCTGTACCCAAGCCCTGTTTCTTCTAATTCAGGTAGCCCAACAGCACACCCTCTCCAGCTACCATCTACAGAAGCAAGCTGAGGCTATGATCCAGCAACAGCAGCAGCATGTCAACGTCATGCTACAGCAGCAGCAGAACCTGTCGATGCCTCAGCAGATCCAGACTCTGCAGAGTAACATCAACAACAACAATACGAGTATGATCTCTCTAAACCAGCAGCAGTTGCAGCTGCCTTCAGCACCGTCTAAGGTGTCACCAGTACAGAACGATACTCTCTCTCCCTCTACGGAGCCAGACGATGAGAATAAGACCAACCTTATCATTAACTACCTACCACAGAACATGACACAGGAGGAGATCAGATCCTTGTTCAGCAATGTAGGGGAGGTAGAGAGCTGCAAACTCATTAGAGACAAGCAGACAGGTAGGAACTTAGTCTAATAAAGTAATAGCACTGTTCTAATTGGTTACTATTGCTGAAGCACTGGTAGAGAAAAGGCAACTCTTAATATGAACTAACAGTCAGTAATGTTGGAGAGACTTGGGTGTATACAGTGTACGTGTGCAACGGGTTACTTTAGGTGGTACCTTGCCAATTATAGCTGTTAACTTGTTAACCTTCCTAATAGTTGTTAATACTAATATTATATAAATTATCATCATAGAACAGAAGAACAACTAATAACCGGCCATATGAAATTTGTTCAGACACATAGCCCAACTTCTACAGTTGACACTAAGATGATGATATAAATCTGATATCTGATTAAGAAAGTTGGAACTCGGGTTGAGACGGAATTGTGCATTACATGCTATAACATCCCCTCCCCCCTCCCCCGCCATAGTGTGACACAGTTTGAAATTTATTGTTACTTGCATACATCAAACAGCTGTTTAGAAGTGTGTACAATGTGTAACGTTTATCAATGTATAGGCCAGAGTCTAGGCTACGGCTTCGTCAACTACAAATCTCCTGACGATGCTGAGAAAGCCATTAAGACTCTGAACCAGCTAAAGATCCAGAACAAGACAATCAAGGTGAGTATGAGGTGGTGAAGAGGTCAACAAGTGGACCACACTGACAACTGGTCGGCTAAGTAGTAAACTTTAAGGACCGCGGGTCACAGAGAGGCCACACCGAGTAAATTATTGTTACAGATTCTGTTCCTTTTAAGTTAAACAGATGTTTTAGTTCTGTCACCTCTGTGTTAGCACTATCAAATAATATATAGCATTAGATTTTTGGCTACGCACCGTCTGTCTACTGAAAATAAAATTAAGACGAAGGCTAATCATTGCTGTGAACATATTTGTGACCTTGACCTTAAACAGTCTTAGCAGCGGCAGTGTATGGAGTTAGTTAACATCCCAGCTATTCTAGTAAACGGTCATACTTTGGCCAGCAAACTGTTTGTCTACAGAAACTTTTTTTTTCGTTGATATAATTTTTCTTCATAATAGTGAATTGGTCTGGAAAAAACTCTGCCGGAATTGTAAATAGTTATATTTACAAAACAGCACTAAATTAATATATGGTGGCAATTTCAATTAATTTGCGAAGTTGGGATAATTTGGAATTGTCTTCTCCTGAAAAACCACCATACCTAGAAGAAGGCTATTATTAAAAGCGTAGAAGTGAAGCAGCCACACTTTCCATGTGCCTATGTTTGAGTACTGTATCTTTACGTTAAGTTATGACATACATGTTTTATCATCTATATGTGTACTTTATATCGTTATGGTTAAATTTATTGTTCTATCTACATTATAGTTATTACTCTGTACATTATCAGTTACAGAAACTATTGTCAACAAACTGCAGCCAATCACAGCTCAGTATTCACTATCCATGATGTCACAACTCCTCCACCTACTCTATGTCAGTCAATTTGTTTTATTACTCTACTTACTATAATTCTTCTATAATCTGCTCTGTTGTCAAAGATCATATATTATTATTTGCCATTTGGTTTGCTTGATGTGTCCATAGGTGTCTTTGGCTAGGCCCAGTAGTGAAAGCATTAAGGGTGCAAATGTTTATGTGTGCGGTTTGCCTAAAAGCATGACACAGCTAGATCTGGAAACATTGTTTGGAGAATGTGGGGAGATTATCTCTTCTAGAATTCTAACAGACCCTGCTACAGGTAAAGGGGTGGATAACTCCTAAAACTCTTTCTATTATATTGTATTACTATCTACAAGTATATTTAGTAGTCTTGCCATCTACAGTGCGTACTTATGATGTACATGTATATTTGGGTTGCTAACTAATAAAGAACCCAGGCTATAGCACTTCCTAACCAAGTTTATGTTCTCTGTATTATTATCATGATATTATGTATTATTATTCTAAATTGTTTACTATATAATTACCGTATCCGTTGAATTTTCAAACTTGTACAAACTCCATATAAGTTGAATTATTTATTTGACTAAGTTTATGTGAATTGTACAACATTTAGTCTCATTATATTGTCATCCCTGCTTTCCATCTATCCTTTTTGTTACATAATATTAGCCAGTACTTAACACAATGTTTAGTTACCCAAATCAAAAGTATGTGAACTGGTTAATCTGTGAGCATTGTGGGTTAAAAGCATTTCTGAAATTGGAAATTATTTTATAATATGTGTAAATCGATAGATAAGAAATCACTAAAGTCAATGTGTTTGTCTTAAATCTAAAGGAGTGAGCATCGGAATTCATGTGCATTTCCTGTTTACACCTTGAAGTCAACCAATTAGACACAGGTTTATGTTCGACTGCAGGTATATCAAAGGGGGTTGGATTCATAAGGTATGACAGGAAGAGCGAGGCAGAGAAAGCTATAGAGAAATTTAATGGGACAATCCCACCAGGTAACACTGAGAAGATTACAGTGAAGTTTGCAAACACTCCGAATAGTAAGAATGCAGGAGGAGCGATTCCCATGGCGCTAGCTGCTGCCTCTTATCTGCCACCTGTTAGACAGGTGCTTGGGCCAATACACCATGCTGCAGGTAGATTCAGGTGAGTGTTGAGTAGTTGTCTGCCCTTTATAACATGTAGCAAGCTGCAATTGTCTGCCCGTTATAACATGTAATTGGTGGTCAATTCCAGGTGTCAGGCCTTTACTACTAGTTGCCAACCCGGTCTGTAATACATGTATGATATGGTCTCTTTTGCTCAACAATAGTTGGTATTGTATTGCATTTGATGCTCTAGTCTCTAGCATATCTCTGTTTTGTAGCTCGCTGTACAGGTTCTCCCCATTTGACACTACGGGGCTAATGCCTACCACCCACTCACCCACTAGTACCCCATTCTATGGTCACCTGGCAGCAGCAGCTGCAGCACCCATCAATCCGGCAGCGGCTCTCACTCAGCTTCACATTCCGACCTCTCTTTCTGCTACTGGACTTCCTGTCAACGCCACATCTCTCCACCAGGTGGCAGCACACCAGCAACAAGTACAGCCACAGCAGGTCCAACAGGTACCACAAGTACAGCAAGTGTCCGCAGGTGCCATGCAGCCTAACCAGGTGCCCTCAGCCACTGCGGGAGTGCCTGCTGGATGGTGGCAATACATGTAAGCAATAGAATTATTTTAGTGCTATAGTTTGTGTTGTGTGTGCAGCGTGATCATAAATTATATAATATGAACTTAGGTATGGTGGAGAAAATCTTTATTGTAATTGCACAGAATAATAGTTGTGTTTCCATGAATGAGCATCATAACTGTTACACTCTTGTCTGTCTGTTACACTCTTGTCTGTCTACCAAAAGAGGAATGCTGAATGTAAATATTATAACATTTTCAGTCTATCAGACAGACATGTACCGTAAACCATGCATGTATCATCTACATAGTACTGGTGTACTGGTGTACTGGTGATTGTGTACAAAGTAAGAAGTCCTTAGCCTACACTATACCAACTCTGGCATAAGTTGGAGTTGTCTATTGCCGGAGACGAAATTGAAGAATTGCAAAATATCACATTTGAACACATTTATTGTTTTCTGCAGGTAAAAATTGAAGACTGTGCCCACTCTCACTATATAACTAAAGATTTCTGGATTCTCAGGCTAAGACATTTTTATAGCAGAGAGCCGGGTAGTACAAGCCAATGACCTCTACACTCACAATTAATTATTTAGTCCACGATAGAACCTAGTTTATTCTCAGAGCTTAGTTACCAGTTGATTGCTGGTATATAGCATGTACCTGAGGTGTGTACGTGGTTGGTATAGTGCTGTTATAAATATGGTCTGCTATAACTATTGTAAGGACAAACGCATACAAAACTGAAGTTGGTTTTCCAACTATAAACAGAGTACCACAACTCTCACTATTATATTCATATACTGAATGACAATATTATCCTACACCAAAGATGCTATAGCATATATTATATAATTATATTTATCAATACTAAATTATTTTTCTGTTTTGACTTAATGACTTAGAATCCGTACTGTGAAATCTCTATTATAGACTAGGTAGAAGATATACACATATTATACATACCAATATTATATTATAACTACACATTACCTTTGTTTAATTATTTATTGCATAAAAGTTACAAATTATTGTGCTGGCAAATCTAAATAAAATTATAATATAACTAAATTCATGCTGTAGGTGTAGGTGTAGTATATACATGTACGTACATACAATCCAATGTATACATCAACTGGTGCAGCCAAATACTTATTTCTGTATATATACAGTGAAGCAGTTCAATGCTCATACACACATGCAGTGATAATGAAGATGGCTTATACATGTACATTGTATATTATGTATATTATGTATTACAATGCTTTCATCACTGGGTTTGGTGTTTTACTCACCGTCACAAGTCATCTAATGCCACACTTTGATCAACTAAATGGAAAACTTACTATGCTTGCTTGTATACAACAAGGAATATACTAACTCAACAGTGAGTTGATGGATAGTATTATCACAAGAACTACTAGAGTGAATATGTCATGTTGAATTCGATCTAAATCTAATCTCTTTGATTTCAATCTCAAATCACTAACTGACCGCTGGTTACTATTGAAACTGGTGATTAATGGTGAGATATAGCAACTATTTATTCTAAACGCAACACTATGAGCAAAGCAATAAAAATAGTAGTAGGTGTGCACACTTAGATTAGCAAAATAGCATTTCAATAGCAAAAATCATGTAATAATTTATAAATGTGCTTCAATGTAAATTTTAATAAAAGTAAAAGGTTTGACAGCATAAAACAACTCCAAAATCTAGATATTTTTAAAACAAAAAGGGCAATTAGCTCGCAGCTTTACAAATTTTTCATGTACTGTATAATTACATGTACATGTATATACATGTATATAAGTTTGAGGCACAAAGAACTGTAATACTGTAAACCCCCCCCCTGTTTATAGTTATTATTTTCATAAACTACACTATGCTATCCTATGCTATTATATGATATGCTATCCTATGCTATTATATGATATGCTATCCTATGCTATTCTATGCTATTATATGATATGCTATCCTATGCAGTGCAATGCAATGCAATGCTATGCAATGCAATGCAATGCAATGCTATGCTATGCTATGCTTTGCTATGCTATGCTATCATCAATTACTCTGTCTATTGCTGTTTAGTCATGCAATCTGAACTATAATTCCATCACAAAGCTATAAGGTATAGAATGATAGGTTGAATAATTAGTACATAATGATACAAATACATGATGAAACAAATACATGGTACATTTTAATTGTTGGAACACAAGCTAATCAGTGAATCGACTTCAACAGTCACACATCATATTCTCTCCCCATTAATGTAGTCGAGACTTTCAGAACCTCCTCATCACCTGAGTCTTCAGGTTGTCTGCCAGCTGGTAGATATATTCCAGCAGATCCTGGTTGAGCAATCTTTGGTCTAGCTCCGCCACCTTCCTCCATGTTATAGGGGGCTGGTGCAGCGACTCTTGGTCTAGCTCCTCCACCTTCCTCTATGCTACAAGGGGCTAGTGCAGCGACTCTTGGTCTAGCTCTCCCACCTTCCTCCATGTTACAAGGGGCCAGTACAGTGACTCTTAGTCTAGCTCTCCCACCTTCCTCCATGTTACAAGGGGCTGGTACAGCGACTCTTGGTCTAGCTCCCCCACCTTCCTCCATGCTACAAGGGGCTGGTACAGTGACTCTTGGTCTAGCTCCCCCACCTTCCTCCATGCTACAAGGGGCTGGTACAGCTGCTCCTTCCACCTGCTCAGCTTGGTCATCTGGATTGTTGATTGAAGGTTCAGGATCTCCCAAAGGTGAAATGTCAGTAATGGTAGAACCTTCTATCTCTTCTATTTTCTTGATAGCAAAGGATAAACACATGGCTTGAAAAATTCTCTGGAGTGTTGAGGCTGGAGTTTTGCCCTTTACGTTGCCGTAAAGCATTCCGAGTCGGTGAAGTTTAGTTGAATCCTCCAGATCTACCAGGTAGACCATTGTCCCACAGTCCCCTTTTCCAAAGCTTCAAATATATGAGAGGAAAATGCAAGTCAATAATATTGTGATGGTACAGGACATTTGTATACGACTCCAGCTACCGGATAAAACCCTACAGCACCTTAAGTGCCTAGTAGTTGCCACAGCACTACTCAGCTAACACTCGTACTCTCATAACTAGCTGTTCGTATGCTCATACTCAGCTATATTGCATGTCTAGACCATTCATTTACTGTCTATATACGTGTATCTATGTGTTTATACTCATTCTACTTAACTACATACTGATGTACATTCATGTATGATAATTACTAAGTCTTTTAGTGCCTTTTATACTCATGTAAAGAGGCCCGACCTCTAAGAATCACTTGATATTCATTTTGTACATGAATTGGATGATTATAAGCAACTTTTGCATAACCCGACCTATTTTGGGTCGGCCGTCGGGCTTCCGGCGGCCATGTTGTTGCGCAACTTCCGGACGACCTTATGTCGTCTTTTCCCGACACTACGTCGAGCGGAAGTCCTTATACTATATAAAGGGCATTGTTTCACTGTTCATTGTCTCAGTCTTCACTTGGCTTTCAATAAAGACACATCTATACTTGATACAGAGACTTTCACTTCCTTTTGTCAGGTCATTCGCTTAGCGAACCGCCTACTAGGTCGGATCACTCTCTTTCAACGCATAGTCTGAAGGTCAGACTTGGGACCAGATGGGTCGTCTCTGGTAGTTATTGGGCTACTGAGACCGCTCGATCTTTCATGTAATGAGAAGGCCTAGCACCACTCATAGGCACTTCATTTCTGGGCCGGTAGTCGTCCAAGGACGACCGCACGAAATACCAGAAACCATTACAATATGGCAAATCTCACCGTTAGAATAACAGGTGGAATAGTCCAGCTTGTGGACTTTGGTAAAAAGAACCCAAACAGCAGCCATGAAAGATGACCTTGGTCGTTATATTTTGTTGCTGATACAATGTAATTCATGGCATTGTCAGTTTTAGTATTTAATATTTCACAAAACCAAATTGTAGTTATTGTTGCAATTAGAATAATTACACAAAAAAAAACAACCTAACTTTCAGGCACAGACCAAACAGCTCAAGAATTTTCTGCCCAACTTCCATCACAGGTGTCACAAACACAACAGCCTGTCCCAAAAGCAAAACCATTTTTTCCATGCTAGAAACCTGGTTGAGCCGATGAACTAGGGATGGTTTCCTTTGGCCAAGCAAAATGCCAAGTTACCAGCATTTGTTCCCTAGGCCTAGCAGCCATCTTGGGACTTTTATTTCCGACATATGCTGGTCCTAGATGTCGTGAAAACACTACACCCTTCGGTCTTGTCAGTAAGAATACTCTATTATAACATAAATTGCCATTCTCACCTTTCCCATCCATCATCCATAGTAAAGGCTATGAAGGCTCCACCAACCCATCTTCCCTGTTGGAAGTTCACTGGTGACTGAATAGTACCAAGCTTCCCTCCACATACTACTCTCCTGCCTATGTATCTGAAAAGATCTTTTCTAGAGTTGATTTCTATGATGCTACATTGAACTGTCCAACGACCTGAACGCTCAATATCAGTGGCAGAGGATGAAACTCTAGCATCATTGAACAATTGCTGACTGTTGACTTTAGCAATAGCCAAGTCATAGGTGAAGTAACTATCTTCTTCTTCTTCTTCTGAGCTAAATGGGTAAAAGTATGTGTAGACAATGAGAGGTGCTTCTTCAATCTCTAGTCTTTCTATAGAGGCAAGTCTGACAAAGGGATTCTCTGCTTTGGCTAATCTAGCAATTCTGTTTAAAGTCTGTCTATGATTTATCTTTACAACTGCCAACTCAAGTCGTTCACTCTCTGTCATGAATGTGTGAGCTGTTGTGGCTCCATAAGGATAGAACAGTTCCTGTGGCTGACGACCTTGAAGTAGCAGTCCGACTGTTGATAGCCGCTTATCTAGACTGTGCAGGCTGGCTCTCGAGTTGACAAACAAGTTGATCCACATTGAGAGATCTGGATATTCTATTTCTGCGCACGTTATGTTTGTGGTGTGAACAGAGAAACCCGGAAACTCTGTGTCTAGGAGGTCTATCAGGTTGGCATTGATCCTCTCAACATTCACTCCATTTATGATGATTCTATAGAGGTCGTCAGGATCATGGTACATCTCAAAGGTGTCCACATTCTTCTCCCGCAGGAATCTGTGTGTGAATAAAGTGTGCAACCTTTAAACATGGTAAGTATACAGTCTATGCAGTAATGCACGGGAAGTACACAGTATACAGTAATACACATGGTAGGTATACATTATGCAGTAATGCATGGCAAGTACACAGTATACAGTGTCTGTACTCTCTTCTGCAAGAGATTGTAAATTTCACATAATATCTATGACCTGATGATAAAATAAATCTGCTCCACTATACAATGTATATAATTATAGAATCAGTCAGTTGAGGTGTAGACAACTTTTCCTTGTTGTGTTAAGCCACTCTCTGGGGTTGCATTTTCTGCTATCCATAAGAGCTTCAGTTGGCTGGGCATTAACAACCATATTTATCAGTGTTTATTCAGGAGTGATGTTCTCCTATTCCTGGCATGTAGTGTCTGTTTTGACAACTAACCAGAGATTCTAGGGGTAAGGTTTAATCAATATGAGTGAGTAAAATTTTGCATTAAGATAAGCGCACAGTATTCAAGTCAACAACCGCCTGTTACAATTCATTACTAGTCATTCCAATTCATCCCAAGGCCAATACAGAGTACTTACATGTAAAATGAATGTAGACTAAAGTGCTTTTGACATTCCATAGCTACCCGAACAATTGAATGTCAACAACCTTTCAGCAAAAATGGATTTATGGCCATATCTGCAGTTATTTAGTAAGAATTCCATTACAGAGTGAAGACAGCAGACAGAGTGAAGGCAGTGGATAATTTATAATTATTCCTTGTCATAATTTATTAGATTTTGTAAATGCGTATACATTGTACATACATGCTCCTCGTCATTCTCATGAGCGTTCTAGCGCTGTAAACGCTAGGACGCTAGTTCTTCCATCAAAATGTGCTCTTGAACAATGCCAATAAGTGACTAACCTTTCTATTTCACGATTCATCCTTTCTAATATTTGGATAAAATTGGTTCTATTGGTCTGAATTGGACCCTGTTCTATCTCTTCAGCATCTAAAAGACATACATGTCTTTACGTATCATCACAATGTATTTCAGTATTTCAAACTCCAAATTTCTAGTCATGAAAGAAAAGTAGCTGTACCACCAATGAGTAGCAACCCACCTGCAATGGTAGTTTCAGTTTTTCTTAATTTAACCCGTTTCTCATCAAAGGTGGTGTATGACGAACCTCCTCCTGCTGAACCTGTTAATATCATTGTACTGTATCTAATTATATATGCTACAAATGATTTGACTTTAATACCAAAGTGTGATGTACATCAATTAGCAAATAGTCTTCATTGGTCATAAAATATAATAATATGTCAAATAAAATCCTACTCAACCAAGAATTTACAAATCCACAGAAAGCTATATCAAGCATCAGTAATTGCAGTGAATTATTTAAATGTGAGGCAAACACGGGCTATAGTTAGGCATGTACATGGCACGTTGTGAAGAGTTACGACACAAGCGACAGATGAGCGCAGTTATACCAACTGTATGCAAGAAACATTTGTTATACAGCCACTTGCATACAAATTTAAATAAGAAGGCTATTATTTAATTTCGATAGCTGCTTAGTATTTCTATTGAACAGTTAGAGTTGGATATAATTATTACCTGTATTTGACCAAGGCGAATCTTCTTCAGAGTGGGCTGGTTCTGTTATTAGAGTTGTTTCTACCAGTCGGTTCAAGAATTCCACTGTGTCTTCATTTCCCTGAACCTTTGCCATTTGAACCGGAGTGAAACCATACTTGTTTTGTAAAGCCAGCAGATCCATCTTCAGGTTTGGTGGCAGATCATCAGTGAGACTACGAATAACAGCTGTGTTTCCCTTTTGTGCCGCTATATGCAATGCTGTGTTTTCACTATTATAGCAAATATCCAAAAGTCCTTTAATTAGCCGTTCTTGCATTCTACATCTATCTTGTACTTCAACTGTGGAGGGCTTACGGCGGTGTTCTTTATTGTCACTAGAAGCTCACTCACCTTGGAAGTCGGAATATTTTCTATGAGTGCATTAATAACTTTTGACGGACTTTCTCTCACCATAGCGAGCATAGTATTGTGATGATACTCGCCTTCCATTTCTAGGAATTGCTTTGAAAACCTTTTCATGGATCCATCCATGATATCCAGAATTACTGCTGACTGTGCTGTTTTTTCTCGTCGATGAGTGTTCTCATCTGAATCGATGAGTTGAATCTTTAGTACTTCAGCTTGCTGCTCAACAGATAGGCCACCCAGAAGAAGCTTAATTACATCTGTGTGACCTTTTTCAGCAGCCACATATAAAAGAGTTTTTCCAAACTCTCCAGCTACCTTGCTCAGTTCAAACTTTTGTTCTATTTGTAGGCAATTAAGTAACTCCTGAAAAATGGCTGTGTTACCTTCCTTAGAGGCCATGTAGAAAGCTGTATTACCATGAATTTCTGGTGTAGCTATCAGCTCTACCTTCTGAATTGCTGAAAAGTCTTTCCAGACTGTCACTAATATTCCAATGTCTTTAAGCTTTATTAGTATGTGTAAAACTGTACTTCCATATTTGTCTTGCTTCTTTAGCAGCTCAAACCTCTGCTCTACAGTTATGCCTTCCAGTAGATATTTGATAACATTTGTATGTCCTCTCTCTGCTGCTGCGTGTAGGGCTGTCTGCCCATGGTCTCCCTGAATCATAAGTAGCTTAGTCTTCCTATCAACTGACAGCCCACCAATCAAATATCGGATGATGTTTAAGCTTGAATCCTTTCTGTCTATCACTGCGTATAAAGATGTGTTACCATATTTTCCTGATTGTTTGACGAGTTCAAATTTCTGATCCTCAGAGATATTATTTGTCAGACACTCGATTGCCTCTATGTCAAATAAATCTGAAGCAGTTAAAACAAAAGCAGTGAATACATTTCGCTCTTTCATCTGCAGCAACTGAAATTTCTGATCTCCAGACAACCCTTCTAGCAGATACCTGATGGTATTCTTGTCCTTGCTCTCTAGAGCCACATCAAAAGCTGTCGCCCCATTCTCTTTCTTTATTGCAATCAGTTCAAACCTTTGATCTACTAATACACCATCCAGTAGACACTTGATGGTATCAGTGTGTCTACCTTTCACTGCCCAATGAAGAGCTGTGTAACCATTCTCTTCTTGTATCTTGATTAGCTCTAACTTCTGCTCTGCTGATACATCATCCAGTAGACACTTGATGGTATCAGTGTGTCTACTTTTGACTGCCCAATGAAGAGCTGTGTAACCATTCTCTTCTTGTATCTTGATTAGCTCTACCTTCTGCTCTACTGATACACCATCCAGTAGACACTTGATGGTATCAGTGTGCCCAACTTCTGCTGCCAAATGTAGAGCTGTGTAACCATTCTCTTCTTGCATCTTGACTAGCTCTACTTTCTGCTCTACTGATACACCATCCAGTAGACACTTGATGGTATCAGTGTGTCTACCTTTCACTGCCCAATGAAGAACTGTGAAACCATTCGCTTGTACCTTGATTAGCTCTACCTTCTGCTCTGCTGATACACCATCCAGTAGACACGTGATGGTATCAGTGTGTCCATCTTCTGCTGCCCAATGTAGAGCTGTGCTACCAAACATTCCTCGCATCTTGACTAGCTCTAACTTCTGCTTTGCTGATACAATATCCAGTAGACACTTGATGGTATCAGTGTGTCCACCTTCTGCTGCCAAATATAGAGCTGTGATACCAAACATTCCTTGCATCTTGACTAGCTCTACCTTCTGCTCTGCTGATAAACCATCCAGCAGACACTTGATGGTATCAGTGTGTCCACCTTTTGCTGCCCAATGAAGAGCTGTGTTACCAAACATTCCTTGCATCTTGACTAGCTCTACCTTCTGCTCTGCTGATAAACCATCCAGTAGACACTTGATGGTATCAGTGTGTGCACCTTTTGCTGCCCAATGAAGAGCTGTGTAACTATTCTCTCCTTCCATCTTGATTAGCTCTAACTTCTGATCTGCTGGCAAACCATCCAGTAGTTTCATGACTGTTTCTGTCTGCCCTCCCCTTGATGCTGAGCATAGAGCGTCCATTCTGTTGGCGTTCATCACAATCAGCCAAACTTTCTAGGCCAAACGTACTGGGTTTAGTTTGACATGGATGGTTACTGTATGGTCAATTGCACACTCTCCACCACTTTATTCCTGAGCAGCAGTCAAGAACATTTATGCTTTTCAATTGGCTAAAAGAATTTTTATACATAACAGTATACAAAACTTAAAATCCCCTTTTTATTCATGGTGTAGACAACTTTTTATAGGGCATAGTTTACATTGTTTTTAGACCTGAATTTTTAATAGAATTCTAACATACATTTGTTTTTGTTTTTTGTTACTGTCGAGCCACTTGGCCATCCTATTTAACAGACCTCAGAAGTTCGAAAAACTTTGTAGGTGTTTTACACGCATGTACAGTATTTAACTGAATCATGTAACTCTTGGGAGCTTCTTTCAGTCAAAATGAACATACATTCAGAGGCGAATACTTGCAATGCACATGCAATGCACGCAATACACACGCAATACACACGCAATACACACGCAACACACACGCAATGTACCAATGTACTTGCAATACACAATACATGCAGTAGAATAATATACTGTTATAAACCTGACATATCTGAAACGGAATTGAAGGTTTGATTCAGCTTTATCTAAACCAGAAAAATGCAATAATTTTGTTCCATAAATATATTTTCTTTGATTAGTCTTGGAGTCATGTTTCCTTGACCTGTGAAGATAAAGAAACAATAGGGTAGGACGCAACTTGTTTCAAGGCTTTTTCCTAGCTTACATTTACTTAGCTAGCCCACAACTAGACCACCGCAGTGGTCATTCCTCCTCTACACCAGCAGGAAGAAGGATATCATTGCATTCACAAATTTACCCACCACCACCCCTTTTATATATTTGTCACCACCTCTACCTCCAAGACGCTCATTTTCTTTAAATATAATATTGTGAATCAAGTATTTAGTTGTCAAGCTAACAGTTTTATGATAATTTGTAAAATCTATGAGAGAAGCATGGTATTTAGCCAGTTATTACAATATGACCTATTATCATTTACTTAATATGCCACCACAACGCTAAGTTCCTTGATATCTTCCTCAAGATACATTGTATTAGTATTGCATGTTTTACTCTATTGTTGTGCATTTATAGATTAATATTAGCACATAGTTAATTTACCTGACAAAAGGAACCTATACTAAAAATATGAATGGATACGAGGTCGGGGCTCACCACCTCTATTCCCGCCACTCGCTTGAGTTTTGTGAATATGGTTGGTGGAGGTCCAAACGTCCCACCAGGGAAAACAAACACCGATGCCTCCTCTGGCGAGCACTTATGTCGTCGTAGGCTGGACAAGCGTGTGAACGCGCCATCGCACAGCTTGCAGGTGAAACGTCAAGTTGACGAAGAGTTTATGGGCTTTGTTTCGTGCCCCAGACGACCAAGACTATCGGAGCTACTCCCTTATCAGTTAGGCGAAAGACTATTATAGATATGTCGAAACGATCTTCCAAGGCCAGTAGATCACTTGCGTCCACCCCGGGAAAGTCTGACAAAGTTGATGAGGGTGGGGAAGAAGATTTACAATGCCTCATGTATTGATTAAACAAGCGATGTGTTGTAGTGTGAGAGGGGCGACGACAGCAACATCCCTTTTTTGGGTCGCAGTTACAGTCATACATCATGGCCAAACATCTAAAGAAACACAAGTCGTCTAAGTAGGGACGCGCACCTCCTCTAGCCCAATAGTCCACATCTAGTGCTAGCACATGTCAGTTGTTAAGTATGTAGTCTGGGAGTTTGCTCACTACACCACCCACCTTGCCAATCTCTAGGAGTTTATAGACGTAGAACGTCAGATTTGTCATGTGACGTAAAGTCCAAGCGGTGTTCGGTCTCCTTTATGTTAACCTCTCTCTCAAGTCGAGCTTCTGCACAGATTCGCAAAACTCTCTCATCTCATTCTCTGTTCTGATCAGTCTTGGCTTGAGGAAGAATGTGGCATTGTTGCTTGATGAGTGAAAGTAGCGCAACTCTCCACTGGTCTTATGCTCGAGGATAACTCCAGCGCTACAGTTAATCTTCACAGTACAAGGCACTCTCTTCCACATCGCTCTCAATTTAGACCACACCTCTTCATTCCCTTCATCTTCACCTTCCCCTCTCCACACTCGAACGTTGAGAATGTCTTCTACAGGACGAGAGTGTATTGTGGACCTGATAGAACTCCAATAGCGGGCCAGTAGCACCCCCATCTCATCCCCCTCTTCAGCTGTTGGAGGTTTGGACCAGAAAACAGCATCAAACTTCTCTACACCTCCCTCATCTTTCTCCGCCTTGACCTCGCTATGAAATCACCTCATGTGATGACCTAGATTTCTCCTCCCATCGAAACATCCGCCACAAACCGGGCACTTGTGTGGGTGAGCCTGTGCATGCATTCTCTTCGTGTGTCTGTCTAGAGCAAGGGTTCTCAAAGGGGAGCCAATGCCCCCCCCCCCCCCCAGGGGGCCACAACAGAGATTTTCAGGGGCCACAGGGCATACATAGTATACATAGTACATGTACATAGTACATACGTAGTATACAAGTAAATAGAAGTTGTCCATTCATGTAGGTCTCCAAATCACTCAGTAACAACTGCTTTCTGCAGCAACTGGCCTATCTAGTTGATAATTATGATTGAGCATCTGAATACTTTGAATTTGAAACTCCAAGGCCCAGAAACTACTGTTATCCAGTTGATAGATGCAATCAACGCATTTACCCAGAAACTGGAGAATTGGAAGCGCAAGACAGAAGGTGGAGTCTTCAGTTCCTTCCAGAAGCTGTCTGAGTTAATTGGTGCTCAACCCATAAATTCCAAGCTGAAGTTGAACATTACCGCACATCTTGAGGCACTGAAAGATGAGTTTCAGCGATATTTCCCTAACCTGGAACCTACATCTCTGAAACTACTGAGAAATCCATTCTAAACACAAGTAGAGGACATTGGAGATCACCTGCAAGATGAGCTTATAGAGCTAAAAAATGATTCCGAGGAGAAAGATTTATTTGCTGAAGTATCCCTCAACCAGAGGCGTGGGGCCGCGGCTGAACTGTCAAACGAGGACTGCCGCGAGGCAGAGGGCGAGGCGGAGGGGAGGAGACGGGGACGGGGCGAGGAGGGGACGGGGCGAGGAGGGGACGGGGCGAGGAGGGGACGGGGCGAGGAGGGGACGGGGAACGGGTGGAGGGGAGGACGGGTGGGGTTCGCGGGGCGGGGGGGAGCGTGTACGCGCGCGCCCCCTCGCCCGAGCCGTGGGACGGGGACGAGGCGGGGTTTGGGGTTTGCTCTTTAGCCTGGGTTCTGCGGAGCAGCCGATGAGGTTTTTGAAACTCCACCCGCGATCGGGGGTAGGTTCTAGGTTCTAGGGCTTTGCACATAGAGTGAGGTTTAGGGGAGGGGAGGGGGTGAGAGGACGGGTGGGGTAGTAGTCCACCCGGGGATTTTTGGGATCTAGGGCTAACACGTACCGAAAACAGGTACCCGTCTGTGTAGATCTGCGCTGACTATACTACTTGTATATGAACCATGGGTCCAGGGAATCTCCACTGCTGGCATAGCTCGAGTTCCAACATACATTCGGCGTGTGGGGTAGGTCGAGCACCCACCCTGTCTTGGGCCGCATCTGAAGGCCTAAGGCAGGGACTCACACCGGCAGCGCTGCCTGGGGAGTTGGTTCCAAGGTCCTAGCACCACCTGGAGCCAAGATCCTGACTGGCAGCATTGCAACATATATACATGTAAGTCGTTCCACTTTTTGACCCACAATTATGATTGGAGGATGGCAGATCGTAGACCGTAGATCACAGACCATTTTGTCTTTTGTTATATTATGATATACAGTACAATTTATAATCAGTTCTTTTCTCACCATTCAGTTGTTCAGCGATTATTGAGTTGCACTAATTGGCAACATTACACCAGTTATTCCTTTTCATATCAGCTGTATCTTCGTAATTAGGGTGGACTAGAATTACATCCGTGTAGAGATGCTCAACCTAGACAATAAACAGCAGGATCAACCAAATATAGGTGAGGAATCGCTTTAGGAACCAATCATAGCCTACCGGGTTATCGTCAATCAACACTGTTTGAAGCTGAACAAATGGAAACAAAATAATAACCCCAATGATTTCGTAGGAGTTATTGCTTCATCTTTCACTGGCAATTTCTTTGCCGTTTGGCTAGCCCATAAGAATCATGTTCTATTGGAGCTTGCCTACACGTTCGATACACGTGTACCAAAACATCATCTCCTAAATCCTTATAAACCAAGCACTAGTTTAGCTGCCATTACATTGTGATCCAGGCTACGGTGAGATTTGTATATCTTTCAAGCATTGTTTAGAGCAGGGATGCCCAAATGTGTCCCTAAGGGACACAGTGTCCCTTTGCATGGATTTTGGTGTCCCTTCATCACTTTTGAATTTTTACATGCAAACATGTCTTTTTGTGTCTGAGCAGTGAAAGCGATTGTACTGCTCAAGTTACACTCGAAAATACAATGTACATGTACATCATAATGTTGAAAAATTCCCACATTCAGAAATCTCAAAATATTTATTGCTGATACAGATGTAAATTTCTGTCATCGATTTAAGACCTACAAAAAATTGATAGCCTGAGTGATCTGATCACAGTGCCAAGAACTGAAGGCAGAGTAAGATGGAAAGCGCAGCCACCCCAACTTATCTAGAATCACTGTCAAACTGATGACACTTTTTGGTAGCATGTTCTTGTGTGAGAGTTTGTTCAGTCACCTTAACTATATTAAAAGCAAAAATCGGACAAAGCCGGCAGACAAACATACAAGGCTGCTACTGAAAGAGACACAGACTTTGAGGATGATCCAAGAGAAAGGACAATTCCATGTCACCCACTATAATTGTATTCACAAGTGAATCATGTAGTATACATAAAATATGCATTACAGTTTTCATATAATTTGCTTAAAGCCAAATCAGACTAGCGAATATTTTTGCTGCGTTCCACTACTTGATGTCTTTTTTCTTATTGAACAACACACACTAGCGATGTTCCCTCCACAAACATAATTTCTAGTCTGAGCATGTGTGCTAAGGCAGGCGATTATTTCTACATATACATGTATGTCTCCTACGTGCACATCACATTAAAACAGTGATTCCATTTGAAATTGTTGTTTACAGGCGAAATTGAGCAATGGAGCTGGTAAAAACTCGGCTGGCCAATCAGAAGTCAGCGTTATTGAGAGCTAAACGTAAAACAATATTAAACGTGCTTGATATTTGGTGAAAGGGGTGTTTTGCTCTCAATTTTGTGACGCTCTGCCTCTCTACCGTCATTTTACAGCTAACAACGACGCAGAATTTGCTAGTCTGTTTCAACCTTTATTCTTCTTTCGAGAACGTCAAAAGTAGATGAATATTGCTTTGGTTATATATACTTTGGAATATGTACTGTGGTTAAAACACAATCAATAAATGCACATGTTTGAACGCTGTAAAATAACTGTTTGTATAACATTGAAATTGCCCATTTAATAATCGCAATATATTATATGCAGCGACAAAAGCTAAGTGTCCCTTGCTCTGATGCGCTTTTAGAATTTGTCCCTTTCCACCAAAAAGTTTGGGCATCCTTGGTTTAGAGCACAAGTACATGACTGTAGTGCAACTAAAGGTTTATAGTAATATGCACTGCAGGTAGCTGGTTGGCTGATATTTCTAGTGCATTGAAGTGCTATAATACCTTAAATGGACTTAAACTCACTCAAGACTGTCTCAAATGACTTGTTTCTTATAGAATTTGACTGTCTAAAGTTAGTTGGAGACTCCTTCCAGTGAGTTAAGTGGTGTGCCACTATTCTGCCAGCTCAAAGTAGTATCACTATTAAAAGTCAGCTATGATGACCAATCAGACGGAAACTGTATTTTGTAATGAATCTGGTCCACTCACACAATTAATGTTACATGGTGTGGAAAAAGTGGTTTCTTGATATACTGCAGGGTGTTAGAAACATCAATCCCAAATCTGTTGCAAGACGAATCCACAAGCCTCCACAAGAGAAGACAACTACATGTAAATGAAGTCGGATATCGTGATGGTCATCAAAATCAAAATCCAACTTAACTTGCTATAAAGAAAGTCACAGTAGCCAGTGAACCACATGCTATGATACTAACGGCTGAAGCATTCACATTTATCAAATCTCATTCATAATTTTATACAAGATACAATGAGAGATATTTATATTGATACTATATTTGCGTAAAACCTGAATTGCATAAAATCTTTATGGCAATCTCGATTAATCTAGGTTTCATCAGTCAAACATTCGAGGTGGACTCATTTTTATGAAAAGGCAAACGTTAGAGCTAAGGCTACACAGCGTTGAGCCTAATTGGGTCAATTCTAAGACATGGTTTCACAATGTACGAGTCTTATGTGTTTAAAACAGGTGCTACATTCTTATGCAGTGAACTCGTGGCTGTATTTGAACACGGCTGTATTTGAACGTGGCTGTATTTGAATGCACTGTTATTGCTTTGACCCATAAGCAAGGAATCGGGAGGCAAATAGAGTTATGACAATATTGTTTAGATTTATAGGCTATATATGCGCATATACAGTGTACATGTACAGTGACATAGAATGGAAAATAATTTATTGTAATTCATAACCTAAACCATTAGATACTTGGCTTAGAGCTTGAGGCCATAACCTGAAGTTATCTTCTTTCATACTTTTAATTGGTTCTCATAAAAGGAGAGAAGACAACTTCACATAGGCAGCCTCTGAGCTCCTATATTTGATTCAAATTGGTGTTTAGCTGAAGAGTCGGAGAGTAATCATTCTTCTTGATCACACAAGATACTGTGTATATTGTGGACTATTGGAAGTTACGAAACAGAGGAGTAAGCCTAACCCTAATTTTCAAACTTGGTTCTATTTATAGCTTGAACAAGTGAGCACTTCTCGTAACTTTTCTAACTAGGTCCCTTAATATAATTTCCTTGAGTTTATTATTCCCTATGCCGCACGCACGCACAAATACATACATACATGCAGGGCCGTAGCGCCCTAAGAAATGTTGGTGGGGCCAAAATATTAGGCCGGGGGTCCAAGGGGCCGCGCAGGCCCCCTGGCGGGGTCCGGGGCAGCGCCCCGGCTGCCGGCGCCCTGAGAGTGTTTTTCAGAAAAATAGAGCAAATTTGAAGCAGTTCAGGCTTATGAAATATACCTGTGTAATAACATTAAATATAACCCAGCCTCATACATATATATGCATGTACATGTATACATTGTATCTGTTCACAATTATGACTGAACATAAATCATTCAACTCAAACGACATTTACAAATACTTTACTCCTTTACAATGATGAAAAACATGCATTGAAATGAAGTAGAGCTAACAAATCTACAAAAAGCAGCTGAAAGCATGTGTTTCTTTCCTACCATAGAGATATTTCTTATTTCTCCCTATAAGATTGAATGCCTAAGTAAATATATTGACAACAATGTAGGGCAGACAGATAGCCGAATCCAAAAAGTTTGTTCAATTGAAAACTAATATAATTGTTTAGATTTTCAAGGTTTATATTTTTTAACACACCCAGTACATGGACTGTGTATATGGTACCTCTTATACTGTATACTGGAAAAATCTTCAAATTTAGAGTTATCTCCCCTGGCAAATTTTCAATATCTAAAATGTTACATAACTGCAGTTAAGTACAGTAGTATTTAGAATTTTCTAATATAAAAGTGTTTAGCACACTTATTATCACCATATCCTTACACATGTTGTGAACTCCGCAAATAGGAAAGTAAAAGAAACTTTAAACACTTATCTGACCATGATAATAAATTGAATAGATTTTGACTTTGCAATGCTAAAAGTTGAGACGGCCAGGCCGCACGGCCGTATAGGGCATTACCTACTGTTATAGCATTCACAGTAATATATATTCATGTACATGATGTACGTTGATGTGAAATATATACGTGTACATGTATACTCGTACTACATGTATGCACAGGTTTCTAAAGGTATCAGCCAATGAGGAACCTCTACCATAAATATACATGTACTACATGTGCTGTACAATGGCTTAATTTAACATGGAAAAAAATAACGATTTTGAGAATTTTGTTGAAGTTTTATTTAACGTATATTTAATTTAGCGAACTCCACCAAAAATAGATTTTAATTTAACGACCACAAAGGTACAGGGTTGTGGTAAAATGTGGTAAGGTGCAGGTAAGGTAAAAAATTACAATTTTAAACCGTTCTTCTGGCTCATAAGTAGTATATTTAGCGGCCTTTTTATTGTCTTATAGTTGAATATAGAATTGCACCTGCAGTAATCCTATGGTACAGTTACAGATGAGATTTAGTATTGTATACCTAGCTAATCTTATCGTATACAACAGATGAAAGAAATCAGTCCTGAAGCGGGATTCGAACCCACAGGCATTGGATTGACAGTCAAGCACTCAACCTATTGCGCCATTAGATCAGCACGGTTTCACGCTGAAAACTAACCATCATACTTGTAATCGACCGCAGTAATACTTTACTACATGATTGTAGTAGTGTTGCTTCAGCTAATAAAAACAATACGTGAATATAGTTAACTATAGTTTAGTAATACTATTTATATTTTAACGAGTTCGATCTACTCGTTAAAACGTTAAAATAAGCTAACGCTATTATAAGCCATTGTACAGTACTTCATGTATATTTTATCCCCATTATACCAATGTTATGTAGATACTCACGGTGTGGTACACACAGATGTCACAGTCAGCACCTTACTCTGTTGTGGTCAGTCTCTAACTTCACCAAATCTGTAAATAATAGAGTCATCATATTTCTAGTCATTATAAATATGCCTAGTTAAAGTTTTGAGACAGCAGGGGTGATATTTATCCAAGAAATATTAACTTACCAGTACATTGTACATTGTATATGATAACTACAAGTACATATATATATACATTGTATATGATAACTACAAGTACATGTATATATACATTGTATATGATAACTACTAGTACATGTATATATACATTGTATATGATAACTACTAGTACATGTATATATACATTGTATATGATAACTACAAGTACATGTATATATACATTGTATATGATAACTACTAGTACATATATATATACATTGTATATGATAACTACAAGTACATGCATATATACATTGTATATGATAACTACTAGTACATGTATATATACATTGTATATGATAACTACTAGTACATGTATATATACATTGTATATGATAACTACAAGTACATGTATATATACATTGTATATGATAACTACTAGTACATGTATATATACATTGTATATGATAACTACAAGTACATGTATATATACATTGTATATGATAACTACAAGTACATGTATATATACATTGTATATGATAACTACAAGTACATGTATATATACATTGTATATGATAACTACAAGTACATGTATATATACATTGTATATGATAACTACTAGTACATGTATATATACATTGTATATGATAACTACAAGTACATGTATATATACATTGTATATGATAACTACTAGTACATGTATATATACATTGTATATGATAACTACTAGTACATGTATATATACATTGTATATGATAACTACAAGTACATGTATATATACATTGTATATGATAACTACAAGTACATGTATATATACATTGTATATGATAACTACTAGTACATGTATATATACATTGTATATGATAACTACAAGTACATGTATATATACATTGTATATGATAACTACAAGTACATGTATATATACATTGTATATGATAACTACTAGTACATGTATATATACATTGTATATGATAACTACAAGTACATGTATATATACATTGTATATGATAACTACTAGTACATGTATATATACATTGTATATGATAACTACTAGTACATGTATATATACATTGTATATGATAACTACAAGTACATGTATATATACATTGTATATGATAACTACAAGTACATGTATATATACATTGTATATGATAACTGCTAGTACATGTATATATACATTGTATATGATAACTACAAGTACATGTATATATACATTGTATATGATAACTACAAGTGCATGTATATATACATTGTATATGATAACTACAAGTACATGTATATATACATTGTATATGATAACTACTAGTACATGTATATATACATTGTATATGATAACTACTAGTACATGTATATATACATTGTATATGATAACTACTAGTACATGTATATATACATTGTATATGATAACTACTAGTACATGTATATATACATTGTATATGATAACTACAAGTACATGTATATATACATTGTATATGATAACTACAAGTACATGTATATATACATTGTATATGATAACTACTAGTACATGTATATATACATTGTATATGATAACTACAAGTACATGTATATATACATTGTATATGATAACTACTAGTACATGTATATATACATTGTATATGATAACTACTAGTACATGTATATATACATTGTATATGATAACTACAAGTACATGTATATATACATTGTATATGATAACTACAAGTACATGTATATATACATTGTATATGATAACTACTAGTACATGTATATATACATTGTATATGATAACTACAAGTACATGTATATATACATTGTATATGATAACTACAAGTACATGTATATATACATTGTATATGATAACTACAAGTACATGTATATATACATTGTATATGATAACTACAAGTACATGTATATATACATTGTATATGATAACTACTAGTACATGTATATATACATTGTATATGATAACTACAAGTACATGTATATATACATTGTATATGATAACTACAAGTACATGTATATATACATTGTATATGATAACTACTAGTACATGTATATATACATTGTATATGATAACTACTAGTACATGTATATATACATTGTATATGATAACTACTAGTACATGTATATATACATTGTATATGATAACTACTAGTACATGTATATATACATTGTATATGATAACTACTAGTACATGTATGTATACATTGTATATGATAACTACAAGTACATGTATATATACATTGTATATGATAACTACTAGTACATGTATATATACATTGTATATGATAACTACAAGTACATGTATATATACATTGTATATGATAACTACAAGTACATGTATATATACATTGTATATGATAACTACAAGTACATGTATATATACATTGTATATGATAACTACTAGTACATGTATATATACATTGTATATGATAACTACTAGTACATGTATATATACATTGTATATGATAACTACAAGTACATGTATATATACATTGTATATGATAACTACAAGTACATGTATATATACATTGTATATGATAACTACAAGTACATGTATATATACATTGTATATGATAACTACTAGTACATGTATATATACATTGTATATGATAACTACAAGTACATGTATATATACATTGTATATGATAACTACTAGTACATGTATATATACATTGTATATGATAACTACAAGTACATGTATATATACATTGTATATGATAACTACTAGTACATGTATATATACATTGTATATGATAACTACAAGTACATGTATATATACATTGTATATGATAACTACAAGTACATGTATATATACATTGTATATGATAACTACTAGTACATGTATATATACATTGTATATGATAACTACTAGTACATGTATGTATACATTGTATATGATAACTACAAGTACATGTATATATACATTGTATATGATAACTACTAGTACATGTATATATACATTGTATATGATAACTACAAGTACATGTATATATACATTGTATATGATAACTACAAGTACATGTATATATACATTGTATATGATAACTACAAGTACATGTATATATACATTGTATATGATAACTACTAGTACATGTATATATACATTGTATATGATAACTACTAGTACATGTATATATACATTGTATATGATAACTACTAGTACATGTATATATACATTGTATATGATAACTACTAGTACATGTATATATACATTGTATATGATAACTACAAGTACATGTATATATACATTGTATATGATAACTACTAGTACATGTATATATACATTGTATATGATAACTACAAGTACATGTATATATACATTGTATATGATAACTACAAGTACATGTATATATACATTGTATATGATAACTACTAGTACATGTATATATACATTGTATATGATAACTACAAGTACATGTATATATACATTGTATATGATAACTACAAGTACATGTATATATACATTGTATATGATAACTACTAGTACATGTATATATACATTGTATATGATAACTACTAGTACATGTATATATACATTGTATATGATAACTACTAGTACATGTATATATACATTGTATATGATAACTACTAGTACATGTATATATACATTGTATATGATAACTACAAGTACATGTATATATACATTGTATATGATAACTACAAGTACATGTATATATACATTGTATATGATAACTACTAGTACATGTATATATACATTGTATATGATAACTACAAGTACATGTATATATACATTGTATATGATAACTACTAGTACATGTATATATACATTGTATATGATAACTACTAGTACATGTATATATACATTGTATATGATAACTACTAGTACATGTATATATACATTGTATATTTATGGTAACTACAAGTACATGTATGTAAGAACATAAGCTCTCCAATGTATGGTCTACTGTTAGCCAATAGGAGGTTGTCACACATAGTCAGAGTGGTGGACAATAGTAGGCCTATATGGTCATCACAGTTCATGATCTTTCACATTTCAGACTATTATAAACTTGTATAGGTGCACTGCTTGTACTTTTACTATTACACTATATTACTTATTGTGATGGCCAGACTCCATCTATAACAGACATAGCCGTCTCGTGCCATACTCACATTATGCTACACCAAAGAGTAAGAGAGGGAAGGAGGCTCGTCTATGAGAATTTTGTGTTCGATGTGCTCCTCGGTTTAAAAACATGAGCACGTGAGTCGCTGGCATTAAGCGAGTAGACAACTCCGTTGAATCGTGATGCGCTTCCTCATTGCTAAACAGGTGTAAAAGCAATGCACATGTCCACGGCTCTGGCGCTTATTACGTCACAGTTATAGCATCCAATCAAAATCATTTCTATGGAGTGATAAACATTATTGTTTATTGACATAGCCTATAGTTTGAGCACTATTTTTATTTAGTGTGGGCATGTTGTAGGGCCCACAAACTAGCCTACCAACTAAAATGGTGTCTGAACTATACACCATAAATCAAATGAAGTATATGGAGTCCTGATGTTAGAGAAACGTGTTGCACAAATTGGCTCATTTTAACCGCGAATTCAGCGTTTGTACGTTTTTTTATTATGAAGGAGCAAAGTTTAAATTTGGATTTAAATGTCACCAATTGCAGCAAGTTTAAATCTATTAGTATTATTTTTGCTTATTTTGTCGAGCATGTTGGTATTTGCAAAAAGTGTCATTTTGTGTTGAGATACGCAATTTTCTTCAAATCTGGCGAATTTACTTGGTGATATCTATCGTATCCCATTGAAATATTGTAATATTTTCAGTGTAGGTTTACATGCGGGTGCCGAGGCACGAGCATGGGAAGGGCTTGGAAGTTGGTAGAGGACGACCAAGTGACCTTCCACACATTACATAAAAGAGTGAACAGTTATTAGGTGCTCTTGTTATTATATATCTGACGTAGGCCGATGCTGAGATTCATTAAAGAGTCCAGGGTCGACGTAGGTCTTGTAGACTTTATACTCCAGAGGAGTGCAATGAAAGATCTGGTATTCTAGGATCTTAAGCCCGACGCTAGATTCATATAGAATCCGGGATCGACCTAAGTCGTAGAAGTGGTGTAGAGATATGCTTAAACAAGGATGGGGATGAACTCGAGCCGTATGGATCTATGGATCTGCCGGTGGAGTTACCCGCCTACAAAAATAAGCCTCTATAGGTTTGAGTTAAGAGATGTTGCTTTATTAGAGCGCAATAAACAACTGATTTTATACAGAAAATGTGCTACCTAAATCTACTTCCGGCAAAAAGAGGCCGATAAGGTATCAGCCGGCCGATAAGGGATCGGGTCCGGAACTGATGCAACAACATGGATGGTTCCGCCCGACGTCGGCCACAAAAAGGGTCGGCCTTGGCACAAAAGGTACTTACAATAGTCAGAAATGGAAAGTATATAAGTATGAGCCTATTCCAAGATATCGGCCTTAAAAAGTACATGGTAAAAGACTCAGTTTAATACAATCAGATAAGAGAAGACAATTGCTTATAATATGTGGGAAAAACCAAGTGTAATTGCAATAATCTGATTGGAGAATAACAATAATAGAGCACACGATAAGTGGTTGATTATGATATAGTATAAGCATGCATGTATAATAATTGTACAAGGTAAGACAGTAATGCATGAATGGATAATATGGATAAGTGTCAATACATGTATGCATAATCACGTAAGAAATGTTAATGTATATAAAGCATAAGAACTCAGTCTATGTCCAGGCAGGCTGTTTCACCACAATATGCAGTGTGTATATAGACAGCCTGTTCATTAGAGTGTTACCAATTGTTGACATTGTTCATATTTTAATTTTAGTTGATGTGTGAATTTTACCTTTTTAAAAATATTCATCATCTTTTCTTCTGACTTTACCAAGTACCCGAGGCGCACATCGAACACCGGAAGCCCATTGTAACATATATACAGGTTTTCATAGACGAGCCTCCTTCCTCTCTTACTCCTTGCTTACAGTAACTTATCTACATCTTTACTTGCCGTTTTTATTGTGTGACCCATTATTGATATACTCTACATACCTGATTGTAACTTACTAAGTATGACTTGCCTTTTCTACACTGGTGTAATGAGGCTGACGTCTCAGAATTTGTTACAATTTATTTTGCATATGATTCATATCATTTTAAGCAACTTTTGTAATGGCCGACCCAAGTTAGGTCGGACCTCGGCCCTTTTAGCAGACATGTTGTTGCACAATTTCCGGACGATATTACGTCATGCTTTTACCGGAAACACAATAGTATATAAAGCAAATGTTTTATATTGTCATTGTTCAGTTGATGCTTGGATCTCAATAAAGACACTTCTATACTACTTATACAGAGTCCTCTTTCGTCGGTAAGGTTAGTTCCAGCTGATTAGGTCCATCGGACTTTGATGCCCGAACTAACTACTAGGGCTGAACATACTCTTTCTCAAAGATAGTATAAAGCATTGACTCGGGCCCTATGGGTTGTCTTGATTAACACAATAAGTACAAGTACGGTTCACTTTTTTATTTTATGTAATATAGAAGGTCTGGCACCACTCATAGGCTCTTCCCACTTCTGTACATCGTACCAGCACGTAAACATACAGAAAAACCATTACAATATTATATAGACACCTACCTGTTTACTCTGCCTCTCTATAAAGCACCTGTGTTAGCTGTCACTGTATAGGGGTATCAACCTCTCTACTATAATACTGTCTACTAGGATAACCACCTAACTAGGTTAAAGGTTAAACAAGGGTAAGTATATCATCTATTTGGCAGGAGTCACTAGATCATCACATGGTTGCTTAGTTACAACTGTACTATGTGAATTGCAATCACATGACTATCATTATTATTTAATATTTTACATGGTGTGGTGTACACATTATATGTTGTGGAGTGGCCAAGCTTGGCCACACTTGGCAACACTAATTGGCTAGATGAATATGTCATTTACACAGGAATTTATATTCAAACTATATTAGTAATACTGTATATATATGTACATAGAGTGTATTCAGATGTGTAGCCCAGTCAGACTCATGCATTAGCTAAACTCCCTTACTCCTATTAATACCTTTGTATTGTACCCATTTATCACATGCCACTCTAATATGGAACACCCAGTTACTATATAGTCAAGCGTTCCCTAGACATTACTAGTATAAATCCTTACCTACTGCCTAGCACAAAATCTGGAAGTTTGAGAGTTTGATATGTGTTCTGCAAAAAATAAAAGCAGTTTATTTTGCACAAATATAGAAGATAGGCGATACTTTTAATAGCATATGATGCATACATCTTTGTAGTGTACATGTAGCATTATTCTACTGTAGTTATATTACTGTTTCATAACATAAGAAAATAAATTCCTTTCAAAAAAAGTTCTATTAGGAGTTGTCTACACTACCACAGATTTGCCTTCTCGCCAAAATTGTATTGAAATTTTTAAAACATACCTTCGTGCCATCACAACGTAGGCAAAACAGTGTCCACAGCAACTGCATACCCCAGGCTTTGTCATCACATGATAATTAAGATGTGTAACTGTCAAAGGTGTACACATGCACATGCACATGCACATGCACATGCACATGCACATGCACATGCACATGCACATGCACATGCACATGCACATGCACATGCACATGCACATGCACATGCACATGCACATGCACATGCACATGCACATGCACATGCACATGCACATGCACATAGACATACACATAGACATACACATAGACATACACATACACATACGCACATTGTATATACATGTATTCCATACATTTTAAATACGCTTTGCTGTAAATATACATGTACAGTATTGCCAAGGTATGCTCCTACATGAAGGTATATCTCTGAGCTGCACTGATGAGGTGTCAAACACCATAACAGTACACTGTATGCAGATTGGGTACATGCATATAAAATATGTAAACATATACATGTATAATATATAATAATATACATGTATCTGTATGATGGTACTGGTGTTGGCTACTAGGAATGTCTGTTGTGGCTCTTAATAGACAGAGTAAAGAGTCCTGTGACTCTATGAGAAGCATTCCCTGGCAGCAGTCAGCATATGAACACATTCTGCAGCAGTGTGTCTATATTTCATAAAGACATACAGAGAGATAGGCATGTCGATAGCAGGAAGCAAATGGAGTTGACCAAATGAACAAAAATATCCAACTTTTTCTCAATATAATCGTACATGTACATATACAATGTGTACAATCAGATCCAGCAGTCTATTACACATCCTACCTCACGTTACCATTGTTGGGTAACACATCCCACAATGTTACAATCATAGAATCTTCTAACAATATCCAGGCAGAGTTCCTTTGGGTTCTACTACAGTTGAAACAGTCGTATACGATGTAGAGGTTTCTATAGTTCTCAGCCTAGTCTAGGTGGACATTCAGCTGTACTGATACATGTATATACACAGAACCCCTGTACCTGAACTCAAGGCGAGAAACTAGTAGAATACTTACTTTTGGTATTACATGTATTTAAAACAGTTAAATAGATTGAACAGTGGACCCTACATTCATTTGGTTAGGATACATTTTGTATTACATTTCATGTATTCGTATTGAAATGTGAAGCAGGAATGAATTTGAAAACAAAAATGCACAGGCTAAGAATAGCACACAGGCTAAATGTAGCACACAGGCTAAGAATAGCACACAGGCTAAGCTTGGCATAAGGTCCACCACATTATACAGCTGCACAGCACATAGCAATATGAAACTGTAATTGAATAGAAATAATGGTGCACAATGTTTTAGTTAATCTAGTCCAATAATACAGTTCTATCAACTCCTCCCACTATTTCTAGCCATAGCATAATATTATACTATGACTGTTTCAACAGCAGATTTCTCTAGCAAAATATATAAAACTGCTTTCCGCTAAAGATTGCAAACTAGGAACAATAAAGTTATCTCCTCCAGTTTTCAAATAATTTCTACTTGTATTCACTAAACTGTGTACCAGCATGAGTGATGGATCATACAGGATATACCTGCCCCGCCCTCTTTCCCTTTTCCTTTGCCTCTCTCACAGATTTCCAGTAACCAATCACGTTATCAGTAGTCAGAGCCTGATTGCCATTATTGTTCTCATTACCACCCTCTGCCCTCGGGCCCTCTGCCTGGCCACCCTTATCTCCTGTAGCGTACTCCAACCTAGGCGTACCTTTCTCTACCTCACCATACTCTACTTCCTGTGTGCCTTCAGTTAGCCGCTCTATCTCTTCAACCGCTGTCTGAACTTTGCTCTCCTTTTCCTTTCTTGGTGGTTGCTTAGCACTCTTCTTTCTTACTGAAATATCCTTCTCTCCACTGTGACAGCAGGGGAGCCGCCTACAACATCGAGGGACAGTGCAACCAGCCAGTGCTTCAATACTCCAAGTACTTCACTCACCATATTATGTGATAAACTGCATGTTAGACACTACCCAAAGTGCACTAGTAAACTGTACTGTAGGTAACACTTACCTCATACGCCAGAGGATGAGTATAACGAGTGCCATCACCAACAAGAGTAAAAGTGGAACCACTATAGCTGCTGTTCTCAGCCTCAAATCTAAGGATATCATGTTGCATAACACACAATACGAGTAATATCATTAATATAATAATGTTATGTAATATAATAGTGGAAAGTAAGAAACTTGGCACTACAATGTAGGTCACCAATTTTATGAGTACGATTATCTTCACTAACTACATGTACACTGTATATCTGGTTACATGCTTGTATTAAGTACAGTTACACGCATGTCGGTGCACATGAGCTAGTGGTCATAATGAGAAGTTGTCTTCTTCCATTTCTTGCTATGATGGCTTCTTCATGAGTAATCAGACTGCACACCACCAGCACTATCTGGTTGGAGTTGTTTTCTCTCAATTTAGCACATGCAGGGAAACACAACTTTGTGAATAGACGACTGCTTACACCAAAGACAAAAGGAGACAACTCAAAATTACTTCCACGGATTCAACTAAGTTGATTGTCTTCTACATAGAACAGTTGCTGTGTGTACAGTACATGTACATGCACATTATATCGGTGTCCACATTGTACATTAGTATATCCTGTTTCAACTAGTCATGTGGTAAGTGAGTAGAAAACCAGGTCAGACTGTTCTAAAAAATTAGCACTTACCAGCACAGGCTAAACCTCCTTCATGCATCCATTCATAGACATAGAGGTCATTGCTAACCAAACGCCGTCTGCACTCAACTATAACCTCTTTAGCCTTAGTTCTACGTAGCACATATCCATTATCACAAGTTGCCTACAGGAGTATAGTGCGGAGTTATTACAATAAGTCGTTATATTAAATATTATCATAGGAAATGCTAGGAATAGTACATCTTAGACTGTATATTTATCTTGTCAATCAGAGCTGGAGATAGAGAGGGGCGTATCCTAGCCACCCTATCTAAATACAGTGTGACACAGAAGTACCCCAAGACTATCCTACATCATTTACCTTAGCATGATAAGACAACCCATCCTGTAGTGACCCTATCTAAATATAGTGTGACACAGAAGTACCCCAAGACTATCCTATATCATATACCTTAGCATGATAAGACAACCCATCCTGTAGTGACCCTATCTAAATATAGTGTGACACAGAAGTACCCCAAGACTATCCTATATCATATACCTTAGCATGGTAAGACAACCCATCCTGTAGTGACTGTTCATCTATAACTTCAATCCTACTGCCTCTCCCTTTAATAAGCTCGTCTTTTACACATCCGATTGCTACAACAAGTCGAGTGTTAATACCAATGTACTGGATACATGTAATCTGAACACTATATCTGTCACAGTGGTATATCTATTATTTGTACTATCAGTAAATGACTTTTTCCTCATAAAATAATCTAATTCATTGGCTAAATATAATATTATATATTTGCAAAAAATATCACATGAAAAGAATGGCCAAACCTCTTTACAACCCTTCCCCCATATCGCAAGGTCGCCATAGAGGAGTGTACCATGTGCGGTTGGTTCAGTACACAAGTACTAAGGAAGCCGGCTGGTGTAACTGCTACCTGTAGGCCTATAGATTGTTACTTTCTGGGGTGCTTCTCACTACTAGTTTACCTGCATATAAAATTAGAGCTGAGCTAGCACCCCCCCCCCTCTCCAACCCCACATGTAATAGCAAGAATCAACTCACCTGTGAACTTCAATTGACCTTTAATATCTTTAGCTACACGAAGCCATTCAGCGGTAAAATCGACCGTTAGCATCAGAGTGTTGTACGTAGATATATTGACGTTACTAGTGAGGGAGGGTCTCACACACCCCCCACCAACAGTGAAGTAGTCACAGCTAGAGGCCAGGCAAACTGTAACCCACAACAATCTCCATGTGAGCATAAAACATCAAGCAACCACTAATGGGAGGGCTCATTCCCCGAGTGGAAGACCTCTCTTTGTATTATAGGAGACTTAAACCTGGTGACCTGATGACCTCAGGTCACCAGGGTCACCAGGTCAATAGGGTCACCAGGTCAACAGGGTCACCAGGTCAACAGGTTAATTGGTTGACCAATACACTGTTCTGCTACTCTACACAGAAGAGGAAATGGAGTGATAGAATATAACTGTGTACAGAAATCACAGCACCCAGCTTCTATGTATTATTCATGTCTACACCAGCACGCTATAAAACAGTTTACATACGTCATATGTATCATATTATGTACATTGCCAGCAATACCGTGGTAACAACTATATGATGTATACCGTGGTAACAACTATATGATGTATACCGTGGTAATAACTACATGATGTATACCGTGGCAACAACTGTAAATATGATGTATACCGTGGTAACAACTATATGATGTATACCGTGGTAACAACTGTATGATGTATACCGTGGTAATAACTGTATGATGCATACCGTGGTAACAACTATATGATGTATACCGTGGTAACAACTATATGATGTATACCGTGGTAATAACTATATGATGTATACCGTGGTAATAACTATATGATGTATACTGTGGTAATAACTATATGATGTATACCGTGGTAACAACTATATGATGTATACCGTGGTAACAACTATATGATGTATACCGTGGTAATAACTATATGATGTATACCGTGGTAACAACTGTATGATGTATACCGTGGTAATAACTATATGATGTATACCGTGGTAACAACTATATGATGTATACCGTGGTAACAACTATATGATGTATACCGTGGTAACAACTATATGATGTATATATCTCACCATCACAGGGTACAGCCAAGTTGTATTCCTCTCCAGTCTGTACAGCGATTCTCTGTCCCTCCTCCACCACCAGTGTAGTCTCACAGTGGAGGTTCCTGGTGGAGGTATATACCTCACAGTTGTACGGATCCAGTGGTGCAGAGAGCACCAGTGGTTTGAAACCCAGAACATACTCTTTAGTGCGGTTCAGCTCACAGATGTTAATCATATCTCCGTACTCAAATGCACAGGCTGTAAATAGAGCAAGAGCACAGGCTATAAGTGATTTATTATATAAGGTAATATTAATGTACGTGTATATTCTTTATTATAATATAAAATATGTGATTAGGTTGTGTGCATGTACATGTATACCTAACAGTTCTGTGTATACACATGTGCTTGTAAAGATACACATCTACTGTATATGACGTTGTGTTGTAGTGTAATGGTTTCTGTGATTTGGTGCGGTCGTCCTTGGACGACTATCGACCCAGAAATGAAGTGCCTATGAGTGGTAATAGGACTTCGCATTACATGAAAAATCGAGCGGTCTCAGTAGCCCAAATACTACCAAAGACGACCCATCTGATCTCAAGTCCGACCTTCAGACTATACAATGAAAGAGAGTGATCCGACCTAGTAGGCAGTTCGCTATGCGAATGACCTGGCAAAAGGAAGTGAAAGTCTCTGTATCAAGTATAGATGTGTCTTTATTGAAAGCCAAGTGAAGACTGAGACAATGAACAGTAAAACAATGCCCTTTATATAGTATAAGGACTTCCGGCCGACGTAGTGTCGGGAAAAGACGACGTGTGGTCGTCCGCAAGTTGCGCAACAAGATGGCCGCCGGAAGCCCGACGGCCGACCCAAAATAGGTCGGGTTCTACAAAAGTTGCTTATAATGGTCCAATTCATGTACAAAATGAATATCAATGGATTCTGAGAGGTCGGGCCTCTGTACATGGGTATAGAAGGCATTAAAAGACTTAGATAAAATCATGTAACTATATACAACAATATAGGAGTAAGGTACATGAATAAGTAATGAGTATAAACACATGGAGACACGTACATAGACGGTAATTAAGTGGTTTGAACATGCAATGCAGTTGAAGGTAAGTATACGAACACTAATTATGAGAATGTGAGTGTCAGATGAGTAGCGCTGTAACAACTACTAGGCACTTAAGGTGCGATGGAGCTTCGTCCGGGAGTTGGAGTCGTACACAAATGTCCTGTACCATCACAGTAGTACACCATCAAATACTGGTTTAATACTTACGAGATGGAGTTGTCCTCTCCAATCCATATACATACTTGAGTCTAATAACAGATATAATACATGTGAGCAAGTGATGTGAAGATATCATTGTAGAAGCTATGCCTATAGTGTTATGAAAGATCTAGAGATCAATGGTGTGCTGTATAAATGCACTGTATTAGTGATACCAACTAGTAAGTAAGTTACACGTACATACTTGTTACAAGGCAAACCACTAAATGAAGTAATGTTGTGTAACTATATTACATGTATATACATGCACATACATTAACTTATATTACTTTTCTCTGTATCTAGTAATAAATACACAGAATTAGCGTGAGAGCTTATATAAATATACAAGTATATGTATGTATGATTATTAACTGTATTAATATATGTACATGTAATGCATACTTAGTATATACAATGTATAATAATGTGTGTTTAGTGCATATTATGTATGATATAATATCGCACACCTGGGTCTACCTACATGTAGGTATCATCTCCCTTACTGTAGTCATATTAGTATTATATAATATGTAGGAAGGTTGAGTCATTCACTTCCCCTCACATGTATAATATATTAAGATTATATCACTAGATTACACATGGCCAAAGATTACATTGTTTACATAGCCAGCCAATCATCTTTCAGTATGCTAATTAGGGGGGAAGTGTCGCTTTCGGTCCCATAATGCACTGCTTCTAGCAGACTGTACTTGCTAGCAGATAAATAGCCTTCACAATATACAGGTATAGCTAGTCTGCATAGCCTGTTTAATACAGGTATATCTTGGCTTCTCTGACGTTCTCTGTAAAAGTTATTTCAAGACCAACTATTTGCACACAAAACACAGTGTTGTTACTAATAGTCACTACTCAGTAGTTGTCATCCCTCTCTCTGTCTCTGGCTGCAGTAACTGCTTACAGTACTTGACAAGTAGTACAGGTACTTACAGTGCCGGTACTTGACAAGTAGTACAGGTACTTACAGTGCTGGTACTCGACAAGCAGCACAGGTCCTTCATATTCTACTTTTCAAGCAAACTGCTCTGGTTTTACTTAGAATCTATCTGGTTTAAATTTTTGGCAAAGTCTTTGCACTCCAAATAATGTGACATCCAAGTAATTGTATTTGTATATATATATATATGTAATAAACTCTATTTTGTTATCATAATTCACACTATATTATTCATACTAACAACTCTGAAATGGTTGATAGTGTTGTATTACTTCTGCTTACACTGTACAGACAGGTATAACACATAAACTTTGTGTTTGATTTCCCTTTACTATAGTAACTGTATATATTATCCTACAATGCAACTGCGTGACCTCGGAGAGTCTGCACGAGAGTGTTATGTGATATGTCAGAGATAAGCTTGCTGTCTATAGTGTTTATACTGCCTATAGCATACATGTCTACATGATACAGTAGGTAGGAAAGTACATGTACAGCAATGCTCTCCTTTGTATTTATTTACTCACTTTATTTTTTATTGCTCTAACAGACAAAATATTTCTCAGACATACTTTGGAGACAGGAATAAACTAACTAACTATGAAGCATTATAACTGTAACCTATTATTATATAATAGTTGTCCTCCCCTGGTTATTCTTTGACGCAGTAGTCTAGATTATCACTGTTAGTAATTAGTGCATAGTATTATTGTTTGAACACTAAAAGGATTTTATACTCAATTAACATAAATGAAATTATGCTCTATAGTACATTACACGGTATGTTTCTGGCTAAACCTTAGCCTAAGATTGAAGTTGGTACTTTTAGGAGAGCTCACATTAATGAAAGCTAGAAATAGTAGGGTACTGAGGCTAACACAGTAGAAGACAACCTGAAAATACATGTGTATTGTAGTATGGGTACTGAGGCTATGGTAGGAGAAATAAGTAGTTAAAATTACTAAGGTCATTATAAGGTCATGAAAAGCTGACTGTATTCAACAGAGTGATGACTGGTATACGATTTATAAATATATGAATATATAATTATATCACCATTGTGAGTGTCAGTGAGTAATCAAATATAACTGTATATATTTCAATAAATTATGTAAATATTTACTAAGTGTATGCCTCATCCTCTCCCCCTGTTTAGTTATCTTCTGCACTGTGTGTATCTTCCCTCTCTCCAGCCATATCTCTGAACAGGAGGGGTGTCTACCTCACTTACCACAGCTCTCTCTGTCACGCACATAAATCAAATCACGCACATAAATCAAAGGTTTTGCCATATGCATGTATATGATATACATGTACATGATATATTTTGCAAAGTATATGATATATAAAGTATATGATATATTAGTATATGATATATAAAGTATATGACATCCATGTACATGATATATAAAGTATATGATATACAAAGTATATGATATATTAGTATCAATCTGCCATCTATCACTAGCTGACGCGCACTCCTGGATTTCCCAATGTGTCTAAAAATACACATTTACCGCTGTGTCAATGACCTGTTTACCAGTGCTACAATACACTGTACCAGTGCTACAATACACTGTACCAGTGCTACGATATACTGTACCAGTGCTACGATATACTGTACCAGTGCTACAATATACTGTACCAGTGCTACGAGATACTGTACCAGTGCTACAATATACACTGTACCAGTGCTACAATATACTGTACCAGTGCTACAATATACACTGTACCAGTGCTACAATATACTGTACCAGTGCTACGATATACTGTACCAGTGCTACAATATACACTGTACCAGTGCTACAATATACTGTACCAGTGCTACGATATACTGTACCAGTGCTACAATATACTGTACCAGTGCTACGCTATACTTATACCAATAAGCTGCAGCACTCAGTATATATACTGTATAATTACACAAATCCTACATTTTGCTCCACATAATGACCTTCATCCCTTCTATTGTCCTTCCTTTACGGATAAAAGGTCTAGATTTTTATCCTTCTCCAAAGACAGTCCCAGATTTAATTCTAGAACAAAAACGAGGTTTCATATTAATAACACAGTTGTTGTATGTTTTATACATGTACATAGTTATTGTACATGGCTTTTGTCTGTACATAATGTAAACATGTATATACTATTTAGAGTAATTGTGTTTATTATACAACTTACACTGCAAATACAGGAAATAGGCAGCCATGCAGATAGACTTATATTATATTTATAAGGCACACAGCACTTATACTAGTAATAGTTTAGTTTGTATTCATGGTAACATAATTCTAATAAAGAGGTGTACATACAAACAAACTGGTGGTTCCATAAGAGAGGTGACCTCCCCCCCCCCCTCTCTCTCTATCTCTTCCACGAAGAAGTTGAAGCTATACTTGAGCTAAGTATGTAGAGACACTGATGTCTTCCTTGTTCCGTTACCTAATGATTCATAGGTTATATTCAGACATTACTATAGCTTGCAACATTGTAATGAACAGGATGTACATACATGTACACACAACACATTCCTGAGAAGGGGATTGTTACATCACGTTTCTCAAAAACTACTAGGTTTCGCAAGGTCTGTCACATTATACCTTTACAGGCTATAACTTGGCGTGATTTCCTTCTTCATACCAATACCAAGCATAGTCTCTGCTCTTACAAACACAGCTACTGTATATTCTGTATGTGCATTGTCCAATATCAGCTAACAAACTATAGACCTACAGATTAATACCAAGACTGAGTAATATGCTCTGCACTTCAGTAACAATTTCATCCGCTACCTGGCAAGTTCACAGGAATTAAACACTATATCATGTTCATGTACAATTATCTGTACATGGAAAGCTAAATACTTCACTACAGCATCCACCCACTCATGTACTGTACATGCTCCATAGCAACTACAGGTGTGTGCTATGTAGGTATGTACTATGTAGGTATGTACTATGTAGGTATGTACTATGTAGGTATGTACTATGTAGGTGTGTGCTATGTAGGTGTGTACTATGTAGGTATGTACTATGTAGGTGTGTACTATGTAGGTGTGTGCTATGTAGGTATGCACTATGTAGGTGTGTGCTATGTAGGTATGTGCTATGTAGGTATGTGCTATGTAGGTGTGTACTATGTAGGTATGTACTATGTAGGTATGTACTATGTAGGTATGTACTATGTAGGTATGTACTATGTAGGTATGTACTATGTAGGTGTGTGCTATGTAGGTATGCACTATGTAGGTATGTGCTATGTAGGTGTGTGCTATGTAGGTATGTACTATGTAGGTGTGTGCTATGTAGGTATGTGCTATGTAGGTATGTGCTATGTAGGTGTGTACTATGTAGGTATGTACTATGTAGGTATGTACTATGTAGGTATGTACTATGTAGGTATGTACTATGTAGGTATGTACTATGTAGGTGTGTGCTATGTAGGTGTGTACTATGTAGGTATGCACTATGTAGGTATGTACTATGTAGGTATGTACTATGTAGGCATGTACTATGTAGGTATGTGCTATGTAGGTATGTGCTATGTAGGTGTGTACTAACTACAGTATGTAGGTATGCACTATGTAGGTATGCACTATGTAGGTATGTACTATGTAGGTATGTACTATGTAGGTATGCACTATGTAGGTATGTACTATGTAGGCATGTACTATGTAGGTATGTGCTATGTAGGTATGTGCTATGTAGGTGTGTACTAACTACAGTATGTAGGTATGCACTATGTAGGTATGCACTATGTAGGTATGTACTATGTAGGTATGTGCTATGTAGGTATGTACTATGTAGGTATGTACTATGTAGGTATGTACTATGTAGGTATGCACTATGTAGGTATGTACTATGTAGGTGTGTACTAACTACAGTATGTAGGTATGCACTATGTAGGTATGCACTATGTAGGTATGTAGGTGTATACGTGTGTAATATAATGTGTATACGTGTGTAATATAATGTGTATACGTGTGTAATATAATGTGTGTAATATAATGTGTATCAGGAACTAACAAGTGACATGTGCATTTGTTGAATGTTTGTAGCTGTTGCTAAGTAGCCCATCATCACTTCATTGATTGAAATTATATGACTAGTATTGCTGTGTATTGTAACTATATATTGTATGAGGAACAATTTATAAGCCGCTAACTGCCTCAATATAAAACACGAAGCTATTGAGCTGTTGGTTAGACACCGTATCATAAACAAATACTAGCTATAAGTTCATAGGCTACTACTTACAGATACCACTTGACTTTTACAATGAATATAGCTGTGGCTACATGTGGTATAGGTATCAGTAGTTATCTGACTATGTAGACACCCACTCGTAGCTAGTGCTGGTGGGAGTGAGAGTACAACTTAGCATGGTTTGTCATTCATCAACAGAGGGCGCTGTACAGGCTGACCCGACTCAGAGCGATAGCCAGAGTAGAGTAAGGCAGCTCAGCTTCAAAACAAGATCTGAACTAGATGCAAACGATAACAGTCTTGGAGATGATGCCGGTGTTGGGGACAATATCAGTATTAGAAATAATATAGAAGATAAACATGAGGGACGTAAACTTATAGGCATAGATGGACATTGGTATGATGTGACAAAGTTTATACCGCATCACCCCGGTGGCGAAATCATAGAAAGATTCATCGGTAAAGACGCTTCGGCTGCATTTCACGGGTTCCATCAGGAGTCAGTTCTCAAGCATCGAAGACCGTTTGCAAAAATGGCGAAGAGCTCAATTGAGAACGATAATATAACCAAGTCATTCGCTCAGCTAGGAATGTACTTCGAGAAGGAAGGTTACTTCCAGACAAACTACTACTGGTATGCTATGAAATTCTTTTTAACTTTTGCACTATTTGCAATTGCAGTCCTTACTATTACTCTATACAGGCACACAAACTATATGTACATTGGCAGCGTGGCTCTAGCAGCCTTCTGGCAACAGTGCGGATTCTTTATGCATGACTTTGAGCACAACCACCTCACTCATAACAGACGAATAGACAAATGGGTCGGCACCTTCTTTGGAACCGTATGTTTTGGAGTAAGTGGATCCTGGTGGAGAAGAAAACACTTCACTCACCACGCTGTGACCACCTGCGTTGACCATGAAGCCGCCTTCGCAGACCCACAGATGATGACGCCCAAACTGTGGGCCCAGAGTGAGTTACTGTGGCCATTCTATCAGAACAAATTTAGCTACTACTCCATCCGCATCCAGCACTTGACCTTTCTTCCCCTCTGCATCTTCGTAGGCCGACTCGCCATTCTGCGAGCTTCGATAATGGAGGAGAAACAACCAGTAGAAAGAGTGGCTATGATTCTACACTGGCTCTGGGTGTGTACCTTACTTTCTTACCTCCCAAGTTGGAAAGCAATATTTACATTCTACTCTATTGCTGCCTTTATTCAGGGTGTTCTACACATTCAGCTGCTCATCAGCCACTATGCGAAGAAGTACCACCACCTGAAGGACGTCTCTACTACCATCAGCTGGAGCCAGATGCAGGTGGAGAGTAACATTGATATCGTCACACCGTGGTGGTTGGACTGGTTCCATGGTGGACTCAACTTTCACCTCGTCCACCACCTCTATCCGCGCATGCCTCGACATAACTATCGTAAGGCAACAGAATATGTGAAGGCCGTATGTACGGAGCATGGGCTAGAATACGATCACTGTGGATGGTTCGACGCCGTCTCCCGAACACTCACACACCTCAGACTAATGTCCACCCAGTTTTCTCTTGACCCTAGATGACCCAACAATCGGTCATTGAATAGTTACATCTGTTTCTCACTAATTGAAAGTAACCTAGTTAGCAGCTCTAAGAAATTTAGACAACATTGGAGCTTCCAAAGATAGGATATCAGATTTACTGTTCTACATTTTACCCAATCTAACATACATTGTAAACCTAGCTGATAATCTATTGATATATTATATAGACAATCGTTATGTCAAGCTATTGCTAACATCACACAGTATATATGTTACTAAAGGTTGATATTATATCGTCTGCCTGTGTAACTGCAGCTATAATCATCGTCTTTCAATCTGTTCCAGTCTTTGCTCAATTATTGTTAGTTTTCCAAACTGTTCTATAAGAATTTAATGTTATATTTTAAACCTTACAATAGCCTCAGTTCCTACACCAGACACTAATCAGATTACAAGGTGTTTAGGCTAAATAATGGTATGATAGTTTAGCTTGCTCAATTGTTAGGGTTACACAAGGCTAATAAAACTCTCACTACAACAAATAACTATTTTCCTAATTGCTTCATCAATATAATCATTATGGAAATGGTTGAAAGCTTACCTATAATTGCTATATTATAACCTAGCCCAAGAACCTAGCCTAGCCTACTTAATAGTAGGTGGGGTTGGTAATGTACATTATAGATCATGGTGTAGTGTTAGACTTGGCTTGAGATGTAAGAATAATAGTCCAATATGGCCACCAGATAGTCATACAGAAAACTAAAATACGAAAAGTGGTAAAAATGTATGCCCTCATATGTCCTGTACCCATTATAATATATGACTGGTATATGATTCTACATCATTGTATTACCCTTGTATTACCCTTGTATACTCATTGACTTATGGTGGTATACTACAGTGTAGTCCACATACTGCTGGTCATATGATATACACTGTATGTCTAGTATTCATATACAACTCAGTGCTCTCAAGTGGTTTGCTGTTATTAATGCAAAGGCCACTACATACATTTATAATAACCCGGCTGTGAAGTGCATCTTTTGTGTTGCATTTTATTACAATGTACTTCCCTTTGATATTCGACTCTCCTAGTGTATGCATTGTGTAGGCAGGTTACTGCAAACCCTTTACTAGCACATTGCCTATCTCAAACGTGTTACATAACTGCTTATCTATTCAACTTGTAAGCTAAGGAAAGCCATATTATGTGTATGCAAATGAAAACACTACATTCATGCGCTATTACACAAAATGCTGATTTTTATTGCATATTTTAAAATTACTAGTGCATGAAATCTACAGAACATAGCTCAGAGTCTATACTATTCATTCCTCTCTTCCTGGTAGCATTCAGTAAAAGGCTTGAACTAGTTCCTTGAAAACTATTAATGAAGTTAGTTTCATTATACAAAGTCAGCATCCCCCACAGGGATTACCTGCCTTATGTAGATTCAGTTCCTTATTTATAAACATTTACTTTAAGCTCACTGTATATTGATGTTAATGCCTACTTGTATATTTATAATTAGTGGCAGACAAGCTAGCCTCTGCTCTACAAATATAGCGTGGTGAACTGATCTCAGTCTATTCTGGTAAAGTGGGCCCTGGACTATTTGCTAGGATCCAATGCTCGGGTCATATCAGTTCAGTAGAGATTGCTGGATTACTAACAGATAGTATATTACCGCAACTCTGGACTTCAATACTACATTTGTTTGGCTGACATACGAAAAGTGTAGCATGTCACACATAGTACACCATGTTACACATAGTACACCATGTCACACGTAGTACACCTTGTCACACATAGTACATCCTGTTGTCACCATAATGTACATTGTAGCTGCTACAGTGTCATGGAATTCCACGGTCACTTTACTCTTTACCACTTTACTTGAGTTGGATATCATTGGATAAAGAATTGTACTATAGTATGGTGCACTGACTTGTTCACCTACAGTACATGTACATGTCTGTCTAGGTGGAGTTATAGATGGTTGTGGTATGCTTGCAGACTGAGTGTATGTATATACGTGTTTTATATACCTTGTACATGAGGAGAACAACTCCATCTACACCATACTAGTGGGACAGGACAGGTGTGGTCATTAATCAAACGAACTCCCTAATATATTATACTGCACTATTTTATTGGGTACATTATAATAATATCCTACATCATACACACTGTACATGCACTATACACAACCATATACTAATATAACTTATACAAACTATAAAAATGCACTTGAGTAAATATGTAAGCATGTACATGTATTATATTTCTTGGAAGAGTTATTGCGACTCCTGGTAAGCTAACTACTACAGCGGTACACATCACTAAGGATGGTTATTACAGCCACTATTGCCAGCAGCCCATATACATGTATATAGCACATGTATATGGTGAGTGTACTTAGTCTACACTGCATATTTAATAGCATCTATTCCTCTCTTTATCTCCCTGTGAGTGTTTGATTGGAGGCACTTAGCTAAGTCCTGTATGTACATTAGTGATATAATTATGATCCTCTTTCCTGTCTGTGACTATCAATATATTATATTTGTACATGTGTAGCAGCATACAATAATGTACCATAATATACAGCAGTAATGTCTGTTGGTAATGACTGGCTAACGCTACATGTGTGTAATTACGCGTACAGGAAATGGATGTATTTACGTGTGCAGGAAATGGATGCCGGCAATCAGGCTATCTGACTAGCAGCTTGTTTATGGTGATCCCTAAGCATCACAATGGTATCGGTTATTATTGTGCTATCATAATGGAAATTATATAGCACTTGAAACTGTAGTAACATATATGTATTAGAGAGTAGACAACATCCTGTTATAGCACCGTAGTAGAGAGTAGTCAACTCACATAGTATCAGAGCAGAGAGTAAACAACTCCTATTTTAGTACCATAGTAGAGAGTAGACAACTCCGTTAGTACCCTATTGAGAGTAGACAACTCCTAATAGTAACATAGTAAAGAGCAGACAACTCCTATAGTATTACAGTAGAGAGTTGACAACTTACATAGTATCATAGTAGAGAGTAGAGAACTCTCAAAGTATCATAGCAGAAAGTAAACAACTCCTAAATGATCATAGTAGAGAGTAGACAACTCCTAAGTGATCATAGTAGAGAGTAGGCAGCCCAGTAAGATAGTGGTACTATGATGTTGATCATAATGAATGTAGCACATGTATGATTTTATGGTTTATAGAAGTTAGGCAAGACACATTATATAATTATTATATTACTATATTGTACAAGGTACAATTTAATTGTGCGTACCCAACAAACATAGGGTTCAGTCAAACTGCCCTGGATAAGCCCGGGTTAGCTCAGGTGTATGCTGTATTATTACACAAACACATCATCATATATAATACGTGTATGTATGTTTTGTACCAGTAATAAGGTTTATACAGAGGATACCATATATATAACATTGGTAGCATATTACATATTGAATAAACTAGCTATATTGTACTTCAGTAACTCTAATGTACATGTAGTTAGTGTGTGTTATACAGTACATTAGTATTCATACAGTAAAACTTTGTGGAACCCTATTCTAATGATGTTCATGGTAATTGATGGTGATAGATAATACAGATATATGCTTATGTATGACAGTAACAATAATGTATATGCAGAAATATCATACCATGTAGATGCCATTACACAGTTAAATACATGGAATATGTTATCATTGTTTAACTATATTCAGTATAATACAATAACTTTTCTGTAGTCATAGTGACAGGTAATCCCATACTCCGAGTGTCACAATGCATTTGTGTCGACAGTTAGTCGAGCCTTTCCATAACTCAGATCATTTTATCTTCCCAATGGAGCATTTCCTGTGAAACTTGTTGGCGCAGTAATATCACCTTTTATCTTTTCAATTTCTTTCATAGCTACAAAATCAATTCAAACCATGAACCACCCATGCATTAGAAGGAGCAGCAGTGGCTGTGCTGTCTTGTAGAACATAATCATCTTACTGTATGATATATTTTTAGCAAGGAATTTATCTTTGAGCAGTCAGAGACTTGTTTCAAATCCATGAAAATACCAGTCCCTGACTGGGGTTTGAGCCCGGGCCTCTACAGCACCTAATCGCTTGGCACAATGAACAGGACATGTCACCACTACACCAGCTCAGCAACCTTATAAAAGGAAGCTTCACCAGTAAGCAGTAAACATGCTCTGAGCGAACTGCACACGAGGCACCCCTCTTATTATAGCCACCTTGCAGTGTATAGGATGTTAGGGGGTCGTATTTTCAGAAACTGGTATTTTCATGGATTTGAAACAAGTCTCTGACTGCTCATAAATAAATTCCTTGCTTAAAAAATATACATCATATATAAAAAAATGGCCACACCCCCTAACATAATCATCTTATAAAAACACAGCTCTTAATGATGGCAAGCTTCATTCTCTCCACGAAGTAGACTATTACAACCCTCACTGTACGACCATTGCAACCCTCACTGTACGACCATTACAACCCTCACTGTACGACAATTACAACCCTCACTGCACGACCATTGCAACCCTCGCTGTACGAAGATTACAACCCTCACTGCACGACCATTACAACCTTCACTGTACGACCATTACAACCCTCACTGCACGACCATTACAACCTTCACTGTACGACCATTACAACCTTCACTGTACGACCATTACAACCCTCACTGTGCGAAGATTACTGATAAATCTACTTTTTAGTCTCTCTAAGCTGCTATTAAGCTACATACCATTGATCCCATTACAAACACTCTCTCCCTACTCCCAACTCCCACAAATCACAAGATAACAATGAGTTCACAAACTCTTATATTTTAGGATTTTATTTTTGCTATTTCCAGTCACACAGTGTGCGTGGTGACCAAATACTAATCCAATATACGTAACTTGGCATTGCGTTCCCATAAGGTGACTGGGAGTTGTACTCTCTCTGTCAGCTTGACAGACAAGTGAACACAACTTTAAAGTCATAGAAGCCAAGGATAAATAGTATAAGCTATGGGGATTGTTTGGTAAGAAGTATGTAATATTGCTAATAATGATTTTAGTAGAACTCAATCTACCTCTTACATACAGGGACCAGGTTTACATACAACATAGAGTAAACAAGCAGAGGCAGGCAGTAGAATATATTCATACAATACAGTTTGTGGAGTGTATAATATACCTTCAGCAAAGGTTTTACATCTGGGGCAGTTGTTTGCGCCCTCCCTGACGATACCAAAGGCACAGGATAGTTGGTCCTCAGTCTTACTGCACCCATTGTTCTCTTTTAACTCCAACAGCTTTATAAACTGTCAGCAATACAAAACATATACAGTATTACATGTATAGTATAATATAATATAAATTATAATACAGTAATATGAAATATAGTGTAGTAATATACATGTACATAAGTAATATATAATAGAATAGAATAGAATAATACAATAGAATAATAGTATATGTAAGAACAACATCATGTTATTAGCTACAGTGCACTTCTTTTGATGCACTTCCTGTCTAATAATGCTTAAAATGCAGCCCATCAATCAGATGGATGATAAGGTGTGGTAGTGATTGACTTGTAGACTTTGAGGGCCAGAGCCTCAAGTCCCACCCACTCATTTCTCTCTCTCTCTCTCTCTCTCTCTCTCTCTCTCTCTCTCTCTCTCTCTCTCTCTCTCTCTCTCTCTCTCTCTCTCTCTCTCTCTCTCTCTCTCTCCTGTCAATCAAATTCCCCTGATAATTGCTGACAGATTAAACTAGATTCTACAGATGTACATGCAGATCTAGCCTACCCCACATAATATCTTACCACGTGTATACTTAGAGAATTAAATTTTCCAGGTAAAAGTGTGAATAGCATCAGGTGAATATAATGTGATATGATTGGGTAGCAGTATGACCTACCTACCTACCTAGCAGCTGATTGGGTAGCAATATGACCTACCTACCTAGCAGCTGATTGGGTAGCAGTATGACCTACCTACCTAGCAGCTGATTGGGTAGCGATATGACCTACCTTTTCAAGGTCTTGCAAGAAACCTGCACTAAAGAAGCTTCTCTTTACCTGTAACATAGTAATACATTGAAAAATGTTGGTGTGGGATAATATTTTAATTATGAATAGTAGTACGAGACGCATTTTTTATATAGATTTATTACCTAATATTATGTAATAAATTTATATAAAAAATGCGTCTCGTATTACTATTCATAGTAATACATGTAGTATTAACTTGTAACATAGCAATACAACATGTAGTATTGACTTGTAACACAGTAATACAACATGTAGTATTGACTTGTAACACAGTAATACAACATGTAGTATTAACTTGTAATATAGTAATACATGTAGTATTAACTTGTAATATAGTAATACATGTAGTATTAACTTGTAACATCTTCTCCTAACAGTAACTACATTGACACTAATGCATGTCGTAGTGCTACAGCTATCATAGCTAATGTACACTGCAGACACCCATGTGTAGACGTACGTGTAGATCTGTAGCATAGTAAGTTATTTATTTTTGTAGAGAGTTACCTAGCTATGCATCCTATGAACATATAACGGGTGTAAAAACCTCAGAACCTAGGCTATACGTTATACACTCAGAACCTAGGCTAGAAGTTATGCACTCAGAACCTAGGCTAGACGTTATGCACTGTACATGTATAACTGGCCCAGTGTAGGTGCTTGTATGTCATATAATTATCATCATTTATTATATTATATAGGCTGTAACATTTACTACTTACAATCCTGTCTACCCATTTAGTTACCTTATTGCTCCTACATGTACATGTAGGTGTGGTTCACACATAAACTAAAGATATTTTGTAACAAAAACCTTCATTAAAAACGAATTAACAATTAATCGGGTGGAATATCATTATGTGTACAATTACATGTAGTCTGTCCCACTCTGCCAGGGTTAATTTAACAATTACAATACACATATAAACCTAACTAATACTAACAGATGATGGAAACACATTACATGTAGACCTAACTAATACTAACAGATGATGGAAACACATTACATGTAGATTGACTTGATAGAGTGACAAGTAGATGTAAAACTGTTGGTTAGAAGATTACAAAATACATGGCATGGAAGTACATGTAATTATATCTCTACATGTGCAGTAATAGGCCCGCAGGTATGGTGTGTACATAGTCTACAGCTGTTAGGTCTACTAAGACAGCTCATGGTTACAGTATTATGCTTGCCCGCTAGCCAGTGGCACCCTACATTGTATTGTAGATACAAGACCATATTTTGCTGTGTTTTCCTGTCACAAGGACCCTTTATTTGTGAGCCAAATTGGTGTAGCAGTCAATACACCTGCACATTGGGGTAGGCAAGTAGGTGCCATAGAGCACTGAGATGGGTTATTTCTACAGGTGTGGAACCAAGTCATTGGTTTCTCGCAAATAAAATATTTTTGCTACAGAGAAGACTATTATATAAAATTTGCCCAAAACTCCATAATATTATATCTGCATTGCATGTGTATCTGAATAATGCTATAAGTACATGTATTTTAGATAGAGCAGTAATGCTGGACTGAGCTCTCTGCTTTATAACTGTATATACATGTAATGACTCTCTACTCTAAATAGTATTGCATTATGTAACAGGACCATGCTGCAGAGGTCACTGGTATATGTTATTGTACTCACCATGTTAGTTTTCTGTCCGACATTGAGACTGGCTGCCTCAGCATACTGCAGAGACAGCAGGCATACCAACAGCAGAGAGGAGATTGTGAGAGACTGCATTGTTGTAGTAGAGTCCTGTTTGTTGGTAGCAGTAGTTCCCTGGCAGTAGTAGAGGATCTGGTAGTAGTAGAGGATCTGGTGGTAGTAGAGGATCTGGTAATGGTAGTACAGAGTCGATCTGGTGGTATTAGTGATGGTTGTAGTCCTCCGTCCAAACTGATCGCTGTAAAATAGCTCTGCCTAATTTATAACTTGTCTTGATGATTAAATAGTATACTATTCATAGGTAGCAAAATTATGAATAATTATTTCATTCTTGCCGATGGTAAACATAGAATGGAATAATTTGACGCATCATTGATCCGCTGGCCTACATTTGGTGTTTGGTTTCATAGTTATTCACGTAGAGCTATTTCTAGCGTCGTCGGTGTCAAATCTCCTCTTATGTGTCTCAAACCTGATCTTATCTGTTTCAAACATTTCACTAGAATTTGTTATAAAAGTTTGACTGACACTATTGAATGAATCCGTCAAACCACAGCATCCTGTTGTCAAAGTGGTTGCGTTTACGGCATTCATGCAGTCAGGCGTATTCAAGTGTATATCCTGATTGCTGGACACCATTGTATAGCTACCAACAGTAACCAAACAATGGGCATCCTACCTGACAGACTAATCCTGTCCACATGTAACACCAGCTCTACTATTAACAAGCTGCTACATCAGTTGACGAAGAAAATCATAAAACAAACCTTTCATCTTTTACTGCAAGCATTCCAGTGCCCGTTTATCAATCGAGTGCCAAGTTAGATGAATATAAATTATCTACACACTTTTCATATTGCATCACACAATATGATAATGTTATTAAATTCTTGTTGAAGTGATGAAGCGCATTGCATATGCATTACATATATATGATACCTAAACTGTTATATAATAATTATAGTATAGCAACTATAATAACGCCTTACAATGTATAACCCACATCATGTTTACGATACTCATAGCTCAATACTTCCAAACCATAAGTCTAAAATTCCTGGAATTCAAATGAATGCTACTGGAGTTGTATATATCATTCTCACTACCTACTCCACTCCTCACAGCAACATGCTACAGCAATACCCTACAACAATACCCTACAATAACACCCTACAACGACACCCTACAACGACACCCTACAATAACACCCTACAACGACACCCTACAATAACACCCTACAATAACACCCTACTACAACACCCTAAGTGGTAAAACTATGGGAGCCATTTTCAGCATGACACCTAAGAAGCTAATGTAGCTGAGGATTGCATAATTACCTTCATTACGTAACAATGACTGTGTATCGGAAGTGATGATACTATTATTATCCTTGTAGTACATGGTGTTACTGTTTGTTATACTTATATGTAGCTGTGATGTACAAACTCACAATGTATGTAGTAATGCTTTGAATCAAATCAGTTTAATCAGGTGTTTACTTTTTTGGTTGCATCAAATGGAGCATAACTGGCTCCCTAGGCCTTGGCACTGAGCAGTACCGTAACCACAAATCAATTAAAGGTGGGAGTAGGAAACTGTGATTAAATGTATAATACTGGCCTATGCATTGTGGGTAAAGTGCAAGTGCTGTGTACAGTGCTCCATTCTGGCCCTAAGGTATGTTGTACATGCCCATTGCTAAGGAAGATGATTGCTTTAGATCTATCTGTACATGTATGTGAATATGCAGGGTCTAACATGTATACTGTAAGGTCAGTTAGGAGTATAATCAGCTATAGCCTCTGCTACATACATGTACGTGTATAGCCTCTGCTACATAAATGTACGTGTATAGCCTCTGCTACATACATGTACGTGTATAGCCTCTGCTACATACATGTACGTACGTGTATAGCCTCTGCTACATAAATGTACGTGCATAGCCTCTGCTACATACATGTACGTGTATAGCCTCTGCTACATACATGTACGTGTATAGCCTCTGTTACATACATGTACGTGTATAGCCTCTGCTACATACATGTACGTGTATAGCCTCTGCTACATACATGTACGTGTATAGCCTCTGCTACATAAATGTACGTGTATAGCCTCTGCTACATACATGTACGTGTATAGCCTCTGCTACATACATGTACGTGTATAGCCTCTGCTACATAAATGTACGTGCATAGCCTCTGCTACATACATGTACGTGTATAGCCTCTGCTACATACATGTACGTGTATAGCCTCTGTTACATACATGTACGTGTATAGCCTCTGCTACATACATGTACGTGTATAGCCTCTGCTACATACATGTACGTGTATAGCCTCTGCCACATACATGTACGTGTATAGCCTCTGCCACATACATGTACGTGTATAGCCTCTGCTACATACATGTACGTGTATAGCCTCTGTTACATACATGTACGTGTACGTATACAAACCAATGACTAATATTTGCATAAATCGCACCAAATAATATTGTTGGGGACAGGAGGAAGACCTGTATCTAGCTAGACTGTCACGTGTTACGTGTTACTTGTCATGTGACACTTGTTACATGTTGCTTGTCCACATGTCACTTGTTACGTGTTGGTATTCATGCTAGCCGAGTCACCTGGTATTATGCCGGTGGGGGCGACTACACAAACAAGGACAGGCAGTCCATAGGTGGCAGGAAGTACAATCTCAGTCACTGCCCGATCTGGCTGCTGCTCCTCAGATAGATGGTAAGTATAACGTCTACTGTAGATACATCTTCAGGGGAGGGTAAGATGTGCTCTTAACCAGGTTCCTATAACAATTAATTGTTATATACAATAAGCACAAATATGTTACTTTTACTGCATGAAATTATAATATAGAATCTATCAAATAATGTCTACATGTACATGTAGTTCCATCCTTTGTGCAGGACGCCTGCAGCACATGTAGAGTACAGTATCGTGCGAATTAATTGAAACAAGAGCTTTTGATAGTAAATATTGGGTGTATTACTAGTTACAAGTTGCAATAAAGCATATTTATACAGAAGCTGCTACATTAGTATTTTGTGTGTCCTCCTTTGTGTTTGATGACCATTTTGATATGATTTGGCATGGAATCTACCGATTTCTTGATGTCACTCTGGATTCTAGGGTCTCGGTACCATATCTGAATAATTGCGTACCGTTCGTGTGCGCTGCCATTTATTGCAACCATATCCAGTAGTCACTTTGTTTCACTCTAGTTAAATCACTCATGGATATAACACCAAGAAAGCGTACTGCAATTATTACACTCCGTGAGCACACAGTAAAAACTTACAGAGAAGTAGCACAAACTGTCGGCGTTAGTGTGGCAACAGCTAGTCGTATTGTCAAGTTGAAGAGCACATCTGGCTCACTATCACCACAGCGCAAAAGCAAATGTGGACGGAAAAAAAAGACTACTCCAAGGGATGATCTGTATTTGTTGCGTGAAAGCAAGAAGAATCCTCGCAGCACAAGTGAGATGCTAAACCAGGACTTAAGTTCAAAAGGCATAAGCATTAGCTCATCTACGGTTCGCAGACGCCTTCTGGAAGTTGGTAGAAAAGCTAGACGACCAATAAAGAAACAGCTATTGACCAAGAAAATGATGCTAAAGAGATGCCAATGGGCAAAGAAATACAAAAACTGGACTGAACAAGAATGGAGGAAAGTTCTTTTTTTCAGATGAAAGCCATTTTTTAGTTCAAGGTGTTCGCAGTCACTACTTCGTAGAACAACAGGAGAGGCTATAACAAGTGACCATGTTGATCAGGTTGTGAAACACCCTCACAAGAAATGTTTTGGGGATGTTTCAGCTATCATGGAGTTGGTCCTCTACATCCTGTAGATGGTATGATGCGGTCAGAGCAGTATATTAGTGTGTTGGAAAGAAGGGTTTTTCCAGAATTAACAAGGCGCTATCCGGATGGCACCGATACCTTTCAACAGGACTCAGCACCATGCCACACGTCCAAAGCGGTAAAAAAGTTTATGGCTGAGAAAGGAATAGAAGTTCTTGACTGGCCTGGGAACCCCCCAGATTTCAACCCAGCAGAAAACCTGTGGACAATCTGCAAAAAACGCTCAAGAAGAATGGACTGTACCACTATGGAAAAGTTGATCAACCTAATTATTCAGATATGGTACCGAGACCCTAGAATCCAGGTTGACAACAAGAAATTGGTAGATTCCATGCCAAATCATATCAAAATGGTCCTCAAACAAAAAGGAGGACACGCAAAATACTAATGTAGCAGCTTCTGTATAAATATGCTTTATTGTAACCTGTAACCAGTAATACACCCAATATTTACTATCAAAAGCTCTTGTTTCAATTAATTCGCACGATACTGTAGGTTCTGCCATAACCACCCGATTATCTCAATGATGAAACATAGAGATCTAAGGCCAGATTACAATATGTAATATCACACCTCACTTTGACAACAACGGTATTCAGCTGAAAAAGACTATTGACCAACAAAGGCAAGGCATGACAACTCTCAGTTAATCATGAGATCTTGGGGTAGAATACTCACATTAATGCTGGAATACATTAAGCAGTAGCTCGGTAAACTTTGAAGTGAAAATAGCATTTTCCGCAGGCAACGATATCATCATTCTCTATAATACCGTGCCAATAAATGCTTTAAATAGTTTTAAACAAACAATATAATACCACACAGTTTGTCATTCATATACTGTAGTATATGGTCAGGGATTAGGTGGATAGGTTGTGTTCAAGTTTCCCACAGTTTAAACTATTATTTTTTGGATCAACTCTTCAAATTCCTCTATCAAAACTAGGCAGGTGGTGCACAAACAATGACAAAAGGCAAAGTATATGCATAAATAAATAGTATAGTTTATAGTATATTAGGAAGCAGCCAACAATGCTTCAAGATCTACAAGATGCCAGAAAAACAGGAAATAAAACTCATATCTTTGCAATTTGTCATCTTACCTGATTTTGGTGAACTTGTTCCTTGCCAATTGTGTAACTTAATAATTGATAGAAAAGATTTTTTATGTCATTATTGAAGTTTAATAAACAAAGTTTTTTTACAAATATTTATATCCATCAAATCCCAAATCAGATATCAAAGCAACGATGCCAGAGAAGACATCGGACATTCTCTGATAATGTAGCATCGTATTATCTAACTACTCATAGTTTGTTCCTGTCGCTAAGATTGAATTCAGGCTGATACATCTAGTCTAGCTCAATAGCCAGTAGTCTGAGGGAAACATATATCTCTATTTCTATATCATGACATGCCGTAGTGGTCTCCACGGGCCACAGCTGTTCCCACAAGCATGGTATCTGAGTCATAGCCATTATATTCAAGCCGCTTTTTTATCTTCGTTTTGTTGGCTTCTGTTTTCTCATCAACAGTGCCAAGATACGGCCCAACCTTAGACGTCTTACGCAGAGCCATAGATGAGATGTTGTTGTTTGCCTGGAGAGGCGGTAAAAGCATTCTCTCATCTTCCACCAACCCTATCTTCTGGGCCATCCACTTCATCTTCTGTATTACATCCTCCTGCATCAGGTTAATGCACATGCCAACCAGGGAAAGTCCCACAAACAGGTAGAGACTACAGAGTATGATCCTCGCAGTCCCAGACTCATCAGTGTACCTCCCAGCCAGACCTGGTACATAGTCTCCAAAACCGATGGTTGTTAGAGTAACAAAGCAGAAGTAAGCTCCTTCTATGTATGTCCATCGATCCCAGAGGGAGAAGAGCAGAGCTCCTGCTAGAATATACGCTGCCATAACAACGAGGCAAAGGTAGACTGGCAGCGTAACCTCGTCCCGTACACTCTGGTTGAACTTCTCCTTTATACTAGACAGCCAGAGCTGAACTCTGCTGAAAGGTTTCCTACTCTTTGGCTTTGCGTCATCTACGTCTGCACCTCCGTTAACTGCACCAGGAGGCTGCTCTTCCACTTGTGCTTCCAGATCATCAGTTTCGGTAATCACCTTCTTGCCGTCCACTCCCAGCCTCATTACAATCTTCTTCTTATGCGCCAGGCAGCAGATACAGCATATCCCACAGCAGCACGTGTGGTAGAGAATACGAAACACTCGTGCAAAGTATTTTCCCAGGTTAGCAATACAGACAAGTGTCAAAGGAAGTCCGAACACGCAGTATATCATCGTACTCCACATCCCCCAGTATGTCTTTGGTGTCACATGACCATATCCTGTGTGATTAATAATTATTATTATAATTACAGGTACACACATACAATGTAGTTCGCAACACTGGGATACGCTTACCACTTAAGACATACTGCACACATAAATTTATTGTGTGTGTTTTGAATGTGTTTTGAATTCACTCAAAATGCTCATCAACTTTGCACAATCTGCACAAGTCATTCAAATTAACTACAATATTGTTATACATGTGCACTCACACTTTTACCATTTCCTAAATAATCACATTCATTCAGAAGCAGTTAATTTAATTGTACTTTACCATTATAGACTCAACATTATAGAGTTTGTCCCCCAAAGGGCCTGATGATTAAACCTTACCTTAGAACCTACAGATGACCAGAGTCCTGTAAGGTGGTATCTCCTTACCTACCTACAGCTGACCAGAGTCCAGTATGGTGGTATCTCCTTACCTACCTACAGCTGACCAGAGTCCAGTACGGTGGTATCCTCTTACCTACTCACAGGTGACCAGAGTCCAGTATGGTAGTATCCCCTTACCTACTTACAGATGACCATCACAGTCCAGTCTGGTATCCCTGTACTTACCTACAGTAGTCATTGCTGTAATTGAGTATAGTAAAGCACCAGCAAAGTTCCATTTGGTATCAACATCCTGGTGGACTTCTCTCCCGTCCCAAGTTTTCACCACCGTAGCATTGTAAACTTCTTTCTACATAAATATGCAGTTATAATAGTTTGCGTTTATAATTATAGTTATGTGTATAGGACTATATGCAGCGTGTACTATATGCAACAACGGGTGAGTCTACATGAATACACTCCACTAAATAGTACATTGTCATTCACACTATGTGATAGGAACAAGATTTCCTAACACAGACATGCTTTCACTTGCTGAAACTGCCTATCACAAATCTGTAGCACAGACTGTATAGCAAACTGGATTGACTACAGTAACTACATGTTGTATATTTGTCAGTATCCTCATTACCAACATACTCGAGGCTTAGCACATGATTACATATTACCTGGTAGGAGAGTAGAACCTGTCGAGCAGCTATTGAGAATTTTGTTTTACAGAGCGAGTCTTGGTCAAGTAAGGCCTCCCAGAGAGATAGAATGTGCTCCTCAGTTGACACCTCAACTATAGCCCGAGATTCCAACACATTCTTATACTCAATGTGTTCCTCTATCTCACGGAACAGGAAGCCTCCGAGGATAGCGTATCCACCCACTAGTATCACTAACCCTAGTGTAGAGAACAGGAACGCAGTGAATGACTTGCAACAGCTTTTGCACTTGGCCTTCGTGCATCGAGGTCCGTCACCTCTGCAAACAAAGGATTTTTTTCTAAACTAGACGAACCCCTGGCTCTATTATCAAACACCTACATCTGTTAAACTAGACGAACCCATGGCTCTATTATCATACACCTATATCCTGTTAAACAAGTACAATCATGTAAACTGATATCTTAGGAAAAAGTTAAGAAATTGTTTTAAGAGCTCTTCAATGAATTCATATTCATATTGAACATACTTTTTACAACAGTCAAGAGCAGCTGACATATCCAGAGATTATAGCTTCAGTCTACACTAAAGAATATAGTTGTAAGAGTATTACACTTTATAAGTGCGCAATTACTGTGCCACTAGTAGAAAAATATTTAAATATCTAAAATATTTTCTTAACCTAGTTATGTATACTATTTATTACATCCGCATTATTTTATTATATTGTCAGATTGCTCTAGGTATTAATTATGCCTTCGATGCAACACAATGACTTTTTTGTCATCTTGAATTCATTATTTGTGAAATAATCTTAAGACATTGTCAATCATTTGATCTACATGACTGCACCCCGCGTGCTATTTCGGTAAATTATTCTTTTTAAATAGAATTGAGTTAATGACTGTGTATTGCATAGGTAAGAAAGAGTGAATTGGGACCAGTTTCTTATGCTCAGTGACCAGTGGCTAGTAACTAGTAGCTAGTGACCAGTGACCAGTGAATATCGACCACAAGAATGCTGAGCCGTGTGACATGACACTGTTGAGCCATTTGATTGCCAACCCTCGTCTTTCTTACTTCTAAGTATTGCACCATTATTAAGCCCTTCTTCCTCATCCTCTTTAGTATAGCGTGTGGTGTATAACAACACCTCAAGGTAAAGACAGACATAGATGTCCTAAAGTTGGATAATAATGATGATCAGTTACACTCCTAGTATTGTAGTCACCGCCACTTCAGTATGTAAATACATGTACAATCTCACATGTACAATCTCACATGTACAATCTCACATGTACAATCTCACACGTACAATCTCACACGTACAATCTCACATGTACAATCTCACATGTATAATCTCACATGTATAATCTCACATGTACAATCTCACATGTACAATCTCACATGTACAATCTCACATGTACAATCTCACATGTACAATCTCACACGTACAATCTCACACGTACAATCTCACACATACAATCTCACATGTACAATCTCACATGTAGGCCTATAATCTCACACGTACAATCTCACACGTACAATCTCACACGTACAATCTCACACGTACAATCTCACATGTACATTGTATAATCATCACAAACATTCAGTTACTTGCAGTTACAATGGCAGGTGGAGGTATATTCTGAGTACATGCATCTATATGGGAGTTGTCTACTCTGGTACGGAATGTTATGCTAATGTAACAGTTGGAATGACAAGCAGGGAAGGGAAGACAACTCTCATTCTTACTGTGTGCTACTTCATGATTGAACATCTGAGGAATGTGTAAAGAACTTGACTGTAATATGATGTTATTAATGAGTAGTAGTACAACTCATTGATAACTCTGTATGTCTATCTATTATGGAAATCAGTGAAACCTTCTAGTAGCAAGTACACCCCCCCCCAACAGGTACCCCCTCCCCTAACAAGTACACCCCCTCCCCCAACTTCCCTCCTCCACAAACATTGTCAGGTCAGTGATACACATGGCAATGCTTTTGACCAGCTGTTTATACACTTGTATCAATGGGCTAATATAGTTCTTACAGGCATAAGTTATTACGAACTCACCAACATTCCGCTGCCAGTTCAGTTCAACATATAAAAGTATTACTAATATTAGCAATTCTGTAATTAATATGTCATTTTTCACGTTAACAATGTGGATGTAAAGAATTAAAAGTTTGATTGTCATCCGTAATTCTAAAACATGACGGTAGATTAAATGTACATGTATTATGGCACAATAGAAAACTAATGAAATGCGTTTTACATGATGAAAAAAATTTGGCAGGCAGCCAAAATACAACTGTTGCAAAAAATCAAGTTCATAATAATAAAATGACATACAGCAGCCAGTTTCTACACTACTGTGTATTATTAAGGTTGATGCAAGGTTTTCTTTGGTGTAGTAAAATTATAATACAATTAGAAGATCCCTGTGTATTAAAATTTCTTTCCTGTACAAAACAGAAAGAGAAGGTCTGACTGTATGGTGTGAGAAGATTCCAATGTATAAGAACAGGCGATTGGACAACTAAACTTACTTCAGTGTATATAAGAGCTGTTGATTGGATAATTACTATACATTGTTCTAGTGTTAGAGAGCAGTTATTGTGAGGGACTGGTAACACTGAGAGTTAACTCCCCATTGACTCCAGTTCTCATCTCCATACTAACGTCTGCACCTGGCTGTGTGCCCCCGCTGGTATTGTGGAGCAATGGTCGAGTTGATAGAGTATCCTCTGACACTAAAAGACCTTCGACAGGCCACCCACTGCTCCTATTGTTTCCATGGTTGTCACCCTGTGGTTGTATAAGGGGTGACGCAACTTCCTTTAGCCTTAGATGCTCTGGTGTCATGTTAGAAATATGGCTAGGGAGGTCGTCATAACAGCTTGTAGGTGAACCTTGCTCAGCCGCTGCGAGGTCCAAACAGTAGTCTGTATATGTAGGGGGAGGGGATTGTGTACGATCACTGTTTGGCGTAGCACCAGTATCTATTTTCTCTGGGGTTAAGACTTGCTCGTTGACTGATAAAGTCTGTGTGGTGTCACTGGGGACCATCTGACCACTCATCGGTCGGTTATATATGTAGCCTGCTGCACCGTTCGATTCTCTATGTGTCACAATCTCGGCACCCAGCACTGCCGCAGGACAATCACCTTTAATCTTACTGCTTTTCCTTTTGTCTTTATTAGACTTTTTAGATTGTTTTTTCTTACTGTGTAGGACTGTCTCTTGTTCTACACATATTTCATTTAGTTGCAAACCTAACTTTTGACTGTTGTCCTGCAACTGAAGATCTTCAACAAACTTATCATCTTCAGTGGTACTAGAACAAGGATAGCTACTGTCAGTCTTAGAGCTTCTGTGTATGGCTGCCGCAGGTACATTCTTGTTTATATGAAATGGTACTTTCTTATTGTCTGCGCTCATTATCCCTATCTTCTGAGCAATCCATCTCATCTTGTGTAGTACGTCTGCTTGCATTAAATCGATACACATACCGACTAAAGCCAGTCCAAAGAAGACATACAGACTACACAGGATCAGTCGCTCTGTTCCCTTCTTACCACCCTGATGGCCAACGACTCCGGGGACATAGTCACCAAACCCGATGGTTGTTAGAGTAACAAAACAGAAGTAAGCTCCTTCTATGTATTTCCAATCATCCCAGAGAGAGAAGAGCAAAGCCCCTGCAAGAATGTATGCTGCCATGACAACGAGGCAAAGGTACACCGGTACAGTGACATCATCCCTCATGCTTTGAGTAAACTTTTTCTTTACGTTGGACAACCAAACCTGTGTCTTGCTGATACTAATGGCCGGCCTACTCTTGCCCTTCTTACTCGTATTATCTGTCTTGTCTTTAGCATTTGGATCGTTAGTTATAGTTAAAGTCTGTCCATTACCTAAGGCTTCAAGGTCAATGGGTTCACCCAAATGGTCGCCATGATGGCTTCTTAGCTTCTTAGCGAGCCTTCGTTTCCTGTATGACAGACAGCAGATGCAGCATATCCCGCAGCAGCACGTGTGGTAGAGAATACGGAATACTCGTGCAAAGAACTTGCCGAGATTGGCTATGCACATGAGAGTTAGAGGAAGTCCAAAGAGACAGTATATCATCGTACTCCACATTCCCCAGTACGTCTTTGGTGTCACATGGCCGTACCCTGCAACCAAACAGTTTATACTAAATAAAATCTGCACACACTGTCTGTTAGATGGTCAGATCGATGTAACCTGTAAAAAGGCAATCACAGGAATGAACATTTTGTTCCTTGTAAAAGTAGGGTAAGTTGTTTTCTCTGTTTATTTTTGGGAGCTCCTGTATACTTACCAGGGCTCATTCAGCACTTAACGAATACAATAATTTGTGTTGAATACTTACTTACTTACTTACTTACTTACATGTACTAACTTACTTACTTACTTACTTACTTACTTACTTACTTACTTACTTACTTACTTACTTACTTACTTACTTACTTACTTACTTACTTACTTACTTACTAACTTACTTACTTACTTACTTACTTACTTACTTACTTTCTTACTTGCTTACTAACTAATGTACCTTGTCACCATACCCATGGTGTACTTACTGCTGTGTACGTACCTTGTCACCCTACCCATGGTGTATAAATTATGCTGTCATAAATACAATCTACTGACATAACGCTGTGGGGGGTCCTGAATCACTCTAACGGTGCTAATCACAGAGAGGCTAAAGAGATCCAATGCTATTGTCAGTCTTTAGCACGCGCATGTAGTATAGTTGGAGATCAGACACGACGTCTACCAGGCACTGAGTGTCATATGGGCAGCATGTGCTTCTGATCAGGACTTCATAACAATGTGCAGATAAAGGTTTGTAATATAGAGAATATCTACATGTATATTGAAGCGTCAACTGACTAGTACAGCAATTTGTGAAGTATTCACCATCTGGAATGGCTGTGAACGACTGCCAAGACAGAAGTAGCTTAGAGTAGCTCGCCCACATCCTGTGTCAAGGACACAACTACTACATAATCGCATGTGAAGTAGGTATGAACACCCCAATTAGTCTACAACTAGAACGCTCAGTAAGAGATTAGACGTAATGCTCTCTCCTGTTTTATAGACCGGTCAGATTAGTCCCACATACTGTTCATCTTATTGCTCCCCCTGGTGGACTGTTATTACTATGTAGCAGTGCTCCCCCTGGTGGACTGTTATTACTATGTAGCGGTGCTCCCCCTGGTGGACTGTTATTACTATGTAGCAGTGCTCCCCCTGGTGGACTGTTATTACTATGTAGCGGTGCTCCCCCTGGTGGACTGTTATTACTATGTAGCAGTGCTCCCCCTGGTGGACTGTTATTACTATGTAGTGGTGTGTTGCGTGGACATGTTAGACAGCACATGAGCAAACAGCAGGACATGGAAAAAGAAGAACTCATTTTCTCTGTTGTACAAACTCAACAAATAGTGTAGATAATAGAGAAGGTGGGAGTGGTCTCTCCACTCTGACCACTATTATAGTCTCCCCAGCAGTATGATGAATGTATCGTATAAAGTTAATATAATACCTACCAATGGTGGTAATGACTGTAACTGTGTGTATAATACCTACCAATGGTGGTAATGGCTGTAACTGTGTGTATAATACCTACCAATGGTGGTAATGGCTGTAACTATGTATAATACCTACCAATGGTGGTAATGACTGTAACTGTATATAATACCTACCAATGGTGGTAATGGCTGTAACTGTATATATAATACCTACCAATGGTGGTAATGGCTGTAACTGTATATATAATACCTACCAATGGTGGTAATGGCTGTAACTGCATATAGTAGTGCGTTTGCAAAGTTCCAATTAGCTTCTATCATCATGTGGTTCTCTTTCCCATCCCAGGAGTCTTCCGTTGTTAAGCTATACAGCTCTTTCTACATTGATACATGATGGCAACCATTATACAAGCTCATGCAACATACACATCATATTATATGCAGCAAGAGTGGGCAACTCCTACCCTTCTCTGACAGGACTGGTATTGGTCATCTATACAAGTTCCCATACATTTTATATAATAAATAGACTGGAGTTGTCCCACCCTACCCGTTTACAATGTACATAATAATCTTTAGATACTATGGCTGTGATGTTGAAGGAATGTAGTTGAGTCGTGTGAATTGCTAGTACAAAGGGTTAGACAACTCCCAATGGACATATACACACCTGTATTATATTATTAGTAGCAATACATATTACTAGTTTAGTAAATAGCTATGGAGTCCCTACAGTATCCCTAAAAGCAGAAATATTTCGCGGAAGAAAGTTTCGCGAGTTTGCTAATCCTGGAGCAATTTGCGATAGAAATATTTAGCGAGTTTGGCCTATCGCGAAATTTGTTAAAGTCCCAAAATTGATGTTTAAGCATATTTCAGCATTAAAACCAAGCTTAGCTAAGCTCTATGTTTACTCAGATTTAAACCCCACTTACATACAGTACAAAACTACAGCTGACTCTTATATAGTGCAGTAAGCCCACCTGTGAGGTAAAGTAATTGCCATAGCTTGTTACAAAATCCTCTGATTAAGCTCTACTCTAGGCTACTTACCAATTATGTTACAGCAAATACTTGCTGCTTTGTAAAATATTCAACTATGTATCATATAGCTATATAGCTGCATGATTGTATGATCTGTTTAAACCAGAAATTATTTAAATCAGTTTGAAAGCAGATATTAATAGCGATGGAAATTATTTGCGAGTTTGTCACTCGCGAAATTCGCAAAAATTAAAACTCGCAAAATGTATCTGCTTTTAGGGTATGAGGTAGCAAGTGTTCATTCATACTGATCACGATCATAGCAATGCTATGAATAGCAGTAATAGATTACATTAGGTAGGTACATGAGATAAGTACACAAGGTAAGTACACGAGGTAAGTACATGAGGTAAGTACATGAGGTAAGTACACGAGGTAAATACATGAGGTAAGTACACGAGGTAAGTACACGTGGTAAGTACACGAGGTAAGTACATGAGGTAAGTACATGAGGTAAGTACACGAGGTAAGTACACGAGGTAAGTACACGAGGTAAGTACATGCTTCATACATGTTGGTTGAGCTATAATATGAAATATCCCCCAGTGGAATATCAGTTATTACTATTAGATAATATAATTTATTTTATACAGTTTAAGATTGTACATTGTAATAATCTAACTACATGTATGTTACCTACATGTACATGTATAATAGTGTATCATTGTACCACCAATATAGATTATCATGCAAAGAACATACAGGCAATAACATCACTGAATATCCATAACTGGCTATGCTATGTTATTCAAGAAATAAGGTCCTACATGTAATTTATAGCCCCTGGTCTTGCTTATATTTACAATAATAAATTTCAGAGCCAAAACAATTATTTCTGACTCCAATTAGCAGGGAAGGAAATAGGCTAATATAACCTTTGTCTAACTTCCTCAGAGTGTGACTGATTTCTTTTAAAATTAGATGGAATTCTGACTTCCTTTACATTACCAATAGAGGACTGAATAGTCGGCCTGCACGGCGGTGTTATGTATGGGTAGATATCCATTTCCTGTCTATGTGTTAGCGTTATGTACAGTTATGTAAACACATCATACAAACAATATAAATCAATAAAACATCAAACTAGATTCATATCCATAAATTATGAAACAATGCCTTGGAGTACTATGTGTACATGTATGTGTATAGACAGTATTCTATTGGATGGATAGGCTAGTGCTCTATAAAAGTGCACCAATATTAGTGTTCGACTTCTCAACATTAGCATTGTAATTCCAGGGAATATTATGACAAAATATTCTGAGTGAATAAAATATGTTCTACTACAGATTAAACAGTTCACTACATGTACTTCCGTGTGCTGCATTTCTCTTTTATAGTCACGAGCAGAGTTTCTGCGAAGAAACTACATGTAGATAATATTGGTATGGCTAAGTACATCTCACACACTACGCTGTATAGACTATACTTGTCTTGTTAGCAAACTTGTGCATCAGTTAACTTTGTATGTAGACCTTTAACTCTACACCGACTGGACACGTATGAGCAGAAATCAGTGCAAGCGAACTAGCAATATACAATGCTGGTGTTACCTGCACCCACTATTCATCTCCATGTCTATGGTCGCAGGCAAGTGATAGAGTCTTCACAAACTGATGACTATCTAGCTATCTGATTATACAGTTTATTAGAGAAGCTGTATAACTATAAAGAACTATCAGTTACATGTGGATAATATTGTGTGTGTATGTAACTTGGAGCAAGCCATCACTATATTATATGGTTTCAATCTAATGTGTTCACCGGAATAGAAAACCGGATTTTTACATTCGATGCATTGGAATGGCTATAATGTAAGTTGTAGCTGTATGAATCTAGAACCCGGTTATCAATAATGTCCCCATTAATAATTTATTATGTTAGAACGTCAAATGTTCAGAACGGAAAACAAACACTTGGATCCCAAGAGAGTTTGGAAACAATACCACATACTACACAATGTCCTACTTTGCAGTTGGGTCACATTACACAATGTCCTGCCTTACAGTGGACCCTTCTACTCTGTTACACTGACATATACATCATAATACATCGGCTCCATATCTAACTACAGTCAACACCATGTATCCTACATCTAACTACAGCGAACACCACGTATCCTACATCTAACTACAGTCAACACCATGTATTCTACATCTAACTGCAGTCTACACCAATTGTACCCTACATCTAACTACAGTCAACACCATGTATCCTACATTTAAATACAGTCAACACCATGTATCCTACATCTAACTACAGTCAACACCGTGTATCCTACATCTAACTACAGTCAACACCATGTATCCTACATCTAACGACATCATTCCTCTTACTACAATTAGATTAGTTTATCAGATTGACAGGAAGTTTAAATTGTATTCTGGGAACAGTGAACAGTTAGAATTGAATATTGTGGAATTGGTTACATGATAGCATATCATAGCAAGATCCTTTTACCTCTACGCCTACACTTATACTGCACATACTTGTACAGTGTTGAGCTCCTTGATTATACGTATAAGAGGTGAGTGTAAGAGATCAGTGTGTATATTAATATGCTACTTAAGAGGGAGTCAGATTATATCAGGGATATATTCAGTGTATAATCCCTCCTCAACAATGTGCCGAGTGGAATGCATTTACTAGCTAGATACATGTACAAGAACACATTATAACATAATTATTATAATGTATTTATGTATACAATGTACATGTACATGACATATATGCCTACAAGTACATGTACGTGTTACATACATGTACTTACATGTGTACACAATGGCAGCATGTAGACCTGAGTTGTAGTATACAGCATGTACATGTATATGCTATACACATACAATATCTAGTATGTACAGTGTAGATTATATCTATTATTTCTATTCACATCGTTACGTGAACAAACTATTTCTCCTAATACCGCTCAATACCTTACATTGCAATGATTTCCACAAATTAAATAGACTGATTGTTAACTAGTAACTGATTTGAAAGCAGTTAATGTGGGAAAATCCCTCTTCAAATGCCTAATCCAACGTTAGGTGACTGATATCTAGGAGTTTGTCTGGTCTATCAGCATAATATCAATTAATCAATCAATTAATCAATCAATCAATCAATTAATAGCTGTGATCAGCCATCAATAAATATTTGGCCTTACATACGTACATACATGTAGCCTGACGTATATCACAAAATTAAAAAGTGTGAATTGAATGAAATAGCTGTCAAGCTAAAGGCATTCTTTTGCTACTTTTATACCCTCATAATGTTATATAGAAGCTACTAGCTCTTCCCACAATGCACTAATGATTTCTGTATATTCTGTCATCTAACCAAATAAGTGATGTTATTCATTTTTTTCAGTTTCATTGATGAATAATACATTACGGTTTATTAGACAAAACGATACTTACAGAACTTTTTTGCACTAGTATTAATATATATACCTGGTTTTTAATTAGAAGTAGTTATAGTGTGGTGACATGGTAACTCTTTCCATACCTGGTATGAAAGCATTGGTAACTGTTTCCATACCTGATATGAAAGCATTGGTAACTGTTTCCATACCTGGTATGAAAGCAATGATAACTGTTCCCATACCTGGTATGAAAGCATGACTTTCTGAGCTTCTGCTGTCCAGTTCTCTCTGTATAGGATGTTAAGTCGGTTGGTTACATCCCACAGATACTCGATATGTTTGACCGTCACATTGGTAACCAAGTCTCTCGCGTCCTGAATACGTTTCAGCTCTGGACCTTCCTCTATCTTGTGGAACAGGAATCCACCAAAAATGGAATACGCTGCTACCATGATCACCAACCCCAGGGTAGAGAATAGGAATGCAGTGAATGACTTACAGCAATTCTTACACTTTACTTTCGTGCACCTGGGTCCCTGCTCTTTCTCTTCCATTCTGTAAATCGGACCATAGAACTAAGTCTTCCCTACTTCCTACTTCTGATTAAAAGAAGTTTGTAAAAGTTTTGTAACACACTAGAATATGATGGCAAACAATTTTGCTGCAAGAAATATCAAAACATCATGTTTATTTCAAGCTTAAGATTCACAAACATACTGGGTCAAAGGTCAAACCCCTTAACCCACGAAATTATGTAAAGACTCATTGTCATATTCCACTACTTTGACAGCACCCCTAGCAACCCGCCTATGTGTAGATTCTATACCTTATCTGTTCTTTCCTGGATCTGTTGGTGCTAGTGATGTACTTACTTAGTAAGATGTACTTACTTAGCAAGATGTACTTACTTGTTTTACCGAATCCTGTGAATTGGTTTACTTTCAGCTCATGTACACGTGGATCACCAGAGACGGCATTTAAAGTCTAACAGCTAGCAAACATACTTATTTTACTATCTATACTTAGATGCTATTCATTTTAAAACTTGAATAAAATTTATCTTATTTGAATAAGTAAACACTCAGAGTTGTGTAATGAATCTATAGTTAGTTTAGCGAGGAGTAGACTGATGATAAGTATTCATCAAGTGTCCATCCAGTACTGACTTGCAATGCGCTAGTGTACAGTTAGTGTCAGCATTTATTTACTTGTAATAATATATCTATGTACATTCCGTAGATCAAGAAAAATAGTGAATAGAGAGTGTAGAGAGTTCTTATACGCAATGAGTTTGAGTTAGGATACAGTGAGCTTCTTAAACACAATATCATCTAGACCATATACCATGTGCAATTGTAAAGTACACTGTTCTGCAGAAAGATTTCCTTTCTGCTGACTGTAAATCCCTGATAAATAGCATGCTGACTGTATATCCCTGATAAATAGCATGCTCACTGTACATCCCTGATAAATAGCATGCTGACTGTATATCCCTGATAAATAACATGTGAATCTACTTGTGAACAGTTCTCAAGTGACTTTAAATAACCTGAGTTCTAAGCCCACTCAACATGTTATCATGTACTGGTAACTATGGAACTAAAGCTATGCTCCCACACAAACACCTCCAGCCTACATGTATATACGTACCCATTATTTACTGCATCACCATCTTGTTTCCTGCGAGCCGCAAATATCATGCGAGCTCTGCCTCTCTGTATGCCATACGCCTGCCTGTATAATATATGTATAGAATTATCAGCAAAACAGACTAACAAATATATAAATATACATACAACAGTTCAACTTTGTTACATTTGAATAGAGGTATAAACAACAGTATACAAATATGTTACATTACATTACAATCAGACAGACTACAACTGTTACAGTAATACCAACTCAATGATGATTATTTAAATATCAATAATTTGATATGAATGTAAACAAACACAGCGGAGATTAGCAGTGAGTATGTTACATCTACTAATCATAGGTAGGCTGGTCTGCTGTGCGGCCCATATCAGCTTTAGTTCTATTAGCCTTAGCTCCGTTGTGCTATATTCAGTCATGTACTTGTTCATTGTAATACCTAGTTTGCTAATTCTGCACTAATAACACCCTTCTTCCATTAAAAATTAACATGTTACATGCAGCTTTTATATGTATAGCCCTGCTGGTGTAAATAATGCAATGTAGCATACTTGTAATACAATGTAATATAATGCAGTATAACGTAATGTAACGTAATATAATGTAATGGTATGGTACTATCACATTGTATATTCACAAGGACAGTAATTGTAGAATACATGTTATATTATGCAGTTGTATAACATAATATAACATAGTCATACACAAACAGACTGTAGATATAGTATTATACTACTGTAAAATATGTAGCTACTGACAGGTGTACATTATTATATAACAAGCATCTGATTGGATAATCAGAGTCTCTGATCCCGTCATGTGACTTTCTCTCGCACAAGCGAATGTGTGGCCATATAATATTACAATGTATATTGTTATGATGTCTATAACCCTTGATAGAAAGAATGTTGAGACACCACACCGAGTGACCAGTATGATGCTGGCTTTATGTTATAATATTCTGATGTTTGTGTTCATGCATGTACATGTAGTTTATAATATTAATCCAACTGAGCATCGTGTAATACTATATATATAGATATTCATTCTTCTCTATCATCTCTAAGTTGAGTAAATCAAACAGTGCCATAGTAGATCAGGTGTCACCTTGTTCCTCAGTACCGACAGGTGCCCGTCAATACCGACAGGTATCACCATATCCCTCAGTACTAATAAATACCCCTCAATACCGACAGGTGCCCCTCGATACCGACAGTTGCCTCTCAATAGGTTGTTTGATTTGTGCTATAACAATCTTCACTGTAGACAATCCTGCAGTTTTATTCAACAATAGATTTCATCTTTTAATCGAAGCAAGTGGAGTGTAGTATGACAAACATCATTTTGAGATTTCAACAGCCTAACGGAGTCTAACTAATATGCGGTATTACATCATCAGAGTGTCCACAACGAACGCCCACAAAGCCCCGTTATATTACATACAGCATAAAGGGCATGGCTACATGGACGCAAAAATTGACAAAATTCACATCAATTTTGCGTTTTGTTTTAAAAACTCAGAAAGAAGCAATAGCCTTGGATTTTTAGTTGTAAGTATGAAGGTGCACATCAAGTGTTTGTGGCGGAGGTCAAATTAGATGTTGCTGTCAGACGGACCACAGGCTAAATGGGCCTAGGTAAGAGCGGCGGTAAAAAGGGTTAATTTATCTTTTAATTCTTGCTAACGCTGCACCTTTCTTAGCCAAGGTTGTCTACAACACACCCTAAAAAGTGTATCTACCGAATGACTATCAATTAGTAGCACATACTTGTACATGAAACCTGAATGCACATGTAAAATATCACTATTTTTATTGCACACCTTTATAAGCTTACTCCCAGCTTGGCTCTCACAGCAAAATAAAATATTTTATTAGGTTCCACGAAGCATTAACTATCACATTATTATACGTAAATAAGATCAGTGGATAGGCAATGAAGATATTAACAGTTTCTCCTAAACTGCTGTTATATTTACTAATTGCTGACTTATAGAACAATGCAATACCAACAATATACATAACACTCTTAGTGTAAATATTATGAATACACGTATACTCACATAACTCTACACTCAACCTAATCTTCAAGTGAAATAGAACACATGTATCAGGTAGTACTGAGCCCTGAGTCGCTACGCTGTCCTGATAGCAGCGGTGAAATGCTGTGCCGTCGTTTAATGGGCACAAGTCCAATTATATGACCCAAGTGCAAATACATATAATATAAGACATTGATTTTCCTTAGACTGGATAATATGCTGTAGGTTGACTAGGATTGAGAGAATAGATTGACAGATCGGCTATCCACGTGTTACCTCACAGTATCTATCCTATGAGTGGCCTGTAGAGAGTGTAGGAGATGAGGGAGTAACTATACTCTAATTACTCCAGCTCTCGTCTCCTATATTAGATTAATACTTTTCTCTGCTTCAATCAGGACTAATTATCGTCATGGAATAGGAACTGTAGGCTGTATACTAATCCATCTTATACTTCTCCATACTCGCTCACAGCTTATAATTCAAAATTATACTTGCATGCAATTAAACTTTTATGAAACCATCTTGATTATTCAAGAGCATTCTTGGTGACAAATAAAACTGCAGGAGACATACTCCATGGATCTGAGTACTGGTTTATACTATGTTTCTATTTCTTATATAATTTGGAGATTATATTATTATGGTTGAATCTGCAGAAGGTTATAGATGCATGTAATATTTTTTTAAAAATAGTATTTTAATTATTATATGTACATGTACATAAATACAAATTCAATAACTTTTTGAACAGCTGCCGGAATTGTAGGGAGTTGTCGGTTACTGGAGCTAGGTGCAGATAACCCCTGAATTGACACACACTTGATACATGGCATCTTTTACCGCTATTTACTAATAAATAAGTACATTGCGATTAGGTGCCGTAGAGGCCCCGGGTTCAAACCCCAGCCAGGAACTGGTATTTTCATGGATTTGAAACAAGTCTCTGACTGCTCAAAAATAAATTCCTTGCTAAAAATACATCATTACCATAATTCTTTTGTCAGGTTGTCTCTCTTACAGACCATATGGTGCAGTCCTATTGGTTAGTATTATTATGGTGAACTCCTATTGGTTAGTATTATTATGGTGAAGTCCTATTGGTTAGTATTATTATGGTGCAGTCCTATTGGTTAGTATTATTATGGTGAAGTCCTATTGGTTAGTATTATTATGGTGAAGTCTTATTGGTTAGTATTATTATGGTGAAGTCCTATTTGTTAGTATTATTATGGTGAACTTTTATTGGTTAGTAAACCATAATTGTGCTGTTATCCTTTAACTGATAGAAAGGTGCTACAATTAACTATGTTTTTCCAGTTTGTTTACCAATTTATATTAATTAATTTTATATAATCCTAGATTAGCATTAAACATAATGTAACATCTGTATCAGTATGACTTTCTATGGATGCTCTTTATCTTATTTGTTGCAACATGTAGAATTATACCACGTTTCTACCTTCAATGAATAAAGAGTGTAGAGCTGGGTTTCCCCTCCCCCTCCCCCCCCCCCCCCGCACACATTTGATTGAATCAATCCTTGGACTATTAAAACTTACTGAGTCCTGTACACATTTTAACATTGAGATATAATTATGGAATCTTTATTAAGGTTTGATTGAAATATAGATAAGTTATAGTTGTAAATAAAGCTGTTGATAAACTGTTTCAGGAAATGTGAATCTAATAATTCAGTAAACTGGAACCAGATCAACTGGATGACCACTTATTATCTTTTGGTTTCTTAGTGCAGTCATTTAATAAACTACATGTATTAGTGGCAGTCTCTTAGGAAGTAGAGTTTAACTTCACCTCAGTTTTATCACCTCTATGGAGAAAGTTCAATAATTGACTCTAGCGTTCTCAGAACTGGGGCTACTCAAGGTGTGAAATAGATGTAAGTACAATTGTACTGTTAGATTGCAAATACTAATAGTATTAATGTATGTTTATCTCCATGTATACGTAGAACAGCTATAAAATAATTATACTTGCACCAGTAATGGAGCATTGTTTATACTGTGTAGAGAGCAGACAACTCATGACCAGAAGACTCACATGTATTTCAATATGTTGTTATGATAACAATATGTCACACTGTAGAATCATATCTATAGGTCTACCAGTTAAGAGCAGTACTGTTCGCTATCTAAATAGACTGGGATTCAAATTTGAGATTCGAGCAATTTGGTGAGGGGTCACTCAATGGTAAACAGATGAACTTACCCCATTATATTGTAAGAACTAGAGAAGTGTTTAGTGGCCTGACAGGAGGGATAACACTTGTTCCAAAGTTTTCACTGCAATCTCACCTTTCTACAGAAGAGAGACACACACATGTAAATATAGTACATGCATGGACATATGCCATATCACTGTTATACTTTGTACATGCATTATCAAGACTTCAATAGCGGACAACTCCAAAGTATAGACAGCTGAAACCTTCCATCAGTCTGTATACCAGCATATACTATCATATACTAACATATACTATCATATACTATCATATACTATCATATACTATCATATACTATCATATACTATCATATACTATCATATACTATCATATACTATCATATACTATCATATACTATCATATACTATCATATACTATCATACAATGTACACCAGCTTATACTATCATACATGTATAGTAACATTGTAATATTAGTAGCATTCCAGGACATGCGAAGGTAACGAAATTGTTATATTACATGCTGATACATGGGAACTAAGGCTATCGATAGCCTCAATTCTCAGCATTGAGGTAAAGGTGATAATACACAGTATCTAACTGGCACCAATGACATAGGACCTGTTGAGGAGGTGATAGTTTACTATTATGTTGACAATAATATGAGTGTACACAGGTAGGTTACATTCAAACAGTCTGTGATGTATAAATATATCTATTATTACCTAATGCAAGGTATTATGTACATGTACATGTGTTACATTTTGTGCTATTGTAAACTTCTACAAGCTATAAATACTTTAAAAGCTTAATTAATATTCTATTTAGTATTTACTGGTTAGGCTTATTTACCTGTCAGATTATAATATAAATTTAATGACTATGAATTAAGCTGCAACAAAGGCAAATACGTTAAAATTTATAATAGAACACATTATTATACATGTACATGCAATAAAACATGATGCTATACATGGAATAAATACATTGTAGTAGATATACTATCCACTCTTACCTTCTCTGTGCTGGTTCCATGCCTCACCAAAACCATGCAGTCTAATGATAAAATGGTATTAGTAATTTTCAGCAGAAAATAAAATTCAATAACAATAATATAAAAGTAGAGTTATATTTTATTAGAGGATAACTACGGCCTGAAGGGAATCAAATAGATAAATGTTATTAACTAATGATTGATAGCTAATGATAAGAGTGTAGATGTTAATACAGGCAATAGTCTTACCTCATAGGGGTATTCCAGTGATCTGGTATTAGTGTCAGCATACGCCAGCATCTACTGCCCAGTGCAGCAGCAACATTAGCAGTATTTGCAGCAAGAAAAACTGATTAGCTCAACATTTACATGTACTTTGTACAGTGTATATATCTAAAGTCAGCACTGTGTAACATACAAGTGTGGGTGGGTAGTGTAGACATAGTGTAACCAGTCTATACTAGAATGTGTTGCTGCTGCTGTATGTCATATGCTATAGTAGAGCTCAGCACTCCTTTTATAAGAAAAGTGTCAGTTTAGAATATTACTCTATAATTATACACAAAATAAGTATACAAACGAGTGTAAGAGGTTGTTCAGGGCTAAATACAGATGCCATGCAATGCTCTCCAATATACAAAATACAAAGAATGAATAATAAGACGACACGCATTTTATACTTTTATTGACTCCTAATATTTCGATGTATGTCCATACATCATCATCAGAGGAATGATGATGATGTATGGACAGACATCGAAATATTAGGAGTCAATAAAAGTATAAAATGCGTCTCGTCTTACTATTCATTCTTAAGACACTTGCTCGCACCAACATTTTACAAAATATAAAGGTTTGATTTGGCAATAAAATAGATCTAAAACTCATTCTCAAGGCACACAGTTCACAGGTTCAGGTGAATAAATTCAACATTTTAAAAGGTAGTCAGAGACAACTTAGGGGTAAGGGCGCTGATGCGTTAATCTCTCCCAATGATATGTGGTTTAACCAGTTGCACCATGCCGTGTGATGCACCTGATACCCACCAGCACTATCTCTAATACGATACTCTCCATAGTCAAAACTATTATTATGGCTGTGATATCATGACCTCTATCGAGTTATTAGTAATTGACGTATTATATTAAATCATGTATCGGCTTATTATACAGCCTAAGTCAAGGTCGTTGATAGAGTGTAGTGCACCGCTGTCTGACCTTGAACTCCCGTTTACTTCATTCAGTTGGAGAGTTCCTCAGCTCCAAACCACATTTGAGTGCCTGGCTTTACTAAAATAATGCAACATCATAATACATAACACTTGTGTTGATACAGGAGCAGTTTAAAATAACATACCATCTATTTTATACCATGTATACTGTCGCTATGTTACATGTGTGTATATGTGCATGTACATGACTGTATTACATACATGGTATTACATGTATAATTGTAATTCGAAGCAAAGCGGTTAAAATGTTTCCAATTGCATGTACATACAATCATGTATGTTCGTATAACAAACTATGCTGAAGTCTTAGATTTAAGAGAAAGGTACTCGGGCTACACACATGTCTGTAGGCTAAGTCTAAGGCTAAAGCTAAGGCTAAGGCTAAGGCTAAGGTGAGGTAATATAATGTTTAGGTGAGTGAGTGGGAGAAGAGGAGCAGTCTGTTATAGTGGTCAGCAGGTGCATTATGGGTCAAGTAGGAGTCTGCAGGTGTATTATGGGTCAAGTAGGAGTCTGTCTTACAATGTAGAAGAGTAGAAAGGTTAAGTGGAGCACAAATGGATTCATAGTACAAAGTAGTGTAGTGGGAAAGGGGGCCGGGTCAGGGGTGGATGGCCCAACTGCTGAATCTCAGTCAATCAACATAGAATAGTGTACAGTACTGAGGCTAGACATGAATAGTGTACAGTGCTGAGGCTATACATGAATAGTGTACAGTACTGAGGCTATACATGAATAGTGTACAGTACTGAGGCTAGACATGGATAGTGTACAGTACTGAGGCTAGACATGAATAGTGTACAGTACGGAGGCTATACATGAATAGTGTACAGTACTGAGGCTATACATGAATAGTGTACAGTACTGAGGCTAAACATGAATAGTGTACAGTACTGAGGCTAGACATGAATATAGTGTACAGTGCTGAGGCTAGACATGAATAGTGTACAGTACTGAGGCTAGACATGGATAGTGTACAGTACTGAGGCTAGACATGGATAGTGTACAGTACTGAGGCTAGACATGAATAGTGTACAGTACGGAGGCTAGACATGAACAGTGTACAGTACTGAGGCTAGACATGAATAGTGTACAGCACTGAGGCTAGACATGAATAGTGTACAGTACTGAGGCTAGACATGAATGGTGTACAGTGCTGAGGCTAGACATGAATAGTGTACAGTACTGAGGCTCGCTCATTTTGGTTAAAATAATTCTGTTTTATTTCATGAAGTCAGTCTATATTACATGTACAGATCATTCTACTGTTGACTTGCAGCTCAATTATCCCAAATATGACATTTTTATACCCAAATTACTTCCGACTCTCAGCGGGTGGGAGTTTTCTTATAGTAGATAGTACATGTACATGAACTGGAATAATATTACATATCGTTATCTATGCTCTGCTTTGAAAGGACAATTTTGGCTTGGCATTGCATAGTATAAACCCTCTACTGTGCACATAGTATATTATGTTTAGAATGACATACAATGTACATGTACAATTGTACATGTGGGAATTGTGGGAGGGCCATTACAGGGCATCAACTGATGGAATTGTTTGTTTTGACGGGCTTGTTAGCCATTTGAGATAATTTGGTCAGTAACAATTAGATGAGTGTTTTAATGCAGTCATAATAAATATATGTTGACTGTGTTTATACTCTTGTCATACAGCAGTTCCATTAGTGCTACAATAATTACTGGACCAATATTCCGTGTCATTATAGTTGAGAGCTGTGAGATGTCACTTTCACTTTGGTTTATTTCTTCCATTCAGCAATGATGTGCTAATCGATTAATCATGAGACTGTATATTGTGCAGACAACTCTACATCACTATATATGGCAGGGATGCCCAAATGTGTCCCTAAGGGACGCAGTGTCCGTTTGCATGGATTCTGGTGTCCCTTTGTCACTTTTGAATTTTTACATGCAAACATGTCTTTTTGTGTCTGAGCAGTGAAAGCGATTGTACTGCTCAAGTTACACTCAAAAATACAATGTACATGTACATCATAATGTTGAAAAATTCCCACATTCAGAAATCTCAAAATATTTATAGCTGATACAGATGTAAATTTCTGTCAACGATTTAAAACCTACAAAAAATTGATAGCCTGAGTGACCTGATCACAGTGCCAAGAGCTGAAGGCAGAGTAAGATGGAAAGCGCAGCCACCCCAACTTATCCAGAATCACTGTCAAACTGATGACACTTTGTGGTAGCATGTTCCTGTGTGAGAGTTTGTTCAGTCACCTTAGCTATATTAAAAGCAAAAATCGGACAAAGCCGGCAGACAAACATACAAGGCTGCTACTGAAAGAGACACAGACTTTGAGGATGATCCAAGAGAAAGGACAATTCCACGTCACCCACTATAATTGTATTCACAAGTGAATCATGTAGCATACATAGAATATGCATTACAGTTTTCATATAATTTGCTTAAAGCCAAATCAGACTAGCGAATATTTTTGCTGCGTTCCACTATGTGACGTCTTTTTTCTTATTGAACAACACACACTAGCGATGTTTCCTCCACAAACATAATTTCTAGTCTGAGCATGTGTGCTAAGGCAGGCGATTATTTCTACATATACATGTATGTCTCCTACGTGCACATCACATTCAAACAGTGATTCCATTTGAAATTGTTGTTTACAGGCGAAATTGAGCAATGGAGCTGGTAAAAACTCGGCTGGCCAATCAGAAGTCAGTGTTATTGAGAGCTAAACGTAAAACAATATTAAACGTGCTTGATATTTGGTGAACGGGGTGTTTTGCACTCAATTTTGTGATGCTCTGCCTCTCTACCGTCATTTTACAGCTAATAACGATGCAAAATTTGCTAGTCTGTTTCAACCTTTATTCTGCTTTCGAGAACGTCAAAAGTAGATGAATATTGCTTTGGTTATATATACTTTGGAATATGTACTTTGGTTAAAACACAATCAATAAATGCACATGTTTGAACACTATAAAATAACTGTTTGTATAACATTAAAATTGCCCATTTAATAATCGCAATATAATATATGCAGCAACAAAAGCAAAGTGTCCCTTGCTCTGATGCGCTTTTAGAATTTGTCCCTTTCCACCAAAAAGTTTGGGCATCCCTGATATATGGTGACAGACAACTGGAGATCTCGCTTGCAAACATTAAGCTCCTTAGGGCCTAGGCTATTCGAAGACATCAGAGAGGCCCAAGTTTAATTGATGTATACAAAGATCTCTACATGAAGAGCTGCATGTACTTTGACATGTACAGCGTACATGTACGTCCAATAGAGGTGGAGACATGGGCGGCTTAGCGATGGCAACGGGGTGGCGATGCTTTAAGTGTAGACTAATCATTCAAGAGTTAACATTAGTGTTACATTCAGGTGAATAATGGGGAAAGATGCTAGTCTTGTGGACTATAAGTATAAGAAGAGAATTTACTTATTGAGTGTGGAATTCCTTCCTCGCACCAGAAACCCTCATCTGGTGGAATCGGCACAAAATATTAGTAGATGTTTACATGTTATATAACATAACATATTCCTGAGTATAGTTATACTTATGTAATGGTTTCTGTGATTTGGTGCGGTCGTCCTTGGACGACTATTGACCCAGAAATGAAGTGCCTATGAGTGGTAATAGGACTTCGCATTACATGAAAGATCGAGCGATCTCAGTAGCCCAATAACTACCAGAGACGACCCATCTGGTCCCAAGTCTGACCTTCAGACTATACTTTGAAAGAGAGTGATCCGACCTAGTAGGCGGTTCGCTAAGCGAATGACCTGACAAAAGGAAGTGAAAGTCTCTGTATCAAGTATAGATGTGTCTTTATTGAAAGCCAAGTGAAGACTGAGACAATGAACAGTAAAACAATGCCCTTTATATAGTATAAGGACTTCCGGCCGACGTAGTGTCGGGAAAAGACGACGTGTGGTCGTCTGGAAGTTGCGCAACAAGATGGCCGCCGGAAGCCCGACGGCCGACCCAAAATAGGTCGGGTTCTACAAAAGTTGCTTATAATGGTCCAATTCATGTACAAAATGAATATCAATGGATTCTGAGAGGTCGGGCCTCTGTACATGGGTATAAAAGGCATTAAAAGACTTAGATATAATCATGTAACTATATACAATAATATAGGAGTGAAGTACAAGCAGATATATACAATTATGTGCACACAAGAATGAGTGTCAGATGTAAGATACGACTTGGCGTACCATTACACTTATACCAGATGTGCTGGGCAAGTATTATACTGGAACACCCTACCTAGTGTGCACTGTTACTATGCTATGCCTAGCGTCCCAGAATGCACCAATTATATTGAAGGTTAATTGGTAACAATATTGTGCATTGTTATCAAACTAACGCATTTCCATCAAATGTAAATCACATGATATTCACTGCTGTTTATAAATTAAGACGAAGTGTTATGATAATTATCCAAAATATTATCTTATATAATAGATGTTAGATTTGGTTATAGCCCTCACTCCTTGACATTTCTCTTATGTATCAGTGGATCCTACAGTAGCACCCTTAACCTTTAACTATATTACACGTGGAACGTATAAGTAGGGCAAGTATTCTCTCACCTCAATATATACTGTGAGTGTTTGAAAGTATATTTGTAAACATATACTTACCATAGATACTAGATACTAACGCATTCACTCCAACACTATCAGCTATTATAATTGTGTTAGATATGGGGAGACAACTACCAGTAAGAGCTGCCTTATGGGTAAAATATTATATTGACTATATACATGTACATGTCAGTGGTATAACTTGGAAAGTAAGACCTAGACCTAGGTTTTGTAATTGCAGGTAAAATACTGAGATGTCCTAAAGGTTAATCCTGCCCCCCTCCCCCCTCCATAACCAAATATTTCCCAGAGAATGTGTCAAGAGATAAAGCAGGCACTGGTAGCTTGCTCTGTTAACAGTTAACATTTTGCTGACTAGTATTATACACAACATGCAAGTAGAGGAGAGTAAGTACTCAAGAGCCATTTGCAGTGCTGGTCTGTTTGTAAGAAATAACACCAGGTTGATATACAGACATCTAGATACACGCAGTTATATTATATACAGCTAAATGAAGTATACAGTGTCAGATAAAATAAGACATCTTTGTTTACACAAATATAACAAACTGTTGCAAATACAAAACACAAAATTACTTGTTCATGCAATAGCTTTTGAGTAAGACAGTCTAGGATTAGTAGCTTACTCCTGTGTGGGTGGTACAAATGGAGCACTGCAGTACTAGGTATCAAATACCATGTGCAGTGTTGCGCTGCAAGATTATCTGGTCTAATATAGTGTACTGTACATATTATTATAAGATTGTGTATGTAGGAGTTATCTGTTCAACAGAAATATAGCAAAGAGTAGACAACTTAACAGTGAACAACATATTATAATATACTGTATATCAGAGCACCAATGGGTTTCCCCATCTGATACTTCCAGCTACCCTATTTACAGACATTCAGGTAAAGTGACAATCGTTATGTAGTTCATATCTCCATAAGACTGTGTCAACTACCACTACTACCATATTAAAACCCCTATATGGGCATATCTATAAACTCCTCACCCACCCCTGGATGACGCAGGAAGACTAAGCTTAGTAAACATACATGTAGTAGGCACATGACAAATCATTTCTTCCGTTTGCGGGATTTTCGAATATTTGGTTTCATTTCTACATCCTGTTTAGGCAGACTATCAACACCAGTCTTGGCTGGTGGGGTCACTTTCTTGGCAGACTTCTTCTTGAGAGGCTTGTGGTCGCTAAACCTCTTCAGATCAGCAGCAAAGAGTACAGTGTGAGCCCAGCCAGCATACTCTCCGTAGAGATCAATGAAATATTTACCAATTTTATCATGCAATGCTGGGGTTAGAGACTTGGTTTCCTTGGTTACGCCTACAACAAAAAATCATATCCACTTCCTGTATACATGATACATACTGCTTGAGTGAAATATTTCAGTTTTTCTATCCTTGTGTTTACTCACATATTACCTAAACTAGCTCTTACTTTAATAACATTATATTTTATTTTGAACTCGTGCAGTAATATTCCATACTACTTATGATAACATAGCCTGAGGGTACACCACGGTAACATAGCCTCGGAGTATAATATAGTAACGTAGCCTCACCAGGTATATGATAGTCTCTGACGGCAATCTGCAGGACATGGGTGTCTACGGGCACCACATGAGCCTTATCCAGTGACATCAGTGCTACACAGTCAGCCACCTGTAGCATTACAACATAGTACACACTTACACACCTATAACTATACAGTACACACTTACACACCTATAATAACTATATAGTATACACTTACACACCTATAACTATACAGTATACACTTACACACCTATAACTATACAGTATACACTTACACACCTATAACTATACAGTATACACTTACACACCTATAACTATACAGTACACACTTACACACCTATAACCATACAGTATACACTTACACACCTATAACTATACAGTATACACTTACACACCTATAACTATATAGTACACAGTACACACTTACACACCTCTAACTAGTTGATTAGTCAGGTTTTAACTCAACTAATGACTAATCACACACCGAGAAGTGAGGAGTGGAGTGGGAGGAAACTAATACCTTCCCAAAATCAGATCTACTACATTGTAAGTAATTTGGAAAATGTTGGTGCGAGCAAGTATCTTAATAATGAATAGTAAGACGAGACGCATTTTATATTTTTATTGACTCCTAATATTCCGATGTATATCCATACATCATCATCAGAGGAATGATGATTCCTCTGATGATGATGTATGGACATACATCAAAATATTAGGAGTCAATAAAAATATAAAATGCATCTCGTCTTATTATTCATTATTGTAAGTAATTGAGTTGAACTACTGTCAAAGTCAAACTAGGATAAGGCATGTGCTGTTGCATAGCTACTTGTGGAGAGTAAGTAGGTACATGTGGAGAGTAAGTAGGTACTTGTGGAGAGTAAGTAGGTACTTGTGGGGAGTAAGTAAGTACATGTGGAGAGTAAGTAGGTACATGTGGAGAGTAAGTAGGTACATGTGGAGAGTAATTAGGTACATGTGGAGAGTAAGTAGGTACATGTGGAGAGTAAGTAAGTACATGTGGAGAGTAAGTAGGTACATGTGGAGAGTAAGTAGGTACATGTGGAGAGTAAGTAAGTACATGTGGAGAGTAAGTAAGTACATGTGGAGAGTAAGTAGGTACATGTGGAGAGTAAGTAGGTACTTGTGGAGAGTAAGTAGGTACATGTGGAGAGTAAGTAGGTACATGTGGAGAGTAATTAGGTACATGTGGAGAGTAAGTAGGTACATGTGGAGAGTAATTAGGTACATGTGGAGAGTAAGTAGGTACATGTGGAGAGTAATTAGGTACATGTGGAGAGTAAGTAGGTACTTGTGGAGAGTAAGTAAGTACATGTGGAGAGTAAGTAAGTACTTGTGGAGAGTAAGTAGGTACATGTGGAGAGTAAGTAGGTACATGTGGAGAGTAAGTAAGTACATGTGGAGAGTAAGTAGGTACTTGTGGAGAGTAAGTAGGTACTTGTGGAGATTAAGTAAGTACTTGTGGAGAGTAAGTAGGTACATGTGGAGAGTAAGTAGGTACATGTGGAGAGTAATTAGGTACATGTGGAGAGTAAGTAGGTACATGTGGAGAGTAAGTAAGTACATGTGGAGAGTAAGTAGGTACATGTGGAGAGTAAGTAGGTACATGTGGAGAGTAAGTAAGTACATGTGGAGAGTAAGTAAGTACATGTGGAGAGTAAGTAGGTACATGTGGAGAGTAAGTAGGTACTTGTGGAGAGTAAGTAAGTACATGTGGAGAGTAAGTAAGTACTTGTGGAGAGTAAGTAGGTACATGTGGAGAGTAAGTAGGTACATGTGGAGAGTAATTAGGTACATGTGGAGAGTAAGTAGGTACATGTGGAGAGTAATTAGGTACATGTGGAGAGTAAGTAGGTACTTGTGGAGAGTAAGTAAGTACATGTGGAGAGTAAGTAAGTACTTGTGGAGAGTAAGTAGGTACATGTGGAGAGTAAGTAGGTACATGTGGAGAGTAAGTAAGTACATGTGGAGAGTAAGTAGGTACTTGTGGAGAGTAAGTAGGTACTTGTGGAGATTAAGTAAGTACTTGTGGAGAGTAAGTAGGCACATGTGGAGAGTAAGTACATGTAAGTACTTGTGGAGAGTAAGTAAGTAGTAAGTAAGTACATGTGGAGAGTAAGTAGGTACTTGCGGAGAGAAAGTAGGTACATGTGGAGAGAAAGGACACATTGTATGTAACTAGACTATAGACTACTAACCTTACGGCCAACTCCTTGTAACTTGGTCAACTCACTAATACACTCATCATAAGGTCTCTCCCTTAGAGTCTTTAGCCATCCATGCGGTCTCTCATTGTGAAGCATCTTTGCTGTAGTAGCTATATATTTAGCTCTGCATAATAAATTCGGTTATATACTCAGTCAGTCCCAGCCAAACATAATCTGTATTGTGACAGATTACCAGGAAACAGCGAGTAGAAGACAACACATCTCTATTGACACCAAATTAATACCATGTTGTCTAGTCTTATACCTACTAGACCTACACATACAGCACAGAGGTCAGTGCTAATGATACGTCTATATAGCTTACATAGTATGAATTTAACATGTATGAATTCAAGAAGGATGCATTACAAACCTGTATCCAAATCCCAGTTCTCTTAGGTGGGTCTCTACAGTGGATTGAGTTAATTTCTCTACAGCAGGAAAACTAAAAAACTCAAATCCTTCAACACAACCTAGTTTATTACCGTAATGTCTACTAAGTTTGTTCACCATCGAGCTAATGCGCGAAACATGGTTATTAGCAGAACATATAAAAGCAAACAAATTTTCGGTTGGATCCTGACGCATAATGCGTATACCAGGAAAGCTATCAGAAATCTGTTGAAAGTTTTTATCAGCTGATGACCATCGTTTGTACAGACTCGGTAAGTCTACATCCAGCTGGAAATAGTCTCGAAGAATTTCTTCGTAATAGCCATCATCTTTACTGAAATCCACATCTGGAACTTTATCATCTAAAATTGCATCTTGACTTTTTGTGTGACTATTACCAGAGAAACCATTCCTTGGAGATTCACTTGATTGGTCTACAACTTTTCTGCTTCTTCTCTTTGTTTGGATCACTTGCTGGCCTGTGGTATTTGCTTCCATCAAATTGTCTCGGACATCATTAGAAGGTTTATCTACAAAACTCAAGTTTTCCTGAAAAACATTTGCCTTAGTATAAGGACCCATGATTTGGTCACGCAATGGAGTGCTCCACAGAATCTCAGAATCGGTTTGACTAAGCGAAAATACGACATTTTCTATCACATTTGTCCATATATTCGGATTAGTTTCATTCCATGTAAAAGATTGACCACAGGTCAACAATATTCTCAAGTCGATATCACCCTTTGTCACAGGAATTTTCCTCCATAACACAGACATGTTCTTTTAATTTCAAACCAACCAAGTCTGTCTTCTTCAACTTTTGGGGAAAACCCACGAGTGAAAATCTAAGTTTCAATCAGAATGGGGGGCAGTTCGGTAAACTCGTTATATATAAAAATACCAGTTTGCCTGGTTACCTATGTCAAGGTCGATGAGAACTTTGATGATAAAAATCCGTGATTGGCCAGTGCTATTCGAAAAATGAAAGTTTTATTAAACTCAACGAATGCAAGAAAGGACAACCCTTGTCGATTACATTTGACTAATTGCCTTTACACGTACTATAAAGTTGTCTTTTCTCTGTTTACAAAGTAGTAGAGGCGATAACTCTTATCATAATTTATGTAAGTTTTTAAGCCTTTAGAACAGGAGAAAATTGATAACAAAACAGCTTTCAATCGCTTTTAAATATCAAGTTGCTACTGGCTAATGTAGATAGGCAGTACAGGCAGCACCACTCAGTATCTATATTACTAGGGTTCATTTCTTCAACTAATCTCATATCGTATAGTAATCTATATGCTTACAATAGCGCATTGCCATAGTATGAGACATGCACATGTATAATCTTTGGCAGATATAATATTATATTTGAAGTTCTCAACATGATGCTATACTAACTTGAAACTACATATCAATCAAATAAAAATAAAACACAAAATAACCGTGTTCATCAGCAAGCATATTAAATATATGGCAGAGATTTCTTTTTGATCAATAAATAACAAGGATACTAAAATAATAATTAGAGTAAACTATATGGATAAGTTTGTCATAAGAGATGCAAATCACAAAGCCATCAACATGTAAAAACCAGTCAAAATAGTGAATATTGAACACAAGAGAACACTTGCGTCTGATTTACTACCATGTACATCTTGTATTTGAAAGATATCTGGTTTTATTTTTGGCAAAGTCGCGGTTATATTAGCTTTAAGCTCCTTGTATATGTAAGGATCATCACTTTCTATATGTGTGAAGTATTCCACTAAACCCTGAATAATCTCATTAGCCGTCGGCTCAATGACATCTGTTGGTACTACAAATGTGTAAAGATCTGGTAACTCTAGGGTGTAACTATAGGGCACCCCTACTGAGTAGGCCCATGACTCTGAGCTCCCTGAGGCTTCATCTGCAAGCAAAAAGGTAAAATATTATATTATTCGTCTGTTACACTAATCATTCAAACATATAGTTTTACTATGTATGTAAGTAGAACTGTGTTTAATGCAACATCAAATCTGTTCATGTCTAGGAAATATATCAGCCATATTGAAATGAACTTTTGACAGCTTCTACTGTACTGACTAATTATTATATGTATGCAAAGAATAAATTTATCAAATACTCACATAGAATCATGCCTACAGCTCCTACTGTATATCTTCTACTATTCACCGACCTGATACCAAATGCAAGGCTTTTAGCTGCAGATGTATGTTTGTCATAGTCTGGGGTCGGCGTAGATGAGTGACTATATGGAAACAGTATCAACTGACCAAAGCTAAAATTATATGAAATATATTATACATGTATATACAGTACAGACAGCGTGGATGCATGTATATATACGGCACGGGCAGCGTGGTTACATGTATATACAACACAAACAGCGTGGGGCTAAGAGTTTGTACTGTGGTCTAAAAGTTCCTAAATATCTCCTTCCTATACAGTAGAAGACTAGTTTTAGAAGAAAGGAAGTAGGAGTTGTTTTTCTCTGTGGGTACCAAAGAAGGGAAGACAACTCCGTTATGATAGTCATTTGCAAGCTGCATGTTCATGCATTGTCATTAGTGAGTCTTATCCTTATAAGACTCTCAAGTCTTTGAAAACAGCAACTAGAGTTCTTAGTTAATATAACAGACTGATACTCTAGCTTGGACAACAATTGTGCACTAAACCAGGGAACAGAATGCTGTATGGTAGTACGTCATGTGTAATACTAGCTTCTGTTTGTAGAACTGCAGAGAAAAGCCATGACTATAGAGAGAAATATTCATGTATATCCCTGGAATTCCCTCTCTGTCACAGCTTACTCAGGAATTCTCTCTGTCACAGCTTACTCTGGGATTCTCTTTCCCACAGCTTACCTGTGAAATGAGAAGTATGAATGCCACTGTCCCTGGTAACTGAGAATATAGTCAGATGTAGCCTGGGTTTCTTTCTCTGAGAATGCTGATTGTCCTTGATAGACTATGGAGCAGGCATTCTTGCTTCCCCCTCTACCTGTTAGTGAACAGGAAATTCCTAAGGCTATATGACAGTATATTTCTCTGGTTAACTGGTGGAAGATGAGATCATTCAATTAATCACAACTTATAATTAGAGATACGATTATCCTGTCTTGTGAAATGTCACTGGTAGGTTCTACCAGATCTGTTTCACACACTCTCCCTATATTTACCATTGCAACATCTCATAATATAACAGAGGTTCACTGCAATAGCAAACTTGTATATAAAACTAGAGTCAAACTCTAGTTAAAACTACCAACTATAATGCACATACAATCTACATATTATACATCTACAAATGTACATACATGTACGAGTATATCTTAATGTACAACTATCCCCTTACATTACACATAATACATCTACAGGTTTTCCAAGTCATCACATCACCATCACTTACCAGCCCAATGAAAGTCCCAGTTTCTGTTCAGATCTACTCCAGTGCAGTTGGAACCTGTAGAGTTGTTCATATTCTTCCTCCATAAACGAATCTGTAATCATTAAGTATTAGTATAATTGTATCGTTCTCCTCATGCATCCTCATGTCTCACACAGGGAATACCGTATATTATGCCAATAAATATACAGACAAATACTGCAGACAAATACTGCAGACAAAACCCTGGACTTGATCCTGTTCTGACAGAAGAGAAGAGAGAGTGAAGGAATGTGGTTAAGAGGAAAAGCTCAACCATATTTCCTCCTCTGACATGTTCAATTAGAAATTTTTTCCGAATATAAATAGAATCTTAATTAATGATTTGGGATTATCAGAAAATTGTAATCCCTGCTATAACAGATCACATGTCAGGTAGAATGTGTTTTAGAGTGAAGGAAAGTTGGGGGGGGTATATAGCATAACCACAGAACAAATAGCCTGCACTGCTCTTTCGTTTTCAGACTAAAATAATTTTAATAGTTCGCGAAAACCTACTGAAATTTTGCAGAATGGAATTTACATTGTACATAGTTAATTAGGTAATTATTATAATTAGGCATTCCTTCAATATTCTATCAGTCAAAATTATACATTAGTGTATATTATCTATCAATATATATTATCTATCAGTGTATATACATGTATATAATAATATATTAATTATTATTAAGCATTAATTTTACTGTTTTACTAGAAGTAATAGATCAACTGAGGCAAGTCTTAGGATATACTAATGTCTTTACTATTAAGTGCAATAACTACCTGGGTTCCACACCCTCTACATAGCAGAGTCTGGTATGGTGTACATCGATTCGAGCGTTGGTCTGGAACCCAGGCTAGATTATTCATCAAGTAGGAAAAGACTAGTGTTGAACTCATAAATAATCTTTAATGGTCATAACTGAATTATAAATCATCAGAACACAACTAGAGAATAGATATCAACCATTCCCTAATATTTGAACCTCGTGTTTTCAGGAAATACAATAATATACTGTTATATTATTATAATGTAATATAATATTACTATTTTATTACAATATATTGTTATATTATAAGTAGAGATATTTACTAGTGTCAAGGTTAAAGGAAAGTAAGTAGTGGTATCCAATAGATACTGGGTCAGCTCCAGCGTGATGTAATATCATGTGCCATGTACTGAATCTAACACTAAGGAGCAGATAACTTGTGCTGGTATTCACAATACTGGATGAGCTAGTTATTGCACAATCATGAAATACCCTATTCTGAGAGTAAGAGTAGACACACCTACCCTATTCTGAGAGTAAGAGTAGACACACTTACCCCATTCTGAGAGTAAGAGTAGACATACTTACCCTATTCTGAGAGTAAGAGTAGACACACTTACCCTATTCTGAGAGTAAGAGTAGACACACTTACCCTATTCTGAGAGTAAGAGTAGACACACTTACCCCATTCTGAGAGTAAGAGTAGACATAGCCATCTGGGTTGAGTATTGGAAGGATATGGAATTCATACTTTAGAACTAGAGACCTCAGTCTACCTTTTTTTAGGGTATAGCCTTTGATCAGCTGAAAGGACATAACACAGAGTTTCTATTACTTGTCCTTGTAATATGCCAGCTAATAGATTACTTGTGCATGTAGATCAGGCAGGCTTGTACCTCACATAGGCTATAATACTACGGTAGGTTATACTAGGTTACGGTAGGTTATACTAGGTTACGGTAGGTTATGGTAGGTTACTGTAGGTTATGGTAGGTTACTGTAGGTTACTGTAGGTTATGGTAGGTTACTGTAGGTTACTGTAGGTTACTGTAGGTTACTGTAGGTTACTGTAGGTTACTGTAGGTTACTGTAGGTTATGGTAGGTTACTGTAGGTTATGGTAGGTTACTGTAGGTTACTGTAGGTTACTGTAGGTTATGGTAGATTGCTGTAGGTTATAGTGGGGCTGCATATCCCTTGCTAAAATTATTAATTGAAAACCGATGCACTTCCCCTAAGGAAGCTGAGAGTAAGTTTTGGTACACTGGTGGCTTCCATACAACAAGAAATACTGCATTGCTCATGTCCTTGTAACTATGGTAACCACATGGGTAACAGCACAACAACAGCTCCATAAGGGACCAAGTTGACATGGCATACGAAATGTGTATAATTATGGATTACTATGTATATACACAGCACAGTAAACTATGAGATGACAACTCTCGATGGCTGTTCTCTATATACATGTATGTCTACAAGATATAGTATGTAGAGGTAACATTTCTGGACATGTGTAGATGGTGATGCCCTACCTGGTAGAGAATATGGAGAACTGTAGCTGGAGAGATCCACTCCCTAGCGTGTTGACCTCCATCTATAAACACTTTTGGCTTAGCTCCTCCCTCTTTGCAGTTGATCTGAAACAAGGCATAACATCTCTATTGCATACAGCTGGTATAGTGGTGAGCCCTGTATACACATGTGAGACACAGTGTTATATACAGGATATACAGAGTATAACAATATTAGGATTAGTTAAATCGCCCTATCAGTGAAAACTTATAAATACAGAAATTTAATGTAATCTATACACGAACATCACACAAGCATACAGATAGGCACACAGTATGTGTCAGAGGACATGGTTTGCTGCTCTGAATGAGGATGTGGAATGCATGTCAGATAAAACCAGATAGCAGGAAACTATAAGTATATAATCCATAGCCGACCAGTCGCGTGCTACCATAGAAAAGAATGAGAGGGATACAGAGATATCTCGTGTGCAGGACCGAGCAACTGAGTGGCATAATAGAGCCAAGTACAGCTCTTTCCCCGATTAGAATAATCTAGAAGGAACTAAAGAATATACTACATGTATATTCTGGTAATTCAACTTGGCCTTGACCTGGAATGTTATTAATTTGCCATACTCACTATGATTAATTTGATTGGACGGTTTTGGTGAGTGTAACCAATGACTTTGGTTCTTACAAGCTCTGGGTATAATATCACAAGTTCTTCCAGATAGTCGTTCACCTAAAACAGATATTAAAATCAGTCATTTCACATTTGGACAGGTGCCCACATGACCCTGCAGGAAATCAGCTAATAATAGTAATCATGTTACTATCATATTTATTGAGATATACATGTCCATGTAAACTGTATAACTATAAACTGTGCGCCGTGACCATCGGGTCCAATGGTTCCACTAGTTAAAATCGTCTTCAGATGAATAGAGCCCAAGTTTAATGAAATAAAACAATTACGGTTTGATGGATTTAATGTTCATTTAAATAAACTTTCTTTGTAGTGCTTTGTTTATGCACGTTTTAACAATCCAACTGTGAAAATAATCAGAACAAGTTCATTCACCATAAAATCTTTAGTTACTCTATCACAGGTTAAACTCATAAAACCGTCTGATAAAACACAGGAAACTGATGGATTAATGCTGGTCATTCCTTCTGCCAAACAAGTCTTCCATTAGTTTGAAAACAGAAACAAGATCAAGTAATCTGTAATTCCTCATTGACAGCACTCGTAAGATAGCCTCCTTCTTTCATGCCATGCAGTTTACATGATTGTATAATCTAGCGTTAGCTATTTACATATACATGTGGATATATTATGAGGCGGATGGCACTTTCTAGTACGTGCCCACATGAAAATGCAGTTACGAGAGAAGGTACTTACACTATCATGAGTATTAAAAGCCGTTATATCAAACTTCTCTGCGGATCTTTTATGGAGTCTGAAGGAATCTTTAACCTTGACATGTGGTAGCCTTGAGGAAGAAAACATTAATTAATATTTAATAGGATTAAAATAATCAAGTTTAATTAGAAAACCTTCGACAGACTAGCCCAGTATGAATAGGATAGCCTGAGAAGCACCTCAGTTATGCAGGTATTACTTCAATAGTGATACCTACCTTCAGCCTATTGTGTATGCAGGTTAACTTTGAGAAAAATAATTATAACAAGAGTGTGGTGCAGCAAGATCTATCAGATTAGTAACCTAAATATGAATAATTTGAGGATTAACTAATAATTTTCATTCATAGTGCGGCTGGAGAGATCTAGTGGCAATTATGACTCCATTTGAACAGGTACCCCTTCAGTCTGACATCTTCTACAGGTGTCACCTCTTAGCAATACCTCTTTACAGGCACCTTAAGGGCACCTTAACGTCATAAGAGAGCGAAACATGGTGGGATAATAAAATGTATCCCTCATGTACATGTGTATTAGCAAATTAGCAAATTCACAAGTAGCTATTTGTGGTTGATTTAATTTTCAACACAATGAAAGGAAATGATATAAATTTTAGGTTATCTTATGTTGTGGCTTTCCAGGCTTTCTAAACCAGGTTGTTGGATACTTTGGCTTTGATGTCTGTGGCTTAGCTATGAACATACAGCAGTACCTGCAGACACATAGCCTAACCTGTCAGTGCAAATTATCAAGAAAGGTAAAGGGACACTTTGACATTATTCTAAATTTACATTATGATTGTAGATACATGAATTTCTCACCTTTGCACTCTAATAGCTAAACTTGGGATATTTAGTTGGTACTTTAGTTTGTGTGTAATGAGTGATCTCAAGCCCTCGTCTTCAGTCTCTATAAGGATGGAGTCAATCTGTTCAACTTTCCTAGCATCTGCCTGCAATACAACATATAATATATATCTAGTATTATAAGGTAATACAACATGTAATATATATCTAGTATTATAAGGCAACATATCTAGTAATATGGACTATAAGGTAATATGACTTTCTAGCGGAATGCAGAAAAGTATGTAGTAATATAAAGTAATATAATATACAGTATATAAAGGTAATACATATACATTTGTGATACAAGGTAATATAGTAATATAAGGTAATACATATGCAGTAGTGATACAATGTAACACATATATAGTAGTGATACAACGTAACACATATACAGTAGTGATACAACGTAACACATATATAGTAGTGATACAACGTAACACATATATACAGTAGTGATACAACATAACACATATACAGTAGTGATGTAAAGTAATACATATTATACAGTAGTGATGTAAAGTAATGATTATTTAGTAAATTTAATTGAAGGTACATGTATGTGTATAGTAATATAACAAGATACGCATAGCATGGCATATTCAGGTTCCATAAGGGGGTAGGGGGTGAGAGTTTGTCTTGTTTCTATGATTTTCTTAAAGTTGGTAAGTTTAGGTGGAGACGGTTGTTGTTACTATTATTAGGAGCATATCGCAGGTAAGCTATGAGTGCGCAGGTAAACTCATTAGCAGCTATGTTTCATTACCATCTAAAGTGCAAAGTCATTCTGTTTACAGTTATTATTTATTATAATTATATAGATATATTATATATATAATAATAATTGTATCTGTAGAGGATAGTGGTTTGATCTGGGACATTAACAGAAGATCAAACAGCTAAAGTGTCACCAAACAGATCATTTAGCTGAGAGGTAAATAAATCTAAGAAAGATTTGAGTTCTTCACTCATGGCTGGCTCACGGCAAGTTCTTACAAACACTTCATCACTAGACTGTTACCAATTATTACAAAGTCGTCTGCCAACTTCTGAGTAGTTAACACCCAGTAAAAAAACAAAAATTTAAATTTTGTTTAAAGCTGACACTTTATTTGCATTTCAACAAGAGGGGTGTGTCTTTGTTTGACAATGTAGAGATATCTACCTGCGATATCTTCACAGTTCTGTTGAGAGGTAGTGGGGGGGGGGGGGGGGTGAAGAGAAGATAGTCTATAGCTGAGATTGCAGGGCGTACTGGGTATTTTATCCACCCTATTGAGGCCACACGACCACTGCTATCAGGACAATCAACTGTGCATGACTTAGTCTTGATATCATCAGTAATTAATACCCCTAAATAGAGAGGGTCATGTGACAGCTAGTTGTCACTAAACGGCACACTCCCAATTAGCTACCGCCATACTCCTCATTGGCCACTGTCACACATATACAATGTACATATACATTGTACATATACATTGTACATATACATTGTACATATACATTGTACATATACATTGTACATATACAATGTACATATACATTGTACATATACATTGTACATATACATTGTACATATACAATGTACATATACATTGTACATATACATTGTACATATACATTGTACATATACATTGTACATATACATCGTACATATACATTGTACATATACAATGTACATATACATCGTACATATACATTGTACATGTACAATGTACATTGTACATATACATTGTACATATACATTGTACATATACATTGTACATATGCATTGTACATATACATTGTACATATAGGTAAAGGCGTACTAAGTCACTGCTTCTGCACCGTCTCAGTTTTTCCAACCACACCTTACTGTACATGTTTATTGTGATGTGGTAGGCTGTAAATGTATACTGTGACGTTATGTGATGTAATATACAGTTGTGTACTGTTCCTGTTGGTGTAAAATGTTGTGATGTTTATGTAACGCTACAATAACATAAGGTGTCATATAAACTGATACAAGCTAAGATAGGGCATAGTTACAGTTACAATAATGATATCCTCATACAGACTGGATTACTGGGTTTATGTGTAATAAATGGCACTATATTCAGCTACTTAGCTGTATGCTTGGCATAGTTTCAGAGATTATAACTAACTGTGAATTCCTACAATTCCAGTTCATCTAATTGTTATATGATAGACAGGTAATGTATTGCTATCATATATATGTATGTATGCTACCCCAATCTCAGCATACATACAGGTGTTGTGGTTCATGTAACTACAGTGTATTGTGGGATTGTAGGATTGTGGAATTGTGGGATTGTGGGAATGCATCACACAGACTTCTGGCACACTACCAACATGTAATCTCTGAAAATTATAACATTCTACAAGAGCTGGTTTTATGGATAACTAAGACTAAGAGAGACATGAAACTGAGTACTTGTATCTCACTCTGAGGCGTAGCGGCTTCTGGCCAATCGGTTCTAAGAATTCCAAAAATATTTTAATTAGTTGTGGTGCCTTAAGAAGGTATTTAGTTTATGGGTAAATAATATACTAGCACTTTCAAGTACTTGTGCACACTTGCAAGCACTTGCATGCACTGATCAGTTGATCAAACAGTATGCAAGAATTAAGCTGAAAGTTGGAAGAAAGCCAGGATGTCTCCAGTCGCTACTTGTTTCCATGTAAATGACAAAAGTTTTAGTAATTTAATGACTTCATGGCCAAATCTACTCAAGGACTGATCCACATATAGAACCTTTGACACCTGATAACACCTGATGACAGCTGACAGTGAGTGGTGCAAGTATATGGTGCTGCCATACTGAGTGTGGAACAGACCTCTTGCTCCAGTGACAAGCTGTTAGTTGGAGCACATCACTTAACTAATTGTAGTTTTTGTTGGGAATTACGAAGTGGTAGAAAATGTTATTTATAGTTTCCTTCAAGTGTCAAGAGAAATAACTTGGAGCTGGTAATGCCTTCCACCCAGTACAATATCGGTGATAATCATTATAGACTAGAGGTGATAGAAATTAGCAGACGTCGTAATGGCTTGTTGTAATGGCTTACTAACAGAGGGATACCCTCTTGTTTCCAACAGTCTAGCTGCAGCCTGTGTGCTTACAAAGTACCTTCTAGCTTCTATATTGTCAGTGTATGTGAATCAGTTGCAATGAAATAAAGGAACATAACTTATAATTATCATCACTTACTCCCACAGGGTACTGTCTGATTGTCCCAAACCCAAGTGATTTGACGTGGGATTTAAAGGTCTCTTTTTGCCCAACAAGTTACAAACATCTGAGTCACCTTGTGTTATTTCTCAAATTAGAAGTATCTTGCATCCCACTGAAATATCTGCCATTGCAACAGTATTAGTCCTGTGTGATACTAGCTGTACTCTGCCTGCCTTCACTTAACTATAGTCAAGTGAAAACAGGTGCTTGGACCAGAGGTTATTAGCAGAGACCAGCCAGGTACTGTTTACCATGCAGCTGGGTTCATACAGATGGAGAAGGAGACCCAATCATTAGTTGAGAGCTTCCAGATTGTGTGAGCCACCCGAGAGAGACTGATCTGTCAGTGGTGGTCACATAATGTATCCGATCCCACAGACAGACCCAGTAGACAGACCAGACAGACAGATAGATTAGATAGGCCAACGTACTTTAACAAACAGTTCTGGTAGCTACTAACTATAATTAATCTAAGGAGGTAAAGAGACAACATAGCTCCTTAAGGATTGGCCAAGCACCTGCTCCAGAGTTATTGATATCCCATTAATTATTCTAGAACCACCCTTGGTGCATCCGTGGACAGTCAATATTCTAAATTAATTTTAATTCCATTTAGTGTCCAGGTTTCCACCTGTTGTAGCAGCACAAGTATCTCTCCTGCAGAGTGTTACAATATGGGGTAGCAATTACTGCTATACGTTGTACATCTTGAGTGGATTCTCATTATAATTAGTTAGTAACAGACAGGAAGTAGCAATGCTTTGTTAAGCTGCCTAGCAACCATCAACTCTTCCTCTCCACATAGAAATCAAGGCATGACATGGACAGGTATAACCCGTGGGTCCAAACCTGTAGCATAGAGAATGTAGAGCTGAGACTAAAACAGTCAAAATTAATTGCGTCTACGCTCCACATTCAATCTCTTGGGTGAACTTTGAACCCTTGCTAGCCCCGTTACCACTAATTCTGGTCGGTGGCATATTTTCTATTTTAAATTCATTGTCAGAGTCATAGCCAAGTACGAACCTACTGTGCCAGGTTGTATTGTCTTGCACTATCCAGAGCCTATTAATATATTATTTATGGGCTCGTGTGTGCCTCCCTTTATAAAGTAGTTGAACCGAAGAGACATAAATGTCTACAGTCTATTAGTTGGAGTAGATCTGTGGATTGGAGAAGTACAGCTCTAGAGAAGTCAGTGCACTGAGACAGTATGATACTATAATAGTACTATTAGTTCTGATCTGGAGGTGGTACCAGAAGCACGATGACCTCATCAACCCTCCTCCATCCACATGACTCATAAGCCTAAGGTCTATGTGTGCAAATGTTGATAAGAATTAAGAGGAAACTTCTACTAGAGTTAGTTCGGTGGAACTAAGGCTAAGATCTAAAGGTACATTTACATCAGCTACAAGGTATGACCTTTGTAAAGTTCAATGTATTTATTAATTACAGCTGTGGTATTTAATCAAATATAATAAGTGTAAATATAATAATGAGATGAGATGGACTAACACAGTACTTACTGTATGGGAAACTTTATCAACGTAGGATACCAATACTGAAGAGTCAATCTGTCTTACCTTAGTTCCCTACTTGGATGTTTATTGTGTTAATGGTATTATTGACCCCCCCCCCCAACCTCTACTGTATTTTGGCATGCAAAATTTTGCAATATTAAATTTCAAGTAGATTTAGAAATTGACAGATTAGCTGAAAGTCAAATATAAGATACCATAAAACTACATGTAGATTATGCTGTGACCAGCATCGGAACAGTATTTTAATGACCAATAATTAGACATTATATAATAATTAGTGTCACTATGAGCTGACAGGATTACCTAACTATTTATGGGTATATTGGTGAGATATAAGTACTGTGGTGGGATTTCAGGATGTTGTAATACATTGTAACTACAGTATACAGGTATAGAGATCTAGCCTTGGGTGCTATACCATATATCTGATTAATAAGCAGTTATAGCATACAGGCCAGGTAATACTGTGTAGAACACAGGCTAAGGAATGCTCTCTTACCTTGGGATTGTCCAGAGACTGTACATAGTGTAAGATTTCATCTGCTTTCCCCTCATCCCCTATTTTAGTCAGGTTCACCACTGTAAGTTCCAACCTGAATAGAGAAAGTAGGGAGCATAGGCTAAGAATAAGCTTTAGTCTACATCTTATTACATACATTATGGGGACATCAGATGGAAAATAGTGATAATTTTGGTTCAAATATTTTAAGCAGCCAGCATTGAATTAGAAGATGGATGAGAATTGAGAAGTAGAAATAGTTCGCTACAGAAAGTAGAAACAGTGCACTACAGGAAGTTATTCTTGAGTCCTGATACTTCCTATCATGTCATCATGATTGGTAATAAACTACAGTACAACCATTACTTGCTAATAATATCATGGGTTGGTCACCACTGACTTTAATTAAATCAAATTAAATCATTTATTACACCTTAAGTATACTGGAATTGAATATGCTATACTAGCCCTTCAGATCAATTAAATATGAAAACATTATATTAATTTCCATAAATGATTTATTTTTGTTTAATCAGCAGTAGGTAGCTGTTAAATTAAGGCTGAGGTATAATAAAACGCATTAGGACGCTGTAATTAGCTGAGGATGGGGCAGCTACAGAGACACTGACACAAGGCAATTCATGTTCTGCCGCCACATCTTGACTGGAATAATATTGTTATACCCCAATTATATTACAACAATCGATGAATATTATAAAGTGTATAATTGCCTATAAGCACCAGGAAAACGCCCTTCTAAGACAACGTATTTATGACGGAATAATGACAATGTGATTTCTGCAATGATCTCTGTACAAGAACGTAAATCTTGACATATAAAAAAGATTCAGGATTGTATATACATGTATGTACTGTATGTATATGTATAGTACATGCATGTGCAATATTTTACAAGCCAAAAACGAAACACTGACAAAGTTTATTATTCAGTGATATTACATACAATCACACTCTGATAATAAACGATAATCAACAAACTAAGTGGTTGGGTATATTTGCTGCTGCACGGTAAACGAATTGAATGTGATGGTCTTCACACCTCTCTGTGTTTTTTGAGATAGAATCACAACTTTACCTTTTAGTAGCGAGAGCAGAGTTAAAGAGCCCGAGAACATAGAACAGGATGACAGCACGCATTCTCTTCCCTCCTCTTGTTACCAGACAGAGTCTATCCCATCACCAAGTAAACATTGCTCTCTACAGAGCTGATAGCTATATACGCTGTGACCTCCTCTTCAGAGGTAGTTGAGCACCCTGTGGGTATAGTATGCTGCCCTATCTATCTCGAGAGTGTAATGACTTCCAATAGAGAAGTCCCAGTACTGCTATTGTACAATAGAAATCCCAGTGCTGCTATTGTATGTGTTGTAGGCTGTCAGAATGAACTAATTATATCAATTATAGAGTATCCTGAGCTGCAAGCACTCCACTATACTCTATATTGCTGCCTCAAGCTTCAAGGCTAACCCTCCACAGAGATGTGTAATGTAATAACATACAATCAGCTGATTGTAGTAGCAGGTGCCCTCTGGTACCCTGTTAGTGCCCCTCCAATGCTTTTATCTACCCAAGCACACTCCAAATGAATGTTGATTTCCAGCGCCTGGTATCATCCAAACTGCACTAAATAGCTTAAGCTCTTCTACATCCAATTCAAGGGTGCAGTTGTGGACCGCCCTCACTGTTTGAAGTGACCAGTCATAGCTAAGTAATAATATCACAGTTGTTATTTATGGCAACTTGGTTACCATAGTAACAGCAGGTTCCTACCCGACCTTATGACTGAACTGGACCAAGAGATTAATTGGCCTCAAGATATTTCATGACCTCAGCAATAACATTGAGGGATAACTAACACTGTACATGTAAACTTATGACAGGCACCAGTAATGTGTTATTAGCCTGGGTACCAAGACAAGTAATGCTAAACAATACACTTACATGTGCTAGCATGTCACAACAGAGAGCATCCATAGCACCAACTCTCTCCATCATTGCCAGAAATATTTGGGCTGGAAATTCCAATAAAAAGAGGGTATAAAACACTGCCGTAGTAGTGTACTGATCAGCCTGGGTAGCGTAGGGCCTGCTGAGAACTGTGTACTGACTGTGTGCTAACTATGTGCTGACTGTGTGCTGACTGTATGCTGACTGTGTGCTGACTGTGTGCTGACTATGTGCTGACTGTGTGCTGACTGTATGCTGACTATGTACTGACTGTGTGCTGACTGTGTACTGACTCTGTGCACTGGACTGATGGATTACAACAGCGATAATAAACAGGAGTCAGTCATTTCTGATCACAAACAGTTTATATTGTTTCAAGAGAGAGAGAGAGAGCTGACATCAGCTGTGTTGAGTCTGAGCTGCTATTATGTGTTCCTAGCTGGTCTAGTCACTACTATTATAGGTATCACCATAGTAAAGCAGAGAATTACTTTATTGCCAGATAAGTAGATGGAATGATCACACAAAACATAGCTTTATTTATACTAAATTAGCCTCACCTCTGGTTGAGGTACATCTGTCTTGGACTAGGGTCGTGATAAGACATAAGGTAATCAATTTATTTATATCAATGCAGTGTTCAGTACAGGTAGCACTTGTATGTCTACATGGGCACTCACAAGCTATTGATCATAATTAGAAGTTGTCCTCTCTCAATTTATCTTCCTCTAATTGAGAGAGGACAACTTATAATTATTACCAATAGCTTAAAAGTGGCCATGTATATCTCATCACACAATAGCTATTAGTGAATATGAGGGTTATCTGCTCACCACCATAGCACTAATATTGCTACACATGTAATAAATTTAATATCATGCTACAAAAAACGAAACAGAGAAGAGAAAGATAAATTGGGAGAGGACAACTTCTAATTATGATTAATAGTTTATTAGTGCACATGCACTGGTGGACTGGTAGGTACTATGCATTGCCTGTAGAGCCACTGCATTGGTCAATCAAGTCGTTCCTTCGAAGCTCACTGTCTCTCAAGTACCCGATCGATCGTGGTCAGGAAATATCATAGAGACAAGAGAAGATAACTTCAAAACCTTCAGTAGATGACGCAGTGTGGTAATGCACTGTATAGGCTACTAAACCATCATACCCACCAACAGCAGTGTTCAAAGTCTAAGAAAAGAGGTGGGGGGTCTCTAGGGTAGCAGACATAATCACTTGAGAGCACAAAGCACTCGAACAGTGCGCCGGCGGGGAGGGTCCAGAAGGGGCGCCCTCCCAGAAATAGGAAACTTTATCAAAATTAGACACTGAAATGATGCAAAAACCAAGAACTTCAGATCAAAATATGGTCCAATTAGTATTATTATTATAATAGCAATCTGTAAGGGGGTCTATCAGTCTTATGGACCCCCTGAATTTTATGGTGGGGGGACTGCGTCCACCCACTTGACCACCCAACTTTGACCACTGACCAACAGACTATACTATTTATACACTTACTAGAGTACTAGAGTACTATATATACACTAGTAGGTGTATATATAGTACACTAGTAAGTGTATATATATACACTTACTAGTGTACTATATATACACTTACTAGAGTACTATACTCGTATATACACTTACTAGTGTATATATAGTATATTAGTAAGTGTATAATATATAGTATAGTCTGTTGGTGGGTATGCTGGTTTAGTAGTATACAGTGCATTACCACACTCTGCCATCTACTGAAGGTTTTGGAGTTATCTTCTCTTGTCTCTATGGCACAATGTACATGTACGTATACATGTACATTTATTTTACAAAATAAATTACATGTATTTACATGTACCTTGAGACCTTTTAGTATATTATGTACATGTAATGGTAGACTACATGCATATAGATTTACATGTAAGTACTTGTTAGTACAGCATGTACATAATGATATAGAGGTGCATGTATGTATGTACATGTACGTAGGCTATATACATGTACATGTACTAGTACATGTATGTAGGCTATATGTCTATATACATGTAGGTATTTAGGCTATATAGGATGACGTTGTACATACTTTGCTAAGTTATGTAACTGTAGCACTAAAAAGCTACTAGCTGTTTATCTCATACAAGTCTAATACAGTCTGCATCTTGATAATACTAGTTTGCTTACCTACACCAGTACGTGTAAACTAGGGCTAACTGGTCACCCAGTTAGGTACACCTTGTATCAAGACAAACCTGTCAAAATACATGTTGTCACCATGCACATACATGAAAATGAACATTTAAAAGTTCTTGGCACTGTACTATAGCTCTAACATACAAGACAACTCTCCTGTCACCAGGACCCTCCCATTTTCTGAATCAATCTCCTGCAAACTCCCAAGCTCCTGCAAGCCCTCCCGGTCTGGGGCTTTAGTCAATAATAACTTTTATTTGCTATTTTGATGATTGTTATGGACATAAAAGCTGACTACCAAGCTAGTAGCTTGTACATTTAATGTTTATATGATACAATTTGCTTTGGAAAGCTTAGTCTCTCCAACTATATAAATGAAGAACTTTTGTTTGTTTGACAATAGATAGTAAATGGATAGAATATAGTACCTCATGGTCATACACAGTATTAGATGGTAATTAATGTTCCTTCACTTCAAAACACAACAGTGACCAGATTGGTTACAAACAGTCAGGATATGTAATGTGACAGCCTCTAAACTAATTGCAGCAATTTAAATTAATATTCTATTGTTCTATCTTATATTATCTTCACACTTCTATGAGACATCATGGTTGCCTTAGTCTGAGACCTAGCCTGTCTTTACCAGTTTTGTGCGGGCAAACAACTCCGTGTACTAGTACTTGAAGCAAGACATTTTTCGCCAGCTCAGTTTGTAACTACATGTAACTGAGAACTGTGCCCACAGCAGACAGCCCATAAAGTGTGGTGCTCATTGTTAAAAAACATTTTAGATATTTTAGCAGTCAAAGAGTCGGCAAGGGTTGTCTCATGCGTGTAAAAATCTTCCTCTTTGATGTCAGCCCAACTTGTCATGTATGAGCTGTAATACCCACAAGTATGCTTTATCATTTTCAGAGCAACAGCAGAATATTATGTATTAAATAACATAATGCAGCAAGTGAAAAAAAACAGTGAAACAAGGCTTCCTTGCTACAGGCAGCAATCTAATCTCTTCGTCTTTATGGAGTTGTAAGCCCCCGAAAATGCAAAAGAGTTAAGAGAGGACAACTTCTATTGAATCAACAATGCTGTATTTTTGCGTTGAGAATATTCTCACGTGCGTTTATTTACACCGGTTTGTTGGATAGGCTTTCTCACAAACCAGCCAACCAATGCACTTTGCTCACCGCGGGCTGTGACGTATTTTGAATATGGAGATAAATATGAGTGGGAAAGAGAGGACTTCACCAGAGATCAGGCAACAACTCTACGCAGAGGAGATGTATGGTAGCGCTGTACTTGTTGTAGTTGGTGAAGCAACTTCTGAGGACCACAAGGTTGCTATATTAGAGCGTGTTAAGAATGGTAAGGCTGTCAAATTGCCGTGTCCTAATTATTTACTTCCTACAATTTTGGTCATCTTTCTCAATAAAAATAAGCATGACTTGGCTTAGTAGACAAATTCGCTGATTAGAGCCACTATTCTCTCGTTTTTTTCATAATAATAATGACAATTACTAGTTTAGTTGTAGCAAATGTTCACTACCTATCAATTTTGGTAGGCCAGAGCCTAGTCGGTTGTTTATCCAATTGGTGGAAAGCAAGCGAAACTGAAATCGAAGTTTTAAAGTTAAACTACATAAATTATAAATTAACAGAAGCAGTAGAGTTAACCATATACTGAATCGTATCAGCCTTTTGATTTTCTGACCCTAACTACAAGGATTAAGTTTTAAAATAATTTCTATTTTCTCGTAAATGAATAATTTTATTTTAAAATTGTTTCTTGAAATTGAATTGAAATTGAAATTTCTTTCTTACTAGTTAGATATTAATAGAAAATAAATAGCATATTTGAAAAGAGGCAGCTCTGCCTGGTGATTGAAGTGTTGAGATCTCGCATGTGGTATGACAGCTGTTCTATATGAACACCTTGTCATGGTCATGGTGGCGGTGGTGTTACTGAGACTAGAGTCGATGTCCTCGTTATAAGCCGACTACAGCTGTGTTGTGTTTGTTATTGGTCAAATGATTGGCCCAGTCGTCAGCTTAAGATGATTTCCTGCAAATGGAATGGTTTGCGGTTGGGCTAATTGTGATATTACTCTCTATTCAATCAGGAAATTAACTGTAACTGTAACAACGGGATACCCTGCCCTGCATTGTATGCTAGTTGGTTATAATGTTAAAATTTACATTATTTGTTTTATGGCTGCGCACCAATTTAATATCTGAAAGTGCAGATCTCAGCATTGGAATCATGACTAAGTACCTTCCATAGACATTCATCGTTCCATCATTAGTAAGTACGGGCAGTTGACCTTGTACTGTCTCTAGCAATGCTACTAGACTCTACTAGCTACAACTCTCTCAGTCATTCAATAGCTAAGCATTTCCACATTCAGCACCAACTTGAAGGTTAAAGACAGGCCTGGGATATCTCACTAATGTAGAGTCTGTAGCATCCAACACTTTGTTGTATCCCACGAATCCCCTACTACATGCACCAGTGTGATACTGGTAGGTTATAGATGGAGTGCATAATATATGTGTTGATAGATGCAACTGTTGGTTCTATTACATGTACTTATTGGCTATGCATTGTGGGTAAACCAACGACTGAATGACATAAAATGGTATCACTGTTTAGCTCATCAATACTACTTGCAATATTCTAGAATATTATTTCACTGGGAGCTGGGCATATGTAGTCTTGCTATTATTTGCCTGCTGCTGCTGCCGCTGGTCTATAAATAGCTGCGCATCTTAAGCCCGACAAAGAGCAATATGATCCCACTCAGCTCAAGTGGTCGTGTGTATTTACATCTCAGGGGATGTTACTGAAGGAATTTCTAGTAGGTATTAAGTTGAAATACAATATTAATGTGACCAGGAATCAATAATAGTTACTAATTAAAACTGGTGACTAGACGAACAGATAACACAAGAGATTAATCCTCTGACAACTACACCAACTATCAGTATAGATACGAGTATTCTAACCTGTCGTCATGGTTACAAGAATATTGGTAAATAAAGAGAAAGCTAATAATTATTACTGCACATGCAAGTATATAAATGTGGAAGTGTAGAATTAATATAATGTTTGACATGACGAGTAGCCGGCAGGTTGTAAACATGTCACTGAGTCACGTCTTCCCTCTGCAATATATCAGGAGAACACTGGGTGGTGTGTAGTACTGGTTGTTTAACTTGGTTCAGCAGTGCTGGTGGTTTATGGTGGTTCAGCGGTGCTGGTGGTTTATGGTGGTTCAGCAGTGCTGGTGGTTTATGGTGGTTCAGCGTTGTCAGTGGCTCAGTGTCAGTGGCTCAGTGTCAGTGGCTCAGTGTAGCGTCGCTACTACTGATGAAGGTGGCCGAATTGCTAAGGTGCCAGTCCTGCCGTACTCACCTATTGCCTCCCTGTATTAGAAGAATGGGGGAACTAGGCATTACGTTGTCATCAGGTTGTACTATAACTGCAGCACATGCCTGCTGATCAGAGACATGATGATTGAATAGGATATTGTTAGCTTTGTCTACACGCTGCCGGCTGGTTGCTTACTGGTTGCCTACACAACTGATAGACTGATTGGTTGTCCCAAGGGTAGACTTGCTAGCATTCTAACAGTCTGATAAATAACTAGCATTTACTGCCAGACTAATTAAGCAGCCCAACAGATGTGCTTTCAATACACTCTACTTTGTGTATCATCATTCATCTCTTCAACTAATGGCATTTGTATGATTCAGCCTTAAATTATAATTACTATATTATTATTATTATTATGAGTAGCAACTGCTGCTGCTGCTGCTGCTACTACTATGGTATATCCATCAATATACCATAAACATACCACCATGTGCTTGTTATATCATTATATGTACATGTAGATGGTATGTATATGCTCACAGTACCAATGTTATGCCTGCATCTACATGTAAGCTACAAACACAGGAGGGAAAAACTTGCATATCTACAAAAAGAGGCTCTTTAACCCACAAATGATTGTAACACTGAGTGTATATATGTACATACTATGTACAAGTATACACTGCTTGTGTGTACAACACTGCACAATCTACGGTGTTGTACACACTGGCCAGAGGTGTGCGAGTATATAGAGCTGAATTCAACCCCTCCATTGTGTAATATGTGACTAGACCCTATCAGCTATCCAACTACGATTAGCTGGAGAATCTGAGCAAACAGGAAACAGTTAAAATGCTGCCTTAGTCATGCTGTTTCGTACGATCTAATTATCCAACTGTGTATTGTAGGGTTTGCATCTTGGGATGAGGAGCGGACAGGATGTGACATCATTGATGAACTGGAGGCTCTAGCTACCGAGGCCCCATCAGGTGTTGTCGGGGACAATGGTTAGTAGCCTACAGATAGTAATATAGTGCACATTCTCTCCCTAGGTGGTGATAGTATTAGCCTGCCCTTGATGTATGTATGTGTTATACAGGTTATATAGTTAGCCAGTACTAGAGTAGAGTATTACTGTAGTTCTACATGATTGTATAGGTAGGGGGGTAGGGGGGTAGGGGCTGGTCGTATACACAATGATATCACAAATGTTAATGTTAATTACTAAATTATTGAGTCAGATGCTGCTTGTATAAACAATGAAGTATAACTATATTCCACTACCTCCCCTCTGAGTACAGCTGTACTGGTGTAGGGGGAGATAACTACTAACTACATTATAATAATAGACATTTCTTAGTAAGATTCCCAAGTAGATAGCAGATACTCATCAGATATAGTTAATAGAATAATGAGTGTGGAACAGTGTGTACGTACTCTTCTCTCTCTTCATAGTCGTGGTAAACAGCTACAATGTAATTGAATCTGACTGATGTACATTAATTATAACATACATCATGTATATCTTCCCAGAATAGACTCAAGTTTCCTAAAATATGCTGATAGATGTACAAATGTACTATTATATTTAATACATCTGCCCAAGTACAAAGGCTCTACTTTCTAGCTAAACAGTGGTCTCTGCGGTGTATTCGGGGAGTTATCTCTCTTGTTGCTATGAACTAGTCGATTTTAGTATATTACTTTTGAAATTGTGTGAATTGCATTTTTATTTTTAATTTCAAATTATATCCTTACATTATTCTCTCTGGACTGACTTCAACATTGCTTCCTCACTGTATATACTTGTAGTATGGGCTGGGCATGCCGTCGCATCTCAAATAGGTCACTCATGTAAACTAGGTCACTCCTCGGTATAAGCACAAGGTATTAAATGAAATCATGGTCTACCGGATGGAAATTGGCTAATTTCATGTATTGCTAGATTTGTAATCAATAATTAAATAATTTATTACAATACATGTCATACATGCTGTGTGTCCCTATGGATCCTATCTACCTGCCTACAACAATTACATTGATGTCTACAACAATTACAATGATGTCCTACCACATAGTCTCATGTCTGTTCACTGTAACTAGTGTCAGTGTAGCTATGGTTAACAAAATATAGTGGAAGGGAAAATCTGTGAAACTCGATGATAAAAGTACAGTCTTTCGGCTCCGCCCCCAAATGGGGGTAAGAAGTAATAAGGAGTGACCATGATTATATTGAATATAGCGAGGGACTTCGGTGGCACCTCGGTGGAAGCATGACATCGTAATACCTTCTAGACATTGAAGGCAGCTTCCATATCTTCCATTCCACTATCTTTGTAGATACAACACTACAAGGTCACATCAAGGTCACATTTATGTGAACCGTGTGGAGAATCTCCATAAAATGAGAAAATAACTCCAAAATATATACAAGTAGCTCTAGTCAGTCTAGTGTATGGCCTGATATAGTAATCCATGTACTACAGTAGTTAGTACTAACAGTATAGTGTAGGCATTGCTACTGCCCTTCTAACCTTCATTTGTAGGAAATCCTGTTCACTCACTCACCGTAACCATAAATGTAACTACTTTGGCAGACGTATCCACAATTTTTTACAATTTCAACATGGCATAATCCCGCTTTGCAAAAATGAATATAATTTCATAATTTTATAAGAAGGCTGCCTACATGTACAGCTTCACATACAAGGGATATACTGCATACCTAGCACACTTATATATTATAGGCTAACAAATAGTATAATACAATGTAGGTAGTGACCATCTGCCATACTGAGCAAGCAAGTAGCTGTTGGGTAAAAGGCAGGTGTTATAGGCTACACCATGCCAGCAAATCTATAATATCATTCTCATAGTATGATAATTAAATGATGGATGTATTAAAACAACATCTTATTGCCTATGACACCCTTTTAGCTTTATTTATTGTACAAACATTGACAGTGTATAACTGTATTCACGGAGTATGTGCTAGGTAGTCACTAGGTATGTGCTAAGTATGTGTGGGGTCACTCCTTAACCCACATCATACATGGAACAACAAATCCATACTATGTGCTCTAATTAATAGCTAATGTATGATAACAAGGCTAATAATACAGCAGTAGAGAGAGATAGATATGATAACTACTAATTATATAACACCAGTATGCTTCATATAGCTTGTCTGTCCTCACTAACCCAGCGAACAGGGAACCCTAAGGATTCATCCCATTATGTGCTGTTTGGAATACTACATACTACTACATACATATAATTATGTACAATAACTGCATTGTTCAGTACAGGAGTTGACTGTACTGTATGTTTATGTTACAGGAGTTTTCTGTACTGTGTGTTTATGTTACAGGAGTTGACTGTACTGTATGTTTATGTTACAGGAGTTGACTGTACTGTATGTGTATGTTACAGGAGTTCGACTGTACTGTATGTGTATGTTATAGGAGTTTGACTGTACTGTATGTGTATGTTACAGGAGTTGACTGTACTGTATGTGTATGTTACAGGAGTTGACTGTACTATACGTGTATGTTACAGGTGTTGACTGTACTATACGTGTATGTTACAGGTGTTGACTGTACTGTATTTGTATGTTACAGGAGTTGACTGTACTGTATGTGTATGTTACAGGAGTTGACTGTACTATACGTGTATGTTACAGGTGTTGACTGTACTATACGTGTATGTTACAGGTGTTGACTGTACTGTATTTGTATGTTACAGGAATTGACTGTACTGTATGTGTATGTTACAGGAGTTGATTGTACTGTATGTGTATGTTACAGGAGTTGACTATACTGTATGTGTATGTTACAGGAGTTGACTGTACTGTATGTGTATGTTACAGGAGAGCACATAGTCAAACACGGGAGTGAAGTGTTCCAAATAGAGATATTGATTAACCCTCGTAGAGAGATCCTCTATGATGGCATAAAGTTACTCCTTCTCCCCCCAACAAAACACAAACACATTATATTCTCAGGTCAGTCAGCCAATTAGATTCTCTCAATCAGTCTGTTAGCCAATCAGAACAGGCCGTTTGCTGACTTGTTAGTTCTGTAGTCAGTCAGAGATTGGTGGACACTGATACACTGTTTGTATTGTAAGTAGGCATAGTTAGCAGTTGCCCACCCTTCATATGATCACTAGTCTACTATATACTACACAGGGTACAGCTTTACTGGCACAGGAGACTGGATTCTACAGGATAGCACATGGTCTTTCACTGATCTTACCAACGTATTCAAACACGGTGACGTTCAGTTAGCACTCAATGAGCAAACAGGTTAGTCTCAATGTGTTATATCATTTTATATTTTAGTGTAGTAATTGTAGTATACGTGTATGTAATATACGTGTGTCTAGTATATGAGTATGTAGTATATGTATGTAGTGTATGTGTGTGTATGTGCGTGTGGTGTATGTGTGTGTAGTATATATGTGTGTTGTGTGTAGTATATGTGTGTGTAATGTGTGTGTGTGTAGTGTACAGTGTATGTGTATGTAGTGTATGTATATGTAGTGTGTGTGTATTTAGTGTATGTGTATGTAATGTATGTGTATGTAGTGTATGTGTACTACATTGCACACTAGAAAATGTTGTTCTACATGATTGTGAGACTACCCCTATACATGTTACTTCTTATACACAGTATACCTAGTCATTAGTGTGCAGTGCTAGGGGTGGACATTGTAATTGCTGCCAACTCTGCTGTGTAGATATTATATGAACTGCTGCCAGTGGGTGTGTATTGTTATATCACGTGTGTGTGTAGTATATGAATGTCACACTAAGTACATGTACAGTACATGTGCAGTACGTGTATAATTATATATAATTACAATATCTATGCTGATATTACAAAGTAGTGTTATGATTATAATTAAATATATTTCTTGGAGCATTACTTTAAGCTACATGCATATTGAAGTAAATGTCATTATCTAATAATTTAACTGAACATTTTATTGCACATATACATCATATTGTACTGTACCAATTGATATATATATATTATATTATACTCTATTGTTATATTATCACATTGTAGGCTCCACATTAACCATTCACTGCGGTCCTCCATATGGCAGCTGGACTCAACAGAAAGTACAGGACTCTCTCATTGGCCAGCATCTAAATGTGTCAGTGAATCCAGCTCACCGATTGGTTGACCCGTCTAGTCTATTACAGTTTAGTGCATACTTGGACTCTTTCTTACAGGTACATACTCTGTACTATACTATACAATATATATACTGCATATAAGTTGTGTGGAGTCGTGTGCCCCTGTGTATAATATAGAGTATAACATCATTGCTGTTAGTAGATAGTGATTATATGTGTACTTGTATATACAGCCTGTGTCTGCCAGCCCTCCCTCAATGGGGAGGGGTAAGTGCTGAACCAACTACCAGCATGCACATCATTATTTTGGGAGGTTAGGAACCCAGGCTACTACTTGCGCTAATCATTAGCACATCCGGCAGCCCTGTGGATGCACTCCTAGCTGACCTCTCTACTATAATATACCCATTCACATCCTCTAGTATATACTATATACTATATATAGCAGTATAAGGTAGTATATATACATAGAATATAGATGATATATAACACAATATACTCAGTATCCCCCACTGTGTACCAACTCTATCTATCTCTCTCTGCCTATTCTATAGCCAACACTCAATGATCTCTCTCCTATTCTATAGCCCACACTCAATGATCTCTCTGATTATTTTACAAGAGTAAGTAAACAAATAACCTGAGGTGAGGGGCAGCCACCTGTCTCAACTATTCCCTAGTGTCAAGTGCTGCATGTCCTTGTCAATGGAACTTATATGTGTGTCTTGTCTCTGGGCACCATCAGCAGGTGCCCTCTGTTCTCAGTGTATAACTTACAATTCCACTTACAGCATTTTTATATGTAGATGTATCGGTCTGTAATATGTATGATATAGATGTAGGTTTGCTGTATAAATATAGTAATCAATACAGTGTAGCTGTACAAGTATAACCAGTCTGCCACTTATATTCTATATGTTCTGGAACATTTAGAAAGAGCACTTGATAAAGCTTGTCGGTATACCCCTCTATACCTCTATATCTCTTCAATCCATTACAGTATACAATGATATGTACAGTACACCATTGATCTCAGAGGTAGAGTAGAGAGTGCTCAAGAAAGCCCCTGCACACTCTACTATGTATATTTGACCTATCTGAAGTGTGGGCATATAATAGACAGTGTATACTATCTAGTATGTACTCTACAGTCTATTATAGATCCGTATATATATGGAATAGTATAATGTATGCATAGCATCAATACTGGCTACTTATCTACCTACTCTTTATATAAGCATGTTTATACATGTACATTATCCATCTCCTATTTCCCTGTTATACTATCCCACTATATAATAACATGTACATTATCCATCTCCTATTTCCCTGTTATACTATCCCACTATATAATAACATGGGTTCTTTCTAACTAATGAATTCTGGAGTTGTACTCTCTCACCTTGTATTTATGTACATTAGTAATAGCCATGGTTAGCTAGCAGTATGTGATAAGTACAACAGGTGTACAGTCTATCATATCATAATATACTGTAGTACATATCATATACTGTAGTGCATATCATATACTGTAGTACATATCATATACTGTAGTACATATCATATACTGTAGTACATATCATATACTGTAGTACATATCATATACTGTAGTACATATCATATACTGTAGTACATATCATATACTGTAGTACATATCATATACTGTAGTACATATCATATACTGTAGTACATATCATATACTGTAGTACATATCATATACTGTAGCACATATCATATACTGTAGCACATATCATATACTGTAGTACATATCATATACTGTAGCACATATCATATACTGTAGTACATATCATATACTGTAGTACATATCATATACTGGGCGTATACACACTTAGTAGCGTTATACTGCTAGTACCAGGTGTGTACCAGTGTAATATCTGTTCTATCAGTCGGCTGGTTCAAGCCACAGGGTTAAATACATTGTATGTATAATTATACATTATATGTATAATAATACATTGTATGTATAATAATACACTGTATGTATAATATATGATAACTCTCATCTCAGTTAGTAGTTATATAAATTAGTTTCTCTAGCCTGAGGTCATGCTATATATTCTAATAGCTAACTTATTATAGGAACTACACTGCAGTCTATTTCTGAACTATTTATCTAATATCCTATAAGTACATACACTACAGTGATTAGCTAGTCTACTAGCTGTCTTGGACTGTGTAAATTGGTACACTACACTTTGCAGTATGTTATATAGTATGCACTGTATAGTTGTGTACTAATTTACAGTGTTGTTATGCCTTCTATTTGAACTAAACAATTTCGAAGACCATAGAAAAGATTATTCAGTATTTGTACAGTTTAGTCCTATAATTATAGTCCTAGTCTAGTCCTATTCTGGTCCTATTCTGATCCTATATGTGGTAAAACTGCTCTAAATGGTTATAGGTAAATAACCCATAAATACTGTAGGTGGAAATCAACAATATTCTATTTGGAACTTTGGTCCTAATTTAAGGTATAATAACTCCTAATTACCACAACTAGTGTAGTACAGGCATGGGCACTAATAAGCTATTGATCATAATAAGAAGTTGTCCTCTCCCAATTTCTCTTCCTCTTCTTTTTTTCTCCCAGGGTATGACACACTTTTCTCAACTTTTGCTAGCCAAATATTTTTTGTGTAAATCTATGGGCAAAGTCATCAGCAATAGTTTGACACAAGTTTCAGGTCTCAAATCGCCCTAATACCAGAGATATGACCGTTTGAAAAACAGGTTTCGACTACAAGCTCTTTGGCGTTTTTCATTGTGCCGGTCATGTAGACAACTCAATATAATTTGGAACTTCCCGGACTATTATGAAAAGAGGGGACAACTCCTATTGACAAAGCCGACTTGGTTTGTGAAGTGATCACCAATTGGTTGCAAGTTGTGACCCATTTTCTTGTTGCTAAAACCTTGCTCAAGTAGAAGGAATTTAAATTTCCTGAGTAACTTTACGTCTAGTTGCAATGAAATGCAGAGTGCAAAATCTAGTGAACTATCGACTATAGGCTTCCACAACGTGCTTCATTGCAATCACTCAACTCAATTTTAATTGATCTGTTCTGCTCAAGTACTCTTCTGTCTGTAAAACTGGCATACCTGTTCAGTGTAGTGTTCAACAATCACAAGACAATGACAATCAATCACAGACAATGAACATCTAGATCAAGAATTTCGGTGATGCAGTAGGAGATGGATGGATGGATGATGGATCGTGGTGGTACAGACCTATAACGTATGTACATTTAATATAAATAATAACAAAATATATATTTAATACTACTTATTCATTATTGCCATATTAAATGATAATATAATATAAATATAATTTAATATCATAAATATGAGATTTATATAATAATAATATTAACATTTATTATAATTATATATTATATAAATAATTATAATATTATTATATAATCATAATTAATAATAAATAGGCCATGTATAAATTATTGTTTTGTTAAAATCTATATTTAATTTTTTTGTCTAATTTTAATATTTTGGCTTAAAGCTGTTGATCAGGTTAATAATCTAAACCATATGAAAATAATTGAATTCTTCAAACTCAACCTGCCAAGCGCAAATAAACTAAATCATGTTCTCATGATAAACAAGTTGGCTTCATTCATCAGCATGTATTTCTCTTCAACTAATTCATGCAATGCGGTAATGGTTCTTTAGATTTAATTTCTTGTTGTATCCACTCAGGTATTAGGCCTATAATTCTTCTGGTCAGTGGAGCATACCCTAACTTACATTCAGAGTATTCCTTAGCTTCTTCATGTAACAATGAAAAATGTCAAAACTTGGGAAGGTTTGAGTCGTTTTAAATCTCAAATTTTTAGTACGGAGAAGTACACACAGACATTGGTATTACTCCCTGTGCAAATACCATGTGCATCACGGAGTCAGCTGCCAATTGTCCAAGGAGCTGTACCTCTACTGCCATGAACTATTTGGCATCAAAAACTACTTAATTCACCAAAATTTCCATTTATCGGCTCTCAAGTTACAGTTTACTATAATATCTACTATGCCTTTCATGCAATGTATGATATATTGAAACTTTGGGTCTAATAGGAAGTAATTATGATAAAATTTATTTTTACTTATAGTTCGATAGTGGCTTCTCTTCAACTGTTGCCATTTCACACAGGACTTTGTTAATTTTAGCAACCATCTCATGACTACCCAAAGGAAATAACTCGATTTATGCCTGTCACTTCTGTTATCCCATGACATATTTTAAAGTTCACCCAGTTAGCAGTTTCGGACTCTGCATGTTATCATACTAATCACAGCGAATATTTTCATTGTAGTGCCTTAATCTATAGAGGTTGAAATGGTACCAACGTTTGACTGACTACCCACTGTAGATTCTATGCGGAGTTACTGCAACAATGCATGCAGCAGATGTTGGTAACAGATACCCGCAAAGGTCAACTCTCAGCCAGAACTGTGTGGCTACTGTTTGAAAACGGCAGTTGGGACATGGCAAATGAGCAGCTGGTAAATAAGCCATCACATTAGACGATCCAACACACCCATTTTCGAACTCCTGTTTAGAAAATAGCTGTGTAAAGATAAAGGAAGACTATTCTTCAATTATGGTGATGTTCATTAACTGCAGCGATTGTACTAAACTTGAATCTTTGATATGTTCATCTGTGACATGTCTAGTTGTCAAAATTTTTTACTAGTGTCAGTGTACTAGCATTTGTGCCAATGTTCAGTCACCAATGCAGCCTTTTATCCTATGCTTAGTGGACAACCTATGGATTTACACATTATATCTGCATGTATGTACGTATAAACGTAGGTCATTGTACATGTCTAAATAGTGTTTATGATTTTCATATTAATGGCTAGTTGTTCATGTAACCTTATGTGTAAGCTATATACATGTATCTGCATTTTCAAAATAAATGCATTGCTAGAATATTATACATTGGTCATTCAAAGATGTTCCAGGTAATAATAATAAATTTGGTAGAGAGAAAGAACTAGGCAGCTTGTACAGTTAGTAATGGAGTTTTCACTGCAAACAGTCTCACAGAATGACACATTTCTAAAAATAACTCTAGTACTGGACTACCAGCTGCGACTTGTACATAGGTCTTCCAGTATTAATAGACACTTGTACAACCTAAGCTACATGGAGGAATATTTGAAACCAGTTCATTGCATATGGGAAACAGCTGTGAAATATGGTATTATTCTGCTACACCTGTAGGTAGAGCCCGACTAGATGTACTAGTATAGTGACGACAGTTAGTTACATGATTGTATAAAAAGCTAAATCCAATGTATACATTATTGGGTATATCAAATATCTACATGTATTTTAGCAGAGATGAATATTAAAAAGGCAACTTGGCTGCTGTTGGAACTACACAATTTCAATTTATAAGGCTGAAACAATTACCAGTTCTGTATGCTTATATTAATAGTAGGAGTCTTAACATTTACCCTTTTTTATATGATGTAGAACACAAATCACCAGATACAAGTACAGTTATATTCACAAACTATGACTACAAATGTTGCACAGCTGTATATCATGTATGATAATAGCCAATTCTCTGTAGCACTCACTTAGCTGTGGGTTTAATGACAGCCTAGGTGGGTGTCTGGCCAGCAATATCTAGATTCCCACAGCTGTTATAATAATTTTAGCAAGTAGTAATACAAGCAAGTACCAGGATAAAACTACAGGTATAATTTTGAATAAGAAAACACAAGCAAAAGGCAAACTCCTTGCATAAAAACAGTAGTTTCAAAATATACTTGGGCATTTCAGGCATGGAAAAATAAATTGTAACCTCCCAGAAAATCTATGCTAAGTAAACCTAAGAAATATAAAAACATTAATACTTTTGTCGATCCTAACATACAGATAAAGATGCTAAAGGTCAGCAGACACACACCAACATCAATAAGTTTTATCTTGAATAGTTCATGTACAGCATGTTATTGCCGTAGCCGAACCCAAGGTAACAAAATGCAATTCAAACTAGATACATGTAGATGCTAGCATCATCACACTATCTACTTGTACTTCTTGCAATGGGTTTACGGTAAATGCGTTCTTTTAGAATCAACCAGGTGAGAGTAGACACCAAATAGTGGCGGAGTGACTTTTGAGCTGTTACATGATGGAGGCTTGAGGACATGCCAAGCTCATCTATAATGATGACACCATCACCTGTCAATCTAAAATTACAGAAAGCTACATATCAAATTTGTGGCTGCAAATTGACCTGAAAAATATGGATTGACAGCCAAGTGTTGATGGCAACAAATATATATATATAGGCTACCATTCATTTATGGATGCTTAGTAGTTTACACAACATAGGAGTCTGAAAAGTTCTGCCATCACCTGTGCATTGATTGGTGGGCTAAGAATGCTACCCAAACAGTGGCCTGGCGATATAAGCACCAAATGAACAAGAACTTGACCAAATTTGATAAAATATAGCTTGCTTGTGGACATTTATGTCCATTTTCTATACATCTGACTTCAAATGTTCTAATAGCAACAGGCCTTGCATAGTTTATATAGTCTGAAGTTACTGCCTACCTCTTATCACAAAGACCAAATGCATTATGGATAATCCATGCTGGAATGCCATCATCTTGCAATAAGCAGCAGCTTGCCCCTGTAGAAGAGTAGGCAATAATGTTCTTATTGTGATGTTTCCTATTGTGTACGAGACTTTCCTCTCCTTAAAAACAAAATGTAAAATCACTATATTACAAATAATATGCACTAGCTACAACGATAGGCGGCGAATCTATATTCATATCATAACATGGTCTCAGAAATACCAGATTAGGCATGATACACTCCTAATGATATTGATAATAAAATAGCTGAAATGTTGATACATGTAGGCCTACAAGTAACTCTATAAACCTTGAATAGCATAACAGTTATGATTACTAGTAAATGATGAACATGTTATAAGTGCTATTATAAATTTATAAAGAGCATCCCTATACCTGTCTAGGTTAATATAAATAACGGCAGCTTATATTACGAAACCCAATTTTATCATATGTATTTTATAAATTATGTTATATCTATATATTTTTAATACTATACAATTGACCCAAATATGAAATAAACCATAACTAATTATTAATCAGTCACAGGTTTATAATAACTATCTTGGTTTATCATAGATTCACCATATACCTAGGCTCTACTAAATATATTTTAATCTTAAATTTTATTTTTGTTAATATCCTTTAGGTTTATCATAGAGTCACCATATAGAGCCTACTTTACTAGATAAAATGTTATATCATATATTCTATAATGTAGACTTATATCATATCATTCACGTTTATTATTCATCACATTTGTTAGAAAATGCTAGTGTGAGCTAATATTTTTATTATGAACAGTAAAACAAGTCGCATTTTTATTTTAATTTGTTCCTTGTATTTCAACGCTCATCCGAAGATCAACATCAGAGGATAATTATTCTCTGAAGATGATGCCCGGATGAGCATTGAAATATAAGGAACAAATCTAAATAAAAATGCGTCTTGTTTCACTATTCATCACATCTAATACGGAAATTATAATTGTTACAATATTTATTAATCCTTGGTGAGGTACTTATATCTCGCGGTAATAAAGTAGGGCCTATTCGTAAATTAGTTGGAGATAATGTTAATAGAGTAGAGTATAGTTTTAATGATTAATATATTATTGTTAAAATAATAATTGCACTTGTAGTAATAAATTTTCATGTATGTTTGTGTGCAATTGCTTTCATTAGCATAGATAAGCATTAGTACAAGTATAAGTGCTGTAAGTGTATTGTAAATTTACAGAATTTGAAAAACTAAATGATGATACTATACAATAAAAATTGCACTGTGAACTATTGCTATATAAAATTAAAAATAAATATACATGTCACATGAAATTTAATAAAATATATCTGTATTAATTATTCAATTAATATTATCATTATATCGCTATTACAAACACATATTAAGTTTAGTTAATAATTATTTATCATAATGATATACATACTAAACTATTTTATTAATTATTTATAAATATAAATAATTATTTTTTTTATTTTTATATATTAATTGTCGTAATGTTTGAGGCAAAGAGAGTTTGCTGGTTCACGATAAGACTCGTACTTTACTGAACTGTATTGATTCAAGTAAAAGTTTTAGTTTAGTTTCAAATGATAAAACAAAAATCAATCACTGAATCAGATAAAAATTAAAAGCACTCAGTCAGTGCACTCGAAATGAGTTGTGTCAGACCTAACCTCTGATTGCAAGAAGTCTTTGAGAAATACATAATGGTGCTAACAACCCATTTGTAGAGAATAATTAATTATTGCCACAATATTTGTTTCATTCAGAGCCGTTTATTGTGAAACGGCTTCGATACTGGTTTAGTTGTAAACTAAAACTAAGTTGCAAATTGTTCTGTTTGCGCTGGTTGTTGTTGTCTGGGTGTAGCCTTGGATAAAGTCGTAAAGATCAGTAATACGTGGTTTCATCGTTGTTCTATTACGTGGTCCTTTGTTTGATAAAGCTCACAGGCTTATTGCAAGTTGCATAGCAAAATTACACAGTACGGCAAACCTCCATTTCTAGGTCAGCATAATTGACCAACCAGAATCCGAATTATACTAGGCCGAGAAACCGTCATCAATTTCAGTCAAGTCTACCTGTTGTCTACATGACCGGCACAATGAAAAACGCCAAAGAGCTTGTAGTCGAAACCTGTTTTTCAAACGGTCATATCTCTGGTATTAGGGCGATTTGAGACCTGAAACTTGTGTCAAACTATTGCTGATGACTTTGCCCATAGATTTACACAAAAAATATTTGGCTAGCAAAAGTTGAGAAAAGTGTGTCATACCCTGGGAGAAAAAAAGAAGAGGAAGAGAAATTGGGAGAGGACAACTTCTTATTATGATCAATAGCTTATTAGTGCCCATGAGTACAGGGCAGTCACATGTCACATTGTACTCATGTATTATTTAGAGTTATCTTCTCTCATCTCATGTGCTGAGATATTTGAACAGAAGTGTCAGTTGTTGTATTACTGTAGATATGCTTTGTGTTTCAGGTGCGACCTGCAGACGAGCTCCTCCCAACTAGTGACATGGTGGGTAGCATCAGGTTCTCTAGGCCAGGTCTCTATGTCTTCCCAGCAGGTCAAGGTGACTGCGCAGTTCTCGGGCTAGATGGATTCAGTATGCTTATAGATGGCGGGTGAGTTACAGAGCCCCTTACCTGTCTACAACCAGTGTTTAGGTTATGAGGCTGTGTTACATCATGCAATATGCTTTCAGCATATACACCTTGTGCATATATATTGTACATACATGGTATACTAAGCCGTGGGTGTAGCGATGCAGCCTATTATGGCTCATGTTAGTTACATGTACATGTTAATAGGTGCTAGTGTTAAATTGTAGCAGTTATCTTCTCATGTTTATAATTAATGGTTAAGCAGACAACTCCAATATATTTTAATTGTTAACAGATTTTATTCTACATGTAGTAGTAGTAGTAGTTGCTGTATTTTACGTGGAGTAGGTGTTGTATTATACTGTACTTGTACAGTGAAAGGTACAGTATAACAGGTACTTGTAAGGTGACAGGTGCAATATAACAGGTACTTGTATGGTGACAGGTTTGCAAGGAGATCTTGTTTCTGGAAGTTCACCAGACACGTGGAAAAACATGACATGCTCCTCGTCACCAGAATTAACCAGGACAATCTGTTTGGAGTCAAGTCTCTCCTCCAGCGCTGTCTCTCTGGGGAGGAACTGAGGCTAAACCTACCCTACTCATGCTTCAACACTCCCACCGTCGGTGTCAAGGACAAAGATTGTACGGCAGCCTCTCCTCTTAGTGTGTCTTTGGTCGAGGAAAGTTCTCTAGGTTAGTGTGTAGCTGTATACATGTAGTGTATATACTAGCATATCTAAGTTAGTGTGTAGCTGTCAGTTGTGTAAGGATTTATCTCCACCTTACTCTGTGTTATTGTAGTGAGCTCCTTTCTTAAACAAGTAAGCAGTAAGCCAAACCAGTTACACTGCTCACCTACTCCGGTACAGCTCTTCTCTAAGATAGGTTACGGAGTGCTGGAGATGTACGTATTGAATCCTTGTAAGGACTCTGAACAGTACAAGGAGATGATGAAACAGTGGAGCAACGGAGCGGAACACTTCACTTCCAACAAGTATGTAGTCGTAGTATATAGTAGTAGTGGTAGATAGTAGTAGTAGTAGTAGCAGTAGTAGTACATTGTAGTAGTAGTGGTAGTGGTGGTAGTAGTGGTGGTGGTAGTAGTAGTAGCAGTAGTAGTGGTAGTGGTAGTAGGTAGTGGTAGTGGTTGGTAGTGGTAGTAGTAGTGGTAGTGGTTGGTAGTGGTAGTGGTAGTGGTAGTAGTAGTAGGTAGTGGTAGGTGGTGGTTGGTAGTGGTAGGTAGTGGTAGTGGTAGTGGTAGTGGTAATAGTAGTAGTGGTAGTAGTAGTGGTAGTAGTAGTTACAGTATACACTTTACCTATGTAGAGCTGGTATCCCTCTGAATGATGCATGCTCATTGGCTGTACTACTGGTGTGGAAATCTCACAATGGAGAAATAAAGAGGATACTTTACCCTGGTTCCACCCCTCAGACAGAGATTTTCAAGAGCCTGGAGCAGCTGAAGCACCTGGATGTGTTCAAGTATAGGCACGGCCGGAAGGTAATCACTCATCATACTACATACATACACTGTATATCTGTAGTATATATCTAGTATATTATAGTATACACCCGTATATCTGTAGTAGTATATATCTGTAGTATATTATAGTATACATCCGTATATCTGTAGTATATATCTAGTATATTATAGTATACACCTGTATATCTGTAGTATATTATAGTATACACTCGTATATCTGTAGTATATATATGTAGCTATCTGAAGAGATGAGCAAACAGAAGCACACACCGAAATCAAACAGGAAACCCCTGTCACCAGTAGTTGCAGATGTTAAGCCAGTAGCTGCAGATCTTCATAAGGATGTTCCGGAACTTGCCACTCAAACTGTATGTATACTGTATACTATAGGTATAAATGTAGCATTGCAAGGGTACACTACATGTCGTAATGATTATAGCAATCTAAACGTGTATCACTCTGTGCCACCAATAACAAGGCACTTCTAAGTAGACCGTATTAAAACAGATGTAATATAATAAGTATGATAATTCATATCATATTATATTTATTTGGTTAACACAATATTAATAATACATGCATTACTATATTTGTTTATTATATTGGGTTATGCTATTGTTATCCAACACTCAGGTTGAAGCTACACCCAGTACAGACGAGTATGAGGACCCTGGGCCTCCCACTGAGAGACTTCCTCATGTGATTGATCAAACAGAACCAGGCTCAGTTCCACAGTCTGTCCCTATAGATGCATGGGTGAAAGGTGGGGAGCCCACTACCCTCCCCGAGCCCGGCCTCACTTCTCAGGTAAGTTGGTCATTACTAGTAACCACAGTTGTAGTGAGGTCTCTCCTCTCTGTCCATGAAGGTGTGAGTGATGTTACTCTGTCTCCCTCACTTCTCTGTCCATGAAGGTGTAAGTGATGTTGCTCTGTCTCCCTCACTTCTCTCTCTCTTACTGTAGGAGTCTCAAGTGACACCTGACACTTCTTCAGTAGCAGATGCTAAATGTGAAGTGGAGATTCCAGCCCCTAGAATACCGGAAGATAGCAAACATGAGGAGGCAACTTCACCTGTGTCACCGTGAGTTGACCAGCCTGTGCTGTTGTTATGGTTGCCATGGCAACAAGAAAATAGCTGTTTGTGTGTATAGCTAGGGTAGTATTCCAGGTGAGATAGACCCGTGCAGAGCTATCCTACCTGGGCGAATCCTTGAACTGTTTATGATGAATCTGCCTTTGTACCCTCGTACACTGACATGCATCACAAATAAATATGTTAATATGACTCTGTAATACACATCAGTTTATATTTCAGGAAACCATTCGTTGGGGAGGAAGTAAGTGAGCCTGAGCTCCTACAGGCTGCTGAGGAGTTCGGGGTGAGTATGCATAGTACTTAGTCTAAGCCTGTGATATTTCCTATGTCTGACTGTGGTTTCTCTGTTCCACGTCACACAAGTCTAAACTTGCCTCCCGCTGACACAGCTGGCGGTTCCAGACCTTCAGTACTACTTCAGTACTATAGTTGATAATCTGCTAATATATCACTATGTCTATCTCAGGGAAATATCTACATGTGTACGTAACTAATATATGACTATGTCTATCTCAGGGAAATATCTACATGTGTACGTAACTAATATATCACTATGTCTATCTCAGGGAAATATCTACATGCGTACGTAACTGCTGCTACTGGCTGGGTTTGGTCTACCTGAGATTATCCTAGATTTACTAATTGTTACAATCTGAATTGATTCTCTTACACAAAAATATTGAAAGTGGTTGAAGGGATATGATTGGTGGAATATGTGGTCTAGTTCAATTTGATTGGCTCCTAGTTTAAATTTATACTAAAGTCTCACCACTACATCGTTCAAATTCTATAATGCAGCTATTTTGTAGTTATGAGAATTGAGTAATCCTAGACTAACACTCGTTGTTTACAGGCTCTCTCATCCCCTCCTGTTGATCTACTGGACGTAGATGTGGCACCTGCTGAACCATGCCTTGTAGATACGGCACCGATAGCAGGTGATGGGGCACCTGCCGAACCATGCCTTGTAGATACGACACCGATAGCCGGTGATGAAGCACAGCTGATTGGTGACTTGGGAAGTGTGGCACCTCCCTCTGATTTCTCACAGCTGTTGACTGAAGAATCAGAGCTACTCTCTGGTGCTAGAAGTATAGATCAATCTCCAGTTGATGTGAAAGAAGGCAGTCTGCCATTGACTAATCCTTCAGTATCTGAGGAAGGTGCTGCCATATATGCTGATAGCATCATAGCACCTCCTGAAGATGTCGTGCCACCTAATGACAGTATGATAACACCCACAGACAGTGTGATAACACCCACTAATGAGGACATAGCACCTGTCGAAGATGTTGCAGATCCAACTACTGATGTCATAGCACCTGCTGACAATGCCACAGAACCTATGAAAGATCCCAATACCCTTACTCAACTTGATGATAATGTATTAACATCTACTAGAGATGTCTGTTCACCGACTAATGACATCACAGCATCTTCTGCCGATGTCATAGCACCTGCTGATGTTATAACACCTAGTGATGATGTCATAGCGCTTATTGATGATATAATGCCTACTGATGATGTCATGGCACCTACTAATGATGTCATAGCGCCTACTGATGATGTCATAGTGCCTGTGGATGATGTCATAGCGCCTACTGATGATATAATGCCTACTGATGATGTCATAGCGCCTACTGATGATGTCATAGCACCTACTGATGATGTTATAACATCCACTGATGATGACATAACGCCTACTGTTGAGGGTGTAGTGCCTACTGAAGAGGACGTATCACCTACTGATGAGGCTATCACATCAACTAGTGACATAAAGCCTACTGATGATGTCATAGCACCTACTGGTGATGTCATAGCACCTACTGGTGATGTCATAACACCTGCTGATGATGTAACCTCATTTGAAGACTTACTAACTCCAGCTGAAGATTTGGCATTTTCACTGGATGTAGCACCACAAAGTGATGATGTAGCACCACAAAGTGATGATGTGGCACCACAAAGTGATGATGTGGCACCACAAAGTGATGATGTGGCACCACAAAGTGATGATGTGGCACCACAAAGTGATGATGTAGCACCACAAAGTGATGATGTAGCACCACAAAGTGATGATGTGGCATCACAAAGTGAGGATATAGCGCCACAAAGCGTTAATGTGGCACCACAAATGAATCCTGCCATGGACACTGATCTTAGCCAACTCTACCCACCAACTTCAGCGGAGGAAGTGCATCAAAATGTGGCCCCCGTACAATTATCAGGTAAGTGCACAATTTCTCTCTAGTAGTGCATACCCTACTGGCTTTCAACTTCATTTTTAAACATCTGTCAGTGTTGTTTAGGTTGTAGATAACTTTTGGTGCTGTTCTGTAGATTCTATAGAGAGTGAGGAGTCAGCAGCCGGTATTCAGCTGAGGGAAGACAGCCTTGAGCCTAGTCATACCACAGACATGCAGCAGGTTTGCTACTACATAACTATAAATGTGTGTGTATGTGTGTACCATGTTGTCTTTATGAGAGCCCTCTGGTGAACTTCATGCCTCCCTGACCTTCTCGGCCATTTTTATAGGTTGATAATTTGACTCATGAATCCGATGCCCAAACTCCCACAGCAAGTACAGACCCGATGACCCAGTCATTCATTGATGAGTCCACTATAGAACAGGCAGACTCGCTCACATCTGCTGCGGACCAATCAGGTCTTGACTCGTCATTGGTCATCGGAGACTCCACCCATAACGTCACGGCACCAGAGAGAGACCCAATGACAGACTCATTCATAGACATGAGTACTCAGGGCTCTGGAGATGTTCTCAACCGGTCGTTCTGTGACCAATCATCTTCATGCATGGTGAGTGTTACCTAGACTACACCATTACCTAGAGTACACTGTTACCTAGACTATATTGTTGCGTAGACTACACCGTTGCCTAAACTATACTGTTACTTAGAGTACACCGTTACTTAGAGTACACTGTTACCTAGACTATACTGTGACTTAGACTACACTGTTACTTAGACTATACCGTTACTTATACCACTTGAAGTAATCATAAAATTTACTCTCCAGGTTGATGAATCCAACAGTAGAATTCCACCAGAAGACCTCCATGATTCTATCACCGTAGAATACGATGAGTCTGCAGAGGAAGTAGCTAAAGCTGCAGGTAAACTCATCTTTGATTTGACTAACCACATAGCACTGACATGACTTCGAATAGTCTCAATTCTTTGACTAACCACATAGCACCGACATAGTTCTCTGGCATAGTATAGTACAACTTTTCCTCACTCATTGTATAACTATCAATGTTCTGTCAGTTTTGATGTGTGTGTATGTTGCTATTTACTGTTTGAATGTTTATTAGTTTGAGTGTTGTTTGTTTGCATCTTGTTGTAATTTATACCCATATCTATACTTGGCACACCCCTACTGTATTTCTACGGTTGAATGTATGTCTCTGTGTTTTCATATAATTTTTTCAGAAAAATTCTACCATGGGTGCCAATAGGTAGCATTGCTTTACGTAGGCCATAAACTACATTCAACCGTATAAGTACAGCAGCTAACTTTATAGATAGCCGTCTGTGTTGTACTAATTCTTTACGCAATAGTTTTCCCACACTAAGCTTATATTAATTAGTAACTTGCCAGCCAATGAGAGCTAGGTGTTAACCTCATATAATTTTAGCTAAATATCAAAACAACAACAGCATCGGCGTGACCTCTGCACCATCACAGGGTGTGAATCAGACTCCACTTACCAAGCCTCTGGTGCTCCCCAGCGGGTTGAACCCCCTAGCACCAGCCTTTACACCCTCTGTGTTTTCTACTACAACTATAGCACCTTCTTCCGTTAGACCGGCCGGCCTACTGTCTTATGCTGCTGTTGTGGGCAAGACAGCATCAACATCTCACCCCATAGGTGTGTATCGTGGCTTAGCTCCACTTCACCCCATAGGTGTGTATCGTGGCTTCACTTATGCTACCTGACTAGCTAGTAGTTGAGTTAGTTGTTCCCGTGCTATACAGCTAGCTCTCGCAGATGATACACATGTCTGCAGTGCTGACTAACTATTTGTCAGAACCTGGCCATTGTGAATGTAACTGTTCAAATAGAATATTTTGTTTCTTTCTACCCTGCATGAAGTATTGTTGCTTTAGTGACACCCTTTCTCTTGCATTGCACATTTTTTATAACACTGGAAATATTAAGGCTTATAATTTAACTTGTATAAAGCAAAGCATTTTGCCAGTGAACATGTAGCTACATGTATGTTCTGTGTCTCATGTTGAATGGAAAATGCCCGATTTTCCTGTCACACCGTGCACTTTGGTTGTAGACATGCAAAAACTGATGTCTGCAGCTACTACAGCAAACAGTGGCGGCTCTACAACTGCAGGTGAATTATTGTCTGGATGGCTAGAGCATGACTGCTCTGGCTGTCAATCACATGACCACATTGTCTCCGCCCCCACATCCTCTTCTCATAATAACAGTGAGCATATTTTCTATGTGTATTATTGGCACCTGTTTGCACTTCCTTCTACAGTACCCATAGTTCTACCTTCTACAGTACCTATAGTTCTACCTTCTACAGTACCTGTAGTTCTACCTTCTACAGTACCTATAGTTCTACCTTCATTCTCATCAGATCTACACTTATAAAGCAGCAATGGGGCCTCTTCATTACATCATTAGTGTTGCTATTCCCCTCATTACATCATCAGCATTGCTGTTCTCCCTCATTACATCATCAGTATTGCTATTCCCTCCTCATTACATCATCAGTATTGCTGTTCTCCCTCATTACATCATCAGTATTGCTGTTCCCTCCTCATTACATCATCAGTATTGCTATTCCCTCCTCATTACATCATCAGTATTGCTGTTCTCCCTCATTACATCATCAGTATTGCTGTTCCCTCCTCATTACATCATCAGTACTGCTGTTCTCCCTCATTACATCATCAGCATTGCTGTTCCCCCTCATTACATCATCAGTATTGCTGTTCCCCCCTCATCACATCATCAGTATTGCTATCATCTTCAGTCTGACATCCTCATTATTCGCCCTCTTACCCTGTGATGTCATCACTATTGACCTACCCAAGTGTAATTTCTGTCTCAATGTCTATTGTGAAACCACCTGCACTGTTCAACCTGCTAATACTAATTCAAATGCTAACTATTTAATGCTAAGTCCAATAACACTCAGATGCCTGTTATTTATGTGTTGATTGTTCCTAGAAGTTGTGCTACCTCATCTACACCTGTGTCTATCTTGTTCACAGATGATTCTGCAGCCGCCAAGTTCGACCCTTTAAAGGAATGGGGGGAGCCACAGAGCCTCCCCTTACCTCCCTCTCCCACACCAGCTGATTCCCCTAAACCACCGGCAGCACAAAGATCTACACCTTCTACTAAGGCTGCTACACCTTCTACTAAGGCTGCTACACCTTCTACTAAGACTGGTACACCTTCTACTAAGGCTGCTACACCTTCTACTAAGGCTGCTACCCCAACCAGCAAGACTGGTACACCAACCAGCAAGACTGCTACACCAACCAGCCGAGCTCCTGTAGCAAAGAAAGCTCTGCCTAAGGTACACAGACATTACATTGTAATGTGAAATGTTATCTATAACACATTGTACAGTGTTGCCAGTCATCTTAGACCTCATTGCTTGACAAGTACATACTGATATCCAATTACACCTGTGATAAACTATACATCTACATATACATGTATTGTAGTCAACTAGTGCTAGAGGCGGCCCAAAACCCACTCCAACTGTAACAGGAAAGACAGGTCCTTCTAGCACCACTCCTAAAAGTACAACAGCTGAAGGAGCAGCAGCTAAAAAGCCAGCTGTTGCTGGGAGCAGGGGCTCTGTTTACAAATCATCAGTAGCAGGAAAAACCTTGGGTTCAGGAGGTAAGTGTGAATAATGTCTCTTTTTAATGTGACCATAATAGTTACTCTCTGGTCACCATAGCTTGTACGCAGCACAGTGGTAACCATAGTAACCGTAGCCAGTACACAGCACAGTGGTAACCATAGTTACCGTAGCCAGTTCGCATTACAATCTCATGTGTTGAATCTTCCTATCCTTAGACTCAAAGAAGCCGTCTACTACGGGCACCGCTAGTGAGGTCTCAGCAGCCGATGCTGCAGCTGGCAAGAGGCCAAGTAAGCCATCTCAGCCCAAATTTAGCAGATTAGCTGCTGCTTCTTCTGCTGCTACTTCAGATAAACCAGCGGAGAAAGTAAAGTCCGCTCCAGCTGCCAAGTCCAGACCTTCAGTCACCAGCAAGGTGTGTGTTTTATGAGTTTGATGTTGCTTGCTGAAACACCACAGATTGTAATATTGCATGAATATCCAGTAAATTTCTTCTTTGAAGTTAAGAAAACCTCGCTGCCAAGTGATACACAAAGCTGGGAAAGTGCCTTGTTGGGGGACTTGAGTGAAACATGTTTGTCAAGGGCTCTTGAGTCACGTCTCAGTACTTGTACCCCGTCTTGCTCGCAATATGTAGCTATTCATGGTACACTCTCTCAAATAGGTTGACGCACCTAAACCAAAGCCCACTGACATAAAGACCCGACCCACTACAGCTGATAGAGCTAGACCGCAGGTTAAGAAGTCTAAGCCTGCTGCTGCTGATGATATATCAAAGAAACCCCGTGCCACAGGTATACAGAAAGCACGACCTGGGACAGGCAGGGCAGCTCCAGCTCTTAGCGCTAAGGCTACAACTGCTGATGGTGAGTTGCATATCACATCCTGTTTGTCTGTGTCACACCACCTCTATCACATCTAACTACATGTACATACACATCACAGTGCCGTCAATACTAGAACAATCTAGCTACATGTATATACACATCACAGTGCCGTCAATACTAGAACAATCTAGCTACATGTATATACACATCACAGTGCCGTCAATACTAGAACAATCTAACTACATGTATATACACATCACAGTGCCGTCAATACTAGAACAATCTAGCTACATGTATATACACATCACAGTGCCGTCAATACTATAACAGTCTAGCTACATGTATATACACATCACAGTGCCGTCAATACTATAACAGTCTAGCTACATGTATATAATATGTAACATTATATGAACAGTTACTACTCCGTGTTGTTTTATTTGATAGCCCCTGGTCCGTTCTACGTAGATATAGCCTACATTCCTCACCATGGTGACGGCAAGTATGTGGGCCCCGAGTACTTTAACCGTATCCATGCTAGGTAAGTACAGAGTTTAGTCTAATGACGTCTGTATCATAGGCCAGAGGAAAGCATCCCTAGGTTTCTTGCACAAAAGTAAGAATTTGGCGTTGGGCTCAGTTCGGTGTGTTCGCGGCACTTGTGGCAGAAGTGAGTTGAAAAGTTCCTGAGCAAGTTGATCTGTGTCTGAAAGCTGGTCATAAAGACACTAAATGCAGTCAATACCTTCTGTGATATTACAGTCAATACCTTCTGTGATATTACAGTCAATACCTTCTGTGTTGCAGTCAGTACATATTCAGTGGACTCGACTACAATGCAGACCCATTTGAAGCTCTCTTGGTTGGCAAGAAGTCTTGGCCCTCGGACCCGGTCACATTGATACCCACCTACGACGTTGGTGCTGTAGACCGCTGGCAGGCTGAACACAGGCAACAAATCGGTGCGTACAACTTTGTCTGCTTGTCAGAACTTCCTGTTAGATATTGGCTGTGTGTATGTAGCACGTTGTGTATGTACTGTGAGTGTACATGTATGTAACACGTTGTGTATGTACTGTGAGTAAATAAATATATGTAACATATTGATACTTGTAGCTGAACTGAACATCAAGGTAGCCACCAGTGCCAACCACTGCACCATAACCGTCTCAGAGGATGAACAGTTCAACGCTGTCAGACTAGAGTTCTGAGATACTCACCAGGTATGCGGGTGTGATGTCATATCCTGTGATTACATCACTTCCTTGTGGCTGATATAATCAGCTGACTATACACATCCATTAATAACATACTCTATACATATTTATAGTCTACTTTATATTACATTCTCAGAAATAACTACATGTACGTTGTGCTTAACTTTAAAAAAGAAAAACGCATTCATTTTGTTAATATTCTTGTTTTTACAATTGTATTATTTTCCTACGTTGGCTTTATCTTGTATAATATGTTGTGGCCATTTATATTTCTTCACTGGTGCTTTACCATACTGGAAAGAATGTGTTTATATATATGTTGTTACTTACTTTCTCTACTACTTACAATGACTGATCAAAGGTCCAACTAATATACACACATATAATATATTATATTATACAATATTCTGAACAATCATTGGTTCTATTCTAGGAGTTGTCTAATCTTTATTCTTTTCAGGAAGGAGCCCACAACTCTTCATCGTAATGTAGTGTAGTTAAATGTACTAGGAAGGGGGCATCGCCTCACTATCATACTGTAGGTTGTTTATATTATACTGCTGTTACCCCTTCTGTCTACAACCCTGCTCATTACTCCGTACTTTACTATAGTAATTCTGTTGTTTCTAATAAAATATCTGATATACCTAAACTTGTTTTGAGTACTGCTACTACACAGTCTACTACTACTCCACAGTCTACTACTCCACTTATCTGTAGAAGTTTCCTCTTGCCTGATCTGAACCAACCGACATGGTAAACATGGATGGTATTTCCACTACTGGTTAGATAAGAAAAGACTAATATTTATTTACTTCATAAAATATACTTGACAAAAATAATGGAGACTCTATAATAATGCTAGTAGTGTCTTGTGGTAATGTATAGAAGATGAAGCAAGCAAATACATGAATCATAAATAGAAGCTACAAAGTAGTTGGTGGCAAACAGTAGTAGCTCTATTAGGCAAGACAAGAGCAGACAACTTCAGATGTCTTGTATGTAACAGTAATACAATACATAGATAGGAAGGCAGTAAAGTAATAATATAAACAAGCTGGCTAGTGACTAGGCCCTGTCACCACTAATTACTATGAAATCCCTCTAATATCTGCCATTACTCACTAGAATACAATTTAGATGACTGGCTACTAAATATTTTAATAAATCAACTATAATACACAATGTACATACTATTATGTGATCTTTCTCTCTGCAAGTAGTCACTAAAAAACCAGGGACTTGGTTCCATATCTGTGAAAATAACTCCCCCTGACTGGAGTTTGAGGCCTTGCAAAATGATCACATATAAAAAGAATAGCCAACATCCACATATATAATATTCACTTCAGCCTGGTGTTATGTTTGTGTAGTAGGGCTATAACATTCATGTATAACAGGCAGGCTATATCTGTTATATCAAGGATGGTGAGAACACACTTATGGTCAATAACTTATATAGTCTGTGTTTCATACTAAAAGCTGGGTTAGCTGACTGATGCTCTCTGGTCACGGAGTAGCTAAAGAACCAAACAGAATTTCTATACACAACTCCCGACTGCTATCAGAGTGACTATCAATTAGGGACTACTAGCAGACGGTCTGGTCTTCTTGGAGAACGAGAATATCCTGGAAAGCTTCCTCCACGAGGATCTGGTTGAGCTCCTTTTAGTCTTGCTGGTGAGAGAGAGGTTGCTGCTGTCATCAATCTGCCTGCTGATTGGCCGCTCAATCCAAACATCATTGTCTGTAAAAATAACATAACAGGAATGCTAAAGTGTTGTTGATTACTTGGAACAACAATTGGAAATAGTTTCACAGTTCAGAGTGCAAAGTAGTGGCAGCAGTAGAAGCTGAGTGTATGTGGTAGCCCTACTAGCTGCAATAATATCCGAGAAAGAAATAAGTAGAAATTTATACAACTTATACAGTTATTTACTGTGAGCCCTAGTACCAGGCAGAACTCTAAAGACCACCCCCCCCCCCCCCCCCAGGTACCTCCTAGGCCAATTTGTGTTGCTCTACACTTGTTCTCTTACTGCTGCTGCAGTCCCTACCTAGCTGCATTATAATCATGTGGACTTGCACCTGCATGATTGTACTACTACATGTATAATTATTATAGTCATAGCCATAGTCGTACTCTGAGATGTTGATATTACTGAATGCTGAATGTATACTGCAGGTACAATAATAAAATAAAACAGTAGATAGTCACTTAGCTGTCCTGCTGGATATTAGGTGGAGTCAGGTATTTGTAATCACGAAGTAATTAGATATAATTATAGTTACAGGACTAAGATTTATAGTCTGAGATTCTAACAAATACATTAGATGGAGTCACACACCTTGACACCCATCATGCCAATGATATGCTAAATAGGATTTGCTGAAGCTAAACAATTACAGAATCTCAGAAATGCAATCAAAATACCAGCTGATTGGGTACTTTCTAATAAAAGACTCCAAGACTGGGGGTGGGGGGGTAGGGACTCCACGACTGGGGGTAGGAGTACTATTTTCAGGGAAACTCATCAGCTTGGTCTAATTTTTATCAGATGTTTAAACATTGACCCCCTGATACTGGACTGTTCAAGGATACTTGTTAAATAGAATCAAAGTTCAATAGCATAAGGTATCCTATTGCCATGTCATCCAACAGATAGATTTTAAATTTTGCACCACTATTAGGTGGAAGGATAATGACTGTCTATCACTCCACAACAACCAGACTGTTTACAATCTCATACAGTGAGTGACCAGTGGTACCAGAAAGCACTCCCATGCCATGGTAGATGCACTCCACCACTCTACCATAGACTCATATTGTATCTATGGGTTACCAGCTGCAGTGTGATTCCCTTCCTACCCCTAAACATACAAATCTCATCAGATCCTGGTCTCTCTCAACTAGAAGACCCCTTGTTGGTGGGAAATATACCTAGGAGTGCAGGTAGGAGGATAACTATAATATTACAGTGTTCTGATAGAGTTACCCTCTCCTACATAGAACACCGCTCACATGCGCACTGTACCAATATGTAACATGTAATGTAACATAGAGACTACTTACTGCTATCAGTTCTACGGAGACTATGTAAGGGCATGTTGTAAGTTGCTAAGTCTGGCCTGTGGAATGATATACTCCTCAGCAGGTTGTTCATCTGAGAGGACTTGTGGTTATCTCCTTGTCCATCGGTGCCGGTCAAGGTCATGGATCTACACAATCGATTCATCTCTTCCTCTCTTACCTTCTCTGACTTCTGCAGAAACTCGCAGCTCTTGGCAGGTGGTTGCTGCTCCACTAGCTGGTTGTGTTGTTCAGATACCAAATCCTCCTCGACCTCTACTGGATAACTATCCTCTGAGAACGTTATAATGTCCCTTAAACTGTCGGAGAGTTCAAAGTTTTCAGATTTATGATCCTCTATGCTATTGTGGTTGACAGTCTCATTGTTGTTATTTAAGGATTTGGTAGAACTAGAGAACAGATCACCCGAGTTAGACAGACTTTTTTGTAGAATAATATTCTGAGTTGGGCGTTCATCCTCCACTGCAGGACGAAGATCGGAAACTTCACTTTCTACTAGCACCGTCTTTGGGTGCTCAGCTGTTTCCGGTTGTGATAACGTTGTATCCTGATGTATGTCAGACCTGCTACTGCTGTCTTCACTTTCTTTTAGTACTGCTTCAGCTTGATCCGCAGTGTCTAAATGTAATAACGTTGTGCCATTTTCTATGTCAGACCTACTAGCACCATTCTCACATTCTGTACGTGCTCCGCCTACTTGGTCAATAGTTTCTAGCTGGGATAATGACTCACCATCTTTCACATCAGACCTGCTGCTGCTCTCATCTCTCAAGTCTGACATGGCACAACGGCTGCCACAATTCTCTTCCGCACAAAGATGGGCGTCGTCTGCTGATGGCTCGCACCCTTTGAGTCGAGCAATGATTTCATCAAACTTCTGTCCCCATACGGACCCAGATGGGGCTACTGGAGTGTAACTGCTTATTGAAGCCTTAGCTTTTTGCTTTCTTGCTGCGATTGAAAGTCCAGCCGACGCCGTTCTCCGTCTCCTCATTGTACCAGTTGAGAACAAATCAGCCACGGCATTCTGCATAGCCTGGGCCTCCTGCTGCAGGTCACAGATGCTCCTGTAGAGTTTGTGTTTGTTGATGGTCATACGGTCCATGCTCATGTGCCGAGTGAGTCCCCTTCCCTGGAAGTTCTCTGAGAGCTGACACTCATCGTGAGACAGATTGGATCCTGGGCTAGATAGCCCGCTGTCTGCTGAGTGGTCACGAGGCGGTCTTCTTACGACCCTCTCTGTCATACTTCTCTACAATTACAATTACAACCAGCTAATTTACTAGAGTGTAATGATATGCCTATCCATGTCCTCTTACACCATTCTCACAACTGTCTAGTTGGTGACCAGCCACTGGCTAATTCCACTAATACCTTCACTAGCTATGATTAATGACCTCTTGAAGTAGGCTGCAGAGGAATAGGTAAAACATACTAATAATCTGTGTGGAAAACCCCAAATGAGCAAATTAAGTAATTTTTGCACATGTACTGTATTTCTAGTCATAACAGACAGGGTCTAATGATGCTGACAGAGAATCAATAGACTTAATATTATCACACAGGAAACAGAATAGATGTAGACAGGATGTATTATAATATTGTTGGCCTTCTGGGGCTATCTTTACTAATTATATCAGATTACATTCCAGTGTGATGGAGAGTACGGGAGCTGTCACCAACCCTCCCAGTATTTCTATAATAATAAGGCTGAAACTCACAGAGTTAGCTAAAGGTCAATTGATGGCTCTTTGCTCAACCATGAATTGATTTATCCCATGATGCAGGAATTACTACATCTTATAATTAGACACTAGATAATCAACCATACAACACAAAAATACTAATTACAAGCAATGACAGGCCTTTTCTTGTAACTAATGTCTATCATATCCGGCTCACTATGATGTCATTATGCAGTGTATATTACCCATTCATTATGCAATAATTACCATCATACATGTTGTACCATATTATTATTAACTAATAGTATCTGTAGTAATAATATCTGTTGGTACTAGCCTACTCAATATGGGAGTTGTCTCCCATTGATCTCATCTCCTGATATCCATGCACACACCCTGCTGGTAATAAATAATTAACTAGCAAACAGGAAATGTGATCTAAACAATAACAGGATACCGATGTGTTGATATAGGAGTATAAGCTACTCACTTATATGGTAACAACACTGTATGAGGTTTGATGTGCGTGATTTACTGTGTCATACTACACTTTAGCCTGCGTTACCATAAATTCAAAGCACAGAATCTTATCTCACTCATATAGGTTCAGGCAGACTATTGCATACATGTGCCCATAACATGATAGTATTTGTCTCATTAAATCACATGAACTGAAACGTCATACTGAGACTTAGAACTACATACCTTCAACTGCTGATATCCTCGCTGTTTCCGCTCCCCCCTAATATCAGAATAGAACTGCTGTTTAAGATGTTTGACAATCTGGCTACGTGGACTATGCTCAGGATAGTCCGGATTGAGCTCCCCACTGATGTCTAACACATCACCATCGATGTCTATTGTGTCCATGTCTTGTTTTACATCACGTCTTACTGAATCCTCTGCGCTATTCTCTGTTACACACTTGTCTCCATTTTCAAAGTCTGTAATCCCCGTGTTGATTGGTGAATCAGATGGTTGAGTTATGATGTATTTTGTTGTGTCTTCACTCCACTTCTGTTCATCTGCATCTAAATCTGACTCCTCTCTGATCACCAGCTCTACCTCCTCCTCTACCTCCTCCTCTACATAGACTCGTTCAACTGCACCTGCTTCAGTCTCACTCTCAAGCCCACAATCAGGGGCTTTAGACATCGCCCCCACTTGTTCCATCCTTACACCTGAGGTTTCTGTGCTAGTTATTTATCTCTATTGTCCAGCAAGCATCAACTACCTTCTGTCAACAGAAACCTGCTAATGAAGAGCAGATGAAATTGTAAAGATCAAAATATTTATACTTTGAGTATTCTTTGTTTACTTTATATTGTCAATTGAGTGAATGGATGCAATTGAGATTTTCAATCATTCAAAATTAGTGTTATTATCCACTTTGGTTCTGAGAATGTTAGAGTAGTAAATTAGAGAGCTATTCATAGGCACCCAGTGGAAGCTGCTACTAGTTCTAAGAACTTGGTCTACAATAGGACACCCCAGTAACATCTGCCCAGTGAAATCAATACTATAATATAGTCGATGCATACAGCAATAAAATGATGCCAATTCACACATTCCCTCCACCTCCAATACAACCATAACAGGTGACAGGTAACAGATTACAGGTAACAGGTAACACATGAAACTAAGAAATATCTTTTTAACGGAAAAATAGTGTAAATTTTCACTATTTCCACTATTTTCAACACATTGTGAGAAGCCTAGACCTAGACCTGGTGAAAATGTTTATATAATGATGTTGTCCAATAGTCATGGAGCCTGTAGATGTAGTGTGTGTTTTGATTAATAATACAAATGTACAGCAGTATAATGTAGTAATTACTGTCTAGGCTATCTATGTGTGTATGTATACAGTGTACATGTAGTATTACACAATGTCTAACCTACCTACAATATATAGAATAAAGTAATACCTACTAATACCTACTACTTGCATGTACATATCACTTACCTACACGTACTACTTGGGCTGCTGCTAAAGCTTTTCTGTAAATTCAGCTTTTAAAGAGTGTTGGATATAAATCAATATACATTGTTACATTAGAGCTTCCAGTGTGCATATTATAGTGGAGCATGTCACGCACCTACCTACCCTGTCTAGCACCTACCTACCCTGTCTAGAAATAAAAGCCAATATACATGTAATATATACACTATGCACTAATACATGTACCCGTCACTCAAGAATTGGCTACTAATAGCTGTACCTGTGTATAACAGCACTATTTAAATACAAGCCTCTAAATATTAGAAAGGTTTAAAGTTATATATGGATTACAGATATAGGTTAATAGTGTTATACAAGTAGATAATGTACCATTGCACCTGCATACAAATTAATAATCAATACAACATCTACTATAAAGAGCTAAATAACATAACCTACTGTCTACTGCATTAACAAACTATGTTAACATCACTGTATATTATAATACATGTACATGTAAGTACATGTATTATGAGGTGACACTATGCTACCTTGATAACAAGGTTGGAATCCAGAGGAGCAGTTTATTGGTTATTACAGTTGACTATCTACGTAATGCACATGTACTTACCTACATCGGTCTATATGATATACATGTACGTACCTACATCAGACTACATAATATACATGTACTTACCTACATCAGTCTACATAATATACATGTACTTACCTACATCAGTCTACATAATATACATGTACTTACCTACATTAGTCTACATAATGTACATGTACTTACCTACATAACATACATGTACTTACCTACATCAGTCTACATAATGTACATGTACTTACCTACATAATATACATGTACTACATCAGTCTACATAATATATGTACTTACCTACATAATATACATGTACTTACCTACATCAGTCTACATAATATACATGTACTTACCTACATCAGTCTATATGATATACATGTACTTACCTACATTAGTCTACATAATATACATGTACTTACCTACATCAGTCTATATGATATACATGTACTTACCTACATCAATTTACATAATATACATGTACTTACCTACATTAGACTACATAATATACATGTACTTACCTACATCAGTCTACATAATATACATGTACTTACCTACATCAGTCTATATGATATACATGTACTTACCTACATCAGTCTACATAATATACATGTACTTACCTACATCAGACTACATAATATACATGTACTTACCTACATCAGTCTACATAATATACATGTACTTACCTACATCAGACTACATAATATACATGTACTTACCTACATCAGTCTATATGATATACATGCACACAAGCACTTATTTACTGGGTACTTACCTACCTATATGACCAGGATCATATACCCACTACCAAGATACCTACACTATATACATATACTTGTATATATAATATTATGTACAGTATATACAAGTGTATAAATACCAGTGTATATAATATTGTGATGGTACGCCCAGTCGTATCTTACATCTGACACTCATTATTGCGTGCATACATGTATATATCTGCTTGTACTTTACTCTTATATTGTTGTATATAATTATATGATTATATCTAAGTCTTTTAATGCCTTTTATACCCATGTACAGAGGCCCGACCTCTCAGAATCCATTGATATTCATTTTGTACATGAATTGGACCATTATAAGCAACTTTTGTAGAACCCGACCTATTTTGGGTCGGCCGTCGGGCTTCCGGCGGCCATCTTGTTGCGCAACTTCCGGACGACCACACGTCGTCTTTTCCCGACGTCACGTCGGCCGGAAGTCCTTATACTATATAAAGGGCACTGTTTTACTGTTCATTGTCTCAGTCTACACTTGGCTTTCAATAAAGACACATCTATACTTGATACAGGGACTTTCTCTTCCTTTTACTAGGTCATTCGCTTTGCGAACCGCCTACTAGGTTGAACTACTCTCTTTCACTGTATAGTCTGAAGGTCGGACTTGAGATCAGATGGGTCGTCTTTGGTAGTATTTGGGCTACTGAGACCGCTCGATCTTTCATGTAATGCGAAGTCCTATTACCACTCATAGGCACTTCATTTCTGGGTCGATAGTCGTCTAAGGACGACCGCACCAAATCACAGAAACCATTACATTGGTGGCAGCGGTGGGATTCTAAGGTCGTACTCTTACGATACGAAGCGAAGGAAGGTGACCTCGGCCTCGGGTAACCCGACCGACCTCATTCTTCAATACTTCTACGGCGATTAAGGACTCGGACCCGGGAACCTTGGATACGAGAAGGTGACAAACGCTAAAGTGCACCCATAATTCTCGTGGTTCCGCTGGATGTAGCCCGACCTACGCCGGATCTTCAATCAAAGACCGACCTCGGATCCAGAATAGATTGACGGTACTCAGTACGTCGACTAGGCCGACACGGCCTAACAAACCAAAGCAGTTTTACTCACTACCCGACACCCTACCGACATGGACCAAATAAGGAACCTGCTACAGCAGGTGATGTACCAAGCCGAGCAGGACCTCAAAAGACTCAGCTACAACGGACAAGAGGACGTGGAACTCTTCATAGAAGACTTCACCGCTATGGCAGAGCGTTGCAACTGGAATGACAGAGCACGCCTCATACGGCTTAGAGCCGCCCTACACGGGCCCGCACAAGAGTGCGGCCGACCCCGATCAGTCGAAGAGATATTTTCCCGACTGAGGGAACAGTATGGACTATCTGCCAGAGAAGCCCGATGGAAGCTGTCCACCCTGGAACAGCCAGCCCACATGTCACTCAGAGACTATGCAGCTCTCATCCGTAGACTGATGGCGACAGCCTTTGAAGGAGCACCCCCTGCATTTTTGGACGAATGGGCTGTAGAGAAGTTCTGCCTCACAGTCCACGACCACGGCCTACGCTGGTACTACACATGGTTACAGCCCGATGATATGGAGGAAGCACTGGAAACCGGAACAGCCTTCCAGAGTAACAAGGATGGCAAGGCCAACCCTCCAAAGCCACAAGAGAAGCTTCCCGCCGACCTCCTACGGAAAGCCCTACATACCCTCCTACAGAAATGTCAAGACGCGGATGACGGACCAACGGTCACACCAGAACCCGTCCCAGTAGACGACCCCATTCCTACTGTAGCCGACACAGACAACAACCCAGGAGAAGGTGGACTCGACCACAATGGTCGTCCACAGAGGCCGACGGACACACCAGGACCCGTCCCAGTAGACGAACCCATTCCTACTGGAGCCCAGCAAGGAGAAGGTGGACCACCCCACATTGGTCGTCCACAAAGGCCGACGGATACATCAAAACCCGTCCCAGTAGATGAACCCATTCCTACTGCGGCCAAACCCAAGAAGAGTGGACCAAACCACAATGGTCGTCCACTGAGGCCGACGGACACATCAGAACCCGTCCTAGTGGAAGAACCTATACCCACTAAGCCTAAAGTCAAGAGTAGCCACTCCAAACAGAAAACCCCACGGGTAACTAGCCCATCACACTCCAGGCCGACGGCGTTACCTACACCCGTCACAGTGGATGAACCTATACCCACTAGGCCAACACCAGGCAAGAAACGACTCCACTCAAAGCCGGACACATCCAAAGTGACCACAGATCACCCCCCAAGGCTGAAAGGACGACTCATATGTCCCGCCCCGTCGGACCAGACCTCACAAGGTAACCCCGACCTATCCTCAACTCAGAAGGATCAACAGGATCTGGCCACGTCCAGACCCGACACTAATCAGCAATTGATTCCCGCCCAAATTCAGTATGCCCCGACGGACGACTTATCGTGTGTAGAACTGCCAGACACTACAGTCCAAGTCCGCGGCCTGAGGATCGACACGGAGCAAACCGTGCTGGACCAAACCGGAGAGCTACCTCTGAACCTCTCGAAGAATGTTCAAGTTTCAACAGCCCGACCTGATCCAGAGGACGCGAAATGTCGCGTAGCCGAACCTCAAGACATAATCCCAACGACGGAGATACAGTCTATACTGCCAGCAGTTCAAGTACACGAAGCAAAACGCTCTTGTACGGAATCTAGCATTGCCGAACAGTTTCAGCCGAAAATACAGATTGCCGAACTCTCGAAATCCCCTAAAGCGGATAAGAAGCAATCGAAGGCAACTATTGCCGTGTTCCCGCGCTTATTTGACGAGTCGAACAAAGAAAATGTGCCTGAGGCATTGCCTACAATTGAGCCAATTGCTCATCCCTCGGCTAGTATAAATACGACAGCTCACAGACGAGTAGTCCTTTCTCGTCCAGCACTTCACCGAAGCACATGTATCCCTACATGTGGCAACTTCTGCACTCCTCGTGTCACTGGTGAAGCTAATAGCAGCACTCGTATCCTTTCTCATTCTCGTGCAGACGAGACGGCTACTCCTTCTAGTATGGATCACTCCAACCAGCCTGTCTTCACAGCTGAAGGTAAGCAAATCTCAGTGTTACCAGTAGGGAACGAATCAGAATTAGAGGAACAATCCACACCTGTGGGACTGTCAGGCATGAATTCTCTCTCCCTCCCCACTCGGCATAGACCAGTCGGGACAGAGGAGAATTCCCCTGAACATTCTCACAGGAAAGAGCATGAGTTAGAAGGCGGAGGATACACATCAGATGAATTATGTGTTGTAGATGCATCTCCTCTACGGAAGACGCTCACGCCAGACGGCACGCCTCCACCCACTCCACCTCCTGTTGCCTCTACCCTGAAGTTAGCTACAATTAAGCTGCACAAACTCACTGACAAGCTGCCCATAGAGTCGTCCCAGCATTCCGGAGCCACTAAGCCATGGATTAGTACCTTCACTCAACAAGCCCGAGACGACTTGGCTAGAAGGAGTCAACCTAACCTCAAATGTGCAAAGTGTGGCTTCTCCGGCACCCTCAAGAGACTGAACATTCACATTTGGCAGCACTTTGCCCGCTTCTACTGTCGCTGCGGACGCAGCTCAGTTAGCCGTGATGCTCTAGGCCATCACTTCAGTCGGAGATCCAGTATCTGTGGGAAACGTCTCTTCCTCACGGACGGGCCCAGCTATGGGGCCCTCATGGAATGGTGGGGCGTAAAGGATCCCCCACCATTTCTACCATGTCGTCCTACTATGGACGGACAGTCGGGGACAAATAAACCAGTCTATTTGCCTAGCTCCTCCTCCACAAGGAAGCGACCTCCCAAGAGACGGCACAGCCCATCTCCAGAACAGACCCCCGACTCCGCACCTTCTGATGCTACCTCCTCCTCTTCCTCGTCGCCTACCACTCCTGCTGGACCTTCTCCCTGGCGACCTCCTGCTAGTACCTCCGCTGTAAGTGTCGGCCCCCCTGGCCGACGCGGACGTCTACCCTCTTGGAAGACAAGGCCTGCTCCAAGGAAGAGTATGCCTGCTCCTCAGTCAGGCCCTCTCTACGAAGGCTCTCCACCCAAGGTCTCATGTGCAGCTTCTTGTACAGCTTCTCCGGCTCTACTGATCGAGCCACTGCAGTCCAGACCCACACTGGAGGTCTCACCGCACCGCTCTCCTTATACACCTGCCAGGGACCTACTCCGAGCCACTCCAGACTCTCCTGCCGTCCAGTCCCCACCTCCTGCATCTCCTGTACTAACTCAGCCGAATGCCACACGTCCTGCATCTCCGGATCCGTCGTTCATGCAACAACTTGCTGAACTCAAGCCACGGATTCACTACCTTGCCAGCCGTCAACAGGTGGGGGACACTCTACGCCAACATCTGGAACCTCTCTATACTCGAGAAATAGCTCTTCGTGAACTAGCCAACCAGCATCTAAGCCACCCCCGACAACTCCAGCTTGTACAAGCAGACTTGGATATAGTATCCAGAGAATCTACACTGTACCGTACCCTTCTTAACTTGACACTAGAGACACCCATGACCTAGTGTGAGGGGGCTATGTGATGGTACGCCCAGTCGTATCTTACATCTGACACTCATTATTGCGTGCATACATGTATATATCTGCTTGTACTTTACTCTTATATTGTTGTATATAATTATATGATTATATCTAAGTCTTTTAATGCCTTTTATACCCATGTACAGAGGCCCGACCTCTCAGAATCCATTGATATTCATTTTGTACATGAATTGGACCATTATAAGCAACTTTTGTAGAACCCGACCTATTTTGGGTCGGCCGTCGGGCTTCCGGCGGCCATCTTGTTGCGCAACTTCCGGACGACCACACGTCGTCTTTTCCCGACGTCACGTCGGCCGGAAGTCCTTATACTATATAAAGGGCACTGTTTTACTGTTCATTGTCTCAGTCTACACTTGGCTTTCAATAAAGACACATCTATACTTGATACAGGGACTTTCTCTTCCTTTTACTAGGTCATTCGCTTTGCGAACCGCCTACTAGGTTGAACTACTCTCTTTCACTGTATAGTCTGAAGGTCGGACTTGAGATCAGATGGGTCGTCTTTGGTAGTATTTGGGCTACTGAGACCGCTCGATCTTTCATGTAATGCGAAGTCCTATTACCACTCATAGGCACTTCATTTCTGGGTCGATAGTCGTCTAAGGACGACCGCACCAAATCACAGAAACCATTACAATATTATAATAGACAGCTGCACCATTCTAACTCTTTGAAACTATAAATTTTATATAATATTATTATCCTCTACTTTGTTATATTTGATAGTACAGCATAAGGTCAACCATCACCTCATAACAATCTTTCATCTCACACAGTTCAATGGTTCCGACACTCCACTGCAGGTGTCTCCCTTTATCTAACCAGATTTACACGTTTTTTCCAACGCTAAACACCAGATTAATTTGTCACTTTACAAGGTTATTACTGTCAGGGCAGACTTGGAAAGTTTACTATAATTGTAAACAGCCACACCACACAGCACACACATACTTTATCTTCATTATTTCTGGTCATAATATTATTATTTTAATTCTGGGCAGGTGCTTGTTAAGTTCCTTATAAGAGAGCCCCCCTAATTTGTTGTTTGGTGGATATTGTAAGGCTGTCCACCACCACTTTCCAAATATAAAGACAGATGTATGCGATAATAGAATATTTTATGTGTACCCTATCCCACTGATACTATAGACTGTGTACCCTATCCCACTGATACTATAGACTGTGTACCTCATCCCACTGATACTATAGAGTATAGACTATAGACTGTGTACCTCATCCCTCCACTTTCATTAGAATAATTGCTGGTCATCTCAGGCAATTATATAACCAAATATGCTAATTACTCTTCACTCCATGTCAGTGAGTTTGTGTATAGAGTATAGAGTATAGAGTATAGACTATAGAGTATAGAGCATAGACTATAGAGTATAGAGCATAGACTATAGAGTATAGAGCATAGACTATAGAGTATAGAGCATAGACTATAGAGTATAGAGCATAGAGTAGGCCTATAGAGCATAGAGCATAGAGCATAGACTATAGAGTATAGAGCATAGACTATAGAGTATAGAGCATAGAGTAGGCCTATAGAGCATAGAGTATAGAGTATAGAGCATAGAGTATAGTGTAAGTAGTATTACTACACTATCTACATTGTGCATGTATATATAGGTCAATTAGTATAATAAGTTTCATATAAAATTTCAGGTTTTGATGGTCGAGAATTAAATTTTTTGATGATGATAATCTCACATAATCTCACACAATCTCACATAATCTCACATACCCATGGGAGTCTCTACACAGACCTAGAGGCAGCCAATATCTGTTTACAGACTGTTTGATGAAATATTTTTATTGGACCATGTCAAACATTGAGAGGTTTCTGTATCATAACTGTATACTATGCATATATGGTTACATACATGCATGTCTGTCAGCTAGTGATATAACGTACCTGTATGTATATATATCTGTCAGCTAGTGGTATAACTTACTTGTATGTATACGTATCTGTCAGCTAGTGATTTAACTTACCTGTGTGTATACATAACTGTCAGCTAGTGATATAACATGAGTAGTGAAGTCAGCAGCAGCAGGTTAGGTTCTCAACAACCACACAGATTCTATTGTAACATAAACCAGCCAATAATAACACTCCATTTGCTAATGATAATTTACGGTTTTATTATATAACACTCAAAAGAGAGGGAAGGCGTAAATGCCACCCCTCTAGCAGTATGTAGGGCGGGAAAAAAACAGACTATCCAATCTGGACTCTGACCAAGTTTTATTCCACCATGACTCAAAAACAATTACACACTTCTGATGTTTAGTGATCTGAGATAAAAGTAATAGTGAGGTACTACATGTATAATGTATTTATTATGTAGATAGCATGGGTTCCACTACTTACTGCTCAACAAGCCAACAGTTGCATAGAGTTTTAAATATTACTATCTAAAGTGATGGGTAGACAAACCCCCATCCCCTGCTGATGACCATAATTCACATAAAATACTTTCTAATTTTCAACACCTAACCTGCATACATGACAAGTTGGGGTGACATCAAAGAGGGAGATTTTTACACGCGTGAGACAACCCTTGCCGACTCTTTGACTGCTAAAATACCTAACATGTTTTTTAACAATGAGCACCACACTTTATGGGCTGTCTGCTTTGGGCACAGTTCTCAGTTACATGTAGTTATGAACTAAGCTGATGAAAAATGTTTTGCTTCAAGTACAGGTACATGTACTAGGTTGCTAAAAACACTAGTACACGGAATTGTTTGCCCGCACAAAACTAGTGAAGACAGGCTAGGTCTCAGACTAAGGCAACCACGATGTCTCATATAAGTGTGAAGATAATAATTATAAGATAAAATAATATTAATTTAAATTGCTGCAATTAGTTTAGAGGCTGTCACATTACATATCTTGACTGTTTGTAACCAATCTGGTCACTGTTGTGTTTTGGGGTGGTTTATAATACTGTGTACTACCACGAGATACTATCTTCTATCCGTTTACTATCCATTGCAAAACAAACAAAAGCTCTTCATTTGTATCATTGGAGAGACTAAGCTTGCATAGCATTAATAAACAAGATTACTTCAAAGCAAATTGTATCATATAAATATTAAATGTGTGAACTGCTAGCTTGGTAGTCAGCTTACATGTCCATAATAGTCACCAAAATAGCAAATACAAGTTATTATTGACTAAAATCAAATCCTAAACCAGGAGTTTGGGAGTTTGCAGGAGATGGGTTCTGAAAACTGGAGGGTCCAGGTCTCACCGGGAGAGTTGTCATACATGCTAACCTGACCCAGAATAGTAACGTCTCCGACAAAACCTCCGTAATACAGACTCTGTATTACAGAGCATTGCAAGGGTACAGGGAGAAGATAACTCTAGACTTACAGTGTACTACATCGTGTCTCATAACAACACTGACAGGTCCACTTAGTGGGTTGGTGGGCTACTTATAGCTTTCACATCCTATATATAGAGTGTCTACTGATGCCATCTACTCTGCTGTGGCTCCACATAACCTCTGTTTAACTCTCTAATACTCCACCCATCTATTAGTCCCGCCACACTGTATAGGTTTGGTTTGGGCTCAGGAGCCACAGTACATGTATTCCATCACAGAATAAACTACCTCATTTTGGAGAAGCTAGTAGATAGCTGCTAGTAGGCTACACTGTGATCTACATTGTATATATAGCTAATATCATGGTGTTCCCCTTCCCTCTAGCTTCATCTAATACTCTCTCACAAAGTACAGTAGTAAGACCTACTACTAAACTAGGATACCAACTCATAGTAGTGTAGAATGTATTATTAGAAACATGTATAATGATATAATAGCTGTTTATAACACGCGTAAACACTGGTAGGGTAAACACTGGTAGGGGAGATTGCCAAGTGAATAAACAGAAGGTGTATATGTTGATATATTATTACACTAAAAATGCTGCTAGAATTTGTAGCAGTTCGGTTCTAATGATATGTGTGCACATGTACTGCAGATACAGTATACCATAATACTATATAAGGCAGGTTTTATACCATTATACACCCCATATCATATCTCACAGACTATACAGCACATTATATATAGCCAAGCATCTGTTTTAGACTGGTTTATGCTGACAGGACAGCATGCTTTAGTGATATAACTAACAGCAATATCTCATACTAGGGTACCTGCCAGGAGATGTCAGTGCTCTGATACCTGCTGTGAATGCCATTCATATTCTACATTAAACGGCTGCAGGTGTGTGACCTGGTGGGTGGTAGTGTATGCAGAGCATGAGAAAGAGTTTAGAAATATCTGACATTGGGATCTAAATATAAGTGAAGTGAATAACACAGGCAAATGTATTGTTGACCCAGTCATTGGCTATATTGATCAAGTGTTTAAAGAGAGAGAAGACAACTTCTTACTCAAACCAGCTTGTGATGTGTGTCGGTAACTAACAAGCCAACCGACCTATTTCTTTGGAGGGTATAGAACTCAAGCCAAATATAACTATTGCTGCACGGCCATTGCCTGAGTTCAGAGTAAAACTCTGGTGTATATTCTCTATGAACTCAGGAGCTATATGTTATTTATGAATGCTACTAATGAGAGAATTTAATGTCAGTTGTAAATAACCTCTATTTGAATAGTATGTAAACCAGGGTACAGTATAATTTTAATACAATAAACATATAAATGTATGATTTATAAGAACCAACACAAAAATAGATACGTAAATTTTATGAATACCCTGATAATGAAAGCTGTTAAATAGTTGAAGAAAAAACCTGGTATTATTACACAATAATCTTGGATCCACACCGTATATAAATAGCGTTGTAAGGGGATCAGTAGACTACAGCTACCTTAGATGCTAATCTAGTTATGGCGATTAATTAATTCTAACTTTGAGTTAAAAGTTTTATATGTTTACAGCCCTTAGCCATCCTGAATAGAATAAGAGAACATCAGGTCAACATGATCAGGTCAACACGATCAGGTCAACACGATCAGGTCAACGCGATCAGGTCAACATGATCAGGTCAACGCGATCAGGTCAACGCGATCAGATCAACGTGGTCAGGCTATTTTTTCCACCTCATGATATAGAGATCCTCCACCACAGAAGAAACGTTCCTTGATGCCCAAAGCTTCATCTCCCTATCAGAACCGTCTGTGAGACAATTCCTGGAAGCCACATGCTGCACTGTAAGCAGACGCCCATAGAAGGCGAGGAGCCGAGGGAGGGCCACCATAGTCAGCCATAGAGTAGTTGTGGACAGACATTAAGTACATGCCATCATCTGCTAGAAAATCTACTACAAATTTGGAATACGCTTCCTTCTCATTTTCATTAATCGCTTCAAATGAACCACGGTCCCAAATTATATCATACTTAGGAAAAGGAAGTGAAATTCCTCCAGGACCAAAGGAGTACAGATCTCCCTGGCCAATCACCAGCTTCCTGTCCTCACTAATGGTGAATGGACTTGCTGTGCCATGTCTATTTACTCGAACACAGTTCTCTCTGAAGAAATCTTTAATGGGCTGTGGACAGAACTCTACACCGACAACAGAGAATCCTAGTTTGTAGAAGAAGTACATATCTACCGCTTTACCACACAGTGGTACAAAGATTTTCATGTCAGTACGTGATTTTGTTACTTCGCTCTCACTAAACTGCCCAGCTAATAATTCACTAAAGTTTCTTAATAGTAGCTGATTGCCAGCATGTTCATGAAATCCAGTAGTTTTGTTGGTCCACCTGTCAGCCCAGTAATCTAGGGTCAAGTCATTATTGATAGTAGAAGGCGATCTGGTGTTGGTGGATAGTGGTTTAGAGCAACTAACTGTGTTAAAAGGCAATTCCACCATTTGCAATAGATATCCAGCTCGCCAATAACAAGTGCTGTGTGAGTTAAGGCGTAATGCTGCACTATGACTAATTACCCTCAATAGTTGAAGCATAACTCCTCCACTCAGAAACTTTAACCTGTTGTTTCTTGTCTGTATACTAAATGTTAATACTGCTTAGCCTATTCCTGGTTCGTATGGCTTGCAATCAGTATGAGTGATAAGGTATCAATGACTCAAACATATTTTACTATTAGCCATTATTGAATTGTTAGTGATACCATACTTATTGATACATACTCATACTATAACTATTATATTGTTATAATTTGTGTTGTCAAAAAGACACCAACAGGGAACAAATACTGCAGAGCCCAAACTGGTGCCTAGAAGTATGGCTTGCGCCTCGGTACAATGGTTATTTATGACACTATCTGAGTTTTACTTCCATGTCGATTTTAGTGTAACTACAAAGATACCCAGTACAAATAAAGTGAAAGTCCTTGATAACAAGGACTTCGGCTGTACCAAAGTGGTATATAGATATATGTTTATATACCCCTTTGGGCTGTACAACAATGACGACCTTGACACCAGCAACTTGGGTTCACATTCGCAAACTAGAATAATACGGGGGTCCCAAAGGAGTCGCCATCTGCAATGTTCACACCAAACTTTTGGTTATAAAATAGGAAATGCCCAAACGCCATCGTTGGAAATTCCCACCCAGAAATGCTTTTGTTGAGGTTTGTTTCGTTATAGAGAGGACAACTGCGGCTAAGTAAACATGCACCTCATAGAGCTATCTTCCCATATCTCTATGATGTACTCCAGATGTCCACTCCACATTGAGTCCAGGGCCGTAACTTTAGGGGCGGCAGAGCGGCATGGCCGCTCCTAAATTTCAAAACAAAGTGGACCAAAAATGGTGTTTTTGATTTCAGGGGTATCAACTCTACGGCAGCCATAGAGTTATCTTCTCCTATGGCTGCGGCGAAGGGTTTTCCTTACTACGCATTTCGAAGGATGTAGCATAGAATATAATTTATGCGACACGCTACTTTCTCTACAACCCAATCAAATTATCGGATTGCTAGAAATAGCCAATCAGTATCAACAATCAGGGCGATTAGCCCTAGGCTTGTAGCTACTGATAATTGCAATCAAATATATAAACTATAAAGCTAAGCCGGCTGTAGGAACTGCATTAATCTCAGACTACACAACTTGGAATTTTCCGAAGAGACTGAATAAGGCAGAACTTTTTAAGTTTTACTTACTTCTTTACAACCTCAACCCATGGCCTCCAATAGAAAGATGAACATTATATAGGCTTCCAAGTTGATTGATAGTATGTGAGCAGAGCTCATTGTTCGATTTCGTGGTTATATGAGTGAGATTAAATATCAAATCATTTAATAATGTAATAAAATTATTATAATAATTAATTCTATTTCTATTCTAATTCTTGTCAGTGTTGGTGTAGGAAAGTGTATTTTTGAAAATGAAAACACAAGTTCTTTTGGGGTTAGTATTACCAGACTTACCCTTTTATTATTTTCTTGTTTCCATATTGAATTGTTATTTTGTTTCATGATAGTTATAGTAGCCTGGTCAGTAGTTTAAGTGGACTAGTCAGTACTAGTAATGTCAGATTTAGTGTGCTTAAGGAGGCCTATTTGAAATAATTATTATAATATAGGTATAATTTATAGTTAAACTTTAGTAGTAAGGAATGATGATTTAGAAGATCATCATCATAATATACGACAATCAGTTTAGTCTATATTTTTATTGTGCTCAGACTTATTCAATATCTGTTTATGAAAAGCTCAGTTTAGTCTTTTCCAAATGTATCACAGCATAAAAAAATGTATGTTGTTCTAGTTTTTGCTACTTTGGTGGCAATAGTACTACTAACACACATAATATCCAATTATTTTGAGCAGTGATTTTACACCATAAGGGTCCCAAAATTGCATATCTAGGTAGTACTTTTCCAATTTTCTTCCGGGGGAGACCCCCGGACCCCCCTTGCGGGAGGGCGCTGCGCCCCTCCCGCACCCACCCCGCTCTCGCGCTCCGCGCTCGGGCGGGCCGTTGGCCCGCATCAACACCCACCTTCTAGCCACCCCAAAGATTTTTCAAAAGTTACACCCCTGCATTGTACTAAGAATTGTATGCCGTGTTACATTTACATGGTACTTAATCATATTATAATTTTGTGTTGCCAGGAATAATTACTTTGTGAGCTGAAACGTGCAGTATTTCTTTTAGAACAAGAGGTTGGTTAACAGCCTTCAGTTTCATACTGCATACTAAGTCTAAGTGGGGAAGAATGGTTGTGTATGCACTGACTACTAGGCTTCAATTATTTATCACAGTAGTTGGTTAAGATACATAATACTATAGTCAGCGTGTGAATACGTGGATGCTAGACATGTTGTCTTAGAGGAAGCACACCATTCTATTGCTACTGGAATACATTGTGTAATCTATATAGCATGAACAGAGCAATTTTATTCATTTATTTATGTTTTAATACATAACAACTTAATGTAAATATATCACCTAGTCATATAACAAGGCATAGTACCATCTGAGGAACAGTTTGTTCACAGCCAATAATATTTCAGCTTATATAGTGTATATATTCATTAGATAGATGGTAGATGCTTCCAGTACCAGTGAGTTGTACTGTGTGTCTAGAGCAAATACTTACTATGGTACTCTAGTACCAGTGTTCAACATGTTCTATCAGCTCTCAAAGAGTATATTAGAAGTTATTTCGGGCATAGCCTCATATCACTGGCATAGCCTCACATCTCCATCATACGGGGCTCCCCAGCTCCTGCTGAGGCACCACCCGCACCCCCATCCTTCTGCACAGTGGCGTAGAGTGTTGAGAGGTCAAAGTTTGACTTGATCTGAGAGATGAAATCGGAGAGTTGTTGACTCTTCTCTGCCCCCGGTACCCCCTGCAACGCGATGACGGCGCGTAGAGCTGAACGCTTCAACTCATCCTGCTTCTCGAATTCTTGTTTAACTGAATTAGACTTGACTTTAGCATTGCACGTCTGTTTGAGGGGTTCTATGAGCCTCTCCACCCCTGTAATACAATACACAGTAGAGTACACTGTAATACAATATACAGTAGAGTACACTGTAATACACCACTGTAATACAATACACAGTAGAGTACACTGTAGTACACCCCTGTGATACAATATACAGTAGAGTACACTGTAATACAATATACAGTAGATTACACTGTAATACACCCCTGTAATACAATACACAGTAGAGTACACTGTAATACAATATACAGTAGAGTACACTGTAATACACCCCTGTAATACAATACGCAGTAGAGTACACTGTAATACAATATACAGTAGAGTACACTGTAATACACCACTGTAATACAATACACAGTAGAGTACACTGTAGTACACCCCTGTAATACAATATACAGTAGAGTACACTGTAATACACCCCTGTAATACAATACACAGTAGAGTACACTGTAATACACCCCTGTAATACAACATACAGTAGAGTACACTGTAATACACCCCTGTAATACAATACACAGTAGAGTACACTGTAATACACCCCTGTAATACAACATACAGTAGAGTACATATCAATGACATGTTATAACACAAACTACACTACAAGTGACACTGTACAACCATAAAGTGTCGCTAATATAAAGATCACCCCGTTGTTGAGAGAACAAAGGACACAAGATCAAAGGAATGGTGGCAGAAAGTAAAGACATGGTAATACGTGTAAATAGCCTAAGTTCTTACGTTGGAGTACTGGTCCTGGCGAGAGGTTAGCTAGTCGTACCACCATAAGATAAGTAAGCATCTTCACATCATAATGATCTTTCAGTCCATCTTCTACGTGACTGAGGAACTCAAAAATGTCTATACGATCGAGACACGAGTCCAAGAGAGTGTACATACACTCAAAGGCAGCCTACAATACATACATGTACATACACTCAAAGGCAGCCTACAATACATACACGTACATACACTCAAAGGCAGCCTACAATACATACATGTACATACACTCAAAGGCAGTCTACAATACATACACGTACATACACTCAAAGGCAGCCTACAATACATACATGTACATACATTCAAAGGCAGCCTACAATACATACATGTACATACACTCAATGGCAGTCTACAATACATACATGTACATACACTCAAAGGCAGCCTACAATACATACATGTACATACATTCAAAGGCAGCCTACAATACATACATGTACACTATATTCAAAGGCAGGCTACAGCACGTAATTACTACATCACTACATATAAAGGTAGGCTAGAGCAAGATTAGAAAAGGCAGGGTATTACAGTACATACACACCTTTCTAAGGTCCAGACCATCATCTACAGTGTGCTTGAAGGGTCCCATCTCTACTTCTCTGATTAGGTTCTTTCTGACCTTGGTCTCATTGTAGAGGAGAGGAAGTACATGGGCAAGGAGATCTCTCACAAGTGTTGGCTTGTTATGCGCCGCTGAGTTAAACATCACCTGAGACATCATTGTATTATATTAGTGGCATATCATTGTATCATATTACATAAAGCCAAGAATAAGTGAGTATAGTGGAAATATTTGAACTCAGGTAAACCACTCTCCCATTCACTAATTACTGACTGACCAACTGATCAACTGACTGACTCACTGACTGACCCACTGACTCACTAACTGACTAACCAACTCACTGACTGACTGACTGACTGACTTACCAAGGCTACTCGTCGCACATTCAGGTCACCATCTTTCAATGTGGACAGGAAGTCTCCTATCATCTTCCTCAGGAGATCATCTATTGGCTGAGGCTGATCTGTGATGGTGAACTTAACGGCCGTTACAACTGTAGCCCGAGTTAGAGCAGAATCTGAGCCTGCAGGTAGAGTATATCTCAGTAAATAAGACTATGCAGGTAGAGTACATCTCAGTAAATAAGACTATGCAGGCAGAGTATATCTCAGTAAATAAGACTATGCAGGCAGAGTATATCTCAGTAAATAAGACTATGCAGGTAGAATAAATCCCATGTAGACAGTGTATGCACTAAAGTACATAAAAGATTAATATACCGTCATGTAGACAAGAAGATGCACACTGACCAAGCTGGTCCTTGAGCTGACCAAGAAGGGGGTCAGGTTGGAGTAGGGTGAGTTTACCCAGACATTCTGCCACCACATTCCTGGTTCCCTCCTCTGGACACTCACAATGTGTCATCAACATACTCCAGATGTTGGTGATGTGAGGTCTGAATGTCTCTATCACATGTGAGTTGGACTCACAGGATATTATCTCCTACAACAAAGACAGCAATAGGCCCTATCTGATTGAATAGTGGCATGTAAGACAGCACCTGATTGGATAGCGGCATGTAAGACAGCATCTGATTGGATAGCGGCATGTAAGACAGCACCTGATTGGATAGCGGTATGTAACATAGTTGCTGATTGGATGGGCCTACCTTAAGGGAGTGCAGTAGTAAATATTGTCTCTTAGTCTGACTGTCTATCTCTCTCAGGACAAATGGTAGATATTTAGTCAAGTTTCCTACAGCTACAGCACCGAGGGCATACGAAGCAGCAGTCTTTATGTCCTCATTGGATGAGGAGAATGCACTCAGGATCACAGCTAAAATTAGAGGTGGACAGAGATAGCGTGAATATGTCTGCGATTTAGACAGTGGCATTGTTTGTATTTGAGTACATTACTTAGCCTTAAGTACAGAGAATAGCCAGATAACCAGAGAGGGTGGGGTGACTCACGTTCCAACTGACTATGGGCACTGAGGTCTTTGTGTCGGCCGATCTCTCCAAGGGAAAGCAGACAGAACAGTTGGACAGAGTCAGACTGTTTACCAGAACTTAGTCTAGAGAGGAACTCCTCAACGATATTGTCAGCATCATGAGCTAAGGCTAACTCCGCTACACACTTGGCTATTGAGTGGAACGCCTACATATACATACATGTATGTAATGTATATACACGTACATATATATACATTGTATGTCTATATACGAGCATATATGTGTGTAATGTATAATATACACTGTACATGAAGATGTGTTACCTGTTTATGAACGGCGAGGTGCGTACTGCTTCCTCCAGTCTGAGATGTAGAGGAGGAGCTGGAGGCACCACCCGTACCACTAGTGGGAGCTGGACTATACAGAGGTTGGGTCAACAGGTTCATCAGGTCGTTGAACTCTAGCCCGGCTGTCTTAGATGCAGCCAGACTACGGAAGAACTGTAGCATGGTGTGGAGAGCACTTCCTTGCAGTAGAGGAGACTTGACCTGTCATACCATATAGAAGTATGTTTATTAGACAGAGAGTGCAGAACACCTTGGATAACAGGCTAAGTGGACATCGGAGAGGGGGCATAGTGGACTTGGATAACATACTAAGTGGACATCGGAGAGGGGGCTAAGTGGACTTGGATAACAGGCTAAGTGGACATCGGAAAGAGGGCTAAGTGGACTTGGATAACAGGCTAAGTGGACATCGGAGAGGGGGCATAGTGGACTTGGATAACATACTAAGTGGACATCGGAGAGGGGGCTAAGTGGACTTGGATAACAGGCTAAGTGGACATCGGAGAGGGGGCTAAGTGGACTTGGATAACAGGCTAAGCGAACATCAGAGAAGGGGCTAAGTGGACTTGGATAACAGGCTAAGTGGACATGGAGAGGGCTAAGTGGACTTGGATAACATACTAAGTGGACATCAGAGAGAGGGCTAAGTGAACAGTAAATAGAGTGTGGAATATAAACATACAAGGAGTGAAAGTATATGGACTCACCAGTACAAGCAGTTGTGATATGATGTCACCTTTGACCCCAGACATAGCGGCTGGGTGAAATTTACACAGCGATGTCAACAGTGTCAAGGTAAGCTGTGATATATGAAGGTCAGACTCATTGATAAGTGGAGCGCATTCCTGGAGAATCTGTGAAACCTTATAAAGTAATAATAAGATGAATTACTATATAACTGAGAGTATAAGTAATATAGAGGACAACTCTCAATACATACAGATGGAGGACAACTCTCAATACATGCAGATGGAGGACAACTCTCAATACATGCAGATGGAGGACAACTCTCAATACATACAGATGGAGGACAACTCCCAAAATATAGCAATATAAGCGCAGACTACTAACCATGGGCAAACTAATCACAGAAGAATAGTTCCATATAAGCACATCCAGGCATTGCAGAGTTGTTAACTTTAGAGCTCTGTGATTCTTTCTCAGGAACGAGGCTAATATTGGAATAGCATCGGGCAGGTACGCTGACAGCTCCACCTGTGAACACGACCACCCAATGAGCATTAAGATGGCAAACTTATGCTAGACTACCATGACATGCATGTCATAATGATTCTACCTGAACCAGTGGTGTGCCGAAACAGGTAACGGGAGAGCTACTACATTCATATATATAACCATGTTAATAGTTAGTTAGGCCTATATATTATACAGTAGTCATTGTACTACATTATGTAGGTGGTTAACAAAGTGGATACATACCTTTAGCGGGGAGGAGGCAATGAGTGTGACAGCCTTAATAGTAGTGAGTCTAGTGATTTCATTTCTCAACCTGTCTACGAATATTGGGAGGCATACCTACAAGAGAAGAATGTATAAAGTACTACCAGAGCACACGATGTACTGAACCAGTGCTATATTATTAATAGTTCTCTTCACATTAACACTACCAGCTATGTACTTAGCTTTAGTACCTACCGACAGTTCTGTAGTGAGGGTGTCTCCAACATTACACAGCAGACGTCCCATACAAGAGATGGCCCTTTCCTTCACCTCTTGGTCTATGTCTGCGGCTCTGAGTCTAATCAGTGTACAATCATACAGCTGCTTGACATAACCTAGGAACTCGGGGTTCAGAGGTTGGAGGGGTTCCAGAGGTCTCAACACCTGCACGAGTTGCTGGGAGACAAGCAGTGCTTCAGATACGATCTTGTAGAAGTTATCCTTCACTGCACTCACTACAGCTGGGATCAGCACCTAGTAATATGTGTGTAATAGACTATATACTATATACACCATGCACAGTACGCTTGATGCCTATAATCACATAATATAATACCTGTAATGTAATAATAATATAACTTAATACTTACATTGAGATGTTGATGGAATATATAAGATGGATGGTTAGCCAGCAGAGTATTGAGGAAAGAGAGAGTGTCTATCTTCATAGTGGAGCTACTGTTCTTGTCTGTGAGAGAGAAGCTAACTCCAGGTATAATAGAAGATATATGGTCGGATAGGCAACCAGACAGTACTAGACTCAGCTCTGTTAGCAGCAGGAAACACGACTACAAACAGGATATGGTGTCACTACGTGCTAGTAAGCAGCCCAATACTATATAATAATTATATACTAGGTAGCACATTAATTCCAAGCATGTAGATTAGTACTTGGTGATAGTACTTAGTGATAGTACTTGGTGATAGTACTTGGTGATAGGTACTTGGTGATAGTACTTGGTGATAGTACTTGGTGATAGTACTTGGTGATAGTACTTGGTGATAGTACTTGGTGATAGTACTTGGTGATAGCACTTGGTGATAGGTACTTGGTGATAGTACTTGGTGATAGCACTTGGTGATAGTACTTGGCGATAGTACTTGGTGATAGGTACTTGATGATAGTACTTGGTGATAGTACTTGGTGATAGTACTTGGATGAATAAGCTAAGGTATCGATATCTAAGGCTAAATTGATCTCATACCTGTCTAGTCTTGAAACTTTTCTCCCTTAGCTGACGTGTAACACTCTTAACTATAGCTGGTACCTGATCACTGAGGAGGGCTACAGGGTGTCCCTCACTCACAGATTTATGGTTTGGCAGAGCAGAGGCTACGTGCTTTGTTTGACGTAAGAGTGAAATATACACTTGGAATATGTCTGACTTTACATTCTCTTCTCTCTCCTTAAACCTCGAGATGAGTGTCTCTGATACACTGTAATTACGTACACATTGACATAGATATATACACGTACACATAGACATAGATATATACACGTACACATAGACATAGATATATACACGTACACATAGACATAGATATATACACGTACACATAGACATAGATATATACACGTACACATAGACATAGATATATACACGTACACATAGACATAGATATATACACGTACACATAGACATAGATATATACACGTACACATAGACATAGATATATACACGTACACATAGACATAGATATATACACGTACACATGGACATAGATATATACATGTACACATACACATAGATATATACACGTACACATAGCACATAGATATATACACGTACACATAGCACATGTAGATATAGACATATACACATACATGTAGTACATGTAGATATCTACACTAGAATATTATACACAGACATAGACATGCTTACTTTGTATAGAGCTGTGTGAGTAGATTGTGTCTAGTGGTAACCACTGCATTCAGACATTTAGCAGAAGCTCTTCTCACCTTCCAACTGATGTCATCATCATCACTAAACAGGAAGTAGAGCAGCTACCATGTACATGTATATATATATATATATAGTACAGTGTATATGCATGCTACCATGTATATATACATGATAAGAGCAAAACTGCACCAAAATAGAACCTCCTGTGGACCAATAAGTGCATAAAAGATTCTGGAGCCTCAGCGCCTCTTTAACAACCACAATGGCTCTTTGGCAACCACAATGACTCATTGACAACCACAATGACTCATTGACAACCACAATGACTCATTGACAACCACAATGACTTATTGACAACCACAATGACTCATTGACAACCACAATGACTCATTGAAAACCCGCAGAGAGTTACTAACAAGTGCAATAACACATTGATAATCACAATGATTATCAATGTGTTACAATGACTCATCAAGAGTGGCAGTGTCACTGATAATGGTGATGTATGATAATTGTGAGAGATTGAAAATCAAAACTATTCATTAACAGTAAGACGGGATGGTTTCATCAGCTTACCAAAGTCACTCATAGAGACTTCAGTGATTTACTAGTAATACAGTCAATGTGAATAAGACTCATAGATGACTCCAGTGATTTACCAGTAATACAGTCAATGTAAATAAGACTCATAGACGACTCCAGTGATTTACTAGTAATACAGTCAATGTAAATAAGACTCATAGAGACTCCAGTGATTTACTAGTAATACAGTCAATGTAAATAAGACTCATAGACGACTCCAGTGATTTACTAGTAATACAGTCAATGTAAATAAGACTCATAGAGACTCCAGTGATTTACTAGTAATACAGTCAATGTAAATAAGACTCATAGACGACTCCAGTGATTTACTAGTAATACAGTCAATGTAAATAAGACTCATAGAGACTCCAGTGATTTACCAGTAATACAGTCAATGTAAATAAGACTCATAGAGACTTCAGTGATTTACTAGTAATACAGTCAATGTGAATAAGACTCATAGACGACTCCAGTGATTTACTAGTAATACAGTCAATGTAAATAAGACTCATAGAGACTCCAGTGATTTACTAGTAATACAGTCAATGTAAATAAGACTCATAGACGACTCCAGTGATTTACTAGTAATACAGTCAATGTAAATAAGACTCATAGAGACTCCAGTGATTTACCAGTAATACAGTCAATGTAAATAAGACTCATAGACGACTCCAGTGATTTACTAGTAATACAGTCAATGTAAATAAGAGACTTACCTGTAATCATCGTCAATATCATCATCTTCCTCGTCATCTACTTCCATTCCCTCGGAGTCTTCATCATCATCATCATAGTTGTAGTTTGGATCATAAGACAAGTACTTGAGACACAGTGCTACAATCTACATAAGTCAAGTACTTGAGACACAGTGCTACAATCTACATAAGACAAGTACTTGAGACACAGTGCTACAATCTACATAAGACAAGTACTTGATACACAGTGCTACAATCTACATAAGTCAAGTACTTGAGACACAGTGCTACAATCTACATAAGTCAAGTACTTGAGACACAGTGCTACAATCTACATAAGTCAAGTACTTGAGACACAGTGCTACAATCTACATAAGACAAGTACTTGAGACACAGTGCTATAATCTACATAAGACAAGTACTTGATACACAGTGCTACAATCTACATGTACATAAGACAAGTACTTGAGACACAGTGCTACAATCTACATAGTTAAGTACTTGAGACACAGTGCTACAATCTACATAAGTTAAGTACTTGAGACACAGTGCTACAATCTACATAAGACAAGTACTTGATACACAGTGCTACAATCTACATGTACATAAGACAAGTACTTGAGACACAGTGCTACAATCTACATAGTTAAGTACTTGAGACACAGTGCTACAATCTACATAAGTTAAGTACTTGAGACACAGTGCTACAATCTACATAAGACAAGTACTTGATACACAGTGCTACAATCTACATGTACATAAGACAAGTACTTGAGACACAGTGCTACAATCTACATAGTTAAGTACTTGAGACACAGTGCTACAATCTACATAAGTTAAGTACTTGAGACACAGTGCTACAATCTACATAAGTCAAGTACTACCTTGTCCACGTAGTCAGTGATCTCTTTAGGGGACTTGAGGATGAAGGACTCAAATGCCTGGATGCAGTACTCTCTGAGCTCATCGTCATCATCGACGTTACAGAAGTGCATGATAGGAGGGATAAACTGGGGGAGGTAGGGACCAACTTTATGACCAGCCTGTCTGCTTATACACCCTATGCACTGTAATACAAGCATATATACACCCTATGCACTGTAATACAAGCATATATAGATATTGTATATATATATGCATATACATGTATAGATATTGTATAACCTGCAGACCTGTAATAAATGAATATATGCATAGATATAGTAATACAAGGGTACAGATACTATAATACAAATATATCCTGCAGACACAGCAGTACGACGTATAGCCTGTAGACACAGTAACACAATGTAGACCTACAGCATATACATGTATGATCGGAATATAAATACACATACTGAACACAAACAGACCACAGGCATACCTGGATGTGACTACGCAGTATATACAAGACATGGTGACCTAACAATTACTTGACCCACCTATACGCTGAAGCTCTCCTCTAATACACGTCAAATATACATCATTGGTCAGTCATAGAGTATATATTATATATACTACCTGTATATACACGTACATGGAGGTCCTAGTCGACCAATGATAGAAAGGATACTACATACTACCTGTATATAGGTCCTAGTTGTGTCTTTGTTCTCCTGTAGACCCTTGAGAAGGAACTGGACGAGGTCTTCAAACAGTACGTTGTTACAGCAACAGACCAGGTGACCTATGGCTATAATACTCCTTTTACGAACTGCTAGTCTCTGTAACATATACAGTGGAACTTGGATAACTCAGACTTCAGCGGACCAGCAAAAATGGTCTGAGTTATGAGAAGTTTGAGTTAGGTGATCATATATAAAGACAGTATTAATTCCTGCACAGCCACTTAGGAATACAGTATAGGTCTAATAAACAAATGATAAATGATAAATAAAAGATGAAAGGATCATGTAGGCCTTACAGCATAGACAAAACAGTAGTGAATGTGAAATTATTTAGTAAACAATTCGTAATAGTCATTGGCTTTCACTAGAAATATTGAGGATGTCTGCTTGCTTGTACAAGTGTTTAGCATAATTAGCTAAGCTAGGCCCATCATAGGTTTAAAAATAGCCATGACAGTAACCCAGAAGCTATAGGACATAATAATTTTATGGGTGACTGCTTTATAATCCAGTAGTTTATTACTATTCATAACCTGGAGTTAGAGCATAAAGTCTGAGTTATCTAAAGCCAATTATCATTGCCCAGGCTGGGACCTTGTGGGAGAGGCTGAGTTATCCAATTATCTGAGTTATGCGAGGCCGAGTTATCCAAGTTTCACTGTACACACTTAGCCTTAGCTCCTAATCTATTCCTTCCACTAACAATAACTCAAAGTACTCATGATCAGAGGCTAGCAAACCATTATTATGGTAAGTTGGCACATAGCAATGGTGATTCTCGAGCTAGATGACACCCACTATTATGCTGACCATGAAGACAGACAAAGCTATTATATAGCAGTGTACGCTGCACCTATCACATGTACCTATCACACGTACCTATCACACTACCTATCACACTACCTATCACATGTACCTATCACACGTACCTATCACACGTACCTATCACACGTACCTATCACATGTACCTATCACACGTACCTATCGCACTACCTATCACACTACCTATCACACTACCTATCACACTACATATCACATGTACCTATCACATGTACCTATCACATGTACCTATCACACGCACCTATCACATGTACCTATCACATGTACCTATCACATGTACCTATCACATGTACCTATCACATGTACCTATCACATGTACCTATCACATGTACCTATCACACGTACCTATCACACGCACCTATCACATGTACCTATCACACGTACCTATCACATGCACCTATCACATGTACCTATCACACGTACCTATCACACGTACCTATCACATGTACCTATCACATGTACCTATCACACGCACCTTAGATGCCAGTTGTGGAAGAAGAGCTGTCTGAATAGCTTGGTGGAAACCAATGAGGAGGCTGCCAAATCTGCTGAGCAGGTCAGCAAGTATGTCTAGAGCTTCCAGCTGTACTGAGACATCTTCCTGAGGTAAGTCAAGAAATTCAGGTAAAGTAAAGCCTATAGTAGCAATAAGTAATCAGTCGGAGCAGTTTTGAATACCTGGACCAAGTTGTTAGTCGTGTCAACTCCACCTAAATGACAGAGTTAGTGTGTTCAAATCTTAGTTATGCCTTTCAAGCTATAAAATTACACAGTGAACATATTACGTTGACTTGTAACAGTTAGCACCTGCTTTGCGACAGCATTGGTGAGTCTACCAGTGATCTTCCTAGATATTCCAGCCGCCAAAGTAGTGGCCGAGGGAGGCAACTCTACAATCACTGTCTTTAGTCCTATACTAGATATGTCTCTTAGCTGTTCCTTGCTTGACATCATGTTAGTGCACAGAGTATCAACTATAGTCTCTACCTGCACCTCTTTAACCTGCAACCATTATAGCAAGACTATTAAATGATATAACACTAGTAGTACTCTTTCACTATAACAAGACTATTAAACCTATTTAGAAAAACTTCTTAATTTCAGCAGATAGCTTGCAGGTAATAGACGTGACGCACTATTCATTCATTTTCTAAAATGCCGGCCGAGCAAGGCCTGTAAAGAAATGGGTTCGACCAGTTAGCCCTAGGCTACATAAAAGTTGGTGAGCATACGGCACACCTCACCTTGGCTACCAGAGGTCCTAAGCATTTCACAGCCAGATTCTGCACCTCTCCATTTTGATCCTCAAGCAGCTTGAGCAGCATCTTCACCACCTTTTTCTCACTGTCATCATCAAGTTTAATAGAATCCTTCTGCAAATGGGCAGTCAATCAAGTTAAAGAACTAGTGAAAACCTGCAGAACTCCACAGAAAGAAAGACCACATTAAAAGAATGGCCAAACCCCTTGACATGCTATATATAGCAAGGTAGACATAGAAGAGTGCCTTGTGTGCAGTTGGTTCAGGTTCCACTGATCACCAGTGAAACTCTTTTTTAAGGGTGTAATGGTAACTGTTTTGTCTCGTGTGCTAGGCGATTAGGTGCTTTAGAGTCCCCGGGATTAGACCCCAGTAAAGGATGAACTATTTTCAGAGATGTGAGACCGTGTCTCTGTCTGTTCAGTAATAAATTCCTTCCAAAAAGAACCTCACATAATATATCATTATTATGAAAAGAAGCAGAATGGCCAAACCCCTTAACACCCATAGATAATACATGTAGTTGAGAATAGAAGTGAAATACAACATGAATGTTAAATACAAGAAAAAACAGATATAGCAGTAAATTAAAGAAGTTTTACAAAAACCAAAAAATATAAAAATACTGTTACACCAACTTGCCTGCAGCTCCGTCATCAAATCATTTGTTGCCATGAATCTGAAGTCTTTGTCGGTTGACAACATTTTCTCCAGCAAATTTGCTATGTGGTAGGACATGTTTGCCATTGCGCACTTTCTAAAAGAAGCATTAATGTGAGAGTCAGCAGATATAAAAATGAATTGGTCTAACAAATCGGGAAACACTGTTTTTTATGTATGGATTGCTGTACACTCTCACTTGTGTTTTTTTTTTTATTTTCATCAATAAATAAATAAGAATAAGAATATTAATAAATAACTGAAGATTATATATTATTTAGCCTACATATGTAATGAAAAGGAAAAATATCCAAAGGAGGTAATGATGCGGCTCAGGTGCGCTGTAGCAGAGCTAATGAAAGCGCCAGCCCAAAACAGTTAACAGTAGACAGCTCGTCCAACTCCCCAGCAAGAAGGCAAGTAACATCAACTTCCAATTTTTCTCATAAATTTATCTCCTCGTACCTTTTAGGTCAAGGTCACTTCTTTTGGCACTGACGACTTTATCGAATGCGCCCAAGCAAAGATAGTGCTATCTTTGGCCCAAGTTTTTTACCACTACCAAAACCAAACGTCTTTGTTATCGGAATGCACTTCGACACTGTCAAGAAACTGCGCGAACTACTGAGGTGTGCTAACATGGTCCAGTGGTGCGTGCCACAAATGCCGACCCAAATAGGCACGGAACTCTTATCAACAAATAGACCGCAACGGCCAAAGTGGTTATTGTGCTCATAATATAATCATGCAATTTTAAATTTTTGCAATTCAGAACTGTAAAAAAAGCAGGAACAACCTCTGCACAAGGTGCCGCCATAGATGGTGCCGTTGCCAAAGTAGTACAAACCTACCTCTATGATTGTACTACTTTGGCAACGGCACCATATTTGGCGGCGCCTTATGTAGAGGTTGTTCCTGGTTTTTTTACAGTTCAAAATTGCACGATTATTTAAACTTTTACAGGGCTCTCAAGTTGCTCAGTCAAAAAATCCGAGCAAATTTACAATGTACGGCAGTGTACCAGTATTACTCTGCTAGCAATTGGTCAGATATATAAATAAAGCTGTTGGTCACCTACATTTACATATCTATTGCTCTAGGAGCTAGCCTAAGTAATTTCTGACAGCCTAATAATCCCAGTACATACATGTAATTCAGGCCTTGCTCTTGGAAAGTAATAAAATCAATAGCTTTTTCCTAAGCAACTCTCAAGCTATGGGATAAACTGAAGATTAATTTGGAGATTGTAAAGCATTTCAATTCAAAATACAGCTAATGTGAAAAAATCTCCCAAAATGCGAGCAGATCATCAATAATGGAAAACCTCCCGAGCTCCCCGAGCAGGCACTCAAAATCCGAACTGCTCGGGGAAAATCCGAGAACTTGAGAGCCCTGCTTTTATATACCAAAGCATGTGTTCAAAGCACGCATTCCAAGTAATTAACTAGACGATAAAATCTAACAGCACTCCTTTGTACTGTAAAATTTGCCGTTTTTCATGATTAAAAAAAGTATTTTCCAGAAAATCGACGTTGAAATTTTGCTCAAAATCTTGGGCTATATAGTAGAGAACATTTTAGGATTTTAAAATTGAGCACAAAACACCTATGGCAACATCTGTGCAAAAGATTAGTAGGATTGCATTATTGGTTGAAAAATTATCAAACCTGTCCTGGAACTTTTGGATCGACCCTTGTATATTGTGATATATTATTGTTCTCTCAGCTGTCAGGGTTTATATCACAATATACAATTGTCTCTTAGAGAATATTATATTTTGTTTGTCATTTTCATATACTTTCAAGTTGTCACCTCTCTATTTCTACCTGCCATATTCAGAGAGATTGCAACAATAGGGCGTTGAGCACTTTGTTAAACACTATGAAGCAGGCTAAATTGTGGTTATTTTCACAAGTCATGCATCAACAGCAATTATCATTCTATTACATTAGCACTAAGGTGATATAGTTGCCTAATTCGTTGGACTTCTATTCCCCGTATTCATTGCTCTTTTTCCATATCACCTTTTTTACTTTTGTGATATTTCTCAGACCAACTATAGTGAGTCACCTAACCAGAGTATTGATTGTTTTTTAGCTGACTGCTGAAATTCTAAGACTCCATTTTAAAAACACCATGAATACACTAGTTATACATTTACTCTGTAGCAGCTGGGGTCAGAAAAACTAGTGTAACATCCACTAGCCCAACTTTTGTTTTGAAACAGTTTTATTATTTCATAGCAGTAGTTTTGATCAGTGACTCTTAAATTTTTTATCACTTTTTTTAAACTGTCAATCAACAAGCAATACCATAGTACAGTACAATAGAGTGATCTCTTCGTACTGTGTGTATTGATAGAGGTACTTCCTATGTCTTCACATACAATAGTCATCAAAGCATCCCTAACATAGGCTACAATAAGGATCAGATGGCCGGGTTTAAGGTCAGCAAACAACCCTTAATGTTAATGGTTGTTTTGTCCGAGGAGCCACTCTATCATTACCTTAATGAAGCTCTACTTATAGTTAATATAATAGGGTGCTCTGCGAGCCCGAGCTAGACCTGTTAGTAGCACCATACCAGAAATATGAAATATGCAATACAAGACAATTAGTATGGACTGATTGGATTGAATCGCTATCTTTCAGCAGCTGTATAATGTTTTTGCCCTAGCACCAGTCAGCCTGTATACATTCTCTCAGCTTGCTGGTCTGATGAATACGTTGCGACCACAAGCTCCTGGTTTTCGTTCACTATAAAAATAATATAAATTCATACTTTAAACATGTTATTTTAGTGAGTGTAGCAACATAGAAAAGATCAAGGTGCTATGTCGCACACAGCAACACTGTTCTCATTATTGATAGAACTTACTCTTCATCGAGAGTGAACAGTAGACTGTATCAGACTGACTCAGATGCGAGGATGAGAAGTGTTGCAAGAAGACTGTGTCAATTGCAGTCTCAATTGGTATGTGTTTTATTCCTTTTTTCGTCGGTTGACTAAAGCTACTTGAATCAGCTTTGGCAATGTTTGATTTCTCTTTTAAATAGCTTCTACAGGAAATATCTGCGCATATTTGTTGTCGATATCTTTCAACAGGATTAGTAGCTCTACAAAGGCTCATGTGTTCTAAAACTGTTCATCTAGGTTCGATTCAAAACAACATCAGCGAGTTTACTAGTTGCTGATGATGGTGAGGTCTTATTTGAAAGCATCAACAACAAAGGAGTTATAACGTTAAACAAGCCTTCATCTCTTAATGCGATCAATCATAATATGACAGTTCGAATATATAACCAGCTCAAGGTAATTTACTTTTATGCACGCATTTCACTTTGACAGTAAGACATGGGCACTACCTGATGCCTATTTAAATCTGCTTAAATTGTAGTACTTTTTATTGTCCATGAAAATTAAGTGGCTAACACCTTTCCCAATCTTCAGTCACTGAAAGACTGTGTGATTTTGATTTATGCAGTGGAACAGTCATATTGATCATCATCATTCTCTATTGTAAAAAGTTGACATTGTAATTCTTTTTTAATTGGATAAACCCCATTACAATTTTTTTGTTTTGTAGTGTTTTCTAGCTTTTGTATACGAATGGGAGCCTCTTACTGAGGTTTTTGATAATTTTACTTTTGGTCCACCTCTGTTATCAGAGTTCCTGCCTGTATTTCCATTAATTGTAGAAATGGGAAAAAGAAAAATCTGTGTCCCTTGTCATTTTGAAAGGAGTTGGTAACAAGGCATTCTCTGCAGGTGGTGATGTTAGAGGTTAGCCCTGTATTTATTTTCCACTAGTCATCAGTCACTTGGTAATGGGAGTGTGATTCTCTGACACCTGATTGCAATGGCTAGGTACTTATGTTTAATGAAGCACTTCTTGTCACTAATTGTCTTTGCTAACTTATGAGTTTTGGTTTGCAGGCATTTGGGTACGCTAACAGGAAACTCTTGCATAGTTCCAGGACATTTACAAATTGTAGTATTCTGCATTAATTGACTTCAAGGTTTTGTCACGAGTTTTGGCTTCTATTCAGTAACGTCTCCCCACTGTTGCTCATCTACATAACCTTTTGTCGGTCCAGATCTGAACTTTTTGTCTGTACTGTATATTTTGTATAAGTGGATGAATGGTTCAGCAACGCCATGTAGATGTGCATAATATATATTTTTGTATTCCTTAGAGCTGGCCAACACTGCATCTAAGGATCACGATAGTGACAGCTCATTCCAGTTCTTACGGGATGAGTATAGAACCCAATATGCTGTCAACACATACTATGTACCTGTGGTAGCATTAGCTAATGGTTACTGCATGGGTGGAGTAAGTATACTACCCTACCTTGTAGTACTCCGGTCACAATAAGCTTCACTTCTAACTGTTTTATTACTCTTCATAATAATGTTGCATCTCAATCATGGAGAGGCCCTTTCATTGGCCACAAAGTCTATCGTTACCATGCACACTAAACTACAAGTTATACAATTTAGTTGTATTACATGTACTAGAAATTATTACAGGGTTGTGGACTGGCTGTTAATGGAAAATATACAGTAGCGACGGAGCTTACCACCATGTCTATGCCAGAGACTGCTATTGGTTAGTTATGGCTTACTCTTTTATATCATGACTGGACATCCATGCTAAGCAATTTAACAGTCATTCTCCTCTGCCTGTAGTTGCCGACTCTCCAACTTTAATTGTATTTTAAAGCAATTTATACTTTTCCGTAGGATTCTATCCTGATAATGGAGGTTCTCATTTCCTGTCCCGTTTGCCAGGCGAGCTTGGCGTCTATCTAGGTCTAACTTGTGCCCAGGTAACGGGTGAAGATGCCTGCAATGTAGGATTGGCCTCTCACTATGCTACTTGTCATGATGGCGCTGTAAGTTTGCTTCATTGCTGCCAAATGTATTGGTTCACGATTATCATTGGAGGTTCAGGTGGTGTACTGAACAGATAGTTCAACAGTGTACAAAGTTGTCTACTCTGACATAGAAATTATGGTTTGTTTTATACCAAAGTTGCAAGAGTGTAAAATTTAAGACAATCATTTACAATAAGCACTTTGTTCCACTATTTAACTATCTGGTGCACAATGGAGCAGTACTTGGTGTCAATCAGATGTCCCTCCTGCGTGAGTACGGCCCCTAAACCAAATTTCGAGGTGTCCACCTGGAGCATCGTCACCTTACACACATTGAAATACTGCAATACTGGGTCACTGGTTAGCGCTTGCTTGATCTGAGTCATTGCAGCTTCTTGTTTCGACTGCCAACTCCACCCAGCCACACTGGATTTACCTCTAGGTTTGCTTTGTTCATCGGTGTTTTGCTCTTCACTAGGTCATAGCAGCATTCTTTACGTCTGGATAAACTCTGATACATTGGGTATGAAACATCTTATATAGTTTAGCGTGCCCTAAGTTTTGGCATCTCTAGGACTGGGTATTTCATTGATGGCTTGAACCTTGTCGAGATCTGGGCAGAGCCCTTCCACGCATGCGATGTGACCAAAATACTTCACTTCACTCTGCTTTAGCTGCATCTTCCCTTTGTTGAATCTCACATGGCATTCCGTCTCGGGTAGAAGTAGGTGTCACACCTGCACCTTCATCAAAATCCAACTGGACCAGAACCTCAACAGAATCTTCCTCCATACAGTTTTGCATCTGCCTCCTCCATTTAGCATTATTCCCAGCCGGAAACACACCATGCTCATTAGCAGGCTGAGTAACAGAGTTTATAACCAACAAATAATTCCCGAAACTCCTCCAACGCCTCCAGTTCTCAGCGAAATTGCCATCTCTAGTACTTAGTGAGCTGTGAGAAACTGCTATCGCTGATTTTGCTAAGCTAACGTGTCCTGCGTGAATTCCAGTCATCAATTTTTTGGAGCAATAGATGGAGAATACCAAAAGGAGTAGATGTGGTTGTACTAGCACTGTACTAGCTACAAACAATTACCATGTCTATTCCCGCCTTGTCCTACAGTTGGTGTAGCCTTTGACTGCGAGTGTTGTAGGCCTTGACAGTGATTGGTGTAGGCGCCTGTAATGGTTGCTTCCACATTTTATCTCACCCGCTTGGTAGTTTCCTGAGATATAATACATAGTACATATAGTAGTGGAACAGGCAAATAACAATATACAGTGTAACTAATACCACGTAAAAAATGTTGTTAACCTTTTACCTCCATTTGTTAGACTGAGTACACTATAATGCTTTGGATAAATACTCTAGACTGAGCAACTTGGGAAATGTGTGTTTTCCGGTTATACATGTATTTGAAATGGAAACATTCGGATTGAGCATTTATATATGCACCAATACAGAACTGGGACAGACAGAGTAGCTTGTAATTGTTAGTATGCACTCAACTGTGGTCAAGTTCTACTGCTAAGCTAGATCTTTGTATACACTGTTAGTAGTAATAGGTATAACCAGAGTGTGCCATCCATGTTGTCATTGTCTTTGTTTATATATAAAGTGTTATTCCTGTTCTAGCTGGGAAATCTGGAGAATGACCTGTTGTCACTTGATGAACCTACGGATAGTAAAGTGTTGGATGTACTCGACTACTACCACAGCAAGGTGAGCCATCAGTAACCAATCACTGGTCAGGATACATCCTACACTGAATACGACATTCATATATTGTATTATGTTGTTATATTACATTATATTATATGCCTATTACCTTATATTCTAGAATTTCAAACTACATTTATATAGTGTATTCTATATGCTGCCTCATCTTATGTGGATGTTATTTTACAGTGCTACACCGGAGCAGCAAATAGCCTCTGCTCCCACCTATCTGCTATAAACAGAGTGTTTAGTAAGGCAACAGTAGAAGAAATAGTAGAGGACCTGAAAGCTGAGCGCACAGACTGGGCTACATATAGTCTCAATTCTCTGCTGGCAAATGTAAGTCGAGCCACGAATCTCTCCTACTTTATTCACCCATATAAAGTAGTATAATTCAAGTCGTGTACATGTATTATAACCCAGGAAAGTGGTATAATTACTACTATAATATAGTTAGTACACAGTTTGTACATCGTTAGTGGGTAGTTTGTACGCAGTTAGTGCACAGTTTGTACACAGTTAGTACACAAATTGTACGCAGCCAGTACGCAATTAATACACAGTTCGTACACAGATGGAATGTCTATGTATGTTGCAGTCACCTACGGCTCTCAAGCTCACTCTACGTCTGCTAAGGGAAGCTAAGCACCTTGACCTCTTCAACTGTCTGTCTATGGAGCTCAGGCTTGGGAGAACGATATTACAGAACCCTGACAGTGACTTCTTCAGAGGTGTTAAAACTGTACTTGTAGACAAGGCTGGTGGAGCTCAGTGGTCTCCTGACAACCTGAGTGATGTCTCAGATAAACATGTTTCTAGTCATTTTCTTCCTTTGACCCAAGCGGGTTATGAAGAGCTCCTAGTAAGCTAGAGGTAGAATATATCTTACATGTATAATTAGCATGCTAGTAGTGCCTAGTAGTACATAAATATGTAAGGGAAAATAACCCCTGAACATAGCAATGTTTGTATCATCATGATTTTGTTGTTCCCTCCAAATAGGTCAATCTTCTTTTTTAAATTATGAACACTGTGTATACTGTAATTACATTCTTTTTTTATACAAAGTGCAATTTGTATTGCTGAATGTAGACTTTACTAGCCAGTTTTTTCTAATGCTTTGTGCTAATGACAAAAATATTCTCTTGTAACAATGTCGATTCTACATATCAATAAATGGCTAAACACAACAGTCACTCATTTCCAGTGAAATCTCATTATGATTATCATTAGAAATACGTCATAGAGGATCATGATGGATGTTCCTAGTATTCTTACTCCACAGTAGCCTATTTCTTACACAGTACATAATTAGGAGTTATCTCCCTATTCGTGTTCCGAATCTACAATCATGACATTGTGCTCACATCATAGAGCTATAGAGTTATCTTCTCTATGCATAGACTAACTTGTAATTCTATGGCTCCTAAAAATTTTGTTTGAAGGCATCACCCAATCATAGAATTCTATGCACCCAATAGAAATTCTGCTGACGAATGACGATTGCTTAGCTTTTCCATTTTTTCCATTTGCAAAGAATAATAGACTAGGAACCTGCATTTAAGGAAAGAGCGGGCTAAGCAAATTCCTGCCTAACACCAGCCGCAGGTCCCACGCTAAAATTGCTCCCCATTTGAACAATCGTTGATTTGAAGAAAGTGCAATTGAGATTTTTATTATTGCCCATCCCACACTGAATTGTACCGAGTTTTTACGTTTAGTCTGTAATTATAAAATCCATTATTCACCACTATGCATAAATTTATTCAAAGGAAGGTATACGATACTTTGTCTTCTAAAAACGGGATCCTCACTGTTTTTGTTAGCATCGTCTTGTTACTCAGCTCAGCATTTTACTTTGGGGAGGTAAGTCGTGTGATGCCTGCTATTGAATAACTTTAATAAAAATTACAAGGTTTTATTCACCGTTGCTGAATTAATTTATCAAGTCATAATTAAGACTCATACGATGCTGTGCTCATGTACTCATTCATAAAATATTTTCATGCCTAGAGTCGTAGTTTGTAATGTGTGAGGGCCAACCATGTATATATGATATCAAACCAGTCATTGCAACACGTATAGTTATCTTGTTGCAACTAGAGACCACTATCACATCGTTTAGTCCGAGCTATTACGATTGTATCCAAACTGTGCTAGGTGCGTCAAGTACTGATTCTTCTTAGAAACCCTAACCTGGAGACTTCTAACCAGCCCTAAAATCTATAAGCAGAGAGATCTTACTGTGTTGCAAATTTAAAGTTAACAAATAAGTACAAGAAAATTATACTGAAGAGTTTGACTATGGATTCTGTAGAGTTTCTGAGGTTGGAGAATTTAGTTGGCATCATCTACTACTCAGTAAATGTGTCAACCTGGTGTTGTTTTAGGCGATAGTAGAGTGGAGCAGTGAGAAGTATGCAGTTGTATTCAATTCTTTTAGTGACAATCTCCTTGGCAAGTCATATAGAACTCGGTAAGTAATCCTGCAGATTCATTAAAGATGTCCCATCACTTGACAGAGAAATAGAAGTTATAGAAGTAGTTTTAAATTGAAACTAACTGCTAGTAGGGCCTACCCCTGCTCCATTTGAACGTTTAGCCTAGGTTTAAACTGACTCCATTAATACGCTTAGCCTTAGTGTAAACTGAATTTCCGTCTAGAAAACCAAACTAAAGGCCGTTTCATGACCCAGCTATTTACACCTTCTGATAGCATGTAGTGTAATTTTATATAATATTCTATTGTCTCACCATTGTTCTACATGTACTTATAATACGTTGTTTTATATAGCCTGTGTCTCCCCGTCCCCATCGATGTAGTCTATACATGGGTCAATGGCACCGACCCTCAACTTCTTTATGAACTGCGTAAAGCTAAAGCAGAGTTAGAGGAAGCAACTAAACCAAAGTATGTCATCTATAGCAATGTCTTCGTTTAGATACCTTTTATATACACATGGTGGATGGTGTTGGATTCTTTAAGTGAAACTTTTAATCCTCCTAATATTTCAACACTTTTATGATTTTCTTAGTTTCTGTCTAGTCTACATTTTTTTTCTATACTTGTGTTGTAGCTCAAGTGTACAGAATACTACAAATAAGTAAGTATTTATAACTACCATTTTGTACAGGCTACTCTCCTCTACAGTGTAGCTAGTAGTTCACACCATTTTAGAGTTGTTCCCTCCACATATTGTGTTTAGAAAGCATATTGTTACTAGTCCAGGGTTCAGTCGCTCTATTACAGACTTGGGTATGTTGTAGCTCACAGCAGAAGTGTTCATATGCTAACTGTGTGAAGATAGCCCAGGCAGCATTTCCTAAACTTCTACCTGCGCATATAAAGAGGCAAAGTCTGGAGTTGAAATCTCCTCTATATAAATCTTTAGTCAGACTAGAACCAATACAATCCGACGACCTGAGGGCCAACTTTACTTTAGCCTCATTTCTTAGTCTAGAAGATGGTAAGTGTTGGGTGGGTGATACTGTTTATCATTTAGTTTCAATAACTATATCATTTCTGTCTGCTATTACCATATTGTTCCCTTCATCATGTAATTTGCAGCCAATAAAGCGACCAACCACACTCTTTATATTGATGGAGAATCATACAAGCCACAGCAAGTGTATTATGTAAGTATACACCTCTATAGTAGTTAGTGTGTAATGCTATATATTATATATACATACAGTGTAGTACTATATAGTATATAATTATATACAGTGTAGTAGTATATATTATATACATACAGTGTAGTAGTATATTATATGCATACAGTGTCGTAGTGTATACTACTTGTAGACGTCTGACGTTACAATACCAAAGTCTAAGCTACAGCAGTCTGTGGTCCTCGTCTCTGGGTTTAAAAAGGAGTACAGCAGTGATGAGGTGCTCAAGCTAATACCAGCTCATGTGTCGGCTCATGTATTTGATGTGAGTGCCTTATCTGTAATATCTCAGCGTATCTCATGCTATCGCACCGTATCTCATACTATCTCACCGTATCTCATACTATCTCACCGTATCTCATACTATCTCACCGTATCTCATACTATCTCACCGTATCTCATACTATCTCACCGTATCTCATACTATCTCACCGTGTCTCATACTATCTCACCGTGTCTCATACTGTCTCACCGTATCTCATACTATCTCACCGTGTCTCATACTATCTCACCGTATCTCATACTATCTCACCGTATCTCATACTAATTCACCGTATCTCATACTATCTCACCATATCTCATACTATCTCACCGTATCTCATACTATCTCACCGTATCTCATATTATCTCATTACAACCCAGCTGATTCTCCCTCTCTCTCTCTCTCATATTGCAGGTGGAGATGGTGGGTAAAGTAGGTATATTCACCACTTCAACTAGCGCTGAAGCGGATACTTTGCTCGGATTTGGGTTTAACTTTACTCTGGATGGAAGATATCTACAGTTCAACAGAGCCAACCTTGTCTACGATCTCACATTTGTAAGCAAATATACTTTACTTTACCTCCACTATTCTATTCTATAATATACTACTATTCCATAATGGAGGTAGATAGATGTGTATATAATGTACTATTTTATAGTGGAAGTAGAGAGATATGTATATAATATACTATTCTAGAGTGGAGGTAGAGAGATGGATCTTACTGCCAGTAGATTTGAGGACAATGAAGAGTTGAGGTATAGCCTCAGGTCCCTAGAGCAGTATGCCCCTTGGGTACGGCACATCTACATTGTAACTAATGGTCAGATTCCCTACTGGTTGAATCTGGATAATCCGAGGGTGACTATCGTCACACACGAGGTCAGTATAGTATACAGCCTATAAGGAAGCAATTACATGTATGTATAGATATTATATATCAATAAGTCAATCTTCTCTTCTTTGTAGGAAATATTCCTCAACAAATCTCACCTGCCAACATTCAGTTCTCCAGCCATAGAGAGTCACCTTCACCGCATCCCGGGCCTCTCAGACAAGTTTCTTTACCTCAACGATGATGTCATGTTTGGGGCTCAGGTGTGGCCTGATGATTTCTACACTCACAGCAAGGGTCAAAAGGTCAGTGAATCAATCAACGAGTCAGTCAGGTGGTCACCTAGTCGGTGAGTCAGTCAGTCAACTGGTCATCTAGTCGGTGAGTCCGTCAGCCAGCTGGTCATCTAGTCAGTGAGTCAGTCAGTCAGCTAGTCATCTAGTTAGTGAGTCAATCAGTCAGCTGGTCATCTAGTCAGTGAGTCAGTCAATGACTGATTATGTGTACTTAGTTATAGTCTAGGAAAGTTGGCTACTTACTAGTACTATTTACAAACATTACATAGTAGATTATACATGTGAATTTAGTTGTGAACGCTCTGCTCTATCTCCATGTAAACTGTATGTTATCTGGTACTTGTCAGGTCTACCTTTCCTGGAACATTCCAGACTGTGCACCAGGTTGTCCTGGATCATGGATCAAAGATGGCTACTGTGACAAAGCATGCAATGTCAGTGAATGTGGTTGGGATGCTGGTGACTGTGATGGTTAGTAGTAGCATGATTACAGTGAGTGTAATCCATAATCTGGTTAGCTCAATCCATGATATCTCTGCTCTTATTGGCTTGATATCTAGTTGCAAGTATGATATACTATCTACTATATCTCTGAACTCTCTTTGACCAGGTGGAGTTCCTGCTTTCAATTCTGGAAACGACTGGATGAACAACCGGTGGAATCAAGACAATGAGATTGATATGGGTAAGTTGGCTTTACTTGCACTACGTACTTACACTCTGTGTACTTACACTCTGTGTACTTACACTCTGTGTACTTACATTCTGTGTACTTACATTCTGTACTTACGTTATATACTTACACTCTGTGTACTTACATTCTGTACTTACGTTATATACTTGCACTCTGTGTACTTACATTCTGTACTTACGTTATATACTTACACTCTGTGTACTTACACTCTGTACTTACGTTATATACTTACACTCTGTGTACTTACACTCTGTGTACTTACACTGTACACTTACACTCTGTGTACTTACATTCTGTACTTACGTTATATACTTACACTCTGTGTACTTACACTGTACACTTACACTCTGTGTACTTACACTGTATACTTAGACTATACACTCACACCATGCACTTGCATTATATGCTTACACTCTGTACTATTTGTATGTTACAGTAATGTGTGATCCTGGATGTAGCAATGCATGGATAGCAGATAAATACTGTGACCAGGTAAGTACGGCCTGCTACTGTATAAGAGTAAGTACTACCTGCTGCTGTATAAGAGTAAGTACTTGCATTTACATAACAATACCCAGGATCCTTCTTCCACTTGCTGGGTGAATTCTTATCCTTTGTCAACCCCTTCTCTGACAATGATTATACCGTATGGACTGTGCATCCTTTTTAACTAAGTATCTACCATAACTGTAGGCATGCAATACTAAATATCTACCACAACTGTAGGCATGCAATACTAAGTATCTACCATAACTGTAGGCATGCAATACTAAGTATCTACCATAACTGTAGGCATGCAATACTAAGTATCTACCATAACTGTAGGCATGCAATACTAAGTATCTACCATAACTGTAGGCATGCAATACTAAGTATCTACCATAACTGTAGGCATGCAATACTAAGTATCTACCATAACTGTAGGCATGCAATACTAAGTATCTACCATAACTGTAGGCATGCAATACTAAGTATCTACCATAACTGTAGGCATGCAATACTAAGTATCTACCATAACTGTAGGCATGCAATACTAAGTATCTACCATAACTGTAGGCATGCAATACTAAGTATCTACCATAACTGTAGGCATGCAATACTAAGTATCTACCATAACTGTAGGCATGCAATACTAAGTATCTACCATAACTGTAGGCATGCAATACTAAGTATCTACCATAACTGTAGGCATGCAATACTAAGTCATGTGGATATGATGCTGGAGATTGTGGTGTTGGTAACTTCCATCAGCTCTACTCTATTACTATGTATAAAGATGTGCAAAGTTACTCTATACCTACAGGTATGTGTTATAATATAACTTCTCATATATGACATAACTCCTCATACATAACGTAACTCCTCATGTATGACATAACACCTCGTATATGACATAACTCCTCATATATAACATAGCTCCTCATATTGACAGGTATCACAGAAGCGTACCTGAACTTTAGCTCAGTTTCCACCCACAAAGTAAGCTCCGCCTCTTACGAACAGAGACCCACGCTGAGAATAGCTGCTGTCAGTAACAAGTACAAAGTCCTCACTTTAGTCCTGCTTAACAAAACGAACCAGACGACCTTCTCAGTAAACATGACCTTTGGTGAAGGTCATCACAAGCTAGAGGTAAGAGCAGTGTGCGTTCAAATCGGAATTTTTAATCACAATGGAAATTTTTATGGTCGAGTTGGTAAAATAGAGAAAGCAAGATTCGGCGAATCTCTATGGCAACAGGCAGGTGCTCCTGGGTGCTTTGGGAGTCCAAGTCGTAGCTTGCTTTAGTCACAGAAACGTGACTCATTTCACACTTGCAATGTATCTACCAAAGAATGTATCAATTTACTCATATATACATTTATATACTCTTTGTTGTAGCTATCATTCACTGTGACTACAAACAGCGGAGCTACAGCTCTTAGTAAACCTTCCAACTCTTCCGATGTATCCTTGCTACAGAAAGCTGTTCCAATTGCTGAGGAACCTCCCTTTATATTCAGTGATATACCAGAACATATCAGGTATTCATTCACCTTCATAGTTGGTGCTACTTATTGTTATAGTAACTAATGTTAGACTGTGATCTAACAGAATCATGCTGCCCTGTCCAACCCATCTTGATATCAGTTGAGTGGCTGAGGATATCACTATTACATGTTGTATGTGTGTGTTTAGGGTATTACATGTTGTACTGCACATGTGGTAATAGTTTACTGTGTATCATACACATAGAGGACCCAAGGTTCTGGATAGACAAGTCGGCGTGATGCAGGTACAAAATATTCCATTGGATAGAGGTGTAGAGAATTTACCTGCAGATATTTTGAAGCAGCTCAATGACCTACAGACACAGTTAGATGCAGGTGAGGGAGAGAGAGAGAGAGAATCAGCGATTTCAAATGTACTGTATATTAAATACACGTGTACAACACATATGTACATGTATACATATGCACACCTATACACATGTACACATGTAGCAGGGAACCAAACCACTGGTTTTATGTGAGTAACTATTACTGTGTGCTGTAAAATTCGACTAAATACCTACTGCATAGGTGCTTTAAACAAGGGACTAATACCACGTGTATTGTAGGGGAACTAACAGAGAAAGGGTTTAATATGAAGAGGTCAAAACTACTGCAGTTTACACCTGGAGGTGAGACGATCCGGAAGGAGAAGAATCTAGGACAGCGTAAGCAAAATGTGAATGTAGCTTATCAGCCAATAGGAGGACAGGCTAGTGTTAAGCAGCAGCTAATAGGAGGACAGGCGAGTGTTCAGCAGCAGCCAATAGAAGGACAGGCTAACATTCAGCAGCAGCCAAAAGGACTGGCTGTTCAGCAACAGCCAATAGGAGAACAGGTCAATGTTCAGAAGCCAATGGGAGGACAGGCTGATATTCAGCAGCCAATAGGACAGGTTAACGTTCAGCAGCCCATCGGAGGACAGGCCAAGGTTCAGAAACCAATGGGAGGACAGGCTGATATCCAACAGCCAATAGGACAGGTTGACGTTCAGCAGCCAGTAGGAGGACAGGCTAACGTTCAGCAACAGCCAATAGGAGGACAAGCTAATGTTCAGCAGCAGCAGCAGCCAATGGGAGGACAGGGTAACGCTCAGCAGCAGCCAATAGGAGGACAGGCTAATGTTCAGCAGCAGCCAATAGGAGGACAGGCTAACGTTCAGCAACAGCCAATAGGAGGACAAGCTAATGTTCAGCAGCAGCAGCAGCCAATGGGAGGACAGGGTAACGCTCAGCAGCAGCCAATAGGAGGACAGGCTAATGTTCAGCAGCAGCCAATAGGAGGACAGGCTAACGTTCAGCAGCAACAGCCAATAGGAGGACAGGCCAATGTTCAGAAGCCAATGGGAGAACAGGCCAATGTTCAGAAGCAAATGGGAAAACAGGCTAATGTTCAGCAGCAGCCAATAGTAGGACAAGCGAACGTTCAGCAGCAGCAGCCAATAGTAGGACAAGCGAACGTTCAGCAGCCAATAGGAGGACAAGCCAATGTTCAGCAGCAGTCAATAGGAGGACAGGCTAACGTTCAGCAGCCAATGGGAGGAAAGGTTAATTACACTGCTGGTGTACATGTGGGTAGACAACTCCAACAACTGGTGATACAAGATCAAGAGTTAGGATTCCTCCCCTGGGAAAACTCTGCTGAATTCAAACATCTTATCAAGGTATACAAATAGAATGTAGATAGAGAAAGTAAGGCATGGCTAATAATATGTGCAAAAAGTATTGTTGAAATCGACACATGCTCCACTATTAGTGTAAAACGTAAACTGATGCAGTATGTAGATGTGTAATGCAGTATGTAAATGTGTAATACAGTATGTAGATGTGTAATACAGTATGTAGATGTGTAATACAGTATGTAGATGTGTAATACAGTATGTAGATGTGTAATGCAGTATGTAGATGTGTAATGCAGTATGTAGATGTGTAATACAGTATGTAGATGTGTAATACAGTATGTAGATGTGTAATACAGTATGTAGATGTGTAATACAGTATGTAGATGTGTAATACAGTATGTAGATGTGTAATACAGTATGTAGATGTGTAATACAGTATGTAGATGTGTAATACAGTATGTAGATGTGTAATACAGTATGTAGATGTGTAATACAGTATGTAGATGTGTAATACAGTATGTAGATGTATATTAGTACTACATGGCTACCCAATCACTGGTTGATATAATACATGTTTAATGTGTATACAGAAGAGAGATGTTGGGGAGAGAAAAGCAGAGTATGTCGCTGTGGGACCCCGTAACACCCGGCACCTGATGGACACGTTTGCTCAGTCTCTCCACCATGTCAATGATCTCTACAACAAGATGTTTGGAGTGAAATCTCGTAAAGTACCAGGTCACATCTCACATATGATAGACAGGGAGGTTATGGAAGATCTGTACAACACGTGAGTGTACCGCAATAACAGTAGTGCTATTGTGTACTGCAATAACAGTAGTGCTATTGTGTACCGTAGTAATAATGACAGCTGACTAAAATGTATCACACATTTGGATTTGTCTTCCCTTTACTGTGATGTGGTACAGCCATATTCTTTTTACACTGCGTTGTACTTGTTGGTATAGCAACAAGTAAAAAGGCTCGGATTCGCTAGAGGCCACAAAACAAACCCTTATAATAGTATCCTGCCAATAATCAAAACTGATTTCTGATCAACTATATAATTGGAATCGTTGTATCCAATATTAACCAACCACAACAGCGCTGGCTGCTAGGGATTCAAAAGGCAAATATGGGTGACTTTGCATGGGCTACATCAGCCTATGTAAGGTCACTGAGCTTTACAAAGTCAGGGGCCATTGTAAAACAAATGAAAGGTGAAGACAACTCCAGGAGCTAACATTGAGTGTATATATATTATTGGAAAATACATGAAGGTCTACAGCAGCAGTAGCAGCAGCAGCAGTAGTAGTAGTAGCAGTAGTAGTAGTAGTAGCAGTAGTAGTAGTAATAGCAGTAGTAGTAGTAGTAGTAGTAGTAGTGGTAGTGGTAGTGATAGTAGCAGCAGTAGTGGCAGCAGCAGTGGCAGCAGCAGTAGTGGCAGCAGTAGTAGCAGTATGACGTTAGGTTATGTGTAATGCATAGTGGGGCTGAATGGGTTTGCAGCAACAATATTCTAGACACATGTGACAAGGGAACATAACTCCCTATAATCAGCATACTAATAATACACAGTTTTAGTAGTATCACAGTACAATAGTGACTGGTAGAACTAAAATGATTTGGGGTATTAGTTGTGGACACAAGTTAAGTGACTTGCACCTTCTCTATAATGTATACCAGCATATATTCACATGTGTGTATAGAATCCACAGCATGTGTACATATGACATCATACTCTACACTTAGTATACATTGAGTACTAATGTATATTTGTACATTTGATGTACTGATATAAAGATCAGACTGTTTTATAAAACCAAACCTGTATTAGTGAGGATAGGTTAATATACATGTATTATTAATTATGTTATAGCAAGTGCTACATGTGGAGGCAAACAGTGTTACTACTTGCATTCTTCCATTTAATTTTGTAATTAATATATTTGTTTGCTTGTGTAGTTATTAATACAGTTGTAGGATGTAGGAACAGTGTTATACTTAGATCATGATATCACCAGTTTATTAATTGTATCAAACATGTCCTATAATTATGTGGCCCACACTCACTAGTTTAGTGTGTATATGTATATGTATAATATACATGTATATTGGACTACAATAGGAGAACGGAAGTAATAATTATTGTACAGATACATATTATAATTACTCTACAGTATTACTATTATATACTTAGATATTACACAGTGTATAATTATACCAGAGGACATGAAGTAGCTTGCCCTTGGATAGAATGGGGTCCAATATCAACGGATGGATTTATTGTTCAAATACAACCATAAACATTACATTTGACACCTAAACTTGGCTATAATAAGGTGGTGGGATCATTATTAGCTGTAATAGGCTATACATATTGTATATAATACATGTAGCAGGGAGGTGCATGTAGGCGGCTGCTCTAGTGAATTAGAGGTGTACCAGTTATATGGAGACGTGGGGAGTTGCTCCCTCATATCTCTTCCTTCCTGTTGGGGCAGAAGAAGTGCGAGTTCAACTTGATTGAAACTAGTGAGATAACTCAGTAGAGATTATTACTATTACAATGCAACTAATATATGACCTTACGTAATTGTATGGGTGGAGTTTGTAACAACAGCTAAGAGTGGTATCTGCACAGCTCTAGGTCATCTAGCCTTCTGTAAGTGTGAGCTAGGTCAGCTGTACATGGGGACACACACCAGACCAAACAATTTATATACTGCTATTATATAAATCTGTCAGATAAAGCTATGTTTAATTTAAAATAACAATAAGAGTAAACAGACAGGTTGAATGCTATACAGTGTGTTATTACAGTGTGTTATACAGTGTTACAGAATACAAGACAATAGCTATTAATACCACTTATAGTTATTCTCTGCTCTTGATAAATATTGTATCAGTTATATCTATCACAGCCTGAGCTGGGAATTAATAACTTTATGAATGGAACAGTTCCGCTTGTTTGCTGCTCAGCTAGGCTAATGTTTACTTATAATTGTGTTTGTTGGATATTGAATGGAAAATGGGGCTCTGGGGTCCTGAGGCCCATTTCAAACTTGGCATCAGATCAATTGTAGCTGTTTGTATTAATTACTCTGTTAATTAGATAATTGTAGTCTGGCTACCTCTATAATTGTACTTGTGGGGCTGCAGCTTGTGATGAACTCATAGTATATAGTATAATGACTTGTGTATCTGATAGACTGTGTAGCTGTATCAGCTACTAAATGTACATGTATACATATACATGTAATTATAATATTTATATTAGTAAACACTACATTGTGATACCTGACTACACATATGCATTGTAGACTACTCCTAGATACAGATTTATCATCTAAAACCATTCAGTCTACATTTAATAGATACATGTACAATTATTATCTCTACTAGAGAAGTTTATTTAGGAGTTATCTTATCATTGTCCATATTGCTATTATTGTTGTAGATACAGTTCCACTACTCATGTGTATTATATCACTAACTGTATAATATAATAATATGTGTATGACCTTATATAATATGTATATAACAGGTTCAAAGAGCAGTGGGAGATAACTTCAAGTCATAAGATAAGAAGTGGAAGTGATATGCAGTTTGCCTTCTCATACTTCTACTTTCTCATGGATAGCAAGAGAAACAACACGGCGTATGACTTTATAGATGATATGGATATAGACAACTCTGGGTACATACCTACACTTATATATACTCTAAGTTACTTACACGTACATACCTACACTTGTATTAGGGGTTTAGTCTTATTGACGTACTATAATGCGTTGTGCCATGGGTAGAGGGAGGCGGTACTTGAAACAGGAAGTAGAGTGTCTGCTTTCTTTGGTCTCTAGTCTACACCGTGGTACTACTTGCTGATAGTACGTGTACCAGGTACATGTATGTAATATATAGTATGCCATCAGGGACTAATTAGTGTACCAAATAGATATAAAAATGTACATATTTTATTCATAACACATGTACTGTTAAAAATAGACCATTGATGTTTATTATATAATGTGTCCTGTACATGAGATGTTATTGTGTTCTAGGACATGTGTACACTTTGTAGTACATATAGATATGTACATGTATGTGCTGTTATTGCACACTTATTCACATTATAGCACATGTATACAAGTTATAGCATGTTATGTATACAAGGTATAACATATTATGTATACAAGGTATAGCATGTTATGTATACAAGGTATAACATATCATAATACTGTTTATAGAGTGCTATCTGACAGAGAACTCAGGACTATGGCCACCAGAATATTTGATTCCCCTCTGGATCTGCAGGTGACTATATTCTATATCTACATATATATTATATACTAACTATATTCTATATCTACATATATATTATATACTAACTATATTCTATATCTACATATATATTATATACTAACTATATTCTATATCTACATATATATTATATACTAACTATATTCTATATCTACATGTATATTATATACTAACTATATTCTATATCTACATGTATATTATATACTAACTATATTCTATATCAACATATATATTATATGCTAACTATATTCTATATCTATATTACACCTCAGAGCCTAACGTCACTGGAACAGCACATCATAAACTGTTCCAAACATCTTCCTGTGGGTAAACAGACTGCACCGACCTCCACCTACATTAGCCTACCCCCTGAGAGGTACTACGACCAGAATATGGTAAGAGATCACTATACACTATACTATATACAATAATAATATAATACGGAAACTAATGGTTGTAAACAGATATAGTGACTGCACAGGTTTAGGTTCATTTCACTTTGATGATGACATGGTAGCGTAATACATTGACTCAAATAGAATGGGGGAGGGGAGGGGGCAGGCTCTACCCGTATATGTGTACACATTTACTTCACACAGTCTACTACACACTTACATGTACATACATTGATTCATGTATGCCGTCATATTTTTACTCCTTATTGATGTAATTATTCAATGATCACGGCTAACAGAGTGTGAAATGTCAATTTATTAAAATAAATTATTATCAATTTAATATTCATAAACTTGAGCACTTATAAAACCTCATGTCATAGTATAATATTACATAATAACAACAACTACGTATATTTATAAATCTTGACAGTAAATTTTTTATTACACAATAGAGTCACTTGTACTAAGATACATGTCATACATGTAGGTCGGCTCTAGGGCTACTTATTTTTGTTGACCATCCTGTTGTCCTAGTTAGGATCTTGGGCTAGATGGCTGTTAGGACCTTAGCCTAAGGTCCTAACAGCCATCTTAGGTTAGGTAGTTCTGTAGAACTTGAGCTATGTAGCCTACTGCCCTCCCTCTCCCCAAACCAAATTTATTATGTCAAGTGATGACAATGTATACAATCATAGTACTACCTTGTGGAACATCAAAGTGCAAAGAGGAATAACTCCCAAGTCCAAGTATTGCCCGGTTTATCAAATACTGGGCATATTACTGGCATTTCTCCAACTATATTATGCCCTTATTACTACCAACACTAATATTACGATTTTCGTTCTATTAATATAATTTATGAATTATCAAAATTCCAGAATATGGTCCATTGCTTCCTCTACTCCACACAATGTTGACTAGATAAACAACTCAATTACTTTCTCTCTCTAATCCTCCTCTATTCACAGTTACAGTTATGTAGTGACATACTCTCTCTTATGTCAACCAATTATGTAACAGTAGACAGGGCTGGTTATTGTTTACCTATAGGATTTACTGATTGTAGAAGAATTTTATTATTGTATAGATATGAGGATTAACTATGTAATTAATAATAATATTGTTACTATAGCAGTTTGTACACTGATAACACTGCAGTTACACCTTGCAATGGAATCCCTGCTTGCGTCAGATGCAAGTGTTTTTAGGGGAGTTTCTCATTTATTTTATCATCAAAAGAGAATAATAATAATATCCTTTGCCTGACGAACAGTAAAACATCTCTATATATTAGACTCTTATCAGTAAATTAGATGGAATGGGGCGTACAGTGTACATCCATGGTGTACATACACCTATAATACATGTAGATAACACAAGTATATTATACTGTACATACATTGTATATACTGTACTGTACATGGTAATGTTACATATTTATAGTATCATCTGAACATATCCTAGACTTACAAACAATCCAGTTTAATATTATCTTTATATGACTTGTGTGCTACTGCTACTACTAATATATCGTACTACTACTAATATATCGTACTAATACTAATATATCGTACTACTACTAGTATATCGTACTACTACTAATATATCGTACTGCTACTAATATATCGTACTACTACTAGTATATCATACTACTACTAATATATCGTACTGCTACTAATATATCGTACTACTACTAATATATCGTACTACTACTAATATATCATACTACTACTAATATATCGTACTGCTACTAATATATCGTACTACTACTAATATATCGTACTACTACTAATATATCGTACTACTACTAATATATCGTACTGCTACTAATATATCATACTACTACTAATATATCGTACTACTACTAGTATATCGTACTACTACTAATATATCGTACTACTACTAATATATCGTACTACTACTAATATATCGTACTACTACTAGTATATCGTACTACTACTAATATATTGTACTGCTACTAATATATCGTACTACTACTAATATACCGTACTACTACTAATATATCATACTACTACTAATATATCGTACTACTACTAATATATCGTACTGCTACTAATATATCGTACTACTACTAATATATCATACTACTACTAATATATCGTACTACTACTAATATATCGTACTACTACTAATATATCGTACTACTACTAATATATCGTACTACTACTAATATATCGTACTACTATTAATATATCGTACTACTACTAATATATCGTACTACTACTAATATATCGTACTACTACTAATATATCATACTACTAACTAATATATCATACTACTAACTAATATATCGTACTGCTACTAATATATCGTACTACTACTAATATGTCGTACTACTACTACTAATGTATCGTACTACTACTAATATATCGTACTACTAACTAATATATCGTACTACTAACTAATATATCGTACTACTACTAATATATCATACTACTAACTAATATATCGTGCTACTACTAATATATCGTACTACTACTAATATATCGTACTACTACTAATATATCGTACTACTACTAATATATAAGTACTGTGAGTAAGTTACAGTATATACAAATACACATGCATATCTGATATCACGGTTCCTGTAAGTACAATCTCTAATGATACACTGATTCCCAGTTGAATACCGACTACAGGATAGTCAGTACCTCATAAGTGATTCTGTGAATGTATTTAAATTTTGACAGAGATAACTTGCTTAACGCTCTACATGTAGCCTCAGAGGGGTAGTTGCACATCTGCAGCCCTGCTCAAGGATCTGGAGCTAACAGAAAATGGAGAGGAAATAAATAAATATTAGTCATAAATAAATAAATATTAGTCATAAGCATTTAATCATTTTACTGTTTCCTCGAGGCTAGGCAAGTTTGAGCACATACATTATACATATTACAGGCTACATGTACACATAATATGTATATTATACAAACATATTAGGTAACATTTCTCAGTCTAGTCTGGAAGGGTGTCTGTTTGTCAGAGCCAACCTTTTGAACCAGCACCAGGAGTGTGTGTACTTTCCCCTCTATTACTCCTTGATTTCATCAACACAAGTAATGATCTAATGCAGGCAATATACATACACTGTACATGTATATCCGTGATATCACAGTGTTACCACATATACAGTTCTCAACACATACAATATAGTGTAATACGTTGTACTATTATAACATACATACTTCACATTATTTCCTTCTTTTATTTATTAATTATTTACAGTATAAACAGTGACCTTGTATATACTCTTGTTGTTTGCACCGAAAAACCATGTCCGCTTGGTGGCTCCTTTTATTTTATCTTTTCTGACAGATATTTAGTCATTTTATTAATAATCATTGAATGCATGCAGTTCAGCAGTGAATTCTATTACATCCATAGAAGTAACTTTATGGTTTAGTCTCTGTGAATGAACTTATAATAAGTGGGCATAACTCCTACAGCTATTCAGTCTCTTTCTAAACATTCACTTTTGTTGTATACGTGGTTGGTTACCATGACTACAGTATTCTGTCTGTCTGTTTGTAGCCTCAGGTTACTGTGCCTTTGTTGAAGTACTGTGGGCCGGTGCTGACTCTGATTAAGAACAAGGTGGCACCTAAGCCGAAATACAGGTAAGTATTGATTGCAGTTGTGAATCTAGTGTACTGTATGTTGTGTTTCAGTCATACTTAGTAAGTCATACTTACTGTGTGTGTATTTATGTTACACTCCATTATCGTGTACTGATGTTGTCCACTAGTCTACATGTAACTCTTATACATTTGAAACTCCCAATGATGTCCAATACTACATGTTATACTACTACCAATGATGTCCAATACTACATGTTACATTCTATAGATACGAAGTGATGGGAGACGACGATATCAATTTTAAGATGATCCGTACAAATCTGTCTTCAGTCGTCGGTCAGCTGGATGACCTGAGGAGGCACCCAAAGTATGTCAATATTTGAAGTTTTAATTCTCCATTTTCCTTGTTGTTACTAAGTTCTCTGTAGGCTTGTGTGAATCATACTGACATGTAAATGTTATGTATTTGTAGAAAGTTCATGTGTCTAAATGATAACATTGACCATAGTAACTCGGAGGCCATTCAGGTGAGCTACTTCTTTAATAAATATATATCGGCTATGCCAGCGTATCACTAGTTTATCACCAGTATATCACCAGTATATCACCAGTATATCACCAGTATATCACCAGTATATCACCAGTATATCACAAGTATATCACCAGTATATCACCAGTATATCACCAGTGTATCACCGGTATATCACCAGTATATCACAAGTATATCACCAGTATGTCACCGGTGTATCACCAGTATATCGCCGGTATATCACCGGTATATCACCGGTCTATCACCGGTGTATCACCGGTGTATCACCGATATATCATCGGTATATCATCAGTATATCACTGGTATATCACCGGTCTATCACCGGTCTATCACCGGTGTATCACCGATATATCATCGGTATATCATCAGTATATCATGGTATATCACCAGTATATCATATAACCCCAAACCCCATGTCTCCACGTATATCACGTATATCATATATATGGTACAATGTATCTCATGTATATATAGTACAAGGTATCCATGTATATCATATATATATAGTACAATGTATCCATGCATCTCATGTATATATAGTACAATGTTCACATGTATATCATATATATATAGTACAATGTATCCATGTATATCATATATATATAGTACAATGTATCTCATGTATATCATGTATATGTAGTACAGTGTTCCCATGTATATCATGTATATATAGTACAAGGTATCCATGTATATCATGAATATATAGTACAATGTATCCATGTATATCATGAATATATAGTACCATATTCCCATGTATATCATGTATATGTAGTACAGTGTTCCCATGTATATCATATATATATAGTACCATGTTCCCATGTATATCATATATATATAGTACAATGTATCCATGTATATCATGTATATATAGTACAAGGTATCCATGTATATCATGAATATATAGTACAATGTATCCATGTATATCATGAATATATAGTACAATCTATCCATGTATATCATATATATGTAGTACAATGTATACATGTATATCATATATCTCATGTATATCTCAGGTAAAAGCTCTGCTAGCCGATTTCTATGAAAGCATGTTTCCAATCAGATCACAGTTTGAACTGCCTCCTGACTATAGAAATCGTTTCCTTCACATCTACGAGCTGAGAGAGTGGTGAGTCTGTACTGCAATACTAATGTATTGTACTGTAATACGGTATTATACTGCAATACTAATGTATTATACTGTAATATGGTATTATACGGTATTATACTGTAATACTAATTTATTATACTGTAATACGGTATTATACTGTAATACTAATGTATTATACTGTAATATGGTATTGTACTGTAATATGGTATTATACTGTAATACGGTATTATACTGTAATATGGTATTATACTGTAATGCGGTATTATACTGTAATATGGTATTATACTGCATTGCAGTATTACTGTATCATAATATAATACTAAATTACTGTATTGCCGTATTATGCCGTAATATTGCTGTATTATTTCTTATAATGATAATGCAATGCTACTGTGTTATAGCATTCTAACGTCATGTGATGTTACCGTATTACACATGTGTTATGTACATATATGCAGGAAGAAGACGAGGGATTACATGAAATTGTTTGTGGAAGTTCTCTTAGTTCTACTGGTTCTATATACAGTATACAGTTACTATGAGGATCAGGTGTGTATATTACTATATTACATGGTATATTACATACAGTTACTATGAGGATCAGGTGTGTATATTACTATATTACATGATATATTACTATATTACATGATATATTATATACAGTTCCTATGAGGATCATGTGTGTATATTACTATATTACATGATATATTACAATATTACATAATATATCACATTGCTGTATATTTTCTTATTGTTTTATATTAACAGATTAAACTAAGTCGTGAGAAGAGAAGAAGACCAGCTGGTGGTGAGAGTGTGTGACCATAGGCTACACACAAGTAGGATCTCATGCTAAGCAATCTTCAATATCTACTGTTACTATAGCACACTCTCTACAGTGCACTATCACAGTGTAGACATCAGTTCACTATTACAGTGTAGACATTAGTGCACTATTACAGTGTAGACATCAGTGCACTGACACATTCATCTCATTCCCATGTGGAACTGAGGCTAAGCATAATATAACATACAACATTGGATATTAACTGCTGTACTACAATCTCACTAAGCCAAGTGTGTTTATACTGTATCTAGACATGTGTACACATATTCTCTACTGCATTTATCTGTACAATCACCTACTCATGTCTTTCCCTGTTTATTACAGTTTTGTGTATTCTTGTCTAGCTTAGCCCCAGCACCCTCTGCTGGTAGTCTATTGGAGTTTTTCATAATCTATGCATTTACAGTATAATTGTAGCAGAATCTCTATGTAGATATATTAGTAGTTGGTGGAGAGCTTCATATGTAGTATTCCATAATGTATTGAAAGCACTCACTGTATATAGGAAAGACAACTCCACTCGTCCATAACATTATTTATTCCATTAGAATTCAATCACTTTATTTATACATTCCTTTTATTATAACATAATACAGTAATATCATCATCAATAAATTATAATATCATTGTAACAAACTGAGAGTAAGTGGGTGCTGATTGCATAGAGAGGGGGCTTACAATTAAATGTAATTAAATAGTATAAATAATGATATCTATAAAATAACATGATATCTGTTGTAGAGATATGTGGGCTGGACTGGAGATTCTGTTACATAGCATTGATGTCTATGTCTTGTTCAATGAGCATAACATTGTATCTGTACATGTAGAGATCAATGACAAATTTATATTGACTAGAAATATAGCAGAGGCTGCCTGATTGAGCAACTAATTGACTTGGTGAGGATGGGGTTAGTAGAGACCCTTTCTGGTCACAGTAATTTCACTGGAACACCGCTATTCTTTAACAAGGTGGACAGTCTATACCTGTGGGTAGTGGTGGTGGTGGACTCTGTAGGTGCCCAGTCCTAAAACAGTATATATACAATGTATGTGTAGAGCTAAGAATATGTACACCACACCAGGTACTTACATATATGTACATGTACCACCTCTATATCAGGTACCTACATGTACCATCTCACAGTGTAGGCTATATTGCGTCCAGTCTCATTGTTTACACTGAATACTATTATGATAAGTTTACTTTATACAAACACCACAATTAATTATCAGAGCTGGGTAATTACTATCTATCCATATTATTTAAGTGTAGGATGCCCCCATGTACCACCCTCACCAGCTGCAAGAACTCAGTCTGAACTGTCTATGAATGCTAATAGGCTCATCTATTAAGCATATTTATTGATTGTTGTGTTAGAAGCCAATTCTAGACTATTATGATAAGTATTTAATAAAGTATTCTTGTTTACATGTTTATATTTGATAGGAAATATTCAAATTTAAGAGGCTGCCAATATTTTGTATGTCAGGAAATTGAATGCTCTCTAAGATATATATTGTCACTTAGTATATGTTATATACACAGAAGATAATATACATTATATGATTGTATATCATGATGCTATACAGCTGGTCTCTGTGGACCAATTCAGCAAATAAGTTTGCTTGCTTGCTTCTGGCAACTATGTAAGTTGTTCCCTGTCAGTAGCCGCTATCCATGACCTTTCTGAACTCTATCAATTAGTCCTGATACATATGTATGTAGATATACATGTAGGTAGGTATACAATTTTGTAGGTAATGTATAGTTATGTAATTTATGTAATACTGACCAAACCACTACGACTATGCCCTGCAGGGCAGCCCACACAAGATCTATATTTATATCTATTAATAGGTCACCAAAGTCCACTACTGTTTCATTGTAGCTATCTATTTTATCCTAATGGAATGTGCACTTGTTCACACTAGATGGTTAGTGGCACAAGCTCACAGGTACCCCTTTGTAACAGTGGCACAAGCCACAGGTGCCCCCATGTAACAGTAATACCTAATTAGCTCCTAATAACACTAAATATTCATCTTTAGCCTGGGTTCCCGCCTTTCTATAGAAATAGCATATACTGGTGTGTTTATAGTGCCCATCCTTCCCCTCATATATTTAGGAGTTGAACTCCCTGGTTATAATATCGAGGTATTTGCTCAGTAAAAGATGATAGTTCACATTATTTACACGAACCTATAGCTAGCCACTTGAGAAGTGCTAATGCTGTGCTATGAATGTGACAGTGAGCTTATAGAATGGTACAGAAGAACACTATCCACTTCCTGTACGATGTTCATCATCTTGATTAGATTCACATGGAACCTAACATTAGTTATACACATGAAACGTACCCACGTACATACACTAGCGAACACTCATAAGCAGTAGAGAATGCTCTCCAAGGCCCACACATTTTCCTTCTGATGCTATTTTAACAAATTATGAGACACGAAAGCAAAGTCGTGTGCAACTGCATGTATAATTATAATATTATATTACATGCTACTTGGAATTGGTGTACTATGTCACACTGTATGTTTAGTGATTGGGAAATATGATGGTATGTATATGACATGCACATGCCATTATTGCAGTAGTTGGAATACTTGGATAGTCTAGAATACAATATTGTAAAGATATACCAACCTGCGTAGTAATAGTATCCACCTGTCTAAGTACAGAATGATGTATAAATGATCTCTTTGTTATACTGTGAGTATCTTCTGCTATAACTGGTTGGGGATATTCATTCTCATTGATAGATCTCTTTGCCATCACTCCTCTACATATCTTAGCTCTTGGGAAAACCCTGCATACAACATCAAATCAAGTTTTACCATTGGTATGGTATGCTTGGGTGAGGAGTAGTGTGGGTATCAAGGCCAATGGGCTGCATCACCGTACCAGGTGACCAGATCGTGTACTGGTACTGGTACTGGTACTGGTACTGGTACTGGTACTGGTACTGGTACTGGTACACCGGACCAGTGCACTGACATGACTTATTGGGCATAAGGTGTTTAACAGGTGTGCTATTGGATAATGATATTATAATGTGTTTTTTAGAATGTATTTATTCTGTACTGTACCATATTCATTGCTCATTGCTCATTTATAACACTAAACACTGTATTACGTTTTATTATGCAGGTATCTGCTGGAATAATGTTTTCATAGTACTCTGTGTGCTTTGAATCTGTTACAGCAACTTTTCAGTTGAACATTATACAGTACATGTACATGTATAAGATACAATATACAATATTATTCATTGCTATTGTCCACTGACTTGTGCGAGCATAAGGAAGTGAGATGTGATACACTTGTTAATACTTTCCATAGACTAATGGATTAGTACATTCTTTGCTCTGATAAATAAATATTTCGCTCAAAGGTAAGAAGTTTATGTTTAAGCAAACGTCCAATGAAATATACGGCAATCATTTGGTCATCTAAACAAACAGTGACACCAAGTTGTTGGGGGGCTTGGAAATCTACCAGCTGAGGAAATATGAACCAGGAAATCACGTGATGCCATGATGGATAGGGAAGTGATGGAATGCATGTGTAACCCTCTCTCTATCCAATGTAACCCTCTCTCTCCATTCAATGCAACCAAAAATATTTACTAGCACTGATTTGTATTTACTTTGCAATAGTTCGTAATAAGTAATTTTAGTTCAATAATTTCATATTATACTATATTACAGTTTGTTTGCATGTTATTAATTACATGCTATCTGATCTAAGATCTTATAAACAATTTTGGGGACTTTTTAATGATGGCAACCATTTTGTAAAGATATGATCTACATGTAGGCTACCTATAGGGCATATAGCCCACATAAGTGTCATATACATGTCTACATATATTATGATCTACACAATATATGACTCACCTGCAGTCTATAGGGTAGATACTCAGCTCCTTGGAGGGCCTCATTTTCAGAAATCTGTAGATTTTATGCCGTTGAGCTGCTGACAGAGGTGCAGCGTCTGCAGATGGAAAGTACAATTGACTAGTGAACACCAACAGTAGTAATCCTAACACTCTGTTTAGCTGTAGTATTCTTCCTATGTCCATTGTTCTGTATATTCTAACTAATGTGTTTATATAATAATATATCGTTATACAACAATTATCCATATATAGCATGAATTATCTCCCTTGTAGTGGTGGTACTAGAGTGGTTGCTCAGGGTGGTAAATGCATTAATGGAGTTAAGAAAGCATGTTGCCATTTATAAAGTGACAGAGCTTGCAAATAGGCGGAGCTAATATTTCTAAATGCTTTGAAGCGGCGAATGACAATAGGGGACTGTGATGTATATATTGTATGTGATATTACTTCACCAAACATCCGCTCCCTTGCCATTAATAATGTGAATGAAATATGAATTGTATCCGTGATACGAACTCATATTATCTATTTCATCATTAATCATGGAAAATATATAGCCTAGATATATATAGATAATAGGTATATATAGATAATAGGTATATATTGTATATACATGTATATATAGATAGCTTATTAGTGTATATTAGTGATGTTTTAAGCCTTGTCTGGCCACCTTATACTATTCTAAGCCCTGTATATACATGTATATTATATATGCATGTATATAATATGATGCAGACAAGTATTATATTTAGCAATTAGAGGACAACTAGATACATGTGACTATTTACAATTAGTCTATTCACTTCTCTGGTACTATTATAGTTATTATACCTGGACCAATATAATGCTTGTCAAATTATCTAATTTGCAACACGTAGGCCCTAGCAGTAACAAGTACTATACAATATTACATGTATATACTTGTAGGTATGTATGATAATAATCCACTGTAACTACCCACAGGAAGTAAAACTTGTAGGGATGTATTATGGAAGCACTGGCTATACATAAATAAGAACACACAGAAAGCTAGTAACAAGCTATGGCAGTCACTGGATATAGCTAGTAACAAGCTATAGCAGTCACTGGGTGTAGCTAGTAACAAGCTATAGCAGTCACTGGGTATAGCTAGTAACAAGCTATAGCCTTCACTGGGTAAAGCTAGTAACAAGCTATAGCAGTCACTGGGTAAAGCTAGTAACAAGCTATAGCAGTCACTGGGTATAGCTAGTAACAAGCTATAGCCTTCACTGGGTAAAGCTAGTAACAAGCTATAGCCCTCACCAGGTAAAGCTAGTAACAAGCAATATTGTATAGCAGTCACTGTAATTAGTATAGAATGCATAGAATCACAATGGTCAGTTAGTAATGAAGAACTGATTATTCAACTTGTAATCTGGAACATAAAGCCATGTATAATATCTTGATATCTTTGTGGAAAGAGGATTTAGGAGTTGTCATGTCTTGTCTACATGTACATTTTTGATGCTTACTTATGACAGGAGTTGGCTTAAGTTATCTTCTCCTGACTGCTGAAAGTGAAGTAGCAGACAACTCCTTAGAGCAAAGGTATAGTATGGCTCAATATATTTCTCATTATTTTAACAAATGATTATAAAAATCAAAAGCAATTAGAAGTACTAAATCGAAAATCTACAAAGCTGTGCAGACATACCTATAAAAGCATACAGAAAATAGACGATCCATCTGCATATACAAATACATAGTATGTTTTGTTCGATCACAAACTGTGTTGGCACAAAATAATGATAGAGATTGTGATTGTCAACAGCCAGTTCAGCGGTGAAAGTTTGTCAGGACATGCAATGTAATTGCACTACATATTACACAGACAACTCCCTAAGTATTAGTATGATATTCTATACTAATACTATATGTATCACAGGTTATAGTTTATAATGCTGTAGTGTCACGGTCCATGCTATGGGCACAGTCCAGTTGGGTAACTTAGCTAGCAGTTGCTTAAGTTGGGGGGTCGTACTGTCCTCCCCATCCAGATAGTGAGCTCCTACACCAATGTCTAGCCAGTGACCCTGTAGGTTGGATCCTTGTGGTACCTGTTTGATATATACAGTGGGATTAGCATTGCTACTGTATGTTCATGTTACAACAATATACAGTGCAGTAGGCAGTTACAGATTACATCAGACTGTAGGCTGATTATACCATACTGTACGCACGTTACCATACTGTACGCACGCTACCATACTGTACGCACGCTACCATACTGTACGCACGCTACCATACTGTACGCACGCTACCATACTGTACGCACATTACCATACTGTACGCACCATACTGTACGCACGCTACCATACTGTACGCACCATACTGTACGCACGCTACCATACTGTACGCACGCTACCATACTGTACGCGCGTTACCAACACTAATCTCACCTTTACATCAACCCAGAACTTCCTGTTAGGGTGGGGAGTGGCAGCCGACGTGGTGTATATAAAGTAATGACTGCGTGTGACGTCTGCAGGTACAGCTGTCGGTGTCGGAGTACCAGAGGTGAAAGACCACGAGCTCAGCGTAGCATTGTTAGCTGGAGCCATGTAGATGTTGATGTAAACTGCCTGGGCTGAAAGGAAAAAGAGATACATCAGTGATATTGGTAAGGTGTATATATACAGTGGATAGTAACGTGTATGTACAGTATAATAGTAAATGTAGATACATGTACGTACAGTATATAGGTATATAGTACCCATACTAATATGTCACTATCATGTATGTACTCAGGGACTCTACACTACTGCTATATACTATATAGAGAGATAAAGGAGCGTAGATAGTGAAATAGATGTGGAGGGGGAGAGGGGGGCAGTGTACCAGCTTCTGATATGTTAGCAGAGTAACTCATGACCTTGTTATTGTACTGTACTACTGTACTGTATATACACTGCAATATATCATCATGTATGAGTATGTCAGACAGTCTATAGGGATGGACATGATATTTAATATATCATATAATTATGCATTCACTAACATTTAAAGTCACCCAAATAACATTAATTAACTAATAATAGGTATAAATAGTAGTATATTATGTTATTGTTATTCTAGTGAAAATACCACATACAGTAATAACAATAATATTATGGTTGTGGAGCAGGGAGCAGCCTTCCATGTGCATGTGCATGTCATTTGCATGTCCTTCATTGGTACTGCATGTCTGCAGGTACATCTACACTGTGTATATATATAGTTATAGATGTATATATAAATATTGTGATACAGATATAGTTTTAGCGCATGTGCTGTTAGTGTGTAAATTATATGCCTGTACATATAGTCCTAGTGCATGCGCACTGTGCGTTATGCTCTTGTGTGCAGCTATGTAGGCCTACTGTGTATATATACATAGAGCTGTCTGATACCAAAGTCAATTCTTAGGATTGTTTTATCTACATATATATATACATGTAATTAATGGTGATAAGGTGGGAATAAATGTACATAAGAATGATGTATATACATTTACTAGGCAGTAAGGTGCTTAGATACTGCTTATGTATCCACAGTAGTGATAATAAAAGCATGGAGAGTTATCTACTCATGACGATTATACACTGAAGAGACAACTCCCAAAGTAGCATGTTGGTATGGGAAAGCTATTAGGAATGTTGTCAGACTTTGTAGCAAAATGCTTGCAATAGTGAAGCTACATAATGTATAGTACAGCATAGCTACTGACTGGTAACACACCTGAGATAGTGAAACTATATCTGATAGTATAACTACTGACTGGTAACACACCTGAAATAGTGAAACTACATCTGATAGTATAGCTACTGACTGGTAACACACCTGAAATAGTGAAACTATATCTGATAGTATCACTGCCAGTCTGTTCCCTCTTGTGTTTCACGGCCACTTTAGAGGTGATATCAGGTCTTTCCATTGGTCCTGTGTACACTTTCCTATGAATAGTTTAGTAGAATATCAGTACATAACTATACACACATACTAACTCCTGCGCATCTACTAGTATATTATATTGTAGTGGAGGGGTGATTATTAGCCTGAGTTCCTACTTACGATAGAAAGTTGACTAGGGGGAAGTAGTAGGGGAATCCCACATAAGCGGCATCGTTATCCTTAGGCAACAGTTTAAGAGCTTTAATCTCAGGTATGTGCTCCAAGTGAGACTTAGAATTGTGATCAAATGGAAGATAGGCTAGCCCGTGGTCTGCCTTCTCCAAACTCCCATCATAAGAGTAGAACTCTCTCCAGTAATGCTGGCAAGGAACACAAGCTAGTTATTAGAAGTGAGATGTAGAATGCATATACACATGTAGATGTAGGTAACACAGTATAATTATAATACAATGTACATGTATATATGAACTTGGTTAGAGAAGAGACTTGGTACAAATGAATGGAGAGATGTGAATGAGCTATGACTATTACCTATTGAACTAATAATAGAGTAGATAACTCCTGGTATCATGAAATCATTAGTTCTGTGTAACGTACTATCTATTATTTCTACTTTGATTAGTTCAGATTGGAGATGCTGGCACATCCACCCAACAATAGACACACTTACACGTGGGTGCAGAGGCTATAAATGCATATTGGAAATTAATACTTACATGAAAAACATTACGCTGAGCAGACGGTGAGGCTGGGTTTGCTGAATATGGGAAACCAATGCTAGAGAAGCAGCCAATGAGAGTAAAGATCACTGCAATGACTGCAAACTTGAACGCTAATACTGTCATATCCTTGCTGACGTGGAGGAAGCCCGCCTGTGGTATGCATTAGATATATAGCATAAACCAGGTAGGTAGAGATAACTACTATAAACCAGGTATGTGGAGATAACTACTAGATACCAGGTAGGTGGAGATAACTACTAGATACCAGGTATGTGGAGATAACTACTATATAGCAGGTATGTGAAGATAACTACTACATACCAGGTAGGTGGAGATAACTACTATATACCAGGTATGTGGAGATAACTACTATATACCAGGTAGGTGGATATAACTACTATATAACAGGTAGGTGGACATAACTACTATATACCAGGTATGTGGATATAACTACTAGATACCAGGTATGTGGAGATAACTACTACATACCAGGTAAGTGGAGATGATTATTACTGGGAGGAGAGAGAGGAGAGAGATGACTAGGTCTGGTATTGCATCACTTCCTACACGACCCATGAGGGGCATAAAGAAGATGTTAGTCATGTGTGTAAACTGCATCAGATGTACAAATGGTACGAGGAGTCCCAGTGCAGTCAGGGAGATGTACAGCTTTGGGGAACCTGTAATATGGAGCATATACACAGTAATATAACACATAATATAGAGTATATACACAGTAATATAACACGTAATATAGAGTATATACACGGTAATATAACACGTAATACAAAGTATATACACAGTAATATAACACGTAATATAGAGTATATACACGGTAATACAACACGTAATATAAAGTATATACATGATAATATAACACGTAATATAGAATATATATTATATGATAATATAACACGTAATATAGAGTATATATATGATAATATAACACGTAATATAGAGTATATACACGGTAATACAACACGTAATATAAAGTATATACATGATAATATAACACGTAATATAGAATATATATTATATGATAATATAACACGTAATATAGAGTATATATATGATAATATAACACGTAATATAGAGTATATACATGATAATATAACACGTAATATAGAGTATATTATACACGATTACTACACACTTACTATACATATTAATATTGAAGAGATCGAGAGAGATCTGTCGGATGAAAAGGGGAAATACAACAAGTAGCATACACACATAGGCTGAACCAATACTATACAATGTGAGCACAGCCAATAGCATTGTCCAGAATATCAGAGCAGCCTCAAAGAAAATACTTTCCAGCTCCCAGATAGACACCAGCTGTAATCAGTAATATATACATATACATATAACAATATATACATGTGGTACGATATACATGGCTATAATCAGTAATATATACATGCGGTACGATATACATGGCTGTAATCAGTAATATATACATGCGGTACGATATACGTAGCTTCCATATGTTAGTATAATATACATAGCTTCCACATGTTAGTATAATATACACAGCTTCCATGGAAAATCATTGACTGCAGAGCAGCAACCCTCGGAGCTGTTGTTTAGAAATACACAATAATACACACACACATAATACACACATACACAATACACACACACATAATACACACACACATACACACACACACATACACACACAATACACATACATACATAATACACACACACATAATACACATACATAATACATACACATACATAATACACATACATAATACACATACATAATACACACATACATAATACATACATAATACACACATATACATAATACACACACATAATACATACATACATAATACACACATACATAATACATACATACATAATACACACATACATAATACATACATAATACACACATACACATAATACACACATACATAATACATACATACATAATACACACATACATAATACATACATACATAATACATACACACATAATACACACATACATAATACATACATACATAATACACACATACATAATACATACATACATAATACACACATACATAATACATACATACATAATACACACATACATAATACATACATACATAATACACACATACATAATACACACATACATAATACACACATACATAATACACACACATAATACATACATACATAATACACACATACATAATACATACATACATAATACACACACATACATAATACACATACACATACTACACACATACACATAATACACATACATACATAATACACATACATACATAATACACACACACACATAATACACACATACATAATACACACATACACACACATAATACACACGCACCTGAAATATACGAGAGTAGAAGTGTTTTCCATGCTGATGAACCAGTATCCATGTTGCTATTGCTGGTAATATATAAACAGGCACCACCAGCCAGTTGTTGGTGAACCACATCATTGGCTGTAACTGGTCCACTACCAGAGCTATCCCACAATTCACTATCACCATAGTAACAAAGCCAACAGCATGCATACTGTAGCTAGCTGCTATTAGTTTCATATATAGGTCAGAACTCCTTCCTGTATATGTATTGAATATATTATAGTAGACTACTGTTCAGAAGGAACGACATACTTGAACAGTTACTCAGCAGGTACCTGATGTTTTCATATATACAACCACAATACGAGTTGTACTGGTTATTTTGTAGTTTGCTGGATATACAATGTATACACATGGTTATGTAACATGATATACAATGTATACACATGGTTATGTAACACATGGTTATGTAACATGATTATACAATGTATACACATGGTTATGTAACATGATATACAATGTATACACATGGTTATGTAACATGATATACAATGTATACACATGGTTATGTAACACATGGTTATGTAACATGATTATACAATGTATACACATGGTTATGTAACATGATATACAATGTATACATATGGTTATGTAACATGATTATACAATGTATACACATGGTTATGTAACACATGGTTATGTAACATGATACACACTAGTAAATAGCAGACACACAAGTGGATTGTAGACTGGCAGTTCTCACCTTCTCTTCTAAATACCTTCAGTTTCCTGTAGAGGTTAATGAGCACTGCTACTATCACCATACAGTTAATGATCTCTCCAAGTCTCAGAGGGTAGTGAACCATATAGAAACCGAGCAGGTCAAAGAATATCATCTTACCGAGGCGTGAGTCTCCCGCATCAGCCAGTTTGTCTGAGCTGGCGAGATTGGTGAGTATACTCAGTAGATTGTCCCCTATATATAGGTATATACATGTAGTACAGGTAGGTGAGTATACTCAGTAGATTGTACCCTATATATAGGTATATACATGTAGTACAGGTAGGTGAGTATACTCAGTAGATTGTACCCTATATATAGGTATATACATGTAGTACAGGTAGGTGAGTATACTCAGTAGATTGTCCCCTATATATAGGTATATACATGTAGTACAGGTAGGTGAGTATACTCAGTAGATTGTACCCTATATATAGGTATATACATGTAGTACAGGTAGGTGAGTATACTCAGTAGATTGTCCCCTATATATAGGTATATACATGTAGTACATGTAGGTGAGTATACTCAGTAGATTGTCCCCTATATATAGGTATATACATGTAGTACAGGTAGGTGAGTATACTCAGTAGATTGTACCCTATATATAGGTATATACATGTAGTACAGGTAGGTGGGTATACTCAGTAGATTGTACCCTATATATAGGTATATAGTACAGATAGGTGAGTATACTCAGTAGATTGTACCCTATATATAGGTATATACATGTAGTACAGGTAGGTGGGTATACTCAGTAGATTGTACCCTATATATAGGTATATAGTACAGATAGGTGGGTATATATACATATACATATATATACATGTAGTTACACATTTTTCCAGCCAGAGCAACCCTTGATGAACAGAATTGTGAAACCCTGTTGAGATATTATTTATTATATTATATATATATTATTTACACTTCACAGTTATAAGGTGCACAAATAACTTACCTCCTCTTTGAATACAGCCTGCAGGTATATATTTGGGTTGGTCGTAGATTGTGTGGTATATATATCCATTATAAGTGTATGCTATATCTATACCTGTAATATAGTACTATATCCATTATAAGTGTATGATATATCTATACCTGTAATATAGTACTATATCCATTATAAGTGTATGATATATCTATACCTGTAATATAGTACTATATCCATTATAAGTGTATGATATATCTATACCTGTAATATAGTACTATATCCATTATAAGTGTATGATATATCTATACCTGTAATATAGTACTATATCCATTATAAGTGTATGCTATATCTATACCTGTAATATAGTACTATATCCATTATAAGTGTATGATATATCTATACCTGTAATATAGTACTATATCCATTATAAGTGTATGATATATCTATACCTGTAATATAGTACTATATCCATTATAAGTGTATGATATATCTATACCTGTAATATAGTACTATATCCATTATAAGTGTATGATATATCTATACCTGTAATATAGTACTATATCCATTATAAGTGTATGCTATATCTATACCTGTAATATAGTACTATATCCATTATAAGTGTATGATATATCTATACCTGTAATATAGTACTATATCCATTATAAGTGTATGATATATCTATACCTGTAATATAGTACTATATCCATTATAAGTGTACGCTATATCTATACCTGTAATATAGTACTATATCCATTATAAGTGTATGATATATCTATACCTGTAATATAGTACTATATCCATTATAAGTGTATGCTATATCTATACCTGTAATATAGTACTATATCCATTATAAGTGTATGATATATCTATACCTGTAATATAGTACTATATCCATTATAAGTGTATGATATATCTATACCTGTAATATAGTACTATATCCATTATAAGTGTATGATATATCTATACCTGTAATATAGTACTATATCCATTATAAGTGTATGATATATCTATACCTGTAATATAGTACTATATCCATTATAAGTGTATGCTATATTTACTCTTCCAGTATCGAGGTACACAGCAATAATCGACACAACATGATTATGGGTGGTATAACAGCCTCCCTTACCTGGTATGTTTCCATAGTCCCTATATATTCTAAAGTCAGTATCGGATGGGATAACTCCACTCTGAAATATCTCCTGGCCAACCACAGAGGCAAATGGATACTTTGCAGATTGAGCATATGCTGCTACCAGCCAGGGGTGGTCTGGACCTACTCCATGTGCATATAGATGGAAGTGAATGAGGCAAATACCAATCAACAAGGCTCAATCTTACAAACTAAAAGTCATCATGACTAGATTAAATTTGGATTTGAGGCAAACAATGTTAATCAGTAACGCTCTACTACTTCAAGGTCTAATATACTTGTACACCTGTCTGGAATAGCAACTACCTGTCTGGAATAGCAACTACCTGTCTGGAATAGCAACTACCTGTCTGGAATAGCAACTACCTGTCTGGAATACCATTTCTCTTCCACCAGATCCAGCAGCTTCCAGGTTGACGAAAGCCTTCAGCTCTTTGGCCCAACGGTGCTGAGTAATAAAACCATGTGAAGCCTGCAATGTACAGTAAGTTAGTGTTAACATATGCAATGTACAGTAAGTTAGTGTTAACATATGCAATGTACAGTAAGTTAGTGTTAACACATGCAATGTACAGTAAGTTAGTATTAACATATGCTTCCACAACAAGCTACCCAAGTAACATGCCTTATTCAAAAGGCTACAGTTGGTTTGAATTGTTAACCAATAGCAGTAGTTGCTAGTTACAGCATAGAAAGTAGTCAATTCTTAGTATAATTTGTAGCCTGTGTACCTGAAGTATAGACTCTTCAGCACCGTTAAAGTTGAATACAATGGAGTGTTTAAGAGCCTGGTTGGACTGGGACATGGCTCTCAGTGTCTCTATCATGATAGCACAACTTACAACGTCATCACTTGCACCTACAATACTGTGTCACCTTATCAAGCTAGCCTAAAGAAGTGGAGGAGCATGCTGTATCATATTATAGTGCGTGTGCACCTGGGCAAGAATCTGGGCCTAGCATAGATAATGTAACCAATTAACGTTGAAAAATTTCCTTACCTGGACTGGAGATGGCAGTATCGTAGTGGCAATTAACTAACAGAGCAGATGAACTTGGTTCTTCAGCAGAAGATAACTTTACAAGTATATTTTTTACGCTGACATAGCAAGTGGTAAAATTCCCTAAGAAATCTATATCAAAGCAGCCACTGGGCGACTGTATGTCCATTTCCACCTTGTGCATAGAATTGGCTTGTCTTTGGATGTCTCTGATACTGTCACTTATAAATTTAACAGCAAGAACTTCATTGGCGTGGCTCCCTAAATGTCTAGACCCATATGCACACAAATTATCTAAAAATACTCGGGCATTTTGTTCAAAAAATGTATTATCACTGCCCTGCCCCTTGCTGATGTAAACCTTGGGATCAAGGGGTCTTGGGAATGTGTGATAGTTGGTGTGAACTATCATAAACAACATCATACATGATGCTACCACAGTCAACCAAAACCTATCGGACAAAGTAGAGGCACCTGTAGACTTGTCGCTTGGACCAGCTACATTTGGAGAATCGGCCCCAAAATTTATGGGGGTGTTCCCAACAGAATAAAAGACTCTCTGCCTGGGGGCCGCCATATTTAATCAATTAGCAAACCAAATTCAGTTGCTAGTTGAATTGGATTGTGATTGGTCAACATACTTATTCATGGGTGTGTATTTAACAGCTGCTTCGATTCGCCAGGTGTCTCAGTGTTGTAGATGTTGATTGGATAACTGTGTTTGTGGGCGGAGGCTAGCGCAATGACATCCAGAGCTTCATCGGTAACCTCAAAGTTGGCTAGAGGCATAGAGTTATCTCCCCTAGAGCAGGAACTCCCGTAAATTTTGCGATGCCACTTTTCATTCCTGGCGGCCATGATGTGTTGGGGTAGTTACCGTTTGTTTACATTAGTTACCTACGCGCTGCTATGATTAGTTAGTCATTTAGTTAGTAGTCCAAATTTGTTTTTGCTACCAATTAACTAAAATTTTTTGTTGCACACATATTTTCCAATTATTTCAGACCAACATAATTATTATATTTATCATATTTTGTAACTTTGATAGTAACTGCATGGTAATTGCAAATATTGTACATCAGTATATTAGTACGTCACAAAATTATTATTACACAGCTCCTAGTTCTAGTTATTTTGGCTTTCAGTAGGCAAGTTTACTTTACTTAACAGCTGTAGCATTAAGTAACACTTTTACCTCAAATTAGAATACAGCTAAAGCTACTGTAGTTGTTAATTGTCCTACGTCCTATGGATTATCCTGGTATCACATGATTGATAGAGTATAAATACTAATAGGTGTATTTCTATATGTAGAACAGATTTGCAGAAGTTGCATATTACAAATAAAAACATTTATGTAGACAGACAAAACCAATTCATAACATGGAGTATAAATGCCAATATTTTGACCAAATCTATTTTAAATATTTACTGAATAAAAATAGCATAAGAACTCTTATTCAATATTTAGAAGTCACTCCTTGCCATTCTTAGGAATAAGATCAGCCAGCTCTTCAAAATTCACAGCATCAGCACAGATCAATATTCTGTCTAGTAGACCTATATTAGGAAATTGATACCAGATAAATAAATGCTTCACGCTTACCACACATGAAACATGTTCAATGCCTACTGTCCTACCATAACAGAACAGCTATTAGTAGTTACATGATTCTTGCCAAATTGGCATCACATTATATCAGAGTAAAATAAAGTACGATTTCGATAAGACATAGATGTTGATATAGTTGATCACTCTGGATGTTACCTATGAATTAAATCCATAACAGCTCTATAATAGACGACAGAAATCTACCAAGTACATTCTCACACATATATACAAAACAACAAGCCTTAATTAAATCAAGCATCTCATTTTAACCGTGAAATCCATTTCTAATTGGAAAGCAGTTGTTACAGTTTGTGTGCACGAGTCCCATGAAAAGAGTTCATAATCATAACCTACTTGATGGGTATGATGGATGAGCACCACACATAGAGTTGTGGCAATGTGCATCGTGGTATCCAGATTTCACTTTAATCTCCAACCTATAGATGAAAAAAATCAATGCTACAACTCAACCTGCACCTATTCTATTGCAGGTAGAAAGGCTAAGAAAGTTGTGGTTAAACAAACTGTTACTAAGAAATTAAATAAATGACGTAGGCCTATAAACTTGCATAAGACTATTCAATGTTCTACATTATAATGTTTAATGACTAATTAACAGCCCTAATAAATTTAGATTTTTTCTTCCATATCATCTTTCCTTTCAGCTATAGTTTAGCTTGAAACCATTCTAAGATTATGCTAAGCTGGTGTAGATCTTTGATTATAATGTATTTAGGCTATTAACTGCGCTATGCAATTAGATACTACAAAGCGTCGGAATCAAACTATAGACAGGAATGGACAAAGGAAAGTTCACATCGACATCTGTGAAACAAAAGTCATAGTTTATAGATTTCTTAAATAAATTTCCTAGCAATATAAAGTTAGCCTATACTAACATTCAAAGTAATGCTGATAGGCCTATAGCACAATTACAATAATTATAATCATAATAGGCCTATTACACTTATTATCACAAAAAAATTAATTTACAATCACAAATATTAATATTATAAAATAATTATATAAATATAATCAATCCAATGATAAACATGTTCATGTTGATTAATAGTCTATGGAAATCACCTGAATTAATAAAATAATAGTTAGTAGGTATAGTCACTGATCTGATGAGTGAGTGTTTTTGATCTGTGACTATTGTAATAAACTGCTAGTGAGTCGCGATCACAACTTCACCTGATAGTATTACTATATTTACTACGTAGTAGTAGCCTATTACCATTACTATAGGTAAGTACAGCAGTGACAGTGGAGTGAGCAAAGTTAATTTAACTCAGCCTCAATCAATCAATCAATAACAGTACCGAGAGATTCCACTATAACTAGATAAATGAATGTGCTTATTAATTTTAAACAATGATACTTGCTATAACTTCTGGGCTAATTAAAATTATTATACTATTTATTATGGAGTAAATTTTTAATTTTACAACAACAATATTTCTACAATAATAATAGAATAAATAACTACTAATAAATAAGAATTGAATTTATTTCATTGTCTTTCCAGTTCCAACTCACAGCAACCGTACTGTATTCCTACTAACCACACTGTTAGTCCAGAGAAACCCAAAGTATACTCTTGCAATTACATCAATGTTAACTATATGAGATTGTATAACTGTTGTTCCAGGAATGCCATTAGTACAACTAGCTCCATGCTCATTTCTTGAAATAGACAGAATTGTCCGCGTGCTATTGAAAGTCCTTTATGGGTAGATAATTCTGTACAATAAGCCTATCATGTTAGCGATTAGAGATTTTAATACCCAATAACATGCGGCTTTATTTTGGTTAACCAATCAACGCATTCACAGATTTTCTACTGATATACGCTGCCGCGCTAGTCGGTTACTAGTATTATTTGGTCGAGTAAACATTCATTCTTATTTCTCTGTAAAGTCCTATTTTACAAAGAGATTTTTAAAATCACTATTATTGTGAAAAAGCAGAGATGTTACTAAACAGTTTAGATATAAATTGAAAACATTTTACACAAATAGTATCTGTAAATAACAGCGTTGAAAAGTTTTATGTTTTATATATAATTGTAATGGTAACTAATGTAAACAAACGGACGAAATCCCCATCGCATCATGGCCGCCCGTGGGGAAAACTGGCATCAAGTGACCAATCGGCGTTTAATAGCGGAAAATTTTTGAGTTCCTGCTCTATGGGGTGTTACCTCTATGGCTAGAGGTAATTGCATAACATTTTTTGCATGTTTTCAGGGCCCTTGATTTATATAATATTGGCTTCTGCATGTGATGTTAAAGTTTAGTGTGGAGCATGCCTATAACTGCACACCTTTTAAGATATAGAACACGTTTGAACTATAAAATATATGGAAAGGAGTGACTCATTCGTTTGAATAATACCGTACAGTGGAGAAGAGTATATTATTGTGAAATTTATAATAATAATTAAATTAAAATTAATGATAACATAATAATAATTATATGATATAAAATAAATAATATAATATAAATTTCTTTTATATTATATATTGTTGTTAAATTATAATTTAATAATAATAATATTAAATTATCATTGTGTAATTTAATATAATGCACATTGTAATTATATTATATTAATATTTATAAATAATAGAAATGAAAATAATGATAATTAAGATTTTATTAAATATAATTACAACCACAAATAATAACAATATTATATTATGATTATATTTATCATCATTATAAATATTTATAATAATTAATAATAAATATAATATAATCGAATGTTGTATTGATCACTTCATTCATGAAAATATAATTCATGAGATTCAGATAATATATATATAAGAAAAATACAAATTTTTGTAATCGAAATCAATCAAAGGATTTTAACTTGAACTTTTGCTTTATCACTGATTGTATATTGTAATTTTATGATTGTTACCTTAGTCCTTGTTACCTTAGTCCTTATCTTAATCTAAGGTTAAGCATCTTGCTTTATAGTCTTATCCTTATCTTATGTGACAACTGCCACAGTTTAGTTTTGCCACTGCTCCTAGCTCCCACCACAATTGGTATCACTGTTCCGGATTATTGTAATTATTTAGTACAATAATTTTAGTTAATTACAAGATGAGTAATTATGTAATTATGTCAATATAAAATAGATTAAATAATAATAGATAGGCCTGTTGAAGCAATTTAAATACCAATGTAATTGCCATTGAAATTAGAGTTGTAATCAAAGCAAAATCAAAATGAATATGTTATAATTATTGATGACAGAAACACATCTAATATACACTGAGTGTAAGACTCTAACTTCTAACCTCTTCCTTAGTACAATAGAAAGTAATACTATCAACTCTATTGCAACAATATATAGGCCGACGATCATTTTCAGTTCGCTCATTGTTTTGGGAAGGAAACTATTATAATAAACAGATTTTCTAGCATATATGGTAGGCCGATCACCACGATCCGCTGCTCTGGTTACTATAGTATCGCCGTTTCCCTCTTTCATGAGTTCATCTGAGTTCATATAAGCACATATAAGCACGTATAAGCACATATAAGCGGTTTGTGGTTTTCTTCACCTGAGTCCACCATTATCATAATATGTGATCATTATACAATGTAGCCTATATATTGTATAGGGCTAGTAGGCCAATATACTTGTCTATGAGGTGTCAAACACCAAAACAGTAGGCTATACTGTATGTAGGTTGAGTAGCCTGTATATTATATATAAAATGTGCATATATGTATACATATATATAAACTTCCTAGGTTATTTGTTCAGTAAACAGTGGGCAGTCACGTTTTGTACAGTGATCATTGGGAATTACTTCCCCCTGCCCTTGTGTACAGTGATAATTGGGGATTACTCCCCCCTGCCCTTGTGTACAGTGATCATTGGGGAATACTCCCCTCTGCCATCGATTTTTATCTGTTACTAAGCTATACCACATGAGAAATCAACCAGAAATTTGTTGAAATTTGTTGACAGTCAAAATATTACAAGCCAAGAAAAATTAAAAAATAAGCATGATATTCATGCCATGTCTTCCTATCTTGAACATGGTACCTACATGTACTACAGCACTATTATTAACATAGTATACGCTAAACCTTCTATATTTCATCGTGATAGGCCTACGGAGTGTTGGTAGGGTAAAGTAGAACAGGATACAGAGGGTATACTAAGAGTGGCTAATAGTTACGGAGGAATAGTTGATGTAGTGTGTTGTTTATAGCATTATAATAATGTACTATCTATGTTGGGTTAGCAGTATTAGCACACTGTATTGATACTTTGGGTTCTGAGCTGTCGATACCTTATCTTAGCCATTAGCTAAATATTGTGTGTAGATATAGTGTGTACATAGATAGGGTATATTCTATACAGTGTATATGTTTGTTATGCAAGGATATGTAAGTAAACATCATGTGTATGTACTGTATGACTACCACCATACTCAGTCACTTACCTGTCTTACAGTGTCATGGTTCTACCTCTGTGAAATGGCAGCTGCAGGAGTTGTAGAGATATCGAGGGCGAGGAAGGCCTCAGGACATAGCGGCCATTTTCCCTCCGTTAGCCTGTGTGATGAAACAGACCACACTATCGGTATGAGCAGCCTCCATCCGGTCACTTATCCTACCAATAAAACGGACCGTGTTAATATGGCGGCTACCTCGAAGGAAGATGATGACATGGCGATAGATCACACTGTACAGAAATTGTTTGCCTGCATGAGTATAGCCTACAGTTCCAGGTATGCCTGTATGAGTATAGCCTACAGTTCCAGGTATGCCTGTATTAGTATAGCCTACAGTTCTAGGTATGCCTGTATGAGTATAGCCTACAGTTGCAGACATGTCCATGAGTATTAGTGTATTAGTGCTTGCTATGGTACTACATTGTATCACTGTGGAGCAGTAATCAAGTTTATTAATACAGACATGCCCATGTTTAGGTCTTCAGCCTGTCAACTGTGGTTCTCTCTACAACATCTCCTCCCCCACAACATCCCTTCTGTTCATAGGAAGTTATCACCACTGGTCACTTCATCAGCTTACTGTTCTATTACATGCCAATGATTGAACTGAAGGAATACATCTCCCAGGGTAATAGCTACCCAGTAGTCGTAGTCACTGATAGGTCACAGGTGATAGGCCAGGGCATCTAGAGATAATAATATACATTACTTTGTATACACTGTATAGTACAGTGCTTGTGATTGTACTATCAGTAGAGTATTATATGACGTATCTAATGGTTACCTTCTTGTCTTCCATCTCAGCATTTAAATCTGGAATGATGAATTACTCAGTAGCTGTACAGTTAGTAGAGTTATATAGTTGTGGTGTATTCCATGTACCAGTGGATAAGAATACAACATACTCTCTACCTAATCTAGTCTCATCCAATCCACAAACAGATAGTTATGTAGGTCAAATCATTCTGGGAATGCAGCCAGAATTTAATCCAGTAATAAACAGAAAAAGAATAATAAATATTGCTGAAGTAGTCAATAGACAGTGAAAACTACCATTGCTACTACTACTGCTACTACTACTGCTACTACTACTACTGCTACTGCTACGACTGCTACTGCTGCTGCTGCTAATGCTACTACTGCTACTGCTACTACTACTGCTACTACTACTGCTACTACTACTGCTACTACTACTGCTACTACTACTGCTACTACTACTGCTACTGCTACTACTACTACTACTACTACTACTACTACTACTACTACTACTACTACTACTACTACTGCTACTGCTACTGCTACTGCTACTGCTACTGCTACTGCTACTGCTACCGCATAGCACCAGGGTTGTGGGTAAACAGGTGATACTTACTATATTCCCATTCTGTATGTGACCATGATATGTGCACCTCTGCCTCAGTTGTCCTTTACAACTATATACAATATTATACAATGTACATGTACATGTATATTGATATGGTTTCAGTGCCAAGCTCGCGGCTCCCCAGTTTAAAGCATACAAGGGCCTGCGTATCTCTGTCAAGGACAAGATGAGACTTAATAACATAGTGTGGAGGGAGTGGTACCTACAGTGTGAGTACTCAAATATAAATTTTGCACTAGAGTTTCAAAGAGCCCCTGTTATGTAATAATATACTGTTTATTATTGTTATGGGTAGTAGCACTAGTCATACTCAGTACTAAGATTAATGTTGTACAGGGTTTCTAACCCATGTGTCAAGTACACGTGATTGTTATTAAAAGGTAAACATTCCTCAAGGGCCGGTTTGATTGGATGACTTATACCATATGTCAGAGTAGTATCCATTTATTAGTTTACTAACAAGCTATCTCATGATTGAGGCATTAACATTCACTAAATACGTGATAAGAATCTTCATATATGTTATAGTGTAGCAAATACTTTGAGAATCTTCAAAAAATGAGAGTAGTCTTCTCTTTATTATCTAAGTTGTCCGCTCTTACCCCAACCTCACCATATAAACATGTCTTATCACGTATTTAGTAACTATTAATTCCTGTATGACTGCGTACCCAACACTGTGATGGGACAGTACCCAACACTGTGATGGGACAGTACCCAACACTGTGATGGGACATGAATAGCATCTGGTCACATGATCAATCACTATTTTGTGTCAATAATTCTCCATAAAGCCCTTTGGTCAAGGTGTGCAATGCAAGTCTCACTGCAGTGTGTGCTCGATTTGCTGGCATGTATTCATGGCGTGGTCATGCTTGTGCATGACCACTAGTGGTGCAGGCTTGTTGCAAGGATTCCCTGAGGAGTTGTGTTTCCTTGCAGCGAGGAGACCACTCCAGGTCTAGGAGGGTCTCTGCTGCTGGCATAGCCCGAGTTCCAACACCAATCTAGCAGGTTGGGCGGGTCGTGTACCCATCTTACCCTGGATTGGTTTTGAGTGCCTAAGGCTAGGACCCCATCAACGATGCCGGGGACCAGGTCCCGAAGTCCTAGCACCACTTGCATTATAGTTCAGGCCTATGCCACGATATATACCACCATGTACAGCAGAGTATATGTATGGAGGCGATAGTATTGCCACAATACTGTGCCAATACTGCTGGTGTTGGTTAAATGTTAATAGATAACATCAAGTCTGTTCACTGCAAAGCAGCTGGTCATTGTATTATGAAATCCAGTCTATAAAATTGATCTTGTTGACAAACCAAGGCTATCTTAGGTGCGTCAATTCTGCACTGAGCTATGCTATGCAATATGCAGTTATTCCACTATTTATCTGCAGTGTATATAAGAGGGCTCAATTCATACACAGTATACTATGTGTACAATGTAGTCATAGTGTAGTTCCATAACAATTCATACACTGTATACTATGTGTACTATGTAGTCATAGTGTAGTTTCATAACAATTCATACACAGTATACTATGTGTACAATGTAGTCATAGTGTAGTTCCATAACAATTCATACACTGTATACTATGTGTACTATGTAGTCATAGTGTAGTTCCATAACAATTTATACACAGTATACTATGTGTACAATGTAGTCATAGTGTAGTTCCATACCAATTCATACACAGTATACTGTGTGTACAATGTAGTCATAGTGTAGTTCCATAACAATTTATACACTGTATACTATGTGTACTATACTCTCTGTAGTCATCATGAAGAGAAAGAACTGTAGGAGACCCAAGATATGTAACTTCTTACCACAGATGGAAGGAACCCACACTAAACCTACGGTAATGTATCCCACCTGCTTACCATTTACTATAATTATACCATAAATAGCATGCATTCTGTGGAGTTATCTACACCCTGCATCCCTTGGAGTTATCCTCACCCTGTACCCTGCCTCAGAGTTATAATTATGCGAGTGTACAGTTATATATGAATGTACATGTATATGATTGTCCACTGCAGATTATACTTCTGGAAGGAAAGTATTGGAAGAGAAACAATGAGGTGGTTAAGAATGAATACATGAAATGGAGGGTGTTCTACAAGGAGAGGATGAAACACTGGAAACCGGACAGTAGACATGTGAGTCAGTGTTCAGTAGCTAGTATTCAGTAGCTAGTAGTCAGTAGCTAGTAGTTAGTAGTTAGTAGTTAGTAGTCAGTAGCTAGTATTCAGTAGCTAGTAGTCAGTAGCTAGTATACAGTAGTTAGTAGTCAGTAGCTAGTAGTCAGTAGTCAGTAGTTAGTAGTCAGTAGCTAGTATTCAGTAGCTAGTAGTCAGTAGTTAGCAGTCAGTAGTTAGTAGTTAGTAGTCAGTAGCTAGTATTCAGTAGTTAGTAGTCAGTAGCTAGTAGTCAGTAGTCAGTAGTTAGTAGTCAGTAGCTAGTATTCAGTAGCTAGTAGTCAGTAGTTAGTAGTTAGTAGCTAGTATTCAGTAGTTAGTAGTCAGTAGCTAGTAGTCAGTAGTCAGTAGCTAGTATTCAGTAGTTAGTAGTCAGTAGCTAGTAGTCAGTAGTCAGTAGCTAGTAGTCAGTAGTTAGTATTCAGTAGCTAGTAGTCAGTAGCTAGTAGTTAGTAGTCAGTAGCTAGTATTTAGTAGTTAGTAGTCAGTAGCTAGTAGTCAGTAGTCAGTAGCTAGTAGTCAGTAGTTAGTATTCAGTAGCTAGTAGTCAGTAGTCAGTAGCTAGTAGTCAGTAGTTAGTATTCAGTAGCTAGTAGTCAGTAGCTAGTAGTTAGTAGTCAGTAGCTAGTATTCAGTAGTTAGTAGTCAGTAGCTAGTAGTCAGTAGCTAGTAGTCAGTAGCTAGTAGTCAGTAGCTAGTATTCAGTAGTTAGTATTCAGTAGCTAGTATTCAGTAGTCAGTAGTTAGTATTCAGTAGCTAGTATTCAGTAGTTAGTACTCAGTAGTTAGTATTCAGTAGTTAGTATTCAGTAGCTAGTAGTCAGTAGTTAGTATTCAGTAGTTAGTATTCAGTAGTTAGTATTCAGTAGCTAGTATTCAGTAGTTAGTATTCAGTAGTTAGTATTCAGTAGTTAGTATTCAGTAGCTAGTATTCAGTAGTTAATAGCTAGTAGTTAGTAGTCAGTAGCTAGTAGTTAGTAGTCAGTAGCTAGTAGTCAGTAGCTAGTAGTCAGTAGCTAGTAGTCAATAGGTAATAGTCAGTACTCATTGGTTACGGTGTAATTGTTACTAACGTATGACAGGTAACAGATAGTGAGCTACTAGCCAGGGTTGGAAAGGAGGACCAAAGGACCATCGACTCATTCGTTCAGGCACAGAGTATCAGAGCTCAGCACTCTCCCCTGGAGATGTCTAAGGATGACTACCAGATGGATCTCTCTGATGATATATTTGCAACCCTCCAGTCTCTAGGTTTCCCTCAGCAAACAAACAGAGATCTGTGTAAGATCTTAACCCATCATATCTACATATTCCTGTGCATAGCTTGTTCACTTTATTCACCTCTATTTAACTTGTTTACGAAATACCACTCTATGTAACATGTTCTCTTCTCTCCAGTGATGTTGGAGTCGTCTGACCTCATACAACCAGAGCTCATTGGTCTACAGCCAGAACTGGATCTAGATTTTACCAATTCAGAGCCATTGCAAGGTCAGTTCAAGGTCACTGTATGTGCCTAGCAGTCTTATCACCCATGGCTAGCCAATTTCTATACTAGACCAATTTGTAAGAGGTACATTATTAGTGCTAGACCAATATAATTATGCAGCCCATTATCAATCTATATCCAGAGAAGCTTGAAGCACAATGGAACTCCAATGCTATGAGAAAGCATGGTCCATTATCAGTAGCGCTGTATATTACCCCAAGTAGCATGTGGTCTCTTCTGGGCATATAGTAAACCCCCTCCACCCCTATCTAAATATGATACTCAAGCCAACGAGGTGACCATTTACTGACAAGTATATACTAATATGAATTATAAGTTGGTCTTAGGTGCTCCCCTTGCATGTCATGACTTGTCAATTGAAGAATAAGCAAGTTAAATATTTTCTGTCAAATTTTAGATTCTAGTTTAGACGGTTTGTTGTTTCCTGTATGTCTACAATCATCATTAGTGTGGGCTACTCACATCACCTGTGTGTCTACAAGCAGTTTTCCTGTGCACAGGCTGTTTTTGTGTGATATACTTGTGGATAACTGATTACATTTTCCTCACTCACTATTGGCTGGCTCACCCAGTGACTGAATCCTTGATTGACTCACTTATTAATTGACTCACTCACTCATTGACTCGGTCAATCATTGACTCGCTCACTCATTGACTCACTCACTCATTGACTTGCTCACTCATTGACTCACTCATTAATCGACTCGCTTATTAATTGACTCACTTATTGAATCATCACACCTGCTCACAATTTGTAAAATTTTGGGAAATGTTTACTTGTCAAACAATGGATAATTTTAATTGCATGTTATTATCATGTAATACATTGGCTACTATATACGTACACTGTGCTATACTCTACTATAATATCTCGCTACTATATACGTACACTGTGCTATAGTCTACTGTAATTCCTGTGTAGATCTATTGGCTGATGCAATGAGTCTGCACATGGATCAGATACGCTTCACTTCCGGCCAGAAGAGACCAGGTGAGTTCTGGTTGGAATATGATATGCTGTATGGGACTGTTTGGGGACTAGCCTAATCATTGCAAATGTCCTATAATACTCCTCAATCTACCCATTAGTAAAAGGGGACTATTTGGGGACTAGCCTAATCATTGCAAATAGTTTGGCATGTTGTCTTGGAGTCGTCTTTCCTTTGATCATATTTGAGGCTGTGAAACTCAAGTATCCAAATGATATTCATGGTGTAGGAGTTATTATTTAGTACTCGATGTATCAGCTAGCGATCCCACCTTATCATACATGTGGTTTCACTAGCCCATCTATCCCACCTTATCATACTTGTGGTTTAACTAGGGATAATTCACAAGTTGTAGTAGTTATGATAAGCTAGTCTTCCTGTCTGTCTGTTACAGTGTTCCCAGACTTGAGTACTGTACTGGACCCTTCACCAGTTGCAGGACCTGCATATCCTGCTTATAAGAGATCCAGGTCTAGCACTTTACAACCACCTGCTGATACTGATCTCATTCTCAATGGGCTGTCAGAAGAAGCACCTGTCCACCAAGACAATATTTACAACAGGTACCCTATGGGTCACACTAACAACATGGTGACGCCTGTTTCAACTGTCAACAATCCACACATGACACACAATTTGGTCAATTATCAAGGCAGACGGCTTCAACCGACACCAGCACATGGTGGCACGCCGCATCAGGTCACGGTCACACATAACGGCAGCCAATCAATCAGTCAGGATAACCTGGTTACATCTCAGGGTAAATATATCAGTCAATCACAAGCAAGGCAATCCACTTCACCTCCATATTATTCCTCAATTAACTCGGCACACAACAATGACTTTGTTACTGCAGCTGTACCATCCCCGTATTTCTCTCCTCCCCTCCCTACTAACTCACGCACAAGTGGTTCCACAGGCTATCCAGATGCTCCACCCACCCACACTTCATATCAACGGCAGCAGGTGCCTGCAGGGAACATGGCTCACACATCTCCACCTGCCAGGCACATCTCACCGCCTGCTAGACGTGCCAGGAAAGCAGATATGAATGCAGTAGCAGCTAACAGAGTTCATACTACACATCACTCATCTGGTATTACAACCTCTTCACACCTGTCACCACCTGCCAGGGCACCTGTTCACTCACCTCCTCAACCAGATGCTGAGGTTTTCAAAAAGCCCCAGGTGAGTTGTGTTGTAATCTTACACTATATACAGGTACTTGTTGACATGTGTTGTAGTTATTATAGTACTTGTCAGCGTGGTACAATAACCACACCTCCTTTCTTTTCACAGAGAATAGCCGCTCCAACCCGATTGAAGCCAGAGGAGAAGTCGTCATTCCTAACACAGTTACTGAGGAAACCTCTGGACAAGGAAGAAGTGGGCTCCTCGAGCACCACCCCATTAACTAGCCCTGATCACACTAACATACACCCAGTCTATTTCCCACAATTCACTCCGATTGTAAGTGTTTAACCTTCAGTCATTACAACTACATGTACACTAAATGTACACTACATGTACACTACATGTACACTACATGTACACTACATGTACACTACATGTACACTACATGTACACTACATGTACACTACATGTACACTACATGTACACTACATGTACACTGTATGTAATGTACAATACACTTGCACTATACTTACACTACATTTGTACATGTATGTTATATTACTACTGATATATATGTATTACAGTCATACAACCCAACCCCACAGACACCGAGTGAACTCCGTTCTCCGTCCCTCAAACACACTAATAACAGTAAGTGCTCACATCTATGTGTTTATGTGTATATCTACAGTGTATGTGTATATCTACAGTGTATGTGTATATCTACAGTGTATGTGTATATCTACAGTGTATGTGTATATTTACAGTGTGTGTGTATATCTACAGTGTGTGTGTATATCTACAGTGTGTGTGTATATCTACAGTGTATGTGTATATCTACAGTGTATGTGTATATCTACAGTGTATGTGTATATCTACAGTGCATGTGTATATCTACAGTGTGTGTGTATATCTACAGTGTGTGTGTATATCTACAGTGTATGTGTATATCTACAGTGTGTGTGTATATCTACAGTGTGTGTGTATATCTACAGTGTATGTGTATATCTACAGTGTATGTGTATATCTACAGTGTGTGTGTATATCTACAGTGTGTGTGTATATCTACAGTGTATGTGTATATCTACAGTGTATGTGTATATCTACAGTGTATGTGTATATCTACAGTGTATGTGTATATTTACAGTATATGTGTATATCTACAGTGTATGTGTATGTCTACAGTGTATGTGTATATCTACAGTGTATGTGTATATCTACAGTGTATGTGTATATCTACAGTGTATGTATATGTCTACAGTGTATGTGTATATGTACATGCATACGTACATCGGTGGAGTCAACTTACCATAATACCCATACGTAATGCCCTCCATTAGTTACTTATATAGTAGTCGTATACTCATGGTATAATACCCATATGTAATGCCCTCCATTAGTTACTTATATAGTAGTCGTGTACTCATGGTATAATACCCATACGTAATGCACTCTATTAGTTACTTATATAGTAGTCATATACTCATGGTATAATACCCATACGTAATGCTCTCTATTAGTTACTTATATAGTAGTCATATACTCATGGTATAATACCCATACGTAATGCCCTCTATTAGTTACTTATATAGTAGTCATATACTCATGGTATAATACCCATACGTAATGCCCTCTATTAGTTACTTATATAGTAGTCATATACTCATGGTATAATACCCATATGTAATGCACTCTATTAGTTACTTATATAGTAGTCGTATACTCATGGTATAATACCCATATGTAATGCACTCTATTAGTTACTTATATAGTAGTCGTGTACTCGTGGTATTATTGTAGGAAATGGAAATGATGAGCAAACTCATTCAGCACAGATGTCTACTTCTGCTGTGATCACTCCAGACACTCCAACACTGCTGACACCTGAAGAGGTCAGTGTATTCTCTAATCAACAGAATGCAGTATTTACTCTCCTATGGTTATATATTACATGCCTTTCCCATGATGCACCAGTGGTTATATACAATATATCTTCCCATGACGCACCAGTGGCTATATACAATATATCTTCCCATGATGCACCAGTGGTTATATACAATATATCTTCCCATGACGCACCAGTGGTTAAAGCTTGTCTTCACATAATTTTCAGGATAAGAAGGAGGGTCAGACAGCAGAACAGAAGAGAAGGCAGCAGATAAAGACGGGATTTGAGGTTCTCTCCACTCTAATACCAACTATTGCTACCAGCACAACGTCCAAAGTAAGTATACTATCGCGACCAACATAACGTCAAAAGTAAGTAAACTATCGCTACCAACACAACGTCCAAAGTAAGGTCACTTCTCAGTAGTACATACAGTGGATATACTCGGGGCTTTTCTAGTCATGGCCTTATACTTATGTATGTGGTTATATACGTGTCTCTATTTGTATGTCAGTGGTAATCACTCCTATTAAATATGACTGTTTACTCAGCACAAAACTGTGTCGTACAATAACAATGTGAACCAATACATGAGAAGACGATTTCAAACAATGGGCTCTATTTGCTAATTCAAAGTTGTTGGTCAGGTTTTGGGTGTGAAACATTTCAACCGGTTACTGAGAGTGTAACAATTCATTGCTTAGCCATAGATTCCTATGTTTTTACATTGTTGCTGTGGTACACAGGCTAGTAAAGCTACCATGCTGTCTAAGACCATAGACTTTATCAGTCAACTTCAACAGGAGGAGGAAAGCATGAAGAATGAGATGAGCATCCTGAGTAGTGAGATAGCAGCTCTTGACATGTCTATATCGTATGTATTGCATGTCTATATCGTATGTAGTACGTGTATATATCGTATGTATTACATGTCTATATCGTATGTATTACGTGTATATATCGTATGTATTACATGTCTATATCGTATGTATTGCATGTCTATATCGTATGTAGTACGTGTATATATCGTACGTATTACATGTCTATATCGTATGTATTACGTGTCTATATCGTATGTTTTACATGTCTATATCATATGTGCATGTATTACGTGTATATATCGTATGTATTACATGTCTATATCGTATGTATTACGTGTATATATCGTATGTATTTCATGTCTGTATCGTATGTATTACGTATATATATCGTATGTATTACGTGTATATATCGTATGTATTTCATGTCTATATCGTGTGTACATGTATTACGTGTCTATATCGTATGTATTACATGTCTATATCGTATGTACATGTATTACGTGTATATATCGTATGTATTACATGTCTATATCGTATGTATTACGTGTATATATCGTATGTATTTCATGTCTGTATCGTATGTATTACGTATATATATCGTATGTATTACGTATATATATCGTATGTATTACGTATATATATCGTATGTTTTACATGTATATATCGTATGTATTACATGTCTATATCGTATGTATTACATGTATATATCGTGTGTACATGTATTACGTGTCTATATCGTATGTTTTACGTGTATATATCGTATGTATTACATGTCTATATCGTATGTATTACGTGTATATATCGTATGTATTACATGTCTATATCGTATGTATTACATGTCTATATCGTATCTATTACATGTCTATATCGTATGTATTACATGTCTATATCGTATGTATTGCATGTAGATATCATATGCATATTTCAGGCGATGTCAGGGCAAGTTGCCTACCACAGGCATACCAATGATGTCTCAGCACAGAGATCACATGGACAGTATGCTTAACTCCTACATAGCCGAACAGACTCGCAGAAACTGGAAGTTCTACATGTTCAGTAAGCTAACGGGACCTCTGTTCGACTCGTTCTATAGCATGGTGTCCACCTCCACTCTAGATGATATGTACCGATCTACTCAAGCATGGGTTGACCAACACTGCTCCCTAGTCTCACTACGTCCAGGTATGTAGACCTTAGTCTATGTATAGATTCACACTCAGTGTATGCAGTAACCAATCACCTTCCCCTCACATACATGTGCCATACGATCATTGATATCTACTTGTGGTTGTAGCTCTACTCTCCTCCCTCAGGGATATCTGTGCTGAGACGTCAATACTAACTGACCCCAGTAGGTTTCCTGCTGAAGCTCGGCAGGCAAGTCTAAGTACAACTGGTAGATCTACCCGCACTCAGCAGGTTGGTTCATGTCCTCTACCAGATGTCAACTCCTCTCCAACTAGTACATATACTGACATTACACCAACAGTACAGACTAGTACTAGACATCATGTGAACAGCTACAATAACAACATCCCTCACTCTACTAACTATACAGATAGGCACCTATTGTAGCCTCAGGTCCACATGTGTCATAACCTATGACCCTAACCCCAGAACATTTACTTAGTCACTTGTTATATTATTGCAATTATACTTACCTGTGTACTATTAGCCAAATCATAAACATAGTATTATTTTAATAACAAATTTTATAAGACAATTTAACATACATGTACGTGTAGTAGTTTATATACTAGATGTGATCACTCTAATACAAAGTAGCTGCTATACAATTAGTATACGTGTTACCTTATATACATATTATATCTTATATACATATTATATCTTATACAGTGTATACTGTATACAGTATTGTACAATCTATCCCCATGTATACCTTGTTACCTGGTATTATTATGGTATTATGGCAGCTCAACAATTTGTTACAATAAATTTGATTGGTTTGTAGACAGTAGACATGAGCACTAGCAATTCAGATACCTCACTCAGTTAATTCAAGCAACATAATTCAGTCTATGCTCTATTGGAATGACACGTCTTAACTTGACTATATAGCTATCACATGCCTGTAATCTGAATTAGTTATACATTATACATATATTATATTTCTCAGAATAAAATTGGCCAAATTATAAAAAGTAAGTTCTTGGAAGAGAATAATTAAATCCAAATAACAAGTTTGCATAAAATGGGAGTCTTTCACGTGAAGCACTTCAAGTTTGTTGCACCAATCAGCATTGCCCTGACAGAATCAAGTGCTAAGCTAGTAAGGCTGTAGTGACTTGGGTGTTTATACCACAAGTTCCGGCATCTCTCTTGATTCTAAAATAGCCTTTCTCTCCCCAGCTGGGTCCCCATGAGTTCTTGATAGTCCAGTACGGGGTGTCACCAAACAGGCCCTTCTCCGTTCCAAACCCAACCATCAACACAGCTACAGGTACAATAGAAAGGTTAAACTCTTGTTCTAGAAGGAACTGGTGGCATTAGCAAATAATAGTAAGTGAGTTTAGTGCCAACATTTAACCATTTTTTATTACTTCAACATCTATATTAGCCAATGACAGAGTTGGGTCCAAGTCGACTTGCAAGTCAACAAGTCAAGTAAGTCATTTCTAAAGTTTTAGAGGCAAGTCTAAGTCAAGTCAGCCGTCATGCAAGTCACAAGTCAAGTCAAGTCGAAATGCTAGTCAACTGGAAGACAACTTCAAAAAATTTTACATTTTTCGAAACATCACTTTTTTCTTTTAGTAGGCATTCCAATCCATGAAAAACCTATGCCAAGGTGTAGCAGGGCATGTACATGTATGTTATGCAATCATGGTAAAGAACTAGTCTATATAAGTAGTATTATTGGCCGAGACTGGTCATATAGTATTATATACTGTATATTGTAATGGTGATACAGTGTTACATAGCATATAAACAGCACATGGTACAGTACAGAGTGTCCACTGGCCAGTCCTGCAATTTAACTCTAGTAATTATTGCACTGTACATTGTATTCACTACTTACACCACACCTATGCTACACTTACACTACTTGCACTGTGTCAGTACTTGTGACTATGCATTGTGTAGTCTCACATACACACAGCCTAGATATTGCCTGAGTTGTGTATCCTCATAGCTAACCTTGATATACTCTGAGTGCTGCTAGTAGCACTGATCTAGTAAAAATGATAAATAGGTAAGCAATTGAGACCTTTTTTCCTTGTTGGCTAAACACTGTACAAAATTTTTATCTGCCAGATTGACTTGGCAGAACCCAAGTCAAAGTCGCAAGTCATTCATGTGTCCAAGTCAAGTCATATTGATGTGCAAGTCAAAGTCAAGTCAAAATCACAAGTCATTCATGTGTCCAAGTCAAGTCAAGCCACATTGATGAGCAAGTCAAAGTCAAGTCAAGTGCCAATTCGAATCTATGACTTGAACCCAGCTCTGGCCAATGACATTCAATGTCACACAGTTTCCTTTCAAGGAAACTAACACCCATCCAACTATTCTTACCGTGGTCTAAGGTTGTCTTGCTGCAAAGGTAGGGGTTGAATACACCCTTAGAATAGAACTGTAGCATCCTAGCATCTAAGGCTACAGACAGTGGGCCAATTACCTGCAGTTGTTGAGCTATGATCGTCTCATTCTGTAAGAGTTATACAGAGAGATGTGTACTATCATTCCGCAATACTAATTCACAAACACATGTAAATATAATATACATTGTACATTATCATATTACTGTTATATTATATAAAGTGTCTTCGTGACCAAACTTTCAGGCACAGACTAACTTGCTCAAGAGTGCTCCGACCAATTTCTGGCACAAGTGTCTCAAGCACCGGCCTGAGCGAAATGAAAAATCTTTATTTTCAAATGAGATGAGCTAGGGATGGTTTCCTTCAACCCAGCAAAATTCCATGTCGCAAGTCCTTATCATGGCCACTAGGCCTAGATCATAAGGCTTATGATCTAGGCCTAGCGGCCATGTTTTTATTTGCAACCTAGGCCAGTCCAAGAGGTCATGAAGACAACAATAATAATAGAGCATTCCACAATGTTGATGAAATACATAGTAAGATATGCATCCTGGGTTCCAATCCTTCTAAAAGGTCAACCAAGGCAAAAGTCACTATAAGGAAGGTTATGGCTCGTATTATTTTATACACTTATTGTGGTATTGTAAAGCCAAAACTATTCCTAGTTTCCCACTACGGCCTTTAGAAAGTCTGTGGCCACTAATTTAATAAACGTTGTGAATTTAGTGCCAGTCAAACTGGCACAATGTTGATAGAACTTAATAGTGACTTTAGACAAGGTACCGACTGATGGAAAGGGACAGTAGCTACTGCACCCACTAATATCATTGACTGGAGGTTTTGGAACCCAGGTTAACAGGAAGTAGCAGCGAAAGGTTATGAAGCAGAATATAGCCAGTGATTAATCAGCACAAAGGAACACCACCACCCAGTCTACTCCCCTTTCCCCTCTCTTCTTATAGCACTGAGAAGTTAATAAATCATCACTACTGATTGGCTGAAGTGGTATAGTATAGTTCTTCTACTGACCTTCGATCTCTTCACTTATCTAATCTTATGATTACTGATACTATTGTCTGATCAAATAAGTAAATAAAATCTATCATGCACTCGACCCAACTCCTTCTTTGCACCATCTAATCATCAGAAGGTAGTAATAAGAAATCATGGCCTGAGCTTTGGAGTAGCAGCGCTGGGAGGGGGGGGGGTACTTACAGCTGGGACAGCCTTCCAACCAGTAATATTTAGGCCCTTGACAAACTTTGACTTGTCTAGTTTAGCTGGACAGCTTTGTGATACATTACAGTATGGCATGGGTGGTCCACATAGGCTGCTGTTCCACACACCCATAGGACAGACAAAGCAGGGCACTTTACCCCCACCACAACAATAGCTGTAGTCATCCCAGGATTCTATACCACCCTGTGTGTTAGTAAGATAGTAACATGCTATTAGTAACTAAATATAAAAAGGGGCCACACACCAGGCAGGTGATACCAGCACCACCTACTAGCCCCATGCAAACCATACCGTATCCACTTGCTTCCAATCTGTGATAACTAGACCTTTCACAAACTTGGTCTTGTCCAACTTATACGGACAGCTCTGACTGATGTTACAATATGGCATGGGTGGACCACATATGCTGGCGTTCCATGGACCATTTGGACAAACAAAGCATACGTTCTTACCGCCTCCACAGCAGTATGGGTACGATGACTCACTCTCAATACCTCCCTGTGTGTACAACGTAGAGACATAGATAAAGCATAATATCTAGTAGAGTCATTTGCCATGTGAAATAATACAGCATATTTAATATACTCGCGGAACAGTACTTTATAAACTGGGATCCAACCTGTCTCTGCAGATACCCGAAGGCAAGGTAGGGCCATCCTCCATACACCCCGCAGTCACCATACTTCTTAGGAATATCTTCCGAATCATCACAGTCTACAACCTGCTCTACAGACAAATTCATCAGCTTCTGGTGTTTCATGGCAAACTGTCCCTCTACATTAGCTACAGTACTACAACAATAACACTATATACATATTATACTGTGACTCTACATTAGCTACAGTACTACAACAATAACACTATATACATAGTATACTGTAACCCTACACTAGCTACAGTACTACAACAATAATACCATATAGTACATAGTCTACTGTCCCTCTACATTAGCTACAGTACTACAACAATAACACTATATACATAGTATACTGTGACTCTACACTAGCTACAGTACTACAACAATAACACTATATACATAGTATACCTGAAAGCCCAGCATGTTCCAGCAGATCCTTGATCTTTCACAGATGTTACCATATTCTTATCTCTCCAGTCAAAAGTCTCTGGTAGAGGTTCGTCATTGGCTGATACCTTTAGAAACCTGTATATAGTACGAGTATACATGTACATGTATATATTTCACATCAACGTATATCATGTACATGAATATATATTACTGTGAATGCTATAACAGTAGGTAATCTTCCACAACATAGCTATAATACTCATTAGGTAGACTGAGTAACTCACTTGTCCTGAGAATGTTGAGGGACGCTCCTTCTACGCATCAGTATAGTACTGCTAAACTCTACAGGACTAATATCTGCAAATTTGTTTGCTGTGAACTCTGCCGAACCTCTATAAAATAGGTCAAGGTCAAACATAAGTCATGCTGCTTGCATATAATAGATAAAGATTATCTAATCAGTAGTTTGGTGTCATAAGACTAAGACATTAGATAATGTAGTGCTACCAATTACCATAATATAGCTTACATTGACTATAGATACTGGAGGCTGTCCTAATAGACACCAACTAACCAAGGGTATATATATGTATATGGTAACCAAGGGTATATATTATGTGGTAACCAAGGGTATATATAATTATGGTAATCAAGGGTATGATTTATGGTAGTCAAGGGTATGGTATGGTAACCAACAGATTGTAGTTAGTTTACAAACTGGCCAAAGTCTTGATAAAAAGCAGAAAAACTCCATCAGATAGTGCCTAACTGACCTCTATTTGACCTCATTTGACCAATAAATATTCCCATCTTGTGTAGGGTGTGCTGTCAAACAGTGATCAGTTATGACATGACTGTATAGTGAGAACTGTACATTGATCTGTCTACAGCATTAGGTCTCTAATCCTTTACACGTATGTGTATTATAATATACTGAACCATATGCATATAATACATTGGTAACATTAGTATAATAACATATACAGAGAGCTAGCCGAATTTCATGATAAAAGTACATTGCCATCAGCAACAGTCTCACATATTAACCCCCCCCCCAACCACCTGCGCCTATGGACCACAGTCTATCATATAGACTACTACAATATACTTACTTGTGTTCATCGTTCAGCTGTTTTATCAGTTTTAAATTGTCTCTGAATGTAGAAAACCGCCTGTTATGTTCATCAGTAGTTGGGTATACTTTACCATGTTTCAGTTGCCACAACCTAAATCATAGCGTAATGTAGCCTATAACATGTATATACTACACACTCAACACTAAGTATACAACACTAGTACTACGTATACAACACTAAGTACTACATATATAACACTAAGTACTACATATACAACACTAAGTACTACATATACAACACTAATTACTACATATGCAACACCAAGTACTACATATACAACACTAAGTACTACATATAAAATACTAAGTACTACATATATAACACTAAGTACTACATATAGAACACTAATTACTACATATGCAACACTAAGTACTACATATACAACACTAAGTACTACATATAAAACACTAAGTACTACATATATAACGTTAAGTGCTACATACTTGAAATGAAGAAGAGAATCCTTAAGTTGAAGTTCCTTCAGGTATGCATCTTCTTCTTGTATAAATGTTGCACTAGATAGACATATGTGTGTGTATATACACAATCATATGCACAATGTATACGTATGTGTATATACAATCATATGCACAATGTATATGTATGTGTATATACAATCATATGCACAATGTATACGTGTGTGTATATAATATTATGTACATTGTATATACGCTATAGGAAATAGCACACCTGTATAGCATATATATAGAATATGCACCACAAGTCATGTAATATACTAATACACTAGAACTGATTCGAGTGTAAACAAACACTCAGGATCAGATGGACTACTACTACCACCATGTGCCATAAAGAGTGTATCAGCTGAGGCTATAACTGGATAGTCCACCCGGATGCAAAATATCAGTCCAAGTATTTATTCTCCATAGAGACTGCACTCTACACCATTCTATAACTTACCAGACTACGGCAGCTAGGGAGAACACCAGTACAGATATGTATCTCACCGACATAGTGACTAGTGGAAGGGAAAGGGGTTGATACAGAAGGTGTCTAGTGTTCACAAAATCTACAAGAAGTAAAATAACTGTCAATCAAACCATCCTCTGGAGAATCTGTCCTCAATAATAATAATTATAATAGTACTTAATAACTACATGTAGTTGACTAATTACAATGAATATAGCATTACTCTACACTCTACAGTATGTGACACACCGATGTATGAGAGGTCAAGCAAGCTCTGCCAGTCCAGCTATCTTAAAATTGAGTGCAAAAGTTAGTGCGCCTTAAAACAAAGCAAGCTGAAGCACTTGTTGGTTTTGTGAAAAATCCTTCGAAGTCTAAACATTCATATAGAATGCCGCATGCAATATCACAAGTTGGAGGCCTTGCTGTTGCTCCACTGCTGGTTAGATTTGCAGGAAGGTTTGACAACAGTGGTTGAGCAGTGAGAGGAACGAAGGCAAGACCATGGTGAGGCTGTCTTCAATAAAAACACGGTAACAATTACAATACAAATAAATATAATATAATAATATAATTATAGTTTACACGATTGTGACACTTTTATCCTTTGCCAACTATAATTAACACGAATCAAGAGCAGTAGTGATTATTGTTATGGCTATTCTTATTATCCAATACTTATGGTAGCCCTACATGCCATTATAATTAACTTCTATAACTAATATTATTTTATAAATTTAATTTAAAATTAAGGTACAACTAAAACAAGATCAGATGAGCCAACAGATGACTGTTTAGACTGCACTATTTGGTTAAATAGCGTAAATGCTATGAATGTGCATGTGCTTTGGCAGAATGATTACCTATGATTTCACAGCAGCAAGGAAAATATTGTCTTAGAAATCTAGTGGCAATACTGGCAACTGCACACTCTCACCTCTGAACTGATTTGTGTAACATAATTATTATTACTGTTATTGTTTAGGATATCAGGTGATAATCATGTGATCAACAACCCTCGCCCTGGGAAATACCTGAATTTAAGAAAGAGTAAACAACTTCTGTTTAGACAATTTTAGGTTCACACAGGGAACACAATTCCGTATTTTTTTATAGTAGTGGAAGTGTCCATGTTTGGTCACTACCTCTAGTATTATACCATGCTTTCACACTATATCTTAGGTCTACACATATGCATAAATATGCAGAGCTTACAGCAGGCACATTTTTGTGCAAGTGAAAGATATTAAGTATAACAAATTACCCTCTCTAGCATCTCCTGCATATAGTAACACTGTAACTACATCCTGAGAATGCAATGCATCTACATGGCAATCGATCCATAGCTCTGACTCGATATTATAATGATTATTATATGAGTACAAAACAAGTGAACTTGTAGGTGCAGCAAGCCAACATGATTGGACAATGTACGGTCACTAATCAGTCATCACTCAAGGTTGTATGCTAAAATATTATAGATGTAGATGATGGTATAATTCACCTATTTTATGAAAATATCAGCTGAGTAATTCATATATACGTATTACATTGATGATTACCATCAAGCAATGCATGAAGTTATATTATATATTGTACCGGACATAATAATTATATGGTGGGATGTTATTACAATTAACTTCCAAAATGTATCCACTTGTCAGTCAGTATACTATGTGAAGTAATGGTTAGTTGCTCAGCTACCATGAACTGGGTGGAGTTTGCATAGTCTAGTCTACTCAGTATAGATAAGATATCACTACAGAGTCTCTCCGACTGTCTGACTAGTGACTACTACATGCTATTGTGATGGTACGCCCAGTCGTATCTTACATCTGACACTCATTATTGCGTGCATACATGTATATATCTGCTTGTACTTTACTCTTATATTGTTATATATGATTGTATGATTATTTCTAAGTCTTTTAATGCCTTTTATACCCATGTACAGAGGCCCGACCTCTCAGAATCCACTGATATTCATTTTGTACATGAATTGGACCATTATAAGCAACTTTTGTAGAACCCGACCTATTTTGGGTCGGCCGTCGGGCTTCCGGCGGCCATCTTGTTGCGCAACTTCCGGACGACCACACGTCGTCTTTTCCCGACGTCACGTCGGCCGGAAGTCCTTATACTATATAAAGGGCACTGTTTTACTGTTCATTGTCTCAGTCTACACTTGGCTTTCAATAAAGACACATCTATACTTGATACAGGGACTTTCTCTTCCTTTTACTAGGTCATTCGCTCTGCGAACCGCCTACTAGGTTGAATTACTCTCTTTCACTGTATAGTCTGAAGGTCGGACTTGAGATCAGATGGGTCGTCTTTGGTAGTATTTGGGCTACTGAGACCGCTCGATCTTTCATGTAATGCGAAGTCCTATTACCACTCATAGGCACTTCATTTCTGGGTCGATAGTCGTCCAAGGACGACCGCACCAAATCACAGAAACCATTACATTGGTGGCAGCGGTGGGATTCTAAGGTCGTACTCTTACGATACGAAGCGAAGGAAGGTGACCTCGGCCTCGGGTGACCGACCGACCTCATTCTTCAATACTTCTACGGCGATTTAGGACTCGGACCCGGGAACCTTGGATACGAGAAGGTGACAAACGCTAAAGTGCACCCATAATTCTCGTGGTTCCGCTGGATGTAGCCCGACCTACGCCGGATCTTCAATCAAAGACCGACCTCGGATCCAGAACAGATTGACGGTACTCAGTACGACCATTAGGCCGACACGGCCTAACAAACCAAAGCAGTTTTACTCACTACCCGACACCCTACCGACATGGACCAAATAAGGAACCTGCTCCAGCAGGTGATGTACCAAGCCGAGCAGGACCTCAAAACACTCAGCTACAACGGACAAGAGGACGTCGAACTCTTCATAGAAGACTTCACCGCTATGGCAGAGCGTTGCAACTGGAATGACAGAGCACGCCTCATACGGCTTAGAGCCGCCCTACACGGGCCCGCACAAGAATGCGGCCGACCCCGATCAGTCGAAGAGATATTTTCCCGACTGAGGGAGCAATATGGACTATCTGCCAAAGAAGCCCGATGGAAGCTGTCCATACTGGAACAGCCAGCCCACACGTCACTCAGAGACTATGCAGCTCTCATCCGTAGACTGATGGCAACAGCCTTTGAAGGAGCACCCCCTGCATTTTTGGACGAATGGGCTGTAGAGAAGTTCTGCCTCACAGTCCACGACCACGGCCTACGCTGGTACTATACATGGTTACAGCCCGATGATATGGAGGAAGCACTGGAAGCCGGAATGGCCTTCCGGAGCAACAAGGATGACAAGGCCAGCCCTCCAAAACCACAAGAGGAGCTTCCCGCCGACCTCCTACGGAAAGCCCTACATACCCTCCTACAGAAATGTCAAGGCGCAGATGACGGGCCGACGGACACACCAGAACCCGTCCCAGTAGACGAACCCATTCCTACTGGAGCCCAGCAAGGAGAAGGTGGACCACCCCACATTGGTCATCCACAAAGGCCGACGGATACATCAGAACCCGTCCCAGTAGATGAACCCATTCCTACTGAGGCCAAACCCAAGAAGAGCGGACCAAACCACAATGGTCGTCCACAAAGGCCGACGGATACATCAGAACCCGTCCCAGTAGATGAACCCATTCCTACTGAGGCCAAACCCAAGAAGAGTGGACCAAACCACAATGGTCGTCCACAAAGGCCGACGGATACATCAGAACCCGTCCCAGTAGATGAACCCATTCCTACTGAGGCCAAACCCAAGAAGAGTGGACCAAACCACAATGGTCGTCCACAGAGGCCGACGGACACATCAGAACCCGTCCTAGTGGAAGAACCTATACCCACTAAGCCTAAAGTCAAGAGTAGCCACTCCAAACAGAAAACCCCACGGGTAACTAGCCCATCACACTCCAGGCCGACGGTGTCACCTACGCCCGTCACAGTGGACGAACCTATACCCACTAGGCCAACAGCAGGCAAGAAACGACTCCACTCAAAGCCGGACACATCCAAAGTGACCACAGATCACCCCCCAAGGCTGAAAGGACGATTCACATGTCCCGCCCCGTCGGACCAAACCTCACAAGGTAAACCCGACCTATCCTCAACTCAGAAGGATCAACAGGATCTGGCCACGTCCAGACCCGACACTAATCAGCAATTGATTCCCGCCCAAATTCAGTATGCCCCGACGGACGACTTATCGTGTGTAGAACTGCCAGACACTACAGTCCAAGTCCGCGGCCTGAGGATCGACACGGAGCAAACCGTGCTGGACCAAACCGGAGAGCTACCTCTGAACCTCTCGAAGAATGTTCAAGTTTCAACAGCCCGACCTGATCCAGAGGACGCGAAATGTCGCGTAGCCGAACCTCAAGACATAATCCCAACGACGGAGATACAGTCTATACTGCCAGCAGTTCAAGTACACGAAGCAAAACGCTCTTGTACGGAATCTAGCATTGCCGAACAGTTTCAGCCGAAAATACAGATTGCCGAACTCTCGAAGTCCCACAAAGCGGATAAGAAGCAATCGAAGGCAACTATTGCCGTGTTCCCGCGCTTATTTGACGAGTCGAACAAAGAAAATGTGCCTGAGGCATTGCCTACAATTGAGCCAATTGCTCATCCCTCGGCTAGTATAAATACGACAGCCCACAGACGAGTAGTCCTTTCTCGTCCAGCACTTCACCGAAGCACATGTATCCCTACATGTGGCAACTTCTGCACTCCTCGTGTCACTGGTGAAGCTAATAGCAGCACTCGTATCCTTTCTCATTCTCGTGCAGACGAGACGGCTACTCCTTCTAGTATGGATCACTCCAACCAGCCTGTCTTCAGCTGAAGGTAAGCAAATCTCAGTGTTACCAGTAAGGACCGAATCAGAATTAGAGGTACAATCAACACCTGTGAGACTGTCAGGCATGAATTCTCTCTCCCTCCCCACTCGGCATAGACCAGTCGGGACAGAGGAGAATTCCCCTGAACATTCTCACAGGAAAGAGCATGAGTTAGAAGGCGGAGGATACACATCAGATGAATTATGTGTTGTAGATGCATCTCCTCTACGGAAGACGCTCACGCCAGACGGCACGCCTCCACCCACTCCACCTCCTGTTACCTCTACCCTGAAGCTAGCTACAATTAAGCTGCACAAACTCACTGACAAGCTGCCCATAGAGTCGTCCCAGCATTCCGGAGCCACTAAGCCATGGATTAGTACCTTCACTCAACAAGCCCGAGACGACTTGGCTAGAAGGAGTCAACCTAACCTCAAATGTGCAAAGTGTGGCTTCTCCGGCACCCTCAAGAGACTGAACATTCACATTTGGCAGCACTTTGCCCGCTTCTACTGTCGCTGCGGACGCAGCTCAGTTAGCCGTGATGCTCTAGGCCATCACTTCAGTCGGAGATCCAGTATCTGTGGGAAACGTCTCTTCCTCACGGACGGGCCCAGCTATGGGGCCCTCATGGAATGGTGGGGCGTAAAGGATCCCCCACCATTTCTACCATGTCGTCCTACTATGGACGGACAGTCGGGGACAAATAAACCGGTCTATTTGCCTAGCTCCTCCTCCACAAGGAAGCGACCTCCCAAGAGACGGCACAGCCCATCTCCAGAACAGACCCCCGACTCCGCACCTTCTGATGCTACCTCCTCCTCTTCCTCGTCGCCTACCACTCCTGCTGGACCTTCTCCCTGGCGACCTCCTGCTAGTACCTCCGCAGTAAGTGTCGGCCCCCCTGGCCGACGCGGACGTCTACCCTCTTGGAAGACAAGGCCTGCTCCAACGAAGAGTATGCCTGCTCCTCAGTCAGGCCCTCTCTACGAAGGCTCTCCACCCAAGGTCTCATGTGCAGCTTCTTGTACAGCTTCTCCGACTCTACTGATCGAGCCACTGCAGTCCAGGCCCACACTAGAGGTCTCACCGCACCGCTCTCCTTATACACCTGCCAGGGACCTACTCCGAGCCACTCCAGACTCTCCTGCCGTCCAGTCCCCACCTCCTGCATCTCCTGTACTAACTCAGCCGAATGCCACACGTCCTGCATCTCCGGATCCGTCGTTCATGCAACAACTTGCTGAACTCAAGCCACGGATTCACTACCTTGCCAACCGTCAACAGGTGGGGGACACTCTACGCCAACATCTGGAACCTCTCTATGCTCGAGAAATAGCTCTTCGTGAACTAGCCAACCAGCATCTAAGCCACCCCCGACAACTCCAGCTTGTACAAGCAGACTTGGATATAGTATCCAGAGAATCTACACTGTACCGTACCCTTCTTAACTTGACACTAGAGACACCCATGACCTAGTGTGAGGGGGCTATGTGATGGTACGCCCAGTCGTATCTTACATCTGACACTCATTATTGCGTGCATACATGTATATATCTGCTTGTACTTTACTCTTATATTGTTATATATGATTGTATGATTATTTCTAAGTCTTTTAATGCCTTTTATACCCATGTACAGAGGCCCGACCTCTCAGAATCCACTGATATTCATTTTGTACATGAATTGGACCATTATAAGCAACTTTTGTAGAACCCGACCTATTTTGGGTCGGCCGTCGGGCTTCCGGCGGCCATCTTGTTGCGCAACTTCCGGACGACCACACGTCGTCTTTTCCCGACGTCACGTCGGCCGGAAGTCCTTATACTATATAAAGGGCACTGTTTTACTGTTCATTGTCTCAGTCTACACTTGGCTTTCAATAAAGACACATCTATACTTGATACAGGGACTTTCTCTTCCTTTTACTAGGTCATTCGCTCTGCGAACCGCCTACTAGGTTGAATTACTCTCTTTCACTGTATAGTCTGAAGGTCGGACTTGAGATCAGATGGGTCGTCTTTGGTAGTATTTGGGCTACTGAGACCGCTCGATCTTTCATGTAATGCGAAGTCCTATTACCACTCATAGGCACTTCATTTCTGGGTCGATAGTCGTCCAAGGACGACCGCACCAAATCACAGAAACCATTACATTGGTGGCAGCGGTGGGATTCTAAGGTCGTACTCTTACGATACGAAGCGAAGGAAGGTGACCTCGGCCTCGGGTGACCGACCGACCTCATTCTTCAATACTTCTACGGCGATTTAGGACTCGGACCCGGGAACCTTGGATACGAGAAGGTGACAAACGCTAAAGTGCACCCATAATTCTCGTGGTTCCGCTGGATGTAGCCCGACCTACGCCGGATCTTCAATCAAAGACCGACCTCGGATCCAGAACAGATTGACGGTACTCAGTACGACCATTAGGCCGACACGGCCTAACAAACCAAAGCAGTTTTACTCACTACCCGACACCCTACCGACATGGACCAAATAAGGAACCTGCTCCAGCAGGTGATGTACCAAGCCGAGCAGGACCTCAAAACACTCAGCTACAACGGACAAGAGGACGTCGAACTCTTCATAGAAGACTTCACCGCTATGGCAGAGCGTTGCAACTGGAATGACAGAGCACGCCTCATACGGCTTAGAGCCGCCCTACACGGGCCCGCACAAGAATGCGGCCGACCCCGATCAGTCGAAGAGATATTTTCCCGACTGAGGGAGCAATATGGACTATCTGCCAAAGAAGCCCGATGGAAGCTGTCCATACTGGAACAGCCAGCCCACACGTCACTCAGAGACTATGCAGCTCTCATCCGTAGACTGATGGCAACAGCCTTTGAAGGAGCACCCCCTGCATTTTTGGACGAATGGGCTGTAGAGAAGTTCTGCCTCACAGTCCACGACCACGGCCTACGCTGGTACTATACATGGTTACAGCCCGATGATATGGAGGAAGCACTGGAAGCCGGAATGGCCTTCCGGAGCAACAAGGATGACAAGGCCAGCCCTCCAAAACCACAAGAGGAGCTTCCCGCCGACCTCCTACGGAAAGCCCTACATACCCTCCTACAGAAATGTCAAGGCGCAGATGACGGGCCGACGGACACACCAGAACCCGTCCCAGTAGACGAACCCATTCCTACTGGAGCCCAGCAAGGAGAAGGTGGACCACCCCACATTGGTCATCCACAAAGGCCGACGGATACATCAGAACCCGTCCCAGTAGATGAACCCATTCCTACTGAGGCCAAACCCAAGAAGAGCGGACCAAACCACAATGGTCGTCCACAAAGGCCGACGGATACATCAGAACCCGTCCCAGTAGATGAACCCATTCCTACTGAGGCCAAACCCAAGAAGAGTGGACCAAACCACAATGGTCGTCCACAAAGGCCGACGGATACATCAGAACCCGTCCCAGTAGATGAACCCATTCCTACTGAGGCCAAACCCAAGAAGAGTGGACCAAACCACAATGGTCGTCCACAGAGGCCGACGGACACATCAGAACCCGTCCTAGTGGAAGAACCTATACCCACTAAGCCTAAAGTCAAGAGTAGCCACTCCAAACAGAAAACCCCACGGGTAACTAGCCCATCACACTCCAGGCCGACGGTGTCACCTACGCCCGTCACAGTGGACGAACCTATACCCACTAGGCCAACAGCAGGCAAGAAACGACTCCACTCAAAGCCGGACACATCCAAAGTGACCACAGATCACCCCCCAAGGCTGAAAGGACGATTCACATGTCCCGCCCCGTCGGACCAAACCTCACAAGGTAAACCCGACCTATCCTCAACTCAGAAGGATCAACAGGATCTGGCCACGTCCAGACCCGACACTAATCAGCAATTGATTCCCGCCCAAATTCAGTATGCCCCGACGGACGACTTATCGTGTGTAGAACTGCCAGACACTACAGTCCAAGTCCGCGGCCTGAGGATCGACACGGAGCAAACCGTGCTGGACCAAACCGGAGAGCTACCTCTGAACCTCTCGAAGAATGTTCAAGTTTCAACAGCCCGACCTGATCCAGAGGACGCGAAATGTCGCGTAGCCGAACCTCAAGACATAATCCCAACGACGGAGATACAGTCTATACTGCCAGCAGTTCAAGTACACGAAGCAAAACGCTCTTGTACGGAATCTAGCATTGCCGAACAGTTTCAGCCGAAAATACAGATTGCCGAACTCTCGAAGTCCCACAAAGCGGATAAGAAGCAATCGAAGGCAACTATTGCCGTGTTCCCGCGCTTATTTGACGAGTCGAACAAAGAAAATGTGCCTGAGGCATTGCCTACAATTGAGCCAATTGCTCATCCCTCGGCTAGTATAAATACGACAGCCCACAGACGAGTAGTCCTTTCTCGTCCAGCACTTCACCGAAGCACATGTATCCCTACATGTGGCAACTTCTGCACTCCTCGTGTCACTGGTGAAGCTAATAGCAGCACTCGTATCCTTTCTCATTCTCGTGCAGACGAGACGGCTACTCCTTCTAGTATGGATCACTCCAACCAGCCTGTCTTCAGCTGAAGGTAAGCAAATCTCAGTGTTACCAGTAAGGACCGAATCAGAATTAGAGGTACAATCAACACCTGTGAGACTGTCAGGCATGAATTCTCTCTCCCTCCCCACTCGGCATAGACCAGTCGGGACAGAGGAGAATTCCCCTGAACATTCTCACAGGAAAGAGCATGAGTTAGAAGGCGGAGGATACACATCAGATGAATTATGTGTTGTAGATGCATCTCCTCTACGGAAGACGCTCACGCCAGACGGCACGCCTCCACCCACTCCACCTCCTGTTACCTCTACCCTGAAGCTAGCTACAATTAAGCTGCACAAACTCACTGACAAGCTGCCCATAGAGTCGTCCCAGCATTCCGGAGCCACTAAGCCATGGATTAGTACCTTCACTCAACAAGCCCGAGACGACTTGGCTAGAAGGAGTCAACCTAACCTCAAATGTGCAAAGTGTGGCTTCTCCGGCACCCTCAAGAGACTGAACATTCACATTTGGCAGCACTTTGCCCGCTTCTACTGTCGCTGCGGACGCAGCTCAGTTAGCCGTGATGCTCTAGGCCATCACTTCAGTCGGAGATCCAGTATCTGTGGGAAACGTCTCTTCCTCACGGACGGGCCCAGCTATGGGGCCCTCATGGAATGGTGGGGCGTAAAGGATCCCCCACCATTTCTACCATGTCGTCCTACTATGGACGGACAGTCGGGGACAAATAAACCGGTCTATTTGCCTAGCTCCTCCTCCACAAGGAAGCGACCTCCCAAGAGACGGCACAGCCCATCTCCAGAACAGACCCCCGACTCCGCACCTTCTGATGCTACCTCCTCCTCTTCCTCGTCGCCTACCACTCCTGCTGGACCTTCTCCCTGGCGACCTCCTGCTAGTACCTCCGCAGTAAGTGTCGGCCCCCCTGGCCGACGCGGACGTCTACCCTCTTGGAAGACAAGGCCTGCTCCAACGAAGAGTATGCCTGCTCCTCAGTCAGGCCCTCTCTACGAAGGCTCTCCACCCAAGGTCTCATGTGCAGCTTCTTGTACAGCTTCTCCGACTCTACTGATCGAGCCACTGCAGTCCAGGCCCACACTAGAGGTCTCACCGCACCGCTCTCCTTATACACCTGCCAGGGACCTACTCCGAGCCACTCCAGACTCTCCTGCCGTCCAGTCCCCACCTCCTGCATCTCCTGTACTAACTCAGCCGAATGCCACACGTCCTGCATCTCCGGATCCGTCGTTCATGCAACAACTTGCTGAACTCAAGCCACGGATTCACTACCTTGCCAACCGTCAACAGGTGGGGGACACTCTACGCCAACATCTGGAACCTCTCTATGCTCGAGAAATAGCTCTTCGTGAACTAGCCAACCAGCATCTAAGCCACCCCCGACAACTCCAGCTTGTACAAGCAGACTTGGATATAGTATCCAGAGAATCTACACTGTACCGTACCCTTCTTAACTTGACACTAGAGACACCCATGACCTAGTGTGAGGGGGCTATGTGATGGTACGCCCAGTCGTATCTTACATCTGACACTCATTATTGCGTGCATACATGTATATATCTGCTTGTACTTTACTCTTATATTGTTATATATGATTGTATGATTATTTCTAAGTCTTTTAATGCCTTTTATACCCATGTACAGAGGCCCGACCTCTCAGAATCCACTGATATTCATTTTGTACATGAATTGGACCATTATAAGCAACTTTTGTAGAACCCGACCTATTTTGGGTCGGCCGTCGGGCTTCCGGCGGCCATCTTGTTGCGCAACTTCCGGACGACCACACGTCGTCTTTTCCCGACGTCACGTCGGCCGGAAGTCCTTATACTATATAAAGGGCACTGTTTTACTGTTCATTGTCTCAGTCTACACTTGGCTTTCAATAAAGACACATCTATACTTGATACAGGGACTTTCTCTTCCTTTTACTAGGTCATTCGCTCTGCGAACCGCCTACTAGGTTGAATTACTCTCTTTCACTGTATAGTCTGAAGGTCGGACTTGAGATCAGATGGGTCGTCTTTGGTAGTATTTGGGCTACTGAGACCGCTCGATCTTTCATGTAATGCGAAGTCCTATTACCACTCATAGGCACTTCATTTCTGGGTCGATAGTCGTCCAAGGACGACCGCACCAAATCACAGAAACCATTACATTGGTGGCAGCGGTGGGATTCTAAGGTCGTACTCTTACGATACGAAGCGAAGGAAGGTGACCTCGGCCTCGGGTGACCGACCGACCTCATTCTTCAATACTTCTACGGCGATTTAGGACTCGGACCCGGGAACCTTGGATACGAGAAGGTGACAAACGCTAAAGTGCACCCATAATTCTCGTGGTTCCGCTGGATGTAGCCCGACCTACGCCGGATCTTCAATCAAAGACCGACCTCGGATCCAGAACAGTAACGAGTGCCATTGCGGCTGCAGCCATTCCTGGCCGTCTTAACTATTACACTTGGTGAAATTGCTAACCAACTCAATTTAATATCAGGATTATATGAGTGTTTAAAGCTTTTTAACTTCAAAAACACAGTCTACACAAAGAAAAAACATACAAAGAATAGATTATAGTATGTGTGGAGAATACTTTTATATTAGAAGTTTAAAATACTACCGGTTTAACCACAAATATATAATATTTTAGACATTGACAGAAAATCATGGGGAGATAAGTCTAAATTTTACTTTGTACATGTATTACTACTCCAATAGTACATGTACAACTGTACAACACTAATGCTTCTACAATTTCCACAGACACAATTTGAAAGCTATATATGTGATGCCTAATACACATGCATTTGACTTGGCTATATTACATTGAGTATGTTGCTGCTACCCTGATACCTTCTTATCACGTTATCAATGATGTTTCAAATCCATGACGAAGCCCTAGTGTGCATTGTAGAAAATAATATACATGTAAACACAATATGAACTCTGCAAAACAATGTAGCTGAAGAGAAGTAAACAAGAAATAGCTGTGTTTGTGCTTTTTAATTTTCATGGAAATAAATGGGCACCTTTGAATTGCTCTCTCAAATCTAATTTGAGAGAAGACAACTTCTAATTAATAGCGATTCAGCGGATATAAAAGCTATTCTCTATATTTAAATTTCACTAGCACATAGGCAGATTCTCTATTCTTGTAGTGAATAGCTAATAGCACATATTTCTCTATTTTTAAAACTATCGACTCCCACCCCTGATTGCATGTACATTGTACATAGGTACTAAAATAATAAAATGCAATTTGAAAAATTAGTATGGAGTTATGTTTCCTTTAATGAAATAATCTCACGAGTAGACAACTTTTGGTAAGGACATAACATTGCATTGTGGGAGTGGTGATTGACAGTCGTTAGTAATTCTGTATGACTAGGAGTGATCGACCAGTAGCTCAGCGTTAGCTGCAATGCTATTGCTAGGAAATCAGTGCTGGGAATGTATATGTAGGGAGTATAAGTATTACTAAATAATTTGAATAGTAATTTTCTATTTGATATATTTATTGTTGATTAGCAATTAGTTCTATTATAATTATTAATTTATTATAAATAAAAATTATTAGCTGCTATTTGTTTTCAGTCTCGAATACTAATTGCCATCTCGAGACGACTTTCGAGACAAGGCAAGTCGATACGAGACTCGAGAAATCTCGAGTCTCGTTCCACCTCTATATGGCAGTGTAATTGAATCCATGACATTGTGATCGCATTATAATAAGAGAGTTGTCCCCTCTTTTGTACAAGAAACTAATATGGAGTTGTCCTCTGTTTGTATACCAATTGCTTGTGCGAATTACAAAGAGAAACTAGCGAAGGAACTCAGGCTTCAACTACCTTAGATGAACGGCACATGTCCCATACGCCCGAGGATTACGTGAGCTTCTTTTCAAAAACCTTAGTTTACACTTTTGCTTTGTTCAAAAAGAATTATTGAGAGCCAGTCACAATGACAATGACAATTATTTGACAAGACATGTACACTATCTTTGACATGTAGTTCAGTCAAAAAACTAGAGATGTCTTCTTTCGCTTTTTATAGCACCCACTAGATACAAAATAAAATGCAATATTCCAATTCTGAAACCTTCCTGTTTTCTTCTGAATCAGTAGGAGAGGGACACCCAGGTAAGAAATATTTATTTAGTCATTTTCATTTTGATTTTTCTTTTAAAAGCTGACTTTCACTTCAGCTAATAAATATAAATTTTATATATACTTATTCACTCGTTAGTCACTTATCGTTGATAGAGCACTTTACTGTCACATATTCATATTGTGCAGGTTGCTATGATGGCGTTGCACTGAATTGAATTTAATAATCATAATTATATTATTATATCTTTCAATATGAATATCAATATGAATATAGTAATAGGATATCATATGAATTGATTAAACTACTTAATTTTAACTTATTGATTAATTAATATTGTAAATTATAATAACAATAGTCATTGCAATTATGACTCACGTGGATATTTTTGCTATACTGATACTAGACCGCCCAGGAGGCAGAAGAGGTATGCCTTATATGGGACAGGAGACGAGTGGTACATAGTTTGGTCAGGATTCTATGCGTATAGACCAGGGGGTCATCACATAGTTTGGCAATGCAGGTTGTCATGACCTGCCATTTGGAGTAAATAAGATTTGTCATAGCTGTCCATTTTTCAAATTTCGAATAGTTCAAAGCAAAAAACTCTGATGATAAAGGTTGCTGTTTGCTCTTAGGGATCTAGGTTGTCTTTCACTTTGGGATCTGGTTTGCACTTGACCTGAACTGTTTTGTTGTCCATTGAGCTCAGCCTGAGATGAACTCAAGAGAGGGTTAGAGCTTTCATTCGAAATGATAGCCATCAGGAGATCTACTCTGGCCTTTCTCTGCCTCTCCGCCACGGGCACATGACCAAGCTTGTGCTTAAGTTCGCCAAGTCTCTTTCCTCCCTTGATGTTGCGATGAATCTAGTTGCACTGTCCTGCACAGTTTCAATCTCCTCAATGTTCTTCTTTGCGCCTGGATCCCACTCCACAGAAATATAATCCAGATGGGGCAGACATAAGGACTTGCACGTGTATATGCTGTCAGTTTCACCTTTTCAGGGGTCCAAAAGGGTGATCTTTTGACCATTCCCAGCCGCTTCCTCTCCCCTTTTGTCTTGGTTTGTATGTGCTTATTAAACTTTAAGTTATCTTGTAGGATGACTCTAGCGTAGTGCCATTCACTGTATACTGCGAGACTCCACTCTTTTTGTTAAATGCTCTGATTTTGCTCTTACTAATGCCCCATTGTTTAGCCCATGTTCCAAGAGAGTTCAGTGAGGAAATTATGGATACAAGATATCATGTGTAATCATCATAGCATAGAGTGAGGCACCCATTCAAAGGCCTTGGTGAAGTATGGTCATATGATTATCAGTTGCTTTGAAAATATTATGTAGTGTTACACACAGTTGGCTCTCACAAGATAAACCTCTTCGGAATCCACGCTGGCGATTGTTGAGTCTTTCATTTATGGTTGTAAGTAAATTGGATAACACTTCTGTTCCAGCATTCTGCAGTGGATACTTGTGAAGGAGATTGGGCGATAGGCGTTCAGAAGAGTTTTTGAACCTGCCTTGTGCGGATGGGGGTGACATTGGCTTCTTTCCAGTCTTTTGGTAGTTTACCCTGTGCAAGAGATGCATCATAGATGTACAACATGGACACCGCGGTCTGCTCATTATGTATTTGTGCAAATCCTGTCTTTAGTAAGTAGGAGAATCGCTGACAGAGTCGGAGTGAGCTGACTCGCTGATTGAGAATGGAACATCAGACAACAGATTAGCATACCACTTGTATTCATTGTCCTTAATCACCATACTCTGTAATACTATTGATGGATATGATATGGCTACAGCTATCTATGGTATTGTTCTATCAAATTGATGTATTTTCTAGTTAGGTCTATGTCACTCCTCAGTGATGATGGCTGACCACCACTGTATTGTGATGGTCATCATCACTCCCTAAAACTACATGTATATGTATATACAAACAGGTTATTAGCTATTCACTTCACTCTTTCAACTGCTAGTACATGAACTGTTCAAACTATCTGTAGATAAACTATGTGATCAGATCAGTGATGCCGTATTAGACGCTCATCTAATGCAAGATCCCGAGGCTAAAGTAGCTTGTGGTGAGTTTTATCGCTATGGCATAATTATATAGGTCAAATATGTTTGCTATCACATGACGGCTGACGCTATTGGTCGCCGATTCAAACTATTAGCTCACACCAACGTCTTCTAGTAAATTATTACTATTGAGTTTTTCTGTGGCTTTGTCTAGAAGGCTGCAGCTAAATGTACCTCATTTAGCTTCCATATTATAAAGTTATGCCCTAATTTCAAGGACAATAGAAAGCCCTCTGTTTTTTCCTATAGGCAAAGTTAATAAAATTAATAAGTTGTTCTACGGGTTTTTGCACCAACAGAATCGCGCGAAACCTGACCTAATAAAAGGCCTAGTTCAAAGTAGTTGGGCGGCAACGAAAGATTACCGATAAAACAATGGAATTTTCTCAAGATTGGCGAAAAAATTGTCCTGAGATCGGCTAGAAGTACCTGTAATGCTAGCCCATTATTTTGAGGATGCATGATGTTTATACCGATAGCATCAATAGAAGAGGCAAGCATTTAGAGAAACTTAAATATAAGAAAAAGGCCCAAAAAGTTTGAGCCATCCTACTGAGCACGTGGTCTGGACTATTTATGCCTCATGTAGACCAAAGGTGGTAAAAGTACGCTCTTTGTGCAGACTGTCAACTACTGCTGCCGACCTATATTTCTACAGCCTAAGCGTTTGATCACAGGTTTGGCGATCGTTAAAGAGCAGCGGTTTGCCGATTTTGGTGAGAGAACCACGGCAGATGACTATGCGCATCGTTTACTGGATAAACTTGGTATATAGAAACTTTGCTATAGGCCTATACAATGATCAAGCTTATACATAGGTATAGCCGTTGCTAGCTAGTTGTATAGTAGAAAACACTAACTTATGCAGATTTCTACAGTACTGGAAAGAATGCAGGCGCTGGCATTGTACAAGTTAGCTGGTGCATTTCAATAGCCGCATCAAAACATGTGCCAACCTTTCTATGTACATGTTACAGAGGCTGTGGCTAAGACGGGCATGGTGATGCTACTGGGGGAGATATCTTCAAAGGCTAATGTTGACTATCAGAAAGTAGTGAGAGACACTATCAAGTACGTGGGCTATGATGACTCCAGTAAAGGTATTAGTAGGCCAGTCAGTAGCCTTAGCTCCCAGTGTCTTCTCTCTTTATCCAAACGGTGATTGAACCAGCGTTCTGTTATCGTTTACTATGATATCTATGGACATGTATGCTCTCTCTCGCCTTGTTGACTATCTGCTGGTATATTGTAGGGTTTGACTACAAGACATGTAATGTAACTTTAGCCATAGACTCACAGAGTACAGATATTGCTGATGCTGTACATCTGGAGAAGAGTGCAGATGAGCTCGGGGCTGGAGACCAGGTAGCCAATAATGTACTCAGTGACTGATAGTTATACTATACTCAGTGACTGATAGTTATACTATACTCAGTGACTGATAGTTATACTGTACTCAGTGACTGATAGTTATACTGTACTCAGTGACCGATAGTTATACTGTACTCAGTGACCGATAGTTATACTGTACTCAGTGACCGATAGTTATACTGTACTCAGTGACCGATAGTTATACTGTACTCAGTGACCGATAGTTATACTGTACTCAGTGACCGATAGTTATACTGTACTCGGTGACCGATAGTTATACTGTACTCAGTGACTGATAGTTATACTGTACTCAGTGATTGATAGTTAATACTGTACTCAGTGACTGATAGTTAATACTGTACTCAGTGACTGATAGTTATACTACACTCGGTGACTGATAGTTATACTGTACTCAATGACTGATAGTTAATACTGTACTCAGTGACTGATAGTTATACTGTACTCAGTGACCGATAGTTATACTGTACTCAGTGACCGATAGTTATACTGTACTCAGTGACTGATAGTTATACTGTACTCAGTGACTGATAGTTATACTGTACTCAGTGACTGATAGTTATACTGTACTCAGTGACTGATAGTTATACTATACTCAGTGACTGATAGTTATACTGTCCTCAGTGACTGATAGTTATACTACACTCGGTGACTGTTGCCAATTCCTAAGCCCATTATGAATGATATAGTGTTCTATGTTATATCAACTTATAACATGTCCAGGGTTTGATGTTTGGCTATGCTACAGACGAGACGGAGGAGTGTATGCCCCTTACCATAACCCTGTCACATGAGTTGAACCTGAGGCTAGCTGAGCTGAGAAGGAGTGGGGAATTGCTTTGGGCTAGACCAGACACCAAGACTCAGGTATACTATTCTATATTTGTATGTGTTATCCAAGTATATGACCCTAAAAGCTCGACTACACGAGAGGCTGATTGTTCTTTTTCGGCCTTCGGAGCCTCGTTCTAGAGCAAATCGGCACGCCGTTTGTTTGGCTAGGCAAAGACCAACATGTGTTATGGTGGAGTGTTATGGTGATTGGCTGAATATTCATCAAGGCCATTGATGGACTGGTACCACGCATTTCCTATAGAGCCATGCCAATGAACAACGAATCTGGGGCTGCTTAACTCCCTAGAGTAACAACATGCCATGCATGCTTGTGTTTAAATGAGTGCTGGAGAGGGGCAGCTGAACAAATAATCGTATATTTCCATTCAAGGGCAATCATGTGATCCTGTAATATAGTTTGGTAATTCTCAGAATAGCTTGATATGGGCTGTGACTTTAACCAGCCTGTCTGATAACACATAACACTCTACCATACAGGTGACAATAGAGTACAAGTTTAAAGAGGGGACTTGTGTACCCTTGAGGGTCCACACGGTAGTTATCTCCTCTCAGCATGATGAAGTGGTTACCTTAGAGCAGCTGAGAAGAGATCTGATGGAGAAGGTAGTCAAAGTGGTGATTCCAGCAAAGCTCATTGATGAGCAGACCGTATTTCATCTAAATCCTTCTGGAAAGTTCATTATAGGCGGACCAATGGTATGTTATGTAACCTAAACTCTGAAAGCACTAAGTCAGTATTTTAAAGTTATATTGGTGATTTATATACAAAGTGACATTTTTATATTGGAGTTATATCCTCTGTATTAATGAACTTTGCTACTGTTATTGTTGAAAAGACAACTCCAAACCACCTAACAAAATCTTAACCTGGAAGCCCAAGGATACAAAACCACAATATAAAACACTTTCTGCTTATAGTAGGTAGGGTGGTTAAATGATACACACAATTAGGTAGAACATGATTTCTGCTGTGGAATGTTACTTGAAATTGTTGAAGATTTTTGTATGTATCATCAAAATTTTATATTTCAAATACTCAAGTGCCGACAACAATGTATAATATGCCCAGTCAGAGGGCTGCTGTTGACGAGTTACACTGAATTACTGATACTCTTGCAGGGAGATGCTGGACTAACAGGACGTAAGATTATTGTGGACACATATGGAGGGTGGGGTGCTCATGGAGGAGGGGCATTCTCAGGTAAAGACAGCTCTAAGGTGGACAGAAGTGCTGCCTATGCTGCCAGGTGGGTGGCCAAGTCGCTGGTCAAGTCTGGACTCTGTAAGAGATGTCTTGTACAGGTACGATACTCATACTTGCTGTGAGACCTAGTAAGGTGGAGGTACACTTTTACTATGATGATCATTTAAACAATTGTAAATGTCCTTTTACATCTCACAGGTGTCCTACGCAATAGGGGTGGTGGAACCCATCTCCCTAACTGTCTTTGACTTTGGAACTTCAACTAAATCCGAAGCTGAACTGCTTAGAATAGTGAGGGCAAACTTTGACCTTCGACCAGGTGCAATGATTAGGTTAGTAATAACTGAGTAATGGCATATTAACAGCTTGCAATCTCATATACTTGGGTCCACTATGCACTATTTAATAATCTCATTGCAGGGAACTAGAACTGAAGAGGCCCATTTTCCAGAAGACAGCTGTGTATGGCCATTTTGGTCGGCCAGAATTCACATGGGAGCAACCCAAGCAACTCCAGTTCTGAGAGTTTCAGACATTTTAGCTGTAAGATGATAAGCTGTATATTGACCAATCAATGGAGTGTATATTCAGTGTATTGACCAATCAACATATCTAGCCATTTTTTGTTATTATTTACACAGTTTTTGGTTTGCCAGTCTCCCTATGAATCTCTATTATACAGTCATGTGATGCAGTCCATATACTCTCTATTATACAGTGTGATGCAGTCCATATACTCTCTATTATACAGTGTGATGCAGTCAATATAATCTCTATTATACAGCGTGATGCAGTCCATATACTCTCTATTATACAGTGTGATGCAGTCAATATAATCTCTATTATACAGCGTGATGCAGTCCATATAATCTCTATTATACAGTGTGATGTTTTCTTGTTTGATGATCTATTTTTTTATACAATTATATAAAATATAAAGTGGAAAAGCTAAAACCTAGAGGTTCATCTCTGGTCACTCCACTCTCCTCTGCTTGGATGGTGAGCCTCCTTCACCTTTATCTGTAAGTAAGTAACACAAAGACAGTTACATAGTGGTAAAGCAGGGTGTCAGAGTGTCCCAATTGGTAAAACGCTCAGCTCGCAATCCAAAGGCTGTGGGTTCAACTCCCAACTGTGCCAAGTCTGACAAAAGGCCTTCAGCAAGCTTCATCCACTACAGTACAGTAGGCCCTGAAGTCAGGGACCTAAGACTTGCCTTGCCTATAGGGGCTGCCATATTCGGCAGCTTCTATATAAAATAATAATCAAGGGAGCCACATTTTTTGGTGCCAAGATGATAGAGAGGGAGGCATATGTGAGGTTGTATTGAGAGAGGGAGGCATATGTGAGGTTGTATTAAGAGAGGGAGGCATATGTGAGGTTGTATTAAGAGAGAGAGGCATATGTGAGGTTGTATTAAGAGAGAGAGGCATATGTGAGGTTGTATTGAGAGAGAGAGAGGGAGGCATATGTGAGGTTGTATTGAGAGAGGGAGGCATATGTGAGGTTGTACTGAGAGAGGGAGGCATATGTGAGGTTGTATTAAGAGAGGGAGGCATATGTGAGGTTGTATTAAGAGAGAGAGGCATATGTGAGGTTGTATTAAGAGAGGGAGGGAGGCATATGTGAGGTTGTATTGAGAGAGGGAGGCATATGTGAGGTTGTATTGAGAGAGAGAGGCATATGTGAGGTTGTATTGAGAGAGAGAGGCATATGTGAGGTTGTATTAAGAGAGAGAGAGGCATATGTGAGGTTGTATTGAGAGAGAGAGGCATATGTGAGGTTGTATTAAGAGAGAGGGAGGCATATGTGAGGTTGTATTGAGAAAGGGAGGCATATGTGAGGTTGTATTGAGAGAGAGAGGCATATGTGAGGTTGTATTGAGAGAGGGAGGCATATGTGAGGTTGTATTGAGAGAGGGAGGCATATGTGAGGTTGTATTAAGAGAGAGGGAGGCATATGTGAGGTTGTATTGAGAGAGGGGGAGGCATATGTGAGGTTGTATTAAGAGAGAGAGGCATATGTGAGGTTGCATTGAGAGAGAGAGGCATATGTGAGGTTGTATTAAGAGAGGGAGGCAAATGTGAGGTTGTATTGAGAAAGAGGGAGGCATATGTGAGGTTGTATTGAGAGAGGGAGGCATATGTGAGGTTGTATTGGGAGAGAGAGGCATATGTGAGGTTGTATTGAGAGAGAGAGGCATATGTGAGGTTGTATTAAGAGAGAGAGAGGCATATGTGAGGTTGTATTGAGAGAGAGAGGCATATGTGAGGTTGTATTAAGAGAGGGAGGCATATGTGAGGTTGTACTGAGAGAGAGAGGCATATGTGAGGTTGTATTAAGAGAGAGGGAGGCATACCTTGTATACTGTTATATGAAGATATGAGTAGATCACCATGGAATGTCTCACAATGCTGTAGATTTTGGTTAAAGGTACTGGATCCACCAAACATAAGCACACGCCCCTCCAAACTACAGAGAGAGTGGCAGCCCCTGCCTGTGGTTCCACTACTGTCCAGCTTAGCCCAGCAACTCTTACCTACAGTGTATATATTCAGACTAGTAATTGGATTAAAACATGTCACAACTCTGGAGTTGCCTCACCTTTAACTTGGTCACAAATACAATAAATATTATTTATTATAATATATTAATATAATGTCACTGATAAGATAACTCCAACTGAACCTACCAATTGATAAACTGTAGACATCATTGAAATGCTGATTATCAACACCACGACCTCCAGCCACCAACATGGTATCGCTGTCGACTAGTGTGGCAGCGTGAAATGACCTACATTCTGGAGCTTCACCTTTGACCTTTCTGTCCTTGACCCACTTCCTGCTATCTACAGTGTTTACACACAATCATGTACTGTAACATGTACCACTGTCTACTATCAGATGATATAGTTACACACAATCATGTACTGTAACATGTACCACTGTCTACTATCAGTTGATATAGTTACACACAATCATGTACTGTAACATGTACCACTGTCTACTATCAGATGATATAGTTACACACAATCATGTACTGTAACATGTACCACTGTCTACTATCAGATGATATAGTTACACACAATCATGTACTGTAACATGTACCACTGTCTACTATCAGATGATATAGTTACACACAATCATGTACTGTAACATGTACCACTGTCTACTATTAGATGATACAGTTACACACAATCATGTACTGTAACATGTACCACTGTCTACTATTAGATGATATAGTTACACACAATCATGTACTGTAACATGTACCACTGTCTACTATCAGATGATATAGTTACACACAATCATGTACTGTAACATGTACCACTGTCTACTATCAGTTGATATAGTTATACACAATCATGTACTGTAACATGTACCACTGTCTACTATCAGATGATATAGTTATACACAATCATGTACTGTAACATGTACCACTGTCTACTATCAGTTGATATAGTTACACACAATCATGTACTGTAACATGTACCACTGTCTACTATCAGTTGATATAGTTACACACAATCATGTACTGTAACATGTACCACTGTCTACTATCAGATGATATAGTTACACACAATCATGTACTGTAACATGTACCACTGTCTACTATTAGATGATACAGTTACACACAATCATATACTGTAACATGTACCACTGTCTACTATTAGATGATATAGTTACACACAATCATGTACTGTAACATGTACCACTGTCTACTATCAGATGATATAGTTACACACAATCATGTACTGTAACATGTACCACTGTCTACTATTAGTTGATATAGTTACACACAATCATGTACTGTAACATGTACCACTGTCTACTATCAGATGATATAGTTACACACTATCATGTACTGTAACATGTACCACTGTCTACTATCAGATGATATAGTTATACACAATCATATACTGTAACATGTACCACTGTCTACTATCAGATGATATAGTTACACACAATCATATACTGTAACATGTACCACTGTCTACTATCAGATGATATAGTTACACACAATCATGTACTGTAACATGTACCACTGTCTACTATCAGATGATATAGTTATACACAATCCTGTACTGTAACATGTACTACTGTTTACTATCAGATGATATAGTTACACACAATCATGTACTGTAACATGTACTACTGTCTACTATCAGATGATATAGTTACACACAATCATGTACTGTAACATGTACCACTGTCTACTATTAGATGATATAGTTACACACAATCATGTACTGTAACATGTACCACTGTCTACTATTAGTTGATATAGTTATACACAATCATATACTGTAACATGTACCACTGTCTACTATTAGATGATACAGTTACACACAATCATGTACTGTAACATGTACCACTGTCTACTATTAGATGATATAGTTACACACAATCATGTACTGTAACATGTACCACTGTCTACTATTAGTTGATATAGTTATACACAATCATGTATTGTAACATGTACCACTGTCTACTATTAGTTGATATAGTTATACACAATCATATACTGTAACATGTACCACTGTCTACTATTAGATGATACAGTTACACACAATCATGTACTGTAACATGTACCACTGTCTACTATCAGATGATATAGTTACACACAATCATGTACTGTAACATGTACCACTGTCTACTATTAGATGATATAGTTACACACAATCATGTACTGTAACATGTACCACTGTCTACTATTAGTTGATATAGTTATACACAATCATGTACTGTAACATGTACCACTGTCTACTATTAGTTGATATAGTTATACACAATCATATACTGTAACATGTACCACTGTCTACTATTAGATGATACAGTTACACACAATCATGTACTGTAACATGTACTACTGTCTACTATCAGATGATATAGTTACACACAATCATGTACTGTAACATGTACCACTGTCTACTATTAGATGATATAGTTACACACAATCATGTACTGTAACATGTACCACTGTCTACTATTAGATGATATAGTTATACACAATCCTGTACTGTAACATGTACCACTGTCTACTATCAGTTGATATAGTTACACACAATTATGTACTGTAACACGTACCACTGTCTACTATCAGATGATATAGTTACACACTATCATGTACTGTAACATGTACCACTGTCTACTATTAGATGATATAGTTACACACAATCATGTACTGTAACATGTACCACTGTCTACTATTAGATGATATAGTTATACACAATCCTGTACTGTAACATGTACCACTGTCTACTATCAGTTGATATAGTTACACACAATCATGTACTGTAACACGTACCACTGCCTACTATCAGTTGATATAGTTACACACAATCATGTACTGTAACATGTACCACTGTCTACTATCAGATGATATAGTTACACACTATCATGTACTGTAACATGTACCACTGTCTACTATTAGTTGATATAGTTACACACAATCATATACTGTAACATGTACCACTGTCTACTATTAGTTGATATAGTTACACACAATCATGTACTGTAACATGTACCACTGTCTACTATCAGATGATACAGTTACACACAATCATGTACTGTAACATGTACCACTGTCTACTATTAGATGATATAGTTACACACAATCATGTACTGTAACATGTACCACTGTCTACTATTAGATGATATAGTTACACACAATCATGTACTGTAACATGTACCACTGTCTACTATTAGATGATATAGTTATACACAATCATGTACTGTAACATGTACCACTGTCTATTATCAGTTGATATAGTTACACACAATCATGTACTGTAACATGTACCACTGTCTACTATCAGATAATATAGTTACACACAATCATGTACTGTAACATGTACCACTGTCTACTATCAGATGATATAGTTACACACAATCCTGTACTGTAACATGTACCACTGTCTACTATCAGTTGATATAGTTACACACAATCCTGTACTGTAACATGTACCACTGTCTACTATCAGTTGATATAGTTACACACAATCATGTACTGTAACACGTACCACTGTCTACTATCAGTTGATATAGGAGTGAGGTTTACCTGTATCAAAGAAGTGAATGTCGTTAAGTCGGCCATCTGCATCTCTGCCACCAAATATTACTACAAAAACCACACCGTACCTTATATAGATGCACAGTATACACGTACAGTATGTTATATACATGTACAGTATGTTATATCTACATACAGTATGTTATATACATGCACAGTATACATGTACAGTATGTTATATACTCGTACAGTATGTTATATACACGCACAGTATGCTATATACATGTACAGTATACACGTACAGTATGTTATATACATGCACTACAGTACACTATCAAGCTGGTGATTCTCACTCAGTGTATTTTTGTGTGCGATCATTGTAGCTGCACATCTGGGACTAGGCTTTCCCATGCTCATTTGTAGTGGCTGTGACCAAGTCTTAGTCTGAGTATTGTAGACATGCAGGTCATCAAACCAGCCAAACTGGGCTGCCTGCTGCTGTCGCTCTAGTCTTTGTATTTCATCATCACTAGACAGATCTTCCTGTACATATAGTATAGAAAATACTGAGTTAACAGATTTCACTGTTGGCATTTAATTAAGAACATACTGCTACATTAAATCCTTAACTTGGATACAACCAACACAACATTCAGTAAAAGAAAATGGGCTTCGAGTAACAGATCTGAAACCAAGGCCTACATATTGCATAGTAAAAAACTTGTTTGTTTGGGTTGATTCGCCACAAGTTGCTAACCTCTATTAAAAGTATTTAGTGCTTCCGAAACTTGCGTATCATCAAATGCTAGCTGAAGGCAACACAACTACCAATTGATGATAGATTGCGGCGGGAGTCGTTGATATGTGATGACTGGAATGGAACAATACTCTAGGGGTATAATATACCTCATCTTCCACATCCAATGGTCCCCTGTTCTCCACCTGTGGTCCAAAACCTCCAAAGAACCAGATATTCTGACCAATCACAGCGGAGCATAGTTTATCCCTTGCAGATGGTGGACTACCACTAAATTCATCTTCTTCCCTCCAGCTGTTGGTCTCTGTAAATCATTCCATATAACAACACTACAAGTGTCGCCTCTGTAGCACAAACACACAGAGATCATCAGTTGAATGATTTATAATAGATTAGTAATAAAAAGTTCTGAAAAACTTAGCCACCAATGAGGATCGAACTCATGACCTCCTGTTTACTAGACAGGCGCTCTAGCCACTGAGCTATGGCGGCTTGGCACATCAGAAAGCTGAATGTTGTTAATGAAATGCATATTTGAGCACTGTTATCACCACAAAAATTACACAAACATGCAAAGATAAGATAAATTTGTAGTTGGTAAAGGCCTAGTTATGGTTTGTATTCATTCACCTGTATCAAATATCAACAGGTCATCCAGCCAACCCACTGAGTGATTCAGACCCCCAAACAGATAGAGTTTAGTTCCTACTGATACCATAGTAGCTGCTGACCTAGACAACGGCCGCTCACTTCCTGCGGCACACTTTACAAGAGTCCACTTCCTGTTCCCTATAACGACACGTAGATTGTTATAGCACTGTATTGAGAGGAGTTGAGTAATGTGAGTGAATACTAAACACATTGCTACAACTGCAGCTATCCTACTTCGTGTGTAGGCAGAGATTGAATGCAAATATTTTCTACAGATTACCGCTCGTACCCATATTGAATTTCCACAGATCGTCTTTCTCCTGTACATCATCGGATCCACTCATAGAAACTCCACCAAAGATATAGAGATTCTCACCAAGTACACACGAACAGTGTCCTTCCCGAGAGCTGGGCTTACTACCTCCCACATCTTCAGTCTAATAGAAGCAACATTGTTTACTAGTGATCGGCAATCTATGTATGGTAATAAACACTCCAGAATATGATGAACAATGCAGTGCATTTGGGATAAAGATCATATACCAATGGGGGCCATGCTCATGACTCTCTGTTTGTTAGACAGACACTCCTGCTACTTAGCTCTGCAGCCTTGTGCTACCACCATGAGCTAATGTGTAGTGTAGTGTAGTGTAGTGTAGTGTAGTGTAGTGGTGTGTAGTGTAGTGGTGTGTAGTGTAGTGTAGTGGTGTGTAGTGTAGTGTACATGTGGTGTAGTGTAGTGCAGTGGTGTGTAGTGTAGTGTAGTGTAGTATAGTATAGTGTAGTGGTGTGTACATGTGGTGTAGTGTAGTGCAGTGGTGTGTAGTGTAGTGTAGTGTAGTGTAGTGTAGTGTAGTGTAGTGTAGTGTAGTGTACATGTAGTGTAGTGTAGTGTAGTGCAGTGGTGTGTAGTGTAGTGTAGTGTAGTGGTGTGTAGTGTAGTGGTGGCTGCAGAGATGTGGCAGTTACAAATAAAAGCGAAAGCTGCATAATATGATTAGCCTCCACAGCATAACTACACTCTGGAATGCCAGCCCACGATTTCATAGGTAACGACCCATGCATTCCACAGCCTAGTTAGATGCCGTACCTCACAGGTAGGCTAGTCGGGATACCGCTAAACATTCCTTCTACAGGTGTCGGTACCTACCCTTTGGTAGCCTACCTATACACTAGTTGAGCACAAAATCCCAGTCACCACTCCCTCTAGAATTCCGCATTAGACTGGGCTAGTACTACATATTGTTCATTGTTAGTGTTGGTTTGGTAGTCCTTAACTAGGCCTACTGTAACATAGGTTGTATTGGCAAAGCTCTCCCTCGCTACCCAGCCGGGCATGACATAGCAAGAACTGATATTAACTCCAATTATTATTAAAGGGAGGTAAACTAGCAGTCAGTCGGTCATACTCACAGAGTCAGTCAGTAATACTTACTGAGTCAGTCAGCTAAAGGAGATCATATCATCGGCATTGCATTAGAAGCTACAATTAATGAGCGAGTGTCGATTGTTTTTGTAGTTTATGCTGGGCGAAGTCGGTCAGTGTGAGTGTCTGGTAGGTGCAACATTTCACAATTTGTGTAGCTTTAAATCTTTGTTTGTGGTTGGGGAGTGACACCATATATAATGGAGAAGACAACTTCTCCATCTGGAATTTCACTGAGGAACCCTGGCTCTGGTCAAAAGAAAAAGCACCAAGTAGCGCCTGCCTCTTCAGTGTGAGGGTTATCCAACTATTTTATGCGAGTCAAAGTGAAGTGTAAAAGAAAAGCGAGTCATAGCATGAGCATAGCTACAATGAATTAAAGTAAAGATAAAAAATTTAAATTACCTTCCAGATCAGCTTGAGCTTGATTGAGGTGGGTAATTTACCAGAAGTATCTTCATCTTGAACACGTGAAGTAGCCATAGGCATTGCTCATATGATATATAATTGCTGTCCAAATTTAATGTAACACACACTATACCAAGGTGTTTACACAAGAGCAAACTTAGGACAAATTTGCGCCCAAAAGTCGAAATTCACTGGCTACTCGCACTGCACAGTCTGGTGAATATATACAAAAATCTACTTCCCGCCACACGATGCGTTCCAAAAAGCAATAGCCTTCGCTCCACATAAGGCAGGAAAACCCTGCATAGAAAACTTGCAAACTTACTGGTAAGTGGTACGACAACTCCCGAGTTATGAGAGTAACTGAAATATACATGTACATGTAGGTTGTAGCTACTTCCCTACTTAGTAGCTTGTTAGTGATACTGTCAGTGGTTCTTGTACCACATCTCTTCTTGTACTCTATTTGTCATTTCACCATTTGGGTGGAGGTGTCCATTTTGAATGAGGTACCAAAGTTTGAGTTGAAAATCAAGACGTCTTCTGTGGAGACTTGGTAAACCCGATTCTACATGTACTATACATAGTGCATACCTACGGGGTAGTAGTAACAGTGTAAGAATGCATAGTATGAAAAACACAACACAAATATATTTTCTGTTCCTCTTTATTTCTCACATTTCAAGGAGTGAACCTTTACTTATTTGGCCACCAAAACCAACATCAGGAAAACATGTAAAACTTTAAATCAGATAGAAATACTGATATTGTTTGTAGGTCAACTACTAGGGACTAGGGAAGTGTGTGACAGTAATGGCACATCTACAGTAGCTGAAGGTGACTAGTTGAATGATATGAAGACATATTGGCCTGAGAAGTGTTTAAGATTATAAAATGATACCAACAAATAGGTATGTAGGTGTGTAGGCCTACATGTATACTATACACTAGACAAAAGTCCACTGTTTACTTCACACCCAGCCACTAACAATAATATTACCTACACGTATGTACAGATAACAATAATTTAAAATATTAGTAATAGGAGGGGGATCAAAACTGCCACTAGCACAGATAAACACTAATGTGTATGAAATACATCACATGTACCAGTAACAATAATAAGTGAAGTAAGGAATATAAAAATATAAATAATATAATAATCGTATATGTATATTATAATAATGTGTATAAGATTAGTCATTAATAAAGGATATGCGGTATTGAGGAGGTTGGGCAATGAAGAAACACGCCCTCATCTTAACAATAGATACAGTCATTGGATCTCAGTCTATCACAGCCTGTCAGTGTATACAGAGATTGCTCAAGTAGATATGTACAAGTTTAATACAGCCAGCAGGTGGGAGCAGGTGCTAGCACCAGACAGTTGACATCATGTCACAAGTGCCCTGTCTGGCTCAGGCTGCTCTTCTATAGTCTGAGGCAACAGACTGCACATTTCTTTAGCACTGCAGTCGGCAGGTAAAAGTTGTTTACAGTCACTATCATCCACCTTATGCCTGCCGCTAGTGTGTCTTGCACTTTTCTGAAGCTGAGGTAGCAACTTCATTGCAGACTGAAACAAATACAGTAAGAATAGACAGAGGGTGAGAGGGGGTGTAATACTAAATACACAGTCTACAGGAGTTTACACAGGCTAGTGTACATAATGATATAACTGTTTCACTCACCAAGCTCCTCGCACTGCCCTTTGACCTTGAAGACCTCACCGATTCACGACAGGAAGTAGCTGAGGCGGTTTCTGCTTCCTCTTGAGCCGTCATAGTACTATAGCCGTGGTCACTGCTCTCCGTGGCTGTCACAACGGGGCGAGGTGGTACGTAGTTCTCATTCAGCTGATATGGTGATATGTGCTGAGCTAAGGCTAGAGGTCTGTCCAACTCTACCATGTTCATGTGGGCTACATATACACAGGGGAGATAGTAATACATGACTTGTACTAAATGATATACACAGGGGAGATAATACACTACATGATATACACTGGGGAGATAATATACTACATGATATACCTGTGTTGGGTCGGGAAGGGCCGGCCACAGCAGGCAGCTCATGGTAGACGTAGCCATCGGTATCATGGTTATACCCAGAACTACAGTTACTCGTGTCATGTGTGTCTCCCCCTGGTGGTGACCTTCTGTGTATATGATGTCTATAGCAGTACACACCCAGTACTATGATGAGTACAAAACAGAGGATAGCTCCAGTAACAGGCCCAACAGGTGTATTCTTCAGTAATGGGTTACGCATGTCCTTCTCACTGGAAACTGCAGGATAGGAACAGAGGCTAGCTATACATTATACAGTGTACTATACGTTATACAGTGTACTATACGTTATACAGTGTACTATACGTTATACAGTGTACTATACAGTGTACTGTACAGTGTACTGTACAGTGTACTATACAGTGTACTATACAGTGTACTATACAGTGTACTATACAGTGTACTATACAGTGCACTATACGTTATACAGTGTACTATACAGTGTACTATACGCTATACAGTGTACTATACGTTATACAGTATACTATACAGTACAACCTTGTACTATTAGTTCAGTTCAGTTACTCTATGATACGGCAGGATACGAATAACGATATCTGAGCTGTGAGACTGAAGTTGTCACTCCTTGCCTCTGGAGCACAAAAACCGACTCCTGGGTGATGATGGAGATGACAACTTCAAACTGATAACGTCTCTACACTAGGGTGGGTCTGTGGGTGTGTACACTAGGGTGGGTGTGTGGGTGTGTACACTAAGGTGGGTGTGTGGGTGTGTACACTAAGGTGGATCTGTGGGTGTGTACACTAAGGTGGGTCTGTGGGTGTGTACACTAAGGTGGGTCTGTGGGTGTGTACACTAAGGTGGGTCTGTGGGTGTGTACACTAAGGTGGGTGTGTGGGTGTGTACACTAGGGTGGATCTGTGGGTGTGTGGGTGTGTACACTAAGGTGGGTGTGTGGGTGTGTACACTAAGGTGGGTCTGTGGGTGTGTACACTAAGGTGGGTGTGTGGGTGTGTACACTAAGGTGGGTCTGTGGGTGTGTACACTAAGGTGGGTGTGTGGGTGTGTACACTAAGGTGGGTGTGTGGGTGTGTACACTAAGGTGGGTGTGTGGGTGTGTACACTAAGGTGGGTCTGTGGGTGTGTACACTAAGGTGGGTGTGTGGGTGTGTACACTAGGGTGGATCTGTGGGTGTGTACACTAAGGTGGGTGTGTGGGTGTGTACACTAAGGTGGGTCTGTGGGTGTGTACACTAAGGTGGGTCTGTGGGTGTGTACACTAAGGTGGGTGTGTGGGTGTGTACACTAGAGTGGGTGTGTGGGTGTGTACACTAGGGTGGGTCTGTGGGTGTGTACACTAAGGTGGGTCTGTGGGTGTGTACACTAAGGTGGGTCTGTGGGTGTGTACACTAGGGTGGGTGTGTGGGTGTGTACACTAAGGTGGGTGTGTGGGTGTGTACACTAAGGTGGATCTGTGGGTGTGTACACTAAGGTGGGTCTGTGGGTGTGTACACTAGGGTGGGTGTGTGGGTGTGTACACTAAGGTGGATCTGTGGGTGTGTACACTAAGGTGGGTCTGTGGGTGTGTACACTAGGGTGGGTCTGTGGGTGTGTACACTAAGGTGGGTCTGTGGGTGTGTACACTAAGGTGGATCTGTGAGTGTGTACACTAGGGTGGGTCTGTGGGTGTGTCATCTTTAGTGATAGTTCTCACTTATACTTGGTAGACAACTAACCTTTCAGCTGATCATTGTAGGGAGTGCGGGCTCCTAGTACACCCCCGAAGCACATCTGCTGTACATCACAGTATCCAGAGTCTAGAGGAGTCTTTCCATCAGTGTTTGTATCACACCAGGCACAACCAACCAATCCCATACAAGATCTGTCAGTATAATGTACTTACAGTATAGTACATGTACTTACAGTATAGTATGTACTTACAGTATAGTATGTACTTACAGTATAGTATATGTACTTACAGTATAGTATGTGTACTTACAGTATAGTATGTGTACTTACAGTATAGTATGTACTTATAGTATAGTATATGTACTTACAGTCTAGTGCTGTGGCGACCACACTCTGGCTGTACGCACTGCTCCATCATACTTGATATAGTTTTGGGTAGTTTAAATAGGTAGTTATTCTCCGTGAACAGGTTACACGTGTCATGCGACACTTTCTCAGGGTCAAGGTCACCGGTACACATGCCAGAGGTCAAAGGGCATTCACACGGGCATTCACACTCTGACTGTTCCATTCGCTGACAGTTTAGACACAGTCGATCAGTCTACAACAGGAAGTGACGTCAGTATGCGGTGGGAACTGAGGTTACACGCTGTACACTTACAATACATCAGGTATTCAGTCTATCACAGTTATATATTAAAGTACATACAGGTACACACAGGTACATTGTATATTAGACTGTATGTACATATAGTGTATACTTACTATACTACACGGACAGAAGGCTGACATTCTCATATCACAGGTCTCATTAACCATGACGACGAATGAGTTGGTACCTGGTATGACTGACATCTGGTATCTGAGACACTGTTCACCTGCCTTTAGGTTAGTCAGCGTATCAGTCAGACGGGTGTTTAGCTACAATATAGTCGGATATTGAATCAGCATATATATAGTATATACATGTATATACTATATATATATAGTCTGTCAGCAGGAGTTGATATAATGTACAGTATAATATAGTGTATGTAAATCCACAGTTTATGTAACACTACACATACATAATACATACACTAATGCACTAGTAGTATACATGTACATGTATATTATTATGTATTGCATAAGATTACAGAGCGAGCTAACCTCTCCAATCACTTACATGGTAGTATCTCTGCACCGTCCTATCAGAGAAGCTGTTACATTGCTTCTTACTGACTAAAGATTTGTGTCCCAGAATGTCATTGGCTATGAGTGGCTCCTGTGGAGATGAACACATTTGTAATTATCCCATGAAGGTTGAACGTAATGCAAATACATCTAGTATACACTGTCTAGTATACATGACTCACCACTGTCTAGTATATATGACTCACCACTGACTAGTATATATGACTCACCACTGTCTAGTGTATATGACTCACCACTGTCTAGTATATATGACTCACCACTGACTAGTATATATGACTCACCATTGTCTAGTGTATATGACTCACCACTGTCTAGTATATGACTCACCACTGCCTAGTATATATGACTCACCACTGCCTATTATATACGACTCACCACTGCCTAGTATATGACTCACCATATATGGTAACGGATAATTACTCAGTATATGACTCACCATGTGTGTGAGGTGCTGCTGTTCCACGGCCCCAAGGGAACCAGATAGAGGTAAGTTAGGGTGGGTTATCATGTAGCCCATGTCATCGAGTAGAAAACAGCGTAGATCTGAGGCTCTACACACCGGTACCAGTTCAAGAAGAACTCTTTGGAAGTAGGAGGCAGGAAAGTCAGCAGCTAATACAGCAGCTACTGGATCTTTAGGGGTGTGTAGCGCTGCAGATCTGTAACATAGGGTATGTATGATGGTAGTACTTGCATATGTTTATACTATAGCTAGTATTAATAGAATACATGTACATACTATAGTATATATCTACTAACCTTCCTTCATACACACTGTGACCCATAGTCACTATATAACCAGCTCCCGCCACGTCAATGTAAGGTTTGGTAAGTACTATCCTACCGGGTGGTCTCATGGACTGAGAGTACCAGTTGGTCCTAGCTGGGTCATACAGCTTATGGGTGAGCACTGCTGGGTAGCTCCTCACCACCCCACTAGGTGTAGCTACATACCTGTAGGATGAGTAGGTTACTAGTACATACACTGTGGTATAGTTGATATGTTATGTATGGTAGACATGTATACACTAGTAAACATTACATCATCATATTCAAGGTCAGACAAAGGTGAAGGAATAATTTACCTCCGCACTATGAAATCCTTATATGGAGAGGACTTCTCTTTCTGTTTCCAGAACTTGTCTATCTTAGATACTGCTATTACATCATTCTTAACCCCTTCCTTCAGTCCTGTTAGAGTCATACGGTATTACAGATATATGCAACACAGTATTACTGGCATATATAACACTGTATTACTGGTATATATAACACTGTATTACTGGTATATATAACACAGTATTACTGGTATATATAACACTGTATTACTGGCATATATAACACTGTATTACTGGCATATATAACACTGTATTACTGGCATATATAACACTGTATTACTGGCATATATAACACAGTATTACTGGTATATATAACACTGTATTACTGGCATATATAACACTGTATTACTGGGATATATAACACTGCATTACTGGAATATATAACACTGTATTACTGGCATATATAACACAGTATTACTGGCATATATAACACTGTATTACTGGCATATATAACACTGTATTACTGGCATATATAACACTGTATTACTGGCATATATAACACTGTATTACTGGCATATATAACACAGTATTACTGGTATATATAACACTGTATTACTGGCATATATAACACTGTATTACTGGCATATATAACACTGTATTACTGGCATATATAACACAGTATTACTGGCATATATAACACTGTATTACTGGCATATATAACACTGTATTACTGGCATATATAACACTGTATTACTGGCATATATAACACAGTATTACTGGTATATATAACACTGTATTACTGGCATATATAACACTGTATTACTGGCATATATAACACTGTATTACTGGCATATATAACACTGCATTACTGGCATATATAACACTGCATTACTGGCATATATAACACTGCATTACTGGGATATATAATACTGTATTACTGGCATATATAACACTGCATTACTGGCATATATAACACTGTATTACTGGCATATATAACACTGTATTACTGGCATATATAACACTGTATTACTGGCATATATAACACTGCATTACTGGCATATATAACACTGTATTACTGGCATATATAATACGGTATTACTAGCATAGATATAACACGGTATTACTATCATAGATATATATATACATGTATATATACATGTATATATATGTAATACACACACCTGGTTTACTGACATATGATGAACTATCTGTTATGTAAGCCAGGTAGTTAGCCACCATCTTTCTCGTCTCGGGTTTACTCATGTGTTCATACGGCTCTTCGAACGACTTGGCCGACAGGAAAAAAGCGCTAGTTGAGAAAGAGGCTAGTTGTTTAAAGTGCAGACAAGTATCGTGTGAGGGAAGCTGTCCAAGGTCCAGCCTGTGGTACACCATAGACTCTGAGGCTAGAAGACAACAGAACCCAGTCTATATGATGGCCAGATGGCAACATACATTGCACATGCCAGGCAACAAAAAACAATGATATTAGGTAGCGAATACCCCCTCGCTAGGTAGACACGCCTACTCACTCGGTAGACACACCTACGCACTAGGTAGACACACCCACTCACTAGGTAGACACACCCACGCACTAGGTAGACACACCCACCTGAACTGTCTGATATAACGTGGAGAGGTGTGTTACCCTTCAACGCTCTCATCACCACAATATAAGGAGTGTGTGTGATCCTGAACCAGGAATAGATGTACGTCTCAATGTGAGGATCTCCTTCATATGTACCACCAGAGGACCTAGTTACTGATAGCTCTGCTTTACCTTCACTATAAACATCATCATATACATCATGTACACAGGGGAGACAATTAATAAACACATACATAGTGTACGTGTATATATTATACTATTGTAATATACTAGACATACAGTACACATGTACCTACAATATACACTGTATATACATGCACTGTTTGTGTGGATATAATAACTTAGCCATCATATCTAATAGACTTCAAAGGCTGAAGATCATATGAGCTGTGCTGAGTGGAAGAGTTCAACATCCAAGGAAGATGTGTGAGAGAGTTGAACCTGTGACCCTATGGTCTACACAACACCCCGGGCACACTCTTAATAACTGACTGACTAACTGACTGACTAACTGACTAAATAACTGACTGAATAACTGACTGACCTTGTAGCTATCATTCTCTCCACTACAGACTCAATCTCAGGAATATTCTCATAATGGCGGACGTTGATTAGACTGTAAGTCTCTCTATTTGGAAGCATTCTCTCAATACTTGGGTGTATAATAACGTTACCTACAATAGTAAATACAACAAATCACATAACGTTACCTACAATAGTAAGTACAACAAATAACATAACCTGCAGCGATAATTATACAGCCAATCACATTGTCTGTTTACATTAACATAACAGTCTATCATTCAACAGAATGTACATACCTTTACTGTCCATAAGAAAAGCATACATCCCTTGTTTATTGGTGTGAGCTATTTTATCAGTGAGGTCTTCAATTGATATGTCAATACCAACCATGCCTATCACTGTAGATGTCACGGTAGTGTCTGCTACACATGGCATAGTCATGCTCACTACCAACCCTACAGTAGAATAAATATAGCATTCGATATACTGAAAACACACTGAATGTAATATAACAGTACATTGAGATATTGAATGTAATATAGAGGTACGTGAAGTTAATGTAATACAGTGTTACAGTAAGCTATTGTCAAGCACATGAATAATTAGAACGATACGTTGAGTGAAAGTGGAGAGAAGGTATCGCTTAGATTACACCAGACCTCGGGAGGAGAAGTAAGACTTGATGAATAGTCACACAGTCAGTCACATAGTCAGTCACACAGTCAGTTACATAGTCAGTCACACAGTCAGTTACACAGTCAGTCACATAGTCAGTCACACAGTCAGTCACACAGTCAGTCACACAGTCAGTCACACAGTCAGTCACATAGTCAGTCACATAGTCAGTCACATAGTCAGTTACACAGTCAGTCACACAGTCAGTCACATAGTCAGTCACATAGTCAGTCACATAGTCAGTCACACAGTCAGTCACACAGTCAGTCACACAGTCAATGACACAGTCAGTCACATAGTCAGTCACATAGCATAATTTACAACATGGTTATGGCAAGCTCGAGAAAATAAACTACAATGAACCAATTGAACATAAAAGAATAGCTGCAGCCAGTGCTCTTGGTGTAGAATACATAGCAACAGTATCCACAGCTGTGTACAATGTCCAGTGATCTCACCATTACACTACTTACATTGCATTGTACATGTACATGTAGATGAACACACACGTGTATGTACAGTAAGTAGAGTCTACTGTCTAAGGGACAGAGAAAGTAAATACTAACAGTAATACAATCTACCCTACAATATCTACTAAATAGATAGACAACTAGAGGATGTGTTATATATATGTAATTGCGTACGTGTATACTGCGTGACGTTGTGTCATACATATACACTGTGTACTACATGGTAACACAAGGCATAGGAAGATGGTGAGACTAGAATGACTACTACAAGTATGTATATGACAGATAGACACGCCTACCTAGCACAACCTCTACTCTATCTAAACTCTACCTTACCCCCGTCTATTAGGTCGTTGTACGGTCTGGATAGCTTTGGATACTCTGATTGGTCAAGTTCCTGCCTAGTAGCCTTAGAGGTGAACAAGTAGTTGAGGGCGGCAGCCACAGAATCCTCACTGTACACACTATGATAAGTCCCAGGCTAGAATGATTAATATAAATTATATGCACACAGAGTATGACAGGTGAACCCATATACATGTACATATACATGTACATATACATGCACATATACATGTACATATACATGTACATATACATATACATATACATGTATATGTATATGTATATGTACATATACATATACAGTAGCTTATATTTACTGCAATGAAACTTTCACTCCCACTAAGGGACTGACCGAGTTGTTTGTAACATGAATAAGTCGTGTTTAAAACCCTCGCGAACCTCCCCTAACACTAAAGTACAATGGTCAACACATTATTACACATAGATATACAGTAGGCTAATCACATGCTACACTATACCATGCATTATACACATGTCTATGCACTTGTGTGTTACTTACAGCTATAGGGCTACCAGAGTAAGTAACTTCATACTTGGAGAAATTCTGGGTAGATATGTCTCTTAGTAGAGTCTCTTCGTATATGATAACATCCCCTTCTGTATATGATATAATATATGATAACATCCCTTCTGAATATGATATAATACCTGACAACATCCCCTTCTGTATATGATATAATATATTATGATAACATCCCCTCTGTATATGATATAATATATGGTAACATCCCCTCTGTATATGACATAATATAATATGGTAACATCCCCTTCTGTATATGATATAATATATGGTAACATCCCCTCTGTATATCATATAAGATTGAGACGCACAATATGCATGCACGCTAAAGGCATAGAAGAGATTAGCATTCGGTTTTCATTTGGTAATTTCGCAGATTTTGAATCGTGAGAATAGAAAAACTGAACGACACCGAAACATTGTGCAGCACTAATACTAGGTTCAGATAACTATAGGCTATTCTGGTGTGAATCCGAAACACAGCAAAAATATGGCGAAAAATGGACCGCGAAATGTCTGGACCACCAAACTGGGTATAATTAGAAGCACAGGTTATGACCATTGAGTGAACCATGTTACCTTCCACTATGTTGGTATTACTCACCGTCAAATAGTCCATATGTATGTATCACTACACGTCCACCATGCTGCTCATTACCATCAGCTATAGCAGTGAAAAGGTGCTTTGGCTCATCCACGCTATGAAGTAGTCCCTTGCTCATGTATAGTATAGTACCATTCTCTCCTAATAATATGATTATAACAGATACCAGCACTGATGTCTATGTAACACCAGCACTGATGTCTATGTAACACCAGCACTGATGTCTATGTAATACCAGCACTAATGTCTATGTAAGCAATCTCTATCATTATACATTCAGTCAAGTACATGTAGTAGTAGCAGCAGCGGTGGCAGCAGCAGCAGTAGTAACTAACCTGTAGGTAGTAAAGAGAAGGCAGTCTCTAGCCCAAGAGTGTGATTGGAAGATGACCTTGTGAGTGTTAACTTGTCTATATAGTTGGACAGGTAAAACTTTGTAAGGTCAGTAGCTTGACTCAGACCATGGGTTGAACACAATGTAGGCGGAGTTTGAACTGTCTGAGATAGAGCTAGAACAGCTACCTAATAGATACAATATACATGTATACACTGATATACAAGTTAACAGTATGTGGTAGACATGTATCATGTATCTACAAAGTATTTTGTACATGGAACATACGTAGTGCATAACAAGTAAAGGAAATCAACTCACCTTGTCTGAAGGGGAGAGAGAAAGTAGAAGCTGTTTAGCGAGCTGTTTAGCAGATCCAAGCTGATTGGCTGACAAGGTAGAAGATACGTCCATCAGCACGACTAGATTCTTAGACGTTGGTGAGAGTGTCTGAACCAAGATCTCCCTGTATAGCAGTAGTAATAATATATAACACCTAAGTAGTGTACTGTTACTAACTGTAGTGTACTGTTACTAACTGTAGTGTACTGTGACTAACTGTGGTGTACTGTGACTAACTGTAGTGTACTGTTACTAACTGTAGTGTACTGTGACTAACTATAGAGTACTGTGACTAACTGTAGTGTACTGTGACTAACTATAGAGTACTGTGACTAACTATAGAGTACTGTGACTAACTGTAGTGTACTGTGACTAACTGTAGTGTACTGTGACTAACTGTGGTGTACTGTGACTAACTGTAGTGTACTGTTACTAACTGTAGTGTACTGTGACTAACTGTAGTGTACTGTGACTAACTGTAGTGTACTGTGACTAACTATAATGTACTGTGACTAACTGTAGTGTACTGTGACTTATTCGATCTTGACTATGGAGTGGACTAACCTGTGTCTGTAACCATGAACTCTAGAGCAAGGTATATCAGCAGTGTTAGACATCAAGTGAGCAGGGAATTCATTGTGTATTCCATCAGTGGAGACAAAGTACTGCCATTTGATAGCCGAGTGTCTCTGAACATTCTGAGAAACTAAAAACATACAGTAATGTGTAAACAAAGAGAAGACAACACAGTGTAATGTACTTACTGTACGTGTAATGTACTTACTGTACGTGTAATGTACTTACTGTACGTGTAATGTACTTAGTGTACGTGTAATGTACTTACTGTACGTGTAATGTACTTACTGTACGTGTAATGTACTTACTGTACGTGTAATGTACTTAGTGTACGTGTAATGTACTTACTGTACGTGTAATGTACTTACTGTACGTGTAATGTACCTGTGTACCATGCTGTACATTTGATAGAGACTTACATTTCATAGTCATATTCCTGCCGGGGTTAAACATCTGTCTGTTGTGATTATCAGGTAGCAGATCACAGACTGTGTGTAGAGATGTTTGTAGACTGTTCACACTTCCTTTACTGCTACCGTCGGATGAGCTAGACTTATCACTGAATAGAGATGAGTTTAGGTGACAGCAAGTCAGACTATCTGATATGGAGCTTCTATGATGGAAGCTGTAGAGATTCTCTACCAGATCTCTGTTTGCACCCAGAAGCCTTCTGTATGCCGTCAGTTTACTCAACACCTGCTCCCCTATCTGTAATATCATAATGATGGCACACTGCACAGTTACTCGGTATACATGCAAGTGTAGAGAGCAGGTGCAGTCTAGTGCTACGGGGGCCAGAGTTCGTTAGCATGTCGACATGGTGATGTAAAAACAATGTCAGTTACAAAAATGGAACCAGTAATATATCCCGGTTACCCTACAACAAAATCACCAACAGAACAAATAATATTGACCAGAATTAGATCCATAGAGTGATAGTAGTTTTGACAGAGTAAATCATTGCAAGAGTTCAGGATTTGATGCATTAACATTCACTAAATACGTGAAAAGCTTCGTATATGTTATAATGTAGCAAATACTTAGCGAATCCTCAAAAAATATGAGTTGTCTTCTCTTGATTTTTAAAGTTGTCTGCTCTTACCCCAAATTAAATATATAGACGTCTCTTATTACGTACATGTATTTAGTAACTGCTAATACCTGAGAATTTGATATATATCATTGTCCAGTCAGAGTGGGTATAGAATTAATGTTGTCTTTGCACTGATTGGCCACATAGAGAGGCCTATACTATAAATAGTTATTATGGCCTGTCAGTAGTAGCGGTGTGGGAGAATATAGTGTTGGCGTAAAGTTGGTATAGTTTCACTACAGATTTTATTGCACTGTGCATAGATCAATCGTATACAAGTAGTCTAGCAGCTGACCTTGATCACTCTAGCCTGTAAATCCAGTTCCTCATCCACATAGTCAGTGGAGTCAAACACCCCCTACAATACAACAATAGTTTATGAAGGATCCAAAGACTACCAGGTGCATCTAAATCATAGTGAGATGAAAGGAATAGCTGATGTATTTGTCTACATCAGCTTCCTTTCAAACTATTAGCTGATGGCATGTAACTCTGGGGGACAACATTTGACCGATTTTGACCGTGAGTCACCAACTGATATCTCAGAACTCGCTACACAATCTCGGCACCTTGAGGTAACAGATTCAGTCATACCGGGCTGACCTAGCCTATGTATAACCTATCATATATCTGTACAGGTAGCCTATGTATAACCTATCATATACCTGTAGCTGAGCAGAAGTTCTAACTGCTGCTATCTAAAGATATACAGAGCAGCCTGACAATATGTGACCCTTGTAATTGACAAACCTGCAGTGTTGTCACTCCTAACTCCTCATTGGCCAGCTCACGCATCTGTTCACCAATACGGGCAGCTGCCTTCTTCAGATTTACACCTCCCCACAGACGAGAGTCTATGGCGTCCTGGTCATCTGACCTTGTGTCTTGGGGGATGGGATCGTCGGGCTTTAGGTTGAACTTTATGTGACTCAACTCCTTCATGACGCTCTGTCTGGGAGTGTCGTTGCCAATAGACACAGATAGGCAGATGGAGTTGATACATAACAGCAATATAAAAGCTGCACAATTCATAGTGCTATCCCTACTAACATCACCTGTAAGAAAGAGGGTCTTATCTATAATCTTTGTTGCGAGGAATTTTTTGAGCTGTCAGGGCCCCGGTTGGTTTCACACCTGTGAAAACAGCCAGCACATCCTCACATAATTTGACCACCACGCAAAGTCAACACAGGTTAGAAATGGAAAGAGGGACAGGCAGTGCATAGGTTGGGACGGAGTACTTTAAATAGTATCAGTATGAGTATGAGATATTTTAGTAGGGCACTCATCTCAGTAGAGTATGAACGACTGCATATGCATTTTTAAGGTATCACTCACGTGACTAGAAGAATTGGTGACCACTGATTATCAGTGGTCTATGGTCACCATGTCTTTAATTTCAACACTGAACAATCATTTCAGATTTTTACTCCTTTTAGAGAAATGTACCACAAGACACAACCTTCTCTTACGCATTTTGGCGAATGAAGAACACCACGAAGCTCTTGCTAACACTTATGATGAGCTCATGAACAATCATCTTACTAATACAACTGTCACTAGAGCTACTACAAGAGGTGACCCACCCGCTATTTATGCAAGAACTTCTGCTTACCATGGTAGCTTTCTGCCCAAGACTATACGTGAACTTAAGTCACAATTATTACAATAAACATAGCAACAAATATATATTAGTGCAACATGTTAGCATAGACCATGGTGCAACATGGTGACCATAGACCACTGATTATCAGTGGTCTATGGTCACCATGTCTTTAATTTCAACACTGAACAATCATTTCAGATTTTTAGAGAAATGTACCACAAGACAACGTGCTTTAATGCGAACATAGACTTTATGAACTTGAAGCAAGTGAAATTATCGATGTTAAGAAAATGCTTGCAGTTCCAGTAATTTCAAACAGTTCACTAGGGCAAGCCATTGCTGTTAATATTTATTTAGTTTAAGTTTTCCAAAAAAGCTAGTTAGTTAGGAAACTGGAAACCAGTGGCGAAGCACAGAAGACAGAACTACCTTTACCAAGAGGAAAAATGCTTTGGTAAACAAACTACATGACGATCTTACCCGATAAGGGAGACTTTACAGGTATGAAAGTCTTGTGCAGTGAAAAAATCCAATTGTGCTAAGATCAAGATAAAAACAAAATTTGTTTTGATCAGTATTTACTATTAGTGCCATTTTGGGAATTATTCTATGTACAGACAAAGATTCGGATGTTGCCTTTTTAACCTCAATTCAAAGCGTTGATTGGACCATAGCTCTCGAATCTTGTCTGTACGTGGGCATAGGCCTATTCTAGTTCTATGGGGAACCTGCCGATGAGCTACCAATAGCATAGTTGGAAGGCTCGCAGACATCATTGGGATCACAAATCGTCCTCTAGCGCATTTTGTGTATCGAGGAGTTCTCAATAATTTAAAGTTGTCCTCCCAATTATAAAGAGCAAGCAACTCCTTGGTTGGATTGTATACACTACTAAGTAATACCTGGAATGTTGGTATCCATGTGTGCTTTACTGTACAAATGCCAGGTGTACAGCGTCTACCAGAGCTAGGTCTAAGTCATAGATAAGATCTGACTTTACTTGCCAATATGTTGACTTGTGATTTGACTTGGACAGATGAACAATGACTTGTGATTTTGACTTGGATTCTGCCAAGTCAATGCGGAGGATAAAAAATTTGTAGTGTATACTGCATAGCCAACGTTCTCAATTGTCTACTTATTTATCATTTTTACTTCATCAGTGCTACTAGCAGCATTTAGAGTATATCAAGGTTATTGGGACACACACCAAACGTTACATCTAGGCTGTGTGAACATGAGACTACACAGTGCATAGTCACAAGTACACACAGTAGGGTGTAAGTAGTGAATACAATATACAGTGCAATAATTAGCTGATTACTACAATATCTATGTAGATTGGAATTGCAGGACTGGCCAGTGGACATTCTGTAGTCTGTACTGTACCATGTGCTGTTTATATGCTATGTAACACTGTATTATTAATATATTATAATACTACATGACCAGTCTCAACCGTAGTGCCCATGTTACTACATATATATGGACTAAAGATGTATTTTTAGCAAGGAAATTATTTTTGAGCAGTCAAAAATAATTTCGTTGCTAAAAATACATCTTTATATAAAAAAATGGCCAAACCCCATAACATAAATATAGACTAGTTCTTTATCATAATTGCATACCATACATGTCATGATTTTTATGGATTGAAAGTCTACAAAAAGAGAAAAGTGCAGAGTTTTTTGAAGTTGTCTCCTGATTGATTTGCATTTCTACTTGACTTGTGACTTGCATGGTGGCTGACTTGACTTGAGGCAGCACTGACTTGACTTGTTGACTTGAAGTCCTACTTAGACCCAACTCTGGTATCTACATGTATTTATACATACATGTACACATTTTTATGTTAGATTTTTTCATTTCAAGTAGTTAACATTATTGTATTGTATTGTATTGCATTGTAATTGTATTGTACCTGATTGTATATTTATATTATGTAAAAATACTCTGGTAAGCATGAGTAACTTTGATAACTACATGTAAACGTACATGTATATAAGCTAAATCAAAAATATATGCATATAAGGCTAATGGCACTGGTATAATATTACTAATTATAACAATATTGGTTTCATAATATACCAAAGGTGGGTCAACTCTGAGTATTGTAAATAAAATCAGGCAGTGGGAGATAACTTCTCAGTGATCACAGTACCTACTTAATACGTAGTTTACGGTGAATATAGTACTTTCTCTTTTTTAGAATAGACCATCGATTCCTGACGCTCTGTGCTGAACGAGATTCAAAGTTATTACTAACTTCCTCAAAGTCAATGTCCTCTTTCTCTCTAGTATACCTACAATAGCAGCATCGCACTGTTATACACTGGATTGTATACCCACTGCTATATATGTATATACACCCACAATAGCAGCATCTATACATGTACAATGTACATATACCTACAATAGCAGCATCTATACATGTACAATGTACATACACCCACAATAGCAGCATCTATACATGTACAATGTACATATACCTACAATAGCAGCATCGCACTGTTATACACTGGATTGTATACCCACTGCTATATATGTACATACACCCACAATAGCAGCATCTATACATGTACAATGTACATATACCTACAATAGCAGCGTCGCACTGTTATACACTGGATTGTATACCCACTGCTATACATGTATATACACCCACAATAGCAGCATCTATACATGTACAATGTACATATACCTACAATAGCAGCATCGCACTGTTATACACTGGATTGTATACCCACTGCTATACATACACACTAGCCCTAGATCCACAGTTATAGGTAGAGCTAAACCAACAGCCCCCTCCACTAATTGCACTGGAGCATAGAGAACAACTACCATAATAACTTACTTTGAGACTATATCATACAACTTCTTGTCATCAGCCATTTCCCACTTCAACCCCCTCCCAAATACTACGGAGGTTGACAGAGAAGAGCGAGTGGTTGGAGAAGATGCTTGTCTGCTATTGACTGTCTGTCTCGTGTTTGGTGTAGATGTTTGTCTGCCATTGGCTGTGTGTCTCGTGGTTGCGGTAGATGTTTGTCTGCCATTGGCTGTGTGTCTCGTGGTTGCGGTAGATGCTTGTCTGCTACTGACCGTCTGTCTAGTGGTTGCAGTAGATGTTTGTCTGCTATTGACCGTCTGTCTAGTGGTTGCGGTAGACGTTTGTCTGCCATTGGCTGTCTGTCTCGTGGTTGCAGTAGATGCATATCTGCCATTGGCCACCTGTCTAGTGGTTGCAGTAAATGTTTGACTGCCATTGGCTGTGTGTCTCGTGGTTGCGGTAGACGTTTGTCTGCCATTGGCTGTCTGTCTCGTGGTTGCAGTAGATGCTTGTCTGCCATTGGCTGTCTGTCTCGTGGTTGAGGTAGATGCATGTCTGCCATTGGCTGTGTGTCTCAACCCGCTGGTCTCACCATCGTCCCTTCTCAGTCTACTGCTCTGTGCTTGTCTACTGCTGACTGCCTCTTGAGTGTTGACTCTCACCCTAGGGCTAACTCGTTGCCGAGTGGTGACCGTTGACCTGACCACAGAAGACTCTCCACTCCCAGCAACACCTAGCGGTGCTGATAACACTCTACGGCTAGACATGTGGTGGCCCTTTGCTGCAGGTAGAGCTTTGTGGACAGATTCTTTTATTAGAGTTGGTCCAGTAGATTGATTTGTAGGACAAGGTTTTACTGTAGAGAGCACTCTGTTTCTAGACCTCAACATGCGGCCCTGTGATGTAGATGGAGCACTATTATGTGACGCTTTCTTATGGCTTTGTTGTGAAGATAACGCTCTGCTACTCAACATTGCATGCCGACTCCGCGTTGTGCATGTTAATGTCCTGCCATGTTTAGTCTCTGTGGACAAATATCTATTACTGGATCCCACAGTCGAGTTAGTTGATGGTGGTGTACAAGGAATAGCAGGTGGGGCTGATGATGATGTACAAGGAATAGCAGGTGGGGCTGATGGTTGAACTACATTTGAATTCGATGATGAATCTCCACTTAACTCCCTCATAAATTTTCCACCACGATGATGTGAGGCAGCCGTGGTATCGCAGACATTAGTATCACTATTCAATCGTTTATCTATTAGTTCCTTACTAGCATCAGCTGAAGAGGAACTAGCACTGATCAGACTGTGAGGGGTCACCCTGCGTGAGGCCATATTCTGTGTGGGCGTTTTGACAGCTGGACTTGTTCTCCTCAAAGGTGCTGAAGAGTCTGAGTATGAATGAAGGACTGTGAACTTGAGGGGAATTAGCTGGACGAAGCAATCTGATGTTACAGCAGCGATAGCTTGTGCTGTCTCTGGCTCACTACCTATAATGATAATATACTCTGCCTTAGTACTAGTCTTAGTATAACACATTCAGCTCATGATATGTAATAGTATAGTAGCATACGATATCATGTAATATAAATAATTGTATTACCTACCGAGGTCTATGCTGACATCACCGGGTAAGTAACACGCCATTAGTGTGTTGGCGTAGAAAGGTTCTGAGGGTTCATCTGTAATAAACATAACAGAGCTGTAGAAGACTGAAGTAAGAACAGCTACATGATAGCTGAGCACTCTCTATGTATGCAGTAAATGAATCATCCACTTCTCCATAACTGAAGGGTATTTTACATAAGATCTAGTGAACACCATCCACTGTCTACTTTGAGCCTTGTATCTTTATAATGATATATAGAACTGTGCTAATGGGTGAGACTGTGCTAATGGGTGAAACTGTGCTAATGGGTGAAACTGACATATTTACATTGCTAAATGCATATTTCTTTCCTTGAGAATTACTGTTTATTCAGTGGACAATGCAACAATCCCTGGTAGACGGAAAACACAAATATGACCATCTTGCCGCTACAGTGTCCTAGACAAGATAAGGAAGTGCATGTAGTTAGTACATGTATAGACCGTCAGTCTACCGTTAGTCTACCGTCAGTCTACCGTTAGTCTACCGTCAGTCTACTGTTAGTCTACCGTCAGTCTACTGTTAGTGTACCGTGAGTGCACTGTTAGTCAACTGTAGGGTCAACTCACCGTACTGATTAGAACCAATGGGAGCATGTTCAAAGTAGAGGTCAAGGAGAATTCTTCCAATTTCCACTCTGCTCCACTCTTTACAGCTGCAGTCACCGAGGTCAGTTACAGACTGCCCGATGTCATAGTTCACAGGTGCCTCTTTGTCATGGTCCACTGGTGCCCTTTCGTCATGGTCCACAGGTGCCCCGTTGTCATGGTACGCAGGTGCCCCGTTGTCATAGTCCACAGGTGCCCCTTTGTCATGGTCTACAGGTGCCCTTTTGTGGCTTTCCACGGGTGCTAGTTTGTCACTTTGCACAGGTGCCCTTTTGTCACTTTCCTCAGGGAGTGTGGGAACAGATTCAGCTGGCATATTTGTTTGAACTTCCTGGTTACGATGAACAAATTCCCACTTTGGCAGCCCCATAAGGACACTACATCAATCCAAACAACTAACAGTACTGTAGAATATAATTCCCATGAACTTGTACATAGATGAAATCCTGGATATCATACACAACCATCAATACATGGTGCACGTTAACACGCTTACAGATGGACATTTTACATACCTTTCCTGCTCATATATATCTCTATACGCTTCTTTAGTTAGTCTGTAATAATATCCATACATACACTTTATTCTACATGCATATGTATATGGCAACACTAGCCACACCTACACACATGTACTAATGCCACTAGCCACACCTACACACATGTACTAATGCCACTAGCCACACCTACACACATGTACTAATACCACTAGCCACACCTACACACATGTACTAATACCACTAGCCACACCTACACACATGTACTAATACCACTAGCCACACCTACACCTTGTGTCCATACCTGTGTTTGCTGTCTCTGTATTGTGATTTGGTTGAGCACATATTATAGCCACTTGGATGAATGATATTAGAATAGATTGCTGTGAGCACTGAGAATAGAAGGGAATTGGTAGCTTCTCTCCATACACCATCTCTATGTAGGTTAGTTAGCTGTCAGCGGGTAGATGGCACATCATATAATTATAATACGAATATACAACAAATAGACACACCACGAGCATCACCTATAGATAATGGGAATGAATCTAAGATTTGCTCAAACCAACTAAGTAACGCTACATTCCATGCTACCTACGTATACCTTTCTATCTGCAAACATGATTAAATGAAGAAAATAATATAATAGTGCAAAAGCCAATGCCTTGGAAAACCTTTCCAAAACTGCTAAAACCTGTTTACACTCCTTTTCACAACTCGGAAAATATAATAATTTTTGACTGCAGCATAGACAACACGAGATGGGTGTTACTAGCAGTGCAGTGAAGCCATTAGTAGTCGTGAAGGAGCGTATACTCACCCATAACTCCAGTGGGTTGGTATCTTCATACTTTACCATGTCCATCTTCCTGCACACAAATACCCAGTAGTTGAGGAGACTATCCACAACTAACTTACGCACCTTAAGCACACGATGATTCTCCTCTCTCAGTTGCAGCTTCACCATACACATCCTTCTTAGCACACTGAATAACAGGAGCAGTCGACACCTGGTAGAGAATAAGTGTGTTGTTGTCAGGTCACAGCTGCATCAGCATTGTACATACACATTACACTTATCAACAAGAGTAGAAGACTATGATGAGTATCAAGTATACGTAGAATAAATTGTCATACACCTAATATTTTGCTGGTGCATGCACTACAGATCATAAATTGAAGCATTTGGACTATAAACAATGAATGCCTACCTGACTTGCCCAAATTGTTGCTCTAAATACTTAAGAGGACCAATCTTTGAGTTGTCAATACAACGCCTACACAGTCTATGGTCAAGTAAATCTACAACATATACTAGTCCTGGTAAGAGATACACATGCTGCAGTATGTTGTATGGGCTGCACTCAAATAGTGTTGACTCTGGCTGGGCAGCTGAGACACAGTCAGACAACATGCAGGCCAAATTACAGGGGGAGCGAGTCAAAACCAGCTGACCAAGCAAGAGGTGGCTAGGGAGAGAAAGAGGATGAACAAGTCAAACCAGTACACTGTAGACACATGAGGTAATGGGGTAAAAAAGCAGAACTTCCAAGACTCGAAGGTACTGCCGAAGCCTTCAGAGTCAGCGCAAAACCATGAGTGGTAGCGGTTCCTAAACTATAATATAGAACTAGCAGGAGTTAGACCTACAGCTGTGGGGAAAGGTGGGACTGCTGGGTCCTAGTACTAGGCATGAGACTGCAATCGGAAAGGCCAGGGGAGAGTGTCTGATACTCTACTATTAGCGGTAAACAGTAACAAACTGTGTAAGTTCATTTCAGTAAGATAATTTTATTGAACGACAGCCTACAGACAACTGAAGTCAGAATGCAAAATAATGCTATTTACATTTGTATATCTGAAAGTTGGTTCTGGCCCAAGGTCAAAAGGTTAACCAGGTCAATCTCGGACCAAAGGTAATCCGAGTTACAGTCGGTACAACAGAGTACAGACTGATCACAATGTAAGAAAAGGCATAGGCCTAATCATATAAAAAATGCACAGTTACAGTAGCCTATTGAGTATTGTTAGTCCCAGGAATAACTAGCACAGTATGTACATGTATGTAAAGTAGTACTAGACAATTTTTTAAATTTTTATTTTTGATATTTCAGTGCTAGAGGAATACGAAACACCCAGGTGGTCCCAGCCTGAGTCTGAGAGAACAAACTTTCTTTTTTTGGGACTCTGGCTTGACTGGTACAATTGATCATTATGATTTCACTACGGAAGAGTGATGCATGCTTTCAAAGGTCAGTAGAGGAATTCAAAAATAACATTTTAATGACTTACGATTGAGGATTTTAAGTGCCTTTGAAGCTTTGCACGACATGAACATCTCGTCTTCCAATTCCATACATTCAGCCAGTAAATGACTCAGCCAGTGTTCCTTTACCGGAATTTGAGCTGCCCAAAAGTCATGGCAAATTTCTGTCACCAGTGCCTTCGTTAATGTTAGTCTTCGTTTGGTTAAATCATCTTCCTTTTCCATCTTTATTATTTGAGTTGTGTTACTGTCACCACGAAAAACACTCAATTCAAAATATGTTCAACCTTCCGCTCAAGGCGACCTTCACCTTTAACAACCAACGACCATTATGTACGCTATGTACAATAATTGTATGGTCGTTTGTAGGGGTCGCCCAAGAGACGATAACTCTTGCATGAAATTGCAAAGAAAGGAGGTAATTCTACGGTCCACTATCTTTGGTCATGCCCACATTGAGCTATTCTGGCGGAGAGTAGACAACTTCAAGTTCAGTTCGATTTCTGTTCTCGATCAATGAAGTGAGAAGACAACCTCTTTAGGTGTTCAATTTGCATTACACGTAAGTAAGCTTTTGTTAAAAGTTTACAACTATAACTCTGATGCGTTGCACATCTATAAATATAGGGAAACGTACCAATAATATTGGCTTCCTATCTGTAAACACAATAGGTGCGAAATCTGTAAATAGTGTTCAGTATTTACTAAAATAATACTGAACACCTTGAATCAGTGAAAAAATAAATGTTGTGTTTTGCGCATTTTGCCTTCTTTGTCAACTATGCATAATATAATAATTATAATATAATATAATATGACATAACATAATATAATATAATTTAATATATAACATAATATGATATAATATAATATATGAGAAAAATATTTTGCTGTGTTGTTAGTATTTGTGTTCAGCCCTAAAGGTGTAACACATGTAATTTGATATGCAATAAACAGTTTTATTTCAACATGTTCAACTCAACAGATACTTCTGAGTCTCATATTAATTTCAATGGATATTTCTCTCTGTGAAGAAAACACTGTAAATGGTTTATTTTGCTATTGAAGAGAGATATTATAGCAGAATAAACCACTTGAAGGAAACAATTGGGTTGGTTCAGAGATACTTTGCATGACAAGGTGGTTGATTGATTATAATATTATTATTACATATATATAGATCATACACATTATATGCCAGCAACATATGTAGAACTTAAATTTTAAAATTTTAATATAAAACACACATGTTGTTCATCTGTATCATAAGTTGCTATGGTAATTGTTTATGAGCTACCCTAGGAAGGATTGTTATCAAGTATATTCTGCTTTATTTCTTCACTCAACCTCTTCACGACTAAAGATGAGTCAGATGGAGCATTCTGGGTAAGATAAAATATCAACTGATCTCTTGCTTGTTTAGAAGGAACAACTGGTGTTACTCCTGCAATATAGAGTAGAGCTCTTTGTACTAATATACAAGTGATATCTACTACTACAGTAGAATATACTATATTAATATACAAGTGACATCTACTACTGAAATATACATACAGTACATGCTACTAACCTTTGACTGCAAGGATTAACTGTTTGACACATTTACAGGCAGCTTCTCGTATAGAGGAATATTTACTTTCACCTGCAAATATAAGTTGTGGTGTAGTCCTATTCTACATTACCTCACTGTGTAGTCCTATTCTACATTACCTCACTGTGTAGTCCTATTCTACATTACCTCACTGTGTAGTCCTATTCTACATTACCTTACTGTGTAGTCCTATTCTACATTACCTCACTGTGTAGTCCTATTCTACATTACCTCACTGTGTAGTCCTATTCTACATTACCTTACTGTGTAGTCCTATTCTACATTACCTTACTGTGTAGTCCTATTCTACATTACCTTACTGTGTAGTCCTATTCTATATTACCTTACTGTGTAGTCCTATTCTAAATTACCTCACTGTGTAGTCTTATTCTACATTACCTTACTGTGTAGTCCTACATTGTATACTTTATGCTGGTTGGATGGGAAGTACATGTACATGTATGTGACAAGAGGTTATAGTACCATTATTTGGAGTTATCCTACTAAGGGAAGACAACTCCAACACCAGTGACGGAAGTGGGCCGAAAAATTTTAAGCAAGTTGGCTTGTGCCTAAAGTTTAGGTCATGAAGTCACTATTCACCATACAAGTATAATACACAGCATCATGTAATACATATGTAGATTAGAGAGTATAATACATAGCATCATGTAATAGAATAGAGAGTATAATACATAGCATCATGTAATAGAATAGAGAGTATAATACACAGCATCATGTAATAGAATAGAGAGTATAATACACATCATCATGTAATACATATGTAGAATAGAGAGTATAATACACAGCATCATGTAATAGAATAGATAGTATAATACATAGCATCATGTAATAGAATAGATAGTATAATACATAGCATCATGTAATAGATTAGAGAGTATAATACACAGCATCATGTAATAGAATAGAGAGTATAATACATAGCATTATGTAATAGAATAGAGAGTATAATACACCGCATCATGTAATAGATTAGAGAGTGTAATACACATCATCATGTAATACATATGTAGAATAGAGAGTGTAATACACAGCATCATGTAATAGAATAGATAGTATAATACATAGCATCATGTAATAGAATAGATAGTATAATACATAGCATCATGTAATAGATTAGAGAGTATAATACACAGTATCATGTAATAGAATAGAGAGTATAATACATAGCATTATGTAATAGAATAGAGAGTATAATACACCGCATCATGTAATAGATTAGAGAGTGTAATACACATCATCATGTAATACATATGTAGAATAGAGAGTATAATACACCGCATCATGTAATAGATTAGAGTGTATAATACACATCATCATGTAATAGAATAGAGAGTATAATACATAGCATTATGTAATAGAATAGAGAGTATAATACACCGCATCATGTAATAGATTAGAGAGTGTAATACACATCATCATGTAATACATATGTAGAATAGAGAGTATAATACACCGCATCATGTAATAGATTAGAGTGTATAATACATAGCATCATGTAATAGAATAGAGAGTATAATACATAGCATCGTGTAATAGAATAGAGAGTATAATACACAGCATCGTGTAATAGATTAGAGAGTATAATACATAGCATTATGTAATAGAATAGAGAGTATAATACACAGCATCATGTAATACATATGTAGAATAGAGAGTATAATACACAGCATCATGTAATAGAATAGATAGTATAATACATAGCATCATGTAATAGAATAGATAGTATAATACATAGCATCATGTAATAGATTAGAGAGTATAATACACAGCATCATGTAATAGAATAGAGAGTATAATACATAGCATTATGTAATAGAATAGAGAGTATAATACACAGCATCATGTAATACATATGTAGAATAGAGAGTATAATACACAGCATCATGTAATACATATGTAGAATAGAGAGTATAATACACAGCATCATGTAATAGATTAGAGAGTATAATACACATCATCATGTAATAGATTAGAGAGTATAATACACAGCATCATGTAATAGAATAGAGAGTATAATACACAGCATCATGTAATACATATGTAGAATAGAGAGTATAATACACAGCATCATGTAATAGAATAGATAGTATAATACATAGCATCATGTAATAGAATAGATAGTATAATACATAGCATCATGTAATAGATTAGAGAGTATAATACACAGCATCATGTAATAGAATAGAGAGTATAATACATAGCATTATGTAATAGAATAGAGAGTATAATACACCGCATCATGTAATAGATTAGAGAGTGTAATACATAGCATCATGTAATAGAATAGAGAGTATAATACATAGCATCATGTAATAGAATAGATAGTATAATACATAGCATCATGTAATAGATTAGAGAGTATAATACATAGCATCATGTAATAGAATAGAGAGTATAATACATAGCATCATGTAATACATATGTAGAATAGAGAGTATAATACACAGCATCATGTAATAGAATAGAGAGTATAATACACAGCATCATGTAATAGAATAGAGAGTATAACACACAGCATCATGTAATAGATTAGAGAGTATAATACACAGCATCATGTAATAGATTAGAGAGTATAATACACAGCATCATGTAATAGAATAGAGAGTATAATACACAGCATCATGTAATAGATTAGAGAGTATAATACACAGCATCATGTAATAGATTAGAGAGTGTAATACATAGCATCATGTAATAGAATAGAGAGTATAATACATAGCATTATGTAATAGAATAGAGAGTATAATACACAGCATCATGTAATAGATTAGAGAGTATAATACACAGCATCATGTAATAGATTAGAGAGTGTAATACATAGCATCATGTAATAGAATAGAGAGTATAATACACAGCATCATGTAATAGATTAGAGAGTGACTCACTCGCTGACTTCAAGGCTGCAGATACCAGCTGATCTGAGAAGGAAGAGAGAGACCAACCACTGTCTGATGACATCTCACTCAATTTACTCCTATCAAAGTATTATATAATATACTGTATGTACCTGTATATGATAGAAGTCGGTGTATTATATAATATACTGTATGTACCTGCATATGATAGAGGTCAGTGTATTATATAATATACTGTATGTACCTGTATATGATAGAGGTCAGTGTATTATATAATATACTGTATGTACCTGTATATGATAGAAGTCGGTGTATTATATAATATACTGTATGTACCTGCATATGATAGAGGTCAGTGTATTATATAATATACTGTATGTACCTGTATATGATAGAGGTCAGTGTATTATATAATATACTGTATGTACCTGTATATGATAGAGGTCGGTGTATTACATAATATACTGTATGTACCTGTATATGATAGAGGTCAGTGTATTATATAATATACTGTATGTACCTGTATATGATAGAGGTCGGTGTATTATATAATATACTGTATGTACCTGTATATGATAGAGGTCAGTGTATTATATAATATACTGTATGTACCTGTATATGATAGAGGTCGGTGTATTATATAATATACTGTATGTACCTGTATATGATAGATGTCAGTGTATTATATAATATACTGTATGTACCTGTATATGATAGAGGTCAGTGTATTATATAATATACTGTATATGTACCTGTATATGATAGAGGTCAGTGTATTATATAATATACTGTATGTACCTGTATATGATAGAGGTCAGTGTATTCCATACAGCCAGCTGCTCCTTCCAAGTCACATGTGGTAGTCGATCCAATAGCATGCTAGTTGTGCTAGCCATATGCATTTCTATAAAAAGAACGTTAACATACAAGCTACTATCTAGATAACATGCCAGATGGGCGTTCTTACACACAATAAATATAATACAGACATACGCACACCCATACCAACATATTATGTCTATGTTCACACCAAACTCATGTTCTAGAGATCAAGGGCAACCAACTGCGATTTACATGAGTGAGTACTTACCTTATATAATATACTGCACGTGTGTGTACTTACCTTATATAACATACTGCACGTGTGTGTACTTACCTTATATAATATACTGTACGTGTGTGTATTTACCTTATATAATATACCGTATGTGTGTGTACTTACCTTATATAATATACTCCACGTGTGTGTACTTACCTTATATAATATACCGTATGTGTGTGTACTTACTTTGAGTTTCCACGTGATGATCTAGTGGCCACGCCCTCCCTAGAGACAGGAAACCAGTTTCTCTAAAGTTGATGAGCATTGTATCAGTGATGTCTTCATCTTCATGTTTGTCCATGTTTAAATATGGTGTGACAATATTATAGAGCTCATTGTACTTGTCTACTTTCAGTGATTCCAATACTTTACTTACACAGTTGACAGCAGGGATCTATAATACATATATAGTAAGTATATTATGTATGAAATACAATACATATAATACATATATAGTGAGTATTACGCTCGAAATTGGTAGCAATACCAATTTCTTGAGCACTTTACCTGGGAGATACACTGAACTGGTGGCATTACGCAATTCTCGCTGTCTCTGGCAGCTTGAGAACTTTGGTTCAGTGGATTTCACACCTTTTAAATACGCTTTGCTGTAAATATACAGTATTGCTAAGGTGTTCTCCCAGGCATAGCTCTGAGCTGCACTGATGAGGTGTTAAACACCGAAACAGTACACTGTATGCAGATTGAGTATATAGTAAGTATATTACTCAATCTGCATACAGTGTACTGTTTCGGTGTTTAACACCTCATCAGTGCAGCTCAGAGATATGCCTGGGAGAACACCTTAGCAATACTGTATATTTACAGCAAAGCGTATTTAAAAGGTGTGGGATCCACTGAACCAAAGTTCTCAAGCTGCCAGAGACAGCGAGAATTGCGTAATGCCACCAGTTCAGTAAGTATATTATGTATGACATACAATACATATATAGTAAGTATATTATGTATGTAATACAATACATATAATACATACATAGTAAGTATACCAATTTCTTGAGCACTTTACCTGGGAGATACACTGAACTGGTGGCATTACGCAATTCTCGCTGTCTCTGGCAGCTTGAGAACTTTGGTTCAGTGGATCCCACACCTTTTAAATACGCTTTGCTGTAAATATACAGTATTGCTAAGGTGTCTCCCAGGCATATCTCTGAGCTGCACTGATGAGGTGTTAAACACCAAAACAGTACACTGTATGCATATTGAGTAGTAAGTATATTATGCATGAAATACAATACATATATGTAGTATAATACACATATATATAATATAATATAACCGTATAACTTTGTATGAAATACAATACATATATATAGTATAATATAACTGTATAACCTTGTATGAAAGGGAATCTTTACTGGCCTCCTTCAGACAAGCTTTAACCAGCTCATCAGTGTCTATGGTGGAGTCGGCCGAGGTCAATAGGTCAGAACACGTGTGAGTGACGTCAGAGAGAGCAGTTAACAGAGCTTCCTGTTGGGTATATGCAGTACACTACTGATACAATAGTGTCTATAATAGGAGTCATAATGGTTCTATAATGTTATATACAGTGTATAATACTCCAACAATATTACACTAGCGTAGCAATCACATACACAGAATGAGCTAGTTATCAAGGTTATACAGTACCTTTCCGTTCCACGTTCTACCGGAGAGACCAGCTAAGAGAGATGACATGAGCTGGGAGAGATGAGATATGCTAATATTACTCCCCGCTGACTTGGCTATTGTACCCATTGCTGATGCTGCCTGTGCCTAAACCATAAGACACAACATAGAGTAAGCTAACATGGCACTGTGGTGTATAACACAATCAATGTTTATGTCTAAATGTGTATCTGCAAGCTGGTAGTTATATATAAATATTAGTAACAGCGACAACACTCACCATATATTCAGATGTGCGGAATAGTCAGTTAGTCACACACAGTCAGTCAGTTAGTTACACACAGTCAGTCAGTTAGTTACACACAGTCAGTCAGTTAGTTACACACAGTCAGTTAGTTAGTTACACACAGTCAGTCAGTTAGCTACACACAGTCAGTCAGTTAGTTACACATAGTCAGTCAGTTACACACAGTCAGTTACAAGAGGCCAGTTAGTTACACACAGTCAGTTAGTGGCATACTGTATATATTCTACCAAGTACATGATCTACTGTATAATATTCTACTAAGTACATGCTCTACTGTACATATTCTACTAAGTACATGCTCTACTGTATATATTCTACTAAGTACATGCTTTACTGTATATATTCTACTAAGTACATGATCTACTGTATATATTCTACTAAGTACATGCTCTACTGTATATATTCTACTAAGTACATGATCTACTGTATATATTCTACTAAGTACATGCTCTACTGTATATATTCTACTAAGTACATGCTCTACTGTATATATTCTACTAAGTACATGATCTACTGTATATATTCTACTAAGTACATGCTCTACTGTATATATTCTACTAAGTACATGCTCTACTGTATATATTCTACTAAGTACATGCTCTACTGTATTATTCTACTAAGTACATGCTCTACTGTATATATTATACTAAGTACATGCTCCACTGTATATATTCTACTAAGTACATGCTCTACTGTATATATTCTACTAAGTACATGCTCCACTGTATATGTTCTACTAAGTACATGCTCTACTGTATATATTCTACTAAGTACATGCTCTACTGTATATATTCTACTAAGTACAGTACCTTCATATTCCACGAAGCTGACTGTAGGGCTGTGTCTGTAATGGATATAAACTCTTCAATGTAAAGCCTGACAGCACTGTCTGTGCCAATAGTGACCTCACTCCATATCTCTTTCCATACACTGGTACCAGTAGAGCTACCACTAGTACTACCAGTACTGGTACTAGTTGAGGTAGCCATCGGAGAAGAGTGCATAGCCAGGAACACAAGAGGTAGAACTTGACTCTTATGGTTATTCAGCGTATCTGGGCAGACATCTGCCATAGCCTTCAGAACAATCCCACACGTCTCACTCAGGGTGTCATCTACAAACACAGTATGCTGTTACCTACAGAACTCAGTCTACTGTTACCTACAGAACTCAGCCTACTGTTACCTACAGAACTCAGTCTACTGTTACCTACAGAACTCAGTCTACTGTTACCTACAGAACTCAGCCTACTGTTACCTACAGAACTCAGTCTACTGTTACCTACAGAACTCAGCCTACCGTTACCTACAGAACTCAGTCTACTGTTACCTACAGAGCTCAGCCTACCGTTATCTACAGAACTCAGTCTACTGTTACCTACAGAACTCAGCCTACTGTTACCTACAGAACTCAGTCTACTGTTACCTACAGAACTCAGTCTACTGTTACCTACAGAACTCAGCCTACTGTTACCTACTCAGAACTCAGTCTACTGTTACCTACAGAACTCAGCCTACTGTTACCTACAGAACTCAGTCTACTGTTACCTACAGAACTCAGTCTACTGTTACCTACAGAACTCAGTCTACTGTTACCTACAGAACTCAGTCTACTGTTACCTACAGAACTCAGTCTACTGTTACCTACAGAACTCAGTCTACTGTTACCTACAGAACTCAGCCTACTGTTACCTACAGAGCTCAGCCTACCGTTATCTACAGAACTCAGTCTACTGTTACCTACAGAACTCAGCCTACTGTTACCTACAGAACTCAGTCTACTGTTACCTACAGAACTCAGTCTACTGTTACCTACAGAACTCAGCCTACTGTTACCTACTCAGAACTCAGTCTACTGTTACCTACAGAACTCAGCCTACTGTTACCTACAGAACTCAGTCTACTGTTACCTACAGAACTCAGTCTACTGTTACCTACAGAACTCAGTCTACTGTTACCTACAGAACTCAGTCTACTGTTACCTACAGAACTCAGTCTACTGTTACCTACAGAACTCAGTCTACTGTTACCTACAGAACTCAGTCTACTGTTACCTACAGAACTCAGTCTACTGTTACCTACAGAACTCAGTCTACTGTTACCTACAGTACTTAGTTATAGTAAGACATGCATTCTCAAATAGTGGTTAGCTGTTATATGGTATTTGAGACTCACTGCTTTACATTGTACATACACATCAGATAATAAAGTGCCTCAATGTACATGTACAAAAGTACTAACATCTGTACAAGCACATGTACAAGCGCCTGTACAAGCACACATGGAAGTAGTACACACATATGATGGGTCGTTAGAGTCAAGTGATAGAGTATTCTGAGCACATGACACTCTTCATCTTCAGCGTAACCCTAGGAACACACTTCCTATCTACATCATGTGGGGGGGGGGTATTGACACCCACCTTCCTTATCCATGTACCATGTACGTAGCTTCCCCAACAGTTTCTCGACACTCGAGTCTTTAGCCAGTTTACACACATTAGCCATACACATAGCGTAGTTCTTCCTTATTGTTAGGTTTCTATCAGTTAATCCATTGAACAGTGCAGTCATACACTTGCCTGTAATATTATATACAGATGTACACACACTGTACACACAGTTATACACTTGACTGTAACATTATACACAGATGTACACATACTGTACACACAGTCATACACTTGTCTGTAACATTATATACAGATGTATACATACTGTACACACAGTCATACACTTGACTGTAATATTATATACAGATGTATACACACTGTACACACAGTCATACACTTGACTGTTATATTATATACAGATGTACATATACTGTACACACAGTCATACACTTGACTGTAATATTATATACAGATGTACACATACTGTACACACAGTCATACACTTGACTGTAATATTATATACAGATGTACATATACTGTACACACAGCCAGGCTATAGTATATACCATGTAGCACATAATCTAGTAGTAGACACTGACCTGTGAAGGGCTGCATACTCTCCAACCCACAGTGTGTACACAAAGCACTAATCACAGAGGCTATACCCACTTTAGTACCAAGTCCAATACTACTCTTTATAAGATCCGTTAGCCTGGGGACCAGCTGAGCTAAGACTGTTGAGTCAACCTGCTGTATACACTACAATACACATTGCATATTATATGTACAATGTATAGAACAGAGGCTATGTAGAATACTTGATAAGATTCATGGTAAAGCAAATCTCTATGGAGACATAAATAACTGTACATTATAATACTAAGTCTATATAGGTATGTCAAGGTAGTCGATGAATCAATGTAGACAATTGGACAGAAGTCTATCACGTTGTGATTACTAATATGAAGGTGAAGTTGTATTAAATTGTTACTTACACTGTCCATCATGTTATATGTTGCTAGTATACTTACTAGGTTAATACTGTCCATCATGTTATATGTAGTTAGTATACTTACTAGGTTAATACTGTCCATCATGTTATATGTAGTTAGTATACTTACTAGGTTAATACTGTCCATCATGTTATATGTAGTTAGTATACTTACTAGGTTAATACTGTCCATCATGTTATATGTAGTTAGTATACTTACTAGGTTAATACTGTCCATCATGTTATATGTAGTTAGTATACTTACTAGGTTAATACTGTCCATCATGTTATATGTAGTTAGTATACTTACTAGGTTAATACTGTCCATCATGGGAGACATCTTGGAAGCGGCAACTCTCGCCTTGTCAAGCCTCTGTTCCACCTCCTCCCTCCCAGATACTCTTAAGGCTAGGTAGTTGAGAGACTGAGATTCTAAACCACTCAGTGACTCTAACATTATAGGAACTAGCACTGCTATGTGGGGCTTCAGGAATGCACCCGCATTTTTACTCATGGACACCACAGTCTCAAGGCTATATGCAAAATATACAAAAAGGGTGTTATATTATTATCTACCAATAAAATAATAATATTAGTTCATAATATTATACAATAACACTTGTGATCGCAATCAGTAGCCAGTAGCCAGTAGCCAGTAGTCAGTAGCTAGTAGTCAGTAGTCAGTAGCTAGTAGTCAGTAGTCAGTAGCCAGTAGCCAGTAGCCAGTAGCCAGTAGCTAGTAGTCAGTAGTCAGTAGCTAGTAGTCAGTGACACACCTCAAAGCTTGAACCTCGGCCACATTAGAAGTTATCCCCTCTGAGAGTAGAACTGGTAGAATGAGCGATAAAGCCTTTTCCCCAGATTTCCCGTAGTTGATGTCACAGATTTTGATAGTGACCTTACTCAGAGTTTTAGAAGCTGTGGTAGCAGCCAGTCTTGTGGACTCCTGTGTGTATCATAATAACTGTTTATTAACCTACTCATCTATATAATCACCAACAGTACAACTTATGCAGGTAAATTATAACAGCACACGCATTAGTGTTGATGGATGTGCTATGTTTAACGCAATGTACGAGTATATACAGACTAATATGTGACGAAGCTAATGAATACCAGTACAAGTAGCTAGCAACTAGTAGCTACTAACTAGCAACTGAAATACATGTAGTAATAGTAATGGCAACAGTTATGCTTACCTTGATATCATCCAACAGCTTCATCATCACATGCCAAAGAGAAGGTAACTGCTCCAATACATTGTCTAGTTGTCTCCCCCTTAGTAAATCATTCACTGCCAGACAACTGGATAATACAAGATACTAACAATATACATGTAAATGAGTCATACTGCTTAAGCTATAATAGGACTAAATGGACAGCAGTGGATTCTATTTACATTCATATACCATTGCGATCAAAGACACTCATATATGAACTCACCATGACTCTCTACTGATTATTAGGATATTATCAAGTGACTGACTCACCATGACTCTCTACTGATTATTAGGATATTATCAAGTGACTGACTCACCATGACTCTCTACTGATTATTAGTATATTATCAAGTGACTGACTCACCATGACTCTCTACTGATTATTAGTATATTATCAAGTGACTGACTCACCATGACTCTCTACTGATTATTAGTATATTATCAAGTGACTGACTCACCATGACTCTCTACTGATTATTAGTATATTATCAAGTGACTGACTCACCATGACTCTCTACTGATTATTAGTATATTATCAAGTGACTGACTCACCATGACTATCTACTGATTACTAGTATATTATCAAGTGACTGACTCACCATGACTCTCTACTGATTATTAGTATATTATCAAGTGACTGACTCACCATGACTCTCTACTGATTATTAGTATATTATCAAGTGACTGACTCACCATGACTATCTACTGATTACTAGTATATTATCAAGTGACTGACTCACCATGACTCTCTACTGATTATTAGTATATTATCAAGTGACTGACTCACCATGACTCTCTACTGATTATTAGTATATTATCAAGTGACTGACTCACCATGACTCTCTAACCCTCCATTGATTATTAGTTAGATTGTTGAGCAAGTCACTTAGTATCTCACTAGCATATTTGTCCACCTAGAGAAGAAAAATTAAATTCTATAGGTTACCATGGAGGGAATATCATGATATGGTACCATGGAGGGAATATCATAATATGGTACTATGGAGGGAGTATCGTAGTATAAAGGTACACAGATATGAACTCACAGCAGGTTTTGTCTCCTTCACCACTGCATTCCAAATAGCTCTCATTGCCGTCTGTATCTTGACATTTGGATCAAATGTGTATCTGTATAGCCTGGGAACAATCTGTGACATGTAAGGGGCGAGCTGTGCCCCAGCCTGTGCTGCTATTGTTGAGAAACCAAAGGCTGCACCCTACAAAATGGTGCACAAGAATACAAGAGCCGTGTCTATCAATGCCGGTGAATATAACCATGAGTACACCAAACTGTTCGACTCTTGCTAGTGCGGGCACTCTCACCCCCCCCCCCACAGCTTATCAGTAAGTATACTAGTAGGTCACCTTTCTACTGTTCCACATGCTCTGGTGGTTGGCCAGGTGAAGGAACTTGTATATCAGGTCAGGTTGGTTGAGGTCAGTAGCTATAGCACACAATTCCTTGTACGTGTTCAAACCCTGACCATCGGGGGTGGCTCCTAGACTACCCTCACTGAATAGTTTAGTCTCCTTGCTAACCTCTCCACTCTTCTTCAGTGTACTGTATTCAGAGTATTATACAGAGATATACTATACATACACTAGTGTATGATATAGTATACACTAGTGTATGATATAGTATATATACCAGTGTATGATATACTATACATACACCAGTTTATGATATACTATACACATACCAGTGTATGATATAGTATACACTAGTGTATGATATAGTATATACCAGTATATGATATAGTATATATACCAGTGTATGATACAGTATATACCAGTTTATGATATGGTATATACCAGTATATGATATAGTATACACACCAGTGTATGATATAGTATACACATGATATAGTATGTCCTTATACCTCTTGCCTCTCATCAGAGTTCCAACTAAACTAGATATAAGCTCTTTTTGCTGTTGTTCATCACAACTATCATACACTAGCCCTAGGCCCTTAGACGCTACGTCCTGTGTTATCTCTGCAAGTATAAAGTACAAAGGTTAGACCATACACTTCACTACCTATTACTCAAGCACCTATCACCATGATACATGTAGATTGTAGTGCACAATTATACTAGTAGTGTATAACTGTGTATATTAGTGTATAATAGTGTATAATACAGTGTATAATAGTGTATAATAGTGTATAATATAGTGTATAATAGTGTATAATATAGTGTATAATATAGTGTATAATATAGTGTATAATATAGTGTATAATATAGTGTATAATAGTGTATAATATAGTGTATAATAGTGTATAATATAGTGTATAATATAGTGTATAATATAGTGTATAATATAGTGTATAATATAGTGTATAATATAGTGCATAATATAGTGTATAATAGTGTATAATATAGTGTATAATATAGTGTATAATATAGTGTATAATATAGCGTATAATATAGCGTATAATATAGTGTATAATATAGTGTATAATATAGCGTATAATATAGCGTATAATATAGTGTATAATATAGTGTATAATATTGTGTATAATATAGCGTATAATAGTGTATATTAGGGTATAATAGTGTATATACCAACCATCATTATCAGTTAGAAGTCTCATGAAAGCTGATTGGATATCTGATGATCTCTTCATGACTGAAGGAAACTTAGCAGACTTTTTAATTATAGTGAGTAGCCAAACGCAAGCAGCCTGTAACAAGTGAGTGACAGAGGATGACAAAATTTGACAGGCTGTGACACAATCTAGCCAACCAATGGGAGAAGAGGATACAATGTAGCCAACCAATGGGAGAAGAGGATACAATGTGACTAACCTGTTTAATATGAGGATTTACATGACAGGTATACTTGTCTAGCACAGAGTCTACTAGGTAACTCATCACATTACATCCAGTGAGTGTGTATTCACTCCAGTACTCTGACTCCGATTGTCTCCACCTGTCTCTCCTCTCTGAACAGTCCACACCCTGAGCTGACATCACCAGGGCCTGACCTACTGTGAAGTGTAGCTCTAGTTCCTACAATGTCCACAACCTTGACTGACACTATAGCCTTGGTCAACAGTACAATGGATATCCGAGTCCCAGCTAATACCGTTGTTGGTCAAAACTGTAGCAAGATTTCTAATAATTTGACGTATTACCTATGTTTATATAACTTTGTATAGTATGAGCTAAGGCTATATTGTCATACCTTGGTACAATATGAGCTGAGGCTATATTTACATACCTTGATATAGTATGAGCTGAGGCTATATTTACATACCTTGGTATAGTATGAGCTGAGGCTATATTTACATACTTTGGTATAGTATGAGCTGAGGCTATATTTACATACTTTGGTATAGTATGAGCTGAGGCTATATTTACATACTTTGGTATAGTATGAGCTGAGGCTATATTTACATACCTTGGTATAGTATGAGCTGAGGCTATATTTACATACCTTGGTATAGTATGAGCTGAGGCTATATTTACATACTTTGGTATAGTATGAGCTGAGGCTATATTTACATACTTTGGTATAGTATGAGCTGAGGCTATATTTACATACTTTGGTATAGTATGAGCTGAGGCTATATTTACATACCTTGGTATAGTATGAGCTGAGGCTATATTTACATACCTTGGTATAGTATGAGCTGAGGCTATATTTACATACCTTGGTATAGTATGAGCTGAGGCTATATTTACATACCTTGGTATAGTATGAGCTGAGGCTATATTTACATACTTTGGTATAGTATGAGCTGAGGCTATATTTACATACCTTGGTATAGTATGAGCTGAGGCTATATTTACATACCTTGGTATAGTATGAGCTGAGGCTATATTTACATACTTTGGTATAGTATGAGCTGAGGCTATATTTACATACCTTGGTATAGTATGAGCTGAGGCTATATTTACATACTTTGGTATAGTATGAGCTGAGGCTATATTTACATACCTTGGTATAGTATGAGCTGAGGCTATATTTACATACTTTGGTATAGTATGAGCTGAGGCTATATTTACATACCTTGGTAGAGCTACTCTCACACAAAGAGTCAATACAGAGTTTCCTGTGGGGGAAGTTCTTGTCACCAACTCCAATAGAGCCAAGACAAGTAGCAACTCTTTCCCTTTGCTAATGCACAGAAGTAATACACAGAATATAACTCTTATATGCACAGATAGAATATATCTCTTATATGCACAGATAGAATATAACTCTTATATGTATAAATAGTATATAACTCTTATATGTACAGATAGTATATAACTCTTATATGTATAAATAGTATATAACTCTTATATGTATAGATGGTATATAACTCTTATATGTACAGATAGAATATAAATCTTATATGTATAGATAGTATATAACTCTTATATGTATAAATAGTATATAACTCTTATATGTATAGATGGTATATAACTCTTATATGTACAGATAGAATATAACTCTTATATGCACAGATAGCATATATCTCTTATATGTATAGATAGTATATAACTCTTATATGTATAAATAGTATATAACTCTTATATGTATCGATGGTATATAACTCTTATATGTACAGATAGAATATATCTCTTATATGCACAGATAGCATATATCTCTTATATGTATAGATAGTATATAACTCTTATATGTATAAATAGTATATAACTCTTATATGTATAGATGGTATATAACTCTTATATGTACAGATAGAATATAACTCTTATATGTATAGATAGTATATAACTCTTATATGGACAGATAGTATATAACTCTTATATGCACAGATAGAATAATATATCTCTTATATGCACAGATAGAATATAACTCTTATATGCACAGATAGAATATATCTCTTATATGGACAGATAGTATATAACTCTTATGTGCACAGATAGAATATATCTCTTATATGCACAGATAGAATATAACTCTTATATGTATAAATAGTATATAACTCTTATATGTACAGATAGTATATAACTCTTATATGTACAGATAGTATATAACTCTTATATGTATAGATAGTATATAACTCTTATATGTATAAATAGTATATAACTCTTATATGTATAGATAGTTTATAACTCTTATATGTATAGATAGTTTATAACTCTTATATGTACAGATAGCATATAACTCTTATATGTACAGATAGTATATACCTTTGAATCAAGCTTAGCACTCTTAACTTGAGCTGAAAGGAGTTTAATGATGGACAGGGCATTGACCTCTCCATCTAAACTCTCCTCAGAGCCATGGTCTATACACAGACTACCAGACACACTTATCTGTAGAAGTACTTGCAGAGGGACCATAGCCTTTGGACTGTCATGTAGCAGAGGTTCTACAGAGTAAAGGAACAGTAGAATGGAACACTAGTCAAATAAGTACATACCCATTTATATCACAGAGAGACAGCTTAGCGAATCACTGACCTATTAGTTTCACAACACTAGCTGTAAGGTTGGTCCATACAGAGTCCGCACCACTCTCACCATCTCTCAGTCTATTGTGGTAGGATATGAGGCTAGACATAAGATGAAGGGACCCATTCAGTTGCTCTACAGTCATCTACATATATATATAAAGGATGAACATCTGTAGTGGATAGAATACTTACTGTAGTGGATAGAATACTTACTGTAGTGGATAGAATACTTACTGTAGTGGATAGAATACTTACTGTAGTGGATAGAATACTTACTGTAGTGGATAGAATACTTACTGTAGTAGATAGAATACTTACTGTAGTGGATAGAATACTTACTGTAGTGTACTTACTGTAGTGGTAGAATACTTACTGTAGTGGATAGAATACTTACTGTAGTGGATAGAATACTTACTGTAGTGGGTTTGAACTCATCGATACACTGTTTCATCATCTCAACAGCCTCACCCTTACTCTCTATAACTACTATAGCTAGCAGCTCTGCAGCATACACCTGTACTTTGGAGTCATAGTTGTTAGCTAGGGTCTACAACATACAATGTATATTATACATGTACATGTATAAGTATGTATGTATGTACATGCACACATACCTATATTAATAGGTAGAGTGGAACTCGCTTAATCCAACCTAGGCTAATTCAAAAACTTGGCTAGTTCAAACTATTAGCCTTGGTTCCTGCTGAGTACTATAGAAACGGCTTCAACAGAGTCTGTAGGTTATTGTAATATACATGTTCACTGGGTTTCCATGGTTCGAATTCAGTGCAGTTTAAGCTCAGCTCGGGCAATGGGATGACTCAGTATGCACTGATTTAGCGAGCTCAGTCAGTGCGTACTCTCGTACGAAGTCATACGAGCTGGCTATATGCCAACGATTAGTGCGAGCTATTATTAGTTCATGGGATGGCTTAGTACGCACTGCTAACCACAGCTATAATTAGTGCGAGCTATTATTAGTTCATGGGATGGCTTCGTACGCACTGCTAACCACAGCTAGCGGGACAATGGAAACGTAGTGATTGTGTACCATGTGTGTAATTACTATACATCATAGTATTTTACATTGTATATTCAGCTAGTACAATACTCACCCTAAACCAGTCCACTTTAGATAAGAGCTCACTGGCTATACTTCTATGGGTAGCCACAAGTTCTAGTAGAAGATATACAGTATCAGATGCTGTAACACAAACATTTAGTAGGGAATATACAGTACAGATGCAGTAACACAGACATTTAGTAGGGAATATACAGTATCAGGTGCTGCAACACAGACATTTAGTAGGGAATATACAGTATCAGGTGCTGCAACACAGACATTTAGTAGGGAATATACAGTACAGATGCAGTAACACAGACATTTAGTAGGGAATATACAGTACAGATGCAGTAACACAGACATTTAATAGGGAATATACAGTATCAGGTGCTGCAACACAGACATTTAGTAGGGAATATACAGTACAGATGCAGTAACACAGACATTTAGTAGGGAATATACAGTATCAGGTGCTGCAACACAGACATTTAGTAGGGAATATACAGTACAGATGCAGTAACACAGACATTTAATAGGGAATATACAGTATCAGGTGCTGTAACACAGATATTTAGTAAGGAATATACAGTGTTAGATACAGTAATACAGATAGTTAGTAAGGAATATACAGTATTAGATACAGTAACACATACGTACATGTGTTCATAGCGATACACTGCATTAGCAGATGACAGTACTGAAGCAGTGACTTATGCATACTGTCTCCTTCTCCTTTGTGCTGTTTACTTGGTGGATCAGCATCACCACCTTTCCTCTCGGATGATTGGTTACTTCTGCTGCTGTACTTTGATATAATTGGTGCTTGCTCCATCCAATCAGCGGGCTCCTTGGTATGAGGCTCACTGATAGCACATGACTTGGCTAGACATGTCCGCAGGTAGCTCACGATCTGAGGATCATATAATAATGACACCATACTATTTGTATAGCACCTGCAGACACTATACTACCTGCATAGCACCTGCAGGCACCATACTACCTGCATAGCATAAGCATGGCAGATGCTTCACAGTAATGTTCACCAGACATCAGTACACGTGTAACTATGAGTGTATAACAGTTAGTAGTAAGATATTCTCCCTGCTCCAGGTACAAATCAATAATGATTATAAGATGAACCTGGGTATAATACAGCATATAACACCACCTACATACCTCGTAAAGAGTCTCAGGTTTAAAGGCTATAACCTGAGTCCCTCTGGTCAGGGTTTTTCCCTCCATCACCCTCTCCACTCTCTTACTCTCTATGTAGGCTGACATCTGCTCAAATGAAGGGTAGAGGTCAAGGTCAAAGCTGTGCTCGGCAATCGGCATCTCAATCCGTCTCTTTGAGTGGAGGAGTTTCTTGGCTTCAACTTGAATATCTGGTAACCTGTGTGTATAACATACAAGATATCATGTGACCTGTGTGTATAACATACAAGAGAACATGTGACCTGTGTGTATAATATACAAGAGATCATGTGACTAGTGTGTATAACACACAAGAGATCATGTGACTTGTGTGTATAACATGCAAGATATCATGTGACTTGTGTGTATAATATACAGGAGATCATGTGACCTGTATGTATATACATGTACAACATAACAGCATGTGTAGGTTTACTGAATTCATACGATGTACTAATATATCACTAATAGTCTCACGTGCGAGTAGCATAGTACTAACCGGTCAGAGGCAGCTAGGAGTAACAGGTATCTTGTGGGTAACCAAGTAGTGTGGAATGAGTTATGTGCCATATGTACACTAACCCTCCTCACACTCTCACACTCCTATATACAAACATATAAACATATTATATAAACACATAGACATAGTACATAAGCATGGTATATAAGCATATAAGCAAATAAGCATAGTATATAAACACATAGATATAGTACATAAACATATAAACATATAAACATAGTATATAACAATATAAACATACTACCACATGCTATACTCACACTCTCTATGTTAGTAGCTAGAAGTTTTCCAATGATCTCTTTCACATCCTGTCTAGCCTTAGATATTGAAGAGGTCATTGCCATAAGCGCATCCTGAATGCTCGGTCTAACGCTCTTGTCAGCCTCGTTCTACATGTACATGTATATACATGTACGCGTATATATACATGTTCACACATAAGATAGAAAAGTACATTCTGTTGGTCTAGAAGATATCAAACTAACATACCTCCAGCCTCGTAAATAGCTTGCTGACAATGTCCACTTTATCAAAGATAAGGGAGGGTACACTGTGAACCAGTTTACCCATAGCAGAGTAGGCGAGAGGCCTGAGGCAATTAGAGGAAGCTGCAACCTCCTCTGTCATTTTCCACAGATAACTGATTAGAGTAGGGGCTATGGCCTTGAGGTGGTGAGGTAGAGCACTACAATACATACAATACACTATAGAGTATATACTAACTATTACATATACTATAGAGTATATACTAACTATTACATATACTATAGAGTATATACTAACTATTACATATACTATAGAGTATATACTAACTACTACATATACTATAGAGTATATACTAACTACTACATATACTATAGAGTATATACTAACTACTACATATACTATAGAGTATATACTAACTACTACATATACTACAGAGTATATACTAACTACTACATATACTATAGAGTATAGTACTAACTACTACATATACTATAGAGTATATACTAACTACTACATATACTACAGAGTATATACTAACTACTACATATACTATAGAGTATAGTACTAACTACTACATATACTATAGAGTATATACTAACTACTACATATACTATAGAGTATATACTAACTATTACATATACTATAGAGTATATACTAACTACTACATATACTATAGAGTATATACTAACTACTACATATACTATAGAGTATATACTAACTACTACATATACTATAGAGTATAGTACTAACTACTACATATACTATAGAGTATATACTAACTACTACATATACTATAGAGTATATACTAACTATTACATATACTATAGAGTATATACTAACTACTACATATACTATAGAGTATATACTAACTACTACATATACTATAGAGTATATACTAACTACTACATATACTACAGAGTATATACTAACTACTACATATAATATAGAGTATATACTAACTACTACATATACTATAGAGTATATACTAACTATTACATACACTATAGAGTATATACTAACTACTACATATACTATAGAGTATATACTAACTATTACATATACTATAGAGTATATACTAACTACTACATATACTATAGAGTATATACTAACTATTACATACGCTATAGAGTATATACTAACTACTACATATACTATAGAGTATATACTAACTATTACATATACTATAGAGTATATACTAACTACTACATATACTATAGAGTATATACTAACTACTACATACACTATAGAGTATATACTAACTACTACATACACTATAGAGTATATACTAACTACTACATATACTATAGAGTATATACTAACTATTACATATACTATAGAGTATATACTAACTATTACATATACTATAGAGTATATACTAACTATTACATACACTATAGAGTATATACCAACTACTACATATACTATAGAGTATATACTAACTACTACATATACTATAGAGTATATACTAACTATTACATACACTATAGAGTATATTATACTAACTACTACATATACTATAGAGTATATACTAACTACTACATATTACTTGTATATTATCCACTAACATATAAACCGTAGACTTACTGGTCGGCCATTTTAGCAATAAACTCAATTCCAAACTTCTTGAGCTTCAACTTGGTGTCTGGTGCGGCAAGTGCATCGCACGCAATCTACAACATTGACCAGCTAATAGCACGTGGTCACACGTTGGTACATACAATATAGGATATGAGTATATGTTGGTACATAGAGACAATGATATGCAGGTAAAATCTACCATCATCTTGTAGAATAACTAAGAGCTACCTGTAAGTTCTGTGGGAACATCTGAGCTGCATACTTTGACTTGAGAAAGAAGGGAAATATCTTACTCTTCATTCTAGTTGGTGCCTCCGTCACAACGCTCTCTTTCGCCGGAGGCTGGAAAGTTTGTAACAAATAGGATTTTCATATTCAAATTGTATAATAAGATATCATGTATATCATGGTATCATATCGTGTATACCAGGGTATCATATAGTGTACACCAGGGTATCATATAATGTACATAATGGTATCATATCGTGTATATCATATCATGGTATCATATCGTGTAAACTGTAAACCATATCATGGTATCACATGACTGAGAGATGAACATACTGGAGCATTTCGATCACGACTTATTTGATTGGCTGTTCCCAGATAGATAGTAACAAGTCTCTTTATCAGCGCAGCGTCTTCCCAGTCAATGTCACTAAAATATTGAGATAAACAAATTACTACTGACTACTTACTGACTACCTACTGACTACCTACTGGCTACCTACTGGCTACCTACTGGCTACATACTGACTACCTACTGACTACCTACTGACTATCTATTGACTACCTACTGACTACCTACTGATTACCTACTGACTACCTACTGACTACTACCTACCGACTAATTACTGACTACTAGTTACCGACTATAAGCTATTGACTACTAGCTACTTACTGCTAGCTATTGACTATTGACTACTGACTACTAGCTACTGACTACTAACTACTACCTACTGGCTACCTACTGACTACTGTCTACTATAATATACTGATTACTACCTACCAACTATTAGCTACCAACTATTAGCTACTAGCTACTGACTACTAACTACTAACCTGCTGACTTTCTTTAACTCATCCTCTCCTTTGGTTGCTACGAGATATCTATTGTCAGCAGCAGCAATAACAAGGTGTAACGTGATTTCCTTAAGGGGAAATACTTCTGACACAACATACTTGATAAGACCGATCTTCCATTCCTCAATATAAATTGGATTAGAGAAGTTTGGATTCATAGCTACAAAACACAGTCATGTACTGTACATGTTTCACTAACTACTAAAATTTTGGCAGTAATCCATTTAATAATGCTAACCAAAAATGACTCACAAGTGTAAAAACCTACCCATAATTCTTTTGAACATGTTGGCACTGAAACAAGGCGGGCTTAGAGGTGCAGGAGGATGAGGTGGTGTGTGATCATCACCAGAAGGAGTGTTAATACTGTAACAGATGCATAACAATTGTGGTAAGATACCAGTCTATGGGAGTCTTAGTTGAAACATGATTACATAAACAGCAGTTAGCACAGTCTGTATATAGCAGTATATAGCAGGTAGAGAGATTATACCTGTAAGGCATGAGTAGCACATCCAACATGTAACCAAGTAGTAGAGACCTGACAGAAGGATCATCAGGGAGACCATAGAGTTGCCTTCTTTTTACTGGATCAGTGGGGAATGTTACGCGTCCCATTGTAGGAAGAATTATAGCTATGAACCTGTGGAGAGAACAGGAAGAGTGATTGTGGGCATGTAACCATGGAAACATGGAAACGAGCAGATGCATAGCAACAAGCAGTATGCATGACAACCGGTAGAGTTATGGCTACCAATAATAACAGTCTCATACATAATATAGACATTAGACACATACATGTAAGTAACTCACGTTTCCTGAAGTGATGCAGGTTTAGAAGGGAGCAATTGAATCACATCTGGTATTATACTTGAAAGTTCCTCTGTGCTAAGTCTGGGTAAACCCATTTTGATATAAACAAGGCTGAAGTTCTGCAGAGTAGAAGAAATTTTCCATGAATTAGTAAGAGCATACGACTAACTGTTATCATATGAGAGTTGTTAGTATGAGTATACGACTAACTGTTATCATATGGGAGTTGTTAGTATGAGTATACGACTAACTGTTATCATATGAGAGTTGTTAGTATGAGTATACGACTAACTGTTATCATATGGGAGTTGTTAGTATGAGCATACCGCTTACTGTTACAATATCAGAGTTGTTAGTATGAGTATACCACTTACTGTTACAATATGAGATTGTTAGTATGAGTATACGACTTACTGTTATCATATGAGAGTTATTAGTATAAGTATACGACTAACTGTTATCATATGGGAGTTGTTAGTATGAGTATACGACTAACTGTTATCATATGGGAGTTGTTAGTATGAGTATACCACTAACTGTTATCATATGAGAGTTGTTAGTATGAGTATACGACTAACTGTTATCATATGAGAGTTGTTAGTATGAGTATACCACTTACTGTTATCATATGAGAGTTGTTAGTATGAGTATACGACTTACTGTTATCATATGAGAGTTATTAGTATGAGTATACCACTTACTGTTACAATATGAGAGTTGTTAGTATGAGCATACCACTTACTGTTATCATATGAGAGTTATTAGTATGAGTATACCACTTACTGTTACAATATGAGAGTTGTTAGTATGAGTATACCACTTACTGTTACAATATGAGAGCTGTTAGTATGAGTATACAACTTACTGTTATCATATGAGAGTTGTTAGTATGAGTAAGCCACTTACTGTTATCATAGGCGAGTTGTTTGCATCAGTATACTGAGTAAACAGATCTCTAACAGGCAGAGTGACAGACTGCCGACTCTTGAGTCTTTTGTTGACGTGAACTAAAAGTTCCATGACTTTCTTACGCACATGCTCCTGAGGGCTAGCTAACTTCAGCAAGACGGGAGGCAAAAACTTGTGGAGGGTTGCTTGGAATGCCTCATCACTTTCAGCAGAGACTATTCTCATAAACACTCGGTCTACCAGAGCTGTAAGCATACGCGATTCAGGAGTAGGCCCTATATTTAACTATGACTATAAAAGTTAGTCCTATTGTGCCACTAGTTTTCTACTCGCCCTTTATTAAAATGCATAATACAAGGCATATGAAATGAATTACAACTAATTTACAGAGTAGGAATCTAGATACTTAGATAACGCAGGCCTAATCGATGTGAATGTAATCAATGTTTGGATCGTACCGACGTATGAAATAAAGAAGCCAATTAGGAGAGAGAGGGGTAAGATGAGTCGCAGGGTAAGTTGGGACAATTTTTTTGAAATACATTGTATCTGTTTGTTTGTTTATTATGATGCATGCAACGTTGTTTCCAGAAAACTGCAGAGAAAGCAACATCAACATATATAATATCCATGTACTGAAAAAAATAACTAGCCAAAGGAGCAATCCAAATGAGGTAATGATCCTTCACACTTTTATGGTGTGGAGTACGGACTACAGGTTAGATAAACTTCACTAAATTTCCAATGGTTATGCAACTTTTCTAAGACAATAAAATATTCATCTGCCCCCACATTCTCTGCCTATGTGGAAATATGTGTAGACTATAAATGTCAAGTGTTTGCGCTGACATTGAGTGAAACAAAACCTACCATTCTCATCCATTTTCTGATTTTGATGATCCAGTAAATTTTGGAAATTTTCTTTCATAGCCTAGTGGCTGTTTGCAGTTGATGCTATTCTAACGGAGATAAAAAGTGGTGAACAGAGCGTAGGCAACATTAACCTCTGACCAACGACGTAGAATCGTCCGCTGTAGGATTGTCCGATTTGTCCGGACGGCACCACGGCGTCCACTCTTTGACGCCACAGTGACCACTTGACACCAGGGCGTCCATTGACGCGATTTCAGTTTTACTATGATACACATCGAGTTCAATGAAGTCAATTGCGGTATTTCCCAAAGCGATACAAAAGCAAAGTCTGGCCATTGAAATAGATAAGCGTCATTTCTGTTTCCACGAGCAATATTATCAATCAATGTCGTAGTGTTATTTAGTACTACTGCATTCCTGTTTTTTATAATTATTAATTACATACATTATTCGTGAGAATGTGGTGCAATTACTACATTTATGTTCATGTTCATTTTTTTAAAACACAGCTGTATGATATAAAACCTCCAAAAACCAGTATAATGATTATAATAACTGATTAATAGTATACTAAACTTTGTGAAGAGATATTTGTAATGTACATTTTACTATATCATTTTAGCAACAGATCACAATTTAGAGCAACAGAGTCAGATGAAACAATGTAATGGCCTGAATATATAAACCTCATCTGATCTACTTTCTATGATTCCATACAATTCTTATATTTAAAATTACTGTATTTGACGCTTTACTCTATCAAACATGGAAGGACAACTTCTAATCGTGATCGATAACTTATGATTTCTAATGCTTTTACAAGTAGGCCTCTAACAATAGAATAGATATACATGTAAACATAATACGTTATCCCTTTTAAATTACTATTGCAGCCAGTATAAAGTATGATATATATAGTGAGAGTTACAATTTTATTCCAAGCTAACAAATAGACAAATAATACAAAAAAACCTGGGACTTCTTCTATGTAAAAATACAGCACTCACATTCAAACTTGCCAAGTCTCCAGAAGGATACTCTAGATTTTGAAACTTTGCTCCTACATTGCCAAAAGCTCCCTTTTCCTTCCAAATTTTCACTAAATTTATTACTTTTAGCGTAAAGACTAAGCAATCTATTAAATTTTATAAGCACAGCCACGGTGTTTCAATCAGAACACAGCATAATATTTTGCAAGTGAGGTATTTCTGTGGCTCATCCAAACCTGTAACCGTGAGATGGCTGCTCAGTTTGCTAGTTAGCATTACGGATAGTGATAAGCTACAGGACCGTCTAGTATTGGATAATTATGGATATATCCACTATGCACAACAAGAGAATAACAATATTTTTATAGAGTATTGGAATATTTATATTGTTAATTGACATTCAAGGTAACTCCGACATAAGCCCACATTTTATGTAAAAGTATAAGGTAGAGCAAAAAAACTATAACATCAGATTAATACAAGAGTGTACAAAAGAATATGCATACATTACAGGGAACAATACAGAAATATATGACAAGACAACATCAAATTGGTTGTACAGGGCCTGTACATTATCAATGAAATACAATTAATTCAGTAGGTCTTCAAACAGGTCAATATGATAGCATTACAACAATGTACCATTATATACACGAATTTGAATAGTACATACTATAATTAGTGTCTTCGTAGTTGGGTTACACTTTCAATTCTTGTAATTATCTATATATAAATGCATACAGATGTGGAGGCGTATTCAATAACATCTAACGAGGCCTGTTAGCTTGACATTATTCTAATTCTGCTACGTGCTTCAGTAAACCTAAAACCAGAAAAAACTATTTTAAAAAATACAAGATTGCAACATACCAGTTCAAAATATTCTGGTGATTCAGACAATTTTAGTAGTTCTTGTGTACAAGCCTATATATTTGCATATAATTTGCTGTAGCTCCACATAACTACTTTCTGCATATTGCACAGTCTGTGTAATAAGCCAAGGAGGTATAGTGTTCTTTCACATAATGTATAGCCTAGTTGTTTTATTGTTACATATTTTGTATAATTTTCCTGCATCCAACCTAGAGGGGCCGACATTTTCTATCGTACCTTGGCTGCCAGTTTCTATGTCCTAGTCGTCCTGACCAATATCAGAACCAGCTGGAAGTGCTTTTAGTATAAAAGTAAAAGGCGTTCTCTGTATTAATAAGTAGTTCCTGAGCATCCAATTAAGTCACATCTATTTACTTATATCAATTGACTTCCTTAACCTACGGGAACTGACCATGTTAGAGCAGCTAGGGTAAGGTAGAGCCCATGTATTCACAATAAAACACACAAGGAACACTTGGACCAATGGGTCGTCTCAAAAACTACAAGTTGAATTAGCCAGTCTGACAGTCTGCATTCACTCTGTGCGTTTAATTGAGAGCTGATAGACCACTCTCGGTCCCTCTCTTATACCAGTAAATCGGAACAGCATAATCGATAATGTATCACTCAAAATAAAATATCATGAGAAAAACTAAAAATAGTAATACTAATCTAAATAGGCCTACTTATACAGTATACACTATAGTAATGATTACCTTTGAATACCCTTGAAGAATAGAATACACTTAAATTTAGCAAGGGGAGTACCTCAGTTTAACAGTGTGTTTTAGACAGTGATTCATGTTATTACAGCGTACTGCTGTTTTTGATTGGGATTGAGTTGGATAAATCGTTGCGCCATGCACGTCGGTTTGCGTTCTTTTCATCAGGTTAATTTAGACTTTATTCACCGTGTCACATATAGTGCACGGCAAGAAGCTGTTTTAGTAGGTACTATTTGAGGCAGTTATTGATATAGGTTCTTCCCTTGCAGCTGAGCCGGTGGTCATAGTGAAATTTGCTTTGCCATTTGATATTTCATCATAGACAGTCGTCAGGTCTCCGTGTTGGTCCTCGCCTTGCAGTATTTATGTCACAAGGGCTAGTCTGTGGTCTCTTCTCTGTTCATGGAGATTCTGTAGTCGCAGCTCAGCTTTGGCTGCAGCCACACTCTCTCTTCCTCTGAAGCTGCTTAGAAAGTGGACAGCCCTATTTTTAACTATTGAAATTTTAAATACCTTTCTATCGATTGATAACAAACATAGCATTTAACACTCAGGAAAGCCTAAGTCAATTACCATTATTATCTTGCAGTCTTGGTGTGTTTGGTCATAGGCTAGGGTAGGGGTTACAGCAACCTGCTATTTATTCCATTCTTTACGAGTGGCTTTATTTTTCATTGTTATTGATCATAATTTAATAATAATAATTATTTCATAATAACAATTATAATAATAAGAATATATAATTATAATGATTGGTTTAGTTTGCTTATTCTATTGATTATTCTATCTACAAGTTACTTAGTAGACTCTGCTTTAGTTTTAAGTTTAATTTTTATTTTAAATTTATAAAAAGGAATAAAATTAAAATCTCAATAATCATATCTAATATCAAATCATTAGGCCTAAATAATAAAATAAATTAAATATTTTTATTTTATCTTTCTCTTATTTTTTTATGATTATATTATTATTTATCCACTTTACAGTGGCAATCAGTAGTTATAAGCTCCATAGTAAAGTCAGTGTTATCGGTATCTAAAGATTAATTATTCATTTATTGTTGTGGAATGATATAAACACAATTCTGATTACAATATTTTTTCTGTTGAAGCCTAGAATGAAATTATACATGTACACCGTAGAGTTTTTTTTTTTTTTTTTTTTTCTTAATTTTCCACTGAGACCCTCGAATGAGGTAAAAGTGTGGAACACGATAATACTGTGCTTAGGTAATGTTTGTTTTGCTTTTTTGTTATTATTTATGCATGAATGTGTATATATATATATATTTTTTTTTATTTTTTCAATCTATACACCTATCTGCTTAACACTGTTGTCAGCTCTTTAATTTAATCTCCTCTCACATCACGGATAGTTTTCGGCCAGAATGAATAATAAAAAGATTTTGAGCGAATGTATGGCACAAAAGTATTGGGATGTTGCCTGGTGTTATGCCCACTTTGATAATTATGATCAAAGGGAGGCTCAATGCCTTCCGAGAGGCACTTGAAAAAAAGATTCATTCTGGCACTCTTTCTTCGTTCCTTGAGGGATGATAAAAGTGTTTGTTCCCTTATGTGACTAAAACTCACCCTTCCTCTGATTTTAAAAATAAAACGAATGGCACTATTCTGAATTTTTTCTAGGAGTTTTATTTCTCTTTTTAGGTATGGATCCCAGACAGAGGAGGCATATTCTAAGACGGGTCTTACCAAGGAAAAATATGCAATTCGCCGTGTTGGAGTGTCAGCATGCCTTAATACTCGTCTTAGCATTGCTAACCTTTGAGTAGCCTTAGCTGCAATGTTCTCTATGTGCAAGTTCCATTTAAGATTGTGTTGTAATTGAAGTCCAAGATAAGTGTGTGAAATTACTTTGGATAATGTTTGGCCTTCTAAAACATATTTTGATTGATTATCTTGCTTTCCTATTTGTAAATAAAAACACTTATTTACATTAAACACCATTTGCCATTGATGGGACCATCTTTCTAAACTGGTTAGATCTGTTTGAAGCAAATGAGTATTGTTTGAAGTATTATAGAGAAGAACATCGTCAGCAAAAAGGCGACAATGTGATCTAATTGTTGTTGGCAAATCGTTAACATATATTAGAAAAAGAAGAGGACCTAGGACGGAGCCCTGGGGGACACCCGAAACCACATTGTTCGTCTGAGACTTGTGCTCATCAATCATAACAAACTGCTTCCTATCCTGTAAAAAACTAGCAAGCCACAAAACTATTATATTATCAAAGATACCTATCTTTCTTATCTTGGAGAGTAATTTACGATGGTTGACCTTGTCGAATGCCTTAGAAAAATCAAGGATAATAGTGTCAACTACAGAGCCATTATCCACCAGTGATGCAATATGACCAGTAGTATAGGCCAGTTGAGTCTCACAGGATCTGCCGGAGAGAAAGCCATGTTGGCCCTTATTGAAAAAATTATGCTCTTTTAGAGTTACATGCATGAAAGAAGATATAAGACGTTCGAGGAGTTTACAAGTGATGCATGTCAGGGAAATCGGGCGATAGTTTGTCGGTAATTGTTTATCACCCTTTTTAAAAATTGGTTTTATTTGTGCCATTTTCCATATCTTGGGTATAGTTGATGAGGCTAAGGAAAAATTAAAAATGTTTGTAAGTGAGTACGCTATTATAGAAGAAAAAGTCTTCAGCATCTTACCAGTAATGTTATCGGGCCCTGATGTCTTTTTAGGATCAATTGCTGTGAGCAAGTCCAGAACATTTTGTGGCTCTACTACCAACCTGTCTCTATCATCCCCACATTCCTGTGGTACTTTTAGCGGTGAACATGGTGAATTGTCATCTTTGGTAAATGCTGATTCAAAAAAGTTGTTTAGACAGTCTGCTTTGGCTGCAGGATCAGAATAGGTCCTATTGTTGTATTTTAAATCAGGTATTATGTCAGAGTTGTTGCTTTTACACCGTTTGATGTAACTAAAAAAGGACTTGGAATTGCCGGAGAGCAGAGGTTTGTATATGGTCTTATTAAGATGAGTTCTTTTAGCATATTTTATTTGTAACTTGTTTTTTTTTCTAATAAGAGCATACTTTTTTTTGTTATATTCACTGGGTGTTTTTTTATAATTAATATATAGACGCCTCTGTTTTTCTAGCTGTTTCTGCAAATTCTTGTGAAGCCAGGCAGGACCGGAGCTTTTTGTATAAGTTTTCTTTGGAACACATGTATCCCGCAGATAAAAAATACCTGAAGTAAAAATGTCGTAAACTGAATTAATGTCTTCACCTGCTAAAATTGCATTACTTATGCATCTGTTATACATCTCAAAAAGAAGACCTGCATGGACTAAATCAGTCTTGGCATATTGATATACGACTTTAGGAGGTATATTATTGTCTTCTGAATTGTATGTAGACTGTGAAAGAGAAAAGTTAATTAATGAGTGATCACTGATTTCAGGTGGAAAAATTGTAATGTTGTTTATAATAGCCTTTGTGCTGAAAACCAAGTCCAACACATTTCCTTTTAAATGGGTGGGCTCAAAAACGTGTTGTTGCAAACCTAGGTTCAGAACACTTTCTAAGAATGGGTCGTAAAGTTTCTTTTTCCCCTTATGAGTGTAATTAGACCAATCGATGAAAGGCATGTTGAAGTCTCCGCAGATGATCAAGGTGTTAGCTTCAGAAACCTTTTGGGTAACCTCATTCAATAATGAGGGGAGAGACAAAGCATTGTCATTATTAGGTGGTCTATAAACATTCAGTAGATAAAAATGATGACAATCTGATGATATTTCAAGTAGGATTGCCTCGAATTCGTTTTCTAATGGGATCCGCTGTGCTTCCAGACTGTTGTGTGTGTATATTGCTACACCACCGCCAAAGCAGTTTCTATCTCTTCTGAATAGTGAAAAATCTTGTATTAGCAATTCACCATTATTAATATTTTGGTCAATCATAGTTTCTGTGAGACAAAAAATTTTATGATTTTTATTGAGCATTAATTCCCATTGGACATCATCAACTTTGTTTCGTAGGGATCTTATGTTTGTGTACAAGATATGAATGTTATTTTCATTTTTGTCAAATTGTACTTTAGACTGGTCATTGTCAGTTTCCTCTGAATGCATAGAGTTAGGGGAGCTTTATAAAGTATTATTTTCAGCTGGTTTCATTTATCACTAATTGATCAAAACGCAAATCCCTCCCATCAATTAATCATAAATAATAACCTGGAGGCTTGATTAGAACAATTTTTGAAAGATTCTTCAGGTGAAGATGGCTAAATATGAGTTTACTAACGCACCAGCTTTTCGTTCCTAATTCCACAAAAAATTCGCGGTAGAAAATAAATAATTTTTTACACATGATTTCAACTTTAATTCAACTTAAATTTAGCTACATTAGATTGCTTCAATACCCAACTTCAAAGTTTATAATTGCAGATGATATATTATATATTTGCTTCTGCATTTTTCATTCAAAAATGCTTTTTCTATAAGTTTTGTGTTGCTAAAAAGTTCTCATGTCATCTTCATCTTGAAAAAATTGGAAGAATCTCATCTGAGAGGTAGAAACGTACTCTTCAACACTTAGAATGTCTCTGTGAAATCTGGAGACTTGACATGTACACCAACCACTAAGCTGATAGATTTTGCCTGCAAACCAGCTGAAAATAATACTTGATAAAGCTCCCCGTAGAGTTATTTATCTAAATGGCGCAGAAAGAGGAGCGTAATAAAAATCATTACTATACCCCCTTTTTATCAACTACAATACACAATACTACTTGGAATGAATAACGTGACACACTCCTGTTCGACCACTGATGTCCCCTTTGCAATAACTCCGTTTATTACCTACGAAAGTCATGGGAGAGGTCAGTGTTTCAACTCGTCCGCCTCTTAGCGCAAGAGCGGGCGGACAGTGTTGTGGGCGACCGGACTGCCATATGTCAGTCCGGACGACGCAGTGGTAAGCGCGGACTGGCATGCTACAGTCTGGGCTGACGTACGTCAGTCCGCGGACACCCAAAACGAGCCCGGACAGGTTTACCACGTAGCAGCTGTAAACCAATTAAGTGAAAATACATACAAGTTCATAGTGACAGCGGTTCAAACTTTGCATTGTACAATGTAGTGCGCGGGGACACAACTTCTGAAATAGCCACAACATCATGCACAACAGGAGTTGCGCACCCATGCAACGTTGTTTCCAGAAAACTGCAGAGAAAGCAACACCACTACACTAGCCCTTTTGACAAGTTTATTTTTTGCAGTACAATATAATATTACACAAATGTTTTTCCTAAAGTTATGTGGGTAATGCGTAAAATTATGATAAACTAGATTGCATGCTTAACCAATGTACAACAAAAAATATTAACAAAATGAGTCAAATATATTTCTTCCTACTACACAATGATATTTGAGAATTCATCCATGGCTTAGCAAGTGATGTAAACTGACAAAATGATAGCAGGTGCAAAGTGAAAGTATAAGAGTTAGTAGATATGGTTGTACATAAATAATAATGGTATAATTTAGTATAAGTTAACTAACTACTATTAACAGTCAGTAACGTGGTGATGGGGTACAGGATAAATCACATCTCACATATACACATAAAATAAATCACGCAAATCATAATTTTTCGTTAAAAGAGTAGCACATGTACATCAATACTTAGTAAATGAAAGGCTAGGGTGGGTACCTGGGTACCCTGTATGTTATGAAGGTGACACCAGTTCAAAATCCATAAATAGAGAGATGATATAAATATACATTCATTTTCTAATAATTTACAATGCACAAAATGGCTGTTGATGGCTAAATAATAAAATTAAAAAACATTTTACTATAATACAGTCTATTGTACACATTTACTTCATTTTTATACAAAAATCAGTGAACGGAGTTTTCTCCCCCCACTACAACTGTACATCTGCATTGTGATTGGCTGAGTCTGTATAGGGAGGATTTACTTCTAGTGGACGGGATTTAACTGGATGTGCAGATCCATCCGCAGCAAACCTCATTAAATCTACAAATCTGTCCACTCCACCCAGAGAGCCCCTAGCCAGAGAGCGTGTGCTAGGACTGGGTGACTCCGCTATGCTGCAGGTGAGGCTACTGAAGGCTGGGAGAGGTGTGGAGTGTTTGTGTTTGGTGGGGGGAGGTGTCAATATTTCAGGGGCGTCCCCTGTAATGTCGGGGCTGGCTCTCGAGCTATTCTCAGTCAACAATTTTTGTCTAGCCTTTGCTTTGTCCTGAAACAGGAAAAGTAGAGTGAACTTCACTTTATAAAACCATAATGCCATATGTATAGTAACACATGCCATACATACAGTAACACATGTCATACGTATAGTAACACATGCCATATATACAGTAACACATGCCATACATATACTCGTACTTACAAACACTTCTATTGTGATGTCATGTGTCTGTATATTATGACAGTCACTCTCCATCACACTGTCGAATCTCCTTATGGTGATACGATCTTCCATCTCACGGGTTGTCAGAGCAAACGGTGCCAACCAGTTGACACACTTCTCAATCTCCTCAAACGTGTACCCAGTGGCTGTCCTGGTCGCTGCTTCACTACCAAAGTGGTAGAGTACTGCAGCTGCTAATATACTGTATGGAAACTGGAGGGAGCCTTCATCCAACACACACATGTCCATCAACTGTAACAGTGAAGACATACATACGTGTATTGTACGATACTAAGTAGGAGCAGGGATCACAGAAAGAGGAAGTAGGCGGACCTAGTAAACAGACGACACTTACCCGTACGATAGTAACGAAGGCATGACGTGAGTAGTTGATTTGAGTGAGGCTGACCTCCTCCCCACCAGTCTCTCTTTGGTTGAGCACATTGAGGTAGAGAGTCATCCATCCATTGATGGTTATGGGAGTGAGGTCCCACTTGAGTGTCTGCATTACACACACCAGGTCAAGGTCAAACGATAGCATAAAATAATAATCACCAACTGTATGATATATTCAGGCAGTAATTAATAATCACCGAGTATATGATATATTCAGGCAATAAAAGTAACTGATAGTCTACCTTGAGCATGATCAGTTCCTGCTTGACTATGTCATCGTCGGAGCATGCTCCGTCAGTGACGTACGCAAACTCTGTTATCTTAGGTGGGTAGATTTCCTGCAATCACATGAAACTGAGTGTACATTGCTATACAATGTCACCATTCTATACATAAAGATACTCGTACTTATATAATGCTGAAAGACCATGAAACAACTTTAGGACCAAACCAACAAGTAACAAGTCCTACCAAGTCTGAAATAAGAGCAGTAAACAACTGCATATTGGTACATGTATGTTAACCAGTAGACAGGCATCAACCAGTAGAGAAACACGACATCCGTATTAGAATGGGTCAGCAAAAGTAACATTTATATGCTTCAATCATATATACCTCAACTCACCAATAAACTATGCCACCAAAGATGGATGATACAATTGTATAAGAACAACAAACCATGGTGCAGAAAGAGCAAAAGCACCTTTGATGTAGGTCCCTATGGACTTGCATGGTCGCCCCTATGACCTTGTGTCACTATGGACTAGCATGCTCATCGCTATGGACTTGTATGGTCGTTGCTATGGAATTGTATGGTCGGATACTACTTGTCATCAATGCTTAGCAAAAATCCAACTGGTCAACAACCACATAGGTGACACTCGGAACAGAAACCATTCCATAAACATGGCCTTGACATCACAGAGAAAGCTAACATCCAAATAACTAATTACTTGGGTTATAACCTGATTACAAGCAAACACCAGTCATCTACACCACCTGACAACTAACCATCCAAATCCATAGTGAATAGCATTCCAGAAGAGATAACAACAGGCTACCTAGCTTGTCATGAGATAAAGAAACAGTGGACACAATATCCAAGCTACCAGCACACAATATAAGAGAAAGGGTGAGAGAGCCAGTGTAACAACCACCAACTAAACTCCTGTAATCAACCATCCAAACAACAATGGCAAAGTAGTAACAAGGGTACACAGTAAAACCTAGGATTATAAGAAAAACAAAGGCCCAGGACAATACCTCTAAAGAATGTAACAGAGTACATGGGAAACTGTTACATAATATACAGGTAACATGTCTAGGAGGTCTGAATTAATGTCAGACTGTACAAATGTGAGCTAATACTAATAATTTATAAAATACTAAAACCCTGTTTTAATACTAATGCTTTGAGACTAGTTTTACCATCTTACACATGCTGACTATTTTATTTAACTGCATTTTACTAATTTTGATGATTCACCAAGTATTTTATGTGTTTTATCTTGATTTCCAATAAACTTATATAATTATGTAATATACCTCAATCTTAGCAGCTATAAAATAGACTATAATATTATGTAATATACCTCAATCTTAGCAGCTATAAATAGACTATATTATTATGTAATATACCTCAATCTTAGCAGCTATAAATAGACTATAATATTATGTAATATACCTCAATCTTAGCAGCTATAAATAGACTATATTATTATGTAATATACCTCAATCTTAGCAGCTATAAATAGACTATAATATTATGTAATATACCTTAATCTTAGCAGCTATAAATAGACTATAATATTATGTAATATACCTCAATCTTAGCAGCTATAAATAGACTATATTATTATGTAATATACCTCAATCTTAGCAGCTATAAATAGACTATATTATTATGTAATATACCTCAATCTTAGCAGCTATAAATAGACTATAATATTATGTAATATACCTCAATCTTAGCAGCTATAAATAGACTATAATATTATGTAATATACCTTAATCTTAGCAGCTATAAATAGACTATATTATTATGTAATATACCTCAATCTTAGCAGCTATAAATAGACTATATTATTATGTAATATACCTCAATCTTAGCAGCTATAAATAGACTATATTATTATGTAATATACCTCAATCTTAGCAGCTATAAAATAGACTATATTATTATGTAATATACCTCAATCTTAGCAGCTATAAATAGACTATATTATTATGTAATATACCTCAATCTTAGCAGCTATAAATAGACTATATTATTATGTAATATACCTCAATCTTAGCAGCTATAAAATAGACTATATTATTATGTAATATACCTCAATCTTAGCAGCTATAAATAGACTATATTATTATGTAATATACCTCAATCTTAGCAGCTATAAATAGACTATATTATTATGTAATATACCTCAATCTTAGCAGCTATAAATAGACTATAATATTATGTAATATACCTCAATCTTAGCAGCTATAAAATAGACTATATTATTATGTAATATACCTCAATCTTAGCAGCTATAAAATAGACTATATTATTATGTAATATACCTCAATCTTAGCAGCTATAAATAGACTATATTATTATGTAATATACCTCAATCTTAGCAGCTATAAAATAGACTATATTATTATGTAATATACCTCAATCTTAGCAGCTATAAATAGACTATATTATTATGTAATATACCTCAATCTTAGCAGCTATAAATAGACTATATTATTATGTAATATACCTCAATCTTAGCAGCTATAAATAGACTATATTATTATGTAATATACCTCAATCTTAGCAGCTATAAATAGACTATAATATTATGTAATATACCTCAATCTTAGCAGCTATAAATAGACTATAATATTATGTAATATACCTCAATCTTAGCAGCTATAAAGAGACTATATTATTATGTAATATACCTCAATCTTAGCAGCTATAAATAGACTATAATATTATGTAATATACCTCAATCTTAGCAGCTATAAATAGACTATATTATTATGTAATATACCTCAATCTTAGCAGCTATAAATAGACTATAATATTATGTAATATACCTCAATCTTAGCAGCTATAAATAGACTATAATATTATGTAATATACCTCAATCTTAGCAGCTATAAAGAGACTATAATATTATGTAATATACCTCAATCTTAGCAGCTATAAATAGACTATAATATTATGTAATATACCTCAATCTTAGCAGCTATAAATAGACTATAATATTATGTAATATACCTCAATCTTAGCAGCTATAAATAGACTATATTATTATGTAATATACCTCAATCTTAGCAGCTATAAAATAGACTATATTATTATGTAATATACCTCAATCTTAGCAGCTATAAATAGACTATATTATTATGTAATATACCTCAATCTTAGCAGCTATAAATAGACTATATTATTATGTAATATACCTCAATCTTAGCAGCTATAAATAGACTATAATATTATGTAATATACCTCAATCTTAGCAGCTATAAAATAGACTATATTATTATGTAATATACCTCAATCTTAGCAGCTATAAAATAGACTATATTATTATGTAATATACCTCAATCTTAGCAGCTATAAATAGACTATAATATTATGTAATATACCTCAATCTTAGCAGCTATAAATAGACTATATTATTATGTAATATACCTCAATCTTAGCAGCTATAAATAGACTATAATATTATGTAATATACCTCAATCTTAGCAGCTATAAATAGACTATAATATTATGTAATATACCTCAATCTTAGCAGCTATAAATAGACTATATTATTATGTAATATACCTCAATCTTAGCAGCTATAAAATAGACTATAATATTATGTAATATACCTCAATCTTAGCAGCTATAAAGAGACTATAATATTATGTAATATACCTCAATCTTAGCAGCTATAAATAGACTATAATATTATGTAATATACCTCAATCTTAGCAGCTATAAATAGACCATAATATTATGTAATATACCTCAATCTTAGCAGCTATAAATAGACTATATTATTATGTAATATACCTCAATCTTAGCAGCTATAAATAGACTATATTATTATGTAACATACCTCAATCTTAGCAGCTATAAATAGACTATAATATTATGTAATATACCTCAATCTTAGCAGCTATAAATAGACTATAATATTATGCAATATACCTCAATCTTAGCAGCTATAAAGAGACTATAATATTATGTAATATACCTCAATCTTAGCAGCTATAAATAGACTATAATATTATGTAATATACCTCAATCTTAGCAGCTATAAATAGACTATAATATTATGTAATATACCTCAATCTTAGCAGCTATAAAATAGACTATAATATTATGTAATATACCTCAATCTTAGCAGCTATAAATAGACTATAATATTATGTAATATACCTCAATCTTAGCAGCTATAAATAGACTATATTATTATGTAATATACCTCAATCTTAGCAGCTATAAATAGAGCTGTAACTCCTATAAGTTGGAGCCGGTACTTCTGTACATTCTTCTGAATGGATAGGTATCTGTCTATAAAGTCTACGGCTAGGTAGAATGTCTCTCTGTGCAGTTTGTACACTTCGCATACCTGCGTGTAGTAGCAGTACAGATATAAATTGTACATTGCATATACAAACATTACACAGCGTTTAGTACATGCATACACATCCATACCTACTTACACAAATACAGCCTTGGCCCGAGCTCACACATACCTAGGGCATGGGAGTGTGTCGGTACCTACCTCAATGATCCAGTCGAGCAAGATGGTCCTCATTCTATAGTGAAGGAGGGGGTGCTCGTTCATCAGACACGAATCTCTCCGATATTTCTTCTCTTTAGCTTTCATCACACTCCAGACATCCTGAGAAGAGATCAACAAGTTGTGTCATTGTTAAGTCACCTGGACTACAGTGTCAAGTCACCATGACTACTGACAGTGTCAAGTCACTAGGACTACAGTGTCAAGTCACCATGACTACTGACAGTGTCAAGTCACTAGGACTACAGTGTCAAGTCACTAGGACTACAGTGTCAAGTCACTAGGACTACAGTGTCAAGTCACTAGGACTACAGTGTCAAGTCACTAGGACTACAGTGTCAAGTCACTAGGACTACAGTGTCAAGTCACTAGGACTACAGTGTCAAGTCACTAGGACTACAGTGTTAAGTCACCTGGACTAGTGTTAAGTCACCATGACTACAGTGTCAAGTCACTGCGACTATAGTGTCAAGTCACCATGACTACAGTGTCAAGTCACTACGACTAGTCAATGAACTACCAAATCATCACCAAGTCACCTGCACTATATACACTATAATTCTATTTATCATCCCAAAATATACAATACCTCTCTATTTCCCCATGTAAGGGCTGGCAAGGGACAGGTTTTTCTTAAAAATTCTTGACTGAAGATGTTTTTAAAACTGTAGTATGAGGCCCCAGCTGCCACCATAGACTCAGTACAAGGTAGTTTTTCAGTAGGTGGTACAGGGCTGGGTACCAGCGTCCTCGTACTTATCTGATCACTAGATGTTATTGGTACCCACTGGTTCTGCAAACAGGTATAATATATAATATATATATGTATATAAAGTTTCAACAGTCAGTAAGTTTATTCCATTAACTATGCAGTAGACCTTATAAATAATTCAATTCATTAGCACAGCACATCTGGTTCACCACAATTGAGGTGAACCATTTCCCAACCACTCTGGCATTGGACTAACAAAACAACATCAACTTGCAATGGTTTACTCCCCTATTATTAGTATATACCTGCATGTGAAACTTGCAATGGTTTACTTCCCTATTATTAGTATATACCTGCATGTGAAACCTGCAATGGTTTACTCCCCTATTATTAGTATATACCTGCATGTGAAACTGCTGCCTCCGCTTCAATGGTAAATCAGTGGCAGACTGCTGCTGCAAAGGAAAGGCAACCAATAAGAGCACAAGTTAGCACAGAGTCCCTAACTGAGCACAGCACCACCAAATGGAAAGGAAAGGTTGTAAGGCAAGATTGCACAAACAGGATATGATGTAATACCTGATCGGTTACAGGTAGCCCTGTCTGTTTACGTTTACTACAGGCGACTAGGTATTTGTCTAAGGTAGTCTGCTCTGACGGGGTGGAGACTCCTGGAGATCGGTATTGCTTCTGTGGTTTACCCATCTGTGATAATCTGGAACTAAATATAGTAATTGAAGTCACTAGAATTACTGTATAAATGAGTTGGAAATGTAGACAATGTTATATGCATAATATATATGGTTCACATGTAATAAACAGTTGTGTTACTGAATAGACTGAAGTTCTCACCTGCGTCTTGATGACATAGTCTTTAAAGAGATGCCTATGGATTTGGCTACCCTACAGCATACAAACCAAATATTTAACCATTGCAGTTAGCCCTACTTGTTTGCACTGTGTATTACATACAACCCACATCAGTAGATCTACTAAGGCTCTCAATATCAAATAGTATTGTATTAAACAGTAGCCAATAGCATTCGACCCAAGCCTGCCAGATACATTCACTGCATCAGATGCTGGGAGTTATCTACTTCTACACCAAAAGAACGTTGGCATTTTCTATACTCAATAGGCCTAAACAACTTCCAACAGCCCATGGTCCACAGGACTATAGGTCTGTTGATTGCTACTCACTTCAGTCAATATAAATTAGTAACATTATAAAAAATATAGGTTTATGGAGCAGTTTTGCATTATCATGGAACAGACCATCACCACTTTCTTACTGTAAGCCTAATAGAACAAAAATCTAAAATAGTTAGTATCATAAAATAATGATAATCATAATGATGTTTGGTAGGTTTCATTCTAGGCCTATGTACATGTACGGTAGTCACTGCTAATACCATGCTTGATCTATGTTCTAAAAAACATAATAATAATAATTATAATTAATAGAAAAACAATAAATAAATAAGTAATAACATTGGATTATTTCAACTTAATACAAATTTTATTTATATAATATAATATTAAATGAAAATTACATTACCTATTACGGTTATGCCTAATTAGAAGCAATAGTACGAATTCAAGTAATTACTAGGCCAACCAATATCAAATGAAGAATGAGAAAAACAACAATACCTATAATTATTCTATTAACATTATCGATTACATTATGATCATTTATCTTTCTTATGCCTGCTACAAGTAGTTTTATAATAATCGATCGAATTTCAAATTTAATACCAATACCTGATAAAACTTATGTTATATTATTATAGCTAAATTAATTAACGACACCGCCCTGCCATTTTAAACTATATTATTCAATTTAAATGTATTCAATTTAGTAATAGCAAAGTATTAATTATTTATTATAACAAGTTCAATTGCATTTTTTCATTTTCATGTCTGTCAAGCGGATTGACTATCGGCCAGTTGTATCTGATTTCATTCGTTGTAGATACCAAAACTGTACTTGAACGCCCGTTTGTGGATTGTAAAATGGAGTGGGGCTCAAAAATGCTGAGGTGAAGAGTTGGAGAAGTTGCTGAACAAAAGACCCGACCACCAGGACCATTCAAGGATCAATAGCCAATCCAACACGGCCCCAAAATGCACGGAGTGGCGCCAATAGTGAGGGCGGGAAATAGTGCTTTTCTTTTCAGCATAATTTCCACATATGTTACGTCTATGTAGTGACAAATTTTATGTCAATCGGTCCCAGAAATACTTGACTTCACCCTCCGTGTAAGGAATTGGAAATCTGTTTCACTATGTAGGCAACTTACCCGGGTGAAAGAAGAAGCAAATGTGCAACTTATGTGGCACTGGATACTACAAAGGCGGCGCAAGCCTAATCGCATTATTGCGCCAAAAGTTGTAAACCAAGTCACTGTGCAGTTTTACAGCCAACTGAGGATAAAAAGTTCTCTAATAATTTGATTTACATTTCTAAAAGAAGCTTACATTTGTTGATCACTAATTATTAAACAGATTCACAGCAAAATGGATCCACTGATATATCAAGTGTCTTAATAAATGATTATGGCGGGTTAAATTAAATATCTCACGTGCAGTTAGTTGAAATAACTTTCCTTATACTGTCCGGTTTTTTAACAATAAAACGTTTTGCCATGCTCTTGAGGCATTAGCACAGGTACAACCATACTACTTTTTTGTTATGCCAGCATGTCATTGAAAAAGATGTTTTTTCGACGTAAATATCAAAACCTAAACCAAACTCACGATCCTCCACGCACCCACGTGTGTTTATTTTTGTTTACATTTCCCGCTCTCGCATCACTATTGATTGGTCCGCTATTTTGGACCTCTGCGCTTTCATTGGCTATCAGCTTTTAGAATATTCTGCAAACTCTAGTCTAGATACAAAGGCAAGATGACTCCATCAGCTTGTGCTAGTGTCCACTTGCGAATCAAGGCAAGCATGTCACTTTACCAACTCAAGCTGCTGTAGTCGGCGTTTGACCAATTTATGTTCGAAAGATCATGACCAATGAAACTTTAGCTCAAATTGAGAACTGGTTTGACATTACTTTGGACAATGAATAGAGCATTTTTTACTGGAGAATACATGCTATTATATTATAGAACTTCCAGTAACAAAGCAGTATATAACACAAGGTGCCCTCCAATGGTGCACTGCCTGTTATACTGTTGCTACTACTACCACTACTACTAAGTTGTAGTAGTATTTTTATACCAGCCTGTGTTGCGAAAATAGAGCTGCTGGTGGGATTCCAATATGAGATTTTTATTATCATTATGCAAAACATGCAAACCAACTTAAAGTGAATAGAAAATAACCTTCACCATTATAGCATTATACAAACTAAAATAGAAACATTATAACAAAAGTCAATGGTTAAATAAATAGTCTAGGATAGATGGGTATACATGTACAATACATAAATACATGTGCGTGTAGGTAACATAGGTAAGTGGAGTCAATAAATAGAACAGTAACACAATACCTGGGATAGAAATCTTAAACCATATTTATATAGTGAGTAGAGAGCCACAATAGTAGCAATCATTACTTGTAAGGCATATCACTGGGTAAGCACTTGTCTATGTTCAAAGCTCTAAACTCTCAATGTCCAACTTTCAGGAGGAAAGTTCAGAAGATAAACATCAAATCCCAATCAGTCTGTCTGTCAGTCCGTCTGGGTTATGTGGATTTATAGTTCAATAATAAAGGAAGTGGGGTGTGGATCCTTAGACTCGATTAGAGTGCCCCTCTACTCTACAGTGACAGACTTTGCTAAGTTCCTCGGCATATCAACCTAAATAAATATACCAGTGCGATTCCTTCATAATTTTGTTAGGCAGATAAACAACCTAATAGCGCTACCACAGTATCAACGTATAGCACAAAGTATCAATGTATAGCACACAGTATCAATGTATAGCACACAGTATCAATGTATAGCACACAGTATCAATGTATAGCATACAGTATCAATGTATAGCACACAGTATGAATGTATAGCACACAGTGTCAATGTACATGTATAGCACATAGTATCAATGTATAGCACACATTATCAATGTATAGCACTACTCACATTTAAGTTCTTCTTTGTTGCAAGATGGAATGAGAGTAGCTGGAGAGGGATGACAGCCAATACCCCTTGTAGACAGTCGACTGTCTCTGGCACCTCTAATGTCTTGTAAGCAAACTTTGCTATGTGTTCATCATCCGGATTACAGATAACCACAGGCCGTCCCTAGCAACAGATAACAATATGGCAGCCATAGCAACGTAAAACAGTGTATAACAACATACCGTCCATAACAAGGAATAACAATAGCAACAATCTACACAGTAACGAAGCTTCTGTCAGAACAGTGTGCATTCCCTACAGTAGACGACTATTACTCTCAAACAATATTCACTCACCTGTCTAGCATTCACTCACCTGTCTAGTATTCACCCACCTGTCTAGTATTCACTCACCTGTCTAGCATTAACCTGCCGTATTCCATTCATAACCCTGGGGTAAAGCTTATCCCTAGTACAGATCATAAGCACTCTCATATGAGGATCTATCATAGCTAGAGGTCCATGCTTCAACTCTGCAGTCTGTATGCCCTCAGAATGCATGTATGTCAACTCTTTTATCTTCTGCAATGGAAGAGCAACAGACGCTGTGATTGGTCAGTACATCGTACAAATGAACTAGCAAGTAATGCAGCTATGGACAGAGCATCTAAACCAAATAAGCGTGTGTACTAACCAGGGCTCCCTCCAGACAGGTAGCATAATTATAACCCCGTCCCATAACTAGCAGACTCCTCTCCTCCACGAGTTCATCAGCTAAAGACTTGATCTTATCATCCATAGTCAACACCTTTTCTATCTTCTCTGTTGATTACAATATATAAAGTAGTGGTAGGAGTAGTAGTTGGGTAAGTACAGTATATAAAGTAGTGGTAAGAGTAATAGTTGGGTAAGTACAGTATATAAAGTAGTGGTAGGAGTAATAGTTGGGTAAGTATAAATGCATGTGATATAAAATAGTGTCAAGTGACCTACCGGGCAGTTCATGTAGACCTTTCATGATTTCCTGTCTCCTTGCAATCATTGATATTCTGTCCTCTGAGACCATGAGAGCGAACATAATAAGAGTGACAAACTGACTGGTGTACGCCTGCAATATTGCCATACAACAGCATTAGTTGTATACACATGCATGTTGTAGTGTTCGGTAAGGTAGTGAGGACAGTTAGGTAGTGAGGACAGTTAGGTAGTGAGGGTAGTTAGGTAGTGAGGACAGTTAGGTAGTGAGGGCAGTTAGTTAGTGAGGGTAGTTAGGTAGTGAGGGCAGTTAGGTAGTGAGGGTAGTTAGGTAGTGAGGGTAGTTAGGTAGTGAGGGTAGTTAGGTAGTGAGGACAGTTAGTTAGTGAGGGTAGTTAGTTAGTGAGGGTAGTTAGGTAGCGAGGGTAGTTAGGTAGCGAGGGTAGTTAGTTAGTGAGGGTAGTTAGTTAGTGAGGACAGTTAGTTAGTGAGGGCAGTTAGGTAGTGAGGGCAGTTAGGTAGCGAGGGCATAGCTGTACAACATGCACCACAGAAAGTAGGACCAGCTGAAGTGCAGTACCAACCACGCAGACGCTAGCTATGGCACTAATACCATCATTATCTTAGACACTAGGGAGCAGACAACCCATTGTCTTTCTTCTGCAGTTGAATCGGGTCTCGGGACTGGGTTAGTAATATGTATATCTACATAATCTTGGATAGGCTAATCTACGAGTATGGTCATTGCACGAGGTCATAACAATATATATATATACTATAGAATAAGAACTAATATATACCCAGAGAGGGATAGATTATTCTCACCTTAGTGCTGGCTACACCAATCTCTGGTCCCGCATTGATGTGTACACCACAGTGAGTCTCTCTGCTCACGCTGCTACCCACGACGTTAGTTATACCCACAGTTAGGGCTCCTTTTCCCTTACAGTACTGGAGTGCCATTAGAGTGTCAGCTGTCTCTCCTGTATGGCGAATGTTATCATACATATAGTAGCGAATAGTCAGTACTCAGTAGCTAGTAGTCAGTAGCTAGTAGTCAGTGGCTAGTAGTCAGTAGCTAGTAGTCAGTAGCTAGTAGTCAGTAGCTAGTAGTCAGTGGCTAGTAGTCAGTAGCTAGTAGTCAGTAGCTAGTAGTCAGTAGCTAGTAGTCAATAGTTAGTATTCAGTAGTTAGTAGTTAGTAGTCAGTAGCTAGTAGTCAGTAGCTAGTAGTCAGTAGTTAGTATTCAGTAGTTAGTAGTTAGTATTCAGTAGTTAGTATTCAGTAGTTAGTATTCACTAGCTAGTATTCAGTAGTTAGTAGTCAGTAGCTAGTAGTCAGTAGCTAGTATTCAGTAGTTAGTATTCAGTAGTTAGTAGTCAGTAGCTAGTAGTCAGTAGCTAGTAGCCGTTAGCCTATCACATAATATAATTCAGATTATAACTCACCTGATTGGCTGATGAAAAAGCAAACATCATCTCTAAAGATTGGAGTTGTTCTATCAAGGAAATCGCTAGCCAGCTCAATCATTACGGGCAGTTCAGTCAACTCCTCCATAATCTGCCTCGTAGCCACAGCACTGTTGTAGCTGGTACCACAGGCTATCATGAGTAGACGTCTGCATCTTCGAATTTCTCCCACATGATCCTGTAAAGTAGGAGAGAAACTCAGTCTATACGCACTAAAGCAGTGTAGGATCTCAGTCTACATGTAGTGAAGTAGTAGAGGAGGATATTCACTCACCTTAAGACCTCCCAGTACAACGGTTCCCTCCTCGTAGTTCAGCCTTCCTCTCATTGTGTTCACTACAGACTCCGGCTGTTCAAATATCTCCTTCTGCATAAATGTTGAGTAGCTTCCTGTAAATATATATGTATATAAAAGTATGTTAGACATCCTTGAACATTACCTATACATTGTGATTATAACAACATAACCTTCATAACATCATGGACTGATCACTATGTAACCAATTGTTCCAACTCCCACAATGGATCAGTGGAAACAGCGGCTAATCTACATGTAGGTGTCAAATTCTAGACTGGATGGTCAGCGCATTCTGAAAAATGGCCGCCATGAGACAGAGCAGGATATCACAATGATGTGTCACCTCATCACAATGACGTCTCACCTCATCACAATGATGTCTCACCTCATCACAATGATGTGTCACTTCATCACAATGATGTCTCACCTCATCACAATGATGTCTCACCTCATCACAATGATGTCTCACCTTTCATAATCTGTTCAAGCTCAAGTTGGAGAGTCTTCAACTCCCTCACATTCGAGTCGTTCCTCGTCATCCTGTGAATGTTGAGTTGACCTTCACACACTGACGCAACGTCCTCATCTTCAAGATAGATGACCTGATTCGTGTGTTCTATGAGGGCACTGAAAGCAGAAGTCAATCAGTGTATACATTATACCCTGTAGTGACTACTCTATATCAATCAGTGTATACATTATACCCTGTAGCTACTTATTATACATGTATAGTAAATTGAGTTGGTATAATGTATACAGTATACTACTGATTACACTTTCACTAAATGTACATCGAGCCTGTCAAACAATTACGATATTCTAATTATCTACATGCAGTAGTTATACACCATAGAGTGGTCACGCAGCTAAGCACTCCATTTCAATAGCGGAACTAAGGATAAGCTGGAGTTATCATCCCTTACTTACTTCTAAATAAATAGTATATGATTGTAGATTTCTGGCTAAACACAACAGAGATAATGGAGGTAGTAACTTCCCCCCATCATGATGAGTTCACAAAGAAGCCATGTTAGTACTTAGCAGTATACTATATGCCTGTGGCGATGCTGTGTGACAGACTATTGACTAATATACTAACCTGGCATCCGACGCAAAGAAATACTCTATAGCATCACTATTCTCTCCGTTGGATAGCTGGTGCATGAGAGGGTGGGCTGCCCTACCAGACGGGTATTTACCATCTACATAGACATAGAATATCAGTCTAAGAATTCTACTTGGTGACTGAACATGTGGAGTATTACGTTAGCACCAGTTAAACCAAGAATTAGCTGTGGTTTACACCTTGCACAGTCACTGCTGATTACACCTGCTGTGTCTACAGCAATGCACATTATGCAGTGAACAGTAAATGCTGAGGGATGGACAACTTCTAACACCTGTTAGGGGAGGAGAGAGAAGATAACTACTGCCAACCACCACCAGTCTGTTTATTACCACAAGCAATCATAGAGTAGCAAGCTGAGCAGAGCAAATGAAGTTCTTTGGGTTGCAATAGATCAATGCAAGGACTCAACAATGGAGGGTGAGCAAAAGGTCACTCTAAGGTTAATACTAGAATCTATCATTTTAACCAGAGCTGTTGATTGTGAGAGTTCCGCTACCGGAAGTAAACAAGAGGCCATATTGGGCCCATGTAACAAAGGACTGCATTGGTCAAATCCTCCTATCGGCAATTCTGATTGGTTCCAATGGGCCCAACATGGCATCCATAATGTTCCCCCAGTGACACTACTCCCACAATAACCGGCTCTGATTTTAACTCTATTGCTGAAATGTGGCACCCTGTGTATAATGTTATTACTCGACTGCTGTTGACTCTAACTACAGTGCAAGTCTGTTGTCTATCAGTTAGAACCTACAGTGACTTGAGCTGACTTATAGTGACTTGAGATGACTTATGGTGACTTGAGATGACTTATAGTGACTTGAGATGACTTATGGTGACTTGAGATGACTTATGGTGACTTGAGATAACCTGAGGTGATCATATAATCTGCTCTATTTATTAGAGGCTTGATTTAATGAGTTTCACTTTACAATAATACTGCCAGAGTAATTGGGAGAGGACAACTTCAAATAGTAACATAACTTTCATTTTGAAGTATGGAGAGCAATGTTTGGGGCGCAATGTATTTATATAGAACTAGCAATACAAGGTAACTGTGTACTCTGGGTTAATTCCTATTGGTTGAATAGCAGAATTAAGCTTTGCTATTGGTCAGCGTTGTCCTAAATGTAAACTGCGTGTTCAAGCATTTCCAACAAATATACATGTTGGAGATTGAAAAGTATTCTTAGTTATTCAGTTTACAAGAAGTAATTACAATTGAACCATTACTACATGTAGTACTGTATACTTTTGTTACTATCACTCAGTACCAACTACTAGTACTGTATACTGTTGCTACTATCACTCAGTACCAACTACTAGTACTAGTACTGTATACTGTTGCTACTATCACTCAGTACCAACTACTAGTACTAGTACTGTGTACTGTTGTTATGTATTGCATTGTCAGTAGTAGTTAGTAGAGCTGGTCCTACCCCATCACCTAATGCAGGACTGACACACACTAAATACAGGAGTTGTTTTTTTACTACTTTGTATCAGCTATGATATTATGACCTACATTTTGATCAAATCTTGGACTACAACCACCACATTCAACTGACAAATATAACTTCATCCCTTACGTAAAAACCATGTATATCTACCTATAACAATTCTATGTTACATAAACCAGACAACTCCTAGTTTTAGAGTGTACCCAAACACCAAACTAATGACCTACATGTACATGTATATATAATATGCTTGACCTATATCACAGTAAAGGTACAGTGTTACCTATATACTACCTGACCTATATCACAGTAAGGTACAATGTTACCTATATACTACCTGACCTATAGTGCAGTAAAGGTACAATGTTACCTGGGCTGGTTACTTCTGTGAAAAGAAATAAAGAAATAATGAACTAAGACTATGGATCAGCAGAATCTGGCTTTAGCAGTCACATTGCTTACCGTTCTCTTCTGTTGCATACAAAATATAAATATAGAGATAGAGAGTTGTCTACCCCTACCCCTATCTCATTACCAGCTGCTCTACTGAACACAAGCTCGGGTGTGTTACACTAGCCAAGACATGCTATTGTACATCACACATGGTTCCACGCTACTGTACATCACACATGATTCCATGCTACTGTACATCACACATGATTCCATGCTACTGTACATCACACATGGTTCCACGCTACTGTACATCACACATGATTCCATGCTATTGTACATCGCACATGGTTCCATGCTACTGTACATCACACATGGTTCCACGCTACTGTACATCGCACATGGTTCCATGCTACTGTACATCGCACATGGTTCCACGCTACTGTACATCACACATGATTCCATGCTACTGTACCAAAAGGAGAAGATAACTCCTGTATAGAACTATAAACATATGAGTGTTGTCTGGCCAATGGAAACTGAGTTTCAGCTGTAAACAGTAAACAGTATGATATACAGGTATATAGATGACAATGTGACTTGGATATACAGGTATATAGATAACAATGTGACTTGGATATACAGGTATATAGATGACAATGTGACTTGGATATACAGGTATATAGATGACAATGTGACTTGGATATACAGGTATATAGATGACAATGTGACCTGGATATACAGGTATATACTGTAGATATAAACTTGATGGGTATAGAGTCCTGTGGCAGAGTTTTGGAGATAGTCAGAAAGTGCAACATGTAGCCTGTGAGCTAATATACCACGCTGACAGTGATAGTCTGAGAACCCTATATCAACCAATAAACCACCACACTGAATGAGGACAGCCCATATTACACATACACCACCACACTGAATGAGGACAGCCCATATTACACATACACCACCACACTGAATGAGGACAGCCGATATTACATATACACTACCACACTGAATGAGGACAGCCCATATTACATATACACCACCACACTGAATGAAGACAGCCCATATTACATATACACTACCACACTGAATGAGGACAGCCCATATCACATATAATGCAGATGTACTATACATGTATTATATACATGTAGTTAAAATAGCCTTGTGAGTGGCTGCTAGAGGCTACAGTAGATAGGAATGTAAATCGACTACTCCGTGATTATGTATCAACTTTCACTCCATTCTCACTTGATAGATTTACTTCACCACCCATGAAGAATGCTGAGAACGTAACTTCAGCATTATATTATCAGCAAAACTAGGTTTATAATATTGAAGTCAATGGAAGATAACTCCGAGTAACTTAGCAACAAATTCCTAGATTTATCTCCCTTGTCAATGGGACTGATACACGCAGCTCTATTCTACGAATGAATAGAGTTGACTCACCTTCACTGATGATGATTGGAAAGGCATTTGTAGCTAGTTTGACCTTTGACCTTACTCCTACCATCAGGGGTCCTCCTCTCCTGTAATAGCAGTGGGAGAACATAACTCCTAAACTAGCTGTACAAATTTGGTAACTCATGATTGGACAGTGATACTTTGTCTTTGCCCTAGGTATTTCACTATTTGTATCTATGGGATAAGTCTCTCCTTCTGTGCATGTAATATAGAGTACTGTATTACTTAGTACTGTATTACAGAGTATTGTATTACTTAGTAATAGTACTGTATTGCAGAGTACTGCATTACTGAGTATTATATTACAGAGTACTGTATTACTGAGTATTGTATTACTTAGTACTGTATTGCGGAGTACTGCATTACTGAGTACTGTATTACTTAGTACTGTATTACTGAGTATTGTATTACTTAGTACTGTATTGCGGAGTACTGCATTACTGAGTACTGTATTACTTAGTACTGTATTACTGAGTATTGTATTACTTAGTACTGTATTGCGGAGTACTGCATTACAGAGTACCGTATTACTGAGTACTGTATTACTGAGTATTGTATTACTTAGTACTGTATTACTTAGTACTGTATTACTGAGTACTGCATTACAGAGTACTGTATTACAGAGTATTGCATTGCAGAGTATTATGTTACAGAGCACTGCATTACAGAGCATTGCATTACAAACCCCAGTGCCCAAAGCCCCCCCCCCCACTAGTTCTACTAGTCTTGGAACCCAGGCTACTAGACTTGTGCCTACAGCCAGTAAGTATAATTCTATAAGCTATAGAGTATAGATAGCATTGCACATTGTATATGTCTAGTGTTTACAGAGTAGTGTTTACTGTTGTTATTACAAGTTGCTATTGTAAATACTCTACTATAATGCACTTGGAATGAATGCCAAGTTATGATATATAATACTAACAATACAGTCTTGTATACATTTTAGTTCTAGTGTTACCAACATACACCTAGTGATGTCATAAATATTATATAATACTGCATAATCAGCAGAGACATGTGCATTATGTACATTGTACTATTGATATTACCTACTGCAATGCTGATGCAAGTATTACAACAGTAAAAGACTATATTATATAGTAGAGTAGGGATGCCTGGTGTGTGTATACAGTATAATAGAATAGTACATGACTATATTATATTATATAGTAGAGTAGGGATGCCTGGTGTGTGTATACAGTATAATAGAATAGTACATGACTATATTATATTATATTAGAGTAGGGATGGCTGGTGTGTGTATACAGTATAATAGAATAGTACATGACTATATTATATTATATTAGAGTAGGGATGCCTGGTGTGTGTATACAGTATAATAGAATAGTACATGACTATATTATATATATAGTAGAGTAGGGATGGCTGGTGTGTGTATACAGTATAATAGAATAGTACATGACTATATTATATTAGAGTAGGGATGCCTGGTGTGTGTATACAGTATAATACAACAGTACAAGACTATATTATATAGTAGAGTAGGGATGGCTGGTGTGTGTATACAGTATAATAGAATAGTACAAGACTATATTATATAGTAGAGTAGGGATGCCTGGTGTGTGTATACAGTATAATAGAATAGTACATGACTATATTATATAGTAGAGTAGGGATGGCTGGTGTGTGTATACAGTATAATAGAATAGTACATGACTATATTATATTATATAGTAGAGTAGGGATGGCTGGTGTGTGTATACAGTATAATAGAATAGTACATGACTATATTATATATATAGTAGAGTAGGGATGCCTGGTGTGTGTAGACAGTATAATAGAATAGTACATGACTATATTATATTATATTAGAGTAGGGATGGCTGGTGTGTGTATACAGTATAATAGAATAGTACATGACTATATTATATTATATTAGAGTAGGGCATACTTGCCAAGTGTCCCGGGTTTCTCGGGACACCCCCGGGATTTGAAAACTGTCCCTACACTGTCCCAATGTCCTGATTTATACCCCGGGAATTAGGAAATTGCTGCTCCAAAAAATTTTATTTATTATTTCCTTTGGATTTTCCAAAACATTGGCTGAAAAAGGGTTGAGCGTCGCAAATCCTGGGGAATTTTGCTAAATATAATGCTACACACCGTTTATTTTTAAAGTAGTTCGATGTCTACTGACTGTCGTGTCTGTGCCAATTGCCACTAGTGATAGCCCAAACTCTGACTAATTCCTGAGCTATATTGGCAGTGTACTAAAGCCTCCCCAACAGTGAATAGCTATTTTATATAAACGCTCTAATGTCAATGACAACCACCGCGCAAATGAAAATTCACTCCTTAATTATTTACTTGTACAAATAATGTTTCCATTATTAGTCTATTGGATGTTAATTTAGCTGTTAAGCCAAACAATTCTCACAGTACAGACAAGCAAAAGACTCGGCAACTTTCAAAATTAAAATCAATGGGTCAAGTTTATTTATTTTATTTCTAAAAGTAAATTAAGTTTCTAATATCAATATTATAATTATATAATATTATGCCTTCTGCATCCTCTAGTATTACTGATGGTGGTACCAATGACAATTGACATAGCCAGGCACACGCTGACCCAGAAGCATATCAAAGTTGTTGTCTAAAAGCTGTCACGTCACTTAAAAGCTTAGAAGATTTGTTTATTCTCAATGATTCTGAAGTTTAAAAGACAGGCTTACATTATGATTATAATTTTTAATATAATGATTATAAACTTAACTTATGAAAATACTGAATTATTAATATATATTGCTATTATAATAATAATTCAGTGTTTTCATAAATAAAGCTATTTATATGTTTATAATTTAATAAAATGAAACAAAAATTTGGTTTCTAATAAATTTTCATGTTGTAGCAAGTTTTATAGGTCTTCTTTAGATAATCCAACCTGAAGCACTCTTTGCAATTTCATTCCTATTCTAATTCTTCCCACCATTTTAAAACCATTCCAATATGCATGTAATATGAACATATTTTTGACCACTAGAGCAGCATACAAATAGAAGTGAAATTGCCCTAACTACTGTCATTTTAGTGGCTCACAAAAAATATTTTGAATGCGGGAGAGTCCTCCTCTACCCCTCCCGCACCCTTTCTGGCAGCCCGCTGCGCGGGCTGGCATGGCCTGCGGCCATGTCACCCGTCCTCCCTCTGGTCCATGTCACCCGTCCTCCCTCTGGTCCGCGCATGTGTCCAGATTTTTTACCCAGGTTGCTTGGCAAGTATGGAGTAGGGATGGCTGGTGTGTGTATACAGTATAATAGAATAGTACATGACTATATTATATAGTAGAGTAGGGATGGCTGGTGTGTGTATACAGTATAATAGAATAGTACATGACTATATTATATAGTAGAGTAGGGATGGCTGGTGTGTGTATACAGTATAATAAAATAGTACATGACTATATTATATAGTAGAGTAGGGATGGCTGGTGTGTATACAGTATAATAAAATATATTCAGGAATTAACAGTATACTAAATACTTGATATTGCATGGTGAGGTTGGGGTAAGAGCGGACAACTTACAAAATGAAGAGAAGACAACTCTTCTTTTTTGAAGTTTTGCAAAGTATAACATATACTAAGGTTCTCACCATGTATTTAGTGAACGTTAATGGCTTATAGAGAGTAAGAGTGACCTACCTTGTAGCAACAATCTCTCCAGGATAATGTCTACTCTTAAACACAAGAGCAAACGCTCCTTCCTGTAACATGTACACTCTGATTACTATACAATAACATACCAACATATAATACATTATATCACATTATGTTATGGTACATTGGTGCAACAGTAATATAGGCCTACTATGGTATAGGCTTACTGTGATATAGGCCTACTATGGTATAGGCTTACTGTAATATAGGCCTACTATGGTATAGGCTTACTGTGATATAGGCCTACTGTAATATAGGGCTACACTAACCAGCTGTGTTATTGTCTCTTCTACTAGTTTCTGGAAGGTGACGCCGTTAGTACCCTGGTGGGTGGAGTGTATATGCTTCATCATCATAGCTATACACTCCGTATCTGTTTCGGACTCAAACTTGTACCCTTTCTTAGTCTAAAATATACAGTAGTATTAACTTATATATATGTTACAGTATATAGTATATCAAATACACCAACCAAAGCAGCTGTACTATGTAATGTAAGTAGAATACTTATGTAATAGTACCTATGATATAGTATTACAGTGTATACATACTACTAATACTACTACACACTACTAGTAAAGTAGTATAGAATACACACTTCATCTAATCCACTGTATCATCTGATATACAATATTAGTTATATTATACAGTATATAGTACAGTACATACAAGTAGTACACCCAGTCTAATAATAATAATATCCGTGGCCCCAAACACAATTCTTTAACGTGGCTGCCCAATAGCAGAGCTAGTCGAGGAGCCACCACGGCTCCTAGAGCTGGATATTATTAGTTCGATATGGCACAGAGGGAAGACCTCCTTCAGGACAAAAACCTCCAGGTCATTGGCGGGACTCGAACCCACGTCCTGGCAGATAACTTGTGTCATTGCTGCAAGACCAGAGTGACTAGCGCTAGACCACTCAGCCACCAACACCTATACCTATAGGAACACATACATGTATATGTATAATAATACTAGTGCATATTGTATTATTACAACCCATAGATACGTATAATACAAACATTATATATTATAGTTATATCTATACTACAACTCAACCATTGGTAAATACTACTACTGCATGGTGTTCCGTATCATTCAGTTTTTTCTCTCGGTTCAAAAAATGCAATATTTTGAAATGTAAACCAAAACCAGGTGCGGTGGTTCAATATGATTTAGTTGAAAATTCCAACCGCACCTGATCCCATAGAGCACCTGATCCCACAGAGCGCCTGATCCCATAGAGCGCCTGATCCCATAGAGCACCTGACCCCATAGAGCGCCTGATCCCATAGAGCGCCTGACCCCATAGAGCACCTGACCCCATAGAGCGCCTGACCCCATAGAGCGCCTAATCCCATAGAGCGCCTGATCCCATAGAGCGCCTGATCCTACAGAGCGCCTGATCCCACAGAGTACCTGATCCCATAGGGGCCCATTTCCAGTAATGCATATTGTGCTTCTTTCAATCTTTATAATTCGATGTCATCCTTGGCATATAGATTTATCTGCAGCTATCCTTTTCACCCAGTGATGATCTGTTGTAATTGTACTCCGTTTTTAGTACTTGTACTTAAATATTGTTATAAATGGTTAGTATATAATAATTATGAGTTACTAAACAAAGAGGTGTTCCCTCTTGGCTCACTTACCAAAAACAACTTGACATCCTTGTAGTTGGTAAGTATACCATTGTGTACTACCACAAACTCTAGAATATAAACATACAGTATGTAAGTATTTAGCACTGTGTACTATCACATACTATATGACATACTAGGTAAGCATAGCATTGTGTACTACCACATACTATATGACATACTAGGTAAGCATAGCATTGTGTACTACCACATACTATATGACATACTAGGTAAGCATAGCATTGTGTACTACCACATACTATATGACATACTAGGTAAGCATAGCATTGTGTACTACCACATACTATATGACATACTAGGTAAGTATAACACTGTGTACTACCACATACTATATGACATACTAGGTAAGTATAACACTGTGTACTACCACATACTATATGACATACTAGGTAAGTATAACACTGTGTACTACCACATACTATATGACATACTAGGTAAGTATAGCACTGTGTACTACCACATACTATATGACATACTAGGTAAGTATAACACTGTGTACTACCACATACTATATGACATACTAGGTAAGTATAGCACTGTGTACTACCACATACTATATGACATACTAGGTAAGTATAGCACTGTGTACTACCACATACTATATGACATACTAGGTAAGTATAGCACTGTGTACTACCACATACTATATGACATACTAGGTAAGTATAGCACTGTGTACTACCACATACTATATGACATACTAGGTAAGTATAGCACTGTGTACTACCACATACTATATGACATACTAGGTAAGTATAGCACTGTGTACTACCACATACTATATGACATACTAGGTAAGTATAGCACTGTGTACTACCACATACCGTTGTTCTTGTCTGACCGCTGTGGGTGACTGTTTACTGCACTCGGTTCACCATGAGTTGCCCACCGTGTGTGACAAATACCAACATGGCACTTGAGTGGGGTGTCCAAATCTAAGTCCTTATGCTCTGTAATATGTGGACACATACTCTAAGGCTAAACTATGATATACTCTAAGGCTGAAGTATGACAATATGTAGACAGATGTATGATGATAGAACAAAGTCCAGTGTGGAGTGATAAGAACACCAGTAGATACTGTGTACTCCTGTCTGTTCAAAGTATATTCCACAGTACTAGTGTAAAGTATGTACTATGTATAGTATGTATAGTACATGTATATTCCACAGTGTTTATTTATAGTATATTCTACAGTGTTTGTGCATAGTATATTCTACAGTGTTTGTATAAAACACCTCCTTCCCCCCCCCCCCCCCACCCGCAGCTCGAGTAATACAGAGCACAGTCTATTCTTATATAGTCGACCTTTGTACACATCAAGTGTGTCTCCAAATCATATTTTGACTGAGGAGAGTCTCATGATAAGATATACAATAATGTTAGTAAGTCGGCAAGCTAGCCTATCCAATCAGCTGCACTGTCTCCGGATATTAACCAATAGGAGAAGTGGGTGTTGACTGCAAAGGATGGTAACTAGTAGACATAGATAAGATAGCATGTACTATAAGTGGTGATAAGGAAGTGTACAACATGAAGTGTAGTATAGATAACAACAGTTACTGATGGGGTAATGATATGACGTCACAGTGCATGTATTTAGGCCTAGCTACTCTAAACGTGTCTATGGTATGCAGTGATGATTTACAGTATAATACATTACTACATTATTACATCAATATGGCAAACATTGTTTGTCATCATGTCAAGATAATAAAATTCTACGAAATATCTATCTATGCAGGAACAACGTGAATAAAAAACAACAACATCTAATATCCTACCAGTAACAGAATTGATTATGGGGTAAACAAGTGGGTGTTTAGTGTGAAACATCACCTATTACATCATAACCTATGTTCTATTACATCATAGCCTATGTTCTATGACACACTCACCATACTTACCGAGTATAGCTTTCTGCAGCTCCGCAACTTTACCCTTCTGTCTGATGATACAAATCTCGTTTTGATCTGTACCCTGTCCTCCATCTATGGCCAGACCTGCCATCATACACACAGTAGAGCGTTACCATGACGACCATATAGAGTAATATTGTGTGTACGCACTGCTAACACTACCAGTTGTAGATATAATTGTCAATGTGCACAATGACAATAGAATGGGACTGGCATAAGGTAATGTATTGCAACCAATGACTGAACATCATGTAGATTTAGTGGCTCAAGCAATAATAGTCTACATGTAACTAAAGTAATCGTGGAGACCTTAGTCTAAGTGCATGTGTACCTACTTACCAACATACCATAGACTGTGCACCTACCAACATATCATAGACTGTGCACCTACCAACATACCATAGACTGTACACCTACCAACATACCATAGACTGTGCACCTACCAACATATCATAGAATGTGCACCTACCAACATATCATAGAATGTGCACCTACCAGCAGAATCGTAGCCTCTGTACTCAAGTCTCTGCAACCCACCAACAAGAATATCCAGAATCTCCTGCCTCTTCACAGGCACCATATGATTGAGGTAGGCAAATATTCCTACAGAACATATAGACAAACATAGCAATACAAGTACATGTGTAGATACAATGTATAAGTATACTTATCACTTGTACCATCTATATTAGTTTTTAGAATAAATACAAGTGAAACAGCTGCAATGCAGAGTCAGCGCCGTCAGCAGTTATTTGAGAGGTTTCAGTTGACTAACTGGTTCAACTACCTGCTCCCGGGTAGAACTGGCAGATCATCTATCTTATACTGAAACCTGCTAGCACCTGCTAGCACCTGCATCTCCCCTTCCATATAAGCTGTACATGTATGCCTATCTAACAGTCAGTATAATAAATATACTGATGCCATCGGGTAAGATGAAAGCATTTTATAGATACAATACTGTCTAGTGTCTACCGTCACCTTCTGAGAACACGATAGACTAATCTGTGTGTAGAATTATCTCTGTGTATATTTCAGAGAAGCTACTTTGAAACAAACAGTGAGGTGGATAATTACTGTCTCCATTAATGATAAACTGCAGCAATTTACAATGTGCCACATATGCTAATTTAATGTTTAATAAATTTAAATTCCATTGACAAGGCTACCCTACAAAAACCTATAAATAACTACAACTATTTAATACAGCCTAGCAACGCATGGGCTAAAATATTTCAGGTATTATTTATGTTAACTCCGGCAGAATACCGGTTCACCTACTTATTTATAAGCCTCAGCTATTCACAGGAAAATCTAAATTAAACCCTGAACTGTTCACACAAGAGAGCATACAAGTGGGTGACAGTATAACAGTAGTGTATGGTTAGGCTACTCATCATATATGACAGTATAACAGTCGAGTGTGACTAGTCTACTCACCACACATGACTCCAAGGTCTGACTTGTTCTCCTTCAATCAAAAACTAAAATAAAATCAATTTAATATAACAACAAGAATAACAACAGTAACAATAACCACAAGTCCCTCTATCTAAATGTATTACCTCACACATTGCACTATTAATTTAACAGTCAGTAGTTAGTATTAGGTAATAAACAACAGAAGATACATGAATGTAGCTTTCTCTGCTGCTGCTACTACTGTTACTGTTCTTATTTTCTAAAAAAAAATTTTATCATAATACTAAAGAGCCAAGCAGCATTGACTCACTTAGCATTAAAATCCTACTTTTCCGTCTAGAAACGTGCCCAGTCAGAGCTAAAATATTGTGTTCATTGCTGCAGCTCTACTACTTCAAATATATTAAATAAATATGAGGAGAGCGTCGAATTTATGTTCAAAATAAATAGCAAAAGCATGAAGCTATACCAATCAGAGGTCAGCTTGTAATTGTGTTTTTACATGTAACATATTTAGGCTTACATGTTGGCCTACTATTCTTAGATTGATCATTATTTTATTCCATGTTTATGTAGCCTGCTAATAACAATAACTTCAATGTTAACAAAAATAAAAAGCAGAATAATTTATTATATCTTATAGGCCTACTAATTATTTTGGATGCAAGATATTAAAATAATCCTATAATTTGAATAGCAAGATGAAGTTTATAAGCCCTAAATAACTCATTTCATAATGTCATTGAAGGTAGCAGTACATGTAGCTTTAGGAGTGTCATTGAAGGTAGCAGCAAAGTTTATAGAACTAATAAGTTGTTCCACGGCTTTATGCACCAATAGGATCGCGCGAAATCTGACCTAATAAGCGGCCTAGTTCAAAGTAGTTGAATGGCAACGAAAAATTACCAATGAAACAATGTGGTCTTCTCAAGATTGGCGAAAAAATTGCCCTGAGATTGGCTAAAAGTACCTGTAATGCTAGACCATTATTTTCAGAATACATTATGTTTATACCGATAGCATCAATAGAAGATGCAAGCATTTAGAAGAGCATAAATATAGGAAAAAGGCCCAAAAAGTTCGAGCCATCCTAATGATCACGTGGTCTAGACTAGGCCTGCACCGGTGTTGCCTCCCCACTGATATTCGGTTTTTGGGGTGGTGGTAATCAAACACCGGTTGACACCGGTTCTCTTGTGCCTGGTCTCATTCGGTGTCAACCGATGCAAAATTTGGATCGATATACCGAACCGCACCGGACCCCTTGATCCTGGTCTCAAGCGGTGTTAGACGGTGTCAACTTTGGTTTGATATACCGGATCGAACCGGTCCAGGAGCTAGTTTGCCTAATAGAGTTGTCCCATCATGATCGTTCAATACAAGGGAACAAAAATCCTCAACACTTTCTCGCAACATGAGTTCATGTCAATCATTGTTTATTTTATTTTCAGATATGGCAGGCAGACAGGGCTTCATTAAAACATAGTATATGTATATTATTTTTATTTAAGTGGCTATTGGGTTAATGAAAGTAATCAGTGCTTACTCCTACTCCAAGATTTTGTATTTGCCCATGTAGTCTAGTGAGTCTTAAGTTGCATTGGGCCTTACTTCACCTATTTTATATAATTTTAATAAATATATTAAATATAAAAACATGAGGCTGGACACACACCCAACCGACTACATATAATTTATTAGATTTATTACTGATTGTGACCAAATTACAGAAGAAAAACAGCAAACATTGCTTCCACCACACTCGTACCATTGACACAAAAAGATAACAAATTTAAAGTTACATGGGCTAACTTCATATCACCAAGAGAAAGAAGAAACGCTAGCATAGTTGCATATGATGTAATGATAATGTAGGGAATCTTTCTTGCAAGCTTTCTTGATAGATTGCTGATTTGGTATAATTCAGTGTGTCCACCGATTGAATCTAGCAGATTTGTCTTCAGATTGGATATTACGATGGCTCAGTCCGATGAATTCTTCCTACAAAATATTGATTGAACATTAGTATTAGCTTATTTTAAATAGCCTAAATAAAGAGCTGGTGCTTACCAAAAGCATAACTACACAACGATTTAAAATTAAAAAACCATAATTAATAATGATTAACTATTATAAGCATTGTAGCTATTCTTAGTTACAAGCGAATATAATCAAATTTAAACATTAGTAGTAGATTAATTATAATAGAAATAATTAATCCAATGGTATGTTTAAATTTAATTATATTATTATAATTATAATAATCCATTATATTCGATCGTATACTACTATTCTATTTCAGCACACTATTCATGAACAAAGCAATCATATGCAAACGATAAAATATAATATACGGAGAATCTGCTAAGTTACGTAATTATGAATCAATTTATTATAATTTAATAATAATTATTACCTCCACAACATTGATAATCAATCACAGCCACGATGGCAGTTAATGTTGAAACGGATTAGCGAAGGTATGCAACCTAGTTTGAAGTGAGGTAAACAAGAACACATGATATTAGACCGCATGAATATTGAATGACTACTGGCATAGCGATCCGGTTCGATAACATCGAACTACACCGAACCATCGATATATCGTTTGGGCACGGTGCCGGTGCGATTCGGTGCATAAAAAATTTGCCGATGTGTAACACCGAGGGTTCACACACCGTTTACATCGTTTGAAACCGAAACACCGTGCAGGCCTAGTCTAGACTAATTATGTCTCATGTAGACCAAAGATGGTAAAAGTACGCTCTTTGTGCAGCCTGTCAACTACTATTGCCGACCTATATTTCTATAGCCTAAGCGTTTGACCACAGGCTGGGCGCTCGTTAAAGAGCAACGGTTTGCCCATTTTGGCGAGGGAACTACAGCAAATGAGTATACGCATCGTTTACTGGATAAACTTGGTATATAGAAACTTTGGTAGCAGTAGCACTAAGAGTGTCATTGAAGGTAACAGTGGCCTTCAGAGTGTCATTGAAGATAGCAGTAGCCCTAAGAGTGTCATTGAAGATAGCAGTAGCCTTAGGAGTGCCAAGTTTTTGACCCTTAAACATAGAAAATCATAACAACAACGCCAACAAAGCATAGGTCTAAAATTATGCAAACTACATTTAAAAATCCGATAGGCCTATAGCATTTCTATATAAAAAAAAAATCAAATTGCTTTGCTGATTTATTCACCGTGACTGTTACTTACTAACTACAATTTTAATATTACAATTATTACTAACTATAAAAATAAAATTAGTAATTAGCTTATCCTATCCTATGCCTATAGTATTGGGAAGCAAAAATCAAAATAACGTCACAAATGGACAACAACTCGAATCTGACCTCAATCCGCTACCCATTAGCATAAGCCTATTAATAGGCAATCACTAAATGATATACCTAAACAATAAACAGAGTATGTAACTATCATCTATGTATCAGTAATGCACATGTGATTGGTAGACAAGTGAGCTGTTAGTACTAACTAGTATTAATATAGATAGATATCAGATGAGACCCGACTAGTAAAACAATAGTCAATAATAATAATAATAATACTATAATGGGTTGAGTTTCAGATTGAGAGCAGATGAGATTTAGATTAGATGTATCACCAATACAGTTACACTTTGACTTTATCATAAGACACTTTATCAGTAAGACGCCATTCATTCAATCAACGAATATATGAATGAACAAGCGCCTTTATGTATGGTTAAAAAGTTGATATAGCAAGCCAAATTGTCCAATCAGTAGACCACGAATTGCCAACATCACAAAATGAACTTCAACAATGCTCTTCAGGAGAACGTCAAATAAAGTGAAAATACTATTTTATTTTGTTTATGTTTCCGGTTCAGGGTTTGCATACTTTCTTATAACATTTCGGAACCAGAGAAGTTTTTCAACTTTTTTTATCCACTAAACTAATAACGTTATTAAAACTAAAATAATTTCTATAAATTTTTTTAATTTTAATTAAAGATTCATTGCACAACTTGAGTAACTCCGTGGTATCAAACCTCGTAATCTACCAATGCTTAACAGGATACAGATTTACAAATACTATGCCCCGCCCACTATGGCCACTATAATTACTTTATTGTTATATTATACATTATCTATGTTGTGTAAAGGTCACTCTAAATGTTTATTTCTTGAATATTTTGCGTTCTTGTTGATTTAGAGAATAGGCTAATGCAAAGTAGAAACATCCCATAATGGTAATAGTGGGGGATAGTCTTTTATAGTTACCATTAATCATTTCACTTTTACTTTATAGTTTATAATAAAATTATTATATTTAATAAATATAATTTATATTAATAATAATTATTATTTCATTTTAGATTTTTAAAATATCCATCAGGTCATTTTATTTTTTATAAAAACTTATTATCTATGATTGTAGGTATTTTATTTCAGTCAGTCGGTATGGCCTAGGGGTTAAGATGCTTGCCTCTAGCCCAGACAGCCTGGGTTCGATTAGGCTTTTCAGGCTTAGGCTGACCAGTCAGTCCCTGCGGATCAGGACTTAAAATAATGGAGGTCCCCTGTGTGTATTTCATCTGAATGCAGGATAAAAATCCACCTCAGCCCTCTTCGAAACAAGAGCAGCCACATCATGGCGGGGCAGGTGAAACTGGCAACACCAGCACTGTCTGCTGTCTGTTCCAGCCTTGTAGCACAATGCTTCATGCTGGGTTCATAACAGGCAGTGACTGAAGAGTGGTGGTGAAAACTTGGTAAGCTCACTCACCACTATAAAAAAGTCACACCTGAGCTGTGGCATATAAAAAATACCACCGACATGCTCGATAACGAGAGTCTGCTATATTATTATTATTAGTTATTTTATATACTACATTTATATTAACTGACACTATGTTGATTATTATATTATTAGTTACTTTGATCAGTATTGTTGTGTGAAGTTCAGTAGTATGGGCATAGCCGTACAACATGTAATAGAGAGAGAGAAGTACCAGCTCACGCTCGTTGCCAACCAAGACCAGGTAGACACAGATTGTTTACCAACTTCGGCCTAGACGCTAGGGGAAGACGACCCTGCACTCATAACTCAGCTAACTGTGGATTGGGTACTAAAGGTGCCGATATCAGTAGGAAGAGTAGAGAGATGTAGGCCAGCGTCCCTAAGCATAACACTAGCTATGTGTTGGTCTTAGTTACAGTCTTGCAAATCCATGAGACTGGATTTTTGCAGCGTTTCATTTTGTACTCAAGATTTTGACGTTCTACCTGCATTAGATTCAGTTTGAAAAGGATGAAAAACATTCTATTAATTTCCTACTCTAATGTCTACAGGTTTCCTTTAGAAGATGGGCTCTCTCCAGGTTAATCAGTTGCTACGATATGCTGTTAAAGGAATAATTACACGTGCCACAACATCTAAGCTTTCAACATCTACTTCCTGTTCGACACAAATTGCTTCGGATTACCTCATCAGCCGTAGCAAGCATCTGAGATCTGGTTGGTCTGCAGATGTATTATATAATATAGACATGTAATTACATACTTGTCACTGTAGTTGCCTAGCAACTGTGGAATGTTTCTTACTGCTTTCAGTGGGTCATGTGACTTGTCAATATCACAGGCCCATAGTGCGTATGGTGTACACTGTGTAAGCATATGGGAAGCTCTCCAGGAGCTACCTCTGTTTTTTCTTATTTGGCCTACTTGTGACTGTCTCATTTATCTACAGTTGATATGTAGCGTAGCACCAGCTATCACCTGGTATATGGTAGATACAGCTAATATATAATAAAGCACCTGCTATCACCTGGCATCTGTTGACACTACAGGAGATGTCTGCCCCCACCTGTCACCTGGCACTCTCAGACTCTACTCTATGAAGTGGTGTCCCTTTGCCCAGCGCAGCAGATTAGCTCTGGCATATAAACGAGTCAGGTAAGTACATCTCTCTATAAATGTTGTTTTCACGATCTCTTACATAAAATCACTGACTGTAGTCTACTGTGTATTCACCCTGTAGATATGAAGAGGTTAATGTAAACTTAGCACATAAACCCAAGTGGTTATTTGACAAGAACCCGGAAGGTGCTGTACCAGTACTTGAGATGTACTCCAACGACTCCAGATCCCTCAAACATGTAATTGGGTCTGTACTTAGATACATATTATAATGCATTTTGGCTGTTACCTTATGTGTATACAGTGATTATATACATGTACGTGTGTGCGTATGTGTATGCTAATGTTACTTGGTTGTAATATATTATATATATTATTATATATTATTATATTATAGTGCGATGTTAGATAATTTGGAGTTGTCTTCTATTTGCATATAATTGGCCAGGAGAATATAATTCCGAAAAGTCCAAGTAACTGTAACTGTTTCTGTAGGTCTTTAGAGATTTGTGAATGGTTAGAGGAAGTATATATAGACACGCCCCCTCTCTTCTCTAATATCATCAATAATGCTCTCAACTCTGATATTCTTTCTGAGTTTAAGACAGTAGGTAGCCCAGACTAATGAGTCAACTACAGTGTCACACATACTCATTGTAACCTTGAAGACTATGGTCTTAGTAGCATAGCTGTATAATAGCATGTACAATACTAAATGACTATGAATTGGATGTCTAACTTAGATTGTCATTCTAACATTGTCTTGTAGGTGAGTCGAGTTATGAATGATTATATATATGACAGACTAGAAGTTGACCTACAGTCTACCACTCAGACTAACTGTATTCTCTTAGGCAGTCTAATCAGCCTGGATGCTATACTAGATAGGGATCTGCTTTATTTATCAGGTTAGTGTTCTAAACCACCCACTATAAGTCCTATAGACTGTGTGCTAAATCACCTACCATAAGTCCTGTAGGCTGTGTTCTAAGCCACCTACCATAAGTCCAATAGTCTGTGTGCTAAGCCACCTGCCATAGGTCTTGTAGTCTGTGTGCTAAGCCACCTACCATATGCCCTGTAGACCGTGTGCTAAGCTACCTACCATATGTCCTGTAGGCTGTGTGCTAAGCCACCTACCATACGTCCTGTAGTCTGTGTGCTAAGCTACCTACCATAGGTCTTGTAGTCTGTGTGCTAAGCCACCTACCATATGCCCTGTAGACCGTGTGCTAAGCTACCTACCATATGTCCTGTAGACTGTGTGCTAAGCTACCTACCATATGTCCTGTAGACTGTGTGCTCAGCTACCTAGTCCTGTAGTCCAAGTACCGTAATTGTGGGTGTGGTCAAGTACCGTAATTGTGGGTGTGTGAAAGTACCATCATTGTGGGTGTGGTCAAGTACCGTAATTGTGGGTGTGGTCAAGTACCGTAATTGTGGGTGTGTGAAAGTTGACTGTTGTAGGAATTCCATTGAGTCCCCAGAACTCAGGGTCTCTAGTCAGCCATGGATGTATCCAGTTGTTCTTGTGATTGACTTGGACCAATGCCATTGTTTACAATACATACTGTTTGGAACAGTAATGCATGCTGTTTTGCTAATGATGCGGTTGTTATGCTTATAGCCAACACTGTGACAATAACGGACTTTCTACTTTGGCCTTTCTTTGAAAGATGTTTAGCTAAGGGTCTAACCCTGGAATCACAGTCCCTACCAACGTTGTCAAAGTGGGTGGATAGAATGTCCGCCCTTCCTGCAGTGAGAGACGTGAGGAATTCAGATCGAGGCTACAAGCTATATTGGCAGAGTCTGAAATCAGGCAGCACTGAATATGATGTAGATGTATGACTTAGTAGTCACCAACTTAGCTAGTACAACGTTAGCTAATCCATTCATATGTGGAACATAGTACAATCATCCCTTAGTCAATTACATTCGAGTTTTTATTCCTTTTCCGCTTTAGGTTGTTCTAGTAGTGTATCCTTTGTATACTGTAGTACACTGCACACTGTAGTTGACTGCGATACACTGTAGTACACTGTGGTATACTGTAGCACACCGCACTCTGTAGTACACTGCACACTGTAGTACACTGTGGTATACTGTAGCATACTGTGGTATACTGTAGTAAACTGTGGTATACTGTAGTACACTGTGGTATACTGTAGTATTGTAGTACACTGTCGTATACTGTAGTCTTTAGCTGTTACTTGGTCCAGTTGTTATAAAACTTGTTTCTGACCAGTTTTGTTATTTTACTTTGCTCAATAAAAGGTGAGTGCACATGCACCTACTTGGTAGATAGACATACACTTCCCCCTACATTCATCATATAACCATGCACTTGAGTAGGGGATGGTTGTGTATCACTGTATGCATGTGTCACATCTGAGAGTAAATTAGGGATAGACAATTCCTTAGTCCAGCAGATAAAGAACTGTAATGCAATGTTTGCTCCATTTTATTGAAGTAGTAAAATAAATATAATTTATATAAAATATGATAAAAAGAGACCATCACCCAGTCAGAAAACACTGCAGTAGTAGTAGTAGTAGTATACCTTGTGATGTGTAGCAGTGACAAATATATACACTATATTCATAATTACATGTATAATTATATTATGTATATATATTATATTATTGTGTTATATAATATATCTCTATTAGAGCGATAGTGGCAAGGTAGTCAATCAATAGAGGTGAGATAACTTCATAACTATTGTAACAATTGAGCCACTATGAGCAACGTAGAGACACTGAGATCTACATGACTATGTATATACATTTCATACATATACGCACAGATCTCTAGACATCTTATACTATTAAATATAACAATCTCTGTATTAGCACGACTCAGTGGAATTGTAGGAAAATAATTGATATAATAGAGTGGATATATAATGTACAGTGTAGTACGTATATTCACTGTACATATTCACTGTATATAATGTAGTACAGTATAGTATATACACTGTATATATTATACTGTATAGAGGTAACGTATTATAGTATGTACATTGCATAGTTTAGGCTGGAAGACAGTAATAACTGGTCAGATAGAGCATTAAGTATAAATTATCTGTACCAATAGTTAGTCATAAAATTGTTAGTGAGTATAATAATAACATAGTAAATAATTATAATAATAACTAGTTGAATGTATTAGTATATAAGATATCACTGACTAGTAAGTTAAATGCATCATTTGCATATAATAATGTATAATGTGATAAACTGCAACAATAATACCTTGTATATTATTGAGCTCTAAGCAGCAATAATATGTATATAAGAGGTCGTGGAGGCAGATGTCATGGTACACCCTGTACAGTATCAGTGTTGCCATGACGACGGTGGAATGTGAATTGATCTCTGCTCTATAAGGAATGTGTTACCATCAAGAATTGCGTAGAGGTCATGTAGTCATATTGCATGAGATTTTTATAGTTAGCAGACGGCAGTGTTACACTTACTCTCGGCTTGAGAAGGTAAAAATATGCAGCAGTATGAGTATGAGTCTCCTGAGGCTACTCTACTCTCCCGAGTCGACAATGAGATCCTGTTTGTTATTTCCCCCAGTAGTGGGAGTCGTCTGTCCATCTCGTCATCTGTCAGTCTGCAGGAGGTCAACATTGCTCAGATTTAAAAGTGGTGACACTAGCTGAGCTGACTGGCTGGTAGTAGTAGTTTGATCCTATAGAATAACATGTAACATGATATTATAGTCTACTACTAGCTACTACTAACTACAAGAGAGAAGACAACCCTAGACAATGCTGTTATTATAAAGTATAGACTTAACCACTTACCATTACTATAATATTGATACTGGTAGTTGGGATAGAAGTCAGCTGGCTCAGAGTAAGTAGCGGGTTGCTGCTGCTGCTGCTGCTGTTGCTGCTGGGTTGACGCTGGTGTGATTAGAGGAGCCACCATAGTGGCTAAGGAAGGGGCACCTGTTGTGTACTCTCCCGAGTCTGCAAGTGTATCATACTAGTATTACAATATATGATTACACAACGTAGAACAGGTGCTACAGGTGCCAGTCCACATTGTTTTCATGGTTCTGTATTGATGTACAAGAATTTAGATTGTGATCCAGAGACCTACCGGACACTGGAGTATAGTTCTGTTGATGAGGAGAGTAGGGTTGTGGAAGGTTAGTGATCACAGGCTTCAGTTCTGTAAGCTCATTGGCTGAAGTTGCTTCACATGGACTACTCTGTCGTACCTGGTTAGGGGTGCCAGTTCTACCCTCCCCGTTGTTGTTGTCATTGACTGGTGAATGCTCCGAGGCTACAATAATTGTTATAATTACAGTCTCACAGTTACTGTACTTGTACTGTACTGTAGTTACACTGTGGTTACTACGTACACACACTGTAGTTACTATGTACACACACTTTAGTTACTACGTACACACACTGTAGTTATTACATACACACACTGTAGTTACTGCGTACACACACTCACCTACAGGGCTGTAGCTACTGCGCACCGAGTGCTGAGGTGAAGTAGTATCCGCTCTACTCACTGACTTACTCAGGTCTTGGACACTGGGCAGTGGGGTAACCCTTCCTGGACTAGTCTCAGCCTGGGGGTAATACTGTATTATATGATAGTCATTCTGAGAGGCAGCTACTCCCTCACCTATTTCTATGGCTCTCTTCTTCTGGTTCTGAGGCCATGGATTCTACAGGTGGAGTATAACAATGACTCTTATAGAGTACAAGTCATACCAAGTAAGGACAGACAACTACCAAATATATATACTCTCTGTATACTATATAATATACATTATATAGTATACATAGTAAGTAATACATGTAGTAACAGCTACATTTACATCTAGTGGACATGTCTCCAGTCTTCAGACCCGTTTATCTAATGATTATATCATATCCTGTTTATAAGGGTCTCTGGTGTTTATGGTCTGAGATAGTATTATAATATACATGTATATCCACTGTACGTGATTCACCCAAAACCCTAGTTTAAGGAGTGCAAATATTTCATAATTAGATGATTAAATTTGAGCTACATGTAGATATTATAGTGTTGTGTAGGCCTATGTTATGGTGTGTATGTCTCTCAACAGTGTGATGTAAATGTAGTGTCACTACAAGTTCAACTCAGGACTCTTTATTAGCACGTGTCCTTAACACACCACAAGCACATGCACACCACTTTAATCCAGTGTTTACTATATATAAGTATATGATACATGTATGTACTATTTGGTACCTACCATGACTTCTTCAGTCTTCTCGTCTCTACTGTCCTCATCTACAATGAGAATCAAGGTAGAGTTCAGGTGCCATTCCTCACACAATACTGACAACACCTGCATCATTACAGCCACTACTCCTGACTTTTGGATACTGGCTAACCACTTTACATTTACATTAAATCAAAGATATTAAATAACTGTATAGCAGTATATAACTACTCCTGTGTAATAAAACTTCAATACATGATAGACACTATTACCTAATACAATACAATCATATTATTAACCACTTCAGTAATTCAAAGTATTAGTATATCATTGTATATATATCTACAACTCTATTTGCATACCAGTAATAATAATACTGTGATGTAATACATGTATTACTACCACATTACATCATACTGTCTATTATAATTCACACAGCATATTCTGTATATTGAATGGAGGTGATACGGGAGGGTGGAATGTCAGGCAGAAGACAGAAGATTCAACAAACAAACAGACAGATGGGTGTATTGCAGTGCAAGTAACTCTTTCCTGTCTTAGAATTACAATCAACATATCAGCTGACCAATAAGAGTGTGTGTGTAGACCAACCAATGAGAGAGGTGGTTACACATACAGCTGACCAATGAGAGAGGTGGTTACACATACAGCTGACCAATGAGAGAGGTGGTTGCATATACAGCTGACCAATGAGAGAGGTGGTTACTGGTAGAATTGCACTAAACAGATAATCTAATCAGTTGCATAGAGAGTAAGAGCTGAGGACTAACCACTCCATTCCACAGGAAGTGAGCAGAGGTATACGCTAGATATTCCTGGAAACATCTAATCCAATCAGACGATGTTAATTAAACAACCAGTAGATATAGCCTTAGTCTACCAGTATATATAGCCTTAGTCTACCAGTAGATGTAGCCTTAGTCTACCAGTAGATATAGCCTTAGTCTACCAGTAGTTATAGCCTTAGTCTACCAGTAGATATAGCCTTAGTCTACCAGTAGATATAGCCTTAGTCTACCAGTAGATATAGCCTTAGTCTACCAGTAGATATAGCCTTAGTCAACCAGTAGATATAGCTTAGAGAATGACCAATTTAAGGAGGAAGGGTGCGCTGTAACTACACTCACATTCCGTTGGCCGTTTCCTGTTTCCCATGCTAAGGTCTGCTACTTCAGCTACTATGTGTGCAGAGTTGTTAAGGTCAAGGACTGTCGTGGCGTTGATTGGGTCGTTCTGAGCTGGGGCTCCTGGAATGCTTATTATAGTACCTGAAAACAAAGAATTATGGGTAGACAGTACAGCAATAGTGTATTATGGGTAGATGAGGCAAACCATGCTTGCAGCTTAGAGATTTCAGCTTTACAAGCTGAGAATTTAGTAATGTACGTACATGTATGTATATGTATGCCACATACTCAAATACATAGTTCAGAATATGTATGGAGATACAAAGTCGGAGATTCCATGACACACGCCGTACACACGCCGTACACACGCCGTACACACGCCGTACACACGCCGTACACACGCCGTACACACGCCGTACACTGCCTCACTTACCTATTGTATATGGATGGGTTGGCATCTGACTAACTGATATTATGTTGGCATGTTGGAGGTTATCTCCCCCGCTCACTATATTCTGGGGTTGGGGAGTTGTGCTACCCACCTCATCATTAGGATGATGGTGGTGCGGAGACGATCTGTTGATTTTATCAGCTGCTTTATTCCTCACGATTCTGTAAGGAAATATTTTGATTGGTTACATATATTCAGCCATGCGATTGGTTACTTAGAATACTGGGAGCTGATTTGATGCCTACAGTGAAATATGGCTTCTGTTGGTGTAGAGGGAGAGCAGTTACGGCTCCAAGGATTAAAGGAGGAGGAAATAATAATGTGGATCTCTGTACAGAATGCAAGATATAGAAGAAGCTACTGGCAAAAGAACAAGGATCTACCCAAGGGAAACTATAGACTATACTAGAGTGAGCTGAGGTGCTATTCATCTAGTGTTATAGAATGTACTAGAGTGAGCTGAGGTGCTATTCATCTAGTGTTATAGAATGTACTAGAGTGAGCTGAGGTGCTATTCATCTAGTGGTATAGAATGTACTAGAGTGAGCTGAGGTGTTATTCATCTAGTGTTATAGAATGTACTATTAGTGAGCTGAGGTGCTATTCATCTAGTAGCACACGTATGGCTTTGATAAACGAGCTTACAGAGACAGAAGAGAGGAGAGTGATTTAAGAAAGCTATGGGAGCCAGCCGCCTCTCTCCAGACTGTGTGGAAGTTATAGAAGAAGAGAAAGACGAAGGACTCGGAGTGGCGACTTAGCTTTAACAGGCTGGTAGAAGTTGTTTGTTATAATGACTGTCATTATAATTTCAATGAGATCTATTGTTTGATATAAGAGACCATTAATTAGAGATGAAAGAGAGGCTCATCACAATGCATTCCTTTAGCATACCTAGTGATATCTAGAACAAACACCTAGCTCCTTCCTATATTCTACTACCTTAACTGAAATATGTTCAAATCTATCTCAGTTTGCACGATGTTATTAAATTTTAGTATACTACTAATACAGCTCCTATACAGAGTGGTCAGTCTAAGGTCAGTCTAAGGTCAGTTTAAGGTCAGTCCACCAACGTAAGAATAGCATATCTCGAAGAGACTATGTATAGGGAAGAAAATCAGTCTAACCCAATCTGTTGATGGATCACAGTCTAACCCTATCTGTTAATGGATCACAGTCTAACCCTACCTGTTAATGGAGGACACACTAGGAACATTTTCCTGGTCACACACGCCGTCAGACAGCAGCTTGTCACGGATTTCCCAGGCAAATAAAGTCATATTTTCTTTTTTATATTGACAAATGGCATTGACGACTTTGGGGGTGGCCACCTTAGGCTTAGATCCACCTATTATCTTGGGGCGTATGGACCCCGTCTCGTTGAACCTGCAAGTGTAGATTATGTATTAAGCTGAGGAGCCAGCAAGCTCACCTGTTGATGGAGCTGACACTGGGGATGTTATCTTGTGTACAAATGCTTTCGGCTAACAGTCGATCTCGAATCTCCCAGGCAAACATGGTCGGGTTCTCTTGCTTATATTTGATGATTGCGTCTACGACCGAGGGGGTGGCAACCTTAGGCTTAGAGCCACCTATTACACCGGGCTTGGTCGACCCCGTCTCAAAGTATCTGCAAGAATGAGAGCAGAGTGACAGCTACCTATCCTCATCTCACCGACCATCAAGACGTTCTTGTTGTGCCAAGCCAACTATCACTGATAGACAGGGAGGTGGGGGTGGAAGGAAGGAGTCCATGCATTACGTAGTGACAAGGGGAGGAGCTAGAGTAGCTGGATGAGCTGGGTGCAGCACATCAGCTGGGTGCATCGGGTTAGCTGGTGGTAGTCAGGGTTTAGTCTACGCATGGATCATCGTGTTACTCTCACCAATACCAGACAGTGGGGAGACGACTTTACTGATTCTCCAGTCAGTCAGACAGCGACTGTTCACCAAAAGCATTTGTACAGGGAAAACAAACACCCCCGAGGTAGTGCCAGGTTTACAATGAAGGAACACAGCCTATGCTGTTGACCCAGGCTAAGGGAAGACAATTACAAAATGTATTAAATAATATAACATGCTACCAATGGGTATGGCTAGTTGACAATCGGAGTGATTATTATTACACTTATGTTAGTTAGTGGTAGAGCAACAGATAGACGGACATAGAGACAGTGGACTGGATAGACATACAGTGAATATTAATATCATGATCACAAAGATTCAATCAGTGATTGTTAGTGTCAGTGTGTTAGTGTCAGTGATTGTTAGTTAGCCCCAGTACCAGAACTACATACATATATATATATTGAACAACAGGCACAGCATATTAATTCAAATAATGGCATATTTGCACATGTATAAGAACTAGCACTAGAAGTACAGGTAAAGTTATTCAAAAATTTCTAAGTGTAGGATTATCCTAATCTACTGATAATCTATTTATAATTCAGTTAATCTAATACAGGTAACTCTTCTACCCCAAGTGGCTTCAAGAAAATTTGGAAAAGTCCATCTGGAAATGTGACACAACAGCCAATAAATTAGAGGACCCCATAGTATACCAACACTTATCTTCCCTACTTTATCTAAATACAGGTAAAGGACCACAGGTGATGCTGACCAAGTAAGGAAAGTCAATCTATGCAGACGAATCCAAACCACAGTCAAGGTAGAATAACTCCTGAATATCTCTACAACCACTTCCTTGTATGGTCCTTCACCTTACTCACTATTACTACGAGGTTTAGCATAGGTCAATATGCCACAGTTCAACAGCTCTTTTAGCGAGTTTAAAAAGTCCAACTAATGACATCAGGTGCGTCACAAAGCGTGCAAACTAGACTACTACCACTACCATGTTGTATTACTACGCCACTCACTACCATGTTGTATTACTACGCCACTCACCTTCCTAGTATTTTACTGACACACCCATGAGACACCCTCAACTGTCTGCTAATATCACACGGTCTGACTCCCTGGTGTGCCAACTCCACTATTCTCTGTCTCACAGAGTCTGGTAGAGGTCTGCCATTTACAAACATACCACCCAGCTGGTTGACCCCACCATGACCTACAAATACAGTTGTACCAGTACAGTGTAGGTAACTATAGCATACAGTCACACTGCACAGTGTAGGTAACTATAGCATACAGTCACACTGTACAGTGTAGGTAACTATAGCATACAGTCACACTGTACAGTGTAGGTAACTATAGCATACAGTCACACTGTACAGTGTAGGTAACTATATATATATATATATATAACTTTATTTAATGTGCAATATTAGTATACAGTCACACTGTACAGTGTAGGTAACTATAGCATACAGTCACACTGCACAGTGTAGGTAAAATACTGTTTCATACTGAATTTTTCACAACTAATTAATACTTGAGGTCACAAAATAGTAGTTTTTAAATCATTTTCATGTAAAGTCAATCAGTTGATCAGCAGCCTATATGCATTGTATGTTACTGGTCATTTTATTTACTGGTCATTTTATTTACTGGTCATTTTATTTACTGGTCACTTTAGCTAGTCTGTGAGTGCCCCCCCCCCCCCAAACTATAACCTACCTACTCTGTGTTAGGCTGACTAGTTGTGTAACAAGTTCAAACTAATCACTGCTATCTTTGATGTTGGAAATAATTGCAAAATTATGTTAATTTCTGCCCAAATATCCGCATAGAAAATTGAACTTTATCATAAAATATTAGTAGGTGTTTGAGATATGAAAGGGGAGCCAATATATTATCTGACTGAGTTAAGGACATAATTTATTTCAGTCCCAATATAGTATTAAGTATATACCATAAGCTGACTGACATTTAATAGCATTATAAAACCAAATCATTGAAATATTCTCCCATAAAACTTTCTCAAATATAATATTGAAGTCAAACAGCATAACAGCATCAGCATAACAGTATAAAGTCAGCTCTAAAAACTTAGATACAGAAATAAAATCTAGTATCATATATTTTATTCTGGATATATAAATTAATTGTCTAGTGATAGAATATCCAAGGGTGGAAATGATACTCGTTTATTCTCTGATTAGAAGTTTACTAATAAATTCCAATAAAGTCTATTGTTTTAGATCATATCTGTAAATCAAGTAAATGTACAACCTATTTCTATGAAAGTATAAATCAAGTAGTCGGTATACTAGAGGTGTAGGAAATCAAAGTACGATACATCACGTCCTGCTAAATTAGCAATAATGTCAGTCGAGGAGGAAAACACTATTTTGTAAATATTAGTATTTAAAAAGAAGTTTTTTAAATAAAAATGGAAGGCCAAAAATGTTTGGTAACCACTACAACAAATAGTTGTCATCGGAGGGACGTAACACTTGATTACATCAGAATACATAATTGTCTGACATGCTGAATGTATTTACTATTACGGAATATTAGCAATAATTCCAATCTGCCAAGTATACAAGGAAATCTCCTAACTAAAGAGAAGTAACTGGATAGGAGTACTACTCAGGAGTAGAGAGAGAGTGAGAGAGTAGGTATGTACCTCGTACCAGCTAGAGATGTAGTCATATTATATGTACATTGTCATCACCTACTTATCACCTCAACATCTCTCAATATTAACAAATCAAAGATGAGTGTAAACTATAAAATATTCTAGTAATAGCACTATAAATAAATTCACTAGGCCATCATCACAGTAATATATACACTCCAAGTGCTTAGAAATACGGTTGGTATTTATCCAAGCTTAACATTAATCACTGCTAACTACAAACAAACTTGATGTAAATGTTGCAATAAAATGTGTACAACTTACGGATTTATGAAATTAATGTTTCACCAGTGTTAACAATTAATTTTATTACAAGTTTATTAGCTAGGTATATTATATTGGCCTCCAGTAGTCAATATTGCCTAAAAGAGGTTGTCACTTGTAATCACAGGAAGATTGTACATGTTTGTGTTTGATGCAAGAACCGAACAATGTGTCCATGTGATGAATAGTAAGTTAATATGATGTTAACTTGCTTGTACATTATTATTATTAAATGCATGCAAATATGATAGTGAGTTTAGTGACAATCATTATCATATTCATACTTATATTCATATTCATATTCATATTATTATAATGACTTCAGTGCTGACTCATACTATTAACTTATCCAATCTTACTCAATCAAATAGCAGCCCAGTTAGGAGAATTTAAATTTAAAATTTACAACACACCACTTCTAATAAAATATTTTTATATACCAAAAGCATAACGAATACAAATTTCTTAAAATGTGTTAACTATTTCAATCCGTTTTAACCAGTGCCAGAAACTGAACATTTGACTACATCTCTACTTTGAAATGTAGACAATCCTCTACCAGATTCTCAGAAATAAGATTTGTCTGAAGTAATACACTGAACTCCAGTCTCTTCAATTATAATCAACCACTTGTTTAAAATTTAATCCGATTTTACTAACAATTAGATTATCAATATACATGTACCTGGACAGGTAGAAATTAATTCACTGGATTTATTCATCTTTAGCAGCGTGTAAATCTTATTACTACCTGCACACGGCAGATATTACCTGCGGTAACACTTATACTAAGGCTAATACTCCATTTCATAAGCTGAATTAATATTCATTTCATATCCAGTGGTGGCATTCAATTTTAGACTTTTAAACTAGTAAACACCTTCATTGCATGTGAAAATACTACCCAACTTGGTATGTGGAAACTGGAATAAAGCCAAAAATATAAATTGTGTGATATAATATTATTATGAAGCAGTTTTAATGAATTGCATCAATTAATCATGTTGATATGAAATAGTTTCACATTTACTCATCGCAGTGTGAATCAGTGATTAACTGTTGGCCAGCATGTGTGGGTCGGAACACACTGACCCGGCCTACATCTACCCCCAAAGAGACTAGCTAAAGGTTATATTTACCGAAGCCTAATACTCCCCACTATGGATGGTCTCTTAGCACCATGTGCTGACATGCAGCTGAAAAGTTTGGCCTGGGTTCCAAACTAATTAGCATATTCAGCTATAACTATAATTATCACATGGATAGAGATGAACAGAGGCTGTAGGCTATTTCTATTTATGGTAAAAACTGCTCGAATCTTGATTAATGAACATCACACTGACAATAGGGTTCATCAACACTAATCCTCCTTGTTTATGTTTTTCTTCCCAGCTGGTATTGAGAACAACAGATATTACAACATAGCATGTAAAAATAGTTGCTTGGTAAACATGAGGAGTTACGTTTACCAACTAAAGCTGAAACATCTTAACATCCAGGTAAAATATTTGGAAATAATTAAAAGTTATAAGTGACACTTACCTGTTAATTGGTGACAAGCTAATAACTAACATAACAATATTTCTATTTATATAACTTGAATAAATTAGAAAACATTACAAATATAAGTACTTACATGATCCAGATCGTGACATGGCATGTAAGGTGCCTGCAGCTGATCTGGGTAAGTGCGTTACGCCACCCATAGTGCTCATGGAGCCCATAGTGGCAGGTGACATGTGATGGTGACCTGACGTAGCAGGTGACAGGCTGTTGTGATGGTGGTGATGGTGCATGCTAGATTGTATGGACGCTGAGGCAGCAGCAGAGGAGACTGCTACTGCTGGGTTGTGGTAGGGATTGATCTGGTGATGTGATTGTTGGAAATGTGAAAAGGTAGATGGTGTGTGGTGAGGTGCCACCAGAGAGTGGTGCTGTCCAGTATATGCATGTATATCCATCATAGTGAGAGACTAAGTGAGCTTGTCTATATAGTACTATATATATGCATGTATATGTATCTAGTATGTACTCAAGTGTGGCAAGCACTTGCTCTGCTTACTCCTTCCCCTCCCAGGTACTCTGTCAAAATGATAAGCTTCAGTAGATGTCAGCCTCTTTTATGCTCCTTCCCATCACCTGCTTCCTGTTGCCTGCTCCTGCTGTATCAGCAGGTCTCCACAGACTAAGTGACTAACTGAGCTGGTGCTCCTAGCATATAGTCCACGCAAGTCCTACGTAGACTGCAGCATGTCATATTTTGGTTACTCTTCACAGGCCATTAGTCAGGTGACAGTAAGAGACAGGTTAGTGCAAGGTACTCTATATTCTATATACCCTGTATAGAGCATACAGTATACTTTACATTAGATATTATCTACTCATATTTCCAGCTATTACTTTATTTTATCTCTTCTTCTCTTCATAGAATCATATGATATATTTACACCTATTTACTTAGCCTGCCTGCCTGCCTGCCTACCTACAGGCATACATTTACCTACTAGCATATCACAGAAGATAATTTTAACTAAGTTCGCCACCCTATCACCAACCAAATCCCAATTGTTCCTTCACTTATTCCCCCATCTCTCTATTTTTAACTGAATAAAAGTCAGATGGTTTATATTGCCGATGTAATTCAGATTCCCTCTATATCTAGGCCTACGTATAACTCACTAGTTGTCTTTACCTCTCCATAAATTAGATGGTTCATACGACTATGTGTAAAGCATGCTTCTGTTGTATGTGTACAACCAATAAATACATGTATTTTATACCGGTGCTCTATTGTAGTATTAGACTGCTGCTTGTACAGTGATATTAGGAGTTGTGCCCTCTCTACCTACTCAACCTATACAGTCACTATGTAGGTACAGAGAAGTGTTGCACAAGTAAGCCATACCAAGGGCACTTGGCAAGCCTGCCAATGTTCATACTTGTGGCAGATATATCTCCTAATTTGTAAGAAATGTACAGAAGCTATGCTTGACTCATAAATGCTGAAATGAAAACATTTTATCCAATCTATGATAAATTAAAGGAGAGTAGCTGGCAATAGTTCAAGTAATTAGCACATCACAAGAATTGAAGAGGAAATTACAATTCTCAGTGTCTTCAGTGTGTTGACATCAACTTTGTAATCTCCATGTGATTCAATCTTAGTTTTTAATAATTCTGGGCAGTTGAGTAATTAGTAGTAAATACTTGAGTTTCATCACAGAGTAATGATGTTAATAATAGCTTCACATGCTTCTGTTTATCTCCTATATAATACAGTATACATTGCATGTTCCTGGGAGCAGTTCATGCACTCCTATATAATACAGTGTTCCTCTATCAAATGTATATCTTTCAACTGTAGAACTTGTATCATTCACCAACTTGTTTTATAGCGGACACATTACATGACATGCTGCACATACAGGACATACGGCAAGTGAATATATCAGCTATATAAAGAGCTGAGTATATTCTCCTGGTACCAGCATATCATCCAGGTCTAACAGAACACGATGTAATAAATAGTTTGCTGCCCCTTGATTGGCTGACACTCAGTAATGGCTCCTGCTGCTCCTCACCAGAGCACAGCTACAGCACCCCTTCCCCACAGCACCCCCTCCCCACAGCACCCCCTCCCCACAGCACCCCTCACAGTATCACCTCCCTACACCACCACCCCTCCCCCCCCACACAGTACCCCTCTCCCCCCCCAACAGTACCGCTTCCCCACAGCACCCCTCCCCACAGCACCCCTCTCCACAGCACCACTCCCCACAGCACCCCTCCCTACAGTACCCCCTCCCCCCTACAGCACCTCTTCCCCACAGCACCCCCTCCCCACAGCAAAACGTCCCTACAGCACCCCTCACAGTACCCCCTCCCCACAGCGTAGAGGAAGGAGGGAAGAAGAAGAGTGGTGCAGCTGGGGACCAAATAGAGGAGAGGATACAGATGTGTCAGGCAGATGGATACAGACCCTGGCTCTGGCACACCTTTCCTCCAATCAGAGACCTCCAAGCAATCAGTATCTGGCTCTTTGCCCAGTAGTTTATACATGTACATGTATATAATTTCATACACAGTTATGAAATATTGTCAGGTGGCAATGGTTCTATTGATACATTGTGTATGGGGGTGGCAGTACCCCCCCCCCCCACCTTAGCTGGTGATACAAACTGTCCCTTAGTATAATAAGTAGGAGCTAATTGGTAGGAAGTTATTAAGTGCATTGTTATTGAATGTAATAAATGCTAACTTGTATCATATGTTGTATGAATGTACGCGTAGATGGGGTCCCCCTTTACCAATGCCCAGTGGACACTGGACAGTGCCCACTGGGCATTGTCTACTACTGCCCCCCCCCCCTTCAAAAACACCCCCCTTCTCCATACAAATAACTAAACACTAAACAGTGTAAGAGATGATTGAAGATGTTTTGTTATTTCCTTTGATGATAAAATTTCCTCATTTTGCAAGATGTTTAGAAAACAACTAGATATTGTGTTGTGTACTTGTTTGCAGTGTAGAATACATACAGTGATAAACAAGCAGCCACTGACTGACCTAGATCCACTATAGGGCAGGGCAGGCTATCACAGTCATATCAACTATTTAAGGAAATCATCTATTTTTATGTAATATTTGAACAGTTGGCAACATGAGAGAATTAATGGAAGAGTAGGCCATAGTAGATCTATCTATTGGTGGTGGTTTAGAATCCATCTACAGGAGTATGTTAATGGAGTATTTTAATGGACTAGCTGTGACAGATGCAGTAGGTACTTGGCAGAGCTTGTAAAGGAAGAGAGAGAGAGTCGGTTAAGGCATGTGGGGAAGATCAAAGAAAGGATTTAGATACACATATTATACTAGGTTACTACATCGTACATTCAGTCCTAGTCTGTACCACATCACTATGTACTACTTCACTATGTACCACATCACTATGTACTACTTCACTATGTACTACATCACTATGTACTACATCACTATGTACCACATCACTATGTACCACATCGCTATGTACTACATCACTATGTACCACATCACTATGTACTACATCACTATGTACCACATCACTATGTACCACATCACTATGTACCACATCGCTATGTACTACATCACTATGTACCACATCGCTATGTACTACTTCACTATGTACTACATCATTATGTACCACATCACTATGTACCACATCACTATGTACCACATCACTATGTACCACATCGCTATGTACCACATCACTATGTACCACATCACTATGTACCACATCACTATGTACCACATCGCTATGTACTACATCACTATGTACTATTTCACTATGTACTACATCACTATGTACCACATCACTATGTATGACATCACTATGCACCACATCACCATGTAGGCCTACTAGCCCAACCCTATTTCCATACCTACCTACATGATTGTACATGCCTATACTGTAGGTCCTATATATGTAGCCCTCCCTATTATATTACATGTATGTGCTCTAAGCTACACTGTAGTGGATACATGATACAGTTTATGATAATTTCACAGAATTATAATATTATTATATAAGTAGTAGCGTAGTGGTAGTACACAGATAGATAGGTATGTATTATAATATAACACACATACTAACACTGGGTAATACATACTCTATAACATGGGTTATATTAATGCTATTGGGCAAATCACTGTCACTGATTGATAAAATGCTAAACTTTCTAAAATTTCTATTCCAGAGGTTGACCTCTGACCTTGAGACTAGATGCAATTGCAGTGCAGAGCAGTATTTATGAGTTAGTCAATGTTAGTGACCTGTCTATACTACAGTATGATATACATGTACTGTACTCACTGTCTATACTACAGTATGATATACATGTACTGTACTCACTGTCTATACTACAGTATGATATACATGTACTGTACTCACTGTCTATACTACAGTATGATATACATGTACTGTACTCACTGTCTATACTACAGTATGATATACATGTACTGTACTCACTGTCTATACTACAGTATGATATACATGTACTGTACTCACTGTCTATGCTACAGTATGGTATACATGTACTGTACTCACTGTCTATACTACAGTATGATATACATGTACTGTACTCACTGTCTATACTACAGTATGATATACATGTACTGTACTCACTGTCTATACTACAGTATGATATACATGTACTGTACTCACTGTCTATACTACAGTATGATATACATGTACTGTACTCACTGTCTATACTACAGTATGATATGCATGTACTGTACTCACATAATTGAACATATAGCTAGTAGAGTAGCTACTATCTTGTAGTAATCTTCCAAATAGAGAGACCAGAGATAGAGTTAATCTCACCCACAGAGTACAGAGTAGAGAGAGCCATAGAGTACAGAGTAGAGAGAGCCATAGAGTACAGAGTAGAGAGCCATAGAGTACAGAGTAGAGAGAGCCATAGAGTACAGAGTAGAGAGAGCCATAGAGTACAGAGTAGAGAGAGCCACAGAGTACAGAGTAGAGAGAGCCATAGAGTACAGAGTAGAGAGAGCCATAGAGTACAGAGTAGAGAGAGCCATAGAGTACAGAGTAGAGAGAGCCATAGAGTACAGAGTAGGGAGAGAGATGGTACAACTGTGGGTACATGGTGGGGTATAATAAACAGTAGCTACTAGTAATAGAAGTCTACACTATGATACACTATATACAGTACATGTACACTTACCTACCCTGTCATTAGTACAATATAATACATACATATAATATATACTAATATACTCTAGCTACATGTACACACAGTAGGAGGGATGGGAGAGACGTACATTATATTATATAGGTTATGGAGAGAGTAATGATACGTATCTACTAGTACATACAATGTAACAATGTACATATACATTGTATATACTAGTACATACATTTACAGTATATTATATACTAGTACATACATACAGTATATTATATACTAGTACATACATACAGTATATTATATACTAGTACATACATACAGTATATTATATACTAGTACATACATACAGTATATTATATACTAGTACATACATACAGTATATTATATACTAGTACATACATACAGTATGTACATACTAGTACATACATACAGTATATGATATACTAGTAAATACATACATTGTACATACTAGTGGAGTAGTAATGGTGAAAGAGGGAATGTTTGACTAAGATGTGCAGTAGACATGATGCTGGTGCTCCGACTACCAGCATATAATAATCGGCACACAACAGTATTAGCTGTGTATTTCTACCTCCTCAAGAAAGAGAGTGGTGTACTTACCCACATAGGCTACCTACTATATCCACTATATCTTCCCTACACCTACCTTGGTCTAAGCTCCACCCGGAGTTCACAATATTATAGTAGTAGGGACTACGCACTCACCTTTATCAGACGCCCCGGCATCCTTGCTGCCCTTAGACTTAGAATTTGTGTTGATGGTCACCGTAGGCAGGTTGATGACATCAGAGGAGGAGATGGCTGTGATTGGTTGTAGCTCCACCTTCTCCTGTTTTGGTAGAGTCGTTATCTCCAGCGTCTCGGCATTGATGTAGTGGACAGCAGGAGCTATGATGATCTGTGTAGGTGCTTGCTGACTTTCTGACGTCTCTGGGATCATATCGCTGCCGCAGTCTGTGTACACAATCAGTGCAAGGTGGATTGATAGAGTTTAAGGGGGGAACCCCACTGCTACTATGCATATACAATGTATAGTGTTCGCTACTGTATACTAGATGTGCTGCACATGACCTGTGTATGTCAATACTGACATGGTTATAAACAGGTGATTGGGAATGCCTGCCTGACACACTCAGTGAGTGAGAGAATTCTCTATACAATACCCACTTAATTAGTCACAATTCACTGGCTTTCTTCATTGAAGCATGCAAAACCTAGGAAATACCCTCAACAGGGACAACCCTGCCTCCCTCCGAGTCTAGAAATTAATCAAGCAAGACAAAACACCAAAAACAAACAGTAAAGTGAAAGCGTGTGTTATCGTAGTAGAGAGGTGTGTATATAGACACTTACTGTGAGCGCTACGCTGGAGTGTGCCACTGTTTGTATCAATGTGAAGACGCTGTATGTCAGGTGCTTGTGATGTGCCTGTTGACAATCTAGTTACACATTAAAATGGCTGAAAGCTACATGACTGATGTAGTAGATGTTGTTATTGATACTTGGTGCTGATTGGCTAGCTTGCTGGTTGATCTAGTAGTGGTATATTATAATACCTGCTTGCCTGCCTACCAACTGGTTTCCTTACTGCAGTGACAGGCTCATAATTCACTTGATCCTTGCCACATACAGCTCAGCTTACTATAACATACACAGTATATACCTCTATACATTCTACACTAGAGAGATAATGTTAATTTATATGTAAGCTCATTTATCACACTTGTCATCTGATTCTCCATAGCGACTGACTATGTTTCATCCTACGTACCCATTGCATAGCCAACCTACCTAATGCATGTATTGAGTTTAGAGCAAAAAATGTCCATAATTTAAATGGAATAGAATCATTAGATAAGATCAGCTATAGAAGAAATATGACAATACAGACAAACTATATTAGTAAAGGGGAATAATAGGCACCTACTAGTGTTCATAGTTACTATTCACATAAATAATAGAGTTAACTAGATATATAACTTTGATACCAAGTGCTATTTTTATTCAAAATATTTATGTCAGATGCTGGCAATGTGTTGCAACAGCTTACACCCATTTAAGCACATTCAAAGGGCTGAAGAATGTATATATTCTACACTCTACATAGAGTCATGGACATAGACATGCAGTCTATAGGTACATAAACACACACACACACACATACAGTGTAGTATGCCGTGAAGTCATGTACATTTGTTCCATTGAATCGCTTTCTTATTTGAAATGGAGAGTCCCAATATTACCTATGAAGCATTTCCATGACGTCAAGCTTCACAGCAGCGAGGCATGACAACAGTCTCTCTGAGTTTCTGCTGCTCTACTGCTAGAGTAGTGGGCTACTGCAGGTAAACAGTGCAGCAGATGTCCTCTGCTAGAGTAGTGGGCTACTGCAGGTAAACGGTGCAGCAGATGTCTTTCTCCAATCAGCTATAGTACACACAGTGTTTACTTAACGCGTGCTTGTCTTTGTGGTAGAGTTTGGGGGAAAGTAAGTCAGCGATGAGAAATGTTTGATGGTTTCGCAGGTATGCACAGGTGATGTCAGCAGGTATGTACAGGTGATGTCAGCAGGTATGCACAGGTGATGTCAGCAGGTATGTACAGGTGATGTCAGCAGGTATGCACAGGTGATGTCAGCAGGTATGTACAGGTGATATCTGCAGTCATTTAGCTGCTCAAGGTACCACCAACCCGATCAAGTTTGTCAACATAATATCTGGGCCCACGGTAGGGCCGAGTTAGAGACAAGTGGGATAACCTGCCAACTTCGGTGATACAGATAGAGGCCAACCACTCAAGCAGTACATAACCAACCAGGAAGTGGCATACCCTGCCCAGAATAGATGAGGAACTCTCTCAAGTGTGAGAAGAGACCGTACAGGTGGGAAACCCAGAGGTTCCTGCTGTAGGTATATTATATGAAGAGGTTTGTGTGTGTATGATTCAATACAGTCAAGCTATCATTCCATCAGCCAGGTGGTGAGGTAATTCCAAGAGGAAATAAGGCCCTGTTGAGAAGATTGGAGTGGATACTGGATAGAAGGAGATTTGTGTGGAGAGTTGTAGTCTAATGGTAAACCACACATCATATGACTAGTTCACCTGATTGATTATAGTAGCTAGATAATACATACCACATAGGTTATGTATCACTCTGTAGCCCTAGTACCTAGTACTTGCAAATACTTGGAATTAATCAGAATTATATATGCAACTGTTCACACAGGATACAATCATCTAGTCCTTGGAGGGGAATTATATAACCATGTTGGCCTAGTCTTCTAGTACATACTATATTATAGTAAAGTACAGTATACCTCATCTAAGCTATATGTAATGTACAAGTATATAGGCCTACATGGTTATATTTTGGATATAAATATATATTATTACTACAAATGTATTACAAATATTTTTACAGTGTAGGATTTCACAAACTTGTAATACTATTATGAAAATGTATAACAAAATATATGTAAATACTACGAAATATGCGTGCTTTTCTAATGTTAGTTCGTAATCGATTATATTATACTATTGCTGCTGCAATATCATAAAACCACTCGGATGTTTTGTAAGTGTTGATTACGATCAACGCTTGCTATAATTTTATTTTACTTTTTATTATTTTATTCTCCATATATTCTGGGCAGGTAATCCATCTACACTATTGTATTGTAATGTAACCATAAATATGAGTGATAAACACAACATGGTGTCCACTTAACACTAACTCAACAAGTATCCAGAACCAGAGACGCTTTCACCATCAGTGGTGTAGTGGTGCAGTGGTGCAGTGGTATAGTGGTATAGTGGTGCAGTAGTGTAGTGGTACATTGGTGTAGTGGTGCAGTAGTGTAGTGGCTCAGGGGTGTAGTGGTGCAGCAGTGTAGTGGTTCTGGTTCAGGGGTGTAGTGGTTCAGGGGTGTAGTGGTGCGGTAGTGTAGTGGTTTAGGAGTGTAGTGGTTCAGTGGTGTAGTGGTTCAGGGGTGTAGTGGTGCAGTTGTGTAGTGGTGTAGTGGCACAGTGGTATAATAACATTGATTAGAAGGAATATTAATAGCATTTCTGTATACTTTGTAACTAAACACTAGCTTTGAACACAGATTTGTTGATCTATAAGTTAGAAGAAAAAGTTGAAATTTCTCGATGGGCATGATCCACGAACAATTCCCATTGCAATTTGCTTCAATATTAACAAGTTTGCAAAACATTCCTGCCTTTAGGGTTGTGTTCTGTGTGTATTCTGCTCCTTTCCAAGTTTCACTATTTTCTGCCTCCCTCTTCAAACTATGACATTTCTTTCCATTCTGTATATCATCTAACATCATCAGTTTCTTTCGCCCTCTGGGTCGTTTCCTTTCCATCCTTCTTTCAATGACATCCTTCACTAAGCCCTGTGTCTCAATACATGTCCCACTCATCTCTTCTTCCTTGCAGATTCGTAAGTTGATAGTACACTTGATGTCGTGCTTTAATACTTGACACTAGCAGTCAAATCAGTTAGAGAACCTTGACCTGGTTATCTTTAGCCCAATACTTCAAATGTTGAAGAGTAAAAGCTTGAAGAGACGCCCCAACCCTAGTCTCGGTCTATCTGGTATCCTTTTGTGAGAATATTTTCATATTTTATTACGCTGTATTTTGATGTTTGGTAGAAGCATAGGCCCCTATTCAAAGAATGCAGTTTTGGGGATTTAGCCATAATATTAACTGAAGTTTTGAGCTGAAAATTGTAAGTATGACACAAGCTGAACTACCACACAAGGAGCGAGTGACATGAGCTGAACTACAACACAAGGAACGCACGACATGAGCTGGTCTACAACACAAGGAGCACATGACATGAGCTGGCCTACTACACAAGGAGCGAGTGAAACTTGTACCTGTGAATCTCAGGTCTTTAGATCACCAAGTTAGCCACTAGGCCTACACCATCGTGCCAATTAAATAGGTAGCCTGTGCAAGCCTGAATTTTCGCGAATGACATTTTTGCTAAACATTTTGCATCACATTCTAACTGTTTTTTTGATTTTAAATGATGTGACAAAACATGCTGATGATATCACATGATGGATCAATCACTGGATTCAACTCAACTACTAGCCATTAGGTTATCATAATTATAATGACTCGGCTGCAAAACAGAATAGGTGCCTATGTGAAATGCTCACATTCATGTGGAATAAGTCACCATGTTTATTATGAGTATGACAGTGCATCAGCAGGAGTAGACCTACATGTAGGCCTACGTGAAATTGGTGCCTATAATGAGTTTTACCACGGGCCAACCTTTACCAGTTGAGCAGGCATATGATTATTTGGACCATTACATGAAAACTGTGATCAGGTTGTGATTGTCATCATGGTCTAATAGCTTGCATAATGAGTTGAGTTGTGCTATGAGAGAGTCTAAGTGAGGAAAGTTGACAACTCCTTCCACCACTCAACTCTACTTGAGTGCATCTCTCTCTCTTCACTTTACTTATGGAGTTATAGTATTGCATATCTATTTACCATTAATTCTTCCAGTAGATTATTAATTCCTTTTTATTCTATCTCTTACGCTTATATTGTCATAATGATAATCATTATCATTAGATTATGCCTAACGCTATGTCTTATTATAATTATTAAATAATTAATATAATGTAAATATTAATATTTAGTTCTTACCAGTTACATGTATTTATTATTCTACTTAAATTATTTTTATTTTATTATAATAATATTACTAAATTTAATTTATCCATTATATAAAATAACTATATTATTAAATTAGAACTATATTTATTATAATTAGTTTATAAAATAATTATATTACATTAAAACACTGTATATAATTTAACATTATTATAATTAATATAATAATAATATAATATAATTAATATGATTACTATAACTATTTTAAATTTATATTATTATTTACCTACCTATTCATAGAGGTATTACAATGCTATTTCATAAAGGTCACGTGAACTAGAAGCGTTAAAATACAAGCCCAAGATTAGAAGAAGTACTGTAGTAGATATAGATTTACATGTAGATGATCAATTAACAATATTAACAATTTTTAGAAAGCACTTTGCAAGTCTGTCGCTAGTCGGACTCTCGTCCATGAACAACATCAGCTTAGCGTGCGGCATCAAGTATCAATTTATCCTTTTTAGTGAAACTACATCATAATCACTTCGGCATCTCAACGTAAATATGAACGAGCGTTGGAACAAGGGCTAAGTCTGATAGCATTGAGGTATTCAACCCGAATGCCCTATCACATTGTTGTATGATGTAGAGAGTTATTTGTAAAAATTCCCAATCATTATTATTATTCGCATGCATGCCCCATCAATGTTTTAAATTACCAGCCTGATGAGTGTGGACTTCCTTGTAATTATTTTATTCTATTATAATCCAGGTGTTTACTTTCTTAGCTGAAAAATATCCATACATGTATTTTGTAGCAGAATGTTTATTAGGTTGTCCAACAAGAACAGGAATTGTTTTTTGTACAGCTTGTACAGTAATTATTAGGCAATTTGAATTTTTTCAATGTGTTAAGTCTTTTCAGGTCATGCGTATAATCAAGGAGTATAATTGAAGCAGGTACCACTGTATATAACATTGTCATATTGTATGTGCTACAATCATGTGCACTACACATTGCGGCACACTTTTTGCAACCTGGAAAATATCAGGGCATCAATTTTGCATACCTCACTTGGTAGGCCTTGAATTCTGTAGTCAGTTGCAAGGAAAATAACTCTCATTTTACATAATATATATGGGTAACTAATCAACATAGTTCCCACTTCTAACAACATTATAGAGAGATTAGAATATAACCACAATATTATGTAACAATTAGAGCATAAATTAATGACAAACAATATATCAATATAGACAATGACAATGTAGATATGGACAGACTGTGTGTAATAAAACAAATACACCAATACACCAATACACCAATACACCAATACACCAAACATGCAAGTACATGCAAGTACCTGCAAGTACCTGTATGATATTATCATAGTTTATATATGCTCAGTTTAGTTAATTACACTGCAGGAGATTTTTTCACTTCCAGACACCAGACTGTACTTATTCATTTCTATCACTGCACTGTAAAATATAATAATTATAATATAATATAACGTAATGTAATATAATACGTACAATATAATATAATATGATATAGTTAGCAGCTTTACCGCTGGTCTATTAGTACACACAGGATATGCAAGAGCAAGAGAAGGAAAATATGCTGAGTGGTATTTGGTAATAGTTTATGACTTCCAACAGTCAAACCATGGGGGGGGGGCTCAACCTTGAAGTTAAACCCTGAGGCTAAGCCCTGAGACTAAACCCTTAGAGTACATACAGCCTCCTCTTTCCCATGTGACTTGAAGCAGACTATAGAAAGGCTCCCTGTTACAGAATTTATGGCCCCAGAATTCTCATATAGAGGGTCCATTTATTTTAAGCAATATTTCTCTATATTTGTATATTTAGTGTGTCGGATTAATAGCATTATTTGAAATAAACTGCACATGTAATTGTATATTAGTAGATAAATGACAGGGGGGATTATAAACTACTCTTTAATGCTGATAGTATCGCAGGTGATGTATTAGTATCGCAGGTAATGTATTAGATTCCTGTACTTTTATTGCCTAAATTTATACAAATCTGCATAAAACAGCCTAAATAATGCATTTAGATGTACGATTAGATTTGATGGCTCTTCACTTTGATCTTATTTATACATGATAATACGGTGTATACAGAATATACATGATAATACAGTGTATACAGAATATACATGATAATACGGTGTATACAGAATATATATGATAATACGGTGTATACAGAATATACATGATAATACGGTGTATACAGAATATACATGTTAATACGGTGTATACAGAATATACATGATAATACAGTGTATACAGAATATATATGATAATACAGAATATACATGATAATACAGTTTATACAGAATATACATAATAATACAGTGTATACAGAATATATATTATGATAATACAGAATATACATGATAATACAGTGTATACAGAATATACATGATAATACAGTGTATACAGAATATACATGATAATACAGTGTATACAGAATATACATGGTAATACAGTGTATGCAGAATATATATGATAATACAGTGTATACAGAATATACATGATAATACAGTGTATGCAGAATATACATGATAATACAGTGTACATACAGAATATACATGATAATACAGTTTATACAGAATATACATGATAATACAGTTTATACATGATAATACAGTTTATACATGGTAATACAGTTTATACATGATAATACAGTGTCTGAGTGTGAAAGTGGATATAATAATATAATATTATATTTAACATTCCTTCACTGATTATCCAATATTATAGAGAGATATCAGGGTGAAGAGTACCAACAGATGACTTGTGGGGCACATAGTGGTTTGTACTACCTCTAAGGACAAAGTTGTATACAGGACCATATTGTGTGTAGCCTGTGTCCCTCCTACTGCATGGACCATATTGTGTGTAGCCTGTGTCCTTCCTACTGCATGGACTATATTGTGTGTAGTTTGTGTCCCTTCTACTGCGTGGACTATATTGTGTGTAGTCTGTGTCACTTCTACTGCGTGGACTATATTGTGTGTAGCCTGTGTTCCTCCTACTGCATAGTGAACTTTAGATATCTACATGTAGTGTTATATTATTGTTTCATTATGGAACCTTTCAAATACAGTACATCCTGTGGATAGCAGACCTTCCACTAAGCACTAAATACCTCCATTAGACTAGGAGCACACAACTCCAACATTGAATAACACAATTATGTCAATGAATGACACATAACTTGTGTTTATGAATATAAACTTCAAGTTGTGTATATGTTGTATAAACCATGTAGTATAGGCTTATGCACAAAGTTCACTGCATGTTAAATAATATATCAGATGTTTGTCTCAGAAAACATTAGACTTGCGACTTTTCTAGTATTTTATATCCTATTCTCCCACAGTGACAATCAGCTAATAATCTGTCCATGTGCCAACTAATAATGGAACCAATTACAGTTCCACCATAACATAGACATACATTAACATAATAACACATAACATAGCAATAATATAATCTAATTGTTATGGATATTTGAGAAAAGAACTTTCTCATTTGTCGAGTCAATATTTTGGGATGTTCTAAAAATTTAGAATAAGAAAGTTTTAGCTCAGTTCTACCCACATGTAGGTAGCTAAACTTATGTACACATTATGTAAATCAATTCTCCAAAGAATGTCTGAAATTTTCTCAGCTGTACATGCACTTCACTGTACTTATTGATTTTAGGCATTATGGAATCAAAGTTGCTGTGAAATGCAAGAAATTTTCTTCTGGTCTATCCAGACTAATGTAAATAGACTCAGATCTAGACTAATGTAAATAGACTCAGCTCCACCAAAATTATTAGCCGTCAATTGTAGGTCCCGGTGACCTGATGATAAAATGATTTTACAAACATCCCATTTATTTTAACAAAGTTGAAGTGATGGTGTAGGAGTATGTACATTGTATGTAGATGTCATTGTGGACAGTATATGCATGTATAGACAGACTGAGTGTAGATGTCCTTGTGCATTGGATATACTATATGTAGTATATTACAACATGACACATGTAGTATATAATTACTGGTAGGTGATGACACAGGATACAATGTACCAGCCACAGTGTCACCAACTCTGTCCTCAGCCTCTCTTTGGTGATTTATTAATCATACTCACTTTGGGCGTTACTTGACTAAATACTTTGTTAATATTGCCACATGACAAGCTACTAAATACATATTTCATGTACATATTGACAACTCATTCCACTTTAATTGGATATACAACATCATAACCATCTACACACTAGTCCTCTGGAGTTGAAACATGAAATAGTTTAATTTTAAATATTTTGAAATTTTGAGTGCAAAAAAGCATTTCCTGTTTTGGAAAGAGACAGTTATCCAGTAATGAGCTGCTATTGGAATATGATGCAATAATATGATAATTTAATATTCCCATCAAACAAGTAGATGTATAATATTGATGAGCTGGGGTGATGTTATTGGCTTGTTACTATTTCAACAAACACTATGGAGGTCATAGTATAGCCAACAAATAACTATTACATCAAGTCATGAAGAATTTAATAAATGTGAAAATAAATTAAGGAATATGATATTATAATTATAGTATGTGAGATATAGGTCAATAGTTTGTATAAAATGTTGCAGATGCTGAAGTAAATTATAGAACATAGAACAAGATGTTAGAAAATAGAATAAGCTTATTAGATCTATATGTATATGTACAGTACAGTGTAGAATAGAGAATAAACAAATAAACACAATACACATACATTATAGAATGCAGAGTATAAATTATATAATGTAGGATTACATTATAGAATATAAGGTATAGAATGTAGTGTACAAACTATAGAATCTAGGACTTCATTATAGAATATAAGGTAGAGAATGCACAGCGTGGACTATCGCCACTAGCAAGTGTATACACTAACTAGTGGTGGAGTACATGTAGTAGTATGAATATTATAACAATTTAAATTGAAGTTAAATGGGGCCATTTCCATAACAAATGCTCAACTTTATATAAGATTTTGTGTTTGATGTGCTAAAACTGCAGGTGAAGTTTATATGTGGCAATCTACTATATAATCTACATGTATATATAATAAAATGTAACCTAAATTAGTATAAATAGAGGTAGAATTTATTGTAATACTTCAACTTGTTAATATATTTTAACTGAAGTATTATCTCGTGTCAGTACACTTGTAAATAATAAATATATTATTACTATAATAATGTTATTAAAGGAGACCATTATAAATAGGTACATCTACTTAATAATGCAGTGAAACTTGCTTCAATTCAAACTCCAAGGGGCTGCCATAATTGGTTTGAATTAGGCCCGAGTTTCATTTGTAAAATCACTTCACTTATATGAAACCATTTATATAGTGCTCAGCAGGGACCAAGGCTAGTAGTTTGTACTAACCAAGCTTTTGAATTATCTGAGGCTGAATTAAGCAATTTCTACCATAATTTATATTTGTATAAAGACTAAAGTGGTATAGCATCAAGGGCAGTATTATAGTTTGTGAATATCCTAATAATTTGGTAATTAAATAATATACTGAGATTGCATATTCACGTTTTTATGACTAGTCAGTTATTTTATGTGAAACATGATTGTATTAATTCTACAAACATTCTACAATCTACAATATATTCATTGAATTAAACTCAAGTGATTTAGATAATATAATGATATTGTTTATTTTATAAAATATACATATGCGTGTATATATATACAGCGTACATGTATATAATATAATGATATATCTATATTTTATGTACTAAAGTTACATAATTGGTAGGTATTTTACAGGCTAAGTGTAAACAACACTGTCATGCCTACATCAGCAGCAGCAAGTAACGTTATATCAACACTTTTTACTTCTTTGTTTTTCTAGAATTAAATTATTCTTAAATTGTAAAAGTTTACAAAATAGAGACTGCTATTATGTGCAACAGGCTGACTCTAGCATATTTTTATATATATACATATACATGTATGTATACAATGTAGTATGTATACACACATGTATGTATACAATGTAATATGTATACATACATGTATATATACAATGTAGTATGTATACACACAGGGCAATTATTGTAGTCTAACAGGCTAACAGACGCGACTACTTAGTCATTAGGTATTTTAATTAAAATATTTTCCGCAGACCTACATGTACATGCTGTACTTCCTATATGATATGAATTAGCAATGTATATACATTTGTATAAATGTGTAATACTACAATATTCTCTAACAGTTGAACAACCACTAGAGAATTTCTCAGAAATATCAAGTGATTTCCACTCAGATGGAAAGAGAGAACACTGTACTGTCTCTATACTGTTTGCTGTGCACTGACTATAGTTTTATATAATGACATGGTAAAACTTTAACTGATCAATATACTGAGGCATATAAATGATCTAAACGACACAAACACTCACGAGTTGCTTGTTTCAGAGGAAATTAATGACCAATCAAATGCTATGTATGATAAATATACTCCATCCATTAGAGTAAGAAAACATTACTTTTTATCAGTTTCACAAAATTGTTTTCATAGGGGTTCCATTTTGCTATGTCAGCCAATTTCTTGCAATGTTGTGAAATTACCTGTTGAGTGTTGACAGTCTAGTATGGTATGATATGATGATGAGTTGACAGAGGCATCAGGTGCTAGAACATGATAACATAATAGTCTACAAACACTGCCTACAAGTGTCACCATATCAGATGACACATCCTAGCAGGTTATTAAACCTAATAACTGCCAAATGTGTATCCAATGTCATGATAATTAGTGTGTTTTATTTCTGCTAATTTGCTATCCTGTATCAATAGGTAAGTATTCACAATATAAAGTATTTCATAATAAAATAATTATTTGTAAAAAGTTATTGTGTCATTGCCATTACGCTACGCAATTTATTCTTGGGTGTTTTACTGTGATATGAAACAATAACGTTTATTACATAATATGACCCAAGGACTATATTTAGTAAACAGGGTCTTCAGACAAGCTGTTGACTGCTGTTCATTCACAAAAGTGGTGTATGTAATTTCACAGATGATGAAAGAGCTAATGAAGTGGTGATGTCACTATAATATATAAGGTATTCCATTATATTATATTATATACACGTAATAGTGATGTGTATAATATGTAGATTATTCATAAAAATATAAACATGTTATGATTATATTGATGATTTCAACAGCTTTTGTTTGCATTTTAATTTTGCGTTGTGTCATACCATCACATAATGTGAAATTGAGGACATATGCACTTGTGATTACATCACATCTATGGTACCCAGTAGGATGGTATACAACAAACACAGCTTCTAAACAAAATATTAGCATAGAACACTGTTTTACTGGTGGATAGTGCTATACAACATTATCTTTACTATCATAAATTAATATATTAGATACAAAGAAATTAGTTAGTCATTTTCCTGATGTTACAACCTGATAGCATTTTACCTCCACTCTCTACAGATACAGAGCAATAATAAATTTCCAATGTCAGTATAGATATTAATAATTTTATGTATTTTATAACATTATTGAACTAGATAATAAATTATGCTGATTTGTAATGCAAATTTACTGCCGATACTGCTTGATCATTCACAGATATTAATATTCAAGAAAAGATTTGTGTCTGGAAAGAAGAGAAGGAATTTCCTTTGAAGAGACTGAAATTTCTCTCAAAGATAAAATCTGGTGAATGTTAAGATTATAGGTTGGTAAAGAACTACAGGAGGAGTGTGTATTAGATATGGAGGTAAGGCATGGTGGCTAGAACACATCTTCATATCATATCTGTGTTGTATCTATGGTTGTATAGAGACAAGGTGTCTGCAGGTGATCATTAAGTTGATCTAAGTATACTGACTTGTATTCCCCTAGTCTATTACCTTGTACAGCTATATATGCAAGTAGTAATGTGTTAGATAGAATTTATTGTCATTCATCAATAAAATAATATAATTATTTGCAGGAGAGTCCATTACTTGAAACAAATGAAATGCAGTGGTACATATTACAGTAGTATACTAAATAAAAGAAGAATGTACACATAATATTTCATATTTAGATGAATAGTAAATAGTGCACAGGTGTGTATTATATGCACTACTACCCTCTATTTAACAGTCATACTGTTTATTCAATAAGACTGCAGTTGATATACTTGAGAATGTACACACTGTATAGGGCTGTATTATTTTGTATAGTTATAATACAAATAAGACAGTAGGACATTTACATGATGTGTTACATATTATGTAGTATAACTCATTCAACAGTAGGAGATTGTTATACTGTGTTATATAATAGTGTTATATAATATAATTATGGTATAATAGGTTACTATGTGCATGTGAATGTGTATTATACAGAATACAGTAGTACTGTATATTAGTATTTATATACTAATCCCTTCTACCCTCTATATCTGCACTCCCATTCTCTCCTTTATCTCTACTCCTGTCCCTTGACCTCCTCTCTCTGGATCTACAATTTCATATAACACATTATCTATACATTATAACACATTATGTATTTAGATTTATTTTATTTCGCTATGATGAGCAGACAAAATTAAAATGTTACAATAACATTATCGCATTTAAAATCATTGTTAAACAGGTCATATGTAAAAACTACTACCGGATCTTTAATTCAGTTCGGCATCTTGGATGTTTAAATTTTTCCTTATTGCTAGATGGACTGGAGGAGGTATTAAATATTATTCTATTAAAAAGTGGATGATTTTTGTCAGCTAAAATTTTGGCAAAACAGGGAATGTCAGTTATGATATAAAAACCACTTAATGTCTAGTACATGTAGCCGTTGATGGTAGTCAATTCAGGTAACATAATTTTTGTAGCTCATATGTGAATTAATTCCAGTCTCTTTTTTATGTATATTAGATAAAAAGTATAAAAAGCTGGTGCAGAGTAGGGGACAATATACTGTTCTTATGTTGTTACAGTAATATAACACTGTGTAGTAGTAGTAAGGTATATAATATTGACATATATTGTATGTACTGTAGGTAAGTAAAGCTGGGTGTAGAATACAGATAAGGAATATAAAGTAGAATAAGTTAGTGGTAGTTAGTGGTAATTCATCTGTTCCGTATCATTAGTAACTACTACTAACTACTATCTGGTACAAACACTTATACATACACTCTGTTTAGTGCGAGGCAGCTACTCCATACTACACCAGATAATAGCCAACACCTATCCACACTTCAGTGTATAGTAGTTGATGTTTATTTTGTTAAATCGCATTTGTTAAACAACTGCTTCTTAGCACAGAACCACTCAACCACTAAACCAGTTGAGAAACAACTAGTTACGAATCTATTTGTGCCACAGCTGTATACGCCCTATATGGGTACAGGTACAGCACATACACAGCTGTATACGTCCTATATGGGTACAGGTACAGCACATACACAGCTGTATACATTGACCATCATCAAAGCAGTATGCACCAACTGATTTCTATACAATTATTTTCAACAGTGTTTCAGAGTAGATTATTTTTGCTGTAAAAACTTATTAATTTCATTTAACAACTTTTATTAAATTTTATGAGATATCTATAAAGAAAGAGGGAGAGGGAGAGATTATTTGTCTGCACATTGTAGTACACGTAGGTATAGTATGCATATATTGTAGCTATAGCATACATACAATGTACGATATACATTGCACTATATAGTACATTGTATATTATATTGTATGCACATTATACTCTATAGACTGTGCAGTACTGGGTAATGAACAGTATGTAACATGGTTTGTGGTTAGATCACTCAGCTGCATGGTTGCACAAATTTACAAGCTGAACTAAACCCACAGGAGAAACATGCAAAGCATTTTAAGTATTTACTGGAAGAGTGGGTGGGCAGGTGCTAGCAGGTATGTGAACAGCTGTTGGAGGACATTGTTCTACTGTACAGGCGACACTGGGCTATACATGTATATTTTATACTGTCCTCTTATTAAATGCCCAGTTTAACTGGAGGTGATCCTAATTCAATGGTATAAGGCTGGAAGAGGAAATTTAAATAATGAACAAAGTGGCTGATTGGTAATCACAGCTAATTTATGACTAACACCCCCTTGAGGTGATATTTGGTGAAATGGGGTTTGGTTAAGCCAAGTGACCTGTCAGTATAATATTTAATAGTCCATTAATGCAGAGTGTTCTGTTCGTATACATGTATTTGTGTACTACATGGTATAGTATATGGTGTATGGTAGTGATTGACGGAAGGTGCCAGGGTTTGGTAATCAGTCAATCAGGTATGGAAAGAGGGGGAAGGGGGAAGAAAGGGCCATAAACCAGGGGCCAGGTATTCCAGAGCTGTACAGATGGTCATAGTGTGATAAGGTTTCAAAGAGACCAAGCACATCTAGATATACGCTCAGATATCATGCAGTTTGGCTCTATATTTTATTACAGATAGCATCTGTTAATAAAGCCCTCCTTCAACAGCCCATGGGAATAACTGGTGGCTTGACTAGCAAGTATTCATGTCTTCAAGATGGCCGTAGTCACACTCAATTAGCGCAACTGTATATGTATATGTGTATCAGTGTATGTATCAGTGTATGTGTGTATGTGTTTGTATCAGTGTATGTATCAGTGTATATGTATATGTGTATGTATCAGTGTATGTGTATATGTGTATGTATCAGTGTATGTGTATATGTGTATGTATCAGTATATATGTATATGTGTATGTATCAGTATATATGTATATGTGTATGTATCAGTATATATGTATATGTGTATGTATCAGTATATATGTATATGTGTATGTATCAGTATATATGTATATGTGTATGTATCAGTATATATGTATATGTGTATGTATCAGTGTATATGTATGTGTGTATGTATCAGTATATATGTATATGTGTATGTATCAGTATATATGTATATGTGTATGTATCAGTGTATATGTATATGTGTATGTATCAGTATATATGTATATGTGTATGTATCAGTGTATATGTATGTGTGTATGTATCAGTATATATGTATATGTGTATGTATCAGTGTATATGTATCAGTGTATGTATCAGTGTATGTGTATATGTGTATGTATCAGTGTATGTGTATGTATCAGTGTATATGTATATGTGTATGTATCAGTATATATGTATATGTGTATGTATCAGTATATATGTATATGTGTATGTATCAGTGTATATGTATCAGTGTATGTATCAGTGTATGTGTATATGTGTATGTATCAGTGTATGTGTATGTATCAGTGTATATGTATCAGTGTATGTATCAGTGTATGTATCAGTGTATGTGTATATGTGTATGTATCAGTGTATGTGTATGTATCAGTGTATATGTATCAGTGTATGTGTATGTATCAGTGTATATGTATCAGTGTATGTGTATGTATCAGTGTATATGTATCAGTGTATGTGTATGTATCAGTGTATATGTATCAGTGTATGTGTTTGTATGTAAAAGGAAGCTGATATTATATTGGCTGTACAATGTTTAGCGTTTGGAACTTTTTGGCAACACACAGTAATAGTCGTTGTCTGTCAACTGAAGGGAGAGTTATTTTGGTCAACAACATTATTTCAGTAACAAATATTCTATAAATACATACATGTAACTCTCTAACATTCCCTGCAGTATTTATAGAAATTAATATTTGAACTTGCTTTTAATTCTCTAATATATTTACCATCAAGGGCCCAAACTCCAGAATCCCAAAACATACCGAGATGCCAGAAATGTGACTGAGTTATGTCTCTACTGGACGTCATGTCTATTATATGTTATATTTATAATGTATAGCTTATATATATACTACACTCCATAGTATACTCTATAGTACTGTGTAGTACACTCTATAGTACTCTAGAGTACTCTATAGTATACTCTATAGTACTGTATAGTACTATACACATGGATGAGACACCTACCTCGATCTTCTTCTACCACGCCTGTCTCCTCGGGGTGACCTTGACCTCGATCTCCTACGATCTCTACATAACACATACTCCAGTGTATAATACAGCAGGTTATACTAATGACCACCACTGTGTATAATAATGACATATATATGAACATGTATATAATACAATGTATATAACAAAATGGAAGGTTTGGTTACCTTCTGTTACGGTCTCGGCTGGCCCCACGTCTCCTTCTATCTCTGGATCTGCTCCTTCTTCTATCTCTACTTGACCCTCTTCTTCCACCTCTACAATTATAACAGTGCATACCATAATAACACCATGGACTACTCTAGCGCACTATACTTACATGTACATGTATAGTACATGTACAGTATACGTACAGTATATAGTATATACTATACGTATACTGTACACATGTGCACATAATAAATAATACACATCACACCTGTGAAATTTATAACATGCAGTGATTCACTGCATTTCATGGATAAAAGTAATATTTAGTAAATCCAAGGTATAAGTGACAGGAATTTTGGATGGAAAGTAAAGTCACCACCAAACCCACAGTCAACTGTACCATCTGACTGACAGTCCAATTTAGATTCCAGGAAGAATAATATTTTCATTTAGAGTAGGCCTAGGGACAATGTATACCAAATTATAGCATCAAGATTGTTGGAAAAATTGAATGGTTTTTAAGCAAATAATTTTGCCTTGTGTACTCTATGGAATTTGAGTAAATCATAAAGATTTGAACAAATTTCTTGCTAATATAAGATTGAGAGAGAAGTAGAGAATAGGTAGACAGAATTCATAGAATATCCATAATCAGATTAGGCATAGATTAGTTCTTATTTCTATACTTGAGTCTCAGTGCCTGTTGGTCTGGTGGTATAGGGAGGGCAAGGGTAGGGAGGGCAGGAGCTAGGGAGAGCAGGCTAAGTTAGCTGGGGACCAGAGAGATAGAACTTTAATTGTGGTTATTTATGATTATGATATATTAACAATAAATTATCATATGCATCCCTTTGAAGTGGGAGTTAGGAGACTGGACATGCCGCCACCAGTAGTATGGAGGAGACAATGGCTACATTGTGACTATGCTGTGACTACGCTGTGACTACGCTGTGACTATGATGGATATAAAGACCAATACAGTGATTTAAGAACAATTAGTAGCTGTATAATACCAGGAACTCATTCCATTTATAATAATTATTATCACTATTATACTGGTAGCAGCAATGAACCTCCTTATCTAGTCTATTGCTGGAGAGTTGAACAGACAAAAAACTATTACAATTATTGCAGAAATAGCTGATTAGATTATGTAATAATTAATGGCAAGCCCTCCTGCCACACAGGAATTGCACTGACCGAGGTAAACCACCTGGATTACTTATTCTATAGACTATAGTATACCAGGAATATAAATTATATTTTTATTGTTTTGTTGAGTATTATATACATGTATAATGATGTGTTATTCATAGTAATTATATAACACTTACACGTGTAAGAAAAAGTGTTGTGTTATGATTAAGGTAACTAATTACAGGAAGCATGGCTAAGAGAACACGAGCTTGACACCAAGCACTTGCTATTACCTGACAGTCAGCTTCAAATGACGCCACACTACTGGTTAGACTATTAATTGTAGGAGATAGACAGCCCGATGACAGTGATGTAAGCAGGTTGACAAAACAAGTAAGGTGATTGGAAGGTGACTGGCTGTGTGATGGTGACACAGCAGATATGATGACATGTGTAAAACGAGGAGCAGCGCTGACTCAATAGGAAACACCTTGTTACAAACATCTACATATAATTATTAAGATACTGGCAGGGCTCGTGTATCATTTAATTCCAAAGAACTAACATTCTTGTATAAATATCTGGCTGAACAAAATTATCAGGCAAGAGTACGGCAGTGGAGAGATGAAAAATTGGATAGCAAAAATTTGTATGAATGGAATGAAAGAAGTCATAATATTGTATATTAATTATAATATTATATTGGTGCTAATTGTCTGTATAGTCGTGCATCATTGCTTATTATTCCACTGCTAACCAACTTGTAGCATGGGAGACGATGATAATTTAATAATAAATATAATTATTTATTATAGAGGCTATTATAACAAGATTGTGTTAAAATACCTGATGTCCATTGGCAGCCATTCTAATACCTGATGTCCATTGGCAGCCATTCTAATTTTATTATTTTTAATGGTGTTTGAAAGGATACACTAATATGCCCCAGTCACATAGCATACTGTAGGCTATAGTGTATACTATGAGCAGTATAGTGGTATAAGGAGCTGCATTACCATCCCTATCTATTTATCTATCAGATCTTCGGCTTAACACGCTGTCAGAATGTGCCAGTAGAATGACAATTTCATGTTTCATTTAACTTGCACCAATTTAGATGATTTTGTGAATTTAAGGCCTCCATGTTATATTTTATCAGCAGCCTAATAAACAGACTAGTATATGGATGCAGTGCTTGTATTAAACATAATATGGCTCGCTGCCAAGGGTGTATTTAGTGCAATCTACAGATAGTATGTCCCATATTTCCTTTTCCAACCCCCTCCTTTCAGTTGTTACATCAAATTCAAATTAAATCCTTTTATATTATAAACATTTTACAATAATATACACTGTATTCCTATGTGTACTATTTTACAATAATATACACTGTATTCCTATGTGTACTATTTTACAAAAATATACACTGTATTCCTATGTGTACTATTTTACAATAATATACACTGTATTCCTATGTGTACTATTTTACAAAAATATACACTGTATTCCTATGTGTACTATTTTTAGAATAGTGCTATTAAATATCAATTCCTACAGTATTACTGTATGTGGTTTAGATCTGCTGTATTTTATTCCATACTACACAGAAACGTATTATATAGAAATTCATTATTTCTGGGAACTAAAATTTAATAAATATAATAATCTATGGACGAAACATACGAAGGGTGAACGCTGTCATACCCCATTACCTTGGGAGTTGGGAAGAACACTTTACCCCACCTCACCACGGCTTGGGGAGAACACCCAGAAGCTAAACAGCCACTAGGTGGATCTGTTAAGTTGTTTAATGTCTTTATACTGCTGCTAATTCCATTCTACATTGTATTAGTGGACATAAAGACAGGATTAATCCCATTGAATCTAATAGCAAAGCTAATAAAACTGGTAGATAAGACAGGAATACCATGCAAAGTAATATGTATTTTGGAGACAGCATGACTATGGCTGTGACAATTCCATTAACACAGTGACAGTGATATTAATGGTGTATTATAGAGAGTGTAACTACTAATACCCTTGCAGTAGTTGCCTCTGTTAACAAACCAATGTAAAACCTAATTTAAAAGTCATCTTTTGAGATGTAATAATTATGGTACATTATATAGATTATTTATATAATTTATCATAGTGATGCATGTAATTTATATACATGTAAATGAAGTGTAGAGATGGTGTAAGTCAGAGGGTTGTGATGCACTTTATATCCATAAATAGCTGTACATGTATTGCAGGAAATGGGAACCTAGAGAATTATTTGAATACAAATACATGTAGTTCAATAGGAAGCTGAATGTTTCATATTCCAGTGGTAGTTTGTAATCCATTCATTCTACCTTTCTACACAACGTTTTTTGGGACAAAAATTTATCATTGTATCAATAATCTTCCATTGTTTTATAAAGCTGGGGATTTCGGCTCATCACCACACAACACTAATACTTTTTAAAATGATAATATTATTACAGATAGATGGATATATTTGAATGGGATTAACAACTGAGTGAGTGAGTCAGCATATTAATAGTGGTAATATACTATTTATGATACCAACACTAACCAGTTAATCCGGTGGTAATACCATTATTTCATATTAAACTAAATGACTGTAGCTAATCAGCAGCAGTCTAGACCACACCTAGATGCCATGTGACAGCGTCAAGCAGGTTGTACTGCAGGCCATGGATGGCAAGAGGAGCAGGTGCTGGTGCAAACCAGTCACAAATATGGTGACATCTAGCAGAATAGAGAAAGGCATGCTATTTATAAATTCAATTATCTAAATTTTCAATTTAATCCTGTGATAGTGATATGAGCGGTTGAAGGAGAAGAAATCTGTTGTGTGAGTGCAGTATCAAGGGTAGGTCGGATAGTGGTGAATAGTTTTAAGGACAAAACAATTGTTAGTTAATAGTAGAATGAGTGGAGAGTTGGATAGATGGCGACGAGGGGTGGTATGGGTTCAACCCTTGCACATTATTCTCCTCTCTCCTGTTATCAAATATGTATTTCATAATTACATGTCATTTTAGAAGTACATTGGGAAGTTGTAATCATTCGCATATTGATAATTATTTAATTATTTCAAGTGCTGATGAATTTACTAGTATTTTAGACATTATACCAGATGAACTGCAATGAATGCAGCAAACATATAGAACAACGGATATTGCTGTGATGTAATAGGAAATAAATACAATTTGCATATAGGGTAAAATGTGCTCTACATCTATGCTATTTCTCAACAGCCTGTTAAAACCATGTTGTAAGTATTAAAGGACTAAGTGAAATATTTTCATGCTTGACATGTTTTGGCAGCGTGCATCGGCCCAAGATGCCTGTAGGCAGTGCTGCCCTCTGGCTCCATTAATTCGTGTGACTTCCTGAGATTTCATCGGCTGATGAGCTCTTTCACACTATGCAAATGCTGGTGTTAGCTTTCATAAAGTTATCCTCTCTTTTTATTAAATGGTCACGTGGTCAAGTCTGTTTATATTGTCGAATCACATTTTCTAAAAAAAGCTCAATTCTCATCATTTTCACACATTTTCAAGAAGGTGAGTTTGTTTTAAAGTAGAAATAAGTTAAACCAATGACTGAAAAGTAGAAATAAGTTAAACCAATGACTGAAAAGTTCAACCAATGACTGAAAAGTTGAAATTTCTACCTCTAAGTAAAAATTCTTATCTTAAATTACAAGGATGATTTTTATCCTTTCAAACTAATACTACTTCAAACTCCTACTCAATATTGTATTGAGTTAGTCGTAGTTGTTTTAGGTAACAAAACAGTAATGTTTAATGTTTTATTAATTATTAATTTTATATCAAATAATTTAAATAGCACAATAAAACAAAATATAAAATGAAACCAACTTTAGCTGCAGTAGAATCAGCATGTTGGTTTCGTTGCTATTTAATTGGTAGCTGTATCACACTAAATTACAATGTTGTACATTATTTGCGAATAGTGTTTGGAGCGCCCTCAAATTCTTCTGCCAACCAAATTCCAAAACCATTATCCGATGTTCGCTACACTAGCTACATTAGCCAATAACTCCTTTCACACCCGCCAACTTTTAAAAAGTGCAAATTTAAGCCGATTTTTGGGAATATGTAAAATCTCCAAATTTTATTATCATAACAGGTAATTAGTATAACACACACAGAATAGTATTATTAATAATCAATTGATATATTTGTATATTTATCATAACATGGCATAGCTAATAATGTTGATTTGACAGAGAGCACCAGCTATGTGTAAAATTATTGCACAATGTGTTTACTTTCAGTTTATATAAAGTCTTTGACATATTGATCACAAGTTACCAATTGATATATTTTGGCAAGCATGTATTGAATAGGCACTTTGGCTTAGGTGCTTGCTATCTACGATGAGATCAGTATAGAAGAGACAGATTGATAACCTATGGTGAGTGTATGTATGTGTATGCATGTGTTTATTTATGTATACTTTGGTGTATGTACATGGAGTACTGTGATTCAGCATGGGTGGACCCTCACATTCTCCCTCCCCTAATTACAGAGATGCACTGATACGGTCAGCCATCCCTTACCTCGGTTTATACAGAGAATAATGACAAGGCTAGTCGAGTGCTAAGAAGGGTCCAATCCCTCAGATACACATTTATATACTCAACTAGCTGAAGCTATGGTAACAAATTGAATTGCAAGTAGTAGAGACAAGCTGGAAGGCAGGACAAGGAAGAGAGCAGTGGAAGGGGAGAGATCATGGAGTATGATGATGTAGAAACTCCGTAACACTTTGTACTAGCACACTGCATGTATGGGGCTTGTGGTGTCATCCAGTCTGGTGGCAGTGGAATGGAGCCAGTGACATGGACATCAATAGTATTAGTACTGAACATTAGCACGCATTCTCAAGTGTTAGCGCCTTCAACTATATGTCCAATCATCCAGGAAGTGACATGCAGGCCTCTACTCCACTCAACCATCATAATCTTATGTAACAGGAGGATATAGGGGTGGAGAGGGTGGAGGGTGACTAATAGGTGGTAAACTTTCACCAGATCATCAGATTTAACCAATCAGTAATTTCTATAATCTCAAAACCATCAGTGAGAATGTCCTCCCTATTAGTAAACATGCGTGCAATGAGCAGTGAGTGGACAGAGTAATGTATGCAGAGGAGGAGTAAAAGGGGGAAGAGTGGACATCGGGGGACAAGGGCAAACGTATAGAATGGTGCCGACCACAACACTGCCCCAAATAGCGTACAAAATATAGGGAGCACAGAATACAACATTTGGGTCAATGCAACAAGCTACCATGACGTCTTTACTCCAAACAAATAGAGACAGTTTCAGGCCAAGCGCCTAACCTCCTCTACGTTTTGTTACTAGATGCAAGTGAACAGAATGGCGATGGCCATTGTGAGGAGGAGGGAGAGCTATCTATACTTGAGACTGAAAGAGAAAATCAGCTGACAATAAAGGCAATGACCCATTGGCTGTGTCAGAATCTACCACCAGCTGTCATAAGAGCAATTATTAGAATATGAACTAAGTGTGTGCCGTACCTATTCTTATAAATTAATCAATTGACTGAAATCTTCTGATCCCACTGAGGTGCAAGAAGCAGGAAATATTATTATTAATTTATGTTTGTAATTTTTTGTTCAACAATTGCATATGGGTTGTTTATGGCAGGTAGCCAATGAAAAGCAGACAACTGGTAATTATCAATCAAGTTTTGGTAATGTATTCCTTTATACTTTCTAATGTCATTAAAATGCAAATTTTGGGACATAAAAATCTTGATAGGGAGTTAAATTTTATGTCGAGATTTGGCCTAGTGCTTGCCTACCATAACCACAAATATTACTGTGTAGCTAATAAGTTGCATTTAGTATACACGGACATGTGCAGTATATACACTCATACTTATCATGACCATTACACAAACCATGTACTCACTATTATAGCAAGTAAATGGTTTGTGTAAGTGTAGCTACACCACTATCACACTCACCTATCTCTTTCACGACTTCTCTTGCGACTGCGTGACCTTGATCTGTCTCTATCTCGTTCTCTCTCAGCTCTTCGCTTCTCCATTCTATCCTCCCTGTCTTTCTCTCGTGCGATTCGCCTTTCACCAACAGTTTTCTGCAACATTACACCAGCGCAGTAGTATATGCTGCATATAAACATTACACCAGTGCAGTAGTATATGCTGCGTATAAACGTAATATGGAAGTAGAGAGCGGTTACAGGTATCATAAACAATAGATATGCAAGTGCACCTCACTATATACTACATGTATGCAATACTTGTATATGAATGGATTGTATATGGATAGGGAGGGTACCTTCAGTTCATCCAGCTTGTCCCTGATCTCTATGAAACCAATGTGTAGTTTCCCTCCAAAGTGGTCAGCAAGTCTACGATCGTTATCATGGATACCTAGATATGCCCCACACACCTCGCATACCCTCAGTTTCTGCTGCTGGTAAGTACTGGCTGGCATTGAGTTCTTAAAGTCCTCCTGTAGTTAGTTATACAGTACTATACAGTATGTACTTAGAGCACAAGCAGTTAGTTATACAGTACTATACAGTATGTGTTAGTGTGTAATATATCACATAACTTATGTAATATGATATACATGGAACCAGCTACCCACTGTACCATGTATAATATGGAACCAGCTACCCACTGTGTACCATGTATAATATTATTGGCTCCTTTTCTATAAAATGTTTGATTTATGTTTTAATAACAAATAGAATAATAATTATCTTATTACAAAGTATAAACTATAACATACAGTAGTAGCAGTGTATACTAGGTGTTTATGCAGTCTTAGGAGTTATACTCCCATAGACCACAAACTTGTAAGGGTAGACAATTCCCAATTATCCGAGTGTAATACAATGTTGAACCTGCTAGTGCTGAACAGTAGTAATAATAGAATAGTATACACACCACTAGCAGCATTATTATGCATCCATTCCCGTATTGAGAGTCTATATCACTCAACTAGTATGTGCTTAGAGGTAGACGGTACTGCAGAGGTAGACGGTACTGCAGAGGTACACGGTACTGCAGAGGTACTCGGTATTGCAGAGGTACACGGTACTGCAGAGGTACTCGGTACTGCAGAGGTACACGGTACTGCAGAGGTACATGGTACTTTAGAGTGCAATGTTTTTCAGGGGCACACAATTCCCAGATAGATACACGAATAGTGTACCATGAATAACACAGAGGAAAGGTAAACACACTGCATATAGAAACATAGCATATGTATTATATTGTATTATTGTGTAGCCTGTGAACCTACCTCTGCCTCAGCCTTAGCTTTATTCAGTTCATCAACCTCTGCCATGAGTTTAATGGACTCTTCAATGTTACCATCTGCTCCAGATGCCTCTGCTTTAGCTAACTTGGTACCTATTTCTTCTCCAAGCTGAAGTATGGCATCTGCCTATAATGAACAGTATGCAGTTAGATATATGTTATGTATACAGTTAGACGTATGTTATGTATACAGTTAGACGTATGTTATGTAGACAGTTAGACGTATGTTATGTATACAGTTAGACGTATGTTATGTATACAGTTAGACGTATGTTATGTATACAGTTAGACGTATGTTATGTATACGGTTAGACGTATGTTATGTAGACAGTTAGACATATGTTATGTATACGGTTAGACGTATGTTATGTAGACAGTTAGACGTATGTTATGTAGACAGTTAGACGTATGTTATGTATATGGTTAGACGTATGTTATGTATACAGTTAGACGTATGTTATGTAGACAGTTAGACGTATGTTATGTAGACAGTTAGACGTATGTTATGTATACGGTTAGACGTATGTTATGTATATAGTTAGACGTATGTTATGTAGACAGTTAGACGTATGTTATGTATACGGTTAGACGTATGTTATGTATATAGTTAGACGTATGTTATGTATACAGTTAGACGTATGTTATGTAGACAGTTAGACGTATATTATGTAGACAGTTAGACGTATGTTATGTAGACAGTTAGACGTATGTTATGTATACAGTTAGACGTATGTTATGTATACAGTTAGACGTATGTTATGTATACAGTGTACAGTTAGATGTACATGTATGTTGTATACAGTGTATGAGGTAGACAGTATACAGCTATGTAGAAAGTGTACAAGTATACACTGCCACGTCTAACTGTATAGGATAGATGGATAGCCTTAGTGATAGTAATATAACTCACCTTAGACGTGGCCTCCTCGGTCAGATCATCCTGCGTCTCCTTCAATTTCTTCTTGGCTATCTCAGTCCTACGATCACAGTCTAAGATGAACTCCTCCAGGTGCTCCATTGCGTCGATATCGTAGAAGTAGTCCCTCTCCTTAGAGGCAGCTTCAAAGTCAGCCCTGAGTGCGTGGTCATGTACCTTGGGGCACTCTCCCAGGTCCATTCTCTACATACAGCGTACAGATTATACTTAGCTACACAGCGTATATAATAGTGTTACCTGCAGCTGCATCTACTCTCTAGTACACCAAACCTACTTATTCAGTACTTACAGTAAGTATGATATAAAGTCTAGGCCTACAGTACAATGTAGCCTACATCCCATGGAATGGATTACTTACATCACCTCTATTCATTCTATCAGCATACAATGTGTACATCATCTCTATTCATTCTATCAGCATATACGTGTATTGATTCTATCATCGTATAGGCCTACATGTATTTATAGGATAGCTTCACAGTACAGTACATAGTATAGCCAAGACTGAGGGAGTTCTAGTCAGAGTAGTAGAGTAGGGGGCGGAGTAGGGGGTAGTAGGTACGTACCGTACTGGAGAGTATGTCATGTGGACAACACGACAGAAGGAAACTCTTACATACCCTCGAGCTGTCAAACCTCACACGACTTTTATTCTCCTCACCTGTAAAGAGAAAGGCGACTAACTGGGTTACTAAGATGCACGTCTAGTGGGTAGTCTAGGGGAGAGGGTAGTCATGTTACATAATATATATATGCTGTACTATCTGTACCATTAAGCATACCCGTCACAATCTATTACTAATTTCAATAGACACAAATAATACAGTCTTACAGATACTAAATCCTAACTAGATGGACATACGGACAGACTATGATACTCTGGATTGATATAGTAATTCTCATTCATTTAGAAGAAACATCTGCTCGTCATCAGCTACAAGTATAACATCACATGGGCATATGCAGAGTAGTAGAATATGGTATACAGTAATATATGAGAGAGAATATGACACAACTTTACCTGACCTTACCGTACCAATCACAAAATCTATAAAACAGTCAGAATGATTATGTACTAACTAGAGCATCAAACAAGTAATAAGTATCAAGCCAAGAGTAGGTTGCCATTCCAACCACAAGTCTAACTGCTGTACATTGTACTCTATATGTATTACATCTGACCACAGTATAAAATGTGGGTTTGTTTGGCTTCTTTACAATCATAACTCACGGAATGAAGATAAGAATGGCTGACTAGATGCTAGAGCTGGCCTATCATAGGGACCAACTGGCCCAGTTCCTCTCGTGGCCTAACACGCCAGGCAATAGTTGACAAACCTTAAAAAGTCAGTGAAAGTACACGTTAATTCTCCTCCAGTACTAATTTTTGTGCCAGTTATACAACCTAACCAGACACATACAAAGAATAGATAACCTCTACAGAGGTGAATTATACAATGCATTCCATAGGATAGCTAAATTAATATTAACTGAGTGTATTAAGCTGTGCCAGATGTAAATGTTCATCTCATTCAGATTGGTGGGTATGATTACTGTAACTAGTTGGTAGTACTAAACCAACATCTAACCAGGTACTGGGTAACTTTAAGGTAAATTAAGCCTAATACAGTTGTTTCTATTAGTCTAGAAGATTGACAAGACGATTGTGTCAACCTATTACTGCAACTATGGTATTATTAATAGGCCTAAGGACTGGTAATCGTCGGAAAATTGATATATTGGCGGTTCGCATAGTGGATGCAGTAGTCTATTTAGCCTTAGATGTAGACATATTCAAAATAATATTATGTTATTTATTGGCATGCAGTAAGCATTTTTATAGAGTCTTGAATATGACGTGTTAGATTGTTAGTGCAGCCTAGGTAGGCTAGACTGATATTCCCGATAAAACCCAAGAGAAGATAAAACAACACTTTGATTTTTAATTTTTTATTTGAGGTTCACTTAATCTAGGTGTTGTGGGTTGGCCTTATAATATAAATATCTTAACATAGCATTAAAAACCACTAGCCAGTGTCAAGAGTGTGTCTAGCCATTGGAAGGACCCCTATTCCTCACTCCACTCCATTGAACTGGGAGTTTTGAGTGAGTGTTGTGTGTAGTAGCCTACCTATTAGCCACATGCACTCCCATCTTTGCAAGTCCCTTTGACCGACTCCCAGTCGCAAATTTTATGTTATAATAATAATTATTGTTATGTTACGTATCAAATCATTAAGATTAATTAACCAATTAATGAATTATTATTATTATATTATTATAACTATTTTAACTTCTTCACCCAACTGGAGAGCCGACATGTCGGCTTTGTTGAATAACTTTGATGACATTCACATAGACATTAAACACTCGAGAATTACAAGTAAAAAGAGTGCCTGATTAGTGATTTGGCCACAGGACTGACAGGTGATACAGCAAACTGAATCTCCTTTTGCTTTGTAGTTTTCACATTTCCACTTCGTTCAATTGAATTCTATTCTAGTATAACAAGCTGAAAGAAAATAAATAACTACTAATTGTTTGTATTGATAAAAATTTGAATTTAATTATTTAATATTTATTCTATCTCGCTGGGCGGTTGTTGCTGCTGCTGGTCAGCCTGAAACTTTAACTTTACAATTACTTACTTAACTTTACTACACAGGTTTAGCCGATTGACGGTTGAACTTACCATCTCTGCCAGTTCCCATCAACTGGTCCAGCATTTGCCTCATCTGATCATGGGCTGACATGTTAATCTTGCAAATTAAAGTTGAGAGAAAAAACGCAATCCTTATATATACAAAAAAGTCTATTATTTTGTATGATTTGCAACCAACGTCTTCTTTTTCTACACGAAATTTAATTTTATCGTAAACAACGAGAGTTGAGACAAGGTGCATAGAGTTGGAAGAAGACAACTTCTAAAGATTTTGCAAGGTAGTTGAAGAAAAAGTACTTTCGCTATTTCTGCAATTCCTTCGTTTTATAGATATATTTTCGTTGTACTCCGATTAACTGAACGGATGGCATAAAATATAAGGTCATATGAAGGTTATAAACTGTTAAAGCCTTTGCTTGCACAATATTTATCAATAAACACTAATATCTATCAACTAATCGTGCAAAAAAGAATGTAGGGCGAGTCATGTTAAGGTCTTTTAGCTATGCATAATCGTTGGATGGGAGTTTTCTATCGGTAGCAATTTTGGTTAGCCAATTACAGAAATACAACTAACTATTGGTTGCCTAAGAACCTTAAACCCCCCAATGACTTATTTGATAGGCTTCCCATGCAATAAATTTTGACCGATAGACTTTTCCAAAGTTCATGTTTTATTCAAAAACTGGTTTTGGATCCATCAAACTTCTTGCTTACAACACGTTATGCAAGCCATTGCTGGAATATGCCTGTCCTGTGTGGGATCCTGCATCGCAGGGTCTAATACATAAAATTGAGGCAGTCCAAAGCAAGGCTGTACGATTTATTAAAAACCTTAAAGGCAGAGATTGTTCGATCTCTGACAGTAAAAAACAGCTAAATCTTGTTTCATTGAACAAGATTAGGCAGACTCGAAGAATATCTCTTTTCCACACCATCTTGGAGCATGAATCTCTATTTTCAAATCTTCTATCTACACTTGATCTAATGAAAGGAACGCATGATTTTAACACCAGACATGCTAATGTTTTCAATTCTGTTGCCTGTCACACTAACAAATTTCTGCACAGCTTTCTGATCAGAACTGCTCGGGAGCTCCGCACTGGTGAGATAAAAAAAAGACCTACAACTCTGATAGTTCCTCTTTTCCCCTACCCTGGGGTCTAGGAGCTTAACCAAGACAAGACAAGACAAGATAGGTTTTACATTGAGTCGTCCTAGTCTCCATCTATAACTTGGGGAAGCTCATATAGATATATAATATAATATATAGATATTTATTGGCTACAGGCCTCTTTGTGTAGGCAGAGGGAAATACCTTTACGGAGGGAATTAAAATGAAGTAGCTGTAGCTAACTGTAACTCTAACTGCCAAAACTATTCTTATTATTAATTATTATATTTATTATTCTATAAAATAAAATAAATAAATATAAAATAATTATTATTATTGTGATAAAATTGTAATAGTTATAACTATTTACTATATATTTATTATATTATAATAATAATCACTACTTGCATATACTAGTCTCTGTCGGCCACACATGGAGTATGCATCTGCCGTCTGGGATCCCGTCCATGAATACCAAATTACCAACATTGAAATGGTACAAAACAGTGCTGTGCGCTACATCTGTAACTTAAAAGGTAGAGTTAGCATATCTGCTGTCCTCAAGGAACTTAATCTTGATACGCTTAGCAACCGCCGCAGGAAGAACCGACACAACCTTCTCTTACGCATTTTGGCGAATGAAGAACACCACGAAGCTCTTGCAAATACTTATGATGAGCTCATGAACAATCATCCTGCTGATACAATTGTCACTAGAGCTACTACAAGAGGTGACCCACCCACTATCTATGCAAAAACTTCTGCATACCATGGTAGCTTTCTGCCCAAGACTATCCATGAACTCAAGTCACAATTATTACCATAAACAGCAACAAATATATATTAGTGCAACATGTTAGCATAACGTGAACATATGACCACAGTAATCTTGACAAAACCAAAAACAGATGAGGCGTACCCCTTGAATCAAGCTCTAGTACGTTCTAAAGAAAAAGACGTAAGACGTATCATTATAATAGATATAGATATGTAGACTGAACCCAACCAAAGAGTTTACAACTTCCCGTACACAGGTGACAGTGCAAACTGTATAGTGTACAGTCACTACAGTGCACACATTAGCTGTAATGCATTGTACAGACTGTATAATGTACAGTACACACATTAGCTGTAATGCATTGTACAGACTGTATAGTGTACAGTACACACATTAGCTGTAGTGCATTGTGCGGACTGTATAGTGTACAGTGCACACATTAGCTGTAATGCATTGTACAGGCTGTATGGTGTGCAGTACATGCATTAGCTGTAATGCATTGTACAGACTGTATAGCTTACAGTACACACATTAGCTGTAATGCATTGTGTGGACTGTATAGTGTACAGTGCACACATTAGCTGTGGTGCATTGTACAGACTGTATAGTGTACAGTACACGCATTAGCTGTAATGCATTGTACAGACTGTATAGTGTACAGTGCACACATTAGCTGTAATGCATTGTATGGACTGTATAGTGTACAGTGCACACATTAGCTGTGGTGCATTGTACAGACTGTATAGTGTACAGTACACACATTAGCTGTAATGCATTGTACAGACTGTATAGTGTACAGTGCACGCATTAGCTGTAATGCATTGTACAGACTATATAGTGTACAGTACACACATTAGCTGTAATGCATTGTACAGACTGTGCAGTGTACAGTACACACATTAGCTGTGATGCATTGTGTGGACTGTATAGTGTACGGTGCACACATTAGCTGTAATGCATTGTACAGACTGTATAGTGTACAGTACACACATTAGCTGTAATGCATTATACAGACTGTATAGTGTACAGTGCACGCATTAGCTGTAATGCATTGTACAGACTGTATAGTGTACAGTGCACACATTAGCTGTAATGCATTGTACACACTGTATAATGTACAGTACACACATTAGCTGTAATGCATTGTACAGACTGTATAGTGTATAGTACACACATTAGCTGTGATGCATTGTACAAACTGTATAGTGTACAGTACACACATTAGCTGTAATGCATTATACAGACTGTATAGTGTACAGTGCACGCATTAGCTGTAATGCATTGTACAGACTGTATAGTGTACAGTACACACATTAGCTGTGATGCATTGTGTAGACTGTATAGTGTACGGTGCACACATTAGCTGTAATGCATTGTACAGACTGTATAGTGTACAGTACACGCATTAGCTGTAATGCATTGTACAGACTGTATAATGTACAGTACACGCATTAGCTGTAATGCATTGTACAGACTGTATTGTGTACAGTACACACATTAGCTGTGATGCATTGTGTGGACTGTATAATGTACAGTGTACACATTAGCTGTAATGCATTGTACAGACTGTATTGTGTACAGTACACACATTAGCTGTGATGCATTGTACAGACTGTATAGTGTACAGTACACACATTAGCTGTAATGCATTGTACAGACTGTATAGTGTACAGTACACGCATTAGCTGTAATGCATTGTACAGACTGTATAATGTACAGTACACGCATTAGCTGTAATGCATTGTACAGACTGTATTGTGTACAGTACACACATTAGCTGTGATGCATTGTGTGGACTGTATAATGTACAGTGTACACATTAGCTGTAATGCATTGTACAGACTGTATTGTGTACAGTACACACATTAGCTGTGATGCATTGTACAGACTGTATAGTGTACAGTACACGCATTAGCTGTAATGCATTGTACAGACTGTATAGTGTACAGTACACGCATTAGCTGTAATGCATTGTACAGACTGTATAATGTACAGTACACGCATTAGCTGTAATGCATTGTACAGACTGTATTGTGTACAGTACACACATTAGCTGTGATGCATTGTGTGGACTGTATAATGTACAGTGTACACATTAGCTGTAATGCATTGTACAGACTGTATTGTGTACAGTACACACATTAGCTGTAACGCATTGTACAGACTGTATAGTGTACAATACACACATTAGCTGTAACGCATTGTACAGACTGTATAGTGTACAGTACACACATTAGCTGTAATGCATTGTACAGACTGCTGCAGCCCAACCAATCACTCAGGCATCTATAGAAGGATTTTCTAGTGCTGGGCGGTTTTGATTTGCACTTTCATTCAGTTTTTTTTGCGGCTTTTTCAAAGAAAACCGAATGATACTGAAGTTGTTTTTTATCCCTCGGTTTAATTCAGTTTTTATATTCGGAAACAACCAAATTCAACCGAAAATTTCATACTGAATTCTGAGAATTGTCACACTCCGCTTTTAACTGTAATGGCAGCCATTTTTTATTTTGTTTAATAAATTCTAATTATTTAATACTAAGTATTTATAATAATATGTAAGTGTAATGACTAAAATTGAGTAAACCTACAATAAATCATAACTGGATGACAATGGTGGCTGTAGCTAAGTCTGTATGGCAGGGATGGCATCGAATTATGAAGATTGAAGGTTGCATAACATGAGTTCACATGTTCGCGACACCAGCCATTACCGGAAGTGGGCGCGGTTTGAATTTTAAAACTGAATTGTATCGAACCGCCGCATTCGGTATACATTTTAAAACTTTGCGGCTTTTGAACCGGAAGAAAAAACAAACTGAAAAACTGAGTTAAACTGAAACACTGTGCAGCACTAGGAATATAAGATTTTTCCATCTTTGCTTGTTGGAGATGGTTGAGCAGCCCTGGCTGGTCCGTCTGTCTGTCCGTCTTCTTAACTTTGTAATGCAGACGATTACATAGTGTACAATGACTGAATCTGAACCCTGCTATACTGCTATACTACTGGCTGAATATTATTTATTGTGAGAATGTGGGATATTCACCTGTCAAGGCACTGGCAACCTCTACTCCCCTTTTATTTTGACCAGTGCAAGCAAATACTAAGATATCCCAAACAGTCAGACAGTCGATAATTAGACACTAATGTTAAACATCTGAACTGCTTTTGTGTGTATTGTTGTATAATGTAGCGTGTAGCATGTTATGTGTATTGTATACGTACATGTATATGTAGCATGTAATGTATATTGTATATGTATCATGTATTGTATATGTAGTAGGAAAGAGTGTTCACCTCTAACGTATATTAGTAGATGTGCTACTGATAATTTGCATGTTACATCCTGTTATGCTCCTATCTGTACTTCTCTGATGATGGTATTTCATGATAATTATTATATAATATCCTATATCTGACTCATAACCTGCAGTATATATATGCATAATTATGTGCATGTACAATGTATATAATAAACAGTACAGGCTACTTACTAGTGCACCAATACAATCACTTACAGTGTGTACCTATAGTAGCATCTTGTAGCAGGTGATTGCTGGTGCTTCAGTGACATCCAGTAGCAGGTGATCTAACTAATATACTCTTCACTTTAGTAGAGAAGTGCAATGGCTAACAGGCAGCTCATTATATCAACTGCTCAGGGTCTGGTGGACTTTATCAACAAGTCTCCGTCTCCATGGCACGGTATGTTTGTATAACTCCTACTTTATACGCCATATGATATTACAATGGTACACATGGTATTACAATGGTACCACATGATATGTTTGCTGTTACAGCGGTACACGAGTGTAAGAAGAGTCTGCTTGCCGCGGGATATTTAGAGCTCAAGGAGACTGAGAAATGGGACATAAAACCCATGAACAAGGTGAGAGGTCAATGCTACTGTATTGTATGTAAAACCCATGAACAAGGTGGTAGGTCAATGCTACTGTATTATATGATGCTGTTCTTAGTTGATGGAAGTTCCAGTTTGGTGTTAACTCTACAGCTACTCTACTGTCTACTTAGTGTTAACTCTACAGCTACTCTACTGTCTACTTAGTGTTAACTTTACAGCTACTCTACTGTCTACTTAGTGTTAACTCTACAGCTACTCTACTGTCTACTTAGTGTTAACTCTACAGCTACTCTACTGTCTACTTAGTGTTAACTCTACAGCTACTCTACTGTCTACTTAGTGTTAACTCTACAGCTACTCTACTGTCTACTTAGTGTTAACTCTACAGCTACTCTACTGTCTACTTAGTGTTAACTCTACAGCTACTCTACTGTCTATTTAGTGTTAACTCTACAGCTACTCTACTGTTTACTTACAGTTAACTCTACAGCTACTCTACTGTCTACTTAGTGTTAACTCAACAGTTACTCTACTGTCTACTTAGTGTTAACTCTACAGCTACTCTACTGTCTACTTAGTGTTAACTCTACAGCTACTCTACTGTCTACTTAGTGTTAACTCTACAGCTACTCTACTGTCTACTTAGTGTTAACTCTACAGCTACTCTACTGTTTACTTAGTGTTAACTCTACAGCTACTCTACTGTCTACTTAGTGTTAACTCTACAGCTACTCTACTGTCTATTTAGTGTTAACTCTACAGCTACTTTACTGTCTACTTAGTGTTAACTCTACAGCTACTCTACTGTCTACTTAGTGTTAACTCTACAGCTACTCTACTGTCTACTTAGTGTTAACTCTACAGCTACTCTACTGTCTACTTAGTGTTAACTCTACAGCTACTCTACTGTCTACTTAGTGTTAACTCTACAGCTACTCTACTGTCTATTTAGTGTTAACTCTGCAGCTACTCTACTGTTTACTTTCAGTATTTTGTAACACGAAACATGTCTACCATTATATCCTTTGCTGTGGGCGGAGCTTACAAGCCAGGAAATGGTTTCAGTGTAGTTGGCGCTCACACAGACAGTCCATGTATTCGAGTAAGTAGTGTACAGTTTCTCAGTCTAGTGTTATAGTATATACATTGTAGTATAGTACAGTATATGCATCATGTAGGTGGAGACAATTCCTGCTCCACTGAGAGAGTTGATAGTCTGAGATATTGAGTGAACATGTGTTGCAGGTGAAACCTGTGTCTAAGAAGCAATCGGCAGGTTATTTGCAGGTTGGTGTAGAACTGTATGGGGGAGGTAACTGGCTTACCTGGTTTGATAGGGACCTGAGGCTAGCTGGAAGAGCTATGGTTAAGGTAACTAATATAATGTTATGTCTACTAGTTGAAGTATAATATAATATATGTAATACATGTATGCAGTACATGCGCAGCGGTGATAGTTGCTTCATACTTACTATATATTTACTATATATACTTACTATATATACTTACTATATATACTTACTAATATACTTACTATATATACTTACTATATGCTGTATACTTACTATATATATTTACTATATATACTTGCTATATATACTTACTATATATACTTACTATATATGTATACTTACTATATATACTTACTATATATACTTACTATATATGTATACTTACTATAATATATGTATACTTACTATATATGTATACTTACTATGTATGTAGGAAGGAGGAAAGCTGGTTCACCGTCTTATTCACATTAATCGTCCGCTCATGAGGATCCCAACCATTGCTATTCATCTACAGAGAGATATCAACAAAAACTTCTCACCCAACTTTGAGAATGAAATGTATGTCTTATATACAACTGTAGTACCTTGATAGTTATTATATACAACTATAGTACCTTGATAGTTATTATATACAACTGTAGTACCTTGATAGTTATTATATACAACTATAGTACCTTGATAGTTATTATATACAACTATAGTACCTTGATAGTTATTATATACAACTATAGTACCTTGATAGTTATTATATACAACTGTAGTACCTTGATAGTTATTATATACAACTGTAGTACCTTGATAGTTATTATATACAACTATAGTACCATGATAGTTATTATATACAACTATAGTACCTTGATAGTTATTATATACAACTATAGTACCTTGATAGTTATTATATACAACTATAGTACCTTGATAGTTATTATATACAACTATAGTACCTTGATAGTTATTATATACAACTATAGTACCTTGATAGTTATTATATACAACTGTAGTACCTTGATAGTTATTATATACAACTGTAGTACCTTGATAGTTATTATATACAACTGTAGTACCTTGATAGTTATTATATACAACTATAGTACCTTGATAGTTATTATATACAACTATAGTACCATGATAGTTATTATATACAACTATAGTACCTTGATAGTTATTATATACAACTATAGTACCTTGATAGTTATTATATACAACTATAGTACCTTGATAGTTATTATATACAACTATAGTACCATGATAGTTATTATATACAACTATAGTACCTTGATAGTTATTATATACAACTATAGTACCTTGATAGTTATTATATACAACTATAGTACCTTGATAGTTATTATATACAACTATAGTACCATGATAGTTATTATATACAACTATAGTACCTTGATAGTTATTATATACAACTATAGTACCTTGATAGTTATTATATACAACTGTAGTACCTTGATAGTTATTATATACAACTATAGTACCTTGATAGTTATTATATACAACTATAGTACCTTGATAGTTATTATATACAACTGTAGTACCTTGATAGTTATTATATACAACTGTAGTACCTTGATAGTTATTATATACAACTATAGTACCATGATAGTTATTATATACAACTATAGTACCTTGATAGTTATTATATACAACTATAGTACCTTGATAGTTACCTGTACTTCATATATAATACTATAATAGTTACCTATACTTCATATATAATACTATAATAGTTACCTGTACTTCATATATAATACTATAATAGTTACCTATACTTCTGTCACAATATTCTGAAGTATACTAACTCATACCTAACACACTTGTCACAAATACTGAGATGTTATATGTTATGTACGATACCAGCTAATACATTATATTATTTTACTACTACTATATACTACATGTATATAATACAAGGTATGAGGAAGAAGCCTACATACCAATATATGATGTCATTACTTTATGTCAACAATATTTAGTACTGTTCTAAATATAGTGTGACTCAATATGTGATTGTGAAATACATAGGGCCTACTAGAATATTCTTATTACTAAATAATCATGTTATACTATAATACCGTTTTCTGGAACATTCTTACATGACAACTTTATTATGGAATTTATGCAATATGTTTCTGGAAAGTTCTTTCTATTTTTACCCTTGGAATATTCTAGATTATAATGTTTACTATATAAGCAGTTCAATTATACAATGCAAGTCAGTTATAGTTCAATTACAATAAAGGATCTACTACACACAGCATACTAGCTATATACACTACAAGGGACAGTCTCGTCAGCATAAGAAGTAGCTGCAGAAAATTACCTTGGCAGTACAGGCTTTTCGAACCTGTCACAACATACGTGTGACAATTGGGGGCTGCTCCGGGAAGCCTCAAGTTCAAGGTATAACAGTTCGCACTAATTCTTTTTGTGGACAGAAGTAGACAGTCAGTAGCACAATGGCTGGCATGCAAAGAGCACTAGATATGGGCAAAGAACTAGGACTCAGTGGCAAAGAATTGCAAGACTTTGTCAAAGAAAATGAACAGAAGTTCACCTCAGAAATATTAGCTGCAGCAGAAAAGGAACGTGAAGAGAGGCGAATAGAAAGAGAAGCGAAAGCTGAGGAAATTAGGCTACGAGAGCTGGAGATACAGCAGCAGCAACAAAAAGATGCAGACGAATTAAGACTTAAAGAAGTCGAGTTGAAACTTCAACATGAGCTTGAAATGAAAAGGATTGACAATCAACGACCAGGTACACCTAACCATGATACCTCTGCTATCGAGGCCGCATTGGCTAAACCGAAACCTAGGATCCCAGTCTTTGATGAACAAAGCGATGATATGGACAGCTACCTGGAAAGGTTCGAATGGATTGCTGACAGTTATAACTGGGAGAAAGCTGATTGGCCGTACCACCTAAGTCAGTATTTAAAGGGAAAGGCAACGGAGGCGTACACTAGATTGTCAAACGAGGATCGGAAAGACTACGACAAGGTAAAGGAGGCACTTTTGAGACGTTATAATCTAACAGATGAGGGATATCGAAAGAGATTCCGAGAGAGTAAGGCAGGAGAAGACGAATCTCCACAGCAGTTCATGGTGAGGCTCAGAAATTACTTAGCCAAGTGGGTACAACTATCCGAATGCAAAGACCTCAATGAACTTATATTGATTGAGCAGTTCGTAGAAGCCTGCCCACCTGATGTAGCAGTCTATTTGAAGCAATCAAAGATTCGAGACGCTGAGACGCTGAGTGAAGATGCTGATAGATTTCTAGCCGCCCATGGGAAGAGATTGTATGTTGCTAAGCGTCAACAAAATTATCAGAAGGAACCGACCTTAACAATGCCAATAACTTGTAACATATGTAACGAAGGAGGCCACACGGCTAAATACTGCCGCAAGGGAGGTCAGAAGTACTGCAACCATTGCAAGATTCGTGGGCATGTTATATCTGAGTGCCGAAGGTTACAGCAAAGACAACAGCGACATGTACCACAACCTCAACACAAAGCAGGAGTAGCACAAAATGTCAGGACTGACACAGCAGTGAATCTAGAAAAGAATGAATTAGAGATTGAACTTAATGGCAGGAAGTACATCCCTGTTGGCTGCTGTAAGAGCACCGGACCCACCGCAGGTGAGTTAGTAACAAACCGCGCCTACGTAAATGGCAAAGAAGTTGAGATGGTTAGAGATACTGGATGTACGACAGTAGTTGTCAAGAAACCCTTTGTAAACCCTGAACAGTTGACGGGTGAACACGGATATCTCAAACTAGCTGATAATACGGTGAAGAAATATCCCCTGGCAGAAATAACTATCCAGACACCCTTTTATAGTGGAAATGTAAATGCGATGGTACTTGATGACTCAATTCATGACCTTTTATTGGGAAACATTCCTAATGTAAGAGCACCGACCGACCCTGACCCCGCATGGCAGGAATGTGGAGTGCTTACCAGAGCACAAGCTAAGCGTGAAACTCAGAGTCTAACACCGCTTAAAGTTGCCGAAGTTAGTGGACAACCGGTAGACCGAGAAAAGCTAATTCGACTACAAGGAGAGGACAAATCCTTACAAAAACTATTTAACGCAATGGAACCCATGACTAAAGGTAACCAAACAACAAAATTCTACTTGAAGAATAACATCTTGTGCAGGGAGTACCAACATAGACACTTTAACAATAATTCACCAATCAAACAGATTGTCGTACCCACCAAGCTTAGGGAGGTTGTGATGCAACAGGCCCACAATTCTTCATTTGGAGGACACTTGGGTATTAGGAAGACTACAGATAGAGTCCTCAGCCAGTTTTTTTGGCCTGGAATGAATGATGACATAACAAGATACTGCCGATCGTGTGACGTCTGCCAAAAGACAGTGAGCAAAGGATCTGTGAAAAAGGTTCCTGTACAGCAGATGCCATTAATCGACACGCCATTCAAACGATGCGCCATCGATCTGATAGGACCTATCAATCCTCCAAGTGAGAATGGACACAGATACATATTGACTCTGGTAGACTACGCTACACGCTATCCAGAGGCCGTCCCATTGAAGGAAATAAGTTCACCCGCAGTTGCTGAAGCACTGATGGATATTTATAGTCGCGTAGGAATTCCCGAGGAAGTCATAAGTGATCAAGGAACACAGTTTGTATCAGAATACATGAAAGAATTCTGTCGACTGCTAGGATTAAAGCAGATGCCTACCACACCTTACCACGCTATGGCCAATGGGCTAGTGGAGCGATTTAATGGAACACTGAAGAGTATGCTACGGAAGATATGTAGTAAGGAGCCCAGACAGTGGCATAGGTTCATCAATGCTGCGCTGTTCGCATATCGGGAAGTCCCTCAAGGGTCAACCGGATTCTCGCCATTCGAGTTACTCTATGGCCGGACAGTTCGAGGACCCATGAATATACTCAAGGAGTTGTGGACGAGGGAGAACCAAGATGAGGAAGTGAAAACCAGCTATCAATATGTACTTGACCTTAAGGAGAAACTGGAAGATATTATGGAGATTGCACATGAAAACTTGGAGAGGAGCCAAAAGAGATACAAAGCGCAATTTGACAAAAAAGCGAAGCCACGCCACTTTGACGTTGGGGACAAGGTTCTGGTTCTTCTACCAACCAATACCAACAAGCTACTGATGCAATGGCGAGGTCCCTTTACCGTTATAAAGAAGGCAAATATTAATGACTACACTCTTGATATGCGAGGTAAATCAAAGACCTTTCACGCAAACATGCTTAAAAGGTACTATGTGAGAGAAAGCGATAACACCAGGGAGCTAAAAGATATTTTTGAAACAGCAGCCCTAGGCGTGATCACACCTGAAGAGAGTGAAGGTATAGACGACTCGCTAGAAGAGTTACCAGCCATAAAGCCGGAGGAAAATAGCGATCATGTGACGCTAGGGACACACTTGGATCATACACAGAGAAAAGATATCGAGCAGATCTTACAAGAGTTCTCGAAAATATTCACGGATAAGCCAGGACATACAAGCTTGATTGAGCACAAAGTGAACCTCACCGATTCGGACCCAATTAGATGCAAACCCTACAAGATTCCATACATCACCAGAGAAGGATTGAAACAAGATATACTAGACATGCTGAACATGGGAATCATTCGAAAATCAAACTCACCATATGCGTCACCAATAGTGCTTGTCAAGAAACCCGATGGATCTAACCGTGTATGCGTAGATTACCGTAAGTTAAACAAGATAACACAATTCGATCCTGAGCCTATGATGACAGAAGCCGATTTAATGCAGAAATTGACTGGAGATCGTTTCTTCACAAAAGTCGACCTTTCGAAAGGATACTGGCAGATACCAGTCCATAAAGATGATGTTCAGAAGACTGCATTTGTTACACCAGATGGCCAATATGAATTCCTACGAATGCCTTTTGGAATGGTGAATTCGGGTGCTACTCTCGTCCGAGGAATGAGAAAGTTGTTGAATGACCTTGACGGAGCTGATAATTACATCGATGATATCTTAGTCCATACCAAGACTTGGCAGGAACACATTATGGTGTTAAGAGAGCTGTTCTCACGACTACAGAAAGAAGGATTCACGGTACGACCATCCAAGTGTTCAATTGGAGAGAGAGACATTGAATTTATTGGTCACCGGATATCAGATGGTAGACTACAGCCGCTTCATACAAACGTGGAAAAGATAGAGGCGGCTCCCACACCCAAAACCAAAACACAAGTTAGGTCATTTCTTGGACTGACGGGATACTACAGAGATTACATGCCAAACTATTCAGCCGTAGCTGCCCCACTAACAGATCTTACCAAAAAGGGTAACCCTACTATTGTGAGATGGGAGGATGCACAAGAAAAGGCTTTCAATGACCTAAAGAGGATGATAACGCAGAAACCTGTGCTGAAGATTCCCGACATAAACAAACCATTTGTATTAAGAACAGATGCCTCTGAAATCGGTCTTGGAGCTGTTCTACTACAAGAACATGATGGGAAGCTATTCCCAGTTAGTTATGCGAGTAGAAAGTTATTGTCTCGAGAGAGAAACTTCTCAACTATTGAGCGTGAATGTCTAGCCATAGTATGGGCCGTCAAGAAATATTTACCTTATCTATATGGAGCCAGATTTACCCTACAGACAGATCATCAGCCATTGGTTTATATGGACAGAGCCAAGTATGAAAATAACAGAGTGATGAGATGGGCAATGCAATTACAGAACTACAACATTCACGTAGAGTCAATCAAAGGGAGAGATAATGTTGGAGCCGATTATCTAAGTCGAGCCAACTCAGAATATTGATTGTCTGACTCTGAAATTCCCAGAATTTCATCTCAAGAAGGGGGTTGTCACAATATTCTGAAGTATACTAACTCATACCTAACACACTTGTCACAAATACTGAGATGTTATATGTTATGTACGATACCAGCTAATACATTATATTATTTTACTACTACTATATACTACATGTATATAATACAAGGTATGAGGAAGAAGCCTACATACCAATATATGATGTCATTACTTTATGTCAACAATATTTAGTACTGTTCTAAATATAGTGTGACTCAATATGTGATTGTGAAATACATAGGGCCTACTAGAATATTCTTATTACTAAATAATCATGTTATACTATAATACCGTTTTCTGGAACATTCTTACATGACAACTTTATTATGGAATTTATGCAATATGTTTCTGGAAAGTTCTTTCTATTTTTACCCTTGGAATATTCTAGATTATAATGTTTACTATATAAGCAGTTCAATTATACAATGCAAGTCAGTTATAGTTCAATTACAATAAAGGATCTACTACACACAGCATACTAGCTATATACACTACAAGGGACAGTCTCGTCAGCATAAGAAGTAGCTGCAGAAAATTACCTTGGCAGTACAGGCTTTTCGAACCTGTCACAACATACGTGTGACAACTTCATATATAACACTATAATAGTTACCTGTACTTCATATATAATACTATAATAGTTACCTATACTTCATATATAACACTATAATAGTTACCTATACTTCATATATAATACTATAATAGTTACCTATACTTCATATATAATACTATAATAGTTACCTATACTTCATATATAACACTATAATAGTTACCTGTACTTCATATATAATACTATAATAGTTACCTATACTTCATATATAATACTATAATAGTTACCTGTACTTCATATATAATACTATAATAGTTACCTATACTTCATATATAATACTATAATAGTTACCTATACTTCATATATAATACTGTAATAGTTACCTGTACTTCATATATAATACTATAATAGTTACCTATACTTCATATATAATACTATAATAGTTACCTATACTTCATATATAATACTGTAATAGTTACCTATACTTCATATATAATACTATAATAGTTACCTATACTTCATATATAATACTGTAATAGTTACCTATACTTCATATATAATACTATAATAGTTACCTATACTTCATATATAATACTATAATAGTTACCTATACTTCATATATAATACTGTAATAGTTACCTCTGCATTATACTGTACTGTATTGTAGATGTCCTGTCATAGCTATATACTATACTGTACTATACTATACTGTAATGTGCTTTAGATGTCCTGTCATAGCTATATACTATGCTGTACTATACTATACTGTAATGTGCTTTAGATGTCCTGTCATAGCTATATACTATACTATACTGTAATGTGCTTTAGATGTCCTGTCATAGCCACAGTATTCCAGGATGAGCTGGTTGAACAGAAGTCTGTAGCCGGAGGAATTCAGTCCGACAAACATCATCCTCTCCTCCTCAACCTCATAGCTGAAGAGATCGGTGTGTCTGCTGCGGATATCTCTGACTTTGAGCTCTGTCTCGCCGACTATCAACCTTCTGTATGTTCCTCTCAGTAACCCATCCAATCCTTCATAACAATTAACGATAATGTCTATTGATATTAGTAAATGCGTGTATTGGATCTATAGAGCCGTATATTGTGTTTATAGACCTGTATATTGTGTTTATAGAACTGTATATTGGATCTATAGAGCCGTATATTGTGTTTATAGACCTGTATATTGCATTTGTAGAACTTGGGAGGAGCACTGGATGAATTTGTGTTTGCACCACGTCTAGACAATCTGTTCAATGTGTACACAACTCTACAGGTGAGTCAGCCACTACGCTACACAGTATGCACTACACTGTATACACTACACAGTATACACTGTATACACTACATAGTATACAATGTATACACTACATAGTATACACAGTATACACTACACAGTATACACTGTATACACTACATAGTATACAATGTATACACTACATAGTATACACTGTATACACTACACAGTATACACTGTATACACTACATAGTATACAATGTATACACTACATAGTATACACAGTATACACTACACTGTATACACAGTATACACTACACAGTGTACACTACATAGTATACACAGTATACACTACACTGTATACACTGCACTGTATACACTACACTGTATACACTACACTGTATACACTACACAGTATACACTACACTGTATACACTACACTGTATACACAGTATACACAGTATACGCTACACTGTATACACAGTATACACTACACAGTGTACACTACATAGTATACACAGTATACACTACACTGTATACACTGCACTGTATACACTACACTGTATACACTACACTGTATACACTACACAGTATACACTACACTGTATACACTACACTGTATACACAGTATACACAGTATACGCTACACAGTGTACACTACATAGTATACACAGTATACACTGTATGCACTACACAGTATACACTACACAGTATACACTACACAGTATACACTACACTGTATACACTACACTGTATACACAGTATACACAGTATACACAGTATACACAGTATACACAGTATACACAGTATACACAGTATACACTACACAGTGTACACTACATAGTATAGACAGTATATACTGTATACACTACACAGTATACACTACACAGTATACACTACACAGTATACACTACACAGTATACACTACACTGCATACACTACACTGTATACACAGTATACTGATTGTACCATACACACATGTAATATGTACCAACCTCTCCTAGTCAATCATACGCACTCCCACGATTACTTACATGTACAACCCGTAATATAATAGCTCCTCTGCTGATTCTCAGGCTATGGTGAGCTTCACAGACAAGGACTTAGCTTCGGATCCATGCATCAGAGTGGCTAGTTTCTTTGATCATGAAGAGATTGGTTCTACAAGTGCACAGGGAGCTAACTCTAACTTGCAGAGGTTCATCCTCCAGAGACTCTGTGCTGGGGGAGACGATACCAGTTTCCACAGATCCATGGCAAACTCGTACATGGTGAGTGACTAGATACAGTGAGTATATACAGTACATGGTGAGTGACTAGATACAGTGAGTGTATACAGTACATGGTGAGTGACTAGATACAGTGAGTATATACAGTACATGGTGAGTGAGTATATACAGTGAGTATATACAGTACATGGTGAGTGAGTGTATACAGTGAGTAGATACAGTACATGGTGAGTGGCTAGATACAGTGAGTATATACAGTGAGTATATACAGTGAGTATATACAGTGAGTATATACAGTGAGTATATACAGTGAGTATATACAGTGAGTATATACAGTGAGTATATACAGTGAGTATATACAGTGAGTATATACAGTGAGTATATACAGTGAGTATATACAGTGAGTATATACAGTGAGTATATACAGTGAGTATATACAGTGAGTATATACAGTGAGTATATACAGTGAGTATATACAGTACATGGTGAGTGAGTATATACAGTGAGTAGATACAGTACATGGTGAGTGAGTAGATACAGTGAGTATATACAGTACATGGTGAGTGAGTATATACAGTGAGTATATACAGTGAGTATATACGGTGAGTATATACAGTATGTAGTATACAGTATATACTCACTGTACCTACACTATAAACTATTGTACGTCATGCAGTAGATGTATAACGTACTACACTATAAGCTATTGTACGTTGTATAATACAGGTGAGTGCAGACCAAGCGCATGCCGTCAACCCTAACTACAAGGCTAAACATGAGGACAACCACAGTGTGGAAATGCACAAGGGGATAGTACTCAAATTCAATACTAACCAGAGGTACACCACCAACTCCTGGACAGCTTCTGTATTCAGGGAGATTGCTAGGAGGGCAGATGTACCTCTTCAGGTATCTCATTCCTTCATACTTTATATAGGTCATACATGCGATTGGTTCATACTGTGTATAGGTCATACATGTAATTGGTTCAGACTGTGTATAGGTCATACATGCGATTGGTTCATACTGTGTATAGGTCATACATGTGATTAGTTCATACTGTGTATAGGTAATACATGTGATTAGTTCATACTGTATATAGATCATGCATGCGATTGGTTCATACTGTATATAGGTCATGCATGTGATTGGTTCATGCTGTATATAGGTCATACATGTAATTGGTTCATACTGTGTATAGGTCATACATGCGATTGGTTCATACTGTGTATAGGTAATACATGTGATTAGTTCATACTGTATATAGGTCATACATGCGATTGGTTCATGCTGTATATAGGTCATGCATGTGATTGCAGGACTTTGTAGTGAAGAACGACAGTCCATGTGGAAGCACTATAGGGCCAATGATGTCTGCTAAGCTTGCCATGCCGACCATAGACATCGGTGGAGCACAACTCTCTATGCATTCAATCAGGGAGCAGTGTTCCAGTACGAGTGTGTACCACGCTATAGAGTTATATAAGGTATATACAGTACTAGTGTGTATCGTGCTATAGAGTTATATAAGGTATATACAGTACTAGAGTGTTCCGTGCTATAGAGTTCTATAAGGTATATACAGTACTAGAGTGTACCGTGCTATAGAGTTATATAAGGTATATACAGTACTAGAGTGTTCCGTGCTATAAAGTTATATAAGGTATATACAGTACTAGTGTGTACCGTGCTATAGAGTTATATAAGGTATATACAGTACTAGAGTGTACCGTTCTATAGAGTTATATAAGGTATATATAGTACTAGTGTGTACCATGCTATAGAGTTCTATAAGGTATATACAGTACTAGAGTGTACCGTGCTATAGAGTTATATAAGGTATATACAGTACTAGAGTGTACCGTGCTATAGAGTTATATAAGGTCAATATAATTATACTATTATAGAGTTTCTACAAGCACTTTGCTGCTGTTAGAGATACTGTAAAGGTTGACTAGAGATCAATGAATATAAGAAGGTATGTATTACAACTACATGTATTTATAGTGTGTATACAGTCAATCAGTGAAGTTGTAGAGATACATGTGTGTAAGTTTATTACAGTGTAGTGAAGTGTATCACAATTCCAGGGCTAGATATTTACATTGTATCACATCAAACAAAGTAGAGTATATAGGCTGGCTAAATAGTAGATGCGTTTCCTTCTCTCTGCAGGGTGACTGGACTTATATAGCTGTGATTCCTATACTCTGATGACTAAATACTGGGTGAGTGAGACAGTCCCACCCTACCTCTCCTACTCAGCACAGGGCTATGCTCAACTAGACACTTACCAATGAAAGTATTTCAACTATTAATATCTCTCCTCTATAACTGTTAGACAACAACAACAAGTGCTCTATTATACAACAAGTGCTCTATTATACAACAAGTGCTCTATTATACAATGCAGTAAATTATATAGAGTTGATATTACAAGCATCGATTGATACTGTTATAGCTAGTTATTAGTACATGTGTCATCTCTGTACATGTATGTTCTATGTTTATATAATAATCTTCTGTCTAAACCAGATCTCTGTTATACATCATGTACATCTCTATTGTAAAGTACATGTAGATCTTATGGTTGGATTACAATGATGATGATATTCTCTCATTGTTTATATGTTTTAGCTTTTCATTCAATATAGAGAAGATCACACTCATCTCTAGTTTTACTTTGTATCTAATGATTATTATGGTGGACTTGCAAGACCAGGGGAAGGAGAGGAAGGGACAGTATCCCACCCACCCTCATTTAGGGTATAATAGAAAAGGGTTGCTATAAAGTGATGCATTGTTGGGGATGAATCTAACCTACCATAATGTGCTGTGAATATTGAGAAGGTACTGGGCTGGTAGTATTGTACCACATACACTGATACTTGTGTGTTTAGATATGAATATTATCTCTAATTGTATGTTACTATCTATCATCATAACACTATAATAATATAGTGTTATCAGCTGAGAGAGAAATACCTGGCCTTAGTTCTTACGATCCTATCATATATTATACTAAGGCTATCACTATCTGGACAATATAGGCATCTCCTATTATAGTAACCACTTGGCTGGGTTATAGATTAATAAGGGGTTTATGATAGATATGGCAATAATGTACTTACTGAGTAGAGGTCAATGTATGTATGAATACAAGAGTGTAGATATGTGTTTAGATTTCAGTGTCAAGTGTGGGCGTGTCTCTTCCACCCACTATCTACTCTCTATACTGTAATAGTATGTATACATTTCTTCACTTCTCACAACCCACAAGTGCTCACACCCTTACAGACACATACAAGGTTAGTACATGTTATACATACATACTAAGTTAGTTCCTGTACAGTGTATGATATACATACAATGTTATTACATATTATACATACAAGGTTACTATCACTAGAGTCATATATTGTATTACTATCACTAAAGAGTCATATATTATATTACTATCACTAAAGAGTCATATATCATATTACTATCACTAGAGTCATATATTATATTACTATTTCAGTAGAACAATTGAGCATCATGTCAAAGAAGTCCGCCGTCTATGCCTTAGATCTCGGCGAAAGTGAGGCAGGAGCACAACTGAAAGTCTCAAAGATATCCGATGCAGAGTCAGCGAGTTTTGATGGGTCTGGGAAGGAGTTTCCTGTAGGTTGCAAAGTCATGTAGGCGACTAGTAGTAGGCGACTAGTAGTAGGCGACTAGTAGCAGGCGACTAGTAGTAGGCGACTAGTAGTAGGCGACTAGTAGTAGGTAATGGATAGAGGTGACATATCTCTCAACTATTTAAAGCTAAGAAATGTGTACTACATATACATGTATCTGCATACATGTCACATGTTGTACATAGTACAATGTAATACATGTATTATGTAGGAGGCATTTGCTGGAATGGGCAAGGAGATGGTACTTCACTACTCTAACACTCCTGGTTGGAACAGAGCCAGGAAAGTCCTCCTTCTCATCTTCTGGGTTTCCTGGGTGGTCCTCCTGGGATCAGTTATCTATCTAACAGTGACTCATGAGAGGTCAGTGGTTAGCCAATAAGATGATAGGTCAGTGGTTAGCCAATAGGATGGTAAATTCCCTCTATCTACCGTAGTTAACTGGTTTGAATTAATAAGTACGGTGTAGGTAGGAGTATAATACGAGTATGTATGTGTAGTGTATGTACATGTAGTGTTCTGTTCGGTTGCTGTGCTCTCTCTTTCCTAACTAATACGCAGGTTCATATAGATTATAGACTATTATGGTAGTTCAGTACATTCTGTAGAAGTTTATGTTGTTGAAATTGAAACCGTGGAGTTATTCCTCCCTGTGAACTTCACTAGCAGATGAGAACAACTTCACAGTGACAGGTCATGTACATGTATAGTACACTAAATGCCACTGTTATTAGTTCAATGCATTATAACATTGTATTATCATTGTACGGTAGGCCTAGATGTAGTCTAGGTTCTTCACCACATTGTATTATGCTATGATAGGTGTAGCCTAAGCCCCTCACTCAAATGGTGGGAGAAGACTTCAGTCTATCACATATTTCCTGAAAGTTTCATAGACTCTAACGGTGATGGTGCTGGAGACCTCAATGGTAAGCTTCACTTCTCTCTGTATAGTACTTGATCTCTCCAGTTATTTCTCTTATCGTGTTAGCTTATCCTTAAGTGACATTAGTTGCATGGATTCACCTGCTGATGTTCCGTATGACATACCGTAGGTGATAGTACAGTAGGTGATAGTACAGTAGGTGATAGTACAGTAGGTGATAGTACAGTAGGTGATAGTACAGTAGGTGATAGTACAGTAGGTGATAGTACAGTAGGTGATAGTGCAGTAGGTGATAGTACAGTAGGTTACAGTACAGTAGGTTACAGTACAGTAGGTGATAGTGCAGTAGGTGATAGTACAGTAGGTGATAGTACAGTACGTTACAGTACAGTACGTTACAGTACAGTAGGTTACAGTACAGTAGGTTACAGTACAGTAGGTGATAGTACAGTAGGTGATAGTGCAGTAGGTGATAGTACAGTAGGTGATAGTACAGTAGGTGATAGTACAGTAGGTGATAGTACAGTAGGTGATAGTACAGTAGGTGATAGTACAGTAGGTGATAGTACAGTAGGTGATAGTGCAGTAGGTGATAGTACAGTAGGTTACAGTACAGTAGGTTACAGTACAGTAGGTTACAGTACAGTAGGTGACAGTATTGGGCATGGTTTGCCTGCAGGTATAAAGAACAAGTTGGACTATATTAAGGATATAAACATGGATGCTGTGTGGGTGAGTACATTCTATGACAGTCCGATGGTTGACTATGGATATGATGTCAGTGACCACAAGGAGGTCCACCCCCAGTACGGATCCCTCTCTGTATTTGACCAGCTCCTGGCAGAGATACATGATCAAGGTCAGGTTTCATTACTTTGTAACTCTGCCTTGTAGTGTAATTAGGTCAATGTACTATAAGGTATCACTACTGATACTTCATTACTTTGTAACTCTCCTGGGGGAGGGGGGGGGGGGATATCTACACGTCTACATACGTGTATTTGATGTTTTCTGTGTTCCAGGTCTCAAGCTCATTATAGACTTTATTCCCAACCACACTAGTGATAAACATGTGTGGTTTGAGAGGAGCGTAGCCAGAGAGTCCCCTTACGATGATTTCTATATATGGAAGGACTGTGGTACTGAGGCTAACCAATCTCTCCCTAATAACTGGGTGGGTGTCTATGTAACATACATGTATATAATACATCTATGTACCTGCAGTACACTAGTATATATAATACATCTATGTACCTACAGCACACTAGTATATATAATACATCTATGTACCTACAGCACACTAGTATATATAATACATCTATGTACCTACAGCACACTAGTATATATAGTACACCGTCCAGCACTACTGTAAAACAATAAACGGGACACTGATACTTAGATATGATGTTCTCTAAGCTGATTGATTAATGTGGTGTTCTGTTTACAGCTGTGTGTGTCGGGTGCCCCAGCATGGACGTATCATCCAATCAGGAAGCAGTGTTACTACCACCAGTATGGGGAATCTATACCTGACCTGAACATGAGGAATGAAGCTGTGAGGGCGGAGCTAGATGTTAGTATAGTAATATAACACAGTCATGATCAGGGGCGGCTATAGGCACCCACGCCACCATCCTAGGCGTGTGTGCAATCAAGCATGCAACACTAGCTGTGCTCTGTAAACTATATTTATACTATGCATGTCCAGGCTTTAATTCATTGTCTATTTACTTGCTCAGGCAGTATAACAGTCATTGTATAGTGCTGTGATAGTCATGTTATATGTTTAGACTGTACCCATACATGTTCATGTTTCACACTTATCTTGTATTAACTAACTCAGACACGTGAAATCCATGACTTCTTGAAAAAAGGCTGGTGTTGGAATTTTTCCTATAACCGCCCCTGGTCATGATGTACAATGTATATTGCAGGAAGTTATAACACTTGAGTAAGAGTTATCTTCACATGGACATACATTTAGTCATTTATGGTGTATGCTTTCCACTGTTTACTCTCTATGCCTCTATCAGGAAGTGCTGAGGTACTGGCTGGATAAAGGAGTAGATGGTTTCCATGTCGACTCTGCCGATAGGCTGTATGAGGACCTGAACTTAGCAGATGAAGTCGTTATAGACGCTTCGAAACCTGTAAGTCTGTCTCTTTGGGTTCTCATTGTAGCCTATGTACCATGTCTGTCTCTCTTGGTCTCCATTGTAGCCTATGTACCATATCAGGTGAGGTGGTCAGTACCCCCCCCCCCCCCCCCATATCGAGTTGACGTATTTTATTGTTACTATCAACATGCTTACAGTAAGAGGAGTTTTACCTCTAATAATCTATTGTGTTATAAAGTAATCACCAATAGAAACCCCTCACTTCATTACTAGCCAATAGAAACCCCTCACTTCATTACTAACCAATAGATATCCCTCACTTCATTACTAACCAATAGAAACCCCTCACTTCATTACTAGCCAATAGATACCCCTCACTTCATTACTAGCCAATAGAAACCCGTCACTTCATTACTAGCCAATAGAAACCCCTCACTTCATTACTAGCCAATAGATACCCCTCACTTCATTACTAGCCAATAGAAACCCCTCACTTCATTACTAGCCAATAGAAACCCCTCACTTCATTACTAGCCAATAGAAACCCCTCACTTCATTACTAACCAATAGAAACCCCTCACTTCATTACTAGCCAATAGAAACCCGTCACTTCATTACTAGCCAATAGAAACCCCTCACTTCATTACTAGCCAATAGATACCCCTCACTTCATTACTAGCCAATAGAAACCCCTCACTTCATTACTAGCCAATAGAAACCCCTCACTTCATTACTAGCCAATAGAAACCCCTCACTTCATTACTAGCCAATAGATACCCCTCACTTCATTACTAGCCAATAGAAACCCCTCACTTCATTACTAGCCAATAGATACCCCTCACTTCATTACTAACCAATAGATATCCCTCACTTCATTACTAACCAATAGATATCCCTCGCTTCATTACTAACCAATAGATATCCCTCGCTTCATTACTAACCAATAGAAACCCCTCACTTCATTACCAGCCAATAGATACGCAGTGCTTGTGCTTGTATATATTAATAACATGGAGCACATACTTACTCAGTTCGTTTGACATTATAGAACGATTATGACTCGCTGAATCATAACATGACTAGGAATCTTCCAGAAGTTCTTGATATGATAAACAGATGGAGAGGAATCCTAGACAGCTACACTGACTCTGATAGGTTAGTTATAGAATGCTGCACTGACTCTGATAGGTTAGTTATAGAATACTACACATATTCTGATAGGTTAGTTTTAGAATGCTGCACTGACTCTGATAAGTTAGTTATAGAATGCTACACTGACTCTGTTTGGTTAGTTATAGAATGCTACACTGACTCTGATAGGTTGGTTATAGAATGCTACACTGACTCTGATAGGTTAGTTATAGAATGCTACACTGACTCTGATATGTTAGTTATGGAATGCTACACAGATTCTGATATGTTAGTTATAGAATGCTGAATTGACTCTGATAGGTTAGTTATAGAATGTTACACTGACTCTGATTTCCCAGAATTCTGATGACGGACACTAATACCTCACCAAGTGGTTTAAAGGGGTACTATGGTAGGACTCATGGTGGTGGATCTCATCTTCCCTTTAACTATCAACTGGTTAAAGTAAACAACAAGACGAGTGGGTTTGCTCTACAGCAGCTGGTCAATCAGTCACTCAGTAGCTTACCTGAGAATGCAACAGTCAACTGGTTGGTAAGTAGATATACTAGTATCAGTATCATATAGTGAATACTACAGTCAATAACCAGTATCAGTATCATATAGTGAATACTACAGTCAATAACTAGTATCAGTATCATATAGTGAATACTACAGTCAATAACCAGTATCAGTATCATATAGTGAATACTACAGTCAATAACTAGTATCAGTATCATATAGTGAATACTACAGTCAATAACCAGTATCAGTATCATATAGTGAATACTACAGTCAATAACCAGTATCAGTATCATATAGTGAATACTACAGTCAATAACCAGTATCAGTATCATATAGTGAATACTACAGTCAATAACTAGTATCAGTATCATATAGTGAATACTACAGTCAACTGGTTGGTAAGTAGATATACTAGTATCAGTATCATATAGTGAATACTACAGTCAATAACCAGTAAGTAGATATACTAGTATCAGTATCATATAGTGAATACTACAGTCAACTGGTTGGTAAGTAGATATACTAGTATCAGTATCATATAGTGAATACTACAGTCAATAACCAGTAAGTAGATATACTAGTATCAGTATCATATAGTGAATACTACAGCCAATAACCAGAGCTGGTAAGTAGATATACCAGTATCATATAGTGAATACTACAGTCAACTGGTTGGTAAGTAGATATACTAGTATCAGTATCATATAGTGAATACTACAGTCAATAACCAGTAAGTAGATATACTAGTATCAGTATCATATAGTGAATACTACAGTCAACTGGTTGGTAAGTAGATATACTAGTATCAGTATCATATAGTGAATACTACAGTCAACCAGTAAGTAGATATACTAGTATCAGTATAATATAGTGAATACTACAGCCAATAACCAGAGCTGGTAAGTAGATATACCAGTATCATATAGTGAATACTACAGTCAACTGGTTGGTAAGTAGATATACTAGTATCAGTATCATGTAGTGAATACTATAGTCAATAACCAGAGCTGGTAAGTAGATATACCAGTATCATATAGTGAATACTACAGTCAATAACTAGTATCAGTATCATATAGTGAATACTACAGTCAACAACCAGAGCTGGAGCTAAATATTGTTTATTGATTTGAAAAGTGAGAGCACAAGTACAAATATTGGTAACACTCCAACATTGCATACAGTCCACAATATACATATAACCTAAGTTCTTACATATTATTATGCAATGTAGTTGTGGGAGGAGAGCACGTCCCGACCTGGATCAAGGGTTGGACTAGACAGACTGGATAGTCTACACATGCTTCTACTTCTGCTGCCTGGAGTCTCTACCAGTCACTATGGAGATGAGATTGGTATGCTGGACACTCAGGCTACTGGTTTGCAGGTAACACATGTCTACAGTAATAGAATTGTGTGCAGTAGTCCTACAGTCCTATAGTGTTGGAATTCACAAGAGATTATAACTCTCAGATAAATTGGGAGTTATACATCGAACTGCTAATTTTTGATACATGTCCAATTATACATTCTATTTACTACCTCCATAGAGCCGAGAGCTGAGCCGATCTACCATGCAGTGGACTCCTAGCGTTTCGGAATGTTCTGGATTTACTTCAAATTCCTCATGCGTTGTCAACCCGTCAGCTGCAGAGTACAACGTAGAGGTATAAGAACTCTATTTGGTAGATTATACATGTAAATACAATAAACTGAATGGAGGATATTATTGCTACTCTTTATTATTAGGCAGTTGTTGACTGCCGATCCCAAGTAGACTGGTAATCGTCGTTATAACCTGTTGCAGACGGAGATGGATGACTTGAGCTCTCACCTCAACCTCTTCAAGAATTTATCCAAGCTCAGGACTGAGAACTCTTTTGTGTATGGAGAGTGGAAAGAGCACGTAGTCACCAAGAACATCTACTCATTCCTCCGATTCTGTGATGGGCAGGATACGTGAGTTATAAATAATCCTATGTTAACATGTTACTAGTATACCAGTACCTCTACTATTCCCTTCGTAGCCTCATACACCTCCAACACTGTACATGCATGTAGAATTGATGTGTCAAGTGGAGTCATGTTCTCTCTACACTGCTGATGCATCAAGAGAAAACAACTCTACGTAGTGGGTGCGGTTTGCAAATGACTGGATTATTCTGACATATCTTACAGGTACTTGGTAGCAATGAATGTTGGAGTTAACACGGAGGAAGTTGACATGTCTAAACAGGTGTCTGATGATGTCAGTGCAGTTTCTGTAAAAGCACTTGCTGGAGGTTTGTCAGTTTTTTCTGTGGGGGACAAAGTAGACTTGTCTAGTATCTCTTTAAGCCCTGGACAAGGGGCTGTCTTCTCATGGCCCTACACTATTAAACAGTTGATATAGAACTCCAAGGCTATTAGTTGTCACTTCTAAACAATGTTCTTAGTAGATGGATCAAACAAAACTTTAGATCTATTTAATGAACGTTAAAATTAAATTCTACAATAACACAATCATATCATGCACATACATGTAGATGTGGATACATGTAGATACGTGTAGATACATGTATGTGCATGTACTTTACATTTGTGGTTACTTACTAAACTACTACTGGTAAAAGATATTTATTGTTTTATCTTTGATTTTTATGTAATTTTAATCAATAGTTAATGTAATATAGTACAACAATGTTAAAACTACAATAATGTTGTTATTAATAGCAGTTATCCCCCCTGATATCATCAGCATGAAACACCCTGTAGAATCATTAATATGTTAGTAGAGTATCATTGTATTTGTATGTAAACACTGTGCAGTGTATTATATACACATATTATATTATATTCCTTATAACAATGTACATTGTTATAAGGAATATAATATAATGTAATAAGCTGCTCTGTATAGTGCAGTGTATCTACACTGCACTATACTAATATGCACAGTCATGTAATAGTATAGTTACAAAATATGTGCTTAAAACAAACTTAAGTCACGTACCTCACATGGTGAAGTGTCCCCAGACAATATTAATCCTATTACTGAGTCCACATCATGATGTTACCATGGTACACACAATACACTAGTAACACTGCAGTGCACATGACGTCACAAGATACATGTAATAATAATATGTAGCTATACATTGTGACTATCACTCTAATAATATAGCACAATGTTATACTTGTGATGGTGTAGGTAAAGATACGTAAACTTGTTAAAAGTGGACAAGACTTCTTTATGTACAGTAGAGAGTGGACTGTGGGCAGTAACAATACTGGTCAGTGTGGGGGTGGACTGTGGACAAGGTAGTAGACTGTGACCACCTGTACTCTGTAATGTAATTTCTCTATCAGTATAACAGTAGGTCCACAACATGTACAATGTATCTAGTTATACTGTTACTACAAGTTATGTAGTACTGTATATTTATTATACATAATATTATGTCCATGCAACAGTATAATACGGCTTGTAATGTTTACTTAGCTCTTCAATTAGAGTTTTAGTATTTATAGTAAATATTAAGGTGTTGTTAGTTGAAATATCACTGAGTGATTAGCTAATCGTCTATTATATTTGTGTTATTGAAAGTTAGTAGATAATCAATATTGTTTAATACATACAGTGTAAGTGTGCAGAGAGAACAGGGGGTGTAGTTAGCTAAGTTAACTAATGGGTGGGGAGGGGGGGGTTACTGTCTACTTCATAGCACAACTCCTAAGCAATACAATTCACTAAATAGATGTAGATAGGGTGACATGGACAAACATACACATAAACATGGGTGATGCTTCATTGGTAATGTCACTAATGTGGCATGAATAAGGCCTGTAAAACAGTGAGAGGCAAGGGAGACAACTCCTATACCCATGTGAGGGAATTGGACTGGTTATGTTTCGTTTCATTAGGGGTTCACCTTGAACCCTAACAACCCTATGTGGCCTATAAGTACACTCCTACATCTCACTACACCCCACTTTACTCCCCTACATCTCACTACACCCCTATACCCCCTACACCTCACTGTCACTACACTCCTGTATCTATTATCCACCAATACAGTAACAATACATTTCTTATCCAATAATATACTATATTATGATAATACATGAGATACACTGACTTACTCTCTCATATACTTACACACTCTATTATTATATCTAATCAATATATCAGTGCAGAGGTCCCACCTCTCTATTGTCCACTCATATCTCTAATAAACATCTTCACTCTTCCTTTATATCTCACATATTGATTAGCTGTGGCACCACATTCATCAGTTCGTACGGGTGGCCTACTCTCCACCCTTAAATACGCCTACTTTGCTAATAACTGTGGCATTGTGTTACCCCACACGGTGTAGCTAATGTGTTGATCAGTGAATATCAGGTGCACTCAGCTGTGTGACTTTTGTTGGCTGCTGATGGAAGCAGCATTCCTCTTCTAACTATGTGGGAACTCACCACCCACCTGCAACAACCTGCTTTAATCTGTCATATCTGTGTACAGTGTCAACTCTGGACAAGAACCTGCCGGTAGCTACCTCTTTCAAGGTATGGAATAATACGCAGTATAGAATGTTATATACCATCATGTAGTATTAGTACATTGAATTTTGTACTTCTAACTCCTGCTACAATCATTTATATGAAAGTAAGCCACAATCGGCCACACTGTAGATACTATGTTACCAAGTATAGTGTACTTACATGTGGTGTATGCTTATGTCTGTGGATATATACTGTATGTATACATGTATATATAATATATATATTATGCTCTATTTTATAATTGCTTAGTGATGGAACAATGTACTACTGTTATTTTAATTACTGTTTAAAGTTCTATTTATAAACTATATAATATCAAGTGTGTAATAGAATAGGGAATATATTATGTAAGTGTGTATAGGCAGAGAGTATTATATTGTATTGGAGAGTGGTTACTCTAACACTTCTATTAGACTGTATACATGTATAGCTACAATATAGTTAGTCGTAATATCATCACTCTATAGTAATGGAGCATGTAGGAAAATGGGAAGGACTATGGGTAGGTCATTTCGTTATGTACCATATTACAGTATTATACATGGTCACGTCAGTGCTATATCATTCATTGTGTTGTCCATCTCAATAACTCACTAGTTATAGTAAATATATTGTATATATGGCTACTTGTAATGTCATTACATTGTACTATCGTAGCGTTTTTTTGGTTTTAGTGAAACAAAGAAAATGGCAATTATGAATGGAAATCAGCCCCAGCTTCACCCCCACCACTCAGACACTTATATAAACAGAATATGGTCCTCACAAACTCAAGAGGCAACCAATGCACCGTCTCTAGATGGTAATAAACCTTCTTACCTGCCGACACTTGTCACCAAGTCATACAGCAGAGGCAAGCACCTGCTAGCTGATGCCGACCAGTCTTCCACAGTATCTGATGCCAATGATCATGCAATGACCATAACAGGTGCCAGCAGAAGCCATAGAGAATTTAGAACCAGAGTTAGGCCTTCTATATTTAAAGGGAAGACCCATAGCGTAGCTGTGGACCCTGAAAGCCACATTCAGTTGGAGAGGGAGAAGCAGGCCATGTATGAGCACAGGCTAAGACCCAAGACTCCCGTCTCCTTAGAGCCTGTTCAGGTGTCCTTAAGTAGACCTAAGTCAAAGAAGCCAAAGGTCAAGGCTAAAGTAAGTTAATTAACTACAAGCTAATGTTCATGCTTTGGTATTCCAAAATATACACAACCTACATGTATACCTATTACATGCATGTTCATGTATATGTATCCTGATAGATATTGGCTGTTTTTCTACATTTCTAACCCTAACCGCAGTACCGAGTTGAAAGGTGGCTATTTTCTAATAGCTGCACACTTTCGTTTGTTTGTGAACTGTCATTTACTAAACTTTCTATTACCTTACCTATTACCTTAATCTGCACGAGGTCTCACTATCTTCTAGTATATGTGAATATATAGACTAGCATTTGTACATTAATTTACTTTGTGATCAACTATAACAATACAGTTTAGTTAGTTAGTATGGTTATAATCATTATATTCAATAACGTCTGTTTCCTTCTTACTGCCACGGAAGTCGTGTATACTTGTAGAGGTTGAGTAGAAGTGCGCCGGACATGGTGCAGGTGAGGAACCCAAAGCAAGGTCTACCATATTACCAACCAAAGTGTCCGTGGAAGAGTGAGAACCACCTTCAGCTTCCTCTACTCAGTGGCAGCAGTCTATCTGCACTCGGTGACTTAGTGCTGACTACCAGTGCTACTAGTACTACTAGTACTACCAGTCACTCCTCTCTTAACTCTCGCTCTACCAACACTAGCAGGTCACTCACTAGTAACTCCAAACCACTTGCTGCCAGTCAGCTGACAAACATGAGTAATCACACACATAGGGGGTCTACAAGCCCCGACAAATCTGTGTCACCGTCTAAAGCTATGAAACCGCTGATTCAGGCTTTTAAACTGAGCCAGAACAATTATGCTGCCTCACGAATGCAGAGACTGTTGGACAGGAAACAGCGGTCACACGAGAATACGGCGCTCTCCGTAAGAGCTCAATCATACTCTAGGCAGGAGTTGGATAGCATCTTAAACACTGTGGAAGAAAGTCAACACAGGGTTTGCAGCAAGCATGATGGAAGGAGGAATTGTGGGATATGCCCTAACACAGCAAAGAGCAGGCGGGACGAAACAAGTGATTTTCCACAGATTGTAAATGAAGAGGATGATCTACGGATAGACTCTGAGCTTGTTTCACATCTTGCTGTTCTGCAGGGGAACAAAGATGGCGCTGCAGACGGCGAGAGAAAGGAGCTGATAGTGCAGTTACCAAACATGACCTACAGCAGAGCTAACACTCCAGGAGCGGCTGCCTTAACAGAAAGAGCTGCTGCCATGCACACTACTGGAGTGACACTTCCTACAGGTACTCCAGAAATGGCATTAGCAGCAGGTCGTCAGAAGGTGCGAAGGACTACTAATACACCAGCCGATGGGTTCTATATCGATGGAGAAAACTTGGATGGCGAAGTCCATGTATAACACAGTTTGTGTAATACAGTATAGTATTGTATGCAAACAGTAGCTCCCTTATCCGCTACCATGTAAATCATATCTGGAATGTATATTATAGTTGTGTTATAGAGTATATGCAAATATCAGTCTAGCAGGATATCTTCACACATGTGTCCAAGTAGTGATTGACATTTGAATTTGTATGATATTTGGTCAGCGAATTGCAAATACTTCAACAATTATTATAGAACTCAGTGGATAATATTGTAATAATATTTACATGTACATCACTACCTTTACAATATGAATTTATAACTAAATACTGCATACTTGCTCAAGTCACAAGATGAGAAAGTAAAACTCAGGATGTACAATGTATATACAGTGTATGTATGATTCTTATAATATTCATATAATACATGTATATGCTATATATAAAAATAAACTATAATTGATATCCATGCACAGATATAGCCTATACCTATACTATTCTTGGTAAACTATATACAAGGAGATGCTTTTGCATTTTGGTAGTTGTCTACGTTTTGGAGTTATCCCATTTGATTGACGAATGGTATCACAATTCCAAATCACAATCAGTGTTAAAATTCAACAATAATGAACTAAAAATACATGCAAGTCTGTGCAGTAAAATATTATCTGCGGTAAAATGAAAAATTATAAAATATTTTAATTCACTAGAGTAACTATTTACATTTGAGATTTTACCTTCTTATAGGAATAAATTACATGTAGTATATAATTTATGACAAAAATAGAATTATAATAATATTACATTAAATATTATCACTGGGACTCATTCCTTAGTCTATTATATCTTAGTCGATGTACAATTGAGAGACTCCAGACGACTCAAACCTAAATGGAATTCTCCTTTCCTCATTCCACCTAGAGAATATCTCATCAAACTGTCTGTTCTGCTCCACAGAGAAGTGATTCTTCCAGTCACCGATTTCACCTGTAAACAGGAAGTGTGTTTATGTATGACTGCTTGACGCTCCTTATCTACTATAGACACACAGAGTAATGTATAATAGTGTGTCCGATAAACTGGTTTGAGTGGTTTTAGTTTTGCCACCAGACCAGACTGGACCAGACCGGTGATTTTGTATTTTCCCTTTGAGAGTCACTGTTAATCAGTGATAAAACCTTCAATTGTGAACTCCCATATGCTCACCAATGCATGGTGCTGTGACAAATGAAATAGCTATAAGATAGACACATGGAAGTTAAGGAGTTACCTTACCTTTCCTGTAGAGGGTTGTCTTCTCTCCGTACCTGTTCCTCAGCCGTCTTTCAGTGCAGTACTTCCCTCCCCTCATTGCCTTGATGTCTATAGCAGCACAGATGGAGTGGATGAGCTCTTCAGAGTAGGGTACCTCCATGTGCTCAGCGACTGCTCTAACAGCTTCTAGGGGGTTCTAAAAGAATACAATATCATACATGTGATGTCTGCATAGTCAGTCTCACTGTTTCTATAGGAAACATCATTGTATGACATCCATATGTACTAAACTCATTACTGACCTCTTTAAGATCTTCAAAGAAGACGAAGAGAACATTGGGATCGTTTCTGTAGTTGTCCCACATGTCGGCATAGTGGTCCAGAGTTCTACCGAATGGTACTAAAATATCCGACACATTCATTTAGCACTCAGCTTGCTGCTGATTATACTTACAATTAGTAACCTTGTGTAATTGATGCTGCGCATTGCTATAAGAAATACAATATACACACTTTCGAGATTCTTACAGACGAATACACATGTACACGTTACGGACTCACCATATTTGGAGTGGAGAAGGAAGTCGAACATATCGTCAAATGAGATGAACTCTCCATTGACTTTAGGTATAGCGTTACGCATATGGTAGTAGAAGGAGACAAGAACGTCTTTAGGGTTGCGCAGGCAGGCTACTGTCTTTGTGGTATTTAGTCTGTTAGAATAAGTATGTACTATGATACATTTGTACATTACTAATAAAATAGTCTCCACTGGACTTATAGTATAACCAATAGCTTATAATGCAGGGAAATTTTCATATGTTCCAACAGTACTTCTTAAGAAATATCTAGCTTACAATCTACCAATGTATAGCTGGAGTTCCTACCTGAAATGAGGAGGGAGTTGGGAAAGGGAGAGGTGGGTGTTCACTACAATAGCCTCACTCTGATGCATCCTCATAATCTCTGGAAAAGGTAGGAACTCACACCAAGTCAAGTGCTTAGGTTCAGTATTATATACAGCTTCCCCTTTCAACAGCATCGACATGACCTCCCACATGAGGTGAGTACCTGCAACACAGTATCACAAGCTCATAATGCCTTGTATTACAAGCACATGTTACTATGTGTCGTAAACATGTGTTTTTATTGTTATTATTTGCTTATTTATATTATTTCTATGTTTTCACTAATGTGAAGTTTTAAAACCTCTAAAGTGATAGGTAAGCGTATATTATAAGTAATCCCAAAAGGTATGCACAGCATTGTGTAATATATGTGAGAACAGACAACTCTCAAACGAAGTGAACTGTCATCATGGGACTGTATTTTGTAATATTTATGGGGAAATAAATGAATAACAATCAGCTGACTTTACATAGGTTGTGCTAAATCTCCCAGAATGCACCAGTGAACCTCCCAGGATGCACTGTATTTATTGGTTTGATTGACAGCCATGTTTACCGCTAAGAAAATCTGCATTTTATTTAAATTTGCGGTTAAGCAAAACAACTTTCTGTTTTATTTATAAATGTGATAATTTTATAACATTTATAGGGACAATTATGTTTATATGAAACAATACTGTTGCTAGAGAGACATTGCATAGTAAAGAGTAAGCACTTGTTTACGGTTGTGGGATTGTGGGATTCGATGAAAGTCTACAGATGAAGAGCTGGAATGCCAGTGGAACCTGGACAAGTGGAGAAAACAGGAAACAGATTATTTGTTTATATTCCACTTTATTATCCAGAATTAATGATGGAATATCTATTAATAGGCAGACAGACATGAAACCTTTCATTCCAGTCAATAACTAATATTAGTATATTCTGACACATCAAGTTGTGAAATACTATGATATATGAATTATAGCTGAAACAGGCATTGAATTGATTGCACTAAATATTAAGGATGCCATAATATGTGTTATTCGAATTCTGGCTTGGAACCAAGGTGTCTCCTTCAACCACCTTGTTCTTCACCTCTGTCTAGGACAGGTGCTTGATGGTGGCGGGTGAATCACACAATCCATGCCTAGATCAAGTCTTATACGCCTCATCTTCTGCATTACAACAGTCACTATACCATATGACCAGGCATTGGTAATTGGTAATACATGGGCCTGTTTCACTCTTGGCACAACACTCTTTCTCCAAAGACTAGAAGTTGGTTTATTACCATCAGATTGAATTCTGATGGTTATTGAACTGATAAATATGAACAGTAGCAAGGCAAAGCTATATCTTGTCTATACTGCTACTTTACCATCAAATGCTATACAATCTTATATTTCACTCTAAAATAATACTCCATGCATGTAATATTAATACCTATGGGTAGTAATGGTAGATTATGTAACATCTACGCCTATTATTATATAATAATGTATATTACAGTTCACAGTCTATCATATGACATATTATGTTACAGCAGCGTGTAACGGCTAAACGTATTACGGTGCTAGCTGCTATCAGTGTAAGCTTTTACTAACGGGAAGTTAAAATCGTAATTACCAAACTTGTGACGTAAACTTGAACATGATTTGCCTGTTTTTATCGTGTTGGAGTTTCGACTGAGGTGTGCTGTGTGTTGGCGTAGAGTTACAATAATTATGATTATTACTCTACTTTTATATTTTAACCTTTAAATTATATTTCCTACACTTAATTATGTTCAACCTACACACCTGCACTTGAATCATTAAAATAATTATATTGCAGAATATTTAGTCTGTGCAACTAGGATAATAAACCATTAGGAACCACCCAATATTACACGAGGAACTCCAATGTTGGGGGGGGGGAGGCAACAGGAACAAGGGCTACACCACTGAGGAGATGTTGCGCAACAATTTCAACAAATCTAGAAAGGATCTGCAGATTTCAATTTCCACCCACAGGAGTGTAACCAGATCACACAAACAGGGAGTGTAATACAGTACATGCACGGGAGTGTAGCCAGATCACACAAATAGGAGAGGGGCAGGTGTAAAGTTTTGGTTGAACTTCATTTGTCAATTTAAAATTAAATTGATCGTAATTAAATTGTTCAGACCTATATTTAACTTAGTTTTATGCACCAGTTGGATTAGCCTCATTCACAAGTTTCTTCCCCTTATTAATAGATATTTGGTTGCTAATCTCATATTAAGTTGGCTAATCTCATAGGATTACATTATCCATCATATTAATTGATGCAATGCTTGATCTCTAGAATGTTATGTAATAGGGGCCAACAGAAGTTCATAGGGATCTGTTTACTACAAGCTATCAAGTGCAGTGCAGGTGCCCTCATAGTCCCATGTACAATGGCATGTAGGGGTATGGCAGGTGCCCTCATAGTACTATAATATACATGTAGGTGTGTGGCAGGTACCCTCATAGTACTATAATATAGGTATGTGGCAGGTGCCCTCATAGATTTGTGAATGAATGAAAAGTATCTTCACAAAATTTGATAAGACCGATTTTCTCTCTGAATAATAAGATGTAATACTCCACTATAAGGGTTCCATGCAGAGAATCAGCACAAGAGAGGGGGCACTGCTCTACCCCCTCCAACAGAAGCTGCTCATGGTATGTAAGTTTGGTGGTAGTGGCTGATAGTGGTTGTAGCATTGGTGCACGTCTGGTTATAAATATAGCCTATGCTCTGTAGGACCCATTTCTCTACTATGGTATGCCATTATAGTATATGTTACAATGTACTAAATCAGAGGCTATAGTGTAAGCCAATACTAAATGTGTAACTGACAAAAGTACTTGCAAGGTCTGTATGTGGATGTGACATACATCAGGGCAATGACCTTATACGCAGGGCATGCGAGGTTACATCTATTATCAGTGTGAGTTGACAATTATAGCCATTTTATAGTACTGTAAGTGATTTGTATCCTATTCTATAAGAAGTTTCATAACGTATCAGAACTGATGATATAACAGGATATATAGATGTGAACAGGATATATAGATGTGAACAGGATATATAGATGTGAACAGGATATATAGATGTGAACAGGACGAATGTGCGACTGTTCGAAAAAGACAATTCGAAACAGGACGTTTCGAAAGTGGACAGTTCAACACTGGACAGTTTGAAATGCCTAACCCTAAACCCTAACCACCAGATTTCAACTAATTTTTACTTTTAATATAATTTTTTTCATTTAATTAGTTAAATTAATTAATTAAAATTAATTATCTGCAAGTTGTGTTCTTCTAAATGCAATCTACACAGTTTCGAACTGTCGTGTTTTTGACTGTCCAGTTGTGAAATGTCCTGTTTCGAACTGTCTTTTTCGAAATGTCCCTTTACCGAACAGGACTGTTCAAATAGTTTCCAATCCGAGAAAAAATTCTTGGAAAGCCGAAAGAACAATTATATTATGTAACTGTGTATCATGTGTAATTTCTACCGATACACATGATGCTACGCGTATATCTACTGATACACATGATGCTACGCGTATATCTATAGAAAGATTTTAATCTTATGAATAAGTCGCCACTTACCAGCTTTTGGAGCAGACACTAACAGAAAGTCTCCCTCTTCCATTGTCTGGCTGTCAAGAATGTCGATGACATCGTCGTGCCAGGTGATGGCCACCTGTGCTGGAATCACTATTGGATATTCAGTGTATGGTTTGTCAATAACGAAGCACTCCATTCCTTGTGGATGTTTCACTCCCGTCTCCTCATCACAGTCTACACTCGGGTACTTGCCGTACACCACACAGCGTGAAGCTAGCGCTATTTCTGCCATTTTACTAAAGCCTCTGCCGCCACTGTCTCTGCAGATATGGGCTTGTCTCCCAACTCCTCTTCTATATATAGGAATAATTAAGTAGAGAGTTGTCTCCCATGTGACCTCACATATTGACTGCTCTGTCTGTGTGTCCACTGGAGTCATAGCACTCATCCTGGAATGTTGTTTTGTAGTTGGGCATTAGCAAACTCGGTTAGCTCCACCCAGTAGCTTCTGCTTCTGCTTGGTTGAATAGTGCAGGTTAGAAGACAGGCTCATTTAACTCTCATCAAGCCTAAAGGTAAGTAACACAGGCTATATGTTTTTATATAGTTATGGTTTAGTATTGAGCCTCTGTCCTGCAATGCACAACAGCTGAGAATGTGTTCATTTTTGATGATGGACATTGGTCACCTCAGTAGTTAGCACTGTTGCACTGGAATGGACACTGCAGCACTGCTGTTGTGGACATTGCAGCACTGCTGTTGTGGACACTGCAGTGCTGCTGTTGTGGACACTGCAGCGCTGCTGTTGTGGACACTGCAGCACTGCTGCTGTGGACACTGCAGCACTGCTGCTGTGGACACTGCAGCACTGCTGCTGTGGACACTGCAGCACTGCTGCTGTGGACACTGCAGCACTGCTGCTGTGGACACTGCAGCACTGCTGCTGTGGACACTGCAGCACTGCTGTTGTGGACACTGTTGTGCTGCAGTGGACACAACAGTGGACAGTTGTGGACAGTTGTGCAGTAGTGTCCACTGCGCTGCAGTGGACACTACTGCACAGCAGTTTCCACTACTGTGCTGTAGTGTCCACTACTGTGCTGTAGTGTCCACTACTGTGCTGTAGTGTCCACTACTGTGCTGTAGTGTCCACTACTGTGCTGTAGTGTCCACTACTGTGCTGTAGTGTCCACTACTGTGCTGTAGTGTCCACTACTGCGCACCGGTGTCCACTACCAGCAACAGTGTCCACTATAGCACATACCTCCATAACAGATCAAGCTGATCATATCCTTTCATCAAATTATTGTTAATAAAACAACAAAGTTATTATTGCACCAAGCCGACCAGTAACAGGATATAAATATCTAGCACAAGATTGTATAGTGTACATATATTCTAACACAAGTGTAGTGTATATTCTAGCGTATGTATAGCGTATATTCTAGCACATGTATAGCGTATATTCTAGCACATGTATAGTGTATATTCTAGCACATGTATAGTGTATATTCTAGCACATGTATAGCGTATATTCTAGCACATGTATAGCGTATATTCTAGCACATGTATAGCGTATATTCTAGCACATGTATAGTGTATATTCTAGCACATGTATAGTGTATATTCTAGCACATGTATAGTGTATATTCTAGCATATGTATAGCGTATATTCTATCTATTTTCGTTGGGCCAGTATGAATTAAAATGGTTGAAGGTTTTGAAGGCAGATGCATATAAATGAATGTTTTAACTGTGGACATGTATTTATGGAAATAGCAAATTGTTTATACATGTACTATATATTTATATAAAACTATAATACTGTGTCTTGTTTATATGCAATGCTTCTACATGCTCATTTAGGAATATGCTACTCAGGTAATATTTCTGTATGTATATTTAGGGCTACACTACGCAGGGAATATTTCTGTGTGTATATTTAGGGCTGCACTACGCAGGTAATATTTTTGTATGTATATTTAGGGCTGCTCTAGACAGGTAGAATTGTCTGCTAGCTTGTTTATTTTCTTAGAATCTCAGTCTCAATCAAGCACAATGAAACTGTTTGTATAAAAATCTAACATTGGGGTACTCGGAGTGGAATGCTGCTGGACTGCTGCCAAATGTCATTCTTAGAAACAGCAGAAGTGCTACAGCCAGTAGATTAGCCTTAGTACCACAGCCAGTAGCTTAGCCTTAGTACCTCTACACACATACATTGAGTAGGATGGGAGACGTACCAACATCAGACCAGCCTTTTCCACAAGGAGATGCAAAAATATCTAGACAAGCTTACAACATAAAAATAGTACATAGTCTGAAGACATAGGCTTCTACATGACTGCACTACTATGCACTGGTAGATGAGCTGTTACATAGCCACACTATGTATGTACTGGTAGATGAGCTGTTACATAGCCACACTACTATGTTTATTACCAGAAACTGACTCCCAGGGTCTCCCCATATACTGACCCTCGGCAGAGAATCTCTAGAATGTAAACAGTGGATGTCATCTGACCAGCCCTAATCATACAGTGTCTTTGGTCCTGCTATACGAGGATATATTATTATAATCATACAGTGTCTTTGGTCCTGCTATACGAGGATATATTATAATTATATAGTGTCTTTGGTCCTGCTATATGAGGATACAAAATGAACTACAAATTCCATCTGGTCTGTAGAAGTGCAGGTAAGAGCTCCAACTTTTGTCTGAGGAATTTAGGCTATGTTATAATAAAAACGAGGAACGTGGGCTATGTTACAGTCAAAACACTCTTCATACTGTCAACATATTATAATAGTGAAGCTTTACCAACCAACTAACAATAAGATCTGAGCTTTGAGATTCGAGCTGAAATATTTTAGTACTGTAGTATCTAGAAGTAGTTACTTGGCCCATTGCTCTTGTATATGAATATTTATGTTAGTTACATGTACCATTGCTGAGAAAACTACCATTTTTATCAAATAATTTGTAATCTAGTTTACTAAACAGTGAGCCTGGTTTGTCACCTCCTTTCTTACTGAATCGAAAGGTTGCAATGCCAGCCATTGGTTGATTTATCTGTTGATCAGTATGATGGATAGTATATGCATTGTAATATAATATATAGTATATTATTATATGGTGTATATATACATTGTAATATAATATGTAGTATATTATTATATGGTGTATATATGCATTGTAATATAATATATAGTATATTATTATATGGTGTATATATGCATTGTAATATAATATATAGTATATTATTATATGGTGTATATACATTGTAATATAATATATAGTATATTATTATATGGTGTATATACATTGTAATATAATATATAGTATATTATTATATGGTGTATATACATTGTAATATAATATATTATTATATGGTATATATATACATTGTAATATAATATATAGTATATTATTATATGGTGTATATATGCATTGTAATATAATATATAGTATATTATTATATGGTGTATATATACATTGTAATATAATATGTAGTATATTATTATATGGTGTATATATGCATTGTAATATAATATGTAGTATATTATTATATGGTGTATATATACATTGTAATATAATATATAGTATATTATTATATGGTGTATATATACATTGTAATATAATATATAGTATATTATTATATGGTGTATATATACATTGTAATATAATATGTAGTATATTATTATATGGTGTATATATGCATTGTAATATAATATATAGTATATTATTATATGGTGTATATATACATTGTAATATAATATATAGTATATTATTATATGGTGTATATATGCATTGTAATATAATATTATAGTATATTATTATATGGTATATATATGCATATATGGTATTTCATGATATATCATGGTGTATATACTGTACATGTACATGTATATGGTATTTCATGGTATATACTATATACATGGTATATTTTCATGTTTGATAGTAGTTATACTGTCATGAATTATATGCTTATGCCTGTGTTGTCATATTGATATATAGAAGCTGTGGTCGCCTAATGGATGTACACTACTTATGAAAGTGTGAAAAAGCATACTGTAGTATAACTTGTATTTATAGCAATACTATTGCTACGTAATAATTAATACGTAGGCCTACAGTAACAAAATAACAGAAGCTCAAGTTCTTCAGATTATTGCGAAAGTTGATATGCAAATAATTACAATTTATTTATTTGAGCTAAATTTATCACCATAACATTTAATTATGCAAATCACCATTTCAACATAATTTTTCAATCACAAAATCCATTAATCAATACAAATATTATTGGTAGCTGATTCCATTGATGGAGGGCTTAGTCAACATTACCATAGTAGAAATTCAACAGATCTGGGCTAGTATATCAAGCTATACACAGTATACATTATTTCCTTTCCTAGAAAGCAAAATATGAACTACATTACTGTAATGGCAGCACTTGATAGCTGTACCTGATGATGTAATAGTTTGACCCACTGACACCCATAAAGCAGTGCCATACAAAGAAGGAAGTGAATATGACATTGAGATGAAGGCAGTTGATATGTCAGGATATAGTGACAGCATCGTGACACAAAACAGCAAGTGTCCTTGTTCCACATATCACTTCACAGCTACCATAAGCTTTATTCCAAACAGCTGTTTACTAGAATGTTATAATTATAAAAGTGTCAAATATCCAGAAAAAATGTCAAATTGATAATTTTTATTAAAAAATTAAAAATACAAACCTGACAAGTTAACTTGAAATCTTAAGAATTTCCACAAAAACAAAAATACAATTTTGTTGTAGAGATAAAATTAATACATTTAGCATAACATCGTGTAATATTATATTATATTATATTATCTGTTCCACACAACCGCTGTTGAATAAACCACCTTGAGGCAATGACAGTCTGAGTTTGGTAAGAATGCATAAACAACTCTCTGATTCTCTAGTATCTTGGCAAGCACAGTTGGCTCATTTGCCGGCAAAAAAGTCGACTGAGAGAGGAAAAACTAGGAACATGTACTTTTTGTTTTCAATCTGGCTGTCTCTAGGAGGGATTGTTTGGAAGACTACGTAGCCTAATTATTGCCATACTTCATTTTTTTACATGCCAGTCCGTGTATTGTGAATTATTCTCTAAGTAGTAATATAGGTCATATCAAACATTAATAGTCTATCTTACATTATATTATATTATATTATGTACAGTGTACATCGTATAGACAGTGTATGTACAGTGTACAGTGTACATCGTACAGACAGTGTATGTACAGTGTACAGTGTACATCGTATAGACAGTGTATGTACAGTGTACATCGTATAGACAGTGTATGTACAGTGTACAGTGCACATCGTATAGACAGTGTATGTACGGTGTACAGTGTACATCGTATAGACAGTGTATGTACAGTGTACAGTGTACATCGTATAGACAGTGTATGTACAGTGTACATGGTATAGACAGTGTATGTACAGTGTACATGGTATAGACAGTGTATGTACAGTGTACATCGTACAGACAGTGTATGTACAGTGTACAGTGTACATCGTATAGACAGTGTATGTACAGTGTGCATCGTATAGACAGTGTATGTACATCGTATAGACAGTGTATGTACAGTGTATAGACTAAGCTGTGACTCTGAAACATTGAACAACAGCGGCTCTGGCTTTCATACACCAAATACAAGTGATGACCCCCAGATAGTATCATTATCTCCATGACTGGGTGTGCATGCTGTAAACATCCACAGCAATCTATGCTTTATATAGTACAATCTGTAGAAAACAACATGCATTATATACGCTATATAGTACAATCTATAGAATGTAAGTAAAAGAATCAGGTCTAGCACAAGGAATGTTATTATTTCTTACTAGTACATTTTTCTCTGAATCAATTTAATAATTTAGAACAAATACAGTGCAGTTTTGATTGAAGTAAAAATAAATTAGTGGTTAAAGAATAGACATAGTGTAGATGTAACTGGATGTTTAGGAAGTGTCTATTATGGGTGATTTACACTGTATATCTAAAATAAGACAGTGTAAGTACGTAGTCACCTATCAGCTGGTATCAGTACTCTGAAAGTTTGGGGTCTGATTGCCATATGATTAGAGTATTTATAATCAATTACGTAGACTATGGACCAGGAATAAGTGGGCAGGGTTCTAAGAAACAGCTGTTTGTTGATCTTGTGCCAAATAGTATATAATAACATAATATTATAATGTAGAGTAGGCTTAGTGTGAGGTAGGGGAGATAACTAACACATACTGATCATTTATTCCTGTATACATCAGTACATTGTATTAGTACTGGTTGAGTGCTCATATGCACACAGCTACTGCAGGTAAATGATACATATTACTATGAGAGGATAGCTTGCAGGTAACTTTACTGTATGTATGAATAACACATCCCGTGAATCTCATACCTTTGATGTGGAGTAAAATGTATAAACCAGAAATGTTTATTAGCAGAAAAAGCAGCCATGCCAAATAAGGGTCTTATCCCATATCACAATATTGTAGGAAACTGGTTTCTTAGAAATGACTGACATTAAAAAATGTTGTGTCTGCTCCCCATGCAGCCAGTAGACAGCTAGGGATTAGAACATAGGATGTGGTTGCTAATAGGTGAATCCTTTCCTTTCTCAGCACCAACAGCACAGCTCCTGCACAGGAGCTGTGCTGGAGCTGTACGGCTCCTGTACGGCTCCTGCACAGCTTCTGTAGGGCTCCTGTACGGCTCCTGCACGGCTCCTGTACGGCTCCTGTACGGCTCCTGTACGGCTCCTGTACGGCTCCTGTACGACTCCTGTACGGCTCCTGTACGACTCCTGTACGACTCCTGTACGGCTCCTGTACGACTCCTGTACGACTCCTGTACGGCTCCTGTACGGCTCCTGTACGGCTCCTGTACGGCTCCTGCACGGCTCCTGTACGACTCCTGTACGGCTCCTGTACGGCTCCTGTACGGCTCCTGCACGGCTCCTGTACGGCTCCTGTACGGCTCCTGTACGGCTCCTGTACGGCTCCTGTACGACTCCTGTACGGCTCCTGTACGACTCCTGTACGGCTCCTGTACGACTCCTGTACGGCTCCAGAATGATTCTCACATTTTTTGTTGAAACGTTTAGATGTTTAAAATTTTAAAACACAAAAACCTAAAAATTCGACCGAACTCAGCTTTCAAAATCACTCTACAAAATCTCAGTATGAACACATCATGTGATCATGTGTAAAATACGCAGAAATCATTGAATTTTTGGGGTAAAGACTTTTGCAAAATCATATAGCATGGTACAGTATGTACATGTACAAGTATTACAGTACAGTATGTAGATGTACAAGTATTACAGTACAGTATATAGTTTAATGTGTACAGGTTAGTCAAAACCTTGATATCCACAATAATTGCAATATTTTATACCAACTGCAGTCAAACTTCTACTGAATTACTGAATGTACTTTAACTTTTGTGCATCTTCTGATGCTCTCTTGCAGCAAAAATTAGGCACCAGTTACATCACCTGCAGCAACCTGCAGCAAACTGTCAGGTCTATCTACTTTTTGACATCAACTGAAAAACAATTCCAAGAAATTCTTATTTACATTCAATTTTATGAAATTCTACTAAAAGTTTGTTTCGTCCAGGATTTTGACTTCCAATAATACATTCCTGTTTAGACTGGTGGCAGTGCAGAGCACCTGTCAGTAATAGCCGAGTAGTGTAAAGTGCTCCAAGGTGCTATAAAGGGCTGCACATCCGGGTGAGTGACATGGGGCAGGGAGGTTATAATTAGTAACTAGGATGTGCTAGAAAGAGGGAGGTAGGTTAACAACTGGGTATATACATTGTATGTGGTTACACTGATGCATGCACTAGCTGTAGGCCTACATGTATATGGTTGACATGATTGAATATTATACTACATGACTGTACAGCCTACATAACATGGAGAACAGTGTATCTTCAGCATCTCTCTCCAAATCTTACATATAAGTACCTAAGTACATATGCACTGCAGTCCATAAATACCTAAGTACATATGCACTGCAGTCCATAAATGCCTAAGTACATATGCACTGCATAAGTACCTAAGTACATATGCACTGCAGTCCATAAATACCTAAGTACATATGCACTGCAGTCCATAAATACCTAAGTACATATGCACTGCAGTCCATAAATACCTAAGTACATATGCACTGCATGAGTACCTAAGTAAATATGCACTGCAGTCCATAAATGCCTAAGTACATATGCACTGCAGTCCATAAGTACCTAAGTACATATTATGCACTGCATAGGTACCTAAGTACATATGCACTGCAGTCCATAAGTACCTAAGTACATATGCACTTCATAAGTACCCTACTAAAATAAACTATATACTATTTACATACCAGATAAAGTGATATACTGTACATATACATATGTATAATTTACTTCTATTAGCAGTTCTATATAGGACTACAAACCTGATTATTAATATTGTAAATATATTATATTATTGTATTATATCATATATTATCATATTTCTATATTATATTCTATTAAGTTATATTTCAAACAGTTGCAGTGTATACGTTATATGATAGCGATACAACTGCAGCGTATATTGTGTATTACATTCTTACAAAACACAGTGTAGATAATACAGTGTAGATACATAACACAGTGTAGATACATAATACAGTGTAGATACATAACACAGTGTAGATACATAACACGGTGTAGATACATAATATGCTGTAGATACATAACACAGTGTAGATACATAACACGGTGTAGATACATAACACAGTGTAGATACATAATATGCTGTAGATACATAACACAGTGTAGATACATAACACAGTGTAGATACATAACACAGTGTAGATACATAATATGCTGTAGATACATAACACAGTGTAGATACATAACACAGTGTAGATACATAACACGGTGTAGATACATAACACAGTGTAGATACATAATATGGTGTAGATACATAACACGGTGTAGATACATAACACAGTGTAGATACATAACACAGTGTAGATACATAATACAGTGTAGATACATAACACGGTGTAGATACATAATACTCATAATTATATGTTAGTACATGATTGTATCCCTCACTGGTGACTATGTAGGCTGTTAGTTTACTGTATTACATGTGAATATATAGTATTACTGTATTACATGTGAATATATTATAGTATTACTGTATTACATGTGAATATATAATAGTATTACATTGTTTGGTTCATTGTTTATGCATGTTTATGATACCTGAAAATTTTTCCATTATATTGAAATTAAATATACTAGAGTAAAAACACGGGAACATAGTCTAGTGTAGAGTGGACAATGCCATTAACAACAGAAAAGATTAACACACAGTGACAAGTAGTTGGCATAAGGTTGACAGGTGCTTGACAGTTGATACTACTATTACATAATCCATATTCCTGGAATATGCAGTTATGATGGCATTGACCTGCTCCTATGACATAATTCAACGGTGATCAATTAGAATAGACATGTGATATTATAGCACTGGATGATCACATGATCGTATTGTCCTTCTTTATCAGCATTATTATGGGACAGGGCACATGCACACACCCGTTACTGTTATAAGAATAAATGGAATTGTCTACACCTTCCTACAAGGTAATGGAGAAGGCCCATTACAATGTTCTATTTTAATCGATTATTATTGTTAAAAATGAAACAAAAACGTCTAACAACTTCCAGACTTCTGAATAAACAAACATCACCAAAACTTGTAAAATTGTCCCAGAATTTAAATGCTATAACTATAACCTACATTAAAACACTTCATACCTATTCATACCTAATAATTAACCTAATTTATATTGTGGTATGTGACTAATTGATGCTGTACATAACTAACTGATGATGCTGTATATAACTGTACTTGTATATTACTTTATTTATGTGACATACATGTAGCTGCATTATTCCAAATGGACTATTTCAAATTTTGCAACCAGCTTAATTCTAAGAAAACAATTACAGAATGACATAATCCACAACTAGCAATAGGAAGATGGTATTATAGCAGATCTACTGCAGAGAGACATTGTTTAATAAGAGACATGTAGCAATAGGAAGGTGGTATTATAGCAGATCTACTGCAGAGAGACATTGTTTAATAAGAGACATGTAGCAATAGGAAGGTGGTATTATAGCAGATCTACTGCAGAGAGACATTGTTTAATAAGAGACATGTAGCAATAGGAAGGTGGTATTATAGCAGATCTACTGCAGAGAGACATTGTTTAATAAGAGACATGTAGCAATAGGAAGGTAGTATTATAGCAGATCTACTGCAGAGAGACATTGTTGAATTCCTCTGGCAGTTGTTTCCAGCGATGTCATACCTGCCGACATTCTGGAATCATCTAAATGCGATTTTCTAAGAAGCATCTAATTATACTGCATGGTGTATAAGTTGACACTGCTCTCGGCTGTACTAGGTACAGATATTGACACTTTTGAGTGTAAAAAATCATTATTATTGCACATACCTGGAGAAGAAAATATTTATGCAATTATTTGTCTTATATTAAGCTGGCATTGTAAACAATGGTTAAAGTACAATGTTCAGAGAAGGTAGAGTTTTCATAGCTTAGACCTAGTCCCTAGAGTTATGCTATATAGCCTTTGTACCCTGAGGTGTGATATAACAGAAACTACACCACACAATATTTCATAGATTCAACTTGATATACAGTGTAACATGACTGTATGGCTTCTGGGGTATTACATAATAAATTATGTACATGTAAGTAGGTGCAACTAGATTACTGCTGACATAATTATGTGATATGTATAACATGTGTAATACAGGAGTTTTGTTTCCTTGATCATGAACGCCAGAGGAAACACTAATGCAGTTCTCTGATATAACTATTATAATATGTATATGTAGCCTCTACCAGAACTAGCACAAGGATCACTGTGTTTCAGCAATGAAGGAAGGGAGAAGCATCTTATAATGCTATACTATGTGTCTGCATACGTCAATAAAAGGTGAGAAGAAATCTAATATATCTAAATGTCTTTGTGACCTCTGGCTTGCGAATAAAAATCCCAAGATGGCTGTTCACCGAGGGATTTTTCTGGGCTGCAGGTAACCATCTATCCCAATCTCATAATAAGGATTTAGTTTGGTTTAACCAAGGCCTGTCATATGTGGTGTTAAAATACTTGAGCGAGTTGGTCTGCACACTAATTGTCTGTACATACACGTACCTACATACACTACCTACATACACGTACCTACATACACGTACCTACATACACGTACTTACATACACGTACTTACATACACGCACTTACATACACGCACTTACATACACGCACTTACATACACGCACTTACATACACGCACTTACATACACGCACTTACATACACGCACTTACATACACGCACTTACATACACGCACTTACATACACGCACTTACATACACGCACTTACATACACGCACTTACATACACGCACTTACATACACGCACTTACATACACGCACTTACATACACGCACTTACATACACGTACTTACATACACGTACTTACATAGTATTAATAGATTAGTAGTAGAACTTAAAAAATTTATTTTGTAATCTAATAAATTTCAACAGGAACTAATAAAAAATCAGCCCGTAGCTTACAGTTTGATGCTATAAAACACAGTTTGTATGTCAAAGTAAATAGAATACAAGAGCAGAGGAAATGCACTGCTTAATCACAATACATATATATATACATGTCAAAGATATAGGTCAATTCTGTACTCGCACACACTACTTGGTGGACATACTTCTCCTTAATTCTATCTCAGCAACATCAGGCATTCCATTCGCTAATTTTAGTAAATCCATTTCCTGTTCTAGAATATTCTCTGCTTCACTAGTGATTCTCTTCATCTTACCACCATATGCCATATCCCCTTGGTATCCTTGAGAGTTTACAAAAGAGTTATTACTAATTACACAGCATTAAGTAATATCTGCAGTAAATACCAAGTAATATCTGCAGTAAATACCAAGTAATATCTGCAGTGAATACACTGAGCTGGTAATCTGGCACAACAGAGAAATTAAATATGAAAGAGAGAAATCATATAGAAGGAGCAACTGTGTGATGGAACACAGCATATGTGAAGATAGATAAATAGCTGTGTGACTAACTAGTAACTACTAGCAACCACTGTAAGATTAACGGAGACTAACAATACAAAAAATTATGAACATTAGAGAGATTTATCAGTTGTCTTCTCTTTCATCCTTTTCCGCATGATAACACAACCCCGAAATACAATAAATGCTGATACATTGTATTTAGGAGTTGTGCTACCATCAGTTAGACGATGAAAGAGAAGATAACTTTCAGTGAACGAGCAATCGTGGCCGTTCTACATGTACAAATGTACATGATTGTACTATATGAGTGGAAGGAGTTAGCAAAGAGGGCAATGTACTCCCATTGTTATATAATAATGTGAGTCTATCACACTCTGTGCCTAATATTAATATCACGTGATTACAGACTTTCCAAGCTAACTAGTAGCATTAAGAAGGGGATCGACCTCCTGGTATACTGTATGTAGTGCAGTGTATATACAGTAGTTACTAGCTGTGATATATTACTTACCCACTATGAAACTGAGGGGTACAAGGGGAGCTAGTAACTGAGGTCTGTGCCTCTTAATAGCTCCTGCTCCTAGTCCAACTACACACAGTATGTAGAAGCTACCAGACCAGTTGAACAAATCTCTAGCTCTAGCAATCTGTAAGATATAAAGTATATGACTACTGATCTCTAGCAATCTGTAAGATATAAAGTATATGACTACTGATCTCTAGCAATCTGTAAGATATAAAGTATATAACTACTGATCTCTAGCAATCTGTAAGATATAAAGTATATGACAACAGATCTCTAGCAATCTCTACGATATAAAGTACATAACAACTGATCTCTAGCAATCTGTAAGATATAAAGTATATAACTACTGATCTCTAGCAATCTGTAAGATATAAAGTATATAACAACTGATCTCTAGCAATCTCTAAGATATAAAGTAACAACTTGTGTATCAACTCTTAACTAATCCAGTGCTTGTCACTGCTCAAACTAAACCTTCTATGAGACACACATGTATGTAGACTACATAAGTCTACTACACTGTACATGTATATCTACCAGTCTACGGTATAATAGATAAGGTATAATAGATAAGGTATAATAGATAAGGTATAATAGATAAGGTATAATAGATAAGGTATAATAGATAAGGTATAATAGATAAGGTATAATAGATAAGGTATAATAGATAAGGTATAATAGATAAGGTATAATAGATAATGTATACATTGTATACACGCACCTGGGTGGCCATCATTCTCTCTCTCATTGCGTTCTGCATGTTTATATTCCTCTCCAACATGACTATCTGATTGGCCTGCATAAACTCCTGCTGTTTCCTCATGTTATCCTCTAAAGCTGAACTCATAAAGCTACCCATCTTTGTGTTGATCTCTCTCCTTCTACAAACAGTTTGGTGTCGGCCTATGTAGACAATTAGCTATTTGTATAACACACAGTTAGGCCTATGAATACAGTTAGCTATTTGTATAACACACAGTTAGGCCAATGTAGACAGTTAGCTATTTGTATAACACACAGTTAGGCCTATGTAGACAGTTAGCTATCCGTATAACACACAGTTAGGCGTATCAATACAGGGTCTGCAGAAGTACTGGGTTCATTGTAGCATTCGTGGGCATCTTGGTGCTGCTTCAATCTGTTGACTTCAAATCACTCCTAATTGTCTCCCCATGACCTCATTATGAGCAGGTTTCTTTCAGGTTTCCATGAAATTGGTTTCACTATAGAAGTCATCTGTATACTACTGATTAAGCGTCAAAGGATTTGAGCATGAAGTGTAGTGAGGGATAATAAGATTCCTTGCATTGATGCCTCGGTGTCAAAAGTAAATGTGAAAGTTGTAAATTAATGGATAAGTTCCCAGATAAGAATTTAAAAAGAGTTGAACTACCATGTAGGCTAAATTGTAAACTGGTTGTGAAAATAAGAATAATATAATGTGAATAATTAATATTTAATATACACATTCATATTGGGAGCAGCCGTGGCCGAGTGGTTAGAATGCTGAACTTTCATGCTGAAGGTTTCAGGTTTGAATCCCGGTCGTGGTGGTGTTAGGAAGAGCATCCAACCACAATTGCTCCTGTGCCTCATATAAAAATCCTTGGGGTCATGCAAGCCAGCATGGCTTCAAGGCAACTCCTCTACCCCTGCCAAAAAATGCCATACCATGTGGGCTTTTCTCGCAAGGAGTTGGCCAGCACTGGCACCTGGCAGTGCAAGCTGCAAGGGGCTGGTCACGCCGAGGAGTATAAGCCGGTGAGTTTATACATATTCATGTTATTATTATAATAATTATTATTATAATTATAATATAAATTATAGTAGTAATAATTATAATAATAATTAATTATCGATGATGATGTAACTAATTAATATTAACTATTAAGACAATTTAAAAAGTAACTACTAGTTATTTTTTAAATTGTCTTGCAGACATTGCACATTGATGTAAGTTAATGTTGATGTAAAAAGGTCGGTTATCAAATAATAACTGGCCAAACCTAGCAGCATTTTTTTTTCTTTTAATTATAATTTAGATAAGATACACAAAACAAGACAGGCCGTTAATACATATACACCACACATCAGAACAAATATCTTTTATTCCTCATTTTGGCCCAAAACCCTGAGAGAGCTACGGTCTGAATGAATGACTGAGACTAATAATAACACATATATCACAAAACATAAAAAAATACATATATAATATATAAATATCATATAACAAAGAAAAATATTACAAAAATAGCACTTTTAACATAAAATTGAAAAAAAAAAAAACAATCGAGTTCTCACGACTTTACGCACTTTTAAGTGCGGTCTCTGTGAGAAAATGCAAAAAAAAAATTTTAGCAAGAAGTAAGAATTATACTTTTGTGAGTGATGAATGAACCTGCAGTCTGTCTGGCATGGTAGTTAAACTACCATACCAGACAGACTGCAGGTTCATTCACCACTCACAAAAGTATAATTCTTACTTCTTGCTCAAGTGCTGCTAGGTTTGGCCAGTTATTATCAACATTAACTTACATCAATGCCAATATGCAATGTCTGCAATGCAAAGTTACAAAACTAATGCTCAGAATTGCAGAAACGGCAGTGAACTAAATGTAAATAAAGCTCTAGACTTAGAGCTACGTGATACGGCGCATTCACATATTATTTGTCTCTTTAGTCTACTTTACACAAGATACGGTAAACTGAAAACATCAGGATCTAGGGCTGAAAAAAAATTTCCAATTGACCTCTGTGACAGACAAAACCTATTGCTTTATATAATTACACAATGCTGAGTAAGCGCTCAAAGTGTCAAGGATTATCTCGGAAAAAGCGCAGTGAAACCAAAGATAGTGGTGAAACTTGACCAAAGTTGATAGAAACTTTGACTTGACAAAACTTTTGAAACTTTTGCAGCAAATACTTGGTCATGCATGCACCACAAAAAACCAGGCCAGCTAACATAAATTTTGGTCATTCAAAACGCTTATTCTGGCTCAACTAGCCCCTCTAAATTTTTCAAATTTGAACCTCAAAATGTCAGAGAAATAGTTTTACATACTATACTCAATACTGACATTGATTAATTTTTCCCATCATTGTGATTATGATAAAGCGGACTATTACATAACGTTACATTGTCAATCATCAGATCATTGTTTGTAGTAGGCCTATATATAAGTATGCATTAATAAATTGTGGAATTATTATTATACAGTTTCGTATATCCCCCAACAGATGTTGAAAGAGAAAATGAGAAAATCCCATTCTCGAAATTGACCAAAATTTTTATTTAGTTATGGACAGGCCCATTTATAAATATCACGGATCATTAACAGTTACTATACTATTACCCATATTTAATATGGATAATAGTAGCTATTAATGATTTGTGAGTTTTTTCTTTTATTTTATGTATTGCCTCATAGGTCTCTTAATATTATCTGTCCTTAATATTATCTGCCCTTCTATGCTTTCTTATGTGATATATTATTTCATTCAAAATAACAATAATATAATATTCACTATCTGTTATTGATATATTATTATTAGTAAAATTGCATTGCCTAGTTTTCCTAGGTTTTATAGTAATTTTAATTATGCTCTGTGCTAGCAACACTTTACCTCACTGTGAATACCACTGAGAACGGAAAAGTGTTCCAAAATAACATAATCGGTAAAGTCCCTTTCAATGAAAAGCAATGCCTAGCAGTAAACTTTGGAAAAGCAACACACATATCCCAATACAAAGTCGGTACCACATGCAGTACTTGGACAGAAAACACCAAGTATTTTGGAGTAACAATTCTGGCAGATCTAAGATTTGACCAGCACATGTAAGAAGTGCACTAAATCTCAGAAAATGCTTAGGAGAGATCTGACACTTGTGAACCCAAAAGAAGCTAAGCTACTGGCATACACCAGTCTATATTTGAATAAGAGTTTGTTGTCTGCTAATAACAAAGTCGATGGTACTTAGTAGTTTCAGTAATTCTACTTGTATTTATGCAAGCTGCAATATAACATGCCATTCGTCTTGGTCATGTAAGAGTTGAATTTATAACTCGGAATTTATTACCTGAAACCAATCTCTAAGTGCTGGTTGAGGTTCACAGCTCATTGGAGCTAAGGCAGTTGGAGTATGATGGCTACACCATAAATTTTTTAGTGTTAAGGAAATCAAGCTACCAACTATGTACCTCCATCCTCTGCTGTGGTTGGTGATACTGATTGATGTCTTTGAGAAGACAACTCTTTCATACACATTCTAATTGTATAACAATCACAAATAAATAAAAGTTTTTGATTTATTATTCTTGCTGTATAAAATAATAGAACATATGAACATGTGTGGTTGTGTATCATGTTGTAAGGTGTAGAAGGATTTAATGAACTTGGAGCTAATAAAAAGTTTATTGCATAAAAACCTTTCCCTTTATACAAAGGTTAACTAGGCTCCTTAGATGTGATAAGACTGCGATTTTTGAAAATGATTTGCAGCAGATGATGCCACCTGTCCCATACTGGCAGATCTTTTTGAATGCTATCCAATAGGCTATTTAGCTTTTTGATTGGTTTTGGTCAACTTTGGATTTACCCCTTTGTTGCTGCCTTGTTAGGCATAGTGAAGACATGTTGGATTGAAACGTTTGACTGTTACAAGATATAAACTGTTGACTGTTACAAGATATAAACTGTTGACTGTTACAAGATATAAACTGTTGACTGTTACAAGATATAAACTGTTGACTATTACTGTCAAGCTAAATAACATGCACATATCTGTTGGTAGCTGATGCTGCAATCCGGAGACACTGTAACTATTGATAACAGAGGAGGTGAACAGAGCTCGTCACTTGCTCAACATGGCTGATACTTGGCAATATCAGAAGCCTTCTAAACATGTGTCCGTCAGTGACATACCTGATAATATTGACGAGAGTAAGGTGAGCCTAGTGAACATACATGTAGTATACGCTGTCCACATGGTCTAGTGGACACTGTTCACATGGTCTAGTGGACACTGTCCACATGGTCTAGTGGACACTGTCCACATGGTCTAGTGAACACTGTCCACATGGTCTAGTGGACACTGTCCGCATGGTCTAGTGGGCATAGTGCACATGGTCTAGTGGACATACATGTAAATACGCTGTCCACATGGTCTAGTGGACACTGTCCGCATGGTCTAGTGGACACTGTCCGCATGGTCTAGTGGACACTGTCCGCATGGTCTAGTGGACACTGTCCGCATGGTCTAGTGGACACTGTCCGCATGGTCTAGTGAACACTGTCCGCATGGTCTAGTGGGCATAGTGCACATGGTCTAGTGGACATAGCACACACTTTCCACAGAGTAGTTTGACATTGGTTGGTGTATGTTGTATGACAACTAAACTGTATTTCTGTTTGATATATGGGTACTTCACTGTTTTCCTGTTGGGTGAATGCGTGATTACATGTATATCTACATTGTATATTAACTTTTACAGTTGGCCAGACTGCTGAATGACATGGATGTGAACTTTGAAGACATTCGGCTGATTCCAAAGAAAGGTAAGTCGATATGCAATACAGTCGGAAAGTTGATATGCAATACAGGTGGTAAGTTGATATGCAATACAGTCGGTAAGTTGATATGCAATACAGTCGGTAAGTTGATATACAATACAGTCGGTAGGTTGAGATACAATACAGTTGGTAGGTTGATATACAATACAATTGGCAAGTTGATATGCAATACAAGGTAGAACTGCTTGATTTGTAACATTCACTATAGTATTAATACCTCATGGTATACTGTATGCTAGTAGCACACAGTGACACAACACTTAGTGCAGTATGTATTCTGCTTGTAGGACTGCACGCCAAGGCTCATGCTTTAGTGACTTTCTACAATACGAAGGAGGCCATGGACTGGGTAGAAGATCACAAGGTAAGTCATACTACTAGTACTGATATCTCTACTAGTACTAGTACTGATATCTCTACTAGTACTAGTACTGATAACTCTACTAGTACTAGTACTGATAACTCTACTAGTACTAGTACTGATAACTCTACTAGTACTGATAACTCTACTAGTACTGGTCCTGATAACTCTACTAGTACTGGTCCTGATAACTATACTAGTACTAGTACTGATAACTCTACTAGTACTGATAACTCTACTAGTACTGATAACTCTACTAGTACTGATAACTCTACTAGTACTGATAACTCTACTAGTACTAGTACTGATATTTCTACTACTATTCTAATTCTGTTAGCCTGTGGATCATATTGCTCTACTGCTGGCTTGTAGGGGGTGGTTAGTTTGTTACCCGATCTCACATGTCCACTAGGGTATGCTCAGCCTACTATGGAGACAGACAGAAAGACACTTTGGAAGTGTATGGTGAGTGACATTTACACTTGATATACACATGTACTGATATTCGTGTGTGATATGCTCTAGATATCAGTGTACATGTGTACATTGGATATACACATGTACTGGTATTCGTGTGTGATATGCTTTAGATATCAGTGTGAATGTGTACACTTGATATGCACATGTACTGATATTCGTGTGTGATATGCTCTAGATATCAGTGTACATGTGTACACTTGATATACACATGTACTGGTATTCGTGTGTGATATGCTCTAGATATCAGTGTGAATGTGTACACTTGATATGCACATGTACTGATATTCGTGTGTGATATGCTCTAGATATCAGTGTACATGTGTACACTTGATATACACATGTACTGGTATTCGTGTGTGATATGCTTTAGATATCAGTGTACATGTGTACACTTGATATACACATGTACTGGTATGCGTGTGTGATATGCTCTAGATATCAGTGTGAATGTGTACATTGGATATACACATGTACTGATATTCGTGTGTGATATGCTCTAGATATCGGTGTACATGCGTACACTTGATATACACATGTACTGGTATGCGTGTGTGATATGCTCTAGATATCAGTGTGAATGTGTACATTGGATATACACATGTACTGGTATTCGTGTGTGATATGCTCTAGATATCAATGTACATGCGTACTGCTGTACTCGCTACCTTTTACTTGGACTGTCTATTGGTTGCAGTGTGGAGCCCTCAATGTTGAGTTGAGGAAGGCTTGTTTCAAGTGTCTGGAGGCCAGACCTGTGGGCTCTGTTTCACATAGTAGGGGAAGTGGTGCTCTCGGTCTACCCGGACAACCTGGTGCAGGTGAGTGTCTCTATATAACCTATAATTATATACTGGCCACTCAATTAAAGTAATGAAGTACTTCTAGTGACCTACATGCGTACTTCTAGTGACATACAAATGTACTTCTAGTGACATACATGTGTACTTCTAGTGACCTACAAATGTACTTCTAGTGACCTACATATGTACTTCTAGTGACCTACATGTGTACTTCTAGTGACCTACATGTGTACTTCTAGTGACCTACATGTGTACTTCTAGTGACATACATGTGTACTTCTAGTGACCTACAAATGTACTTCTAGTGACCTACATGTGTACTTCTAGTGACCTACATGTGTACTTCTAGTGACCTACATGTGTACTTCTAGTGACCTACATGTGTACTTCTAGTGACCTACATGTGTACTTCTAATGACCTACATGCGTACTTCTAGTGACCTACATGCGTACTTCTAGTGACCTACATGCGTACTTCTGGTGACCTACATGCGTACTTCTAGTGACCTACATGTGTACTTATAGTAACCTACATGCTGATTCCATTTCAAAAACTTGAATGATCAAATAGTGACTGGTTCCATCAGAGGGGTATTGGTTGCTTTAAGGGGAGTGGTTAGAACAGAGGGAGGAGTGGTTACAACAGTGGAGGAGTGGTTACAGCAGAGGGGGGAGTGGTTACAGCAGAGGGGGGAGTGGTTACAGCAGAGGGGGGAGTGGTTACAGCAGAGGGGGGAGTGGTTACAGCAGAGGGGGGAGTGGTTACAGCAGAGGGAGGAGTGGTTACAACAGTGGAGGAGTGGTTAGAACAGAGGGAGGAGCGGTTACAACAGTGGAGGAGTGGTTACAGCAGAGGAGGGAGTGGTTACAGCAGAGGGGGGAGTGGTTACAGCAGAGGGGAGAGTGGTTACAGCAGAGGGGGGAGTGGTTACAGCAGAGGGGGGAGTGGATACAGCAGAGGGGGGAGTGGTTCCAGCAGAGGGGAGGAGTGGTTGCATTATGCTAATAGTGAAGGATGGACTGTCTGATTTCCTAATTAACACTTGCTATTATTTCATTATTGTTGTACCTTGACTCTCGGGACAAAAACTGGAATTATAAGTTAGAATCATAATATGTTGGTTAAACTGTCATAGTTGTGGAATTATGTGATTTAGGTAGGAATGGAGGCTATGATGGAGAAGATATGTATGATCCAGAGGAATCGGTGCGTCACTACAGACGTCCCACTCTCAGGGGTAGGTATATGTATGTATGTGGAACTAATAATATACTATAATATAGTACATGTACTGATTGATATACAAGTTCATATGGACTGATATACAAGTGCATGTGTACTGATATACAAGTAAATGTGTACTGATATACAAGTACATGTGTACTGATATACAAGTGCATATGTACTGATATACAAGTAAATGTGTACTGATATACAAGTACATGTGTACTGATATACAAGTGCATGTGTACTGATATACAAGTGCATGTGTACTGATATACAAGTACATATGTACTGATATACACTACATGATCATAATGACTACATGATCATAATGACTACATGATCATAATGACTACATGATCATAATGACTACATGATCATAATGGCAGTGTTACATGACTATTACTTGCTTTAAACTTTAACTGTTAGCTGCAAGCTTTACATAGTAGACTGTTGATAATATACAACGTAGAGTGTAGATTGTAGACAGTGTAAACTGTTGTCAATGTAGAGTGTGGACACTGTAGTCAGTGTATACTGTAAGCAGTGTATGCTGTAGACTGTGTAGTCAGTGTAGAGTGTAGACAGTGTAGGCTGTAGACAGTGTAAACTGTCGTCAATGTAGAGTGTGGACACTAAATAGTCAGTGTATACTGTAGGCAGTGTAGACTGTAGACTGTGTAGTCAGTGTAGAGTGTAGACAGTGTAGGCTGTAGACAGTGTAGACTTTCATCAGTGTGGACTGTAGACAGTGGAGACACCGTAGACACTGTGGACACTGTAGACACTGTGGACACTGTGGACACTGTAGGCTGTCATCAGGGTAGAGTGTAGACACTGTAGACAGTAATTCTGCTCTGTTTTATTGGTTTATAGGAGCTCACCCAGAGGATTATGATCGGATGCCTCCAAGAGCGTATCCCAGGGAGCTTCCCAGAGCCTACAGGGAAGAAGAAAGACCATTTCCTGAAGAAGAGCTGAGACGCCCTAGGAGATTCCCTGGTGAAGAGGGGAGACCTGTTCGGAGATTCCCTGGTGAAGAGGGGAGACCTGTTCGGGAATTTCCTGGTGAAGAAGGGAGACCTGTTCGGGAATTTCCTGGTGAAGAAGGGAGACCTGTTCGGAGATTCCCTGGTGAAGAAGGGAGACCTGTTCGGGGATTCCCCGGTGAAGAGGGCAGACCTGTTCGGGGATTCCCCGGTGAAGAGGGCAGACGCCCTAGGGAATTCCCGAATGCAGAAGTTATACCTGGCCGTGAGTTTCCAGGAGCCGAAAGGAGACCATCTTATCGTTACCCTGGGCCACCAGCGAGCTTCCCAGGTGGTCATAGCAGACCACCACACATGTTTCCAGGGCCTGGTGAAGTTAGGCCACCGCACAGATTTCCAGGGCCTGGTGGAAGACCACAGCGCCCATTTCTCGGACCTGATGGTAGACCAGTGCATAGATTCCCTGGTCAGGCAGCCAGACCACCATGGGGTCACCCAGGAGCGGGTCCAGGAGTTAGACCTCCTCTAGGGGTACACGGGCCAGCCAGGGCACCCGGCCCGGGTGGACATACTCCTTCAGGAGCTGCTGCTGCTGCTTCTGCTGCAGAGGATGGGACAGATCAGCTGGGAAAGAACCCTTGTAACAGTGAGTCTACCTAGCTCTAATGTAATACAATGTAATACAATGTAATACAATGTAATAGTGTGGAGTAATACAATATAATAGTATGGAATAATACAATATAATAGTGTGGAATAATACAATCCAATAGTGTGGAATAATGTAATGTATTCTGTAGCTGTTCTTCTAAGAGGTCTGGATGGATTATCAGATGAACAGAGAATACTGGACTCTCTGGCAAACATCACTTCATTGGAACCTAAGAACTGCTATGTCATGAGAAACCTTAAGACAAATGTTTCACTTGGGTATGCCTGTATTATTGTGTTGTATTATTGTGTTATATTTGTACGATCATTCGCACTATTGGTCATAGAGTCATACGATAAATCATATATGGTCATACTGCAGGTCATAGAGACGCACTGCAGATCATAAGGTCATACTCCATGTCATAAGGTCATACTGCAGATCATAAGGTCATAAGGTCATACTGTAGGTCATAAGGTCATACTGTAGGTCATAAGGTCATACTGTAGGTCATAAGGTCATGCTGTAGGTCATAAGGTCATACTGTAGGTCATAAGGTCATACTGTAGGTCATAAGGTCATGCTGTAGGTCATAAGGTCATACTGTAGGTTATAAGGTCATATTACAGGTCATTCATTTCTTCTGCAGATACGGATTTATGGAGTTTGAGAGCGTGGCTGATGCTAAGAAAATTGTGGACTATTTTAGTTCTCGTCAGGCATTCGAAGTAGATGGGAAACTACTAATGGTTGACTTTGCTAAGAACACATACAAAACTATGCAAGTATTTTATTGTAGTTATCAATACTACAATTGTATGCGTAATTGCTGGTGTTTCTATCCAATAGAATGGCAGGTATTATATTCATCTATCCAATAGAATGGCTGGTATTATATTCATCTGTCCAATAGAATGGCTGGTATTATGCTGGCTAAAGATCAGTACCAGACCCAGATGGCTGCCAAGGCTGAAAAGGAGAAGCTGATGAGACTGGAAGCTGAGGAGAAAGCCAAGAGGAGGGAAAAAGAGCGAGAGAGATTACAGGTAACATCATAGGGAGCTAGTTGTATGCAGTGTATATATACAGTAACACCAGGGGGAGTTAACTGCATTTATATATTGTATATACAGTAACACCAGGGGGAGCTAGCTGTGTATACATGTATATATACAGTAACACCAGGGGGAGCTAACTGTATTTATATATTGTATGTATATACAGTAACACCAGGGGGAGTTAACTGCATTTATATATTGTATGTATATACAGTAACACCAGGGGGAGTTAACTGCATTTATATATTGTATATACAGTAACACCAGGGGGAGCTAGCTGTGTATACATGTATATATACAGTAACACCAGGGGGAGCTAGCTATATTCATATATTGTATGTAGATACAGTAACACCAGGGGGAGCTAGCTGTATTCATATATTGTATGTAGATGGAGCGAAGAGATATAGAGATGAAACAGCAGCAGGAGATGGCAAGAAAGAAAGCAGAAGAGGCTTTGGAGAAAATACGTAAGGAAAAGGCAGAGGTGCGTGTGTCTGACCACTTAAAATCTATATGTAGAACTGTCTACACATGTTGTACATGTATCAGTATAATATGTAGAACTGTCTACACACATTGTGCATGTATCAGTGTATATGTAGAACTGTCTACACACACTGTACACGTATCAGTGTATATGTAGAACTGTCTACACACGTTGTACATGTTTCAGTGTATATGTAGAACTGTCTACACACAATGTACACGTATCAGTGTATATGTAGAACCGTCTACACACATTGTACATGTATCAGTGTATATGTAGAACTGTCTACACACACTGTACATGTATCAGTGTATATGTAGAACTGTCTACACACATTGTACATGTATCAGTGTATATGTAGAACTGTCTACACACATTGTACATGCATCAATGTATATGTAGAACTGTCTACACACATTGTACATGCATCAATGTATATGTAGAACTGTCTACACACATTGTGCATGTATCAGTGTATATGTAGAACTTTCTACACACATTGTACATGTATCAGTGTATATGTAGAACTGTCTACACACATTGTACATGTATCAATGTATATGTAGAACTGTCTACACACATTGTACATGTATCAGTGTATATGTAGAACTGTCTACACACATTGTACATGTATCAATGTATATGTAGAACTGTCTACACACATTGTACATGTATCAGTGTATATGTAGAACTGTCTACACACATTGTATATTGTAGGTATATTGTATCACACGTACATCTATATCTTTGTAGGCAGCTGCGAAGGCCAGAGCTGAAGAGGAAGCCGCCGCTGCCGCCGCAGGTAGGTGACGCTATGTCATCGCTACATTTATTAAACATAAGGTGTAGTGTAGTCTTGTTTGCTGAATATTTATGGAGGCCACCGATGGGCTGGGACTCTGCTTAATCACTGTCTCTTCGTTGGTAGAATAATGGGGTAGGGAACTGAACAAGGGAGGACAACTTCTCACTCTAGTATGTGTGTATAGTGTATTGTAAATAGCTTGTACGAGCTCGTATAACCCTGTCATTCATCTTACAGCTAAGTTTGCTGTGGAACCGTTCACTGGGTACAAGTATGACACTGAGACTGGGCTCTATGTGGACCGTGGACAGTTTGTAAGTCTATTATAATGATCCCTTATGTAGCACTATGTGTATGGTGTCACAGGCTATGTGTGCAGTATCACAGGCTTTGTGTGCGGACAGTATCACAGGCTATCTGTGCAGTATCACAGGCTATCTGTGCAGTATCACAGACTATCTCTGCAGTAGCACAGGCTATACACATATATTATATAACTATAAAGCTGACTTCTTTTTTTCTGCATTCTCTTTCTAAGGTCTAACAGATGACCTTCTCCACAGACTTGACCACTCTGTGAAAAAAATGTGCCATGACTTGCCTTGCATTAGTTGTCAACACTGTTTAGATGACCTGAGTATACACGTGTACCGATGTAATACTTATACTATGATGTGTCTACACGTGTATCGATGTGCTACCGAGTAAGGCTAACACACATCCTCCAATGGAAAGCACATCTCATAGATAAAGTCATTTATGAAGATAATATTGCACGCTTTAATTATAACTAAAAATAATGACCAACAATAGTTAGTATTTGATTATTTATTAATTGACTAAACTACGAGTCTGTCTTTAAATAATCTTTGATAGTAGTAAGACTTTGCAGTCGATGCAGTGATATCTAGACCGTGAGGTTACGGGTTTATGTCCAGCTCCCTCTTGGATTGTTCTTTGAGTAGCAGAATAACTGCTTACTACACTCACCACACACATTTGATCTTATAATTATTTTTTAATTTCATTTTAACTTTATTTATGACAAATATATACAATGAAATTCTTTGATTTGTTAAACTTTCTTAACTATTATAATATAAATATTCTGAACAGAACATGATTGTATAATTGGACATATTAACTTTTTAATTTTTAGTTAAATAATTGCTCAAATCTTTGTTGTTGGATTATCAGTGGGCCGCATGCAGGGAATAATCATCTCAATATTGAATCACATGCATTTCTCTAACCACTGATATACATGTATTGTGTGGCCAACATTGTTGTATTAAATTTAATTCGAATACGTGGCAATTGACCCCAACTGACTTATTCGACCATTATGGGTTGCTAGCAGGAGTAGCTGCACTCAGATGTCGACAATTGCGCGACTCTCTAGTAAATAGTTTCTTAGGAGCAGACAAATAATGTTGTTTTACTCGGTTTTTATAGATTCCTGAGCGATGCTGCTTTGTTGGTCACTCTATGGCTAATAACCTTGACCTGAGAATATTTGATGAGAAAGAGATCGTTCCTAATGGAAAGCTTGAGGACCTGATAGCTGCTGCTGTGAAGCTACTGGATTCTTCAACACTGCAAGGACATCGCGTTTGCTGCTATGTCTTCTTTGGCATCACTGATCTTTTAGATGTCAAACAGGGTCATGGATACCGTGAGGTGGTTTTGCGCGAAAGTGGGGATACCCTTTTAATGTCTAAAATTGATTGGGCGGTGAAAGCTTTAAAAGATAAAGGGGTTCTTCCAATGCTGTGTACATTCCCCCCAATGAGCTTTGCCAAGCATAACCAGTTCCTGCTCAAAAATGGTCTGACTGGAAAACTTGAGTTGAAGTTGAAATATTCTGTTATGCAGGCTAAGTTAAATGAAAAAGTTGCGTCCCTTAACACAAGAATAGAACAACTGAATTGCGAAACAGGTGTAGTTACTTGTCAACTATCCACCAAAATATTTGTCCAAGACCGGGGCCGCTATATCTTGAAAGATGTCTACTTGAAAGATGGTCTCCACCCCACTAGTCAGGGAGCTACTCTTCTTAATGTCGAACTTGCCCAAAATCTAAGAAAAGCTAAACAAGGTAAGAGAAGTCCTGATTGGTTGAAAAAGTCACATCAGATTAAATCGTCGAGTTCAATAAGCTTTAGCATAAAGAAAAAAGAGGAGCAGTCGCTTAAAACAAAAAGTGAAGCTGCGAGTAAAACCTCCAAGTCTCCCTTTGTCCCTACTGGTGTACCACCTCCTGAGAGAAGAAGTCCATCTCCAAGACGGGCTCACTCAACGAGGCGATCTCGGTCACCAAGAAGGCGAAGTCGATCCCCTAGGCGAAGAAATCGGTCACCTAGACGAAGAAGTCGGTCTCTGAGAAACAGAAGCCGTTCACCTAGATGGAGCAGATCTCCTGGAAGAGATGCAAGAAGTGGTGCCCCACTACCTGGAGGAGAGTTTAGCAATGATTTGCCATCTCTGAACAGGAACGCAAGTTTGTTATCAGTAAGACCATTTAGTAATGACTTACCAGCACGCAATACCAATCCACAAAGCTCTCCATTTTACCAATCAATTCCGGTTCCACAGTCACAAGTACAGCAACAGCAAATACCAGATAAAATAGACCAAAGGCCAACTACAAAAGATAAAAAAACTCAAGGTTCTTTTACGTTGAGTGCTTTTCTTGGATCCCTCAGCGCTGGCAAGAATCATAATAATGATAGTGGGTCAGAGGAAAGCATGTCAATGTCTCCACCTAAAGGGGAAAAAGATCCAGATATAGAAATCATCACTCAGCCACCTCCAGATGTGATTTCCACTGACCAGACTTTCAATCTGGTTGATGCTTCAAATATAGATGGCCAGTTGACATATCATAGTCGTCCACGATCTAGATCTGCATCTCCATCTAGAAGATCAAGGTCACCTAGACAAAGGTTGCGCAGACAGAGATCGACATCTCGAACTCGAAGTTCTTATTCTAGAAGATCCCGTGGTCAAAGGTCTAGGTCTCGAACTAGAAGATCGAGGTCCCGCTCCAGGCACGATGATCGACATTCTAGTCGTCACAAATATCACCGATACTCTAAAACTGAGCGAAGAGCAAGGAGCCCTGAACGACGAACAAGGAGTACTGAAAGAGCAAGAAGCACATCCAGTACTGATAGGTTTGGCCGTACCAAAATGAAAAATGTAGAAGATAGATTTCAAGCTTCTGTTCCAGACCATAGAGAAGGCTTACTAGGAGATGCGCCACAAGCAAGTGGGCTTTTAGGGGATGCTCCGCAGGGGCTGCTCGGTGATGCCCCATCATTAGACAAATCTCATGATTTGATGTTTCATCGTTCTCGGGGAGGTTACGACAGTTTTGAGCTACTGGATCAAGAACTTAGGTCACCTGTTTCTGATGAATTTGATCACAAGAGGAGAGGTGACAGCAGGAGTTATGATTCTCTTGAAGAGCAGAAGAATAAAATTTTCAAAATGCTTCAGAAAGATTCGGGGAAAGATGATCCATTTAATGCTGCCCTAAACCAGATTTATCAAAGTGCTCAATCTGGGCAATTTCGAACCACTATCGGGCAGGCAGATGTGGGCAAATCATCAAACGATGGTACTTATGGTTATGGATTCGCAACTACTGCCGCAGAGCTCGGATATGGAGGCTATCAAGAAGATAGTAGTAAAGGTGGATACGGTGGCTATAACTGACTGCTCGTACATCTACTTGTATTTGGTTTTTGTTTACATTAAGTTTTTCTATTTGATCCATTGCTAAATATGCATAACGTTGTATTGCTAAAGAGTCGTAACTTTCAGGTTTACAATTCTGATGTACATAACTATTATAGATACACCTACACCAAACTTTAGTATTATGTTACATATATTGTACAGTTGTGTATGTATCAATATAAACATCCTTGGTTTTAAGTTGTACCATTTTTACTAATAAAATTATTATATGTTACCAAAGTTAATGTTTTTTCCTCTCTTTAATCTGCAACATTTTGTTTATGTGAATTCTCTTCAACGACAGGCAATGGATTGAACAGGATAAGATGAGGATAATGATGAGGTGAGCTCCAGTTCTGATATCAACAGAGTCTGAGTTGAAGTGCAACGTTGTCCCAATCTATCTTGGGTTGCTGTTTGCTGTCACAGTGATAGTAGCAACACTGTTAGGCTGATAGATTGATGGAGACCAGAAAGAGCAGTTATGGGAATATGGTTGCTGCTCTCTGCTTCTCCGGGATACATCTACAATGCTACCTTCAGTAGAGATATAGCACTAATAACACTCTACATATCTGCACCTCACCCTCGAGCAGCTACTCAGTTTATTCAAGTGTTATAGGTTGCGTTAGTTATGTAGTAGTGCAACTGTTAAATATGCGTGAGTTTCGGTAATTTAATAGCTACCAAATATTAGTATATTGTAGACTAGCGCAATGGGTATCTAGTGTTCAGATACATGTACAAAGGTTGATCACAGTAAAGTTGAGAAACAGTTGGAGCGTTGGATATCAAGGGCAATCATATTAATATTGTGCTCCATCAAATGACCATCTATCTACATGATGATTCTAGTATTCCACTATTGAAAGTCAAAATACACATGACTAGTTACATGACTGTCATTGTGAGCACACAACTCCCATCTTTTCTCTAATATTACAATATTAATGATTGAAATCGACATAGCCATGCTACTAGGCACGGGGTAGGCAACTGTAGTAGGAGCATCAGCCTCAAGTAAGTGACCGTTACAGATGTTGTTATTGTACATACTCATTTGTCTGCATGATGAATGTGTGGATATGGATAAATTGTGATACTTGTATGACCTTGGTAAAACCAGCTGGTAAATGCTGTCAGAGATATGTGTATGGATGAAGTTTGCCTTACTACTATTTTGTTGTTCGATGTTTCAGGATTCATGGACATTGTGTACCAGGAATTTCACAAGACGGCAATGCGAGGAAACGAGAAATCAAAATGGCAACAAACTTAATGGTATAACTACTCCCTACACCTGCTTTGGTCAAAATAATCTTTCCGCGAAACAACATATTCATGAATTTTATAAACATGACTGCATGTTCAGTTGTTTTAACTTCATAGGATAACAAATACGATGCAATTATGCGCTGTCCTTTACCACTCTATTTATTTTATACCAGAAGATTTTTATACCAGGCGTCTTAGTTTATATCAGAAGTTTTCTGCAAAAATAATGTTAATTGTGCTGGCTAGTATTGCAGTCCTCTCAAATGCTAGGTGGATGTCGGAAGTCGATACTTGAGGAAACCCTTTTCTATAAAATCATATTAAAATAACTTTTCCTCTACGGGTACGTTAGGAAAAATAGTATTAGTGTTATTTTGCTGGAAAAGATTTCTAATACATATTTTTCGTCTATTTTTGTTAAACCAAACTCGAAGTGCAATCTTGTTGCATATCTTGGCGTTGTGTAACAGCTCTTTTCGACTCATTGGTAATTTGGTTCTTCAAGAATGTCAGACCGCTAGTGTCTAAATGTATCGTACATGAAATCTCCCTCATTTTATTCGAATGGTGGACGGAAGTATTCATCTAGCAAACATTAGTAGGTAGCTATCTTGTCACGAGCAACCCACAATTATGCACACATTTCCACTTGCCGGTAATTGCAATCAGATGAGTTAATCGCTTGAAACGTCTGCATTGTCCACTCGGACGGCATGGAATTAAACTAAATGTTGATAGCTGTGTTGTAACAGACAATATGGATATCAACACCATAATCTTTGACTGCACAGGGAATGCATGCATGTAGCTAAACAGAACAAGTCTACTTATATCTTACAACCTTGATGGTTGGATATATACTGTTCAAGAGAGGGCAACCACTAATTAGCATTCAACTTCCCAAGATGCTGAAAAGGGAAGCACTAAAATGTGTGCTCTCACGTGGCAGCTGTAGAGGCTAGTAATCACACATAATATGTACAATAAACTTTATACATGTATACAGGCACCTGCCACTCTGTACAATAAACTATATACATGTATACAACTCAGGCACCTGCCTGTAACACACACATACACATGATGCACCAACATTACATAGTCAATCATTATTATGATATTGTATCCCCTAAATTAGCAGATGACTTGCTAACAGGACTATATGTATAATTACAGTACACCCTTTGCCAATATAACATACTACTACATGTACCTGTTAACATGTTACATAACAGGGTTCTTATCTACCACCTCTACCCTACAATTATCACACTATATAATGGACACACACCATACAGTGAAGTGAATATGTATATAATACACATATATGTAATAGATAGTATATAACACACATACATGTAATAGATACAGGTATTTTGTCACCAACAAACGTCTAATACACTATCTTGGGTTTCTCTCTTATGACCAGAGTAAACTAAAGGAGAGATCCTCATCTGGTATTAGAAAAACAACATCATGATTATCATATATATACAAATACATGTACGTGTATATCTTATACTTGTATATAATATACAAATACATGTATGTGTATGTCTTATACTCATATAATTATATACAAATACATGTACGTGTATATCTTATACTCATATATTATATACAAATACATGTACGTGTATATCTTATACTTGTATATCATATACAAATACATGTACGTGTATGTCTTATACTTGTATATAATATACAAATACATGTACCTGTATATCTTATACTTGTATATTATATACAAATACATGTACGTGTATGTCTTATACTCATATATTATATACAAATACATGTACGTGCATGTCTTATACTTGTATATCATATACAAATACATGTACGTGTATATCTTATACTTGTATATAATATACAAATACATGTACGTGTATATCTTATACTTGTATATAATATACAAATACATGTACGTGTATATCTTATACTTGTATATCATATACAAATACATGTACGTGTATGTCTTATACTTGTATATCATATACAAATACATGTACGTGTATGTCTTATACTTGTATATCATATACAAATACATGTACGTGTATGTCTTATACTTGTATATAATATACAAATACATGTACGTGTATATCTTATACTTGTATATTATATACAAATACATGTACGTGTATATCTTATACTTGTATATAATATACAAATACATGTACGTGTATATCTTATACTTGTATATCATATACAAATACATGTACGTGTATATCTTATACTTGTATATAATATACAAATACATGTACGTGTATATCTTATACTTGTATATCATATACAAATACATGTACGTGTATATCTTATACTTGTATATCATATACAAATACATGTACGTGTATATCTTATACTTGTATATTATATACAAATACATGTACGTGCATATCTTATACTTGTATATCATATACAAATACATGTATGTGTATGTCTTATACTTGTATATCATATATACAAATGCAATCAACGTTGATGGAAAACCGGTGGCCTTGCGTCTTGACAAATATCGCTGAGGCTTCTTGTTGAATGGCTAACACAAATGTTCCTAATCACTACTACAGACAAAATACAAAATTCATAAGAAAGTCTTATTGTAGCAGGGAAGATAGGTGACACCAAGCCATACTGAGATTCAGTGGCTACCTATCGGGGTGTATGCATTGTAGGCTGCGTTGTTAGTGGTGTTACACTGCTACTGTCTGTGGGTTGCTATATGACTATCCTATATGACTGTGTTATATACACTGTAATGTGGTACTGTGTTATATACACTGTAATGTGGTACTGTGTTATATACGCTGTAATGTGGTACTGTGTTATATACGCTGTAATGTGGTACTGTGTTATATACGCTGTAATGTGGTACTGTGTTATATACGCTGTAATGTGGTACTGTGTTATATACGCTGTAATGTCGTACTGTGTTATATACACTGTAATGTGGTACTGTGTTATATACGCTGTAATGTGGTACTGTGTTATATACGCTGTAATGTGGTACTGTATATCCACAGGTGAGGTGTTGGTGTACTCGCACACACGGATGAACTGCACTGTATCTCAGGCTTAAAGAGATAGTACACTACTACCAGCGCAGCCACTGTGAGGGTATGTTCTACACCAGTATATAATATATTATACATGTACATATACAATACCAGTTCTACACCAGTATATATATATTATGCATGTACATATACAATACCAGTTCTACACCAGTATATAATATATTATACATGTACATATACATGTACAATACCAGTTCTACACCAGTACATATATTATACATGTACATATAAAATACCAGTTCTACACCAGTACATATATTATACATGTACATATACAATACCAGTTCTACACCAGTATATATATTATACATGTACATATACAATACCAGTTCTACACCAGTACATATATATTATACATGTACATATACAATACCAGTTCTACACCAGTATATATATTATACATGTACATATACAATACCAGTTCTACACCAGTATATATATTATACATGTACATATACAATACCAGTTCTACACCAGTACATATATTATACATGTACATATACAATACCAGTTCTACACCAGTATATATATTATACATGTACATATAAAATACCAATTTCTTAATAGAATTGTGGTTGATGATGAGAACTTTTTCTGTTAGAACAGCGGATGTTAGAAGCTATCTCCTCCTTGACCTTTGTACTATCACAAAGTATTGGTTGCCTACATTCAGTTCTACTAGTATACAGTAAGTGATTGGATAGTACTAGTATACAGTAAGTGATTGGATAGTACTAGTATACAGTAAGTGATTGGATAGTACTAGTATACAGTAAGTGATTGGATAGTACTAGTATGTATACAGTAAGTGATTGGATAGTACTAGTATACAGTAAGTGATTGGATAGTACTAGTATACAGTAAGTGATTGGATAGTACTAGTATGTATACAGTAAGTGATTGGATAGTACTAGTATGTATACAGTAAGTGATTGGATAGTACTAGTATACAGTAAGTGATTGGATAGTACTAGTATACAGTAAGTGATTGGATAGTACTAGTAATGGTATGTTTTCATATTCTTGTAGCAGAGCAGCCATGGGTAGCTGTAACACGGGAATTCCATAGAGGGGATGACTCCAGTAGCAAGTACTACGTCAGTACATGGATGTATCATAGCTAGTATGTATTCCATGTTTATTATACATGTATAATATGATGATAATATTCATGTACTAACAGTAGCTGGTATTGTTAGTAGCCTTAACCAGATTAGGTGTGTGTGTCTATATAAGACAGGTGTATGTATCTATATAAGACAGGTGTATATATCTATATAAGACAGGTGTATATATCTATATAAGACAGGTGTATATATCTATATAAGACAGGTGTATGTATCTATATAAGACAGGTGTATGTATCTATATAAGACAGGTGTATATATCTGTATAAGACAGGTGTATGTATCTATATAAGACAGGTGTATGTATCTATATAAGACAGGTGTATATATCTATATAAGACAGGTGTATAACAGATACATGTATATTGTGTACTATGTATTAGTAAGTGTGGGAGTTGTATACCCACTAATACTTACACATACTGCTGTATATTATGTACACAGAGAGAGAGAGAAATACTGGATGTCTGTCTATTGTGGAGCAGTGAATACATCATCTGCAGCTGTAGTAGAGAATAAGGGACAGATGATACTGATATATCTGCATACATATTATACTGTATATACTGGAGTAGAATAGCATAAACTATCACCATCTGCCATACCATTATATAGATTGGTATGTACCCACACACTGTATACTATGTGTATACTACTACCTCTACATAGAAATGACAACTCCAACCTTTTACTAGCAAAGTCATTTCCTTCATTTCCTTCTCCAACAGCAGGAAATAATTTTATGGTTAAAACAAGAGTCTTCCTTAGTACAATCATACTAACATATGTACCATGTGAGAGTTGTGTTCCCATGTATTCCATGTAGGCATGGGGCCACAACTCCCACACGTATTATATACAGTAAACAGTGTTTATATATAACGGTCTGTACACTGACATGTATTATAATGATAATATTAGGATATCATTGCAGGAATAGGTGACATATATATAAATAATATTGTTGTATTCTAACAGCTTATAGTAATGTATGTAGGAGACAGCTATAGGTGTGTGTACATTATATGCAATGTATACATGCTATACTATACACTGTGTATAATATATGCAATGTATACATGCTATACTATACACTGTGTATAATATAGTGATAATATTATCTAGTTTTAACACATACTTGAGCTCTGTATTGTTTATTAACTAGTTGTCTATCACATTCACTACTTATAAATATGTGTGACAACACTGTATAATATACAGGTATATTATACAGTGTACAGAATATAAGGAGGTATAGCTGTCAGATACTATCCCATCTCTATATCTACTCCAATTAATACAGTATTGTTAGTACTGATAGTAAATACACAATACATGTACATGCCATGTGCCCCATGTGCCTGTAACACAGTATGGGATGGAACCATATGACTATGAGTTGTATTACAGGTTCCATATGGACCTCCCCTGCTTACCCTATGGCTACTCACAGGCTATGCTCTGGTATCACAGGCTATGCTCTGGTCTCACAGGCTATGTCAGACTACATTCCTCCACAGAAGCACTGGACAGGATTAGAGGTAGATATATATTACTATGTGTGCTCATATGTCAAATGGTGATACTATGTTATGTTAGGTTACATGTAGTTAGTATTATAGCTGCAGGGTTTGTATTATTATACTACAGTTATAGTGGGTGCTACAGCTTACAGCCAGTACATTAGCAAGTATCTGCATACAACCTAAGGGTAGCACAAAAAAGTGTTTTGCGACTTCTTGGACCAACCTGGGTGCAAATAAAAATCTAAAGATGGCAGTCCGGCCTAAGTCCAAAGGGCTATTGACCTGGGATTTTTCTTAGTCGGAGAAAACCATCCCTAGCTCATGAGGATTTTACTTTTGGCCCAGGACAGTGTGTTTGGGATCCTGTGACGGGATCCTGTGACAGGAGTGGGTGGGAAAGTACTTTAGCAACTTGGCCTGTGCTTAAAATTTATGTCTCTAGGACACTAAAAGTTATATAAATTATAATTTATTTTCAAGCCCCCCCCCCCCCAAATTGTTATAGTGGTCATGGGTACATTACGTTATATTATGGTGCTAAATCTATATAGTAGCCAACTTGATTGTGCCACTAATGCTATTGTAGTAATACATGTAGTTGTGTATAATAGTATATGACCGCTATAATATACGATACATCATTATTAGATACTCCTCTCCCCTTGGAGCTGTGCACTTATTAGTCCTCAAATATTGCAAGATTTTATATTTAAATATGAATGATTAAACTGGTGCCAGGGTTCACCTGTTGGATATCTGTTGGGTATCTGCTTGCTACGTGTAATTATATACACACATAGAGCTAGTGTTGTTTAGTGACACCGAAATAACACCCTTGGTATACGTATACACCTGCATGTTATACTAACTGTAATTACTGTACCACTTGCAGTCTCTACTACTACTACCAGTACTATCATTCACTACCATGCTATAAGTAGATATTGATATATACATGTATCATGTGTCATTTCTGGCAAAAGGCCTTCAGTAAGCTTTTTACCCTAAACATTGCTGCGCCTTTTCGTATCAAGGAGTATAAATAATACAGGAGATCCTATGTAGTGTCTACATCAAAAACACCTCTGCCCTGATTCGCAAAGAGAAGCCAGATTCTGGCGGGGTATGTGACCACATTGGGGTGGCTGGTTGATGTAGTGGTCACTGACCATGCACTCCTATTGTGGAAGGTGAGCTCTTCCACTTCAGATGTCCATTAAATAGGATGGCCAAGTGGCTCGACAGTAACCAAAAACCATGTACATGTACATTTTGAATTCCAAGATGTCTTTCTTTGTTGAAAAGCAGATAATTCTGGAAATGCCTTGTTCCTAAATAAGCCCCATCTAATAGTGCAGTACATGATACGACGGTACAATTTGATGATGTCAAATTTTTACACAAAAGCACCACCTAATAACACATTAGGCTAAGAGGATAAAGTATATATATAATATACTATACGGAGAGTTGCAGAACTCTATTATGGCTAAAACCATCGACTAGTGTTGTAAGCTTTACTCATGTGGGGTGGTTAGTACAGCACCCCCTCCCATACATAACATATTGTAGCCTAGAAGTACCTGAGGCTACACATTAGCTCTGACAGTTGATCCACATATCAACTGCTTAAAGTGATACAAATAGATGAATATAAATAGATGAATATATTATATAGACGTATTTAATGAAGTATATGTTTAATACTTCCTCTATGAATTCATCACAATAAATTTAATACTGATACATTTGTATTAATAACTTCATAATATAAAACCATTTCATTCAAATTCAACTGGCATTAATATAATTAAGTATACTTATGTAATGTCACTAGGCAGCCATTTGTAGTGTCAGCTACATAAAGTGCCTTTCAGAGTAGATTGAAATATATTCCCATTGATATGCATTATGTAGTTATATATTAAACATACTATGAGGGTATACATGTATATACATTGTAGTACTATATATGCACCATGTAGTTATATATTATACATACTATGAGGGTATACATGTATATACATTTTAGTAAATATATACACCATGTAGTTACTGATCACACCGCTCTGCTGATATACACTTATTATCTATCTTGTAACCTTTGTGTAAAGTAGTATTATCTGTATACTAGAAGAGTGTCTATATCTGTATCATACTCCATAGACAGCTTATATTATGTACCTGTTGTTATTTAGACATTGGGGAGGTGTGAACTGGTGTGTGTTATTATAATATGATAACACACAGTAATTCACACATATACACTACAATAATAACTGTATAGTACTATTCATTCTTACTGAATACTGACCCTCTCAGTGCCCCAACCACATTCCAGTGACCATTTACTAGAGTTTGCTGTATCTGGTCAAAGCTGATCTCACTAGAAAATCTTCCAAATTTGTATACCTGCATTGCACATCTACTGATACTCACTGAGAGATAGCTTGAAAGATACTTTTAGTGTTTGGAGGCCCATTAGCCAATACAATTTCTGATTTAGGTTTTAAATTTTTATTTTTGTTGTGCTGTATAGTCTATTAACTCTATTTCCAAATTTGTCATGCTATGGCTCACAGTTTACCAGTAGTAAGGAGTGCTGGGACCCAGGCCTGTGTAGGAAATGGAACCCAGGCCTACATGTATGTACAAAGGGGGGGGGGGGGGGGCACGCCGGTGTAGGCTTTGTCTTGGGAATTCCTAGGAAAACAGCAGAATAAACATTTGGTATGAGATAACTTCACACTATAGTGAATAGTTTATGAGTGTCCATACTTAGTTATCCTACAATAGGTACATGTAGATGTTCAGGAGTATTGGTGAGGTGATATAATATGAATATGGACATATGCATACACTGTACATATTGTGTAATATGAATAGGGGCATGTGCATACACTGTACATCTTGTATAATATGAATATGGACATGTGCACACACTGCACATATTGTATAATATGAATATGGGCATGTGCATGCACTTTACATATTGTATAATATGAATATGGACATGTGCATACACTGTACATATTGTATAATATGAATATGGGCATGTGCATACACTGTAGCCTACATATTGTATAATATGAATATGGACATGTGCATACACTGTACATACTGTATAATATGAATATGGACATGTGCATACACTGTACATATTGTATAATATGAATATGGGCATGTGCATACACTGTACATATTGTATAATATGAATATGGGCATGTGCATACACTGTACATATTGTATAATATGAATATGGACATGTGCATACACTGTGCATATTGTATAGTATGAATATGGGCATGTGCATACACTGTACATATTGTATAATATGAATATGGACATGTGCACACACTGCACATATTGTATAATATGAATATGGGCATGTGCATACACTGTACATATTTTATAATATGAATATGGACATGTGCATACACTGTACATCTTGTATAATATGAATATGGACATGTGCATACACTGTACATATTGTGGTCTAAGTACAATTTGAAGTTGTCCTCTCTCAGTTTCTGATGCTCTCATTTTACTCCCAGGGTGTGACACTTTTGGTAGTCCAATATTTTTGTCATCAGACTATAGCATGCTAAAGTCATACAATCATTCTGAAATTATTTTGAGGTTCCAAATCACTAGAATAGCTCCTTGGTGTATACATGTAGTTACATGTATACACCAAGGAGCTAGCTAATGTGTACAGTATACATGTAGCTACATGTATACTGTACACATTAGTATTAGATGGTGATTGTATATGTTTTATTGTTTTAGTGAAGTTAGTATATTATGCAGTATGCTATCACTTAACAGAGTATCAATTAACTTGTAGCAAACTATAATACTACATACATGTGACAAGGCATTCACACAGTAGACAGGAAGTAGGTATTGTCTCCCTTGAATATACTACAATAGACAGACATAACATAACTATCACCTTGTAAAATGGCATTGGATTATCTTAGATAATAAGTAAAGTGTTTGCATTTCCTCTTTGACATGGTGTTAGGTGTGTATCATTGTCTTCTAGGTTACACATGTGTTATACAGTGTGTTAAGTGGTATTAAATAGTGTAATGGATAGCCATTCAGTCTACATCAACATGTAACACTTTGATAGTATATCTCCATACTCTACACAAACAAGGAATGCAATGAATGTGTGAGACAGTTACTCCAGTGCTAATGGGTTAGTGTTGTGTATAAACAATGCATCTTTATTATAATTACATAATTGCTTGTATTGTGAGAGGATAAATCCCAACTAATGCACCAGACCTGATGGTATTGTAGACTATAATTAGCCTATGATGTGGAGACACACTGTCTGTTTGCCCATCTACAACTGGCATTGGCAGGAATCAGTTACCTTGTTGGCATATTCAAACTCCTTTGTATTTTACAGGACTGTTGGCTAACATGGTTAGCTTTGATCTTCCCTCTTCACTAGATTGTGAGCTGTAGGAGTGTTAGTACTGCCATCCACTAGATTGTGAGCTGTAGGAGTGTTAGTACTGCCATCCACTAGATTGTGAGCTGTAGGAGTGTTAGTACTGCCATCCACTAGATTGTGAACAGTAGGAGTGTTAGTACTGCCATCCACTAGATTGTGAGCTGTAGGAGTGTTAGTACTGCCATCCACTAGATTGTGAACAGTAGGAGTGTTAGTACTGCCATCCACTAGATTGTGAGCTGTAGGAGTGTTAGTACTGCCATTCACTACATCGTGAGCTGTAGGAGTGTTAGTACTGCCATCCACTAGATTGTGAGCTGTAGGAGTGTTAGTACTGCCATCCACTATATTGTGAGCTGTAGGAGTGTTAGTACTGCCATCCACTAGATTGTGAGCTGTAGGAGTGTTAGTACTGCCGTCCACTACATCGTGAGCTGTAGGAGTGTTAGTACTGCCATCCACTATATTGTGAGCTGTAGGAGTGTTAGTACTGCCGTTCACTAGATTATGAGCTGTAGTAGTGTTAGTACTGCCATCCACTAGATTGTGAACAGTAGTAGTGTACTGCCGTCCACTAGATTGTGAACAGTAGTACATAGGACTGGAATAGGAATGGAATAGGAATACATCTCCTACCCCAGATATTACAGTACACAGGATATGTTTCTAATGCTATGCTATGTTTTTAATGCTTTGCTATATTTTATGCTTATATTAAAATAAACTTGTATGCAGCAGATGATATGCAATCTTGTAAGCTGTGATGTCACATAATTATACATATATTATATATACTGCTTATATTTGGCACTGCGCTGTGTAGAGGCAGTAATAACACCACCCTTTACCCTTCACCTTTTACCCTTGTATAGTAATTGTAGTGCAAGCTAATGAACAGCAGTTTGCATTTTTATGAGATGTGGAACACATGAATAAAAAATCAGAATTTTGGGGCCTAACAAAGTGCAATATGAATATAGCAGAGCAAGGTATGAATAGGTATTGACAGAGAGATAGATATAACATAAATAACTTAGTTCTAGCGTGGGTTAGGGCTTCAGTACTTGGTAGAGCTGGTGCCATTATAAGTCATATAAATAGTTGTACATTCTCTCTAATTAATAATGTTCATGTAATATTTGGTATGTTCTGAATACAATCAAGTAGCATCAGCATAGCCTTAAATTTTGTATATGCTGACTTGAGCATTATGGTATGGTTCTAGGGTTAGCAAGATTTGAATTTACAAATTGAAATCCAGAATGGCCAGCTGGTAAATTGTTCTTCAATCAGCTTACCATGTGTGTTGACCAATGCCACCCATTGTAGTGTGTTGACCAATGCCCATTGTGTATCCAGTTACAGTTGTATACTATTATATTGTATTCTTTTGTGGGATTGCCATTGGGATGTATTATGTAAGGTGTTATTACTACATCAAAGGGCTGATAACCCTAGGGTGTGGGAAGAGTTAGTAGTAATGGCTACTACTTCCACTACTAGGTGGAGGGAGTTATCCAACTATCCTCTGCTGGAATACCTACTATACACCTACACTCAGCTCTTCAAAATCATGTAATCTTATTGGTGGCCCTGTAAACCGTCCCAACCAATTCACCCTACTACCTTCTCAGGCCACAGGCTTGAGTGAGAGGAGAGAGTTGTCCAACCACACTGAGAATACCAGGACTGGCAGATATAACCTGAGTTCTGATATTATTGTATTTTTTGTGAGTCCCCTATTGAAAGGCCCCACCTGTTGGTCCCTGCTAACTGACACAGGCTTGTGAGTTGGAGTTTTCCAACTACACTTCTTTAACAAACCAGAATTTGAATAAACTAAGTTCTCTAACACTTTGCCATTATTGTGGGACTGCCCCAAACTTTTCTCAAGTTATGTATTGAATCATATCTACAAGAGCTGGAGGTAATGTGAACCATATTACCATCAAACCTTCCCTAATATTGCTATAGCAACAGCTAGCACATGCAGTAAACTGATCTAAAAATAGTAGAATATATATAATAATTTCATTTGTGAGTAGCACTAAGTGCTACATAAATTGACCTCAATATTTCCATGAAAATTCAATTTTGTGTGAAAATGTATACTGTCATTATTTTTTGTCATGTGGTGTAAGCTACAAAATAGTTACAATAATATGCTTCTTTTGAATAAAAAATACAGTTCTACTTTATTTCAGCTCTGCCTAATGAGTAACGGTGTTTTTTGGAAAATTCAGAAAAGAGTGTGTGGATATGAAGGGTAATTTGAAAGTGAGTAGTACTTTGGTCTCGGCACATTTTACTCATTTATGAAAACTGAATCTGAACTTAGTTTAGTCTGCAATTTTACGCTACAGAAATTATTTGTGTAATTTATCACAAGTATTACCATGGGCTGTAAGTGTAACCACGGGCTGTAAGTATTACCATGGGCTGTAAGTATTACCATGGGTCGTAAGTGTAACTATGCAATAAATCGCACCATATCTTAGGCTAGGAGATTGTATAAATTATTTTTATGTGCGTAAAATAGTGTATTTGTGCAAGTGCTGTCACAAGATGGTAATACAGGAATCTTGTACAAGCGAAAAATATTTGTCAAGAGCATAAAATGTAAAATACGATCGTCTTGGATATGATGAAATGTACATAACGTTGAATTTCTCTATCATACTACTGGATAACAATGGAATGAGCAGAGTTTAACAGATAAAAAATACTTTGTATAGTACCAGATGCATGTACATGGTATGTTCCATAATGATAACATATAACTGCTTCTAACTTAAAATGTTGACAACTACAATAAAATGTATGGAGTTAAATAAGTAAAATTGTATGTGCTTAGGTTTGCGGAAATAGTTAATATATGAATTGAGATTGCTACAAAAATAGAAACTCTAGTAATAAATAACACGGTTCTCTATGTTGAATGTTTCTCTGTTGAGCAATGCTACTCTCAGGTGTATAAAGTATTCCTCAAGTAGAGCTGGTTGATCTGTTGTGTCGAGTCACAATCTCTCTACACTCCCCTTTTCTCTAGTGTGGGGTGCTCGGGCTACATGACAGTTAGTTGGCACTAGAGTTACAATTAGCAACATTTCTATTTTAGCCTTAAGTCTAAGTCGCCAATATTTCACGAGTGCGGGTGGGTAGGCTGACTCGGTGGTAGGACTGGTAAGTTACTTCAGCGGTACTGCTAGTGGACTGTCTGTCTGTACTCCATCTCTTGAGGTATCTGGAGTTTTGTTTGATGGAGTGGTGTTGTTTTGGTGTCGACCCTGAGAAGGGGCAGGACTTGGTGTAGATAGACAAGGTGTTTCAAAGACACTGACTAGATCATCATCCTTAGCAGGCGTCACTAAATCCTCTATATCAGAATTGTTATATGCTGCCTCGGCATTGTGTCCAGAATGTTCAACTGTTTTTCGTTTTAAATATTCCGTGTACATACTCTTAACTGACTCGACTGTTGCAATCTTCAAGTCTACTCTATACCTCGCCATCGTCTGGTTTCTCCTCCCGGCTACGACACCTCTGCCGTGTAACTTCACCAGGATGTGGTTAAGCTTAGAGATACTTCTAGTAACTCTGCGAACCTGTTTAGAACTTCTTGTGCACGGTGTGTACAGGCGTCTTCTGCACGCACTAATCTCCCAGCGCTGCATGGCTGGCTCTTCATCAGGACTGCTCTCGATGTTATCTGTAGTAGCATCACATTCACTGGTGGTGGTGGTAGCTCTCTCCATTTTATGATAAAATGTTTAAGTCGAATCTCTCTAACAAGAACAGTGTTGCCTTCTTTACTAGCTCAAAGACACTGGACCACACATAGTGAAGCCTGTTTATATAAACCTTGGGAATACTCACCGGTTCTCTACTGGTTGGATATATATAAGAATTCCAATGTTCTGATTGGTTGAAACAGATTCATTCACTCTCCATTTACCATTGTTTACTACAGAGCTATGAGTCAACATCCATTCTCATCCAATCAGGCTGGTACACTAGTTTGTAAGGGACAGTGACACGATAGGACAGGTAGATGACACTAGTACAATACCAGAAGGGCCTTGTCCTCTCTGATTGGTTAGTTTCCAGTGGCACACTTTTCAGGTGATTCCCATCAGTATCCTCAGGAAACCCCTAGCCTTGTATCTTCATTATGAGAGATATTACAAACTATGATAAGGTACTAGTGACTCCTAAAAATAACTTAAAATAGCACTTGGGCTACTATGGAGTACAAAGAACACTGCAAGCTCTACAAGTCCTGCTAACAATAGGTATTATTATATCAGGGGCTCCCAACCTGGGGTACATTTTACAAATCTAGGGGGTAAAGAACAAGTTACCAATTTAATAAATTTTAGACAGTGATTTTCAGTTACAGACTACCAATTATGAATTATCATTATTTATTACTGAACTGAACACCAAGTGGTTCACTGAAGCAAATGAAGTTGAGATAAACCAGTGTGATAGCCATACAAAAACACTACATAACAATAGATGAAATTTATATTACATAGTTATCATTAAAATAAAAATTTCATGCCACACTACATACGCATTTTGATAATGCATACATTAAATATTAATCAAATTAAACCAAAGATATCCTTGATTACAGATATTTTTACAAGGGATACATTGTTTGCAACATGACTGCTAAGTGGTACTTAGGCTAAAAAGGTTGGGAACCCCTGCTATATAATATATAGCCAATTAACAGCTTGCTCATTATTTAATTCATACAGTAATTATACACTATCTATTACATACATATAGAAAGTATATACATTATACTGTATTGTGTGGGATATTCTCCACTATTGATAAATAATTACCTGTATTCTCCACAGAACCTGGTATCCTGCTCAGAGTGAGTGAAACAGAGACATAACAACAAACAAAGGGTGAGAAAGTATGTTCATTCATAAATCTCTGGTACTTACACCTACATGTCGATATACTATGTGTGTAGTAAGCAGACACTTGCACCTACATGTCAATATACTATGTGTGTAGTAAGCAGACACTTACACCTACATGTCGATATACTATGTGTGTAGTAAGCAGACACTTACACCTACATGTCGATATACTATGTGTGTAGCTAGTGTTGTACACTATGTAGCTAGTATAGTACACATATGAAGCTAGTGTAGTACATGTATGGCTAGTGACATGAGACGCAGGTCTCTCACACATATGTCACTTTATACCATCCATAGTGACATCCATGAGCAAGTGCCCCTTCTGTTACATGAATGAGATGGACAAGTCTCATCAATAGTCTATAATCTATCAATTGATCTTTGAGGTGAAGTGACCCTAAACATACCCCTGGGCTCAGTTGAAATGCTACAATTAAGTTAATAAATTTGTAGTTTAGATAAACAGCTCTATTAATTAAGTGATCAATAAAGCAGCAAGTAAACATTAAAGTATCTTTACATTGAGTACATTCCGTTGTTTAGAAGGTCTGAAGTCGATTCCAATGCCTTCCTGATTATGTAAGCAAACATAGATTCATCCCAACTCAAACAGCTACATGAATATCTCTCTACTCTGTTACCCTCCCCTAGGCCTACTGATAGCCCTTGGTCAGTCAATATTGATGTTTGGTGATCTCTGGCTTGTGATAATATTGATGTAGTATAAGTGAGGACATGTATGCCCCATACATGCATGCCCTGCTCTGAGAGCAGGAGGAAACCATCTCTCTACCATTTACTATGACTATATACATTACAGTGTAGTCGGGTGGGAACTTAGCGCTTGATGCTTACAGACCATTTACTGCAGTGAAATGCGTATATACATGTACATGACATGCATGATATACATCGTATGTGCATGTGTATCAGTAATATTACAATGAGGTCTACGTATGCATGTACATGTCAGTAATGTTACAATGAGGTCTACATATGCATGTATGTCAGTAATATTACAATGAGGTCTACATATGCATGTGTATCAGTAACATTACAATGAGGTCTACATATGCATGTATATCAGTAATGTTACAATGAGGTCTACATATGCATGTGTGTCAGTAACATTACAATGAGGTCTACATATGCATGTGTATCAGTAACATTACAATGAGGTCTACATGTGCATGTGCATCAGTAACATTACAATGAGGTCTACATATGCATGTGTATCAGTAACATTACAATGAGGTCTAAATATGCATGTGTATCAGTAACATTACAATGAGGCCTACATATGCATGTGTATCAGTAACATTACAATGAGGTCTACATATGCATGTGTATCAGTAATATTACAATGAGGTCTACATATGCATGTATGTCAGTAATATTACAATGAGGTCTACGTATGCATGTGTATCAGTAACATTACAATGAGGTCTACATATGCATGTATATCAGTGATGTTACAATGAGGTCTACATATGCATGTGTATCAGTAACATTACAATGAGGTCTACATATGCATGTGTACCAGTAACATTACAATGAGGTCTACATATGCATGTGTATCAGTAACATTACAATGAGGTCTACATATGCATGTGTATCAGTAACATTACAATGAGGTCTACATATGCATGTATATTAGCAACATTACAATGAGGTCTACATATGCATGTGTATCAGTAATATTACAATGAGGTCTACATATGCATGTGTATCAGTAACATTACAATGAGGTCTACATATGCATGTGTATCAGTAACATTACAATGAGGTCTAAATATGCATGTGTATCAGTAACATAACAATGAGGCCTACATATGCATGTGTATCAGTAATATTACTATGAGGTCTACATATGCATGTGTATCAGTAACATTACAATGAGGTCTACATATGCATGTATATTAGTAACATTACAATGAGGTCTACATATGCATGTGTATCAGTAACATTACAATGAGGTCTACATATGCATGTGTATCAGTAATATTACTATGAGGTCTACATATGCATGTGTATCAGTAACATTACAATGAGGTCTACATATGCATGTGTATCAGTAACATTACAATGAGGTCTACATATGCATGTGTATCAGTAATATTACAATGAGGTCTACATATGCATGTGTATCAGTAATATTACTATGAGGTCTACATATGCATGTGTATCAGTAATATTACTATGAGGTCTACATATGCATGTGTATCAGTAACATTACAATGAGGTCTACATATGCATGTGTATCAGTAATATTACAATGAGGTCTACTTGTATTTTGCAAGAATGATCGCAAACTACATTGTTTGTGTCAAGAGAAACTACAAAATTAAATTCTATTTTTAGCAGGCAAAGTCAAAATGGAGCTCAAGTAAAGGCCCACCACAAAACCCCAAAACTACCCCAAACTAATGAGTAAGTTATCAGAGAATTTGCATAATCATATGTGTTTACATTACTAGTACATGTACATGAGTATTAGTAGTAGGACAGTGTGTAGGCCTAGATGTACATCTAGAGCAGGAGTTTGTATCTTTCATTCTACTATAATAATATCGTTTTATTTATACTATCTTCTTTTTACCCATGTTTAATATTAATAGCATCCCATCCTGTAAAGTTGTGTGTCACATCACACAATCACCTGCTAGCTCCTGCTAGACCCTGTCAGCTGATGCCATAATGTATAATCACCTGCCTAGTTATGTCATAATATCCAAGCCACTTACAACTAACAGCTGTCAATTAGTACATTCAATCTGATAAACTGATATTAAATTTACTAAAATTCAAATTTAATGTTTTGATTTGAATTAGACAACTGAAGAGTATATACATGTATAATACATCAACTTATTGTAAAGTTTCATTTAAACCTGCTTTATTTATTGTTTATGCTGCCAATTAAAGTGCTATTATTAAACACAGCATTTCCATACCTACTTGTATGCTGCTAGGTATGACAGTCTGCTGCTAGGTGTGACAGTATGCTGCTAGGTGTGACAGCCTGCTGCTAGGTATGACAGCCTGCTGCTAGGTATGACAGTATGCTGCTAGGTATGACAGTATGCTGCTAGGTATGACAGCCTGCTGCTAGGTATGACAGTATGCTGCTAGGTATGACAGTATGCTGCTAGGTATGACAGTATGCTGCTAGGTATGACAGTATGCTGCTAGGTATGACAGTATGCTGCTAGGTATGACAGTATGCTGCTAGGTATGACAGTATGCTGCTAGGTATGACAGTATGCTGCTAGGTATGACAGTATGCTGCTAGGTGTTTATGTTGCCTGCCTGTGTGCATATACTTCTTAGCTCTTACTATTTTCTATATTAGCACATGAGTCATGCTATACTACTTGCTATATCAGCACAAGGGCTATGCTATACTACGTGCTATATCAGCACAAGGGCTAGGCTATACTACCTGCTATATCAGCACAAGGGCCATGCTATACTACCTGCTATATCAGCACAAGGGCTATGCTATACTACCTGCTATATCAGCACAAGGGCTATGCTATACTGCGTGCTATATCAGCACAAGGGCTAGGCTATACTACCTGCTATATCAGCACAAGGGCTATGCTATACTGCGTGCTATATCAGCACAAGGGCTAGGCTATACTACCTGCTATATCAGCACAAGGGCCATGCTATACTACCTGCTATATCAGCACAAGGGCTATGCTATACTACCTGCTATATCAGCACAAGGGCTATGCTATACTGCGTGCTATATCAGCACAAGGGCTAGGCTATACTACATGCTATATCAGCACAAGGGCTATGCTATACTACCTGCTATATCAGCACAAGGGCTATGCTATACTGCCTGCTATATCAGCACAAGGGCTATGCTATACTACCTGCTATATCAGCACAAGGGCTATGCTATACTACCTGCTATATCAGCACAAGGGCTATGCTATACTGCTTGCTGTATTTGCACTGTTTGAATAAGAAGTTAGTGTCTTGGTAGGATAAACTGCAAAATAAGTGATTAATTAATTTGGTGTCATTGTCTGAAATATTAGCTCAGTTGAGCTAGTACAAGGGGAGGGTTATAAGCCCTTCTCTAACTTAGCAACCAATACAGCGCACTGAGGCTATGTCAATACCAACAGTGTCTTTGCTGCCTAATTTTCAGGCACAGAGCAACTTGCTTGAGAATTTCTGACCCACTTCCGCCACAGTACTGTGAACAAATCAGCCTGAGTCAAAATCCTTATTTTCGTCTTGAGATTTTTATTTACGAGCCAAGCTGGTCGAAGAAGTCGTAAAGACACTACATATCTCTCATGTTTCTTATATTCTCAGCTGCACTAGAGTGTAGATACCTACAAATAGCATTAAGTGATGTAACGGCTCCCGTAATTGGCTAATTACCAGTACTTTAAATTTAACTGTCTCTTTGATATCAACTAATAATTACATAATATACATTTAGAGTTAACTACTTCACTCTCTATGAACAGATGTAGTGGATAGCTGTGACTCCAATCAGTCTATAAATAGAAATATACAATATCATCTAGATCATACTGTAATAATAGTATCTACACCAGTAGGTGATTTGTATGTGGAAATTATCTTCCCTTCATTAGTTAATAATAAAAGAGAGGACAACTCTATACTACTGTTCCACGATCAGTTTCCATTATTACAGTATATCATGTGCAATTGTGCATGTCAATGTAGTTGTCATTATTAGTAAGTAAGTTCCATTGTATCTACTTCTGGTATGTGAGAACTAGAAGATAGAACTGTAGCCCAGAATTCCTGCTAAAGATTTACACATAAACAACATATTTATACAAGTATATATTCTAGACAACATACAAGTAAATGATAACGTGGCACTATGTACATATTATACAATGTGTACTTATTAGCTGTGTAGATGCTTTGATCCTGCAGTGAAGGAAGGCACTGTAATATGAGGGTATAGCTGGGGAGCTGGATCAAGTACTACAAACAGGTATTATATACACCACCAATCATAACCTATTGATTATAATTCGAAGTTGTCTTCTTCCTCTCCAAATGAAAGAAAGAAAATTTGAGGGAGGACAACTTCTAATTATGAACAATAGTTTATGGGTGCCCATGGGCATACATGGCCTTGTGGTTAGAGCTATACATGGCCTTGTGGTTAGAGCTATACATGGCCTTGTGGTTAGAGCTCTAGAGTGAGAGATTCAGTTTCAATTCCAGTAAAGGTCATTAGTATTGGTAGGAAGGGTATCCAAACTTATAATGCTCTTGTGCTACCCTTGGCACAAGCATGAAATTTATCTCCACCACTCTAGTGTTGGTGATAGAATTGAACAAAAAAATTATTATGGAACCTATTACAATAGGAAAATTATACTACTGTATAATAATGAATATTGTGTATAAATTATGTATATTGTGTGTGTATATTGTGTATATGTATATTGTGTGTGTATATTGTTGTTATCTTCCTTATTACTAGACTATTAATAGAATAGTTGGGAAGTTGTCAATACCTGGTTATTATTGTTTCAGTAGTATTACAATTACAATACCACATTGTTGTGACCTTGACCCACTGTTGCTTAGCTACCTTTATACAAATAATACACCTTTCTATTTGCCAAGCTTATCTTCAATAATAGTGCAGCTAGTAGTAGTAGATGCAGTGCTAGTAGTGAGTCAGTTGATGAAAAAGTGTTGATAGTGACTGTTAGCTAGTTAGTAGTATTTTACTATTTTAGTAGTTTAGCTAGTAGTGCAAGTAGCTAGACATGAGTGCAGCACTGGACCCGGCCCCTAACCGTAACTGGACTGATCTACCTCCCAACTATGTTAGAACTCTTGCTGCTCCTTCGCTTTTTGTACCTCAGGGACCAAAGTAAGTTATTTACTGTCCATGATACACCTGCAGTTACATATACAACTGTATATGCATACTGTGTATGGTGCAGTAGTAGCCTAGGAGCTAGTAGTTGGTATGCAGGGTACACAGTTTAGATGTCTATGTTTATCTGAGCTGCTTGGACAAGTGTCTAGCCACCCTCCCGCATGTCGTTGACCTACTGCTATGCTGAGAGCTTTGTGAGATACATTAGTCATAGAGCTAAGGGTGTTTGGGATACTAGGCAGGGTTCCTGTGCTGTATGTATATTATTAATCATGTTGTTAGTATAAAAGAGGGGGGTAGTGCTCCTACCTCTAACTGGGAAATATGTCAGGGTACAGTAAACCGCTAGCAATCACATGACCTACTACTACTACTACAGCTACTACTACTACTACAGCTACTACTACTACTACAGCTACTACAGCTACTACTACCACTGCTACTATTACAGTCTACAGTATACTGTGCGCTAACCACTGTCTTTACAAACAGGCTGAGCCTACATTCCAGAGAGTACGGACAGAGCAGACCAGTTGTCTCCTCCTACCAGAACTGGTGGAGTAAGCACCATACAGAACATCCTAACTTTATACATGGATCTATGAAGGAGAAGTATGGACCACAGAGACAGACTCAGTGGCCCTTTGAAAAGGAGCCAATGACTGGTGAGTAGGAATAGAGGGCTGTACTCTGATTGAATGTCATGTAGAATTATAGCTGTCCTCTGATTGGATGAATTAATGGATACGAGTGTTATACTAGCCTCGCGCTCTGTGTAGTTCACATAATCTGTCTGTCTGTCTGATGGTTCACTTTGGTCAACAACTGTAACTCTCCCGATCACACACAGGGTCTCAATTAGACAAGGAGTTATGCTACCTTATGCGTCAATGTGCTGTTCCCATTGGATCAACACGAATCAATAAGAGACCCATCCTTCTTATGGCCCCATACAAACCATTCACATACAATATAAGGTTCAAACAACTAAACACTATTCTAAAGGCTATTCAAGGCTCAGCAGAAGGGTGGCGGGGAGGTGTCTCACAGATGCCGGACAGGTTATTATTATTGAATAAACCATCTTTCTTTCCACTGTATTTGTCCATATCAGCTGAAAACTTTCCAGCCAATGGGATGTGAGATTATATTAGCATCTATGCTAGTATTCTCCGTTATCTAAGTAGATAGTTATGAGGCACCATCGTGCGTCATAAATCATTCGTTACTTTCCAGTCATACGTCTGCTTTCCCCAACATTTGCAGGTAAATGGGCCACCGATCCATCTTTCAGAGTTGATTATCCTAAGCCACACCCTACTGATCTCTACCATAGAGGAGGTCGCCCTGTCACAGAGACCAAGAGAGGGCGGGGACAGTTTGGTCTACAAGGTACATACAATATCTACGGGAATGATCACCTCTACCCATATAGTAACGCCATGACCGGGGCCAATCACAGAAGACCTGTCTACTCGGTGTATGGACCCCTTCTCAAGGACAGATATTGTGGCCTCAACTATCAACACAATCGTCATGGTAACATGAACTTTGATGATCACTACTAAGCAGTATTAGACTGCTAGTGCTCTATGGACTGCGTGTATTGTACCAATTTTGTGGAATCTAGGCTAAACAATTGCTGAAGTACAGCATAGCATAGCCTGTAGTTCTTGGACTATCATTGGTCCACTTCTGGATAATAAGATTATTTTTGTATATCAATTCATCAAGAGATTCACTTTCGTACTTTCGTACAGCCATGACTATATAAAGTGGTATGCATGTTTTACAATGCAGGAAATATACTGAAATATTTGCATAATGTATAATAATAATATTCTATGCTTTGCCTCTACACCATCATTTAGTATACTATTATAATATAATATTATAATATAACATATTATTGTTATTACTCCACCATGTACTGACTATATGACCCCAGCAAGGTGAGCATAGATCAGGGTTCAAAGTTCAACTGGTTAACCTTGAACCCTATCACTACTCAGTGTGTATCATGATAGTATACTAACCACACTGTGTTAGCTGTCACTGTAGTCTGAACATTATTTACAGCAATATGTGGTATCTCTTTTTACAAGGAATTTATCACATCCCACCCCTGCCTGGGGTAGAGGCCTCTACAGCATCTATTCACCTAGCACACTGGACAGAATACTTTACCTCTATATCAGTTCCAGTAGCAGTGGATGCGTACTGGGTATTCCTCTAAGGCTACCTTGCTATATAAAGGGTGTTAATGGGTTTGGGTATTCTTTTCACATTTAGTATATAAGGTGTCTTCGCGACCTCAGCTTCAGACCCAGGCCGATCTACAAAAATATTTTCCGGCACACATCCGCCACAGTGTCGCGGACACACCGGCCTGGGCCAAAGGCAAAATCCTCATTTCCGCGCGAAGAAATCAGGTGTGCCGATGAGCTAGGGATGGTTTCGTCCGGCCAAGCAAAATCCTAGGCCAATAGCCCTTCTGGCCTTGGTCGGACGGCCATCTTGTAAATTTTATTTGCGACCTGGGTCCGTCCAAGAGGTCGCGAAGACACCTATAAACCTGTACTAAGGTCACCAGGTGAGGTCATCAGGTAAGGTCATCAGGTAAAGCTACCTGCATATACCATCGACTTGGACTATGTTACCAATCACATAATTATTAGATGTCTTCGCGACCTAAATTTCAGGCCCAGACCGACTCACGAAAACATTTTCTGGCACACATCCATCACAGAGTCGCATATACATACCGGCCTGGACCGAAGGCAAAATCCTCATTTTCGTACGAAAAACCCAGGTGTGTCGATGAGCTAGGAATGGCTTCCAAGCAAAGTTCCAGGCCAATAGCCCTTGTGGCCTAGGCCAGGCGGCCATCTTGGGATTATGTATTGATTTACCGCAAGGTTCATTAATAGATTATCAGAATATTGTCTTACAATAAATCCTACTACTATGTATATTCTTATTAAATCATATGTTTGATACTGTATCAGTACCCTATCAGTTGTATTTATAGCTTTATTGGCCAAAAGAACTTTCTAGTGCTTCATTCCCCCATCTGTCACCTAACTAGGCACTCCTTGTTCAGTAGATAAATAGATGGGAAGGAAGCAGTGATAAGTACGTGCCTCTTTTTTAATGTACATTGTTTTCTTCTTAATTCATGTATCAATAATATTGTAATTTTGTTATGTATTGATGTTTCACTGTCTCTCATTTCATCCACTATAATTTTATGCTAGTTGTGTATTTTATGATACTGTACCATAACAACTTGATATCATCCTGAGTACATCCATACCATACTGAAACAGGTACACACTAGTTTTATGTGAATATAGCAGATTTACAGTCTAGGATACAGAGCTGGGTCCAAGTCATAGATTTGACTTGACTTGCCAAGTCAAGTCAAGTCACAAGTCGACTTGACTTGGACTTGCCAACTTGCTGACTTGACTTTGACTTGCACATCAATGTGACTTGACTTGACTTGACTTGGACACATGAATGACTTGTGATTTGGACTTGACTTTGACTTGCACATCAATGTGACTTGACTTGACTTGACTTGGACACAGGAATGACTTGTGATTTTGACTTGGGTTTTGCCAAGTCAATCTGGCAAATAAAAATTTTGTACAGTGTTTAGCCAACATGGAAAAAAGGTCTCAATTGCCTATCTAACTATCATTTTTACTAGATCAGTGCTACTAGCAGCACTCAGAGTATATCAAGGTTAGCTATGAGGATACACAATTCAGGCACTATCTAAGCTGTGTGTACGTGAGACTACACAACGAAAATGCATAGTCACAAGTACACACAGTGCAAGTAGTGTAAGTGTAGCATACAATGTAGGTGTGGTGTAAGTAGTGAATACAATGTGCAGTGCAATAATTACTAGAGTTAAATTGCAGGACTGGCCAGTGGACACTCCTTGCTGTACCATGTGCTGTTTATATGCTATGTAACACTGCATCACCATTACAATATACAGTATATAATACTATATGACCAGTCTCGACCGTAGTGCCAATAATACTACTTATATAGACTAGTTCTTTACCATGATTGCATCACATATATGTCCATGCCCTGCTACACCTTGGCATAGGTTTTTCATGGATTGGAATGCCTACTAAAAGAAAAAAATGATGTTTCGAAAAATGTAAAATTTTTTGAAGTTGTCTTCCACTTGACTTGCATTTCGACTTGACTTGACTTTGACTTGACTTGACTTGTGACTTGCATGACAGCTGACTTGACTTGACTTGACTTGAGGCAGCACTGACTTGACTTCGACTTGACTTGTCTTCAAAATTTTAGAAATTACTTGACTTGACTTGACTTGAGGCAGCACTGACTTGACTTGGACTTGACTTGCCTCCAAAATTTTAGAAGTGACTTGACTTGTTGACTTGCAAGTCGACTTGGACCCAACTCTGCTAGGATATGCATCATTTGTGACTCTGAGTATGGGAGTGGTGTAAATACTAAATAGCCTGCTTCATTGGAAAGTTGTCTTCCCTCCTTAGTAGTATAGCGCACGCTGCTTGCGCAGTTGCTATGATACTCAGGTCAAGGTGATATAGTAATGAACCAATAAGGGCTACGTTGTAAATGCTTAGCAACGCACAAGCGAATAGAATTGCTAGCAGGTACTTGCTTTGTAAATGAACTACTACTAGTAAGCGTGCATTTGGTGGTTGGAGACACGAAACTACGGTAAAAACTAATCGAAATATTTCCTTTCCAATAATGTTGATGTATACATTATTTTGTTGTTCTATAAAAACCTATAAATAAATCAATGATGTGATTTGCCAGCATGAGCTCGTTACACTACACAGATAATTAAGGGGAGTATACCAAGCGTACTAAAATTGAATCGCAGAGATTTTTAGTTTTGTTTAAGTTTATAGTTTAGTTTTCAATTTTTTAGTTTGAGTTTTTAGGTTTTAATATTTCGCTTTTATTGAAGAGCTTTTATGTTAGCATTGTCTTTGTTTAGAAATTAGAACAGATCTCGAACTATAAAAAAGAACTTTATGATAATTATTTTATAATTGAATGGCATTATTAATTAGTAGGGCTGATTTTGGTACAATTAATTACGTTTTATGAGTATAATTATTGCTGCATTATTCTACTGTTGAGTGCAAGTGTAGTCTATTTGAATGGTTGCTCAGTTTCGTTCTATAAAATTTTTTAATTTTTATTGGTGACTCCAGATTTTAATCAGCAAGTATCGATACTGTATCAGAACCACGTGTATACAGTATACATGCAAGTAGAGCTTTGAGCTAAGTGCAAACATGGCAACAGCATACTCCCTCTGATACAGTTTAACTTGTACGACATCTATGAACCCCAGTCATTGCTCAGGAAGTTGGTTTATTGATGTATTCTTATTCCTCTAGAGAACAATGGCAAAGTTTGAAGAGAGCTCACTGTTTCAAGCCCTGACAGCTGAGGCTAAGACTCAAGAATCTGTTCTGTCAGCCTTAGGATCTGCAACTGTTGACTTTGAATTGAGAGGCTCTGATGGTCAGACATATGTTCATCTAGCAGCGGCCAATTGTGAGTATCCAGTGCAACAGTAACCAGCCTGTCTGTATACAAAGCTGAAGGAGGTAGTAGTATTATATTGTACGTTTATCACTTCTATTACAGAAAGAGGAAGAAAATAGAAGTAGGGCTACACCAAACTTAACCTAAACTATCTGATTCCCACTGAATTCCAACCTCTCTGGGGGAGGGGGGTGGGTAGATGAGTCAGAGAAACGGGGTTTAAATATTGAACTTCACGACCTCTCCTTCACTCTCTTTATCTGCTCTTGTAACCACCAATATAAATACTGCACACTATAATATATACAGTTGATGTACTTACTCGTTATAACTAGTGATGTATTGGTGGTAACTTTATGTTACAGTGAGTGGGTGTGATATGCCTGAGGTATGGAGTATACTCCTCTCCAAGAGTAACATGTTTACAAGGAACTGTAACGGAGTCTCAGGTCTGGATGCTATGGTTGACTGCCTCCCTGTTTCTCACTTCAACAAATACACCAAATCCTATCTGTGTTCCCTCAGTTCAGGTAAAGTTAAGTACGTTACACCTAATCCAGGGTCATAGTGGAATGTTCACAAGCGGATATGAGAATGTTTGGCCTTCTGCAAGTTGCTGACATTAAATTTCTCCAAAATCTCTGGACAGGTTTCACCTTTATAATGTTATCTGGGCAGCTCCAGGTTCTTACATTATATGTGTTAATACTAGCATATACACCCATACTGACAATATCTTATATCATGTTAATACTAGCATATACACCCATACTGACAATATCGTATGTCATGAAGGAGAATAGATTGTGTTTTGGGTATATGGAGGTAGATAGTCTTATTTTAGGTGCTGATTTGTATATTATATACGGATAGTGGATGAGAGGATACCTGCAGATTTATGCAGATTACACTTGCTCTTTCTCTATGTTTCTTTCTTTAGATTGTAATCTATGTTTACAGAAGATGATAAACTGAGAGAGTTTGCAAAGCATGCTGCCATGTCAGGAAAGACTCAGCACCTCAAGAGATTGTCAGAGGCAGCTAAGGCTGACAAGAAGCTGTGTGATATGCTAGTCGGCATTTGCAATGTGGAGGAAGAGCTCATTGATTTACACAAGGCAAGTATCCCAGGCTATATTAGTGTATCTCAGGCTATATTAGTGTATCTCAGGTTATATTAGTGTATCTCAGGCTATATTAGTGTATCTCAGGCTATATTAGTGTATCTCAGGCTATATTAGTGTATCTCAGGCTATATTAGTGTATCTCAGGCTATATCAGTGTATCTCAGGCTATATTAGTGTATCTCAGGCTATATTAGTGTATCTCAGGCTATATTAGTGTATCTCAGGCTATATTAGTGTATCTCAGGCTATATTAGTGTATCTCAGGCTATATTAGTGTATCTCAGGCTATATTAGTGTATCTCAAGCTATATTAGTGTATCTTAGGCTATATTAGTGTATCTCAGGCTATATTAGTGTATCTCAGGCTATATTAGTAGCCGTCCATATAATGTGCTGTTTATTTAACTTGTCGCTGACGATTAGGAACAAGCTGCAGGCTAACTACAATAGATAGATATCTGAACCCAGCCACTCACATACATGTTCGTGTGCCACTCTATTTTTCTATTGTGGTTACTTACAGCTCACTACAAGTGGACAACCTGTAATACTATGATTATTATTAAAAGTTGTCCATATAATACTATGTCTATCTAATGCTCTAATGCATACACTTATTTCCCTCTGCAGACACTGAGAAGTGGAGGAAGCATTCAAGACCTGGTTCCATCTCTAACTAACAGGAAGTTAAATGTTGCGGACTTGGTTGGTCTACCCGCCCTCCATATTGCTACTATATTCGAGAACAAGGACTCTGTAGCCACTCTAGTGGAGAAGTTCCCTCAATCTGTCAATGTAGTGGATGCTGTGAGTGTGCAGTTCAGTGAATCTCTGTAGCCTTAGAGTCTCTGTGTAGCCTTAAAATCTCTGTGACCAGCCTTAGAGTCTATGTGACTAGCCTTAGAGTCTATGTAACTAGCCTTAAAGTCTATGTGATTGCCTTTAGAGTCTATGTGACTAGCCTTAGAGTCTATGTAACTAGTCTTAAAGTCTATGTGACTGGCCTTAAAGTCTATGTGACTAGCCTTAAAGTCTATGTGACTAGCCTTAGAGTCTATGTGACTAGCCTTAGAGTCTATGTGACTAGCCTTAGAGTCTATGTGACTGGCCTTAGAGTCTATGTGACTGACCTTAGAGTCTATGTGACTAGCCTTAGAGTCTAAGGTTATATCTACTCGACACTTATTTGTTTCAGTGGTCACAGTATTCTTATCTGATTGAGTAATTTAAGCCTTATACCAGTGAACTAATATTGTTATGATGTGTAGATGGGGCATACAGCACTGCACTACGCTACGTCTATGAAGGGAGAGGTAGCTGAGGCTATAGTCAAAATACTAACAGATGGAAAAGTAGATGCTGAGATAAAGGACATAAATGGAGTCGATGTGGCTGGTGTGAAGGCTGCTCCTCTCGATATGGAAGTGTTCAAAACTACCTACGAGGGAAACCTTCTGCGACAGAGTGCTTCGGTAAGTAATACGTATCAGTCAGCATGGGTTTGGGGTCAACAGTCAGTAGTAGTCAACAGTCAGTAGTAGTCAACAGCCAGTAGTAGTCAACAGTCAGTAGTAGTCAACAGTCAGTAGTAGTCAACAGTCAGTAGTAGTCAACAGTCAGTAATAGTCAACAGTCAGTAGTAGTCAACAGTCAGTAGTAGTCAACAGTCAGTAGTAGTCAACAGTCAGTAGTAGTCAACAGTCAGTAGTAGTCAACAGTCAGTAGTAGTCAACAAGCATTATTAGTCAGTGAGTAGTTTCAGCGAACACTGGGTGTTGGTCATAGTTATATTAGTCAGTGTGTGTCCTTCCACCGTATATACTCTGTACATTTATGCGTAACAGGAAATGATGTATAGAGTACACGAAGCTGTACTCTCTGGAGATCTCAGAGCTGTGAAGATGGCTCTGAACAGGAGAGAGCTTGCAGTTAAACCAGACGCTAGCAAACTTACTCCCCTCCACAAGGCAGTCATACTCAAGCACTCCAGTATAGCCTGTTGGATAGCTGAGCAGTTCAAGACTTCTATGGATATTCAGGGAAATGTAGGTACTAGGTGGTCTGTGTTACTGCTTATAATTATGTTAACGTTTATAGGGTGGTCAGGCTGCCCCACCACACATAATGTTTGGTGTAGTTGGGACCTTATGCTACAGTATATCAAGCTATCAACTGTTGTTATTGACCTTGGCCTTCAGGTAGACCAGCGTCACCAGCTGTCTATCTACCCACCTTGAGACTAGTATAGTTGGTTCTGTTCTGTTGGTTAGTGCACACCAAAGTCTAGTTGTATTGTAGAACACTTTAGTTTGTGAACTTCTATATTTTGCTGTTGTGTATCTGTGTTCATTAGACTACTTATACTTTAGTCTACATGATGGAACTGTGCACCCTCTATCCAGTATTGCTTACATATTCCGGCTGATAGAGAAAAAAGGTGTCTGAATGCTAATTAATTTCAACTTGGAATTATCTACACTTCAGAATAGGAGAGGACAACTCCATGTAAATGATACAGTACCACTATATATACCACTATACAGCAAGAGATATTAATATAATATTAATATCTCTTGCTGTATTTTACTATTACGATGGCTAACAATACTGCGACTGTTGTTGTTTGTTGATTCAACAAAAGCCCGTTTGCACCGAGTCTGTCTTGGTGAGTTGGGAGAGATGTTCGTTTCCTGTTATGTTGGTGTAGGCAACAGACAGACCAGCTCACACCACAGACAGAGAAACTGCCAGCTTTTGCGATAAAATAGTGTCATTGTCCAATCAGTGCTCAGCAATAAACTCACACGATGGAGGAAATAAAGTCAGCAGGATGCCCTATCATGTGATTGGTCAGTTTAGTCTGAGTTCCCTGAGAGTAAACTCCCTGTTATAGATAATATTCATTCATGTATTCACTAATACCAGTCACCTAATAGCAGTGTAATGCTGGAGTCAATGAGGCTATAGACAGTGTAGTGCTAGTACTACTGAGGCTAACAAACCATAGTATACAATCTTACCTGCGGAGTGAAGTAGTATTGGTAGGTACCAGGGCTATCCTCCTTAACTCAGCATTTACATAATTATACCACTACCACCTGTCTCTCTGTGTCAGCATATACATGTAATACTTTTGCTGTTGGAAGCAATTGAAAGCTAGACGCCATGTGATTGGCTGGCGGTAGGATGAAAGGAAATTATGACGTTGTCGTTACGCACTGATAGATGTGATTGTTTATGCTGTACTGATTCTTCTGTTTCTTTATAGATTTTGTGTTGTTTGTTTCTATGTGGATGTAAAACAATTAAGTAATTGATACATTAGGTTTTGTTATTATGCCTGGATACTGATTGGACTGTTAATCAGTGCATATACTGTATGCACTGATTGGTTGATGAAGGTACAATACTGTTTATTGATTGGTTATAGTCTGGACTGACTCCAATGCACTTGGCTGCTGCTATTGACAAAGATCTGTACGAGTCACTAAAGAAAGCAGGAGGTGACTGTCATACAGTGGACTCTGAAGGGAACGACCCTGAGTGAGTTGAGATTCATAATATATATGTACATGTATGTATGGTAATATTTGTATAAGTATGGTAATATATGTATACGTATGGTAATATACGTGTGTGTATGGTAATATATGTATATGTATGGTAATTTATGTGTACGTGTGGTAATATACATGTACGTATGGTAATATATGTGTACGTATGGTAATATATGTGTACGTATGGTAATCTATGTGTACGTATGGTAATATATGTGTACGTATGGTAATATACATGTACGTATGGTAATATATGTGTACGTATGGTAATATATGTGTACGTATGGTAATCTATGTGTACGTATGGTAATATATGTGTACGTATGGTAATATATATGTGTGTGTATATAGTAATACATACATGTATGTATAGATTAATATAATGTGTGTGTATAGTAATATAATATGTGTACATGTATGTATGTATGGTAATGTACGTGTACAATGTATATATGGTAATATAGTACATATACATATGGTGTATGTATGGTAATATTAATACATGTACATATGGCAATATATGTGTACGTATAGAAAAATATGTACACATGTAATGAATGTGATGATCTATTACTTGTTGTAAAATCAAGGTATATACATGTACTCGTACATGTATATCTTACTGAAAAAATAGTGCTGGGTGGTTTTGATTTGCACTTGTATTCAGATTTTTTGCTGATTTTTCAAAAAACTGCATGATACTGAAACACTTTGCGGCACTAAGGTAGATTGATTGGCTAAATTTGACAGTTGTATTATTTTATCTACAGATTCTACAAGGAACATAGCTCAGATTTCATACTTGACATAGATGCATTGAGGGCTGAGTTATTGGTCACCCCTCCATCTCGACCTGCCACAGCAGCATCAGAAAGAGCTAAGTCTGCTAAAGCAGTCGATAAACCAGAAAGTGCTGCAACAGGTGAGAACTGCCTCCAGACAGTGATACCGTCAACCCCCCCCCTTCTTGGCGACTGGTTGGTGACTGACTGGTAACTTACTTGTGACTGGCTAGTGACTGACTAGTAACTGACTGGTGACTGGTCTGTGACTGACTGGTGACTGACTGGTGACTGACTGGTGACTGACTGGTGACTGACTGGTGACTGACTGGTGACTGACTGGTGACTGACTGGTGACTGACTGGTGACTGGCTGGTGACTGGCTGGTGATTGCACTCTCATTACTATTGTGCAGGTCAAACAGGAGCAGCAGCAGCCCCAGCAAGAGCACCTGTAGTCATGGCCTCCAGTAAGAAGGCTCCACCACCCGAGACTCTGGATGCCAAGTACATAGCCGAGGTTCTGGGATCTCCACTGACTGCAGCACTTGCAGAAGTTGCCGAGAAGCGTCCATGGGACCCGATAGAGTATCTGGCACAGTGGCTTTATAAACATAAGGCTAATCTGAACTTCCATCAGCAAGTATGTTGTTGTTCAATGTACAGATTATAATATATTATGGTGCTTGTAGAGGTGACTGTGTGTACAAACCTTTACTCACTGTGTGTATATACCTTTACTCACTGTGTGTACACACCTTTACTCACTGCATGTACAAACCTTTACTCACTGTGTGTATATACCTTTACTCACTGTGTGTACATACCTTTACTCACTCACTGCATGTACAAACCTTTACTCACTGTGTGTACACACCTTTACTCACTGTGTGTACAAACCTTTACTCACTGTGTGTATATACCTTTACTCACTGTGTGTACATACCTTTACTCACTGCATGTACAAACCTTTACTCACTGTGTGTACATACCTTTACTCACTGTGTGTACATACCTTTACTCACTGTGTGTACATACATGTACCTTTACTTACTGTGTGTACATACCTTTACTCACTGTGTGTACATACATGTACCTTTACTTACTGTGTGTACAAACCTTTACTCACTGTGTGTAAATACCTTTACTCACTGTGTGTACATACCTTTACTCACTGTGTGTACATACCTTTACTCACTGTGTGTACATACCTTTACTTACTGTGTGTACAAACCTTTACTCACTGTGTGTACATGCCTTTACTCACTGTTTAGCAATTGGATGCTGTGAAGGAGGCAGAGATGGAGGAGGTAAGAAAAAAAGAGGAGGAAGAGAACAGAGTGAGGAGGAAGAGGGAGGCTGTTCAGCTGAAGCAACTGGAGCAGGAGAAACAGAAGAAAGCAGAGGAGGAGGCGAGAAAACAGAAAGAACAAGAAGAGCTGCAGAAGAAGTAAGTTTCATGTGACATATGTATGTCTATGATATGTATGTCTTTTGTATATACAGTATATACAAGTGCATGTAGTATACAGTATATACCATAGACATAGACATAAACATATACATGTGATATTTAGAGCTAAGGAGTCTATCCACCTAGCTCAGCCCCCTGAGCTGGCCACAGTAGCAGAAGACGAGGAGACAACTGACGCTACGCTATCTGTAGTTAGTCCGAGGAAGTTGGTGGAGAAGGATGAGCAAGGCAGAACACAACTACACACAATGGTCAGTTACTATTTACCTGCAAGACATGTGTTGTCAGACTAGGCAGCACTATCAACCAATCATTAGCATAGTGGAGGCTGAGCTCACAAAATACAATGCATATCATTGTATCCTGTGTAAACAGTGTGGGTTGAATGTTGAATTGTCTGTCTGGTATTGTCTGCAGGTTATGTCTGGGGCGTCTGTAGAAGATATTTCAGGTCTGCTGGTCACCTCTGGAGTAGAACTGCTAGCAGAGAGAGACTGCGATGGAAAGACAGCGAGAGACTTGGCAGAGTCAGATGAGATTAGACAGTGTATTGGTGAGTTACTAGTTACTAGTACAATACTAGTACTGGTATGTACACACCTTACATTGTAGTACTAGTACTGTATGTACACACCTTACATTGTAGTACTAGTACTGTATGTATAATATACTTCACAGACGACTATATACTCAACCTGCTCAAGTCCCCGGATGTACCGACTCTTGTGAAGTTGATGGAGAATGGTTACTCACTAGACTCTGTAAACATTGACGGACAGGAATTGCCTGAGTCTTCAACAGAACTTCTGACTCGAGGGGCAGAATTTCCTGTGAGTGAAGTGAATGTCTATTGGGGGTGTGGTTGTTACTCTCTATATGTAGTATTATATAACTGACAGGAGTTACGCTCCCTCTGTATACTATATAATAATGCGGTCAGGAGCTATGCTCTCTCTGTATACTATATAATAATGCTGTCAGGAGCTATGCTCTCTCTGTATACTACGCCTATATAATATAACTAGCAGGAGTTATGCTCTCTTTTCTATAGAGACTGCTGACATCAATCTGTACACACATTAAACAAGGAGATCTAGCAGCAGTTAAACAGTCTATAGATAAAAAGTCATTGGCTGTCACTAGACTCAATTCCCATGGTGCAGTGTCACTTCATGTAGCAGTGCTTTATGGGAAGGTTGACATAGCACAGGATTTACTGTCTACATTCCGCGGACTAGTTGACTTCAGGGACTATGTGAGTACATTAGAGAGGACTAGTTGACCTCAGGGATTATGTAAGTACATTAGAGAGGACTAGTTGACTTCAGGGACTATGTAAGTACATTAGAGTGTACTGGTTAACTTCAGGGACTATGTAAGTACATTAGAGAGGACTAGTTTACTTCAGGGACTATGTAGGTACATTAGAGTGGATAGTGGAACTTGTAGATCTGGTTTGGGGAGAAACACTTGTAAATAATAAACACAGGAGTTGAGTCCTTGTTGACCATTCCCTGTCTTGTCAAACCCATGGTTGATTAGGTAGACCAACAAGAGTGACCACACAGCTTGTGGTTTCTATACAAAGTATACCAAGTTTTGGTTGTTACACATTGTATATGAACTATTATACTATAAACATCTCTCTACTGTAGATGAACAGGACAGCACTGCACTATGCCTACAGTATAGACACTGACGATGAGAGGGAGGTCATGGTGAAGGTGTTGACAGATGCCAAGGCTGATACTGAGGCAGCAGACTGTAGGGGAAGGAAACCAGGGGAGTACAGAGAGTTAGCAGAAGAGATATCTACCATGAGAGAGGACCAACCACCTGCTGAGGGAGACCAACCACCTGCTGAGGGAGTCCAACCACCTGCTGAGGGGGACCAACCACCTGCTGAGGGGGACCAACCACCTGCTGAGGGAGACCAACCACCTGCTGTAGAATAGACAACTGCTAGCATTTATCTTTTTAATTAATATTTTTCTGTACTTGTGGGTATTTATTGGCTGGGATAGTATTTTGCATAACTTTGAATGACAAACCAATTATGTGTGAATATTTACTATTAAATATAGCAGACTCCAAACTTTATGAATATGAGATAGTTAAGTGTAAAACATAAAAAGGGTTGCTGGTTGCCATCCCCTGGAAGAAGATGTATACATAGCATAGTACATACACACTCTATAGTCTATACTCTATACCATATTACATATGATATTATATATACTGGCATTACATATCCTTTCATACCTACTATACCTACATATCATCTCATACACAGTTATTGTCTTGACCAGATACAGGGCACAGGCCAACCCACTAGAAACCCACCAAGCAGGTCAACAGCCCTTTCAGCTTAGCCCAGACAGCCATCTGTAGATTTTTACTTGTGTCCCAGTTAGGTCCAGGAGGTCCCTAGACACTAATTACTGTTTCTAAACTACAACTGGATTCCTTTGGAATAATTGGTTGCTAAGAGATAATAGCTGTCAGTGGCTATATAATGAGTAGAACCCCACTAACAGCATTGTTATACAATATATACATGTATATTATAATACATACACACTTACACTGTACCATATTATGTATAGTATACAGTAAACAGAGGATACATTACTCATACAATAACTACTACTTGCTATGCCAGTACTTGGATTGGGAACTTTAACAGTCCATGTACTCTAGCAGCTGCCCACAGTACACCATCTCTGATACACATGCCTAGGATAACATCACCAGTAATATCAGTGAACTTGGGGTGCTTTAACTCCTGCTTCACTTCTCCTGTAACATAATCATTATTGGTCTATTACAGGAGCTGTTGATGCTTACAAACAAATTTTCTTGCAAGAAAATTTTATAGCATCCCTATGCATATTTATATACTATAACATCCCTATGCATATTTATATACTATAGCATCCCTATGCATATTTATATACTATAGCATACCTATGCATATTTATATACTATAGCATACCTATGCATATTTATATACTATAGCATCCCTATGTATATTTATATACTATAGCATACCTATGCATATTTTATATACTATAGCATCCCTATGCATATTTATATACTATAGCACCCCTATGCATATTTATATACTATAGCACCCCTATGCATATTTATATACTATAGCACCCCTATGCATATTTATATACTATAGCACCCCTATGCATATTTATATACTATAGCATACCTATGCATATTTATATACTATAGCATCCCTATGCATATTTATATACTATAGCATACCTATGCATATTTTATATACTATAGCATCCCTATGCATATTTATATACTATAGCATACCTATGCATATTTTATATACTATAGCATCCCTATGCATATTTATATACTATAGCACCCCTATGCATATTTATATACTATAGCATCCCTATGTATATTTATATACTATAGCATACCTATGCATATTTTATATACTATAGCATCCCTATGCATATTTATATACTATAGCACCCCTATGCATATTTATATACTATAGCATCCCTATGCATATTTATATACTATAGCATCCCTATGCATATTTATATACTATAGCACCCCTATGCATATTTATATACTATAGCATCCCTATGCATATTTATATACTATAGCATCCCTATGCATATTTATATACTATAACATCCCTATGCATATTTATATACTATAGCATCCCTAAGCATATTTATATACTATAGCATCCCTATGTATATTTATATACTATAGCATACCTATGCATATTTTATATACTATAGCATCCCTATGCATATTTATATACTATAGCATCCCTATGCATATTTATATACTATAGCATCCCTATGCAGATTTATATACTATAGCATCCCTATGCATATTTATATACTATAGCATACCTATGCATATTTATATACTATAGCATCCCTATGCATATTTATATACTATAGCATCCCTATGCATATTTATATACTATAGCATTCCTATGCATATTTATATACTATAACATCCCTATGCATATTTATATACTATAGCATCCCTATGCATATTTATATACTATAGCATCCCTATGCATATTTATATACTATAGCATCCCTATGCATATTTATATACTATAGCATACCTATGCATATTTATATACTATAGCATCCCTATGTATATTTATATATACCTGTTAGTCTATTATATACATGTACACAAGTGTGCGTAATATGACTGGGTATAAAATCATCAGTGAATAAACTGAAAGAACTGAACTTATTTATAGAAAACCTATACACGAGGTAAAGATGTACAGCTAATAAATTATACACTGTAAGCATTTGTACAGAGTGATACAAATACAACACAAGTAAGAGAAGATAACCCTGTGTCTATGTGCCTGTTGAAACCAGTCAACTGTTTAGGTATTGATTGTTTGATAGACGATTATCATGGGAACCAGGTGTTACACCCATGTAACACACCCAACCAGTATACAGTATATTGTAGTATTGTACATGTACTGTTAATGATAATATTACATAGTCTCATCTCTCATGTTTACTATGCAGGTAAATGTAGCATAGTCTCATGTTTATTATGCAGGTAAATTTCCTTCTTGCTGTGATTCCTTGACTTGTTCATATTCTTGTGTTATATCTTTCCTCTCCACATTATCTGGTTTTTTGAATGGATACATATTCTCTGTGAACATCTGTACAAACTCTACAACAGTACGCAATGACAGGAGTTATGCTCTCCTAGTGTATAATATTATGTACTGGCAGGAGTTATGCTCTCCTAGTATATAGTATTATTATACTGACAGGTGGCACTTTTCCGGTATATAATATTACATACCTAGAGAAGTTATGCTCTCTCACCTGGATAGCTGAATTTCCCATCTAGATTCTGATCAAACTTTTTTAGCGTTTGTAAGCACTTTTCGGCTTCATTGGATTTCCACTTTTGTCCAGTTTGAGTTAAAATGAACTAGAATAGATTAAATTCTTTTGGTATAAAAGCAGGCTAACATCCTACCATAGCTACATTACGATGATCTAGTAGAGGGCTGGCCAAACTGTGGCCTGTGGGTCACATGTGGCTCACTTGCTAATTTTTGGTGGCCCACTTGAGCTTTGTGTAAAAATCGGCATTTTTAGTATTTTTATTTGATGCAGCAAACAGATGAGTTCATACATCAGAAACCCTATAATTGTGTCTCAAGCATCCTAGAACTCTGCACCATGCAACATAAATAGGATTTGAAACACTGTTTGGCCCGTTCAGAAATCTACATAAGCTAATTTAGATGATTAAGTGTCCAATGCAGGCTGAACCACTTGGGGAGTGGAAGGGCTACGTTGAAACTGTTTACAAAGAATTTTCAGTGTCTGCAATGCAAGAGGAATTGTGTAATCTCAATCAGCAGAATTCGAAATGGTCCACATCGAAGACGTTTGGCAAAGGCCACTACTGTGGGAGCCTGGGAGAGTACCCCAGTGGACAAGTGTGGAAAGATCTACTCACAGTGTTTGCAGTAACCTACCATTGAAAATCTGCTTTCTCAAACCAAAGCTTTATAAAAAGTAAATTCAGATCAAGTCTCAATCCACAGCCCTTGCATGAACTACTAGGGATGTCATGTACACACTTAGAGCCTAACTATGAGGCCATAATGACTAGTAAATCAGGATTTCTCATCTGTCACATACACCTACCGCTACATGTGCATGCACACCTACAGCTGCCTGCACACCTACAGCTACATGCACACTTACAGCTAAACCTACAGCTACACATACACCACGCATACATCACACATACACCTACACCTACAGCTACATGCACACCTACAGCTACAGCTACACCTACAGCTACACATACACCTACACGTACAGCTACATGTACACCTACACATACACCATGCATACACATACACCTACAGCTACACTTACACCTACACATACACCTACACCCACAGCTACACCTACACACGCACACATCCACATACAAATCCACTTCTCAGAGCATTTATAGTGTGTACTTGTACTACTTCTAAGTTACATGTACTTAAAGCATACTTTTAAGTAGCTGTGCAATAAGAAGAGATTTTGTCTGTCACTATTTTTAAATACTAGCAGGCCAAATTATAATATTTTAATGCTGACTTATTTGCTCTTTTCGCTTGTCCTCTGTTGAATGAACACGCAAATATCAACAATGTCAACCACTTAATTTTATATTCAACAATATTTAATTGAAACAAGAATAAAGTGGCCCACCTCAAGTATAAGAATTTCATATGTGGCCCACTTCAAAATAACTTTGGCCGGCCCTGATCTAGTACATAGCCTGACACACCTTTAGCTCCGCCTCCTTGATGTAGCCGTCCCCATTCTTATCAATAGTCTGGAATGCCTTCATAAGTTCGTCTCCATTTATACTGTGCTGTACCAGAGACTGCCAGTTGTCCAGCAGCTCCTCTATCTGGATGTAGTCATCGTCTACGACAGTAATACATTAGACAAAGTTACCACCATACTACAATATACCAGAACTATTCGTCCACACACTCCAGGGGGACCCAGTTCTGATGGCAGTACATAACACAGCTACTACAGTCCCATTGATACAGACTATGCACTTACTGTTACTATCAAAGTATTGATACAGACTGTACACTTACTGTTACTATCAAAGTATTGATACAGACTGTACACTTACTGTTACTATCAAAGTATTCCACCACCTTTTTCGCATCCTCTGGAGTCGTGATCACACCGACAAAGTTTAGAGCCTCCATTATTCGACTCTTCTCTATGACTTTCTCACCTTCCTTACAAAACCTTTGGAAGCCTTTTATCCACACTGCAACACAGATACTATTCTACTATATAACACGTACATATACTACTACATAACGCATACATATACTACTATATAACACATACATATACAGTATATAACACGTACATATACTACTATATAACACATACATAATACTACTATTAAAGTTTCTATATACCAAGCTTACCCAGTAAACGATGCGCATACTCATTTGCCGTAGTTCTCTCGCCAAAATGAGCAAACCGTTGCTCTTTAACGAGCGCCCAGCCTGTGGTCAAATGCTTAGGCTATAGAAATAAATGTAGGTCGGCAATAGTAGTTGACAGTCTGCACAAAGAGCGTACTTTTACCATCTTTGGTTTACATGAGACATAAATAGTCTAGACCACGTGATCAGTAGGATGGCTCGAACTTTTTGGGCCTTTTTCCTATATTTATGCTCTTCTAAATGCTTGCATCTTCTATTGATGCTATCGGTATAAATATCATGTATTCTGAAAATAATGGGCTATCATTACAGGTACTTTTAGCCAATCTCAGGGCAATTTTTTGCCAATCCTGAGAAGACCCTATTGTTTCATTGGTAATTTTTCGTTGCCACTCAACTACTGTGAACTAGGCCGCTTATTAGGTCAGACTTCGCGCGATCCTATTGGTGCATAAAGCCGTGGAACAACTTATTAATTCTATAAACTTTGCTACTATATAACACGTACATATACTATATAACACTTACATATACTACTATATAACACTTACCTCTGCGTCCTTCTTCACTTAAGACGAATTTCTCACCTTCAGCCTATAAAATCAAGAGTTATATTTGAACAACAACCGGCTATGCATGCATAAGATGTAAATGATTACTTTTAGCTGACTGTATACTGAGTGGCAGGCTTTTGTCGGGTGTTAGGTGGGTTTCAGGGAGAGCGCCCCTGATATATATGTAGTCCTGCTAAGTCGGGTATACAGACTATACAGAGAGGATACACACTGTAACATGATTGGTTGGGGTTAGTAGAACTGTGAGAGTATGTTGGAGACATAGATGAGATATTCATTCACTAGTCTTAGTCTTCAGTTAGATTATAAGTTACATGTAACACTCACCATCCTGGTAGCAAGTGACTTGTAGTGACTTGTAGTGACTTGTAATGACTTGTATTAAGTTGCTGGCTTAGACGAATACCTGACTTGACGATGTTATACCCAGTATATCTACATTGAGCTATCCATCAACACTGTGTTGGTATTAAGTCATGCTGCTGCAAACAGCATTGCTCTTAAACATGACATAATGTATGGTTGCTATGTCCATCCAATTAGCCATTAGTAATTGCATTGTTTGGGCTAAAAGAAATACAATAACTTTTTGTGTGTATTATTTGCATATCATTTACACTGCTAGTGAATACACAGTAGAGCAAATATCCAGCTGCATTGTGAATATAGGAGTTCAAGTATGTCTTTGGTGTCAACTAAGCAAAGACCCTCCATCTGTGATCAGTTATAGATTGTTATATAATGACATACATGTACATGTATATCTGACAATCAGATCTGTCCGATCACACACTATTTGACTAAATATACATTCAGAGAAGGTCCTGTTCTATTAATATACACAACACTTTAAAATAGTAGTGTGTGTTTACCCAGAATCTCCACACTAATTTATAAATATAAGGAATTGTTTACTCGTGTTATGGACATGTGTCCTGACTTACATTCCTTGTCGGTAATATCAGAGTACAGGTATACCTTCACCCTGTCTAACTGTAAGTGAAGGTTAGCATCATGCGCATTATAGAAGTTATCTTCTCTTTGTATAGCTTGCTCCAAACTGGGAGTTATCCTCTCTTTGTATAGGTTGCTCCAAACTGGGAGTTATCCTCTCTTTGTATAGCTTGCTCCATACTGGGAGTTATCCTCTCTTTGTATAGCTTGCTCCATACTGGGAGTTTGCTTCTCTTTAACTTCGGATATTTGAATATCAACAGTACACTGCGTACAGTGATGTTATAAATCTACAAGTTCTACAATGTACATATATTTATAACATTAGCATATAGTTTGGCTGGTTACTATGACAACCCCATTGAGGCTTTGGTTGACCTTGACAGATGAAAAACTAGGATTACTAGAAGGAAACAGGTTTGAGTAGGCAAAAGTAGCCAATATAGTTTAAGTCCCGGCATATCATGCAGCATAGACTGCTTAGACACAGCACCTACATGAAAAATAAAGATTGTTTGAGTACGCTGTGTCCCATCCCCACCTCATCTAATACACTAATACCTGAAACCAAGACTAGAGTAAATACAGAGGTATCAAATATACCACACCAGTATATTAATAGTATATAACCCAAGGTATCAAGTGTGGGCAGTGACAACATAGATGGTGGCTTAGAGTAAGACAACTCCTTCATATATTCCATCAGTACAAGTACACCATTCATTCCAGTTCCTTCTAGTTCATGGGCCAACTGTGGGCCCAAATTGAATTATAATACCCTGAGGCTACAACAATTTAAAAGCTGAGGTATGTGGACTACCTAAATAAGTCCCACATCCTTGGTCCCACTGAACTAAAACAATTAGTTGGGAACAAAAAATTATTTTATTTAGACTTGTAAGCCATACAGGAATGAAAGTAATTTGTCAGAGTGCACAAACCACTAACAGTAGTAAACTCAGGCATGCTGCAAGCTTGAAAAGTATTACATTTTATAGAAAAATAGGCAACATGCATAATTGTTGTCACTATCCACTATTCCATGTATTCACTATTGACACAAAACTCGTGAGCTATCAGGATTCGGATGAGATTCAAGAAAGGCACAAACATCATGAATAATATGCATAAATTCGAAAACTAAGAATATTTTCAACATAAATTGTAGGAATTGTTAAATAAATTAAAGCTCGAAAATATATCAACATCAAGCACAAAAATAAATATAAAATAGGCTAATATGTAGTATAATAAAACATAATATAAAAGAAGCTAAATTAGTACGACCTAACTTAAACGAGTTTATCATAAAAGTGTGATTAGCAGTGAAAGATAATACAGTTGCAGCCAGTTAAACAGCTAAATACACTGTATAATAATATAATCAGTATAATAATATAATCAGTGGGGGAATCTAATTCAGCTTTTCAAAAATTTTGGAACATGATTTTTTGAGAGTTCACTCTTAAAGAATGAAATTTATCTAAATATTATCAAGGCACAGTTATACTGTGAAACTACATACGAGAGGGGAAAGAGTAGGAGGGGGTAGTGTGTGATCATGTACTACATGAGAACCAGGGCTATTAGAAAGCAGTGGTGCCTGGGGGTATGGATGGGGTACATAGAATTTAAGGCTAGACATGAATTTTCCTATGATAGTTGTAGTTCCTACCAAAGTGGTCCCAGAGTGTGGTTATCAACTCCCCCACAATTACTTCATTAGTATTTTTACCAATCATACGGAGAGCAAAGTGGCCATCTTGTCTGAGGTACTTGTCACAGAAGGCTATCAGTCGGTCTCTATCCTCCTCCTTGTTGTACTTGTCAAACACTTTGAGATATTTACGGATATAACTTCTTCGGTTTGTGGTGAAGACGATCCATAGCCATGAGAGAACAGAGAGACTGTTGATGATACCCATGAAGGCCAGCCAAAACCATATGAATATGAATATCTTCTCATTGAAGAGGTTAATGGGCAGTGTACACTGTACAGTGTATGGAATGTTACGGCCCAGCGCTCTCTGCTCAAAGTCACACAGCGTCACTCTGGGAAATCTGCGGGACTCTTTGTACCCACCCGTGTCTTTGATATCTCTGAGGATCTCAAGGCCGTATATGGTGTACTGGGTGCCCAGGAAGTGGTTCAATAAGTACATCTGTACCACAATATTACCAACATAGAGCAGCTTTGTTAACAGATACACTACTATGAGAAAGTTACCATGTCTCTTACCACAGAAGCAGCCAAGCTCTGCGAGACGTGACTTAAATTTAGCGCAACCCCCCAACCGAATCTCTTTAGTGTACTGCAGTGATCGGTCTATATGTTTCACTAAATACTTGGTTGTTTTGTCACGGCTCTCTGGATTAAGGTACTCGATATCGCGGCAAGTTTTACCGATCTTATGCATATCCATTCCAATAGATTTATTGAGTATAGTCCAGTGGACACACGGCAGGTAAAACATGAGTGCTTGAGCGAATAGGACAAGGGGAACCCACTGGTAGTATACAATCTCCTTTCGTCTGGCGTCTAGGATATTTGTCTCACTCATGGGTATGTAGTAAGTGTTGGATATCCAGCATATATTATTAGTATACTCCACCCAGTGATCATTAAACTGAGCCGGTGTCCAGCATTTGATAGCCTCACCGACATACGCGTGGGCAGTGGTCACTATAGCCAGTAGAGTAAACACTATAGTGGAATACTTGTAGTTCATTCTATCCACTGGGTCTTCATCATAGCGGTTGAAGTGGTGGATAACTCCGGAGAGGGGTTCTACCACCTCAAACAAGAACGACATCTTGTGTCAGTCCTCAGGCTATGACAATGATAACCTGGGTTCAACTACAACAGAGATATACTATGGTTGAGTATTAGCTATATATAATGTTTATACAATACAATACAATATATGTACCATTACAACATGTAACTAAATAAAGTATGTAAACATAAATAATATAAGAAATAGCCTAATTGTAATGCACCATAATAATTTATAATATAAATTATGTAACTATAATAAATGTTGTTATTTGAATAGTAGTTCTCCTTGCATTAGTTGATTTTTATTAAATTCATATTATTTATTAACAAGTAATTTACTGAGATCTACACAACACATACATGTAAGTAAAACTAGACCAGGAAAGTATACGTGTATATATGCAGTGGTAGTTGTTGCCAATGCAAGTGTTATACTTACCTGTATAAACTGCTGAAGGTTTGAACACAGCTGACTATAGAAGAGGTACTGAGGTCACACGCTGCCTATAGAAGAGGTACTGAGGTCACACGCTGACTACAGAAGAGGCACTGAGGTCACACGCTGACTACAGAAGAGGCACTGAGGTCATGCGCTGACTTTGCTGACTCCGAGACACCTGATATCGGGACGCGAGACTGTGAGACATGAATCAACAAGATTTAGTGCTGCCTCTAGCTTATTATAGAAGCATTAGCTCCTCTTATACATGTCCTACAAATGTAGGGCCAGGCATGACCTCGCTCCATAACATTAGTGACATTTACAGTTAGGATCCAAGGTAATGTGGATATATGAAAACATAATATATTGATACAATGCAAATAAATTAGAGGCTGATTATGAGAATGTAGTACAATGGAGTTATTGAAATGTTCCCTTTTATGTCTGTTCATGGACTGAATTGTGTATGAATAGTCCTACTTTAATGCCATGTTTGTCCTTTTACTAAAAAATTAGCATCAAAATCTATTAAGAAACAATCAACCGAGTGGATACTAAACACATAGTGTAGTCAGGAGCGAGGGGGCTGCCCATTGTAGCTAGCGTAGGCAGCAATGTAACTGTGTGAGTCATACGTTGCTATGACTCATACAGTAGAACAGCGGCATCAGCAAATACAGTATTTCTCACATGTGGATAATATAGTCTATTAGATATACATGTATGTGTATGTATAGCCTGTAACTATATACTGTAATGTTTGACTGTGTGTAGTACACCGCCAAAGTACCAATACACTGGTACCGACCCAACTACAGCCTATGGCTGATCAAGGCAGACTGCTAACAGAGTCCTAGGGTAACCACCTATGCAGCTGACCAGCAGGTGCAACATATCCTATCAGGTGAATTATACAGTATGTGCCTAGGATCAACCCTGCCCCAGGACCAACCCTGCCCCTGGATCAACCATGCCCTATGACCAACCCTACCCCAGGAACAACCCTGCCCCAGGACCAACCCTACCCCAGGACCAACCCTACCCTAGGGCCAACCCTGCCCCAGGTCCAACCCTGCCCCAGGACCAACCCTGCCCTATGACCAACCCTGCCCCAGGACCAACCCTGCCCTATGACCAACCCTGCCCTATAACCAACCCTGCCCCAGGACCAACCCTGCCCCAGGTCCAACCCTGCCCTATGACCAACCCTGCCCCAGGTCCAATCCTGCCCTATGACCAACCCTGCCCCAGGTCCAGCCCATGCATAAGTAGTTATGTAACTACTCTACTCGGCCTAATTATTAAATTTATCCCAGAAATCCTCAGACCCGATGTATCATCAGGAGGTATGACCAAAACCTGACAAAACACCCGAAGGGATGCGACAGACTAGTTGGACCATGAAGGTCAGGTGAAGATGTACGTACAATGTATGTATTATCATAGTAGATTAGACTTACATACAATGTATGTATTATCATAGTAGAGTAGACTTACTTACAATGTATGTATTATCATAGTAGAGTAGACTTACTTACAATGTATGTATTATCATAGTAGAGTAGACTTACTTACAATGTATGTATTATCATAGTAGATTAGACATAAAGTAGATAATTTGTGTATTAAACATGTATTATTCATGTAAAGTTGAAAATTGAGCACCAAAAATATTTTATTGAGAACTATTGGCCATCACTGCAAGTCTAGAGTACCATACTATACACATGTACATGTTATATACATTTATATACATGTATATTATATGAATTGGATAAATATAAAAAGTACAGTAATACATGTACATGTATAGGCCTATACATACAATATATACATGTACCTATACATGTACCAGTAGTACATACATATAACATAGGATATAGAAAGTACAGTAATATATAGACCTACATATAACATAGGATATATAGTAAGTACAGTAATATATACATATAACATAGGATATAGAAAGTACAGTAATATATACACATAACATAGGATATATAGAAAGTACAGTAATACATACATACATTCTATAACATAGGATATATAGAAAGTACAGTAATATATACGTATAACATAGGATATATAGAAAGAACAGTAGTATATACATATAACATAGGATATAGAAAGTACAGTAATATATACATATAACATAGGATATAGAAAGTACAGTAATATATACACATAACATAGGATATATAGAAAGTACAGTAATACATACATACATTCTATAACATAGGATATATAGAAAGTACAGTAATATATACGTATAACATAGGATATATAGAAAGAACAGTAATATATACATATAACATAGGATATATAGAAAGTACAGTAATATATACATATAACATAGGATATAGAAAGTACAGTAATATATACATATAACATAGGATATAGAAAGTACAGTAATATATACACATAACATAGGATATATAGAAAGTACAGCAATACATACATACATTCTATAACATAGGATATATAGAAAGTACAGTAATATATACGTATAACATAGGATATATAGAAAGAACAGTAATATATACATATAACATAGGATATATAGAAAGTACAGTAATATATACATATAACATAGGATATAGAAAGTACAGTAATATATACATATAACATAGGATATAGAAAGTACAGTAATATATACACATAACATAGGATATATAGAAAGTACAGTAATACATACATACATTCTATAACATAGGATATATAGAAAGTACAGTAATATATACGTATAACATAGGATATATAGAAAGAACAGTAATATATACATATAACATAGGATATATAGAAAGTACAGTAATATATACATATAACATAGGATATATAGTAAGTACAGTAATATATACATATAACATAGGATATAGAAAGTACAGTAATATATACATATAACATAGGATATAGAAAGTACAGTAATATATACACATAACATAGGATATATAGAAAGTACAGTAATACATACATACATTCTATAACATAGGATATATAGAAAGTACAGTAATATATACGTATAACATAGGATATATAGAAAGAACAGTAATATATACATATAACATAGGATATATAGAAAGTACAGTAATATATACATATAACATAGGATATATAGAAAGTACAGTAATACATACATATAACATAGGATATATAGAAAGTACAGTAATATATACATATAACATATGATATATAAAAAGTACAGTAATACATACATATAACATAGGATATAGAGAGTAAACAGGTGGCCACCATAAAGTTCCTGTATGCTGTAAATAGAAAGAGTGGGTATTAAAGGGTCTCAGTGCATGTCTAATGACGGCAGTGCTTGTCAAGTGCTTGCCAGGTTTGACTACCATTATATGATATTATTATACAACAGCACTTGGCAAGTGCTACAAGGTAACCCAATGGTTGACATCACTTTATATTATTATACTAACAATAAAATGCAGTAATTTGAATTAATTAAGTAAATAATGGTAAAGTTATATTTTATGAACAAACATACAGCAATGTTCATGCAAGTTATTAATATTGTTCAACCTTTCTTTCATGTATAGTTGTTAGTGTATTAGAAATTATTGTTAGTGTATGCTGTTAGTTGATGCTGTTAGTTGATGCATGTGTGTAGCTTATGGACTAAAACCCTTTTACTTAGCTGAGGTCAGGTCTACCAGCAAACACAAGTTCTACAGTTTGATAGTATATACTGAGCTGATCTACTACATGTATAATACTATGCTATGCTATTTATTGTCTAGTGTATGTCTAGTGTATATGTATAATACTATGCTATGCTATTTATTGTCTAGTGTATGTCTAGTGTACATGTATAGTATTATGCACGTACACCTATACACAGGCATGTATAATACTATATACTATACTATATAGCTGACTAAGTATAAAGTAAATGAATGTAATATATAGTAACAGATTCTCACTATGAATATATTGTTGTCTAACAAATACTATCATAGAAGCTGAAAATTAACAGATTTCGAAAATAAGAGTACATTAAAAATAAAATATAAATCACTATTCAATAAGTTATACAGTTATCTATAGTAAGTTTTAGAAAATGCAACAAACATATTATACTAAGTAACTTCAGGGGTGTACGTTGTAAGAATCACAGAGTACACTGTATATATAAGTGATTTCAGGGTTGTATGTTATAAAAGTCACAGAGTACACTGGGGTGTGTTATAAGAGTCATAGGGTATGTGGAAGAGTTGACAACTCCTCTCTTATTGGCTGATATAAACTACACCCACCCAATAAGGACCCAGCAGTATGTACGAGATCGTGACCAAATGATTTATCTCCTCTCGTCCGACCTTGACCCTTGTGTGACGGTGTCTGGTGACCCTGACCCCTGTGTGACGGCGTCTGGTGACCCCCGTGTGACCTTAATTAGTGCTATATCAGCCTTATAGTGAACCATCTGAATCTTGAGTGAAGGCGCGATCATATTGAGGGTATCTATCTTACTGTTTAGCTGCTTGATGTCCGACCTAAACCTTTTTACTTCCTCAAGCCAAGATCTGTGGGTGGAATCCATACCGTAGATAGCAAAGGATTCTTCTAAGCGAGAAGATAACTTCCGGTATGTGGATCTAGAGTGGAGCGATGAGATGTTAGATAGGCAGACAGACAGACAGACAGACAGACAGACAGACAGACAGACAGACAGACAGACAGACAGACAGACAGACGTAGAAAGAAAGACAGACAGACAGACTGACAGACAGACAGAACTAATACTAAATACACGAGGGAGATATACGTACTGTATGTACCGTATGCACTGGATATATACTGTATGTACTGTGTGTATCATAGGTATGTAGTGTATGTACTGTATATATACTGTGTACTGTGTGTATCGTAGGTATGTACCGAATGCACTGTATATCTACTGTATGTACTGTATGTACTGTATATTACACTGTATGTACTGTATATACTGTATGTATCGTAGGTATGTACCGTATGTAGGAGCAGGAATCATATTCATATATGCATAATCATGTAAATTGTACTCTATTGCACTATAAATAAAACTACATGTAGGCCAAGCGTAGGTGAGAGTTATGCTCTCCTGTACATACAATTGACCGGAGAGGACAACTCCCAATTTTAATCTGCATGAATTTAGTAAGTGACAAATTCGCTAATAGTTTCCATAAATTTCCATTACTATAAAAATTATTTATATAATTAACTAATTACTGGTTTAAATAGACCATACATGCAGCTATTTAGTTATATAGTACATAGTACTAGCAGTAAGTATTTGCTGTAATATAATTGGTAAGTAGCATACCATCGTAGAGTAAGAAGTTAATCAGAGGATTTTGTAACAAGCTATAGTAATTACTTTACTCACAGGTGGGCCTACTGTACTATATAGGAGTCAGTTGTAGTTTTGTACTGTATGTAAGTGGGGTTTAAATCTGAGTAAACATACAGCTTAGGCTTAGGCTAGCTAAGCGTGCTTCTACTGCTGAATTATGGAACTAAAGCAAATTCCGGCTTGACCTAACTTGTTAGATATTTCCATAGTTAAATATTTCTGTGACCATGGCAACCATAAGTGTCCATGGTAACCATGGGCACAGTCATGGTTACCACGACTGTGTCCATGGTAGCCATAACGTGTCCATGGTAACCAGACTGTGTCCATGTAACAGTATATAAAGTATTCTTACCTGATTTCTGACTCCAAGGTCATCCACTGCGGGGCATATCCATTGTTTATAAGTACAGAATTTAGTCTATGGGTGTGGCTATCTATATAAGGATTGTGGTCGGAAGAGCTCTTCAGTGGTTGACCTTTACCTGTAATATAGATAGGTACATGTATAATATACCTACAATATACCAGCAATAAATACCTGTAATATAGATAGGTACATGTATAATATACCTACAATATACCCACAGTAAATACCTGTAATATAGATAGGTACATATATGATGTATTTTTAGCATGGAATAAGAGGGGTGCCTCGTGCGCAGTTCGCTCAGAGCATGTCTACTACTCACTCGTGAAGCTTCCTTTTTTAAGGTTGCTTAGCTGGTGTAGTGGTAGCATTTTCTGTTCACTGTGCTAGGCGATTAGGTGTCGTAGAGGCCCCGGGTTCAAACCCCAGTCAGGGACTAGTATTTGAAACAAATACATCATATATATATAAAAAATGGTCAAACCCCTTAACATCAGATAGGTACATGTATAATATACCTAAAATTATATAGGCCTACCTGCAGACATATCCACTGTATAAGTGTACAAGTACATGTATTTACATGTACTTGTATATCTACAATACACCTGTATATATACCCATAGTACACCTGTATATATACCCATAGTACACCTGTATATATACCCATAGAACACCTGTATATATACCCATAGAACACCTGTATATCTACAATACACCTGTATATATACCCACAGTGCATCTGTATATATACCCATAGTACACCTGTATATATACCCATAGTACACCTGTATATATACCCATAGAACACCTGTATATCTACAATACACCTGTATATATACCCATAGAACACCTGTATATAGGCCTATATACCCATAGTACACCTGTATATATACCCATAGTACTTCTGTATATACACTAGTGCTGCACAGTGTTTCAATATCGTTCAGCTTTTCAGTCTTTATTCCTTCAGTTCAAAAACCGCAAACCGGAACTGAATGCAGCGGTTCGGTATTGTTCAGTTTTAAAATTCAAACTGCGCCTGGCCCCTTAGCGCACCCACTTCCAATAATGGCTGGTGTTGCGAACATGTGAATTAATCTTATTCTTCTTTCAATCCTTATAATTCGATGTCATCCTTGGAATACAGACCATCAATAGCTGAGTGCGTCTTAATACTACCTTAAAACATGTGGCACAACCCCTTTAACTGCAGCCATCAATGTCACCCAGTAATGATCTACTGTACATGTACTTTCACTTAATTCTAGTAGTTATACTTGCATATTATTGTAAATAAGTAGTATTTAATAATTGTGAATCATCAGAAAAAGTTAAAAATGGCCACCATTACAGCTTAAGAGCAGAGTGTGACAACTCCCAACATTGAGTATTTAATTTTCGGTTCGATTCGTTGTTTTTTCCTGAATATTAAAAAAACTGAATTAAACCGAGGGTTAGAAGACAACTTCGGTCTAATTCGGTATTTTCGAAAAATCAGCATAAAAACTGAATGCACATGCAAATTAAAACCACCCAGCACTAATATATACAACATACAGAATACCTGTACATATACCTACAGTATACATGTATATATACCTACAGTATACCTGTACACATACCTACAGTATACCTACTACATATACCTACAGTATACATGTATATATACATACAGTATACATGTATATAAATACCTACAGTATACATGTATATATACATACAGTATACACGTACATGTATATAAATACCTACAGTATACATGTATATATATACCGACAGTATACCTGTACACATACCTACAGTATACATGTATACATACCTACAGTATACCTGTATATAAATACCTACAGTATACCTGTATATAAATACCTACAGTATATCTGTATAATGTACTATATACATGAATAACTAACCTGGCAGGTTATCAAAGTCTCCTTTAGCCATCGACTCCTTTATCATGTCATCAGCTAATCTCAGAAGGAAGTTACTATAAATATAAACACTCACTGAAAATAGAAACACATTACTATAAATAGAAACATACCACTATAAATAGAAACATGCCACTATAAATGGAAACATACCACCATAAATAGACACACCTCACTAAAAATAGAAACACGTTACTATAAACAGAAACAAACCACTATAAATAGAAACATGCCACTATAAATAGAAACATACCACTATAAATAGACACACCTCACTAAAAATAGAAACACATTATTATAAATAGAAACAAACCACTATAAATAGAAACATACCACTATAAATAGAAACATACGACTATAAATAGAAACATACCACTATAAATAGAAACATACGACTATAAATAGAAACATACGACTATAAATAGAAACATACCACTATAAATAGAAACAAACCACTATAAATAGAAACACGTTACTATAAATATAAACATACCACTATAAATAGAAAAATACCACTATAAATAGAAACATACGACTATAAATAGAAACATACCACTATAAATAGAAACATACGACTATAAATAGAAACATACGACTATAAATAGAAACATACGACTATAAATAGAAACATACCACTATAAATAGAAACATACGACTATAAATAGAAACATACCACTATAAATTGACACACATCACTAGAAATAGCAACAGCAGAAGCAGGTAGTGCAGCAGCATAAGCGTACAGTCACATTGCCCACATATTGCATGCCCAAAGTGAGGGAACTTGACCTGAATCTAAACTAAACTAAACTAGACATGGAAATTTGTATTTCACTGCTAGCAATAGATGCCTATTACACTGCTAGTATAGATACCTATTACACTGCTAGTATAGATACCTATTACACTGCTAGTATAGAAACCTATTATAATGCTAGTAATAGATACCTATTACACTGCTAGTAATAGATGCCTATTACACTGCTAGTATAGATACCTATTACACTGCTAGTATAGATGCCTATTACACTGCTAGCAATAGATGCCTATTACACTGCTAGTAATAGATGCCTATTACACTGCTAGTAATAGATACCTATTACACTGCTAGTAATAGATACCTATTACACTGCTAGTAATAGATACCTATTACACTGCTAGTAATAGATACCTATTACACTGCTAGTAATAGATACCTATTACACTGCTAGTAATAGATACCTATTACACTGCTAGTATAGATACCTATTACACTGCTAGTAATAGATACCTATTACACTGCTAGTATAGATACTTATTACACTGCTAGTAATAGATACCTATTACACTGCTAGTATAGATACCTATTACACTGCTAGTAATAGATACCTATTACACTGCTAGTATAGATACCTATTACACTGCTAGTAATAGATGCCTATTACACTGCTAGTATTAGATTCCTATTACACTGCTAGTAATAGATGCCTATTACACTGCTAGTAATAGATACCTATTACACTGCTAGTAATAGATACCTATTACACTGCTAGTAATAGATACCTATTACACTACTAGTATAGATACCTATTACACTGCTAGTAATATATACCTATCACACTGCTAGTATAGATACCTATCACACTGCTAGTAATAGATACCTATTACACTGCTAGTATAGATACCTATTACACTGCTAGTAATAGATACCTATTACACTGCTAGTAATAGATACCTATTACACTGCTAGTAATAGATACCTATTACCAGGGCTGTATCCTCTGATTTGAAAGTGGCCCTGCCACGTTCATGGCGGGGTGGGTGCGGGAGGGGCGCTCTAGCGCCCTCCCGCAGGAGGGGGGTCCGGGGGCCCTCCCCCGGAAAATTTTTATCTGAAAGGCTTTAAAACATGCATTTTCCTGCAAAGTAAGCCTGAAACATTTCAGACTATGAAACTATAGAGTTACCCTCTTGAAAGAAGATAACTCTATGTAATAGACACCAGGTTTCATGTTAGATGTTTTACGTGTAGCATTCATATGGGTACATTGTGTGGGCAATATACATTGCACACTGTTATTTTCTGTTTCAACTATACAACCATATAGGCCTACATTGTTTGATTACACATGAACCACTTTTGGGACACCATGGCTTACCACCTAAATGATAGTTAAGGACTTGAACGGTTGGATTGTATTATTGTTAGAGCAATGTAAAAACATGGTTTAGACATAGTCTTACAACAATTACTGTTAATTTTTGTGTTCCTTTGAGAGTCACACTCTCTTTATGTTTGTTCCCAGCTCACAGCTTTTGCATAGCTTTATTTGTTGTAAACTCTATCAAGGTAGCTGCTATATACATGCATACATTGGTTCCTGTCACTAAACTGACTAGATGTGTATTTATTGAATTAATAATAAAGACAAACAATATATTCATACATGCTATCAGAGGTTTGAACTCACAGAATAATTTGGAAAGTAGTCTTAGAAGACCTGGTGCTGCCTTCTCATATGATGGAAACACTGCAGAGCAATGGAGTATCTGTGATGAAGAATCTGATATTTATATATTGAGGAAGGTTTTGCAGCAAATACCAGCACATTGGAAAGTTCAAAGCAATGATCTTGTTGAGTTTAGTTGGATCAGAGGAATTGCTGAAGGCTAGAGCTTTCACATACAAGAAAGGGCGAATCGCAATGGTCATGGACAGAGGAGCAGTAGAGACCAAGTATCACAAGCAGAATTTAGAGAGCTGTGCAAACCCCTCACAAATGTTATTTTAGAAAGGTAGAAGTTTGACACCAGGTTACAAAATAACATAATATCCGTAGTGTCAAACACAATTCTTGAACAAGTCTGCACAATAGCAGAGCTAATCAAAGGGAGCTGGGTATTATTATAGTCCGATATGGCATGAAGGGAAACCTAGTTCAGGACGAAAACTTCCAGGTCATCGGCGGAACTCAAACCCACGTCCTTGCAGATAGCTTGAAGCCTTCAGTCAGTTTTACAGTGATACTAGAAACCAGACAGCCAATCTGCCTACGGAAACTTGACAGATGAATTACTGAGAAATCAAATAACAGCCTGAGTATATGGCAACTCATGCTTTGAAAAACGTCTAACCTCACTCTAGTTGCAGCAGTGCAAACTTGCCAGATACATGAAGTAGCTGAGTGATTTGAATGTACTATAATAGACAGGCTGAACTCATGAACCAACAGTAGATGCCATCCGTATCAACTCAACACCACCAAGTCAACACCAACAAGTCAGCACCACCAAGTCAGCACCACCAAGTCAGCACCACCAAGTCAGCACCACCAAGTCAACACCAACAAGTCAACACCAACAAGTCAACACCAACAAGTCAACACCAACAAGTCAACACCAACAAGTCAACACCAACAAGTCAACACCAACAAGTCAACACGGTAAATAAAGTAACACCTCTAATCACCACAAGATGCAACAGGTGTGGGAGAAAAAGCACTGAAAGAAAGTAGAGATGTTTAACTCACTTTACTCAACTTTAGAAGCACAGCTATCCAATAACAGAGACCAACAACATATTCTATTGATATTCTTGCAAATAATAAATAGTATAGTTTGGGGTGTGGTAGGCTAATTGTAGCATGAGCTAAGTACAGTATCTATATTATTTTTATTCCATTGTATAAGAGTTAATTTATAAGTATTAGTATATTCTATCTAATTTCAAGCTAATTTAATAAAAATTGGTAAATTTTCACAAATAAAATGCAAATTATATTAATTATTTATTTTATCATACCTCTACCTGTGCTATTGAATCTCAATCTGCTAAAACAGCCATTGAGATTGACAGTTGCATGCTAATAAATAAATTTTTCAGCAGGTATTAATACAAGCCTTCCATGGGTTTGTATGAGTGAATAAATCTGTAATAACAAATTTTTTCTGGTGTGAAACCATTGTTATTGTCTTAATCTTTCTTGATTTCCATCAATATAACAAAATTGTTGTATATTATTTCAAAATTCCCACTTTTATAGTAGACCGTGCTCTCTGTATTTCATTAGTTTCTAAAAGGAATCACTGAGTTCTAACACTAATGCTAACACGGGTAGAAAACATATTAAAAGCTTGAACTAATGGCAGTGAGCTCTCTCAAGGTTCTACATTGATTATCAACTCTCATTGTTACAAATATTACGGAGTTCATTGCCTACGCTTGATAGAATGGCCGCTTCTATAACGCCCAGTGGGCTTTCGATGCTGAAAAAGTGGCCCGGCTTTGGCCGGACTGGCCGTAAAGGTGGCTACGGCCCTGCCTATTACACTGCTAGTATAGATACCTATTACACTGCTAGTAATAAATGCCTATTACACTGCTAGTAATAGATGCCTATTACACTGCTAGTAATAGATGCCTATTACACTGCCAGTAATAGATGCCTATTACACTGCTAGTAATAGATACCTATTACACTACTAGTATAGATACCTATTACACTGCTAGTAATAGATACCTATCACACTGCTAGTATAGATACCTATTTCACTGCTAGTAATAGATACCTATTACACTGCTAGTAATAGATACCTATTACACTGCTAGTAATAGATACCTATTACACTGCTAGTAATAGATACCTATTACACTACTAGTATAGATACCTATTACACTGCTAGTAATAGATACCTATCACACTGCTAGTATAGATACCTATTACACTGCTAGTAATAGATACCTATTACACTGCTAGTAATAGATACCTATCACACTGCTAGTATAGATACCTATCACACTGCTAGTATAGATACCTATTACACTGCTAGTATAGATGCCTATTTCACTGCTAGTATAGATGCCTATTTCACTGCTAGTATAGATACCTATTACACTGCTAGTATAGATGCCTATTTCACTGCTAGTATAGATACCTATTACACTGCTAGTAATAGATACCTATTACACTGCTAGTATAGATGCCTATTTCACTGCTAGTATAGATGCCTATTTCACTGCTAGTATAGATACCTATTACACTGCTAGTATAGATACCTATTTCACTGCTAGTATAGATGCCTATTACACTGCTAGTATAGATACCTATTTCACTGCTAGTATAGATACCTATTACATTGCTAGTATAGATACCTATTTCACTGCTAGTATAGATACCTATTACACTGCTAGTAATAGATACCTATTACACTGCTAGTATAGATACCTATTTCACAGCTAGTAATAGATGCCTATTACAAACACACAACGCATCTTCCTTCAGAACTCATATTATGAAGTAGCTTCCCCATAAGCAAGACAACTCTCGGATTCACAGCAACAAGTTCCACAAATTGATTTGTGTACAGCGGGCGACATTGAACATACCCCAATTACATGTACATGTACAAGTACACTACAAACACAGGTGCTCTAGAGTACGTATACACAGGTGCTCTAGAGTACACATACAATGTACACAGGTGCTCTAGAGTACACATACACAGGTGCTCTAGAGTACATATATACTCAGGTAGCTTACCTGGTTTTTATTTTTCTCGTGTATTTATTCTCCTTCTCTTGTTCAACGAGCTGCTTATTATCTGGATCTCTCATCATTTTATCTTTTCTGAACTCAAACACACGCTCACTGGCTTTATCTGCTCTCCATTTATCATACTGCCTCTTTCTTTGGGAAGGGTTCCCATACCCTACCTGGATAAATAGACAGACACGACGCTATGATACATTCTACAACACTAACAACTCCACATAACTTTAGTATGATAATGACCAGAGGCTGATCATGGGTAATTGCATTCAGAGTGAAAAAACAGGCCACACCAGACTAGGGATTAACATAGTAAGTACAGTATAGTAAGTACAGTATAGTAAGTACTGTATAGTAAGTACTGTATAGTAAGTACAGTATAGTAAGTACTGCATAGTAAGTACTGTATAGTAAGTACTGCATAGTAAGTACTGCATAGTAAGTACTGTATAGTAAGTAGAGTATAGTAAGTACTGTATAGTAAGTACTGTATAGTAAGTACTGTACAGTAAGTAGAGTATAGTAAGTATAGTATAGTAAGTACTGTATAGTAAGTATAGTAAGCACAGTGTAGTAAGTACAGTATAGTAAGTACAGTATAGTAAGTACTGTATAGTAAGTACAGTATAGTAAGTACTGTATAGTAAGTACCGTATAGTAAGTACAGTATAGTAAGTACTGTATAGTAAGTACCGTATAGTAAGTACTGTATAGTAAGTACAGTATAGTAAGTACTGTATAGTAAGTATTGTATAGTAAGTAGAGTATAGTAAGTACAGTATAGTAAGTACTGTATAGTAAGTACCGTATAGTAAGTACAGTATAGTAAGTACTGTATAGTAAGTACTGTATAGTAAGTACTGTATAGTAAGTACCGTATAGTAAGTACAGTATAGTAAGTACTGTATAGTAAGTACCGTATAGTAAGTACTGTATAGTAAGTACAGTATAGTAAGTACTGTATAGTAAGTACCGTATAGTAAGTATAGTAAGCACAGTGTAGTAAGTACAGTATAGTAACAACTGTATAGTTAGTAGCACAGTCAGTTACGTACTCCCTCCATATTCAAGTATTGTCTGTGTTGGGGAGAGACATGAGGATTATCTTCTCTCTCATTCACTTCCTTCACTTGATCTTCAACTAACTCACTCTTCTCACACTCTGTGTAGAAGCTCTAAATATATGAAAATGATATTATAGCCCAGAGATGAGTAACTGATTTTACCACTTCCTTCTAGATCCGGCTGATAGTGATGTGCAGTTCTTATAGCCTTATCAGTCTTATATAACTTTCCATTTAGACTACTACTAACAATTTGATTTTGTTTTGAAAGGCGGACAAAGGAGACAATTAGCATACATTTCAGGCAATCAATCAGTTTTAAGATGATCCACTCACCATAAGAAAAGTATATGCTTTCTGTATTTTCACAAATTCGTTGGGATTGGCCTCTTCAGTGTTCAGATCCGGGTGAAGCCTCCTCGCAAGTGCCAAATATCTATCCCTTATATTAGTTGACTTATATGAACTAATATCTTCAGAGTTTATTTGCATAATTTTTAAGTTATCCTCGACTTTCCTCCTATCAGTAACAGAAATATCAAACGAAAGCCTTTTATCAGTACTTTTAGAACTTCCACCTGTGCGAGTTTGGCAGCACCTATGACCATGATAATGAAGCATATGAAAACAAATTCGATTTCTCTGGTATAAAGGGTTCTCAGACGGTGGGAGGGCAAACCTGAGTTTGAGCAGGTGGCAAGGATGTTGTGGTATTTTCACTGCTGTACATGGCAGATATTTTCTCCAGACAACTTCTCCCAAACTACGATAAGAAAAGTCAAAACGGCGTGAGCTTCTTAGAAGACCAGTATGGGTATCAACATATGGACTTGTGTTGTAAAGGTATCGAATTCGGTACATATTCATCATCATTCAATGTCGGTGCGCAACTACCAGCATACAGACTAGGTACTACTGTGATTCCTTGGACTGATAAAACTCGTTATCTTGGGATAACCCTACAACAGGATTTGAAGTTTGATCAACACATCGCTCAAAAAACAGTCAAAGCAAGCAGAATACTGGGAGCTATCAAACATACTCTACACTGTGCACCGACCAAAAGTCGATTACTTGCATACACTAGTTTGTGTAGACCAATCCTGGAGTATGCAGACACCGTGTGGGATCCAACAAGTAAACAGACCATTGAATACATAGAAAGGATTCAGTGTAAAGCAGTTCGCTTCATCAGTAATCTAAAGGGACGTGAAAGTGTCACTGCAGCCAAAAATCTTCTTGGACTAGTACCCCTCGAGTGTAGAAGACGAAATCATCGAATGACTTTACTTCACAAAATTCTCCAAGATGAAGAGAGCCACAATACACTATCCTCCAGTTACAATGAAATTGTTGAAAGCCGCTCGCAAACAACCATGACAACCAGAGCTGCAGCCAGAGGCGAACTAACATCAATTTCTGCCACAACCAATGTATACCATAATAGTTTTCTCCCTCGAACAATCCGAGATATAAGTGTCAGATGTGACATCAATAACATTTTTATTGCTATTGCCAAATGCCAATATAACACACTACATATAGTATCAGCCAATCACAGCAAAGCATACCCATTATTTAGTAGGGTTTCTACTATACAAATAGACTTAAATCTTTACTATCATAATAACAACAGATCCAGCCATAACATTTTTATTGCTATACTATATATATTATACAAATTGAGAGGAAGTGGAACCCATACACAAACTTATAGCTACCAGGATAACTTACTCATAGTAAATTATTAGCAGATAGACATTGAATAAAATTGATACTAGTTTTTCTTTATGATATTTTCAAAGATAACACAGATACACAATAAATAACTGGAATATTAATTAGAATACAGACACAACATGATCACCCACAAGGTCACTGCCTGGTTATTGTGGGACACATACACAGAAGGAAATACATGTATACAGTGATCATGTACGTGTATATGTATATGAGATTAAATTTTGCTCAGCACCATTTTTATAAATAGCCTAATTAACAGGTACATTATATAAAGTTGGAACCCAGGCCCAAGCTAGGTAGTTGAAAGGCCACATTACACATATTAAATTAGCAGAAGAAAATATAGATTTTGTAGAGAGAGTAGGAGATTAGTAGGTTAAATAAACAAATTTTATATATTCTGAGCAAGACACTCGGCTATCATAGTAATACATTATTAGAAAAAAAGCAGGGCTTAGCGTGATACATTATAATTATATATTAGAGAATAACAGCATAAAGTATAGTTTCATAGAATACTGCATGGAGGAGTAAAGCAGTAAGGATATAATGACATGACATGGTAGTCAACATGTTGGTAGGTGAACTAGTAATTAGTGTCATAATTTTTGAAATTCTTGTAAGAACACTATGTGGCAATAAGTGCACAAACTTCTAGAACATTCATATACATATTATGGTTAGTATGCAGAAACTCTTTCTCTTTACAGCGTTAGTTGGCATACGTTTGAAGGATGAGGTCACAGAACTAATGGAATTCCTGGAATGGTTAGCTGCCAAGCTGAAAGATAAACACACTAGACTAATGACTCGAGTTTATAGGAGATGATGACATACATAACACAAACATGAAGCAATCCAGGGAATGCTGTATGAAACATAGATATGAGTGACTCATGGATTACAACTTGTTTGCTGACTAAGATGGGAAATCAAAAATCCAAAAATATGATGTAAGGCTTAAGAAATAGTATACATCCTCCTATAATATCGATTGCTGCTGACATGGAAAACCCAGGAGAAGGGTATATAAGGAGAGCTTTTTGAGAGCACAAGAGAGCACATTGAGACAGCAGAGAGAGAGCTCTCCCAGAGAGCACATTGAGAGAGCAGAGAGCACTTGCGGTGGGAGGCAAATGTGGACACTCATGGGTTCTCACATCCACCAAATGAGGACATACCTGCCAACTGAGGACGTCCTCAATTGGAATAACCAAAGATTCTTATTCAGCGCGAAAAACTGTGGGGGGTGTATCGATCCAGCCTTATTCTGAGCGTGTCCACATTTGCAGGTGTTTTGACCTATGGGGTAGTGGGAGAAATTTTTGAAGTGTGTGTGAAAAATATTTGGTGTCCTCATTTGTATGGTAGAAAACTCGCGATGTTAACAATTTGAAATTGCCTGCCCTTTCTCAAGCCTACATTAATTTCTTAGGAGTTGCTCCATCTTTCCATAAATAATCAGAAATGGTAACCATGTTGCAAAATAGACAGTTTCTCATGAAGTATTGATTTTAGAGTGGTATAAAAGAAATATATTTGAGTCAAGTGTTTGAACTAACTGTGGGAACATAATTCAGATCAAAGACAAGTGTGTAAACTTGTGTATACCTATGCTTTGCTGTATTTCATGTAAGCTGATTTATTAAAAGTTTATATAAAGTGCAAACAAGTGCTCATGAAGTGAAGCTGATAAGCAGGATTCACAATAAAAAACTGATTTACTGTTTTGCCTTACATATAATTAATAAATATCACATGCATGAGAACTAATAACATAGGAATATTTTAATGCTGGGCAGATGAATACCGATGATGCGGGTACTGGTGTGGGAATAGTCTAGGAGTGGTCGACTATACAAGTAAATGTATGGTATTATTGAACTGAATTGTGTGTGCGACCCATAGGATACGAATTAATACATCTAGAGTATGTTCTATGCTAGTTCAGGCAGTTTGGACATAGCATTGCATGGTATAGCATAGCATGGTATGGTATGGCATGGCATGGCATAACATCATATTATACAAAATGTATAATATAATACAATAAAATATAATATAGTCAAAATATAATATAATATAATACCTATAAAACCAGGTACAATGATAGGATTTATATGTACAATAATAACAAGTTACAACCAATGTATGGAATTGCACAATGCAAGTACATGTAGGTCATGAGCAGGTATAAGCATATGTACACAGCGTAAGACAAGGCTAAATCTATTGGAATGTCTGCCTCACCACAATATTGTCTTACGTCTAGCCCAATGGGTACTTTTTACATGATTTTTTCCTCTTTTAGGCTCTAACACTGATTACTCGAATTTTTTTGCACCAGATGTCACACAATCCCTTTTTGGTCAAAAACGATCTGAGTAACCAGAATTATTATCAAGCAGCTCAAATTTGCTATCAGATTTCAGTTGTCTGAAAGATCTCGCTCAAAAAATATCTTACTACATTGAACTAATATGGTCTTTCCCATTCTTGTACTAGGTGACAACTGAGGACTACGTCGAGAGACAGGCAAATGAGGGCTCCCCATATCTCAGTAGAAATTAGTATTTCTGGCTCTTAAATTTGACAGCTTTAACCGGAAGATTTTCGAAAACTGGTCTACTACATTCTGTAACCATATAATAGTTTTTGCTCATGAGTTTTTTCACTACACACTGAGGACATCAGCGACAAAAAGTCTCTCTTGCCAAATGGGGACATTTCGTACAAGGGCTGACAACTTTAAAATGTGTCCATTTTACCATAATTTATCAACAATCACTCATTATAACAATTTTGATGCGCTGTTGATGAAGTAGTACTGTACACCTAAACCTAAGCTGTCGCATGTTGTGAAATGTCGCCTTACTGCTATAGCACGTTGCTCACCAGCCGAGTTGTGAAATTCTGTGCAAAGATGCCTGTCAGTACTTTTTACTATTACACAATGAATCCCTATGAGAGAATAAATTTTTAGTAATGGGGCATACATGTACATATTATTAATATGGTTTGTTTTTGCATATATTTGCAATTTACAAGTTTCTAAATTGACGATAGACCACAAACTAAAAGCATTCGACTTCCCTTTGGAATTTCTCAGCTTATTTTCAGTAGGGCTATGATTGATGTTAATACAGTAGCTCAAGTACTACTGACTCCGTGGATAATTTTCATGTTGGTAGTATGGTATTAGGTAATATTGCATGTTTATAAGAGGGGTCTATTATGCCTATATGTACAATGTACATGTAATTGTTTAACTTTGTAACACTGTTTTTTTGACAATGACATCTTCAAAGCTATCAAGAGTTTAACCAAACAATCATCTGCATAATAATTATATAGACTAAATGTAGCTTCCTGATATCAAATATATTATATATATATATATATAGCAGAATCCTGTGTAATTATTCACAAAGTATATTTTTATGCAATCTTAATACCATAGATTACAATAATATATAGTCTGGGTTGGTGTTGGAATAAACATTAAAATGTTATTATTGTTGTGAGACGTACTCAATGAGTGTTGGTTTTGTACCACTTATAGACTGAAAACCTACAAGTAGGGGCAATAACTCTGTACCTGTCTGTACTTCAATACAAATTGATTTATGTAGAACTCTCCTGGATTATACCACCATTCTGAACGTGGTGTACTTATTAACACATCATAAATAAATGAAAAATTTAAATAGTCAGCACTCTTTTGCTGTGTTTGGTCATTATTTAATGACAAGACTATTTGTCAGGAAGTACTGAACAGGTACACACATACTGTATTTGTACTGTAAAGCTCTCTGTGTACAGAACTTTGACACAAGTTCACTGAAATTTTAGGTAAGTACTCGTACTTATAGGCCTAGTAAATTGTGGCAATTTAGCTCATATATACATTTATAATTTATTGACAAATGTTCACTAAAATATTTTTTACTTTTGCCAGTTAGATCATATTCTCTTCTCAGTGTATTCAAGTTGTCCTGCAAAATGACCACTTCATAAAAGTTGCGCTTGCTGCTATTAGTGGCATATTGAACTGTCATACACAAGTAATTATGTTAATTACTCACTGATTAATTGTATGTGTGAAATAATTGTTAATTATTATCTACAGGTACATGCTACTATGGATATTGAATAATTAGTCTTACATGCGTTCCGTTGTGATTATTCTATTATATGCATGTAACTATGTATATGTACTTTATTAGACTTTAGCAATGTGCATTGATATAAAAAGATAACTAACTCGTAGGTAAAAATGCTAGCTTGCTGTTTCATACTGCACATTATTATTTGTTTCATAGATTTCACTAAGGTGTCTACATGTATATAGGCATCGTCCTTCTTATATATACATTGAGTAGTCATCTTAAACGACTAAAACTATTTGTTCTATTTCACATAATATTTTTAATAACATCTCACCATTATTATATTGAAGGACATATTATCAGGATGCCCTTGAAGAAGGTTAGCAAATATGCTTGCCAAAAGTTAATTACTGGGTAGAGGAACAAGACGTCTTGTTAGTGGGAATGTGGTGAGTGCTCAACCTCTTTTAGAAATTAATCTCTGTACGTTGTGCTGATTTCCTATGCTTGTCTGATGCCTATATTACAACATTCATTTCTTCTGATGCAGGGTAATTTACATGTGATGAAGATTTTCTATCAGGCTTTTGATATAGACAGTACTGCAGTCTTTTTATATTATACTATTTTATTGCATTATTTTTGCATCAGCCCTATCATGTAAACTTTAGGCATACTATTGTAACAAGCCTGATACATTATCACAATTTTACGTCTACTAAAGTATCAAGCACCAGTACTGGAGTCGGGATTGTACAACAACCATTAGTGAAGCATGATGTATGATACAAAATATGCAACAGAAGTGGGAAGAGGTGCGTGTAGCAGGAGTATGGTATACCATGGCTATCCTGCTGAGGTATACAAAGCAGTCATGCACTGTCTACTGTAACTACAGTGTTGCTGCTTTATTAGGTATTGTTACAAAGTTATAATATTTCTGATTTCAGGTGTTGAAAGAAGGGGACAGGTGTTTCCGATGGCCTCTACTATAATGCTACAGTCATAAAGATGCTCATCAGTAAAGGTATATTATTTTATATAAATTATGTACAGGTTAGCTAATATACATTCACATGTAGATACATTCACGTAGATCTACATAATACTGAACAACTTCTAATGTAGTCAATGGGTTTCTAAGGAGTACTATGCACATAGGCTACCATTTAGGGAAAGATAATTGCAATGGTACATTTGAATTAAAGGCGCTGACTTACTGAGATTTGCTAGTGTTCCTGTATTCAATAGTAGGCTACATGCAACAGTTGAAATATGCTGCTAGCTATGTTTTAGCCTTATCCTTCCTTATGGAGGTGAACAATACAATTTGTTCATTCTCTTTTAGGTGCTTAGGTAAATATAGCGTGGAAAAACCCTAATACTGATGGAATTAATTTATACTATTAAAAGCCTTTTTCAATGTTGAAAATACTTCCATCAAGGGGTAGGTTCCATGGTCTAGAGCAATGCTGGAGTTTCTAAAATTTAGTTCTTAATTTTTTTAAAGCCTAGGTATAGCCTAGCTTGCAATGAGTGAATAATTATGATTACTGTCTAACCCTGTAATATTGGATTTAATGTTCCACAGCCAAGTAAACTGATTAACAGTTTACGTTTCCATCACAATATGAGAGTGATGTAGAAAGTTCAACAGTGATTCAATTGATACTTGCGTGGAACTACAAGCCACGCCCTGCATTCTCATGCTCAAACAGAAAATTTCCCCAAAGCTTGTCAAAATCAGTGTGGGTAAGCATCTAGCTACCAATGTCAGCAGCTGTGTGCATTCATTAGTAGACTGTACACTGTTACATTGTACAGTCACACAGTTACTGTACATTGTACACTGTAGGGCTTATACATTGTATTTGTTGTGTAACTATTAGAAATGTTGAATTATTGAAAATTATAGGAATGTTGCTAAATTATCTTCTTACATGTGTTTGTTCCTAATAGTATGCCAACATTTATATTTGGTTGAACTGGTAATTCTTACTGGTAATTCAACCAAAAGTATTTTGTCTTTAGTACAGTCAACAATTTAATTGTTTCTTTGCTACTAGTACACTGACTATAGCCTGCAGGTAGCAGAGCATTGCTATTAGGCCTGCTTTATTCATTGATACATCTGTAGGTAGGTACAGTAAGTCAAGTATCTGATACAATATGCCTTGTACATACAGTAAAATATACTCAATAAGGCTCTATTACAATTGTTTCATGGGAAGGTATGGAGGCATATTCTGTTGAAATAGTTACCTAATAATTCAGAAACGATTACGCGGTTGCATAGTCCAATTTGGAGAAACTATGAGTAATTTTGACACTGAGGCATAGGACTATGTTTTTTAATGGCAAGTTTATTATAATAGTGGAGTTTGAGCATGCATTGGTGCACTTCTTAAACAACATGCACACCATTTTCCGCCAAAAATATTTTGCACATTGTTAATGTAGAAATATTGTCAACTGCATACTGGTTAGCTGCACTCCCAATTCCACACTATAGTAGCTGCTAATATTCTAAATAAATGGAGCCTTACTAGTGTTGTTCACACAATGAAATTGTTGACAGTATGAGTTACAAAAGGCATTTGTTTGGATTACTAGTAGGAATAATTGTTAGTCCTACTAAATATCCTATTGTTGTTGCATTGTGACACTAAATTATAGATTGTATCTAATCTACTATGTACAGTGTACTGTTAGTGCTAGCTCTAACTCTGGCAAGGCTTTCCTAAATATCTATGTGATGATGCTTGCTACTCTGGCCTACACAAGAAAGAACTTGTTTGTGACTACTAGATGCTTCATTTACTTATGCCTATTATACAGAGAGATCAGTGCATGTACATTAGGATTTAGGCCATATTTTTTTACTTTGCAGATATGATTGCTGTCCAATAAAATTGTTATGGAATAAAGAAAACTGTTGCAGTGAACGATGTAAGGATAAGATCGATGTCAGGATAAGCTCGCTCAGCAGTAAGTAATAGAAATCAAGTGAGGAATATGCATGAATGCTATGTATTGTAAACAATTGCTAGCAACTGACTGGTACTACCAGTTAACTATTTGCTAAACAAAAATGTTGGTACCAAGTTTCAGAATTGGTAATAACACTTTCTCTCAAAGATAGTGCCTGTACATGTAAATATGACACTTTTTGCACTAACAGAAGATATATGTGGAATTCACAAAATACAGTGTACTGCTAGTTTTTAGCAACTTTTATTTATAGTGGGAACTCTGGTTGGGTTCACAAGGCTTGTAGCTAAACTCAAATAACTTCTGGCTTTGTTTGTACAAATAATTACCACCTGCAACTAGTAGTACATATTGTGTAGTTATAGATTTGTCAATATAAACACAATGAGGTATTATCTAACTTTCTTTGTCCATTCAAACTTCTAAGGATATAGTTATAACAATAGACCAGAATATTGATGTGGATGGTAGAGCTAGTCTTCACAGGCTGAACTAAAATAGAATACTGGGTGTTTTCAGATGCAAATTTCTACACTACTTTTGAGATTGCCCAACACTTTCTGTTGCTCAAGATAGGAATACATCAAAGTTAAGTAATACTCAAATAAGGTTACATTCAAATTATTTCCTAACTACACATCTCTCAAAGAGTATGACTTATTTGAGTAATATGTGTTTGTGCACACTGGTGCAGTATCAAAGGGGATAAGAGAAGACACTATGAAGTACTTGTAACAAAAAAGCTACATGTAGAAAGTATGCTCTTGTTTTTTATTTTTTCAGCTTTTTTAACATAACTTGTATGTTGAGTTGCATTCATTACTATCAGAAGGCAACATTGGAGAGTCCTTAAACACCAGAATTGTCATAATTACACTGAAAGTAGTTCAATTTTGGGAGTTTCACAACGATAGATGTATAGAGCAATTTCAGCCTAAAATGATTTAAAATATGTCATAGTCAAGTACCTTTACTTGGGTGTAACTTTACTTTTAAAAGCATGGTTATAATAATTTCTGGAAATAATATTTTATTTCACAGTATGTAACAAGTCCTGTGCCTATTTATAATTATGTGCAAAATTGCCTGAGAAAGTCAAATAATGCTTCTATTATAATAGACAAGTCTATTGTTGTGACAGTTTGCTCAGTTGTAATTAACAAAGATAGCTGAATAATAGTCTGTTGTGTTCATATTGGATCATAGAAGCCATGGTGGTAAATCTCTACAAACTAGCCAAAGTTGGTTTGAGCCTTTCAAGGGTGCATTTGGAACAAAAATACATGTAGGCCTACATTTCCCCCCTCACAGCAGTAGCGGAATATGTACTCTGTACTTGGGCTTAGCATTCTTCAAATGTAAAAACTTCAAAGCCACATTACACCCAAGTAGAGATTCTAAACCTAAAGAAGTTGCACATCAATTACTGTTTAACTGGAATGGTAACATTCTCATTTATGCGCTCATGGTAAACAGGAAATTTTATATTGTTCAAATTATTCTTATGTAAGCCTAGTATAAAATCCGTGGTTCTTACTGGCTAGATTTGAACTTTGTAAATGTTTTGACCCTTTCAAGGTTCCGATAACAGGAGCCACAATGAAATTATTATTATTGCCTAAAAACACTGTTGTGGTTTGTTTAATATGACCTAATAACCTACATATACAACCATTGCTTCCCGATATTCAAATTTTTGTCTATGAAACATGATTTTATACCATTCACATTTCAATTTGTTAGTACTGTTTGCATTTATAGGTTAATCTATCTATGATATTTAGTTTTGTTTATTCAATATTTACATCAAGACTGTTAGATTGGTAAATTCATCAGTCGGCAATGTTTTCGTTTCACATTGCAGATCACAGCGGTGAAGATTCCATCAGACAGTTTCATACAAGCATTCATTTTTCTAGCACACCGAAGCCCTTCATTCACTACAAAAAGACTAGATGGATAGCAGCAACTATAACAGGATACAGGAACATATTGGTAAGTACGAACATTTGAGTTACGTAGTCTACTTTGTAAGATCTGTGATATTTCTTTCATGCAAGGAATTTATCTCTAGAGCAGCCAGAGACTTCTTCCACATTCATGAAATTACCAGTCCCTTAACCTGGAGCCTCTATGACCTCTAATTACCAAGAACAGCTTGCCCACCTTGAAAGGAAAGCTCCACTGGTGAGCAAGAAATATGCAGCGAGCAAGCGCGTACAAAGTATCTCTTGTATTGTGGTCACCTTGCTATATATATATATATATATACATGTAAGACTATATAGGCTACTGAAGGGCTTAGCCATTTTTATATAATATTTCTTATGCAAGCGATTCATCTTCAAATCAGTCAGAGGCTTTTTTAACATCCACGAAAACACCAGTTCTTGACTGGGGCTTGAACCCGCGGTCTCTACGAAACTTAGATCACTTAGCACAGGCAACGAAACACACAGCTTCACCACTGAGTAGTAGACATGCTCCCAGCCATTAGGTGCTATGGAGGCCCACGTTTGAATCCCAGCTAGGGACTAGTATTTCCATGGATGTGAAACAGGTTTCTGACTGTTCAATTGCTGAAGTTCTTGCATAAAACATCAAACATAAAAAATTGCTAAGCCCTTTGTAAGATCAACCTTTTGTTCTGCTACAACTCATGTTTCATCTGTTGCATGCATCTGATGAATCATAGTAGTTTAGTCTCACCAAGTTTTGTTTTGTCACAGGTGATAAAACTATAATAATTCCGTTGAGAACTCAAGGACCAGCCATCTACGACTGCTCGTCAACACATGTAAAACTGGTGAGTGCGATTATATCACACGCCATTCACAATATATTTCAGGCAAAATTTCAACATAAGAATGGCTTTACAGCATACAGATGATGTTTATCTTCTTAGTCATTTTTACTCCACTTATTTACTTCACATTGGTGTATATTACTATTAAGATTTTCACCATGGTTTTATTTGGTTTGATAGTATGTTGTGGGTTGCTAGTTGATGGCACAAACAAGTGTAGGCAGCACAAAAAGTATGAGCAGACTATGCTTTCACAGTTCTATTGTACTAAAGAATACCACAGCTAAATCAAAAGAATTGAGCATCTTTAAATTAAGATTATACATTGGAAAATGTTGGTGTGAGCAATGATATCTTAATAATGAATAGTAGGACTAGACTAATAGCCTAGTAACACAGTAGTTTGTAAATAAGTAATTGTAGTAAATTATGGTAATTATTTGAAGAAACTTTAACCCAGAACACATATTTATTAGTACCTTTTGATGTATAGATTTAATCCTGTTATCTCTGCAATTATATTATATAAGTAGTTTAAGCTTTCTTCTCTTAACCTAATATACCCTTCTAGCTTTTTTCTCTTTGATGTATTTATCCAGTATATAAGTAGCCTTAAATTTCCTAAACTTCATTCCTCTGATGATGATGTGTGGGTATACATCAAAATATAAGGAGTCAACAAAATATAAAAATGCGTCTCGTCTTACTATTCATTATTTGAATTATATACATGTACATTGTATGTTGAAGAGTCACACTCAGGCCACATGGATTTCTTTAAAATCGTATCTGTTTACTGTTGGTCCTTAGGCAAAGAATTATCTTAATGACTAATGAGAATGTTTTGCCCTTTTTACAGTCAAACCAAAAAGCATTTATTACATGCAGGACTGCTGACAGAAACAGAAGAACATGGAGCTTCTCCTTTACCAAAAAGTGATTGATATTAGAGATAGGACTCGGTATGTAGGCCTATAATGATAATATTACAACTTTCTATGCAGATTAGTGGACTAATTTTGGTTGTTGATTAAGTGTTTTTAAGATAGAATTCTGGGTATAGACATAATTTACTAACATTTATTGTATACTACAATGAGAAAAAATTTCATATTTATCACAGTTAGTAGCTAGTTAGAAGTAGTATTTCATCAGCCATTAGTGAAAAAAATATTTCATTAGGCTTGCAATGGGAAGAGTAAAATTTAAGTGTCCAGTGTTCTTCTCCTGACCAATTCTTTTGGTGTTAGAGAGACAAGGATTATCAGTGCAATAGCAAATAGACTAGCTCATAACTTGATAGGAGTGCCACGAACAATTCATTTGCCTAAAGTAATATTAAACTGTGGTTTATGTTGGTAAAAGTATGGGTGGTTTCATCAAAACGAAGTAAAGCTAGTAATAGTGTACTTGGAGAAATAATTATTTAGTTTTATGTAAAAAATTACTAGAAAACAAAATAATAACAAATATGCACTGGTGCCATAGCAGCATGTAAACTTCCTATGTTTTGCTACAGATGCACGGATCATAACAACACCTAAGCAGACTAGAATGGCAAAGGAACCCACGAAGAGATAAAATGTACTGCTGTCTTCCAGTTCACCTAACAACGGTAAGTGCAATTAAAGGTGGCCATTTATATAAGTACATGAATCGTAAAAATTTTCAGTATTTGTCATATTCGGATGTACATGTACATGTATGTTGTGGTTGTCCAGACAATTTTACCAACACACTGTGTGTTCATAAACAGTAACACATGTACATGTATTCTTGTTTGTAAGCAAGGCTGAGTTAATGCCTCATTTTAATAAGAGCATCAATTAATAGAATTTGTGCATGATTTTATCTGTTCGGCACCTGACCTTGCGCCATCGGCCCCAGGGTACCTATTTTATGTCTTAGTCGTCCTTCCCAACGTCTGCTCTTACCTCTTCTTATGACAAATTGTTATGACCGAATTAGATCAACTGTAGAACGGCCTTTGCCAGAACTAGTACAAAGTACTTTTTTGTATTTCACTAAAGTTTGTCTTACATGTTAATCAGTTGTTCTTGAGCAAGCAATAGAGACACTGCAATTAAACTTAAATACTTCTGGAGTTGTAAATTCTAAGTAGCAGTTTCTTAGTTAAAGCTTACCCAATGACTACAGCCAGAACAGCTAGGGTAGGATCATACACATGAGCACGTAAGTTAGAAAGAACACTGGGACCTACGGATCTCAATAATCAAAAGTAGCAATTCCGGCTAGTGAGTGTTTAGTTATTGTCACTTAGGTCATGAAATAAAGGATAGGATGTGCTTAGATCATTACAATATGCAACACCTAAAATCGTCTTCTTCTCACACCATGCTTTCGACCTCCATGAATGTCAGTCATTTCATATTGCCGGTCAGGTTTTAAATGAGTGAATTATTCATAATCATGTTTTTCATATTTTCTGCTCTCAGGTGACACCATGGGACGGCTCGAACTAAAGAAGGCAGTAAATAGTCCTCCTTGAGAAAAGTATCACAAACTCCACCCCTAAACATGCTCAAAATACTGGATAGGAACAGCCAGGTGACTTGACCATAAATTACTGTTTTTATTGATAATAACAACTACATGTAGTTGTATTTGCTGGTGTATCACAACCATCTCTGTCACAGCAAGTGTGCCTGCAGGAATCGTCAAACTTGTCATCTTCCATACGCCATGATGTGGACCTGTGGGAATATTTTTCATTTTATACTGAAGTTTAAGTGTGAATTGTGCAAATTACTCTGAAGTGTGTTTTCCATAAACCGTTTTTTGTTGCTTTTAGGTGATATCATAGCTGTAAAGAGCATAGCGAGAGTTGCAGATGGTATTATTTCCATACTCACAAAAAGTTCCACGAATGCTACCACTTCACAAGCTTATAACACTTCGGACAAACAGCCAGGTAAATCGATCATTATGTTTGTGATGCCATATTGGAGTTGCTTTTAGGTTTAAACCGGTACATGGAACTCGAGATGTGGTCATCCAACACAAGAGATTGTCATTTTGAAGACTTTCTAATGTTTATATTGGCTCACAAATATCAATGCTTGTAAAAAATTCTCATTTGGCACATCTATCCTGATAGTCTCAATAACATACGTTGTATTATTATTTTTCAAAAGTCAGTGTTTTTCTAGATACATATTTTTTCCAAGCACACCTACCTGGCTGTGCGTAGTACAGGTATAAAAATTGCCATGTTGTGTCATTTGTAGGTGACACAAAGGGTGTAAATGACTGATCGTTAATTAAAGAGAGTAGGCCGTAGGTGTAGCGTATTCATGCCAACAAGAAGGACCACAAATATCACCTCTCCACATGCTCCTAAGACTTTAAACAAACAGCCAGGTAACTTGTCCTTAAAGTACTATTAATATGGTGGTTACAACTGTTTGTGGTAACCTGATAACGTCAGTCATCTCGGCCACAGACATTTTGTCAGCATAGGTAATGCTGTATATGCCAACCACATCTGTCATATCTATTCTGTTAATATAAATTGAGAATCTTGTTTTTCAGCCACGGTTGCAATCAACTAGCCTGGGTTTAAAACTGTATGCTGGTATAGGTACATAATATGTCTCATTTGCATGTGTATTGCTTCTACAAAATTCTGAACAAGTTGTTTTTTGTAGCAATTGAGGAAAATGGTTTACCTACAAATCTGAGTACTGATCCAGGCAGTATTGCAATAAGCACACCAAACAATATAGACTCTTGTAAGTATTGACTGCATTTCAAATTAAATTACTGGGTCTTGTAACTGAGATGTCAAAGCTCAAAATTTTCAACCAACTGTAGCTAACGTAACACAATAGTTACACAGCTTGTACTCAAACATGACCCTTGTCCATTTGATTATAATATTACTACAGCTTCGAAAATGCAATGGAGTATTTTTATCTTTTTTATTGTAAACTATTTCAGATGCAGTAGTCTCAATATCTTAAAATATCTTGACTGATGTTGAAATTTCCTGTCTAGTACATGTAAACCATTTCATTCCATGTTATTGTCATTTGATTCGGCTTTGAGATCAATTTCTAGGTGTCCACTTGATTACTAAACAATTTCCCAATATCATACATAAATAGGTTTTTGCAAGCTTTTGCCACCTCCTTGTAAGTTAGATTTTGTGACATTATTATAACAAGGACTTTAAAACGGAAGTTCGTCTGTTCAGAGTAGCAGTTTTAAGCAGTGCTAGAAATGTTAAGTGATAGTTTAAGTCGCTACTTTAGGTGCTGGTGCTTCTAATAGAGACAATAACGGTGAGGAACAAGACCGATTGATGGGGTAAATATTGACTTTTTTCCTTTATGAGTCAAGTTAGATCTGTCTCATTCGTCTTAGTGGAAATATTCTTTAGATGCGACAAAATACTACCTAGTCTGCATGCATATGTATTCACATGTCAGGTTACCTATGGATCGCAGTTTAGGGTTACTATGCCTGTGCAAGGTAAATGCTACATATTGATCATTCATTGGACTGCTTTGGAATTGTTGTAAATGCCCATAGGATGTTGTGCTGCCTAACAAAAAGTACACTGTAATATCCTGTGATATCCTCACTATTTAAGGGTATTTAGCTTTTAACTATTCACACCGTTGTTTGTAAATTCTTTTAGACATGATACTATTTAGATGCCACCGCTCCTGAAGAAAGAGCTGCTCCCTCCCACTTAGATCTTATTGCTCAGCCTGCTTCAAGTTCACAGACTGGTGCTAAAGGTTAGTAAAAATTGCAATGTCATTCAAAAAACATTCTGCAAATTCTCGTGTTTTGATTGCTTTGGTAATAATTTATTTCAGTGAATGTTAAAAAATACTAATGTATGAAATGAGGAATGAATTCTCTTCAGTCAACGTTGGCCTTGTGAGCTTAAGAAGGTGTTGCACTATTTTAACAACATTGGTCTTGATTAAAAAGCCACTGTTTTCAGGTCAAACTAGCCATGACCGGGATGTATTAATCAAATATTACCCAAGCTTTATCCCATCATTTGATGCGCATGTATAATTTTTGAAGTCACAGTTTTGATAAAAAATTTGAAATGTGATGTTTTCCATTGTTTATCAATATTCACCGCGACTCCAAATTCAAATTCCATTCGCATTAAAGTCCCCAGAGGTTAATGATTCATAAGATGATTTCAAGCTAGTCAAGCTAGTGTCATAAGTGATGGTGTCCACATTTGTCAAATTTGTAATAACTCTCTCTAAAGCTGCACTATTTCATGTGTGATAAGTAGTGGTGTCCATAGGTCAAAACACCTGAAAATGTGGACATGCTCAGAATAAGGCTGGATTGATACACCCCTCCCCCCCAGAGTTTTTCATGCTGATTAAGAATCTTCAGTTATTTCAATTGAGGATGTCCTCAATTGGCACGTCCTCAATTGGCATGTCCTCAATTGGCACGTCCTCAATTGGCACGTCCTCAATTGGCACGTCCTCAATTGGCATGTCCTCAATTGGCATGTCCTCAATTGGCAGGTCCTCAATTGGCAGGTGTGTTCACATTTGGTGGATGTGAGAACCCATGGGTGTCCACGTCCTCAATTGGCATGTCCTCAATTGGCACGTCCTCAATTGGCATGTCCTCAATTGGCATGTCCTCAATTGGCAGGTGTGTTCACATTTGGTGGATGTGAGAACCCATGGGTGTCCACATTTGTCATAAGTCATGGTTTCCACATTTGGCAAATTTATAATTACTCTCTCAAAACTGCACTTTTCATGTATTATAAGTAGTGGTGTCCACATTTGGCAAATTTATAATTACTCTCTCAAGACTGCACTTTTCATGTATTATAAGTAGTGGTGTCCACATTTGGCAAATTTATAATTACTCTCTCCTAAACTGTACTCTGCTATGCGTGATAGGTGTTGGTGTCCACCTTTGGCCTCCTCATTAATTCACTGGCCGAATTCATCTGGTCCAGTTGCTATTTCTATTTTTGTTCTCTCTAAGTAATAATCCTGCCTTATTCTTTTTAAATTCAGCTATAAGTCCCTCAAGTTTGGTCACCCATGCCTTATAATTTGTTCCCTTTCACTTTTGCGCTATTTAGTAGTGTGCTGAAACATTGTTGCTACCTGCCTTGATTTCTTTATTGTCTAATGAAATTGTCCTTTTACTATCTTCTCCAAACTTCATTCTGTCAACATTAAATCATTTTCTCTTTCTTGTTTATAGAAGTTCTTAGCTCAGTGCTTTTCTAGATCTCTGCACAACTCTTCATATTCCTTTTCTTTTGCCTGGGACTTTCAATGTTTACTAGAATTGGAAATTGGTGAAGTTATGGTTGCAAAAGTGGTGTGATCCTAAATAAGGAAGCCAATTGCATATAAATAATACATATCAGCACCGCTGCTTTTATTAACGTTCAAATTAATAAATTTAGGATGATATTGTTTCAGACAATCTCACTGTTCAACAAACTGATGAAAGAGGTTCCTCCAGTATTGCTGCGAAGTATTCCAACTTAGACACTGCTGTACCTGACTACAAGTGTGGGAGGTCAAAGAGAACCGGTAATGTGCAAGGTAAGTTTAATTGAAGTCAGCATGCATTCCTTGTTGATTCTGTTGCTTCTAACGAAGTTGTAGATCTAAAAATCCATCTCTAGAATTCATTTGGTAATGCTCTAGAATATAATTCCCTTGCTCCCAGATTGCACCTTGCTATGTTTGATAAGTAGAGATTGCCACATTTGATGAATTTGCCAATGCAGATGCTATGTGTGATAAATATTGCTGTCCCAAGCTTCAGAAACATACCACAATCAAGCCCATAGCTAGTCTTTTCACCTTCTGTTGAATATTATTGACAAACCACGCAAATATTTGGTTACTTTAATTTGTGTTTCAATAATTTAGGTATCAATAATCTATTGATTTGCTGCTGAGTGATCCTTAAGACTAAGAATCTGATGTAGACTCAGAGTGTGCAGCTGGTAAGTGTTAATTTAACTACTGCGCTTAGCAAGATTTAAACACCTACATGTAAAAAACATCATCTGCAATTATTTACTGAAGTTTTGTAATCGATTATATACAAGCATTTTTGGTTCAAATTTTCAACGTTTGTCAGATGTCGTATTGTGTTATGGTGCACATGTACATCTAGACATACCTGTGTTATGAGAAGAGAAAAACAGTGTTGGTACTCATACATAACATACTAAAGGTTGCCAGGTAGTAGGATCATTTGTCATATTTTCAAAGCAAGTGGAGAAATTATTAATGATCAAAACTTGTTATTTCAGAAAGTAAATTTGCGAGTTTCAAGAAAAGGAGAATTTGTGTCTGCTAAGGTAAATTCCCTGGGTTCTTACAAGTAAGTATTGATTACCAATGCATACTATTATTTGTATACTATAGTACACTACATTTTAGGTTATCATGTCTGCCAATTTCACCTCCAGAGTGTTCAACCTACAATCTTAATGTGTACTGAAAATACCTGTATTTGCTGAAGTTTGTACTAGCATAAAATATCTTTACTTGCCATGGCCACACGTTATGGTGTAGGGTGAATCTAATGCATATCTACATGTATATCAACATCATTAGTATATGAACTTTCCAGGACGACACCTTTCAATGGATGATGAGGATGAAGAGCAAAGGTGCTGAAGAGATTCTTTGGCTTCAACATGGAATCATAAACTGCTTTGCAAATTGAAAAAAAGAAAAGTTTATGGAGGGTTAAAACCGCAGCTGTGATTGACAACAATAAAAGTCTTGTAAAAATAATAATTAATTTCATAATATTTTATGCAAATTCATTACATTGGGTTGCTAATTATTTGCTCCTTCAATTCTTATTAATGCTGTGCATGTATTCGTATATTATGCAATTAAGGGCACATTCTACAAGTTATGGCCTGGAAGAACCTAAGACACTGCAATGCGATGTTCTTGCTTTCGTTACATGTACATTATTTCTATTGTTTAGAAATAAAGAAAAGCTTAAATTCTTCCAAATTAATCTTCAGCTTATTTCATGGTGTGTCAGTTGCTCAGCGATTCTCAGAGAAACGAGTCACTAATTCTGCATTGAGCACGCAAAATCTTACCACCATACTTGTCAAGTCTCCTGATTTAGGAGGGATACTCTGGAACATTGAAACCCTGCTCCCATTTTACTGAATGTAGAGTATTCAACTACATGTACATGTATTTACATGTATGTTGTTACTTCAATTAAATATGCATGTACATGTATGTAGGTAGAATAATCGTTTTTCACCGTAGCTGGCAAGTAAGGTTGCATGTAGGCGGCCAACATTTTTCCTACTTACTGTTTATTTCACATGTATATGTGGTTAATTACTAATTGCATGTAGTACTAGTAGACTGTTTACACTGCAGTTATATACATGTACATGTGTGTATGGAAGGAATATCTTATGAAATGCTCATAATGCGCTGTGATGGTTGCTTGATATGTACGGCTGCTACATATTACTATAATTTGAGCAAGCAAGTTAAACATTATAATTTATGATGTGCTCATGTATTACAAACAGTCTTATAGCTTCTTCTAGTTATCAAACACATGTAGTTAGATTCAACAACATCTGCTATAATTGTCTTAAACCATGACCACCAGTTTCTTGTAAGGGGTAAAAATAGAATCGCACTGAGAATAAATAGTTAAAACAAGGGGAATTTGTTAAGCTTATGCATCATCAAATTCACTTTGTATACGTGAAATGCAATTTACATAAAAAGTGTCTACTGGTAATGTTTTTTATGCTAGATAAAATGACCATACACTTAAAACAACGCATAGTAATACATTTTCTTCTGGTTTTGGGCAGCTTGTTCACTTGCAACTTTCCAGCTTGCATATTAAAATGGAGTATAACCAGCAACATCTAACTATACATAACTGTATTTGAAATCTATTTAGTATAAGTTGTGCATCAAACTATGTACTTTCTGTGCTCAATATGCAAACAAAATTACCATAACCTTGCTGCTAAATCATTATAAGAATTTGGTGTAGAGCAATAACACAGGATAAGTACATGTAGTTATTGCACATTTATGGTAAATGTGCGCAATAGTGGGAGTTGCCTACCCATGTAAAATTGTCCTCATTTGACGGTGTGTGTAAAACTCACACCATGTCCACATTTGCTTTATCTAAAACTCATGAAAATAAAAATTGATCATAGAGCTTAAAAACATGGCCCACTCCTAAGCGATCGCAGAAATATTTATTTGGAGCTGAGTTTGAAGGCTCTAAGTGCAATAGGTTTGGCTGTACAGATAGTCCTCAGTTGCAGGTGTTTCAACCCAGTCCACATTTGCACCCACCCGCAAGTAAGGTAGAGAGAGAGAGAGAGAGAGAGAGAGAGAGAGAGAGAGAGAGAGAGAGAGAGTACTAGCGGGAGGTGTCAAATGCAGTCTTTGGCGAGTGCTCTCGCCTGCAAATGGGGACATGCCGTCAAATGAGGACGTCCTCAGTTGTCGTAGCCTAATTTCCTTGATCAGCAAGAAAATTTATGCGGGACGGTCTTGGTTTCATTAGAATCCAAGCCAGTCCCCACTTGACATCATTTATGGCACAGAGTGAGTATGCGCATTTTCAGAATTTGTATTCATGTGTCCCCATTTAGTTGGTGGGATTCCTCATATAAAATTGTCTTTGAAGTTGTCTGACCTTTCTAACAATGTCCTCATTTACATGGTGTGAGTTCTTGTACATAGAGTTCTGCCTCAAAGTAATTATTGGATTTGTCCTCTCTCCAACATAATGTCCTCATTTGCTTTTCTGGGAGTGTATGGGCAGTAATAGGTGGTATAGTTATTCAAGAAAACAGTTGTGCGCACAATTGAGATAAGTATAATATGCTAATACTCTATCAGATGCTTTCTGATATATTTGTCCAGCGATGCCCAACCTCTGCTTTCATTCTTAGTCTATTTTCATGTAGTTGTGACAGCACAATCAACACTATGCAACTATCTCCTTTACCTACATGTACTTCATTATGAGAATATGGTGTACAGCAAGAAATGCAACTAGTTTAGTTATTTTGGTGCTTGCAAAGAATTTGAAGCACAAAACACTAATATATCTTCATGCTATTCTTATTTTTTACAATAATTCTGTTAATGTAAGTGGTAAGTTGGTTAAAACATAGTGTCACAATGACTGAGTACGGACGGAGTACAAACGGATCATAATAACTGAGTAGAAATTGAGTAAGGGTTGTTGAGTACTGAATGGCTTAATTTGGCTGCACTCATTATGGTGTGCAACAACTCCTGACTACATGCATCATGTATGTGTTGGTTTCCATGAAAATATTAAGCTGTTTGTTCATGATTGTCATTACATTTTTGTACTTCTGACAGTGTGTTTAATGCACTTGAAGGGAATATTGTTGTTTAACAAAATAATAATGTTATAACTACATGATGTAATTCCCACTAACTTTTCACATTCTGCCTAATAATTCGTGGCATGATGGTTGAGGTTTTCATGTGCCACATAAATGCCATTGCTGTTATAAAGCACCATCGTTTTGCCCTTTGAAGCTATATTTTATTGGTTCACTAAGTTTTTTCCAAGTGACAGCAAGGCTTCAAAATCTGGAGTATCCCATGTACATGTACATGTAAATCTGGATTATTGGCAACTGTGACACCTAATCACAATGGTTGAACTTTATAACACAGGTTGAGGTTGCATTGGAAAGCTCCAGATTTCTAAAATTATTAGTTGGTTTGATAAACATCTAACTGGATGCACAAGTATCTACATGTACTTACAGGATAGCAAAAGGAATGCATTTTGAGAGTTCTTTAGCTTTATGTCAACGATTTACATTGGACCTGCATTGCCTTGTCAAATTTAGCTAGTGTAAATTGCCTTGTCAACTTGAGGCAGTGCATACCAACAGAGACTGGTAACTATAATATATAATTAACAGGCTAATGTAAGTGGCAAGTTGGTTAGAACCTAGTATCACAATGACTGAGTACTGAGTAATAACTGAGTACAAACTGAATAAAACTGGGTACCAACTGAATGAAGGTTGTGGAGTACTGAGTGGCTTACTTTGGCTGCACTCATTATGGTGTGCAGCAGCTCCTGGCTGCATGCATAATGTTGATGCATAAGTCTAAGGCAGATTTCAGATCTATGGTTTTTTAGATTCTATCTGATTTATTTGTGCACCGCTTTTGTTCCTAGTTCAGCTGTAGCGGTGAAAATGATGATGTACAAGTACATGTACCGACCAGGCCGAATTTTCATGTTAATATTGTTACATTTTGGGCATCAACTTTAGGAAACATTGGGCCTAATTGATCTAAATCCAATGTAACTAATTACATGTTTAAGTAACAGAGGAATACATGTAGGCAATTAAACAGGTAATTAACATTTAAATTCCCCATGAACTATATAGAGCCTAAATCGTAATTATTTTGCTCTTGGAACATAATTTAAAAACAATATAAAATGTTTAAACATGAATAAATAGCAAATCATTCAGAATAGGCTACTTTCTCAAGACAAACTCTTATCTGAATTATAGATTTTTGCTAGTTTCGTAGACATCTCTAGGATGGGTCACAGTTATTATGGACTGTGTTTGAACTATGGAAATTGGCAATATGAGACACAAACAGAAAAACACTGTCTTACTGCTGAAGTCAGCTGTTTGACATCTGTTCTGCAATGAACCATCACTAGCAATAACACATGACCAAGTAATGACCTAACTTCAATGTGTAAATTTAAAATAGTAAAATGCTTGGTATCAAGATTTAGTTTTATAACCAGAGATAAAATTTTAAGTTTACCCCATAGTTGCTAAGAAGGAAAGACAGGAATTAGGAAGATCTGAGCGTAGAACCTAGAGCAAAATTACTTTTTAGAGTGCAAATCTATATAATTTGTAGATGCATGGAAAGGTATTTTAAAAGGTAGATTTCAAAAGATATTTATATGTTGGTCGATTAACAGATATCTGGCATCAGTTTACATTAATGGGATAACATTTTAAAAAGAATGCATTTAAAGAGCTTAAATACACTTCTTACATGCATTAACTAAATTTTGTAAGAGCTAATAAAATTGAAATTTAAAGGTTTAATGTTACTCATCACCAGGACTCTCCATGAGAAGTGTGTGCACTATCTTCACATTATAATTTTCACTTGGGATTACCCGTATTATGCAGACAGTGTGAAATGTACATAAAATATAATTTGTGTCACATGAAAAGTTTCTTCGCATCTCCACCAACCATCTAGTTAAGTCAAATTTAAATATTTCCATCATTATACATGTAGGTTGATTCTACCTTGGTTTCTTTGTCACTGTTAGACAAGATATCAATGAATGGGGGTAGGTTGTGCTGGCCATTGTCGTATTCTCATAATTAGTAGGTTTCAGCAGCAATTAGTGATAATAATTCAGTGATAACAATAGCAGAATACACAGTACAGAATTTATAGTACAGAATACACGGTACATAATTCAAAGTACAGAGAACTGAGTACCAGTAATACTGATTACCGATTGGCTTAATTTCCGTATTTCTATTCTACTCAGTCCAACTACCTTTTTTGTCCATGGAGACATGAACCAAGTGGCAAGTGCTCATCCCTACAGTAAACATGAGTACTATCCTATTTCTAACTTTCTTTGAGCAAAGTGTTGTCACAGATGTTGCTCTTTCAACTTCTTCACACCTATATGGTCTAAAAGGAAAGGCTCAAACCAGACTCATTCATTTTTCCTTGCTTCACCACTAGTCTAGCATCTGTGCCAGCCAATATTGAGAGAGAGTTTGACTGAATAGCCGCAAAAAGCTAGACATTAAAAGGTAAGTGAATGCGCCATTTTATATTGTTGGCCACCTTGTCACACTATGTTTTCCAGACTGTAATTAGTGCAGGAATTTACCCTTAATTAGGTGTTTTTTATATATTACGCTAAAAAATTGACAATCTATTTTCTGAAGTGACATGAATACATAGATTGGACATTTTAATTTATTGTTAGATTTATTGCCCTTTTATTACTGCATGTAGCTGTTTAGTTGAGGTTATTCTATCATGCAAATGTATGTGCTAAGACAAACATGTTCATGTGAATAGGTTCTCTAAACATTAATTGTTGATCGAAAGTACCAATGGCTGATTATGATATTAGCAAATATTTTAGTCTGGAGCCTTTACTTTTTCTTCCATTGTAACATTAGCTATAGTCAAATCAGCCCCAATCTAGCCAGGAAGAATAGTTATTAGTTCTTGTAATGTCAATTGTACTTTCAGCTCGGATTCTCTTCTGTATATCTAAATTTTGCGCGACGCTTCATTGTATTAAACCTAGAGTTTTGCCTTGCTGCAACCAAAGGCTTTGTAATTTAAAATAAACTGCTAATTCGAAAGTTAGCCTACATAACATTGATGATTGCTGTTAAGGGGACAGCCTAATTATGTAGTTGAAGTGGCTTTGATCTAAATGTTTGTAAAACTAATCGATTTGTCATGATAAAACCACTTTCTTATTCTATAGGTGACAGACTCAGGCCGATCTGGAGAAAGTTTCTGTCAAATTGTTAAAGGTAATAAACCCATTTCCTCAATTAGCGGGAATGAAAGAAAAATTAAATTACTCTATTTGAGAATTAAACTAATATGCATGTAGCCATTTATGCAGTTTCTCACTTGGCACATACGTAGACCATGTCCTTATTTGACAAGACGAGAGAGAAACAAACAATACTTCCTTTAGCAACAAACTGATTGTTACACCCACGGACAGGTCCTCATTTGGTATATGTCTAAAGCCGCCATCACTCACACTCACTATGTCCTTGTTTGACAGAGAAAAGAAACACACACCGCTCTCTTTGACAGCCAAAGGCCATGTTTATAGCCGGGTCCTCAATTGGTAAATAGCTAAACTTACCGTTACTCACTGCATGTCCTCATTTGGTACATAGCCAAACTTGCCATTACTCACGCTCATAAGCTATACAGTTTTTTACCATGTCCTCGTTTGACAGGACAGAAGCAAACAATACTTCCTTTGACAACAAACTGATTGTTACACCTACAAACAGGTCCTCATTTGGTATATGACTAAACCGGCAATCACTCGCACTCACTATGTCCTTATTTGACAGGGAAAAGAAATGTATACCATTCTCTTTAACCACCAGATATCATGTCTATAGCCAGGACCACATTTGGCATGATGTAGTCAAACTTACCATTACTCACTACACTGCGTCCTCATTTGGTACATAGCAAAACTTACCATTACTCACACTTATTGGCTATACAGCTTGTTGCCATGTCCTCATTTGACAAGACAAGAGAGAAGGAAACAACACTTAATTTGATAACAAACTGATTGTGACACCTACAAACAGGTCCTCATTTGGTATATGGGTGAACCTGCCATCACTCGCACTCACTATGTCCTTATTTGACAGGGAAAAGAAGTGTACACCACTCTCTTTAACAACCAGATATATCTATAGCTAGGTCCTCATTTGGTGAAAATGAGAGAGGGGCAAACACTACTCCATTCGGCAACAAACTGACTGTTACATCTATGAACGTGTCCTCAGTTGCTCCATGGTACATTTACCTCCCGTTTGTACTCGCTCGCTATTCCAGAGTGCTCATTGCACCTCTGCCATAATCATGTTTGCACCATTTGTTGTGTTTTACAGATAAGAAAAGCAGTGACATGAAAAAGGACAATTGGGAAAACAATGATGATGTCACCGACCATTACCTTCTAGCAGGTAAAGTTATTAGCAGAATTTAGTTCTCTCATGAGCATTAACAAAAGCGGTTATAATATAGCTGGATTTGCCATGATTCATACTCATGAAGTGCATTGCTTGTTATTATGCCCTCGTTTAACAGAAAAGAGAGAGAAAAACATGTGCTGGTTTGGTACGGGACTGTCGTAGCCCTCACACTTATGAGTTGTGACATTGGATATCATGTTCTCAATTAGCACGCATGAAAAAACACTACTCAAATCAAACTGGTACATGTTTGGTATTAGCTAAACTTCTATACTCACACTCATAGGCTATACAGTTTGCTTATGTCCTCATTTGGTGAAAATGAGAGAGTGGCAAACACAACTCCTTTTGATTGTTACATCGATGAAGAGGTCCTACTAACTGCACTGTGTCCCCATTTGGCACCTAGCATTGCTCACTGCACTATGTCCTCATTTGGTATATTGACAAGCTTACCATTGCTCACACTCACTATGTCCTAATTTGGTACATAACTGGACATAACATCTCTTGCACCTTGTCCTCATTTGACAATGATGAGAGAGAAGCAAACAACACTTCCTTTAGCAACTAACTGATTGTGACACTCACGTACAGGTCCTCATTTGGTACATGGCTAAACTGACCATTTCTCACTGTACTATGTCCTCATTTGACCGGTATCGGTTAAAAGTATTTCTAATTTTAATATTCAAATGAAAATTTAGTATTATATCCGTGACCAGGTCCTCATTTAGTTAAAACAAGAGAGAGGCAAACACTACTCTTTGGGATAAGCAGCGTATAGATATATCCATGACCAGGTCCATTCTTGATATTCTCTCTACAAACACCGGTTTTCAAAATCAACTTTATGCCATTTAAATTTTACAGGTGACAACTGTAGTGAGCTGGAGAATGATGACCTGAAGGATGAGAATGAGACTGGCCATCAGTATTTTGCTGGTAACTATTCTAACAAAAAATTGTCTTTTGATGTGTTTTATGTCTTATGATAGAGCTTACACAAGGATTTTTCAATTTGTTTACGCGGGTTCTAGGAACTTGATTTCACATTTATAAAACTACATGCCCGACCAGGTTTGAACCTGGGGCATCTACATCACCCAGTTACCTTGTGCTCTAGACAGGACACCCGACCACTTAACCAGCTCAGCCACTTTGAAAAAAAAAACACTTTGATAGGTGAGATGAGTTGCTTGTCATAAATGTGCATTCTTTATTCACATGGGGGTACTGTTCTATGGTCATCACTGCCACACTGCCATTGAGCTGCACTATTTCTATCCTCTGTCATTGCAGAGACCTTCAGCTTTAGCAGCATCCCTTTAAATATTTTGATGATTGATATAGTATTTGTTATAAGCAAATAGCATTTGTGCTACTGCGGTATTATACCATAATATTATGGTTCACCATTTTCTGTTCGTAAAGTTCAATGTCAATTTGAAAGTTGGCAGCCTTGAACTAGAGATTGTAGCCGATTTCATGGGCCATGACATTTCTGCCTCTAGGAAGATTTACAGACAATCAGATACACATTTCAAGTTGGCAAAGGTGTCTAAGCTGCTCGTCGCTGCAGTATCAGAAAATCACTTCAAATATCATGGCAAGAGTTTGGAAGAAATTGACATTGCAGAAGAACTAGATTGTGAGTATTTTTTATCTGAATTTACAGTTTTCTAAAGTTTATTTTCTATTGTGCAAGTAGTAGAAAAGTTACAATTGCTCCCAGTCTTATATTATGTTGTTCATTATATATATGCAACTCAAGTATTGCATTATAGCCGATTTGTCTAATACTAATATTTTGTTGCTTGTCACACATTCAGCAATTCTCAGCATTTCTCATCGTGGCTATTTTAAACCTTGCATGTAACAGGGTTCTGCGTCGTAGCTAACTCTATCAGCGACCTCCATCTCACTCTGCTCTGAGAGTATCCACCTATGTTTCAGTCTACCTCTAGTTATCTTGCCTTCAACACTTATATTATTGACTCTCCGAAAATCTTCCTCCTCTTCCTGCCGCACATTCAGAACTTTGATAGAAGGCAAAGCTTATATGAGTGAAGGAAACTGGGTTCTGACAAGACTGTCAATAAATGCTATACATGCAGTGGAACAGTATAGCTGTTAATGATTTTTAGCTGATGAGTTCGAGAACGATGAGCCTGACGACTAAATAGAAGTGATTGGGCGATAAAGGTCTTGAAGTACTTCCTGTGAATGTCTAAAACAGCCTTTAGAGTCGGAAAATATACCTGTATAAGGGTAAGCTAAAGTGAATTTGTTTTTGAGATTGGGTTTCGGAATATACTACACTGTACGTCTCATTTACTGTACATGTAACTAACACTCATATTGTTCGCAACGAAAATTTAACAATATGGTCTAACCTATAAGTTATATCATCCCGCTGTAGGATGAACAATGTATTTAATGTCTAAACATGATGACATGCTGTGCAGCTCAATGGAGTGCAGCTCAACAAATTTACTTACAATGTTTGTGAATTAAGTATAAATGGTGTATGACATTCTAGTTGGTGAACAATTGCCTGGTGAAATCAAAGATCTTGCCAATGAAAATGAGAGCTGTGGTTCAGAAACTGACATTGCCAGAGAAACATATAAGGCATCATATAGAGGTAAGATTTGCTCAACATGATTCTGAACTGGTAGCATCAAATATTATTGTAATCTACCGGTGTCCATTTCTGTCCAAAATCTTTTGTGCAAAGTTGCGAACTCGTTAAGACATGATTTGCCAACAGCTTCTTAGCTAGCTAGAAATGCATGGCTGTGTAAATTATTACGGATACACTATGATGTGCATCTCGTAATATTGTGTACAGTATATTTAAGTTTAATGTAGGGTTGATAAAATATTTTAGGAGTCAAGAGAAACATGAAACAGGGAGAGCCAATCGAGGCTCTATCAAAAAGAACAAAAGAAGGTAGTATCTTGAGCATAGTAATTACTGAAATTGTCTATAATACATGTGGATATTCTACAGACATTCACAGAGCTAGGTAATCGGGTAACATTTTCACCATAGGAAAATATCATGGTTGATAAAACATTTGTGTACGGTGAAATCCGCTTAATTTGGCCCTGAATAATTCAAAAGCTTGGTTAGTTCTAACTATGAGCCTTAGTCTCTGCTGAGCACTATATAATGACACAAGTTAAATGAAGTGATCTTACAATTCAACAAGGGCTTAATTCACACCAATTATGGTAGTCCTTTGGAGTTGGAAATAAGCAAGTTTTAGTGTATTTCACCCCAGACAACATAGATCGAGCGTTTTACACATGCTGTCAAACACAAACTTTTACAGGCTGAGTTGGCATATTTTACTTGTTTTTTGTATTGTTCCAAATTTTTGATATGTTTTATTGACACACAAGTTTCCTACTTAAAAATTAATTGCGATATATTGCAGGAGGAACCATACAAGTCAACAAGTTCACTTTTGTGACAATGTCAGCTGTGTATTTGTTCCATTAGGCAGTGGAGGTTTTGGCTATAACAATGTAATTATGTCTAAAAACACTAACATTTCACTGTTCTGTTGTTCACTTGTTACTTTTAGTGAAACCCGAAGTTTATACCAAGGAGGAGGTGAAGGCTGTTCGTGATTGCTTCAGGGAGTCTTGGAGCGCTATCCCAAACATGCAGGAGCATTGAAGTGTTTAAGTTAGCTCGTGGATGCAAAAAAGAAAGGCAGAAAATTAAGTAGGAAATTGCCTGCAGAAAAAAAGCAAGTAGTCTAAAATACAGCATAGTTAGAGAATGTGCTTCCGCCAGTGTAATATCTTTAGTAGAAAAAGTTGCTTTTGGTGTGCAAGACAACTGGCCTCCAAACTCGCAGAATAAGTTGCTATAGATGTATTAAGCTCTGTGGAAGCAAACTAGCACTGTTTATTATTGCAATGCTTGGTACACAAATCATAAGTTTTTTCAAATTGTGTGGTAAGCCTTTGATGCTCTTAAAACACATGCAAAGTTGATTCTTTATTGACAGGCCATTTTACCAATAATAGACAATTTCACATGAGCCATAAGAAAATTACATCATTCTGTTTTCTTCTCTTTTATAGAAAAGTCTGGTAATTGAAGAAGCTCTCGGGGAGGATTTGAAATATTATATCTGAGTGATAGAGAACTTCTAATTTCAATGTGTTTCGCCTTTTATGTCTATTAGGTTTACTCGAATAAATGGTGCAACTAAATATCAAATCAATCGTCTAATCAATGCCCAATAGATGGGTTATATAAAAATACTCAAAAGTAAGTGCGAATGAAGGCTAAAACTGCACGTGTTTCATTTAGAGTGGCAAAGTGTGCTGCTGCCTGCACTAAAAATCAGAAGCAATATTTGGCATATTATTATTTGTTCTAGTAAATAGATGCAAAAGTACATTGCAAAGTTATTCAACACCTCATGATTGTGCTGCATGTGCATAAGAGGCAATAGATAAGTTGCTGATCTCATACTTATTCATATCTGCTCACTACTTATTAAAGATAATTCGCTACTATATACTTGTGATGGTTCAAGGTAATTTATGGAGAATTGACCATTTTAAGAAATTGTCGTCTCCTGTTGAATGTCCCCATTTAACGAAGAACTCACTCTTCACTCACGCTTTGCTCACACGTCCTCATTTCCCAGTAGAAAAACCAGCTCAGACTATAAAGGCCCATAGTGGTTTGGAACCCAGCCCACCAACCTTATATTTTGATTAGCTTTTTATTGATGTATTACAGTAACTCCTAGGTGCATTAGTATTGGAGCTACAGTAGGACTGCATTTGCCTGCAGGAAAAGTGGGACTGCATTTGCCAGCGTATGCTAGTATAGGTGAGAGAGAGAGAGAGAGAGAGAGAGAGAGAGAGCACAAGATGATGACCCAGACAAGGACATACTGGATATAATGATGACATTAAATAGAGACTAATTACACAGTGCTCAAGTGTACCATTGATGATTAATAATTTTTATTGTGCCAATATTCTCTCTGAAACACAGACTCAGTGTAAGTCTATACATATGATATATTCCCTTTATATAAGGAGGCAGACTGACAATTATTGTAGCTGCTATAATCAGAGATTGGATTATTATTTTTGAAACTGACAGATTGGAGATTAATTTTTGTAGTAACACAATTACTTATTGTGCGCAGCAATTACAGACACTGATACTTGGTTTTTGATCGCAAACGGGATTCAGCACATTGAACAATTAATTTGAATTCATATTGAGGATTCAAAATCACTGAGTGACTTTCATTGAACTATTGATTTGGAGAATTCGATTGAACGAATATTTTTCCAGTGAGAAATTAGTATACATTTCCACTGAGGTGTTATAGTACATATACACTCTGAGGCAGTTTAAATATAACAATTCTTAAACCTCAAATTGGCCTGCGAAGTGATTGATTTAACAGGTGAATAATTCATAACGTACCTGATACACAGCTCTCTTGAAAGAGATATACTTGAATTGCAGTTGGCTTGATAATACCTGTTGATAGGGTAACACATAGAACACATAGATTCTCCAGGGGAGGTAGTCCCAATTCTGTCACTCGGATTATTATACTCTACAACATAGAGAGAGTATATTTGTATGTCCACGAGAGGAAATAAATATATTGAGTGCATACGTCCTGAGTGCTACCATTACATTACACATAGAACCTAGAACCAAAGTACACTTGTTTACATAAATCAATTGATTGAATATAGGAGGTATACACACATAATATTGGACCAAAAAGTCATTGTCAAAAGTTATCTTCTCTCAATAGAGATATAATTGGCGTGAGAAGACAACTATCAATTAGTGAGACAGAAATTACATGAGAACCAAAGTTATCTTCTCTTAAAGTTATTGGAGGTTAACAGGAGAAGATAATTACAAATTACACAGTACATTGCACAAACCATTGGATACAAACACAACCAGTCTATATATTATATATCACATAGAACCATTAGTGTACTAGCATACATAATATAAGTATACACATATACTTGTACAATATATATATACATATACAAATTATTACATTTCCCTCGTGACATAAGAATTGGCTATCCCGAATAAAAGTAAATCAGCGATACGCTGTATTATTGACCTTTTCACTGTAGCACACTGTTAGTAATGAGGCATTCAACTTGCACAATATGTGATAATAGAATGTTCTATCAACGACGAGTGAGTAACGAGTGATTATTTATATTCATAGATATTGATATTTATTAGTCATTGTCCATATTTTGCTTCCATATTGACTATTGTTATTTCTCAATGTAGAAATTTCAAGACCATGCGCTAGACGAAACAACTGTGATTGCTGTATGAATAAATTAGTACTAGAGTATGAATAAACGTTGACATTGTCAACTTATGAGCTTGTGTGACCGTACTGTGTAAATAAAATGTTTATATTCCTGCACAGGAAGTGCTTTGATCAGAGAACTATTTGATCCGATGTAAACGTTTTCTTCGAGAAATTTGGCATCTCTATTATAGAACAGACAACTCTATAGCGTAATAAGGAATCATGAGAAGACAACTCTGCTGTACTCACATTTTAATCGTAGAAATGAGACTGCACTGTAGAGCCAGACAGGGTTGGGAACTTTGATCTACTTTTGCATTCGATTTTCGATTATGCTGGTTAAACCAAAGAATACAAGCATTCGATTGTCACTTTACCAAATCAAAGATTGTACTTCAATCGATTTTACAATCGATGACGCTTTTAGAAAATGCACATGTATATGGGTATAACAACTTTCAATACATTTTCCAGGTATCTAGAAAAATGATGGATCAAGATGAGTTAAACAAAGTATTTATTAATATAATATATTGCAAAGATAAAAATATAATGATAGTACAACACAACACATTCTCACAGTTATAGCTCAAACTTTAGCAATAATACCAGCATTGCCCTGTACCAAACACCTTCTCTTCATACTGTCAAAGGCAAGCATTGTAGTCAGTTCAAAGTTAGCGTCACTTAACAAGGAGCGATTTGGTGTCAAAACACGTTTTTCCAGGGAAAATAACCGTTCAACTGGTGCAGAACTGCAGAGTGTAGTGTTAAACTTGACAAACACAGGCCACAATCTGGTAGGAACTTCGCAGTCTGCTGACTTAACCCAGTCTTCCCATAGTGAGACAAGTCCAGTCTTTGATGAAGTGGACTCCATGCGCTTTTTTTCCAATCTCCAGAAGAGTGACTTTTTTGCTGGAGGCTCTGTGTCATCTGAGGTTGTGGGCACAGGTGATTGAGTAGGCTCTGCTTCCTCCATCTCCCTCAGTTTTGCTTTCACCACAGTTGATATAAAATCGGCCTCTTCTTCTTTTACCCAATAAAGTTTAAAGCTTGGGTGAATACCTGCAGATACCTTAAACCATGTCGACTCCAATTCTTCTTGAAAGCGATATTGAATGGCTCCCTGTAGAGCTGTTACAAGTCCACTCATATATTTCATATCTGTAATGGACTCAAGGTCCTCAAGGACAATTCTTAGTGTTGGTAGAAGATACCCAGCAGTTACTTCATCTTCACCCTGAAGTACATCAAGAGCATTGGCCACCGGCTTCATCCCAAATAAATATTCTTTTATTACTACATGCTCCTCAGGTAGAATGGGCCTTATATCAAAGTGGCGAAAGAGATTGAGCATCTCATTGGGTTTCTGATTAAGGAATTGATCAACTCGAACCAGAGCATCGTACCAACTGTTCCATCTAGTCGAGTTAGGTATTACAAACAAACGTTCCAGCATCTCCACAATCTTATCCCTTGCCAAGCTGGATCTAGATTGCTTGTTAAAAACAGCTTGTACCTTTGCCATCATCGATCGAAATAATTTCTTACATATCGGATTCTCCAGAGCGTCCTTCACATCCTCTGTAGCTATGAGGCTCAACCTATGAGCAGCACACTTCATGTGTGGTGGGAGCACAGCTTGAGGTTGATCGAGAGCATCACCAATGTGGAATTCTTCTGTTTCAGTATCACTGTCACTGTCATGCTCATCATTCTCTTGATTTACTGAAAACTCTTTGAAAGCTTTGATCATATTTGACCCACTGTCAGTTATACAGTGAGTCACCTTACCGTGTAACCCATAGTCTGCTATAATGGTATGAATGACTTCAGCAATGACATCGTATGTGCACTTTCCTTGAATTCGTCTTAGCGCCAAGCATGCATGCCTCATTCGTGATTCCTTAGAATACCAGTGACCAGTCACCCCCAGGTACCCTCTTCGTCTTGCTGTCCAGTGATCTATTGTCAGGCATATTTTACTTGCCACCTAGCAATATCATAACAATTTGAATTAGTACTTTTTATAATATAAAAGCAGTTCATATCTTGCATTGTTATTGTATGTGTGTATGCATGTATGTATGTATTTGTGCCGCTGTTGAAATAATCCTATATACATAATACAACATACACTGATATAGAATAAAAGCTAATATTAACCTGCATAGAAGCTGTAAGTTCTTCTTTCAGGTTGTTGTGCTTGGCTTTTGCATAGGAAGTGTACGTTTTAGCAGACTTTAGCCGTAAGCCTGGCTGTAGCTTTAATGTGTATGCCTAAAAATAGAATCATAACTCTCCTTTTATTATTTCGTTATTAGTAAATATCTTTAATAATTTATTCATAATATAATTAATAATTATAATATTCGGAATATTAATATAATAATATTATAATACAATTATTTTTATAACTATGCTATCGTTATGATTAAAAAAATATTATTTCTTATTGAAATTTATTAGTGCGGTGTAATAATGAACCCATTTTGAAATTGAGGGCACAGTATCATGCATTACCACAGTTGATACAGGGCTACACAAAACCCCTTTCACTCACCTTAAATGCGTTTGATTCGACGTGATGAAATGGGAGCACAGCCTCTGAGATGTAAGTCACGATGGCCTCATCTAAATCTCTCTGAGTTAGTTTCCTTCCTGATTGAGTGTACTGCAGAAGGGTGTTTGAACAAGTTGGTTTTTGGTCAGTCTTACCACCAGTTGCACTTGTTGCACCTCCTGGTCTTTCAGCCAGCCGCTTATCCTTAGCTTTACATATTGAGTCAAACTCTGTCAAAGATCTGGTATGGACACTCTTGATATGGTTTCTTAGATTGATTCTACTTTTTTTGTTAGCACTTATGGTTTTGCTACCCACAGGAAGGCATCTTTTGCAAGAATACAGAAAATTACCTTTGACTTTGGATTCACACTTCAGTGTGAAGTAATCTTCTGGAACAAAAAACTTCGGTTTGTCGTCTGCCATGATGGATGATCTATTTATTTAATCTCTAAAACATTTCACGTCAATTTGTTGCTAAATGTTTATGATGAAACTGTAAAGTTTCATAAAAATAAAGAAATTTATTGTTTTCAATAAATCTGTCTATTACTTTAAAATGTTATAACAAAAGTACCTAATATTACCAGTTTTATTTTCATTTTCTCATAGCTAATCACGTACGTTTTTACTCATAGAGTTATCTCCTCTACCTCTATGTTTCCTCTTAGCCTCCAAATATTTATATATATAGCAAATCTTAATCAGGTATACCAGGCTATTATTTCTTATTTATTGATAGCCACTCACATTTCATTCTAGCTTGCAAATAGAGGCTATTATTCTATTGTTTTATTATTAAATAAAAGAGTTCATCATCATTTATTAAAAAGATAAGAATTAAGTTACGAGGCTTTTTACTTATTTCCTGTACTAAACATTACTAGCAGATCAATTAGCAGTTTAGTGACAATCGAATGCAGCTGTAATCCTATAAAACCAACGAATACATGCAATTCGATGGCTTTGTTGGAAACCAACGATTAGGTACAATCGATGGTGAATAGACCAACGAAAATCGCCATCGAATATCGAATGCCATTGGCGATTCCCAACCCTGGAGCCAGATACTACTACTGTTGTCCGGTTGAGTAGTAGCACAAGCACATGTAATGCTAGTGTGTCTCCTGCATCTTCATATACTGTTCTGACATAATGTAGTAGTATACAATACATGGCGTACTACAGTAGTACACCAACAACATACATGTATGTACATGTATGTTTATTATAATATATGTCAAGTTAGATGTGTGCTTGTGGTTGTGAATAGAGCCATGCGCATGGTTGTACAATAAGTTATATACAGTGGAACTTGCTTAATTCACAACTCACATAATTCAAAAAACTTGGTTAGCTCAAACTGTTAGCCTTGGTCCCTGCTGAGCACTATATAAATGGCTTCAAACACCATCCATCTGTAATAATGCCATAGGTTCATAATATTCTCTACCTACTGGTACTGGTCACTATTCAACTTATACCTGTGTAGTCTGTAAACATTATTATAGATGTTAGATGAAATTAGAAGAAAGAAGAAGATTAGAAAAAAGAATGAAAGAACATAAATATATTTATAGACATAGAGACAGCGCAATCTGCATTGGCATAGAACAAGGAAAGATAATATGGAACCATCAAAGAAGAGAACGCAGTAATATTAGGCAGGAGCAGACCAAAGAACAACATTAGAAGAACGAACTTAATCCATCCTCTTAGCTCTATTCTCTTTTATGCTCTACTTTTCCTTAGTTTTGTTTAACATTATATTTTTCCTCGAAATATTAGAAATAAATATAAAAAAACTATAAAAATGCTCCTTCTGTCAGATGCCACTCTGGACATAAACATTGTTACATAGATACAGGTATATATTAGCAAATTACAGCTAAATACACACCCATTATTTGGTGCAATATTGAGTAAACATGTATATAGGCTCGGTTCTTAACTATCGTAACACCAGCAACCCCAGCAACCCCAGCCACAACATTTCTATTACCATTATTAGATGGCAATCTAACACATGGGTATTTATTTATATATATATATTATCAGCCAATCACAGCACAGCATATATGTCAGATGACACTCTGGACATAAACATTGTGCAATATATTTGTATACATTTAACAACTACAGCTAAATACACACCCATTAATTGGTGCAATATTGAGTATACATGTATATAGGCTCGGTTCTTAACTATCGTAATACCAGCAACCCCAGCCACAACATTTTAATTGCTATACTCTATATATACTGTATATATGGATAGGAGTTGGAACCCACACACACACTTATGGATACCAGAATAACTTATGCATATTCAATTACCACCAGATAGACATTGAATAATATTAATACTAATCTTTCCTTATGATGTGTCCAAAGATAACACAGATATACAATAAATAACATGAATATTAATTAGAATCCAGACACAGCATAATTATCTACAACATTCCTTTCGTTTATGTATATTGTAGGATACATACACAGATAGATAATATACATGTATATGCAGTGATCATGTATGAGCGTATGAGATTGAATTTTACCCAATACCACTTTTGATAAATAGAAATAGCCTAAATAACGAGTACATTATATAAGTTTGGAACCCAGGCCTAATACACCTACCTATCTGCCTGGTGAACAAGATATGTCATTTGATAAGTAGAAAATAATTGCTACAATGAGACGTAAACAGTAATTAAATAACCATAAATTAGAAATCTTATGCAGACAGTGTATTGATTGTAGGTAATCACATAAATTGGAAGAAAGACGCTTCCACTACGCAATAAAAGTTTGGAAAAGAGAAAGTCCTAAAGATGACCATTGCTGACATAAACAAACAAACAAACAAACAAACAACACATGACAATAACTAACAGATTACAACACATTACATCACTAAGGATTCTGTATACTGGGATAGATGGCCATTGGGTAACATAGACCAATCAACAAGACAGGAATAGTATACATCCTCCAATAAGATCAAGTGTTGCGGACATGGAATCCCAAGAGAGGAGGATATAAGGAGGCGCATCCCAAGGCTGAGATCAGAGAGGGGGAGAGGAGCAGCCCAGGAAGAACAGAAGAACCTACAACATGGAACAATAAGGATCTCTACTCTGCTATAAGTAAGTCAGAATATTATATTATTTTTTCCTGAATATTGGAAGTGGACCCTCTCCTACACACACACACAGACAGAGATACTGTAAGTTATTATACACTTTATTATTTTACTATTAGAATTTTTATTGAGGATAATTATATCCCTGCTCCCTGAAAGGACTATTTTTGCGATTTGAAATATTGTTGAATTTTTGGGAAGAACCCAATCAGACAGATTATTATTGAATGATAATTATACTAGTCCCAATAAATTGGTTGACACTGTTCCTGGTTTTTGATCGCACATATTGGATTCATAATTTATATTTTGAGGAACTGATTGCATTTTGATTGATTGATAAATACATATCAGTATTGTCAGACACAACATTGACACATAGAATTGATTGATTGGTTGATAAACCCTTACCTGAATTATTGTACAGTACCAGAGATTGTCTGTACGGACCTTGATTGTCCTATTGTATGTCCTGCTTTGTCAGTAGACTTGTTATACATTTCCACGGGGGAGATAGTCCCAATTTGTCACTCGGGTTTCATTTCTAAAATAGAGAGTGATTATAAATCAAACGAGACTTACCTGTAAGGTGAAGTTTGATAGTAATTCTGCGAACGAATAGCGAAGAAGGTAAACAATGAGATAGCTTTAGTGGATATGCAGGAAGCTGGTCACTTGTTCAGAGGAGCACACAGATTAGGGCAAAAATTTTTGAAAAGGATGATGAAAACAATAAAATACAATCAGTAACATACATTCACAATAATAAAATGATAGCGAAGAGTAAAATATGGGTGGGAAACTCTAACCCAAGGGTGGGATTGTTTACCTTCTTCGCTATTCGTTCGCAGAATTACTATCAAACTTCACCTTACAGGTAAGTCTCGTTTGATTTATAATTCTGCTTCACTCATAGCTCCAAAAGCTAAACAATGAGACTTCAGAGGAGCCCTATTCTGTGTGCTGTAAACACTCAGCCACTGTACATCATACAGTCATGGATTATTAATAATGATGTAATGCCATATCTTTGACTATAAAATTTTTATATAGTAGTAGCATAATAAAAAACATCTGCCGTAATGTGCATTGCATTTCTAGCTCTCAATGTATTTCTGCAAACTAGTAAGTACAGTAGTTAACCAGAAGCTAGCAGCATTCTTGTGTGGTATGCAAATACTGACCTACAGCTTACACGACAAGGCACGTAATAGAAATTGTACCGGAATTTTGCACAACACCACTCTGGTGATAACTTGACCACCTTAGTTAGGCAATTGTGTGATATTCATTATGAATAAAAATACACTTACATGTACATGTACATAGCACAGATGTAAATGACATCATATAATACAAATGTGCATCTTAATAGATCCAGGATGCATTGTAGGTAGCCTGTTTAACAACTTTCAAGACTGAGTCTTCAGATTTCCCAAGAAATTTGAAAGTTCGTCCAGAACCATCCGTGAATCTCAAGTGTCTACATAGTGAGGCAAAGTTAGCCTTGCATAAACAACACCTCTCTGTCAGTTGTCTCTAATAGCCCTGCTGGCAATTTTCGTGTCACAAAGACAGAGGAGGTACAAAACAACCATTACTTTGTTAAACCTTATTCACAGGTATAAACAAACAGCAACTGCAAACGTGTGCAACAATCAATTCAGCAACATCATCTAGGCTTAGATGATAATATGTACATTTACAAATGGGCTATTTAGTTGGTCAACTTGATTAATAAAAGTGTATAATTCTACTTATATATACACACGGGTTCCTGGGTTGAAGCCATTATCAAGTTGATATAATAATGTTCCCAGCAACCACATACACCTTGCAACTTTCTGCTGGTGCAATCCTAACCCTTGAAAGTGAGTCATGAAATTTTCCCAGCCTGTCTATGGCCACAATCTGCTACATGTACAATGTAGCTAGTGACACTTCGAATATTAGTTATGCACATTTTTCCCCAAACACTTAACAGAGGGGCATACATTGTGATTAGTATCAAAACTTGGCCAGCCTGGCACAAAGGTATCTACATGTGCATAAACATAATATACAAACAGTAGAATCGGTAAGGCTTTCATCATATGAATTAGGTCACTACTAATTCCAAAAAATCTCAATAGAAACATACATGTATGAGAATGGTCAAATATGACACAAGTTAGACAGCTACGTCATAAATGTAGTCTGGTGCAACTGAATTCAGTGTACTCGCTCAAGTTACAGATGCATAATAAACTTGGATATTCAATTAATCATAAATATAATATTATGTATGCTAGTTGCCAATTATATCATTGACTTAGCTAGTTACATGTGTTAAATTATTTGAAAGAATGGGTTCTACCCATCATACTGATGTAGCTAACTGCAGCAGAGTTACTACATGTACAAATCTAGTCATTTGGCTTTTTAACTAATAGCAGCTTCAAGCCATTGTTAGCTAGCTAGCTAGCTATTTCATTACTGGTCCATCTCTTGCTGATAGATATCAAAGCACAACTTACAAAATAACCAACAAAACTACAAAGCATCTACAAGTGCAGTATGTTCAACTTATTTTTATACAAAATAGACCCAACAGTACTATTAGTACTGTGCAAATTGTGTGTCCACATTTTAACAGGTTCCATTTCGCTTTTAGATTACCAAACCTTTGGCTATTAAATTGGTCAAGCCTAGCCTGTATAACGTACAGTAGCTTTTCAACTGGATAAGCTAGCTAGCAAGCAAGCCACTACCAAGCCAATGGCCTGGGCTAATCTCTCTATCAATACTATGGAGCGTTCAGCATGTACAATGTACATGTAAGAGGCCAGCTAGATTAGGAATGTGTAGCTTTCAGCTATTAAATAAATGTTCCAGAGCAGCTACCAACATTATGAACTCAAAGTAGCAGATCTTATTGTATAACAGAATAGGCCTGTGTTTAGTGTACATAAATGCCAGCTTTTCTAGTAATTAGAAAAACTTTCAATGTAACCTATTTCCACTTGTAATGTGTGCTGACCAGCCACAAAATAATATATCGTTCATCAATCCGAACATTCCAGGTACAGCCCACAATACTGGTACAGCCTATGCTCTGAAATAAACCTAGGGTATTGCCAACTTCACAACACTTCTGATACCAATGGTAAACAATTCACTTGATGTCGTAAAACAGCCAAGGAATCCAATGCCAATTGAACTTAGGTTTTTTCTATTTCAGATTTTTTGTACTTAACAAGGTACATGTAGTTAAAAGACTTCAACCTTTTCAATTAATTGTCAAGCTTTTAGCTAGGAAAACAACTAATATGTGCTGACCAAGAGTAGACTATAACGCACATTAGCCGAAGACCTTTTATTTCATAAGACATCATTTTATGACTTGTTCAGCTATGGTAAAATTGATCTGGAAGCGTAGAAGGTTTACTACAACACAGAATGTATCATACACCTGTCATTCGTCAACATTTCTAGAAATTCAACCAATTACAGTACAAGGCGAATTATTGTTTTGCCATTATATTCTGTGGAGTTGTCTCCATCTTCCTTATACAATGTATATTATATATATGAATAGTTTAACACAGGTCACTTCCATTGTTTTGCAGTGTCACCAACTGTTTCTGAGAATGATCCCTTTAAGCTGATAGCTTTCTTATTTTCCATCACTTATTGTCAAATTCCTATATAAGAAATTGTCGCCAATGACTTTGATCATTTGGAGGTGATCATTTATTTTTTATAGCAGCCAAATCCTGTTCGTGTACAAACCAATATAGGCTGGCAAACACTATCATCAGTTAGAAAACTAGGATGTACTCAACACTGACTGCGACAGTAATATGAATCCTTACTTCGAAGACATTGATATTATAGGACTCGTGATCCTTGATGTGACATTAATAAAATTGTGTCATCCTCTCATACATGTAGAGTCCAGCGTAGAACAATCTACATTTTACCTGCCCAGCCTGTCTGTATTGATGAAACCAGTCATATTTGCCAATATTATAGCCTTAGATTCATTACTGGTTATCATCATTCTGTTAAGGCTATGCCTAATTCAACTTTGCAAAATAGTCAGATTCAATGGCTATATAGCTATATAGCCAGGCCGGCTGCAGCTACTTTATTCAACAATCCTGGAATGCTTCATGGTGTAGCAAAGTCTTAGTTAACACCATATAAATATTATATGAAACATCTAGCAATCCACAAGAGAGGTTGGTTGCTCTCACACTCTTTACTATAGCCATTAAACTGTACTTCAGAACTGAGGCTTTTTCATAATGTAATGGCTTTATATTATAAAGCCACCCAGTAAATGACACAATATGTGGCTTGACAGTTGGCCACATCAATAATATACTGTTGCAGGATAAAGCAACCATGGAAGCCAAGGCTTGTTCATATAACATCAAGCCATTATAAACAACACAGTCATGTTGTGTTACTGCAACAGACAGATCATTATCAATAATTCTTAGACTGTGCTTATTCATAGGGCCACAGGCTTGTTCACAATATAATATCAAGCTATCCATAAGCAACAGAACATACTGTGACAGTGGTGTCATCATCAGTATACATGCAGTTATACGTGTACATAACTATTAGACCAGTAGATGGGGACCCAGGCTTGTTAACATAATATCAAGCCATCCATTATACACGTAGGTAACACAAAATATGTGTCACTGCAACAATAGGGTCGTTATATCAACATAGCTACATGTATATGTATAACTATTAAGGTCTGTTTGTGGGGACCCAGGCTTGTTTACAATACAATGTCAAGCCACCCGTAAGCAACACAAATGTGTTACTGCAACAGTCGGGTTATTATCAATGCAGTTGTATACACAACTACATGTATTAGACTGTGCATGGGGACCCATGGGATCCATGATAGGCAACACCAATGTGTTACTGCAACAGTCGGGTCATTATCAATGTAGTTATGTGTATAACTACTAGACTGCGCATGAGGACCCAGGCTTGTTATCAATATCATCAAGCCACCCACTAGTAACACCATGTGCAATGTGTTACTGCAACAGTCGGGTCATTATTAGTACAGTTATATGTATAACTATTGGACTGTGCATGGGGACCCAGGGCTAGTTCATATTATCAAGCCACCCATTAGCAACATGAATGTGCTACGGCAACAGTCGGGTCATTATCAATATAGTTACATGTATAACTATTGGGCTGTGCATGGGGACCCAGGGCTTGTTCATATTATCAAGCCACCCATAATCAACACAAGGTGCAATGTGTTGCTGCAGCAGCCGGGTCATTATCAATATAGTTATATATATAACTATTGGACTGTGCATGGGGACCCAGGGCTTGTTCATATTATCAAGCCACCCATTAGCAACACAATGTGCAATGTGTTACTGCAACAGTCGGGTCATAGGTAATGTGCATAGCAGCATACCTTGATGGTGTACAGGAAGACCCAGGCTTGCGAAGCAAGCGATTCCAATGATTAGCAGGATGCAAAGCATCAATGCTGGTACACCATATCCTACAAAACAAAGTTATACTTACGTGTCCATCTAAGGTAGTAAGCTATGCGACCCAGCCACCTGCAGTCCAAAAGCAAAGTGACCAGCTTCCTGCATATCCACTAAAGCTATCTCATTGTTTAGCTTTTGGAGCTATGAGTGAAGCAGAATTATTATTATATGTCCACGAGAGGAATCATAATTGAGTGCATATTGTCCTGAGTGCTACCATTACCATAATTGAACCACACACACATACACAGAACCATTATTCATTGCCATTGAGCGAATATTGAATTGAGTACAGGAGGTATAGAATTTCAGATTATTGGATCGAAATTATTCATAGGGAGAAGTATCCCCTCTATCACAATTTTCAGAATTGGCAGATATCCAATAGAATAGACTGCATGAGCATAGAAGTTATCTTCTCTATAAAAAGTTGAACAGGAGAAGACAACTACAAATTACACTGTCATTTACTCATTTACGAATTATACACAAATCAATTCATACATCCAAAAATAACTCAGTCATTTATATTACATTCATTTGTAGTACATTCAATTCACATACTACTTAAGTATAATTGTAATTAATCGTAATTGATTGATTATAATTATTTATACATCATTACTATACATCATACACATATTAATTAAATATTACAAATTCCCTCGTGACACTTCTTTACTATTTATTATTAAACTATTAGCTCACACCAACATCTTCCATTATATTATTATATTATATTATTATATTATATTATTATATTATATTATTATATTATATTATCATATTACTATATTATTATATTATATTATTATATTATATTATCTCTGATTTCCTTGTCTCTAGTACCTACCATGTACATTCATATACATGTAGAAATGTATATACAATGTACATACTATATACATGTAGAAATGTATATACAATGTATACATAGAAATAACAGAGGGAGGTGATCGCCACTAAATTGTTTCTAAACCATCTTTGTGGAATGTTTGCTATAAAAATATAACTTTATCAGTAATACAAGGAAACATACAGTTCAACAATACAATTGTGATAGTTTAGATAGTGAGGGAGTTATCTGCTCACGTAGGTAGACTGTGAGGTGTGTACATAGGTACGTGTTTACATGATCTAAACTACAAGTATATACATGTACAATCATGTATACATGTACATGTAAATATAATGCATATACATGTAGTATGTGTAGCTATACTCATCTCTTTAGTATAACAGATAGAGTAAACTATTAGTATATACTACATAGTAGACCTGTGCTATATACTATCTGAATCACAGTTCAGATTGATTCTACTACAGCATGTATTGTTGTGATATGTACTGACTGGTATATCATGATAAGCACTGACAAGACAGAATGCACTTTGTACTATACAGTCATGTAGATCATAGAGGAATACCTACCTCTATGATGTAGATGCAAAAATCCTGTCAGGTGCATGTATAATGGAGAAATTTGGATAGCCTTAGATTCTTGTTGGTAGTTGGAGTGTGGGCTAGAAATAGATAATATTATATAAAAAAGAACTTCTCCTGCATCAGTTTTGGCCAATAACAAAATACACGTATGTCAATTACAGCAGTTGACACACAACTCCAAATATCATTGACTCTGCATATATAATGTATCCCAAACACTAGCAACTGTATATTATTAGCATGTGATGAAGTGTGCGCTCTAGTTAGTAGTGTTCATTGATATCTAGTCTCCTAACCCTAAGCAGTTTTAGTGTGACATTATACTGTAGAATGTAGAGGTCATTGCACATATAAAATACAATAGAGACCCTTATTCTATGGTAAGTAGTTCATATCAACACCCTTTCACTGTAACCAGGAAGTAAATAATCCTAATAACTAAATATGTATAGTATAGTGAGCTCCTACCCCATCAGTCTATCACTATTATTATATTATACCTGACCCACAAGTGTACATGTCAGTTGATATGCATGTGAGTAGATGAGTTAGTAGAATCTCATCTACTAGCAGGGATATACTAGTATACAATAGTATACCATTGTACTTATTACTACCATGTGGAAGGTAAGTATATATACAATACTGTTGTACTTACTACTACCATGTGGAAGGTAAGTATATATTATACAATACCATTGTACTTACTACTACCATGTGGAAGGTAAGTATATATACAATACTGTTGTACTTACTACTACCATGTGGAAGGTAAGTATATATTATACAATACCATTGTACTTACTACTACCATGTGGAAGGTAAGTATATATACAATACCATTGTACTTACTACTACCATGTGGAAGGTAAGTATATATACAATACCATTGTACTTACTACTACCATGTGGAAGGTAAGTGTAACTTACACTCCATAATTATGTACTATTTCTTGGTTATAACAATGTCACACATAACTTGTGGAAGATTCAACAACCCATTCGTTTATTCAAGGGGGGTCATTGCTATAGGCATGTACCACTGTCTATAAAATATAGTGCTGGGTGGTTTTGATTTGCACTTGCATTCAATTTTTTCTTCTAATTCTTTAAAAAACCGACCAATACCAAAGTTGTCTATTATCCCTTGGTTTAATTTGTCAGGAAAAAGACTTAACGGACCGGAAATTTTCTATTCAAATTTGGGAGTCGTCACACTCTGCTTTTGATTCTAATGGTGGCCATTTTTGTTTTGTTTAATAAATCGTAATCATTATATTATTATAGTAATTATTTATAAAAATATGTAGGTATTATAGTACTAAGAACTGAGTTAAACTATGCCAAAATCATCACTGGGTGACAACATGGATACAGATAAATCTGTATGCCAAGAATGACATCGAATTATAAAGAGTTAAAGAGACACCAGCCATTACCAGAAATGGCGATCATATAACTACAGTAAATCATCACTGGATGTTAATGATGGCTGCAGATAAGTCTGCATAGCAAGGATGACATCGAACTACAAAGATTGAAAAAGGTACACTATGCATTCACGACACCAACCATCACAGGAAATGGACATGTTGAAGCCATTTGAATATATAAACTGAAACTTATCAAACGCCGCATTCGGTTTGCATTTTAAAATCTCACGGAGCCGAAGAAAGAAAAAAACCGAAAACTGAATGAAATCCAAACACCGTGCATCACTAATAAAAGAGCTTCCACATTTACCTACAGTATGATTATGTATTTGTGTACTGGATATAACTTGATATAATATTATGTAGAGCTATGTAACAATAGACATTACAGGGGCGGATCCAGGGGTAGTGCAAGTGGTGCATTTGCACCACTGTAAATTCAGCCAAAAGAATTTTTTTTAAATATTTTATTTTGTTGATTATTTTTGCCAATTATTCAAATGTGTGTGTCAACCTACATTGTAGCACAAAAATATCTTTTTGTAATGTCTAGGGGTTCCAAAAAATGTGATATGTTATCACTTATCATCTTTGCAAAACAATTATAGGTTAGTTACAACTATTCAACTTAACTCAACTTGCCACAAACTCATTTAACTGAATGAACAGAATTGGCTCGCAGGCCCTCCTGGACCCACAGATGCTAGGATTTTGCTTGGTAGCCGGGGCGCTGCCCTGGACCCTGTTGGGGGCCTGACCTCCAGGTGGAAGGGACGCTGCGATGCAGTGTGACGGGGCACAAAGTGTACTGCACATGAAAACTGAAGTTTTACCTTCAGAAAAGCCTCAGCTACATTATCTATTTTGCACCCACCACCCTCTCTTCTTTCCTGGATCCGCCACTGCATTACATATATAATATTATAATACAAGTGTTTAATTATATCAAGGACATATAATTACATATTTTACAGTCAACTCTCCTACTGCTAGCTTGTGGTATAGCTTTGGTAGCAGTTACGGTAGAGTCACAGAATATCACACCCCTAGCAATATGTAGGAATAATACAGTAACTGTGAGTAAAGGAAGTAGTGGAGTTATACAGTATAGGAAGAGAGAAGGAGCACCTGCCACCTGTAGTCTAGTTATTAGAGCACCTGTTGGTAGCTATATCGGTATACCTAGAGTATTCAGAGCACATTCATGCCTAGATATACAGATACAGATAGATGGAAATACATACTGTATACCCTCTACCAGACCAGCTGGTTTCATACACCAGTTCACTGAAGGGAAGAGTATAATTAATATCACAGTCTCTACTGACAACATGCCAGAGTTTACTTTGGAATACTTTAATACAGGTAAATACATTAATATCTTCATATCCTGAAAATAGTTGGTTTAACTTAGTTACAAGAGTAAGCCTAGTCTGTTATTGTTTACAATTATAGAGCTGATACCGTGGTGCAGGAGGAGACAACAAATTGTTTTACTGAAAAATAATATTTGAATATGAAAGCTTCAGATAACAGTTGAATATGAGTAATATTAGTTTTCAGTTCACCAGCCCTTCTGTGCCATGGTAGGTTCTTATATTATGTACAAAACACTTGGGTAATATTATAGTTTATATTTAGATACTACATGTATGCTAGTGTATAATATGTACTATTGACTGAGTTACTACAATACATTTAATTATATTAATTACAGTTAAAGCATGTGGTGAATATATCACACTACCAGGAGATGAGTCTACAGTAGAACAATTATCTGGGATACTCACTAGTTCATACACACCTCAGCATACTACTAGATTATCTCAGTGTACTACAACAATCTCAAACCTACCAAGTAGAGCCACAGATGTCAGGGTTGATATTCTCATCAAAGTATTGGGTGAAGATAACAAAATGTATATTAATGATCAGGAGTTGTTTGACCCTACAACTGTATATCTGGTATCTCCTATAAACAGACAGATCTTTCTCAGATATGAACCAGTAGATAGAGGACCAGATGGAGCAGACAGTGTCAGTTTTATCATAAAGTTCACAGGTGAGTCATAGCACACAGTTATTCTCTACAGTAAATAGTACATATACCTAATAAATACATAGTCCAACATCCTAAACAGTGTACAGGTTATAATATCATCTTATATACATGTATACTTATAGTTCTCACATGTGGAGATGTACCTCAAATAAAAGATACAACACCCTCTACACTTCTACCATCTCCCTGGTATCCTGGTACTAACATACACTACTCTTGTAGTAAACTAAACTATAGGTTAAAGTATAACACCACAGTCGAGTGTAAAGTAAAGGACATGATGGCTCTATGGGTCAACCAATCAGAGATCAAATGTATACCAGGTATCTAACAAAAAACAGGTAGCAAACATTAAAAATCTATGTGCATTAGAGAGGCACAAATTTGCACTATAATATAATTGTCATAATGTAGCGAATACTTCACGAATCTTCACTAAATGAAAGTTGTCTTCTCTCCATTGTGCAAGTGGTCCGCTCTTACCCCAACCTCAACCTATAGCCATCTCCTAGCACGGATTTAGTAACTGTTAATTCCTGCATTAGAAGTCTAAGATACATAATATTATATGGTGACGACTGTGCATGTATTTATAGTACCGTATTGTGTGGATGAACCCATAGACATAGAGTTTACTAACAAACACATGATAGATGGGAATACTACAGTCTATGAGTGTATCAGAGGATATGAGAGCGAGAGAAGAACAGATAATATATCTAGATGTTATTCTGATGATAAGGATAATATACCTTGGAGATGGAGTAATATATCCCTAACATGTACACCAGGTATATACAATATAGTCGTAATATATCATGTATATATAGCAATATATTCCTAACATGTACACCAGGTATACAATGTATATTATGTAGAGTGATTGTATAATTATCATGTATACATGTAGTAATAGTTACATAGCTACACCAGGTGTATAATGCACCAAGTGCATTTATGTATGTATGTAATAATGTAGAATAATATATTTTATTTCTAGTTGAATGCAAACTCAGTGATCTCTCCTTCAACACATCCACTACTTACATCACATCAGCAGGAGAGGTCAATGAAAAATACCTGTTCCAGTCCAGCCTATCATATGACTGTTTCCATGGATACAAGAAAACTAAACAGGAAGTCATACAATGTCTCCATGATAAGACCTGGTCCAATGCTCCACAGTGTATCAAGATGGGCAAGTTTTCACTGTTCAGAATATTAGTATCAATTTTACACAACTAGTGTGACAGATGGTTCATTCTATACTGGTAGAAAGTATCACTGTAATAATAATACTAAAGTAAGACATCTGACTCCACCCACTCTATTCTAAGGATGCTGGGTGGAGTCTATATATTTAACATACAATGGTCCAGGGCATTCATCAGTCCCAATAACAGACAAAGCATTTCTCAAACCCAACATAATCACTATAATTACTGTCTGTGTACACCTTCACTTTACAGTAATACTCTTATTAATGATTCGTTAATCCACCACTGTATAGGTACAATGTACATATAAGTCCTATATTACAGTTGAGTGTAGCTATACAACACTAAATCTAACAAATGGAGACATACAGACAGACAGGTACTATGAAGGAGATAGTTTAGAATATAAATGCTATGATGGATACAAGAAGAGCCCAGATGACAGAGTCAACTGCACAGAGAATGGACTTGGTGGCTGGTCAACTCTTCCTCAGTGTCTACCTGGACAAGATGAAAATGGACAAGAAGGAAACACAGGCCTGGGGAAGAAAGATATGGCACCTGATATTTACACTGAAAGAAGTAAGTTCCAGATTAGATTATTTTATTAGTGCTGAGCGGTTTTGATTTACACTTGCATTCAGGATTTTTGCTGATTTTTCAAAAAAACTGTACGATACCGAAGCTGTCTTTTACCCCTCGGTTTAATTCGATTTTTTAAATTCAGGAATAAAAATTGAACTGAACCGAAAAATTCATACTAAATTTTGAGAGTGGCCATACTCTGCTTTTAACTGTAATGGCGGCCATTTTTATCTTGTTTAATAAATCGCAATTACATTGTATTAAATACCAATTATTTATAATAATATGCAAGTATAAGAACCAGAGACTAAGTAAAACCATGACAAATTATCACTGGGTAACAACGATGGATATAGATAAATCTGTATGGCAAGGATGACGTCGAATTATACGGATTGAAAGAGGCACAATATGAATTCATGCGTTCATGACACCAGCCATGGCCACAAGTGGGTGTGGCCAAAGGGTCAGACGCAGTTTGAATTTTAAAACTGAATTGCAGTGAAACGCTGCATTCAGTTTTGGTTTCCATTTTAAAATTTTGCGGTTACTGAACCTAACAGGAAAAAAACTGAATGATCCCAAAACACCGCGCAGCACTAGAATATATACATGTACACTATAATTTATAGTGCATATATAAACTACAATGGCTATTATTGGTCACACTAGCCTAGTTTACCAACTCCCACCACAAATAGTAGGGGACCCACATACCCAATTTATATATGCTGCTGCTCATTGAATTCTACTTTATGTTTTATATATCAAATGAAAGCTGAGACTCCGCTGATTTCAGAACTGCAAGCAACTTTTTTGTACCTGGTGGCCATCGCGCGCTACAGGGGTGGATTTAACAAAAAAGGGGATTTTCCCCCATTTGTCGATTTTTACTGCTATGTGTAACAGGTCCTCCAACACTAAAATGACTGTACCAAATCTTTTGGTATTGATATCATACATTGACTGGAAGGTCCTTTGCCTACATAACAATTTTCGGTGCCGGGAAAGAAAGTGGGCGGAGTCTACAGGCACTTTTCATACAATGAGTCAAATTATGTGAATTTTTTTAACTCGGAGAGCTGCCATTTTTGTTGTGGGGGTATGATGAATCCACTATTTTAGTATGCTATTAAGTCATCTCTTAGTGATGCATATGTGAATTTATGTGATGCTATGTACAATACTTTGCTAAAAAATGACGCTTTTTTGATGCTAAACCATGTTTGGAGTTGTCTCCCCTAAAAGATAAAACCCATTATTTTGACATGTAAAGCAGCAATAGAGACGTGATAATGCTATAGGTATATGTAAAAGTAAATTATGCATTATTTTTTACTTGAAAATTGGTGTCGGAACAGGAAGTGGGCGGAGTCTGCTGGCGAGATTCCGGAAGTTATGCACATCTCTTGTGTTCAGAAAGCCACCACTTGTGTTATGAGAGTGTGATCGTTCCAATGCTCTAGTATGTTAGAATCCAACCTCGTAACAGTGTATATTGGAATTATTAGGATCTTAAGTACAATACTTCAATACTAAAGAGCGCATTTTTAATGCTGCGTCACGTTTGGAATCGTCTTCCTAAGTATTAAATAGGCACAATTTTGATGTGGCAGGTTGCACTAGAAGGAAAGTGACGCAGGATAATTTCAGAAATCTTTGCTTTATGATTTTGAAATTATGTTGTGTACCTTTATGGCATTGCAAGTGACAATCGTGATGGCAAGACCTAGGCTCTTGTTTTGTTGTTCTTTACTTCAAAATTGATGTCAGAGCAGGAAGTCAGCTGGCTAGTTTCCCTAAGGTCTCCAAGTTGTGCGCATATACAATTGACTTCAGTGAGCTACCATTTTTGCTGTGAAAGTATATTGGTATCAACACTTCTGTGTTAGTATCCACCCTCATAAAAGTCCATTTGGGAAATTTTTAAATCTAAAAGGGCAATACTTTGGTGCAAAACAACTGAATTTAATGCTGTGGCAAGTTTTGAGTTATCTTCCCAGAAAATAAAAAACATGATTTTAATGAGCTAAAAAGGAAAGTAATGCATTAAAGATCAAAAAATGTATTGTATGTTGATCTTTCAATCAATTATCTTTTCAATTTTAACTAAATTTTGACCATTTGATAGATTTGAGTTCTTTCTACGTCACACCAGAAGCTATACCGCCTAATTATGAAATGGTGCGCCTAATACATGTGCATGATCAGTTTTCTTCTTGGTACACTGTGTTTATAAGAAATACTAATGGTGCTGCACAGCTTCAGCTGTTATGACCATTGAGTGTATTTCAAACATGGGGTAACTGCACCTTTTCCATTGACATCGCACTAAATGAGTGCATTATATTACTAGTAGACGAGTATATAATTCATTTCAAATTTTGGAGAGTCAACCAAAATCAGCATGTACTTTGCGGTTAACGTACATCTAAGGAAGGCTTTTGCTAACATTCACCATTGAAGTTTTAGCTATTTAAACCATCATACTAGCGCTATGGCATCAGCGGATGAGACAAACTGCCAAATTATTTTCATTGATTACTGATTATAACAGAGTATTTTTGTGTCCGACTGGGTAGCTGAGCTATGACCACACAACATACAGGCCAGGGCAACAGGAGAAATAGTGTAAACCGACTAAGCAGACACAAGGAGAGAGGGATGAGAAAAGGGGAAAACCTCTGGGGAACGCTCCAATAGTTAGAAGGGAAGCACCTATCAGGCATGTGGGTACGAATCTTATAACCAGACTGTGTCGATTCTTGCTACCCTGCAGAGTGTGGCAGAAGCGGTACCTAAGGCTGTGTTGGGGTATTGGAACATTGGGTATGGTAGCAGCAATGGGACAGTACCTGGAGGGCCCCAAGTCCAGAGAGAGTGTTTGATATCTTACTGCTAGCAGTAAACAGTAACAGACTGTATAGTTAGTTCAATTACTTTATTGATCAATAGTCTACAAGCATCTGAAGCAAGAATGTAAAATTGTGTCCTTTTTATATGAAAATTAGTTTCCGATCGAGGTCAAAAGTTAACAGGTAGACAAAAGTCAGGATCGGACTAGAAAAGGGTCCAAGTTACATTAGCTACAAAACGATCTCATAAAAGGAGCATAACCAGACGTTGTTTCATATGAAATCAAGACAGAATTATAACTTGCAAAGAAGTAAACCAACATAGCATCCAGTTACAGTATCCAAGGTATCAGCAAAGGTAGCACAATGAAAAACATACAATCAAAGCTGACACCAATTAACACATTATAATTCGTATTGTTGCCGACAAGCATTTCCACAAACTTGAGTGCTCACCCCACCTTTATTCAGTGTTAGTAGGAGTGTTGAGAATTTCTCTATGTTATAGACATAAATGAATTATGATAAAACAACCATTATTTCGTGCTGAAACCACTGTGCCGGCAGTTCTTCAGGAACTTCGAAATAAAATAGCACTCTGCTAGAGAAGCCAAAGCTACTTTACAAATTCTCTGTGAATCTACCTTCACTCTGCTGCAATGGGACTTGGCAAAAGTGATGGTGTTACTAAATGCAGTGAATCCAGGACTGCTTGCAGTAAACTAAAACCCCACACTCAGACTTCCCAGATGAATTTGCAATAATAGATGCTGGCAGTCGACACTGGGCAGATGAAGAAGCTGATTACAGAAAGTGTGTACCTGAGCGTAAAGTAAGTTGGGAAAGACAAGAGATCTAGCAATATCCCTATGCTAATAGCCACGCTGTCAGCCCACGTCGCTGATATGAGGGTTCTTTCAGAAACGTTACATAAATGTCGGCACCACATGTGCTAACTATCTATCACCCTGATTTTTGCCAAACAGCCTTTTGTTCTCGTAATGTCGTGTTTTATCAAGAGTAAAGGGCATGTAAAGAGCACTGAGACATTATTCATGGACTTTCAGTGCAAGTCGAAGGGTAGGGGCCAAGCCACAACTACCTACCCACAAGGACAGGCACTTACACCTCTCTCCTCCCTTGTCAACTCCAACAACATACATGTAGGTATATATAAACACGCAGAACATGAGCAAGGATATAATGTACATATAGTATAACATGGAAAGCGCTCCGAGAGGATTGATGCTCTGGAGCAGTATGTCAAGAGTCATCTGATAAATAACCAGATTTAGGTGTGAGGACCACTAAATGTTCAGCAAGAAAGAAACCCCCAAAAAAAACCTAGGCGGAAACATGAGACAAAAGGCTTGGTGGGGGGCACTAGTCGTCCCGCTCAGCTCATCACCTCCCTGGAACATGGAGAAGAAAATTACACCTGCCAACTACAAAACCCACAAAGCAAACCAAGACTTCCTGGAGATCGAGAGAAAGAGAGAGAGAGAAACTGCTTCTTAAGTACTGAAAAAGGACTTGCAACAGGAGAGAGAGATCAGTCGAGTTGTGAGGCCATCGGGGTGCTACACCGGTCTACCACAGAAAAACGTGGCGGTGTGACAAAGATGAGGAAGGGTTACGAGTAAGCAGACTAAAAAGTAAAAATGATACGGAAGCCAGTAGGGCACTACCTCCTCAATCCTCATGGTTGAGAGTCTATTAATTCCTATCATATGCTTTATTTTCTCTTATTAAATTTACAACGTTGTTTAACATACATTACTTGTGCTGTGGCGTCAATAAATTGTTGAAAACGAAATGCAGCGTCTTCATTTGTATTTAAGATTCGAGTTCATGTCATTTGAGAGGATGCTGCTCGTTTATGTACAGTATATGATTAATCATTTTAGCACTGGTATTTGACAGTGTATCTTTGTAGATACAGTATAAACAGACTGTTTGTTTGGAAATTGGCTAAGAAATCACTTTTGTAATATTGATTTGTCTTCTACGTTCGTAACAAAACAAAAGCCTAGGTCTTGACATCACGAATGTCACTTGTGATGTCATAAAGGTACATAAAATAATTTTAAATCTTATAGCAAAGATTTCTGAAATTATCCTGCGTCACTTTCATACTAGTGCAACTCACCACATCAAAATTGTGCCTATTTATTACTTGGGAAGACAACTCCAAACGTGAAGCAGCATTAAAAATGCGCACTTTTGTACTGAAGTGCTGCACTTAGAATCTTAATATTTTCAAGATCCACTCTCATGTGGTTGTGTATTAACATACTAGAGTGTTGGAACAAACACAGTCTTATAACACAAGTGGTGGCTCTCTGAACACAAGAGATGTGCATAACTTCCGGAATCTTGCTAGTAGACTCCGCCCACTTCCTGTTCCGACACCAATTTTCAAGTAAAGAATAATGCGCAACTTACTTTTATAGATATCTAAGGCATTATCATGTCTCTATTGCTGCTTTACATGTCAAAATCATACGCTTTATCTTTTAGGGGAGACAACTACAAACATGGTGTAGCATCAAAAAAGCGTCATTTTTTAGCAAAGTATTGTGCATAGCATCACATAAATTCACATATGCATCACTGAGAGATGACTTAATAGCATACTAAAATAGTGGATTCACCATACCCCCACAACAAAAATGGCAGCTCTCCAAATTAAAAAAATTCACATAATTTGACTCATTGTATGAAAAGTGCTGGTAGACTCCGCCCACTTCCTTTCCCGGCACCGAAAATTGTTATGTAGGCAAAGGACCTTCCGGTCAATCTATGATATCAATACCAAAAGATTTGGTTCAGTCATTTTAGTGTTGGAGGATCTGTTACACATAGCAGTAAAAATCGACAAATGGGGAAAATCCTCTTTTTTGTTAAATCCACCCCTGTAGCGTGCGATGGCCACCAGGTACAAAAAAGTTGCTCGCAGTTTTGAAATCAGCGGAGTCTCAGCTTTCATTTGATATATAGAACATAAAGTAGAATTCAATGAGCAGAAACCACCCCTTGGGTCCCCTACTAAAAGAGTTCCCATAGTTATTCATTCTTCTTCCTTATGTACCGTCTAATAAACTGTTGCTCTGAGGACGTACTACTGGGCACTACAGCAGGGGGATGAGTAGACTAGAGTATATTACAGGTGGAGATAATGACTAGAGTATATTACAGGTGGAGATAATTTCTACAGTATATTACAGGTGGAGATAATGACTAGAGTATATTACAAGTGGAGATAATGACTACAGTATATTACAGGTGGAGGTAATGACTACAGTATATTACAGGTGGAGGTAATGACTACAGTATATTACAGGTGGAGGTAATGACTAGAGTATATTACAGGTGGAGATAATGACTAGAGTATATCACAGGTGGAGATAATGACTAGAGTGTTTTACAGGTGGAGGTAATGACTAGAGTATATTACAGGTGGAGATAATGACTAGAGTATATTACAGGTGGAGATAATGACTAGAGTATATTACAGGTGGAGATAATGACTACAGTATATTACAGGTGGAGGTAATGACTACAGTATATTACAGGTGGAGGTAAATGACTAGAGTATATTACAGGTGGAGGTAATGACTAGAGTATATTACAGGTGGAGATAATTTCTACAGTATATTACAGGTGGAGATAATGACTACAGAGTATATTACAGGTGGAGATAATAACTAGAGTGTATTACAGGTGGAGGTAATGACTAGAGTATATTACAGGTGGAGGTAATGACTAGAGTATATTACAGGTGGAGATAATGACTAGAGTATATCACAGGTGGAGATAATGACTAGAGTATATTACAGGTGGAGGTAATGACTAGAGTATATTACAGGTGGAGATAATGACTAGAGTATATTACAGGTGGAGATAATTTCTACAGTATATTACAGGTGGAGATAATGACTACAGAGTATATTACAGGTGGAGATAATAACTAGAGTGTATTACAGGTGGAGATAATGACTACAGAGTATATTACAGGTGGAGGTAATGACTAGAGTATATTACAGGTGGAGATAATGACTAGAGTATATTACAGGTGGAGATAATTTCTACAGTATATTACAGGTGGAGATAATGACTACAGAGTATATTACAGGTGGAGATAATAACTAGAGTGTATTACAGGTGGAGATAATGACTACAGAGTATATTACAGGTGGAGATAATGACTAGAGTATATTACAGGTGGAGATAATGACTAGAGTATATTACAGGTGGAGGTAATGACTAGAGTATATTACAGGTGGAGATAATGACTAGAGTATATTACAGGTGGAGATAATGACTAGAGTATATTACAGGTGGAGATAATTTCTACAGTATATTACAGGTGGAGATAATGACTACAGAGTATATTACAGGTGGAGATAATGACTAGAGTATATTACAGGTGGAGATAATGACTACAGAGTATATTACAGGTGGAGATAATGACTAGAGTATATTACAGGTGGAGATAATGACTACAGAGTATATTACAGGTGGAGATAATGACTAGAGTATATTACAGGTGGAGATAATGACTAGAGTATATTACAGGTGGAGATGATTTCTACAGTATATTACAGGTACATACCTGTCCAACCCCAGAGCCCAGATTCACCCTGAAGAGTCCGACCTCCACTAGAATAGATCCATAGGCAGCCAGTAACTCCCATTGAACATAGAAGTTGGTGCCTTATATTAGACCCACTATTGGGATTCCTGTAAAGTTGTAATTATATTTACATCATCCACACAGTTTGCACATTAATCTATTTTTACTACACGTATGTACATGTATATACATGTACATATGAGATCTGACACACACACATGTACTTGTATATGCAATACATATAACTTGTACTCAGTGTATATTCAACTCATGGTATACTTTTACCTGTAGAAGTTCTCATTGGAGTGATAGTAGTGCTGGTGGTAATTGTCCTCAGCCTCAGTACTGTCATAGTTGTGTCGAGGAGGAACAGTCTGCCTTGCTCTGCCACCCCACCTGAACCTGCTGAAGAGTATGAAGTTCCTCAGTCTACTGCGCATAGACAAACAGGTAGAGGTCATAACTACGAACATCTAGGTGCTAACAGAGCTTCTAATACATATGATAGCTTGACATTAGATAGTAAAAGTAACTATGTTAACATGGAGCTTGCCACGTGATGACCAAACTCATTGACTACCAAACAGTCTTCAGCTAACAAGTTCAGCCTCATTTCCATTCCACAGCTGTTTGTATTACATACGAGTGTTTTAATATTGGATCGACCCTACCCAGATAATACAAACTGGTATTCATATACAATGTACTTGTACACAAACCGGTATTCATATACAATGTACTTGGACACAAACTGGTATTCATATACAATGTACTTGTACACAAACTGGTATTCATATACAATGTACTTGTACACAGCTGGTATTCATATACAATATACTTGTACACAAACCGGTATTCATATACAATGTACTTGTACACAAACTGGTATTCATATACAATGTACTTGTACACAAACCGGTATTCATATACAATGTACATGTACACAAACTGGTATTCATATACAACGTACTTGTACACAAACTGGTATTCATATACAATGTACTTGTACACAAACTGGTAGCTTACACTTACATTGTGGTATATTGAGGTTTATATTTTACAATTGCAAAGGATTTTTTAGAAATTTGCTACTTTTTTTAGTACTTGACTATTTGTTGGAGTTGCAGCAGGGAGCGTCTAATATGCGTCAACATGTAGGTAGCATTTTTATAATTCATTCTACTAGTATTTGCTATAATATATCACCTCAAGGGAGATAACTCGCACTGTATTAGCATTCCAGTCACCCAGCCTTTAGGTCTCTCAACTCCCTGTTTTCTGGTGAGCAGATAACTCCTAGTTGTCTTCTTATTCTTATACCTGCATATATAAGTAAAGTGAGATTGTAGTAATATCAATTCTATTCTGCACCCTTGGACTGAATTTGCGCCTGTTCGAAACAGGGCGTTTCGAAACCGGACAGTGACAGTTCAAAACGTCAAACCCCAGATTTGAACTAATTTTTATTTTTAATATATAACTTTTTTATTCAATCAACTAAATTAATTCTATGTGAGTTGTGTTCTTCTAAATGTAATCTACACAGTTTCGAACTGTCCGATTCGAACTGTCCGGTTGTGAAACGTCCTGTTTTGGACTGTCTTTTTCGAGATGTCCCTTTACAAGAGCATGGACACTGAGAAGGTGTTGATCATAATTAAAAGAGGTGCAAAAGGGATGACTTCTTCAGATTCAGGTTAAAAATGGAACCTCTGGAGCAGAAGGGGAGGCTATCGTTTGTTACACACAAAATAAAACAAAATGAGTCAAAGCACAGAGACTAAAAAACATATTATATCAAATGAGTATAACTAACTACATTTGTACATATATCCCTGAACTAGAGCCACTAGCCAAGTAGTCTGAATATCAACAAAGGCCCATAGTGGTTATATTATATGCCAGTATCACACTGTGTAAATACTGCAGAACACTGGTTTGATTTATATGGAGCCACTCACCATTGCCAATGTCAGAAAGCTGTTTGGGTGAGCTCATCTTCTTTACTTTATTTGAGGTGTTGACTGTATTCAAGCATGCTCTTTAAACTACATGTACATGATAGCTACATGTACATATAGAATCGGTATCCACTGGATATGACTGTAATATGAATCCAGGTTCTATGACCCGGTCAATTCATCCTGCATCCCCAGCGTTGTACTACAGCAGACTTACATGTATACCCCATGTACACCCTGAACAATCTAAAGACATACAGACAGAATAAACCACTTGGTGATATTATACCAGACAACACTGTATTTGAAAGCACACCTTATCATAGTAATATTAATATTATCAAAAATAGTAATGTTAAATATTGTTGGCCATTGGAATAAAATAATGTCAGTTGCTATAATCAATCTGAGAGAATAACAAAGGGTGAGCATGGTACTCAATTCATGTCATTTTGAATGGCCCGAGAGCTGTTGAGTGAAAGTACATAATCATTTCTGTGAAGTGTATATGTACTTGGCTTTAGCACATAGTGGTTTGCTGGTGGTACGTAGTTGTCCTGTGGTGGTACGTAGTTGTCCTGTGGTGGTACGTAGTTGTCCTGTGGTGGTACGTAGTTGTCCTGTGGTGGTACGTAGTTGTCCTGTGGTGGTACGTAATTGTCTTTACGAAGTATATAGGTACCCTTAGAGGGTACGTATTCACTCTGTCTTGGTGTATAGCTATTCTGTTTGGGTACATATGTACTCTGTGAAGGTACATAACAAGCTGTGGACATTGGAGTAGGCTGACTGGGCACAGGAGTGGACATTGGAGTAGGCTGACTGGGCACAGGAGTGGACACTGAAGAAGACACTGGGGTGTCACCAACTAGAGTGAAATCCTGTCCCTCAGGTTCCTAATACAACAACAGACAATAAAGTTGGCAGCATTAATGGTTATGTAATGAATGCAACACAATATGCAGTAGATGTAGTAATACATATTGTATATACTCCACACACTGTGATACAATAATACAATATGCAGTAGATGTAGTAATACATGTATATACTCCACACACTGTGATACAATAATACAATAATGTTTTAGTATTCTACTATGTCTAGATATCATGGTGTATATTACACTCACTTCATCTGTGTTTACAAGGAGGTCAAGGATATTCTTGGCTACGCAGATACCAACTTCCACGACTCTGTGGTAGGCCAGTCCTGCAGCTTTCTCTACAGATTCAATGGTCATGTCTTCCAACAGATCCTCCAGAGCAGAGTCGAGTCCCAGGTTCTGCTTTCTAGCGACAGAGCTGGCCTGTAGAAACAACATTGAACATAATATATAACGTACACAGTCACATTAACACATGTATATACATGTAAGTGAGTAATATACATACGTGTAAGTAAGTGATAGATATACGTGTAAGTAAGTGATAGACATACATACATTGTACATGTAAGCATTTATGATTATCTACTTACTGGACAGCTGTTGGAAGTAGAGTTAGTGCATTCCTCTATATCTACAAATAGAGAGACAAACCTAATGTACATGCTGTGTCTGCCAAATCATTCATTGGTAGACACACTGTTTAGTAAACTAGTAGACATTGTACTGTAACAGGAAGTGACACGCCTACCCTCTATGCCTGTAACATCATCCAGGTATTCTGTAGCTGAATCAGAGCGCTTCTCTTCCAGATCAGATGTTGAATTGCTGTCATTGTTCCAGCACAGACTATCAATCTCTTCTCCACCTTCTACCAAACTCAGTGACGGCAGTGAAATCACCTCAAACTCCTCATCATCACTAGTAGAGCCTAAAGTATACTAGTACTGTATTCTATGTCAGTAGTACACTGTAACCCCTAAAGTATACTAGTACTGTATTCTATGTCAGTAGTACATTGTAACCCCTAAAGTATACTAGCACTGTATTCTACATGTATGTCAGTAGTACATTGTAACCCCTAAAGTATACTAGCACTGTATTCTATGTCAGTAGTACATTGTAACCCCTAAAGTATACTAGTACTGTATTCTATGTCAGTAGTACATTGTAACCCCTAAAGTATACTAGTACTGTATTCTATGTCAGTAGTACATTGTAACCCCTAAAGTATACTAGTACTGTATTCTATGTCAGTAGTACATTGTAACCCCTAAAGTATACTAGTACTGCATTTATTCTATGTCAGTAGAACATTGTAACCCCTAATGCACACTAGTATACTACTACGTATTCTGTATCAGTAGTATGTTGTAACCCCTAACTAGCCCACATATTACGTTATACAGGATACGCATACTTACATTGCAGTGGGGCAACAAACCTAGTGGTACACATAATATTAGTATGCAGAGCCATGGCTCTGGTAGTACACATGTATTAGTAGCATATTTACTTGGCAATGTAACCAATCATAGGCTAGTAGTACACATATGTAACCAATCATAGACTAGTAGTACACATAATATGTTAGTAGTATACTTACTTGCTCTACTAAACTCCAGATCATCCAACTCAGAGTCAGACTCTGAGAGAGCAGATGCCAGAAGATCTGTGTTTACCACTGGAGCATTTGTCTCCCAGTCCCCTACTCTACACTCTCTGCTACCAACCCTTTCATCCTGGTCAATTCTGCAGACTAAACAACACCAAAGCACATGAATAAGAAAAAGGAGTTAGTTAAAGGCTCGGCGACATAAGAGGCCGATTGTTCATTTTCGGCCGACGGAGCCACGCTCTAGAGAGAATCGGCATGCCATTTGTTTGGCTATGCAAGACAAATACGTTGGGCTTTTCAGTCACCAGTGTCATGTGGTGCTGTTTTAATCGGTTAATTTCAGATACAACGATTCCAATTTATTAGAAATCAGCTTTGGTTATAGGGTGGATATTAATCAAGGCCACTGGTGGGCTGGTACTACCTCTTGTACATGTATATAGAGCCATGTCAACAAACAGAGTCGCTCTGTCAAAGCTCATGGCCTCTCGTGGAGCCGAGCCTTAAGAAAGATATTAAAGGGTATAAAATAACATGTGATGTATACTAATACTTACTACTATCAGTGTTGAAGATGTGCTCTGTCTGTGTGGATGCATCCTTTCCACCACCCTTGATCCTACATTATACACATAGGCCTATACATAATGCAACATAGAATTATACATGCCCCTATATAGACCTCATCAACTAGATCACAACCTGCTAAGTCTTTAATATCAGTATTATATCCATGACTCAGTACCACCACCAATCAAATTATAGCAAACTATCAGTAGTTTCACATTGACAGTAGACCTGTTACTTACGAGTCAGGGAAGTTGCCACACAAGTTGCACTGTGTATATATATGTAACATCTCTCCATTTAGATCACTCATCTTTGTCTTAAACGACTGAGGTCAATGCGCTCTTGGGCACCACAGATGCCTGCAGTGAATGAAAGAGTTAGATCTTATTGATGACTTGAATATACATGTAATGATTCCTACAATTCTAAGTTGTCACATTTTTTGCTTAGGTTTAAATGGCCACTGAACCAAATAGCTACAAAGTGCTTGTACATTATGCAGCATTTGGTTTTAAGCCAGAAGTTGTTTTGAGTTCCTGGCTACTAACTAGGCTACTTGCTTACTTTAATTTAGTTTCATTAATTAATAAACTAGTTTTATATTGTCTGTATAGATGGTTTAATTTGGTTCGGTTCCTGTAAAGGTTATTGGTGGTGTTAGGAAGAGAGTCCAGCGTTAAAATGTTCCTGTGTCACATAGTCACTATGGCATACCAATGTTCCTGTGTCACATAGTCACTATGGCATATCAATATTTCTGTGTCACATAGTCACTATAGCATATCAATATTTCTGTGTCACATAGTCACTATGGCATATCAATATTTCTGTGTCACATAGTCACTATGGCATATCAATATTCCCGTGTCACATAATCACTATGGCATATCAATATTTCTGTGTCACATAGTCACTATGGCATATCAGTGTTCCTGTGTCACATAGTCACTATGGCATATCAATGTTCCTGTGTCACATAGTCACTATGGCATATCAATGTTCCTGTGTCACATAGTCACTATGGCATATCAGTGTTCCTGTGTCACATAGTCACTATGGCATATCAATGTTCCTGTGTCACATAGTCACTATGCCATATCAGTGTTCCTGTATCACATAGTCACTATGCCATATCAGTGTTCCTGTGTCACATAGTCACTATGGCATACCAATGTTCCTGTGTCACATAGTCACTATGGCATATCAGTGTTCCTGTGTCACATAGTCACTATGGCATATCAATGTTCCTGTGTCACATAGTCACTATGGCATATCAGTGTTCCTGTGTCACATAGTCACTATGCCATATCAGTGTTCCTGTGTCACATAGTCACTATGGCATACCAATGTTCCTGTGTCACATAGTCACTACGGCATATCAATGTTCCTGTGTCACATAGTCACTATGGCATATCAATGTTCCTGTGTCACATAGTCACTATGGCATATCAATGTTCCTGTGTCACATAATCACTATGCCATATCAGTGTTCCTGTGTCACATAGTCACTACGGCATATCAATATTCCTGTGTCACATAGTCATTATGGCATATCAATGTTCCTGTGTCACATAGTCACTATGGCATATCAATGTTCCTGTGTCACATAGTCACTATGGCATACCAATGTTCCTGTGTCACATAGTCACTATGGCATATCAGTGTTCCTGTGTCACATAGTCACTATGCCATATCAGTGTTCCTGTGTCACATAATCACTATGGCATATCAATGTTCCTGTGTCACATAGTCACTATGGCATATCAATGTTCCTGTGTCACATAGTCACTATGGCATACCAATGTTCCTGTGTCACATAGTCACTATGGCATATCAGTGTTCCTGTGTCACATAGTCACTATGCCATATCAGTGTTCCTGTGTCACATAGTCACTATGGCATATCAATGTTCCTGTGTCACATAGTCACTATGGCATATCAATGTTCCTGTGTCACATAGTCACTATGGCATATCAATGTTCCTGTGTCACATAGTCACTATGGCATATCAATGTTCCTGTGTCACATAGTCACTATGGCATACCAATGTTCCTGTGTCACATAGTCACTATGGCATATCAGTGTTCCTGTGTCACATAGTCACTATGCCATATCAGTGTTCCTGTGTCACATAGTCACTATGGCATATCAATGTTCCTGTGTCACATAGTCACTATGGCATATCAATGTTCCTGTGTCACATAGTCACTATGCCATATCAGTGTTCCTGTGTCACATAGTCACTATGGCATATCAGTGTTCCTGTGTCACATAGTCACTATGGCATATCAATGTTCCTGTGTCACATAGTCACTATGGCATACCAATGTTCCTGTGTCACATAGTCACTACGGCACATCAATGTTCCTGTGTCACATAGTCACTATGCCATATCAGTGTTCCTGTGTCACATAATCACTATGGCATATCAATGTTCCTGTGTCACATAGTCACTACGGCATACCAATGTTCCTGTGTCACATAGTCACTATGGCATACCAATGTTCCTGTGTCACATAGTCACTACGGCACATCAATGTTCCTGTGTCACATAGTCACTATGCCATATCAGTGTTCCTGTGTCACATAATCACTATGGCATATCAATGTTCCTGTGTCACATAGTCACTACGGCATACCAATGTTCCTGTGTCACATAGTCACTATGGCATATCAATATTTCTGTGTCACATAGTCACTATGGCATATCGATGTTCCTGTGTCACATAGTCACTATGGCATACCAATGTTCCTGTGTCACATAGTCACTATGGCATATCGATGTTCCTGTGTCACATAGTCACTATGGCATATCAATGTTCCTGTGTCACATAGTCACTATGGCATATCAATGTTCCTGTGTCACATAGTCACTATGGCATACAAATGTTCCTGTGTCACATAGTCACTATGGCATACCAATGTTCCTGTGTCACATAGTCACTATGCCATATCAATGTTCCTGTGTCACATAGTCACTATGGCATATCAATGTTCCTGTGTCACATAGTCACTATGCCATATCAGTGTTCCTGTGTCACATAGTCACTATGCCATATCAGTGTTCCTGTGTCACATAGTCACTATGGCATATCAATATTCCTGTATCACATAGTCACTATGGCATATCAATATTCCTGTGTCACATAGTCACTATGGCATATCAATGTTCCTGTGTCACATAGTCACTATGGCATATCAATGTTCCTGTGTCACATAGTCACTATGGCATATCAATATTCCTGTGTCACATAGTCACTATGGCATATCGAGAACAGCATAATGAAGACACCTTCTCTAACCCAAGATGCAAAGAAACGCTGATATCTTCAAATCCTAGCCTACTCACCTGGGATTAATAACAGGAAGCAAAACTGGGAAGTTTTAGTTTCAAGTACAATAGTCAGCATCTGCCTGAGTGGTACTGTGTTGCACGGGCAATGGGGGCATAACTCCTAATGATAACAGTACAAGTGATGACTTTGCGCACAGTAAACTGTGGGCAATCATTTGTACTGTTATCATTAGGAGTTATGCCCCTATTGCCCGTGCTGTGTTGGTACTCTTTTTCTGGTATATTTTGCATGGCAACTCTTTCACTGCCTAGCCAGACACAACACTAATATAATTGTAATAATTATAATATATTATTAATAAAAGTAATGAAAAAAAAATTTCTGTAAATAAATATTTTATATGAAATATAGAATAGAAATAATTACAACATAATCAGGAACATAACTTAAATATAATTAATTGCTACTATAGTAAAATAATTATAATTTTATAATAAACATTTTTCATTAATACTAAAATAAATAAATAATAAACATTTTTTATTTTACTAGTAACTATTACTATATAAAAGCAGAAATACAATTGCAATTGTAATATGAATATCAATACCACAGTTGAGTTTAGTATCAGTATGTGGTTAGTAATAACAATGAAAATTAAAGACGATTTTAATAATCAATGATTTCAAATCACTAATCTTATCAGGATTACATAAATTAGTCATAGGACAGTATAGCGGTATAACAAGTATAGTTTAGTATTAGTTAGGATTGATCGAGTTGCACATAATTTTAGTTACCGATAACTACTAAAATTTTAGGAATAATATATTATTTGTAAAATAAACATTACATAAGCACATAAGCACTCTCGTCACCGAGAGCAATGGATCGAGTTTTGGAGTTTTGAGCACAGTCCACTTGGGAAACTAATAAAGTGTATGAATGCGCAAAGAGAAAAGTAGACATCAAACCGAAGTGAACACACGCACATTCGAACACATAAACAAATTCTAACACAAAAATAAAAGTCCTAAAATAACAAAAAATGAGAGATACGTTTGACACAGAACTGTTTAGAAAAAGCCAAATCTAAAGTAATGAGCTCTAGTTGCCAAAACAATGTAATACCAAAGAGGTAATACTCTCCCTGCGCATTAATAGAAAAATAAGGAATTTCCGAGTGTTAAAGGTAAAATCCGCAAAAGGTTTAACTCGGTAACATTTACATTTATTGGGGTTTTCTAAAAGTTTACAGATAACATTTGTTAAAAGCAACTTGTTGACCACACATATAAATATATATTATGTACAACGCATAGGAGAGAATAAATAATTAAATAAATAAGAGAAACAAAAAAGGGGGAGGCGAGTATTATTGACAAGAGCCAACAATAAAATATAACAGACTGATAACAGATAGAGATTAAGCATTAGCAGTAAGTAGTACACAGTGACAGCAGGTTATAGGAGCTTAGTTGCAGGTAAAAGAGAGACAGGACTGGTGCAATGTTAGTATATATGTACAATGACTAAATGTGGATACAATAATAGGCTATTATTGCATCCACATTTAGTCATTGTACATATTATATACTAACATTGCACCAGTCCTGTCTCTCTTTTACCTGCAACTAAGCTCCTATAATAGGACAGAAAGAAAAGGGCAAAATGGAGAAACAGGTGCCTTATTGGTGTAAAATGGCGATATATACATACATATATACACAGTTGAAATAAAAACAAGCATATTTGATTAACCATTAAAAGCCAATATTATAACATAATCAACTGATAACAAGGATATAGTAATCATCAATAGTATGTACATGGAGGTAGTAGATTAGAGACAAGGGTTGTGTCAGTGTAGAATGACAGAGAGAAAATAGAATAAAAGAATGACCAAAAAGAAGAAGCAGTAGAAACAATAGGACTCAACCTTTGTATTTATTAGCAGGAGAAGAACCTGAAGAATAAAGACCGTTTAGTAATGTGTTACATAACTCCTTTCAATAGCTTTACAAAATAATGTGACCAGTAGATAGTTTGGGGGGGGGGGGAGGGGTTTAGCACATTGAACAGAGCAGTGAGCACCTGCCATCTCTTGGCTTATACTTGATACATTACAATGTAAATATTATTACACAACAGGTATTTGACTAAACATCGCACACCTGGACTTTCTATGGAATATTATAAAATGGACACTCTGAACAGTTTCATAGTTCTATATTTATACATTTGTATGTGAGAACATAGAATTTAAAAACTTTTAGGTCATAAATTTAAATTATCTGCATAACTATTATGAGCTCATTTTACAAATATATTACACTTGAGTGATTTAACTTCTAGTGAAAACCATCCTAGAGTATAATATGCTGCAGGCTGCAGCTAATAACAGTTGTCAATAAATATATTCTAGCAATCTGTCGACAGCACACTATTAGTTACTAATAATATGCCAAGTAGACGTATTACAGTGTATATGCCAGTCTAGTGTTGGGGCTAGTATACTATCTACTACCTGTACTGTATTATAAAGAGCCTGTACACATGCCCTGTATGCTACTAGCCTAGGTTCTATGGTACAGTACGATACAGTACATATACCCCTCTCACCCAAACGCACCGCTATTCTAGGTGCACTGTATCATCACATTTAACTGACTGTAGAATAGCACACTGCAATGGACTAGTAGATAGCAGAGTTAGTGGAAGATTCCAGTGCATAGTCTCAGTGTCTAGATCTGTAAGCCCATGCCAGAGAGCACCTGTTGTGTCACACGTAGCAGGTGCTTGGTCGGGTATAGGTATGCTGAGTGTCACAAACTCGATCAGCAGCTGCCACTTTAGTGTCACTACAATACGACAGATTGTATTGGTAACATTAGTATTGTGTGTGCACATACGTACCACATGATGCGATGTGTAAGCCTTGAACAACATCACAGATTGTATTGGTAGCATTAGTATTGTGTGTGCACACACGTACCACATGATGCGATGTGTAAGCCTTGAACAACATCACAGATTGTATTGGTAGCATTAGTATTGTGTGTGCACACACGTACCACATGATGCGATGTGTAAGCCTTGAATAACATCAGTATGCGGAGTAACAAGAAAGACACGCACTATGCCAACATTAGGTACTTTTAGAGTTTTGCAAAATCTGGGCTCATATTTTTTAAGGCAACAAATTATCAAATCGATTTAAAGTCTGCCCGCTGTCATTAATTCATTCGTTCTCAACGATATCTGTGAGGTGTGAAAGGGGTTCAGTAGTGGAACAGTTCATTATGACAAACACAACTTTCCATTCACAAAGTCTGTGTTTCCTACTTAATTCAAAGACTGCGTGTAACCAGATTATAACCTACTGGTTTTGTTGTATAATTCAAACTATATTTACCTTGTGTTGGATGACACGGCTATTATTTATGTAAATAGTGTGAGATCCTTACCAAAATCAGAGGTGAATGAAGGGGTGATGTGTAGAGGTATCGGAAGAGATATGTTAGCCTTAGACATGTGTAGACAGAATTCCTGGTGACTCGTGTGTTTGGTAGTGTTGGAGTGTCTCTCCCCCTCCCTTTTATATTTGCCACTGAGCTCTTCAATGCTCTGCAGCGTCACTGTTATCTGGGAAATATGTCAATGCTATTTAAGTTCTACAATAAATAGTGTACCCAACCTTATACACTATAGACTGTGTACCTAACCTTATACACTATAGACTGTGTACCTAACCTTATAACCATAGACTGTGTACCCAACCTTATAACCATAGACTGTGTACCTAACCTTATACACTATAGACTGTGTACCTAACCTCATGCACTATAGACTGTGTACCCAACCTTATACACTATAGACTGTGTACCTAACCTTATACACCATAGACTGTGTACCTACCTGTAAGCACTAGATTATAGACTGTGTACCTACCTGTCAACACTAGATATAGCCTGTATACCTACCTGTAAGCACTAGATTATAGACTGTGTACCTACCTGTAAACACTAGACTATAGCCTGTGTACCTACATGTAGACACTAGACTATAGACTGTGTACCTACCTGTAAGCAGTAGACTATAGACTGTGTACCTACCTGTAAGCAGTAGACTATAGACTGTGTACCTACCTGTCAACACTAGATATAGCCTGTATACCTACCTGTAAGCACTAGATTATAGACTGTGTACCTACCTGTAAACACTAGACTATAGCCTGTGTACCTACATGTAGACACTAGACTATAGACTGTGTACCTACCTGTAAACACTAGACTATAGACTGTGTACCTACCTGTAAGCAGTAGATTATAGACTGTGTACCTACATGTAGACACTGAACTGTAGCCTGTGAGAAGTCAAAGGTACACATGAGATCTTCACCAATCTTATAGGAACTCTTAGGGAGAACTATCCTGGCTACTTTACCATGTAAGTTAGATATATTGTAGCAATCTGTAATGTAAGTTAGATATATTCTAGCAATCTGTAATGTAAGAGATACTGAAATATACATATTCTGCCTTTAATCATCACCAAAAAGAAGACTATAAACAATACAATGGATGTGGATGTATTACATGAATATACATGGATTAGGTATCAACAGCAGAATAAAGATAACCCCATCCCTTATACAATGTATATTATATTACAATACCGCAGTCACACTATATTATATACAATATATATACAATGTACATCATAAATTATATACTTGCACAATGCGCACCTACTGTACGCATATATTTAAGTATCTACAAATGGTACATGTACATTTGTAGATATGCTTACAGTACATGTGTATAAAATCTTAATAACATAATAGAATGTGGAGTTGTGTGCTCTCCACCCGAAGTATGATATGGTGTCATAACTCCAAAATCTGGCAAATCAATCATTACATTTTGAAGTTATGCTATCTTTCATTTGTTGGGTGAAAGAGTGCATAACTCTAGTTGTAACGGGTGTGTGAGCCACATTACAGTAATGTATATACAGTGTGGGAAACGGAGAGCACCAAGCCCATATGAACATCTATGTGTCATATCTGGTCACCCAAAGAAGAGCTACTAGCTACCACCAGACAGCTACGAGAGTGAACCAACGAGACTTACTGTTACGCCTTCTTGCACTTTGCTCAGCTAGTAGCTGTAAGGCTATGTCTCTAACCGTGTGTTCAGGTTTGGAGTTGTCCCCCGTGCTACAAGCGTGGAATGGATTGCTAGGAGCCAGGTCCTTGCGTTTGTCTGTATATGCACTCGGTTCTTTCATGCCTGAGTAACCATATAGACAGGTGGATAGTAAGCAGACACACCAATCTAGTTGTAGATGCAGTCTTAAGTCTACATCATGTAGATGCTAACACTCAGGGGTAGCTATAGGCACCCACGCCACCATCCTAGGCGTGTGTTCAATCAAGCATGCAATACTAGCTGTGCTCTGTAAACTATTAATACTATGCATGTCCAGGCTTCAATTCATTTTCTATTTACTTGCTCAGGTAGTACAGTCATTGTATAGTGCTGTAATAGTCATGTTATCTGTGTAGACTGTACCCATACATGTTCATGTTTCACACTTATCTTGTATTAACTAACTCAGACGCGTGAAATCCATGATTTCTTGAAAATAAGCTGGTGTTGAAATTTTTCCTATATCCGCCCCTGCCAACACTACACTAAGATTAACAACTATAGTAGTAAGTACACGGTATAAAGGTAAGTATGCAGTATATAGGTAAGCGTAGAGTATTTATAGGTAAGTACACAGTAGATATGTAAGTACACAGTATAGTAGTATAAAGGTAAGTACACAGTATATAGGTAAGTATAGTAGTATAAAGGAAAGTACACAGTAGCTACATACCATCCACAGTTAGCACCCTGAAAGGTATCTTGATCTCAGAGATGGGCGTGTCTGGACGCTGGGTACCCACAGTAAGTTTATATGAGTACTTTACAAATGTTCCCCTGAATGTTGGAGGTATGTGATCAATGGGTATCTTTTCTTTGTATATATCTGTATATAGAGTATATTATTATGCTTGTTATACATATTATACAATGAGTACCTGACAGTACATTATACAGGGAATATAATCTATATAATACTATGAGTACCTGACAGTACATTATACAGGGAATATAATCTATATAATACTATGAGTACCTGACAGTACATTATACAGGGAATATAATCTATATTATACAATGAGTACCTGGCAGCCCATTATACAGGGGATATAATCTATATTATACAATGAGTACCTGACAGTACATTATACAGGGAATATAATCTATATTATACAATGAGTAGGCCCTGTAATGTGTGTATATAATGTATATTAATATATCTATACTTACACTCTACACGTTCCCCGGGAGAAAGCTTTACGTTGCAGAATAATATTCTAGGATGTGACATCATAACTGTAACTCCTCTTTCACCTATGGCATGCATAGAGTATATATAACCACATCTCACCTATGTCATATATAGAGTATATATAACCACATCTCAAACGACCTTAGCCTTTGGAACACATATAAACAGTTCTATTTATACTAAAACCAGAGGAAGGAAAAATGGGTCACCTGATGATAATAACCCATCCCTCTAATTATGCCCAGTTTCATGGTCCTGGCGTTATGTGGTCCACTTCCGCCATCCATCCGCTATCTTTTGGATAACCGTTACAACAGCCCATAGTTATCTTAACCACATATTGTATGTAACAGTTTATTAAAAGCTGCAGTAAAACAATGCCGCTGATTGGTCTGAGCTACTCGAATAGGAACAGTGCATTACAGTGTAAGGTAACACAACTCCTTGTCTAGCCAGAACCACCATACTAATAGTACCAGCAAATAGTACACAGTCAAGAGGAGGCAACTACTAATCAATCAACTTACATCCATTTCGCTATAAATAATCAGGTAATTATACATACATGTATATATACATTGTATGCATATATAGAGAGCATAGATAGATTATAGAGTAAAGATCTTATATACCTTTAGTTGGGTGAAAGTAAGTCTGACCAGGTGCTAGTTGAGGGTTAATAGCTAGGCCATCCTGACCTATTTCTATGTGTGTAGGAGATACACTACTCAGCGTACACTGGCAGTGTATCTGTGCTGTACACCAGGCAAGTGTCTCAATATCACTATAAATAGAGCACACACTATAAATAGAACACGTGCCATAAATAGAACACACACTATAAAAAGAACATGCGCTATAAATAGAACATGCGCTATAAATAGAACATGCACTATAAACAGAATATACACTATAAATAGAACATGCGCTATAAATAGAATATGCGCTATAAATAGAATATACACTATAAATAGAACATGCGCTATAAATAGAATATGCGCTATAAATAGAATATACACTATAAATAGAACATACACTATAAATAGAAAACAAACTATAAATAGAACACACACTATAAATAGAAAACAAACTATAAATAGAACATGCGCGATAAATAGAACATGCGCTATAAATAGAACACACACTCTAGAGTGTTTGTCTAAAATTCAGTAGATACAAAGACAGCCTAAAACACTGACTCCGCAGGAGAAAAGGACATTTCGAAAAAGGGCAGTTTGAAACTGTGCAAATTACAATAAGAAGAACACACCTCACAGATAATTAATTTAATTAATTAAATAAAAAATAATATTAAACATAAAAATTAGTTGAAGTCTGGCGGTTGGGGTTTGGGATTTCGAACTGTCCTGCTTCGAACTGTCTTTTTTGAACAGTCGCAAATTCCTCCGTAGGCATAGGGCTGATAAAGACTATCCCTGGCACACACAATCATATACTACGTATACTAAGCCTTAGAACTAACCTGCTTAGTCTGAGAGCATTGTGAGGTGAGGCTGGGTTGGTGAAGCATAACTGGCACACCACTTCCTCCCCGGCCAGGTAAGTGGAGCCATGTAATAACTTAGCCTCCACGACTATCATGGCTATAGGGATTCTTGTTATCACTCATGCAGCTCTGGAAATGATTGTAAATACATGACGATTTGTACATCACACATACATCACTACTACCGAACTACTGCACTGATAGTCTACGATAGCCTCTTTTCCATACACTTCAAAAAAGTTCTAAACCAATACTTGTTTAAAGAAGCTGAACCTGCAAAAATAAAAGCAACCCAGTTGACTTAATATGAAAGTCATCTAGCTCTCATACATGTATATAGATGACCCACACTGCTTGCAAAACATGAATACAAGAAAAAAGGAATTTAGGCAGGTTGAGACATACGTAATAGGTATGTTACTGGCAGCATGGGCCCCATACTATGTTAAACCACTACTGTCACGCCATTAAATATTTGCAAATAATATCGTTCATCCTATTTCAGTAAGATTGATGCATTGTTTGTGTTCGGAAATCTAGCTGCTGCCAAGAAAACCCCATTTTAATACTAGCTGTTCTCACCTTAAAGGTGGACTCTACTGAAAATTCCAGAAGTTCTTTCACTAAACTGGCTATGTTAGTATTTCAACTATCTTAGTAGTAGCTAATAGATGCTAAGCTGCAAAAAAATAACCCCAAAATTTCTAAAATACCCACAATGATGTCAGCATTAGGAGTTATCTCCACCTAGTTTTATATCAATTCTCAAAACCTTTTCTTCGATTATCTCAACTCTGCCACACAATATAGCAGCAATATTGAGTCATAGCCATAAGAACTTAACAGGTAGCAATGCTGACTGGAGGTCATAATAGCCAATATTAAAATGGGTTTGTCTTGGCTGCCACTAGGTCTATAAAGACAAACAACACATCAATTTTACTGAAATAAGATGAACAATATTCTTTTCAAATATTGAATGGTGTGATAGTAGTGGTTTAAACACCGTCTACACTGACACGTATAGGCCAGTAGTTTAGCTTGTTCCGGAGCATTATACAAGGAACATTTGACCAGTTGCCGTTGTGCCTCAGCTATTCCAGAGCATTATACAAGGAACATTTGACCAGTTGCTATTGCGCCTCAGTTATTCTGGAGCATTATACAAGGAACATTTGACCAGTTGCCGTTGTGCCTTGGTTATTCTGTTGTTGATGTAAGTTGAAACTGTTTAATTAGCCTGGAGGATAACGTCATGCATGTGCCATGTCATGCCTTTTCAGTATTCCGAGTCTTAGCAAGGTGGTGATAAGCAAATAGAGCTGGGTTTCATATGATAAGCAAATAGAGCTGGGTCTCATATGATAAGCACATAGAGCTGGGTCTCATATGATAAGCAAATAGAGCTGGGTCTCATATGATAAGCACAAAGAGCTGGGTCTCATATGATAAGCACAAAGAGCTGGGTCTCATATGATAAGCAAATAGAGCTGGGTCTCATATGATAAGCACAAAGAGCTGGGTCTCATATGATAAGCAAATAGAGCTGGGTCTCATATGATAAGCACAAAGAGCTGGGTCTCATATGATAAGCAAATAGAGCTGGGTCTCATATGATAAGCACATAGAGCTGGGTCTCATATGATAAGCACAAAGAGCTGGGTCTCATATGATAAGCAAATAGAGCTGGGTCTCATATGATAAGCACATAGAGCTGGGTCTCATATGACAACCCTCTTCAGAAACCATGCTGATAATTAAATACGCCTTGATTAAGAGCTACATTTAAATAATGAAGAACTACATGTATATATTCGAATATGTAGTTTATAGAGAATACTGCCTTGCGAGATTGGTTGACTACTATTAGTTAAGAATCTCGTTAAGTTTGGGTCAGATCTTTGTTGGTCTATTCTCTCCCAACTTCATCCTACAACGCACTGAGTGCCGAAGGTGAATCAATTTAGAGAGTACCTTCAAGAGAAGGTTAACCCTATGATAACTAAAATAATATAAAATACAATAAAAATGGCACATAGCCGAATATTAGGCTATGTATACTGTTAGGCTGTGGTTTTAATTCTTATAGCCTAGATAGATATTTAATTTTATTATTATATAATCATAAAATTTTATTACAATGTAAATAACTCAACCCGCCTCGTGGATGATAGTACACTAAAAATCGCCTAACGGCGCAAACGGGCGAGTGCCTCTTTGGTTAGAGGTTCGTCAGTGAGTCACATCAATCGCTGTTTATTGTCGAGTGTTTGTTGATCCTAGTTTCAGATCCCTCACAGTTCGAGGAAGGAAGCTATTATAGTAGGTCTGACTTGAGGCATAAATAGAGGTTGGTTCTCTTCTCTGTGCCACTCTGATTACCATAGTGGTCTGGTTCCTATCATTAGTCAGTGTCACAATTACTGTATGTGTAATGTGATCCCAGGATCTAGTGTAATTAGTCAATGAATATTGGTACAAGTAAACTAACTTTATTCTACGTAAAACTTCACTAACTCAACATAACTGAACTAACTCAACTGAACTATTGGGTTTTGTGTCTGTGCTCATATAGTAATAAAAAGGGTCTAGAAAAATCTCTACTAAAATGACCATATACGGTATAAAAAGAATATTCTAGAAACAGATTACACCATCATTACACAATGCTACTAACTAGCTATATATAGAAAAATACATGATCTTCTGGTATCAAGTCATACTTCACAGGTACGTGACGATGACAATAATATTAGGACAGTATAAAAGTACAGTTAGTTGTTTACATGTATAATTATAAGTTTCAAAGTCTATTATACCAATATACAACTAGTAACAACCTATATAATAATATAAACACACCAATTACAACTATGGTAGTATAACATAGCAACATGACATATGAATTTGTGACAGTCAGATCATCATAAGCTGAGACGAGGGTCTGTTGTTTGGTTTCGTCGATCTTTCAACGGTTTCAGCTCAAGTTGCGTTTGAGCTTTTGTAACTTCTCGCCTTCCCTTCACATTCTTGGAGCATGAATCCCTCTTTTCAAATCTTATATTCACACTCGATCTAATGAAAGTCACACATGATGTTAACACCAGACATGTGAATTTGTTTTCAATCCTGTTGCCTGCCACACTACCAAGTTTCTGCACAACTTTCTGATTAGAACTGCTCGGAAGCTCCGCACTGGTGAGATCATAGCAGACTAATAAAAAAAGACCTGCAACTCTGATGGTTCCTCTTTTCCCCTAACCTGGGGTCTAGGAATGGCAAAGACAAAACAAGAATCTCACGGCTTGAGATTGTACCTGATCGATTGCTTCACAAGTTGTGTTAACCGAAGGGTCCCAAACGGTATCACCATACTCTAGCATAGGTTTGCACAGACTTGTATTGGCGAACATGATAAATATTTGATACAGCCAAGGACCTTGGATGCACTGCTGATTTTAGATGTGATATGTCTATTAAACCACAGGTCTGATTACATTTTTATTCTTAATTACTTAGTCTCCTGCACACATTTGAACGCAGTGCCACCAAGAGTGTACTTTACCGAAAACAATGACTTCACATTTTTCAGTGTTGAAGGGCATTTTCATTTCGTAGACCACATATGAAGTGCATCAATATCTACTTGAAAGCTTTGCTTGTCCTCGTTGCAGTTCACCACAGAGTAGTGTATCATCTGCATAAGGACTATTAATTACAATCTTTGTAATGTAAGTAGTAATACTTATACTATATATTAGAATTATTTATACAATAATCATAATGATTTATTTAATTAGTAAATATTATAGTTAAGAAACATCCTATTAATAAATATAAATATCAGTGTCAGCAGTATGCGTTATTCAATGAGTTACATAGCTGCTAGTCTGAGTATACACGTACATGTAGAATGTACTAATCAAGGAGTAAAACAACTTCTTACTTACTCCTTGAAGTTGATTGTATTAATGTACAACCACGACAATGACAATTATTAATTATGTTATCATAAAATAAACATTAAGTGAATAATATAAATATGATATTTATATTTCTAATCAAATCAATGTAAATTTAGTATATTAATATTTTATAGTGAAATATAGTGTTAAATAGTAATTTAATCTTAAATCTATGTATTAAATTAATAGGCCTACATACTCAGAATCAGAATGATAGATTAAATTACTATATTTTACTATAATACAAAATGTACATTGATTTGATTAGAAGTACATGCATATGAATGGATGCGACTTGTAGGAATAAGTCTGGCTCAAAATCTAAATGATACAACAAAACGTATTAGATATTATAATTATTTAGCAGTGGCAGTACCTAAATTAATAAAAATTATGCCAGCTTCGTACAAGACGTCTGTGGAAGTCGCATTAATTCGAGGCTGATATATACAAATGGTGCCAGAGACATCAGTGAGAATAGTTTGGCGAGTACTTAGTTTGAATCGCTATAAAACCACAGTTGAGAAAAGACAACCTCGTCAAAGACAAAATAGTACTAACTTAGTACTACTAAGTATCATTGTACCACTTTGGTCAAAGATGCCACTGTGCAAGCTGGTGATTTTTTACTTGTTTCACTCCTTGGTCTCTTTTGGTTTTACATGATAAAACTATCCTATCTAATACTAGGTAGATAATACTATCCTATCTAATACTAGGTAGATAATACTATCCTATCTAATACTAGGTAGATAATACTATCCTATCTAGTACTAGGTAGATAATACTATCCTATCTAGTACTAGGTAGATAATACTATCCTATCTAGTACTAGGTAGATAATACTATCCTATCTAGTACTAGGTAGATAATACTATCCTATCTAGTACTAGGTAGATAATACTATCCTATCTAATACTAGGTAGATAATACTATCCTATCTAATACTAGGTAGATAATACTATCCTATCTAATACTAGGTAGATAATACTATCCTATCTAGTACTAGGTAGATAAAACTATCCTATCTAGTACTAGGTAGATAATACTATCCTATCTAGTACTAGGTAGATAAAACTATCCTATCTAGTACTAGGTAGATAATACTATCCTATCTAATACTAGGTAGATAATACTATCCTATCTAGTACTAGGTAGATAAAACTATCCTATCTAGTACTAGGTAGATAATACTATCCTATCTAGTACTAGGTAGATAAAACTATCCTATCTAGTACTAGGTAGATAAAACTATCCTATCTAGTACTAGGTAGATAATACTATCCTATCTAGTACTAGGTAGATAAAACTATCCTATCTAGTACTAGGTAGATAATACTATCCTATCTAGTACTAGGTAGATAATACTATCCTATCTAGTACTAGGTAGATAAAACTATCCTATCTAGTACTAGGTAGATAATACTATCCTATCTAGTACTAGGTAGATAATACTATCCTATCTAGTACTAGGTAGATAATACTATCCTATCTAGTACTAGGTAGATAATACTATCCTATCTAGTACTAGGTAGATAATACTATCCTATCTAGTACTAGGTAGATAAAACTATCCTATCTAGTACTAGGTAGATAATACTATCCTATCTAGTACTAGGTAGATAAAACTATCCTATCTAGTACTAGGTAGATAATACTATCCTATCTAGTACTAGGTAGATAATACTATCCTATCTAGTACTAGGTAGATAAAACTATCCTATCTAGTACTAGGTAGATAATACTATCCTATCTAGTACTAGGTAGATAAAACTATCCTATCTAGTACTAGGTAGATAATACTATCCTATCTAGTACTAGGTAGATAAAACTATCCTATCTAGTACTAGGTAGATAAAACTATCCTATCTAGTACTAGGTAGATAATACTATCCTATCTAGTACTAGGTAGATAATACTATCCTATCTAGTACTAGGTAGATAATACTATCCTATCTAGTACTAGGTAGATAATACTATCCTATCTAGTACTAGGTAGATAAAACTATCCTATCTAGTACTAGGTAGATAATACTATCCTATCTAGTACTAGGTAGATAATACTATCCTATCTAGTACTAGGTAGATAAAACTATCCTATCTAGTACTAGGTAGATAAAACTATCCTATCTAGTACTAGGTAGATAATACTATCCTATCTAGTACTAGGTAGATAATACTATCCTATCTAGTACTAGGTAGATAATACTATCCTATCTAATACTAGGTAGATAATACTATCCTATCTAGTACTAGGTAGATAATACTATCCTATCTAGTACTAGGTAGATAAAACTATCCTATCTAGTACTAGGTAGATAATACTATCCTATCTAGTACTAGGTAGATAAAACTATCCTATCTAGTACTAGGTAGATAAAACTATCCTATCTAGTACTAGGTAGATAAAACTATCCTATCTAGTACTAGGTAGATAATACTATCCTATCTAGTACTAGGTAGATAATACTATCCTATCTAGTACTAGGTAGATAATACTATCCTATCTAATACTAGGTAGATAATACTATCCTATCTAGTACTAGGTAGATAATACTATCCTATCTAGTACTAGGTAGATAAAACTATCCTATCTAGTACTAGGTAGATAAAACTATCCTATCTAGTACTAGGTAGATAATACTATCCTATCTAGTACTAGGTAGATAATACTATCCTATCTAGTACTAGGTAGATAATACTATCCTATCTAATACTAGGTAGATAATACTATCCTATCTAGTACTAGGTAGATAATACTATCCTATCTAGTACTAGGTAGATAATACTATCCTATCTAGTACTAGGTAGATAAAACTATCCTATCTAGTACTAGGTAGATAAAACTATCCTATCTAGTACTAGGTAGATAAAACTATCCTATCTAGTACTAGGTAGATAAAACTATCCTATCTAGTACTAGGTAGATAAAACTATCCTATCTAGTACTAGGTAGATAATACTATCCTATCTAGTACTAGGTAGATAATACTATCCTATCTAGTACTAGGTAGATAATACTATCCTATCTAGTACTAGGTAGATAATACTATCCTATCTAGTACTAGGTAGATAAAACTATCCTATCTAGTACTAGGTAGATAAAACTATCCTATCTAGTACTAGGTAGATAATACTATCCTATCTAGTACTAGGTAGATAAAACTATCCTATCTAGTACTAGGTAGATAATACTATCCTATCTAGTACTAGGTAGATAATACTATCCTATCTAGTACTAGGTAGATAATACTATCCTATCTAGTACTAGGTAGATAAAACTATCCTATCTAGTACTAGGTAGATAAAACTATCCTATCTAATACTAGGTAGATAATACTATCCTATCTAGTACTAGGTAGATAATACTATCCTATCTAGTACTAGGTAGATAATACTATCCTATCTAGTACTAGGTAGATAATACTATCCTATCTAGTACTAGGTAGATAATACTATCCTATCTAGTACTAGGTAGATAATACTATCCTATCTAGTACTAGGTAGATAATACTATCCTATCTAGTACTAGGTAGATAAAACTATCCTATCTAGTACTAGGTAGATAAAACTATCCTATCTGGTACTAGGTAGATAAAACTATCCTATCTAGTACTAGGTAGATAATACTATCCTATCTAGTACTAGGTAGATAATACTATCCTATCTAGTACTAGGTAGATAATACTATCCTATCTAGTACTAGGTAGATAATACTATCCTATCTAGTACTAGGTAGATAATACTATCCTATCTAGTACTAGGTAGATAATACTATCCTATCTAGTACTAGGTAGATAATACTATCCTATCTAGTACTAGGTAGATAATACTATCCTATCTAGTACTAGGTAGATAATACTATCCTATCTAGTACTAGGTAGATAAAACTATCCTATCTAGTACTAGGTAGATAAAACTATCCTATCTGGTACTAGGTAGATAAAACTATCCTATCTAGTACTAGGTAGATAATACTATCCTATCTAGTACTAGGTAGATAATACTATCCTATCTAGTACTAGGTAGATAATACTATCCTATCTAGTACTAGGTAGATAATACTATCCTATCTAGTACTAGGTAGATAATACTATCCTATCTAGTACTAGGTAGATAATACTATCCTATCTAGTACTAGGTAGATAATACTATCCTATCTAATACTAGGTAGATAATACTATCCTATCTACTAGATAGGATAGTATTATCTACCTAGTATTAGATAGGATAGTATTATCTACCTAGTACTAGATAGGATAGTATTATCTACCTAGTACTAGATAGGATAGTATTATCTACCTAGTACTAGATAGGATAGTATTATCTACCTAGTACTAGATAGGATAGTATTATCTACCTAGTACTAGATAGGATAGTATTATCTACCTAGTACTAGATAGGATAGTATTATCTACCTAGTACTAGATAGGATAGTATTATCTACCTAGTACTAGATAGATAATACTATCCTATCTAGTACTAGGTAGATAATACTATCCTATCTAGTACTAGGTAGATAATACTATCCTATCTAGTACTAGGTAGATAATACTATCCTATCTAATACTAGGTAGATAAAACTATCCTATCTAGTACTAGGTAGATAATACTATCCTATCTAGTACTAGGTAGATAATACTATCCTATCTAGTACTAGGTAGATAATACTATCCTATCTAGTACTAGGTAGATAATACTATCCTATCTAGTACTAGGTAGATAATACTATCCTATCTAGTACTAGGTAGATAATACTATCCTATCTAATACTAGGTAGATAAAACTATCCTATCTAGTACTAGGTAGATAATACTATCCTATCTAGTACTAGGTAGATAATACTATCCTATCTAGTACTAGGTAGATAAAACTATCCTATCTGGTACTAGGTAGATAAAACTATCCTATCTAATACTAGGTAGATAATAGATCTCTCTTTTTTCTGAATGAGTGTATCAAACTGGTAACATGCCTGTTGTCACACTGCATATCTATGGGGTGTATAGGTAAAGCAGATGTTTTATTATTACTATTATAATCAAATGACATGCACAAACACACTACTATATGGTGTTATCAGTAAATAAGCTGTTATTATATACTTACATGATAGTACAGCAACAAGACAGTAGATAGGACACATTATAATACAACACTTTATTTTAATACAACTATTACAATTTAAATAAAACTATCATATATATTACAAAAACAACCCATAGTTTATTCATATTAGTGTGAGATGTTTCAAGAAGGAAGTAGTGAAGTAACACACTCCCTGATTGGCTAACAGGTGGTAGAGTCTAAATGTTCACATCTATGCCACAGCTCTGCAATACAACAGAACATTGTCATTGTTCACAGTTTAGGTACACTGTACACTGTATTGTGTAGGCTGACAGTAGACATACAACTAGCGTATCATACATAGTACAGTAGACATACAACTAGCGTACAGTACAGAGTACAGTAGACATACAACTAGCGTATTGTACAGAGTACAGTAGACATACAACTAGCGTACAGTACATAGTACAGAAGACATACAACTAGCATACAGTACATAGTACAGTAGATATACAACTAGCATACAGTACATAGTACAGTAGACATACAACTAGCATACAGTACATAGTACAGTTGTAGCATACAGTAGATAGTACAGAGTGCAGGAAGCACATACAGTAACACAGTATCATAACTTCTAAGAGACATTTTATACGATTTTATATAATATTAGTAGTATTATAGTATGACACGCTACACTGTTAGTAGTTAGCTGCTTGTAATAATTATACTATGGTGTAACATCTGTATGACATGGATACATACTGTGCTGCCTCTGGCTTGCCGTTCACCCATCTAGTTATTTTCACAGCAGAAGCATCTTTTCTAGCAGCATCAGCAACTTGGAACTGAGGCTTGACACTTCTCCTCACTATAGATGCACAGATCTGACTGTATCTGATGTAGCTGTGTAATAATATACACATGTGTATAACATCCACTGGTTACTGCAGTGGTTAGTATATACGGTAGGTAGTAGGTTAGTATATAGAGTAGGTAGTAGGTTAGTATATAGAGTAGGTGGTAGGTTAGTATATACAGTAGGTAGTAGGTTAGTATATACAGTAGGTAGTAGGTTAGTATATACACACATACATTATTAATTTTTAGCTTCTACTCTGAATGGGGGTGTGTTTTAGGTGTCAACCAACACTATTTTCTTAAAAATAGCTCTTTTGACAACGCTCTTCATTTAATGCTGGGAAATAGGCATAAATCTTAGGATACTTCTCTCTGAAGGCAAATGCAGTAAGACATATATTGTAGAAGATAAAATGATTAAACAGTTAAATTGGTTGATTAGATGATGGAAACATACATGCAGAGAGGATGGATGGGATTCTAGCCTATAATGTAACAAAGTAAAGCTTTTTTTTCTGCTCAAATCTTTCTTTGAAATTATCTATAGGCTTGTTTAGGGCAGCTGTGGCCCAGTGGCTAGGACAGCTGTGGCCCAGTGGCTAGGGCAGCTGTGGCCCAGTGGCTAGGGCAGCTGTGGCCCAGTGGCTAGGGCAGCTGTGGCCCAGTGGCTAGGGCAGCTGTGGCCCAGTGGCTAGGGCAGCTGTGGCCCAGCGGCTAGGGCAGCTGTGGCCCAGCGGCTAGGGCAGCTGTGGCCCAGCGGCTAGGGCAGCTGTCGCCCAGCGGCTAGGGCAGCTGTGGCCCAGCGGCTAGGGCAGCTGTGGCCCAGCGGTTAGGGCAGCTGTGGCCCAGCGGTTAGGGCAGCTGTGGCCCAGCGGTTAGGGCAGCTGTGGCCCAGTGGTTAGGGCTCTGGACTTTCATGTGGGAGATCCAGGTTTTATTCCTGTAAAGGTCATTGGTGCTGCTAGGAAGGGCATCCAACCTTATAATGCTCTTGTGCTACGTTGTCCCCCTTCTCTAGGCTACCCCAATATGATATTAGAAAAAATGCTAATCTCTTGAGATTCTAGCTTTCTTACCTGGGATTAATTATGGGAAGTAAAACTGGTAAGTTTTAGAGCACAAAGGAGGAGGCTAGAGGGAAGGGGCATTTCAAAAATCATCTAAGTATATCAAATATATATAATATATTTGTGGTGTCTGTGAGTGCTTCGGGTTTGAGTTTTGTGCTAGAATGAAAACTTTGGCATAATAAATATAGCTCACACACATGGTATTATTAGGGAATCTGCGACTGTTCAAAAAAGGATGTTTTGAAGCTGGACAGTTCAACACCGGGCAGTTCGACACCCCAACCACCAGATTTCAACTAATTTTCATTTTTATTATTATGTTTTATTATAATTATTTGATTAATCAAATTAATTAGTTAAAAGTAATTATCTGTAAGTTGTGTTCTTCTAAATGCAATCTACACAAATTCGAACTGTCCAGTCATGAAACATCCTGATTTGAACTGTCTTTTTTGAAATGTCCCTTTACCATTATTTGGCAATCAAGTAGCACATTCCGAATGTCACATTGCACGCGGGTTATATTCATGAAATATGAATCTCGACCCCACTCTTTTACTTGTCCATCAAATGATTACTACCCTAAAAGCAGAAATTTTTAGCGGAAGAAAGTTTCGTGAGTTTGCTAATCCTGGAGCATTTTGCGATAGAAATATTTAGCAAGTTTGGCCTATCGCGAAATTTGATAAGTCCCAATATTAATGTTTAAGCATATTTCAGCATTAGAAACAAGCTCAGCCAAGCTCAAGCTGTATGTTTACTTAGATTTAAACCCCATTTACATAGCTGTATGGTCTGTTTAAACCAGTAATTATTTAAATCATTTTGAAAGCAGAATTTGATAGCGATGGAAATTATTCGCTAGTTTGTCTCTCGCTAAATTCGCGAAAGTTAAAACTCGCAAAAGGTATCTGCTTTTAGGGTATATGATTAGACTAGGATTAACTTTTAGAATTGAAATAAAAATTTAGTTCGAACTGAGCTCTCTAGCATTTTATGTTTGGTTTTTATTTTAATCATATCGCTATGATGATATGATTATTGATATGATTATCATTATGATTATCAATCATGCAATTTAAATTTCAAACTCATGCTCTCTTGTCTGTAGGTAGTAAGTATCATTTAATTTTGTTTTGAAGTTTCAGTTTGAGCTTGAACATCATTCTAATATTTCAATTAAAATAATGCTTCAAGTAAGTCACTATTACTACGCAACTAAAAGTTATATAACAAAATTCCACTTATGCACTTGAAGACAAACCCAAAGCCAAACGAAAGGTAAGGTGAAAGGAGAGGGAAAATTTTAATCCCGATTTAATTTGGTTGGAACTGACTAGGGTTAGTATTCGGTTAAATATATAATATGCCACTTAACATAATGCTTGATCTTACTTAATGCCTGCTTGTCTCCAGCCGCTCATTTTGAATTGTTGCAAAATGAAAATATGCTAAAAAATATATCCGTTGCAAAGTCAGCCGGTACTGAGCTAAAACCGGCCAGCATATAGGTAAAAATATCTGAAGTGTGGAATGTGAATAGTAAAGATAAAAATCGAGGTTATGTCCTATTACCCAGACTACGAAAATCACACGCGAAAGAGTCCTGAAAATAACTTCTTAAAACCATAGAGGTAGGATAGAGCCAGTACTATATAGAAAGCCAGTGAAGCCGTAAGGACCCACTTTTTTGCTTTAGACAAAGTTCCGGTTTGCACTTTTGCACGTGAATGTAATTAGTTATGCCAAAGTTTTGTGCAGTAATAACTCATCCAGGACTCGTGACAAGTCATTTCACACGTAAGCTATTACCTCACAGTTTAAAATTTGTTAGTTGATGCTATGGTTTGCTATCCCCTGTGGTCCCAAACGTATATTTTTTGATTTTTTAAAAATAATAATAATTACATTACTACGAACTACGACCACCACTCCTGCTATTGCAACTAATAAATAATAATTATAATAATTAATTTATGGTACTATTGATAGTATGCACAGCATGTTGTTAAGCTGGTTTAAGTTTTTTTCGGTCTCGGATTAGAACAACTAACCTGGGAGACTCAAAACTTTTCTTAGTATTCTGGCCGACCCTAAAGGTTTTCTGCTATTAATTTTAAATTTATAATAATAATTATAATAAAATATATAATATTATAATTATAATATATTATATTATTGCTATAACTGTTATTTGTTATAATTATTATTAACGAACTTTATAAAAAAGAAATGGAAAATGAAATGACAATAGCGTTGTTCACATTATTGTTATTGTTATTTTTTATAGTACTTGTAGTAGTGGTAGATGTAATTGCTAGCTAGTGATGATCTAAATAGAGAGGTTAGAATTATTAAACTACTAACACCGTCAACTACCAAAACAACCAATAATAATGGGAAAAAATTTTAATAGTAGTTAACAAAGGGACTTGTGAAACTTTCAGGCATGCACTTGTTTTTATTTGGTTATAAAAAACAGGACATAATACGTTAACATCATAAATCATACTGATAATATTATAGATATTCATTCTTATTGTTCATAATCAAGAATATATTTAGCGTTATTCTCATGTTATGCGCTGTTGTAAATAAATTTATAGGCCCTATATACATTGCCACAGTATTATAATGTGTGCTGATGTATGATATTACGTTGAAATAATTGTGTAATAATGTTATTAACGCCTTTCCTGTTCATATTTCAAAGGTTTTTTTATGCAACTCTAAACTCTTGGATAAATGAGTCAGAGCATCGAGACGTCTAGATTTCACACCAACCATTTATACTCAAGACTGCTCCGATCACTTCGAGCTAGAGAGCTTCGTAACATTCGTTGGAACCTAGAAGTGTCTCAAGCAAGGTGTTATGCTTTCTGTATTTGGACTTCCCTAGCCATTTGCAGGTAAAGCACCAGGTTTAGATCCTAGTTTTGTTTGGGATTCTAGTTTTATCACTAATTAATTGTATGTTTGTTTCCCTTTCCGAACCAAACATTGAATGTTTGAACCCCAATATCCAAGTGCAATGATGTTGACAGGGTCTTTGACAAAGTAGGCTATGTAGCTTGTGGCTACAATCACCAATTATATCTTTGTACAAACTTCAATACTCTATAAATATTTGATCCTTTGTAGTTTTAGTCTGAGAAAAAAGGCAGACGGGTGCTCAAACTGGGTAAAGGGACATTTAGAAAAAGACAGTTCGAAATAGGGCTTTTCACAGCTGGACAGTTAAAAACAGGACAGTTCGAAACTGTGTAGATTACATTTAGAAGAACAAAACTTGCAGAAAGTTTATTTTAACTTATTAAATTAATAAAAAAAATATTAAAAATTAGTTAAAGTCTGGTGGTTTGGGCTTAGGCATTTCAAACTGTCCAGTGCTGAACTGTTCATTTTCGAAACGTTCTGTTTCGAACTGTCATTTTCAAATAGCCGCACAATCCTCAAATTGACAGTCCAGCAGATGTCCAGTATAGTATTGTCACTTAACCCTAAAGATTCAGTAGCAGATGTCAGCGTGAATGTAGATTATTCATATGGTAGTAATCTAGGTTGGTATTGGAATTGATGTCTCTTCTTATAGCATTTTATCTTGGAAGATAATAATTTCAGTGTTACCATAATATTTGATAGAATAGGCTATATCATCCACACGCACGTGTCCATGTAATATGTATGTACAAAGGTACAATGTATAAACATACCTATATACATGTATGTTATCATAATATATATAAATATAATATGTATATAACATTCAGTGTAAAGGTGCGTTGCGTGGGAGTTTCGTAAGTTTTGAATAATTTTTGATATTTTATTGCTACAGATCAGATGCTATTTATTTTGCTACTTTTAGAATTTCTCAAGACTTTGTTCAGCAGGATTCATAGAATGGGAGAGAATAACGACAACCCAACTGCTCCAGGCTTTAGGGCAGATCCAAGAAAGCTGTTGATGAAGTGGTCAGTGTCCACTTTAAATGTAGCCAATTCAGCTGACTGTGACTCCAGCTCTGGTTTATTTTCTTTTCGGTGGTGCAAGTGAAAAGCTCTGTTTAACATGGCTACAAACTTGTAACACTCACCCACTGAATATTCTTGGATATTTCAGGAAAAATTGCAAGAACTCTACACGGCAGTTTCTGGGAAAGTGTGCAGGTGGCTTTGGCGATCACTTGTATGTCGTAGGATGATGAAGGCCAAAAACAGAGGTGGCCTCACTTATGCTACTGATTTAGTAAAGCAGATTGTGGTTTGATGTGAGCAGGTGTTTACACAGTCTATTTCGATTCTCGACTGATGAATAGACATTTGAAACATTGAACTTTTGCTTTATTTCAATACCTGTAACATAATTTTACAATAAGTGTATCATAAATTTTTCATTTCTTTTTATTACTATGTCTATAACATTTTTTGCTAGCTTTCAATCTTGTTTGCATATATATATCTGTCTGGTTATGATAGTCATAAGATTTACCATCCACAATTCTGCACTGCAGATGATAAAACAAAAATACAATACAGTGCAGTAATAGATATAATGCATATGTAGTTGACTTCTCACTAGTTTCAATTATATCAGAAGTTGTATTTTTAATGTATCATAGATAGTTCTTAACTTGCAGAGTACTAATAGCCACAAAATATGTGATTTTGTTGAGCAAACGTTATCGATTTCGTATTGTCACAATGGATTTAATAGCAAACCGGAACTGCGTCTAAAGCAAAGAAGTGGGTCCAGACCGGCTTCACGACCGTAATAGTAATAGCGGTCGAGTACTGGCTCTATCCTACCTCTATGCTTAAAACTAACCTAGGATCTATAGCTTTATTCTTTTACTGAATTGCGGGTTAACAAGGTTTACGTAATTGATACAAATTTCCAGTTCTTGATTCACTCAGCAATATTCTGTATCTGCTTTCGGCTAATTTATTTTCATTCATTAATAATTCCAGAGTTATCTTTAAATTCCACCGCACACTAAGCTTAGCAATCGATTCATTCATTCAATCATAGAAGGATTCTACGCATTCAATCAAGAATCTTTCACATCCCGATCCTGAACGAAATTCATAGTTTTACTGGTACGAGTAATCAGAGATGTGTGCAAGTTTTATTTTGGAAACTCAAGTTTCCATGGCCAACTCTTAGTTGTGACTCTTCAAGTTACAAGTCAATTCTTTCAGTGACAGATAAAAACTTTCAAGTTACGAGTTAAATGTTTACATGTCACCAGAAACTCAAGTTTTTATCAAGTTATCCAAGTTAACTACAAGCAAGTTTCAATTCAATTCTTTTTATTATTTATAGAGTTATTGGGTTATTATTTAGCTTATAGTGAAATGTTGTTAGGAAATGGTATCAAAAGTTCGAACTTCAAATCAAAATTTCACAGTTTTAGTGTAAAATGACTTATAATTGTGGTTGTGGTTGGTGGTTATAACTGTGGTTATTTCTATTCATTACATGGAGGAGGAGTGCTACTTGCCTTAGATCATGACCTCAAACCACGTGAAATAAACATTGATAATTTAGGAGAGGAAATACTAGCCGTAGGATTCGAGCTTAAAACTATCATCTGCTGTCTGTATAGGCCTTATGTCCACCTAAGAAATATGGATAAGCTCCACACAATCCTTGAGAATATAACACAAAAGTTCCCTGAACATGTACTAATCCTAACTGGAGATTTCAACCTACCAGGTATCGATTGGAACCAAAAACTAGTAAAACCTAGTTGCCAACACAAAAATCTACATAGAGAATTTCTTGATATTTTGAATGAATTTATGCTAAATCAGATTATAACTAAGCCTACTCATATCATGGGTAACATACTGGACCTTATATGCATTAACACACCTGATTACATCACTGAAACAGACATCATTCAACCTGGCCTAAGTGACCACTTTATAGTAACTGCGACACTAAAACCAATAATTCAACGGCACACAGCTAAAGATATATTCACTGTCAGGTGTTACAAGAAAGCCGATGAAGGGACCTTCCGTGAACGTATGCAGCAGCTCAGTGAAGACTTAGCCAAGATGGAGGACCCAAACAAGATGTGGTTATTATTCGCCAGCCATCTACAAAGAAATTTAGAAGACTGCGTTCCTACAAAAGAACTAAAGTGCAAGAAACTAAGTCAACCGGAGTGGTTTGGCAAAAAAGCAGAAAAGCTCATCTCCAAACAAAGAAAGACCTATAAAAAGTATAAGCAAACCAGGGATGCTTTTTTCTTAGCAAAGTCTAAGCAAGAGAGAAGGACGACCAAGAAAGAAGTTGGACGCATGAAGACCAGCTTCCTAGTTAATAAGATATGTGGTCCATTGGCGAGAGGTAACTCCAAACCTTTCTTCCGTCACCTTAGAAACACAAGGATGCAATGTCCTCCACCCATGAGCCTCCAAACAAATGACACCCAAACCACAGATGACCCAGAAGAATGTGCTGATCTATTGAACAACTTTTTCCAACAACAGTTCTGCCAAGACCACAGTATTAATGAAATTCCACCACTGGACGCTCCAGATGAAGGTGTAGAGATAACAGAGGAGGGTGTAGCTAAACTTATTGTTTCATTAGGGGATGGGAAATCTCCAGGACCTGATAGGATCCGAAAGCCAGACCTCATGGTAGACATCCTAACCACTACTACATGCCTCAGCCAATATTTTTCGTGCCTCCATAAAATCTGGACGACTACCAGATCAATGGAAAATGGCTTATGTAACTCCGATTCACAAGGGAGGCGAACCTAGCCAAGTGTCAAACTATAGGCCCATCTCTTTAACATCTATACCGTGTAAAATTCTAGAGCATATTGTTCTGCACCACATTAATAAGAAACTTGACAGCTTCCTCCATAGCAGACAACATGGGTTCCGGAGAGGTATGTCTTGCGAAACTCAGCTGTGTACCACCTATCATGACCTAGCAAAATCTATGGAACAAAACAAAACAACACATGCCCTTATATTGGACTTCAAAAAAGCTTTCGATAAGGTGCCACACAGTCTGCTACTACAGAAGCTAAGAGCGATCCCCGACTTAGATCCAACCCTTATAAACTGGATTCAAGACTTTATTACCAGACGGAAACAAAGAGTGGTACTGAAGGAACATAGCTCAGGTATTTGCGCTGTAACGTCTGGGGTGCCCCAGGGTTCAGTCCTAGGACCCACCCTCTTCTTAGTATATATATAAATGACTTGCCAGACACAGTAACTTGTAATGTCAGTCTCTACGCGGACGATACACTCCTAACCAAGAAGTGAACAATGACCAGGAATCCATGGAGTTTCAGAAAAACATTGATGCTGTACAAAAATGGTCCCAGAGATGGAAAATGCCTTTTAATGCATCCAAATGCCATGCGATGGCTTTCAATGTCGGTGAGCAACTACCAGCATACAGACTAGGTACTACTGTGATTCCTTGGACTGATAAAACTCGTTATCTTGGGATAACCCTACAACAGGATTTGAAGTTTGATCAACACATCGCTCAAAAAACAGTCAAAGCAAGCAGAATACTGGGAGCTATTAAACATACTCTACACTGTGCACCGACCAAAAGTCGATTACTTGCATACACTAGTTTGTGTAGACCAATCCTGGAGTATGCAGACACCGTGTGGGATCCAACAAGTAAGCAGACCATTGAATACATAGAAAGGATTCAGTGTAAAGCAGTTCGCTTCATCGGTAATCTAAAGGGACGTGAAAGTGTCACTGCAGCCAAAAATCTTCTTGGACTAGTACCCCTCGAGTGTAGGAGACGAAATCATCGAATAACTGTACTTCACAAAATTCTCCAAGATGAAGAGAGCCACAATACACTATCCTCTAGTTACGATGAGATTGTTGAAAGCCGCTCACAAACAACTATGACAACCAGAGCTGCAGCCAGAGGCGAACTAACATCAATTTCTGCCACAACCAATGTATACCATAATAGTTTCCTCCCTCGAACAATCCGAGATATAAGAATTGGCTATCCCGAGTAAAAGTTAATCAGCAATATGCTGTAGTATTGACCTTTTCACTGTAGCACAATGTTAGTAATGAGGCATTCAACTTGCACAATATGTGATAATAGAATGTTCTATCAACGACGAGTGACGAGTGAGTAACAATTCACAGCTGCCCAATCAGCCAATGAAAACTCGAGTTATTGAATATTTCACCATAATGATGTGTGAGTTGAGAGTCTTTGATCATAGCCATAATTGAATTACAATTCAAGTTACAAGTTTTTGGCAGCTGTATATTCAGGTCATGAGTCTTTCTAATAAGCCATAAAATGTTGCTTGAATTAACTCGAGTGAGAGTCTTGAACTCGAGTCTGGCATCTCTGCGAGTAATACTCATACTGTCACTGTGGACCAATTTTATTTTGTAATTCGTAACACATGACATGAATATTATATTATTAATTGAATTGCTGAGTACAACAGCTCTGGCTGCAGATTCACTGGGCTCTGTACAATTTTGTTGGGTAAGCTCTTCACACGATGAACTTAGCGCTGGCTGAATGTTCATTCGTTAGTAGTTTGCAGTTTTAGTTTATACAGCAGAGCATGATTTACTTTGATAGAGGCACCGATAGAGGCACTGTTACCATATAGATTTTATTTTTATATTTTTGTACCAGTGTTTTTTTGTAGGGGGCTCTCTGGGCTGCCGGGAGCCCCCTCAAAAAGCATGGTTTGTTGAGAAGGCTCCTGGGAGCCCCCTCAACAAATTGCCACCTTGACCTCTCAGTTTATGAAGCAGCCATAGCCATGCATGATGCATCCTATTGGGAACATGCAATATGTTACCTAGTACATGTATATCAATATGCTATGGTAAACCCCAATGCTGACTCTTGATTCCAGACTATATAACATAGTTATTGTAGTGAGCAGCCAGCTAAGAACCATAGCTAATGTGCATGTATTACTAGACTGAATGTGTTTTAAGGGCAGCTATTTTACACATTTATTGTATTTCTCCCTGAGCTAATATGAATCATTACGGTTTTTAATAACATTTATTTGAGCATCCACGATTATGTATAATTTTGTATAGAACCGACTACTGGTCGCCCCCCCCCCCCCCAAGACCCCTGATAGCCCCCCACCGAAAGTGAGTTTCCCATATAAATGAGAGCATTTTGCAGCAGTAGTCAGTTGTCTCTCGGGCTTTTAACTAATAACCTATTAGCCTCGGTTCCTCACGGAACCAAAAGCCAGGGCAACTAGCATAGGGTCATACCCATGACGTTATAAACATAAGGATGAACACTCGGACCCACTGGTCATGATAATAAGCAGCAAGTAGCTCGTGCTAGTCACTTAGTGGATGTAAAGTGGAGGGCCGATAGACAGGCCTGCAATGATTCACAAAATACTGTTTCGATTTTTTCGATTCTGGCGACAAACCTTTTCGATTCTTTCAATTCGATAGGCTACTTCATTGCGCAAAATTAACAGAAAATACACTAGTGAGGTCAATCAGACCAATAACAGTATCTCACAATTTTACTGAAATAATGTATGTAGTACAATGTAGTACAACAGATAAGTGTTTTACATTAGTAACACATCTTAGTACATAATATTATGTATTAGTACCTATGTATTTTATAGCTATCCACTTATAGCCAACAAATTACTATGCTATGGTGATCACTAGGGATTCCCAAGACTAAGTATATATTTAAAGTACTACTGAAATCATGCCTTTTCATGTAGCAATTATGTTATATAGGTTATTATTTTTCCATATATACCACAAAAATTCATATAACATAACCAGTTTGTCTGTTTTCTGCAAATGGAAAACACTGCAATCTCTCATTCTGCCATATTGAGTTACAAAGGATGTAAACTTTGTTTACTCTGTAACTGTGGAAACAAAATGGAAGTTGTTACATAACAAAGCCTAGCCAATTAAATTAGTGTGGTTAATTTAGCTGAAATTCCAGCATAGGTAGTGGGTGGGAATTAATGCCAGCAGTACCCAATGTCCTCATCTAATCTGCTATTCCAAGTCTAGGCTTCAAACAGAAACTTGGATCTAGTTAATCACTGTATCTTTGGCAAAATTTTGCTTGTTACAACAGAGTACCTCAGTTCTGCCATGTTTCCTTGTTTTATGTGCATTTGCTTACTACAGCATGTGGCCCCAACTGATGTATGCCACACTTACACCACTCTCAATTGGCTTGAATAACTGTTGCATTACTTCCTACCCCTCCAATGAAATATTTATTTGTGTTAGAGTGCAGTACATTTTAATATACAGTAATACAATGCATGCACGTAGTAATGCATGTACATACTGATACTGTATTAGACTATAACGTATATTATAATGTTATTATATACATGTAGTTATACTATATGGATACTGTGTTTATAATTATGGTAATATAACATATTATAGTCTATCTAGTATATGCTACAAAATTTATATACTATATAGTATCTACTCTATATTTTCATGCAAGTACTATGGTATATCTGTACCTACATGTACATCTGCACCTACATGTACATCTCTGTACCTACATGTACATGATTTGTATTAATAAGTGATATGGTTGAACACATTTATAATCTCAAACAAGTCTGGATGTACATCTAGGTCTATATAACAATTATTACATGCATATTATATTGCCAGTCTGGTAATTTAAATATTAAAATGATTTTGCATTTATACAATTGTGTTATACTGACAATATCTGCAGAAGTATTATATTACTACAACATAGCCATAGCCCTCAACAAGCTTTGATCAGCAACTAAAGGAATTTTGTCTCAATATCCTCACTCATAGCTTCCTTTGCTTGCCCTGCATGTACTGCATTACTCAATGGCTGGTCATATTATTGAGAAAACCATAGGATTACATAAACCAAATAATTACGGAAGGCTCATAGCTGTGAGATTGTAGTGTAAGTATGGGGCACCTGGTAACTTCCCTACACAGGACTATAATTAGAGAGCCAAGCTATGGGCCTTCACAGGTCATACAGGATGTGGACAACACCCCTGTAACTTGGGACTTCCTTTTCCAGAACCCACTTTTCATGATGATTTTATATGCTGGCATATCCCAGCCCAAATTATTTTCAGAGTTTTGATGAAGTGAATATAGCAGCCTCAGGGCCTAAAGTTTAGATAGACCAAACAAAATATTATCATTTCTGTAGCCCTTTAACAAGAATCGAAAATTGAGAGCATAAATCGATACCGAAAATGCTGCAAATTAATCGTATCGTGAATCGTTAACGATTCATCGTTGCAGGCCTACCGATAGACCACTCTCGGTCCTTCCCACATAACTACTAGTGTACCCAAGAACTTAACAATATAACATCTCAACGTCAGCAAGAAACCAAAGAGAACTACAAGCTGTGGCTTCTAGTTTTAATTGAGATTGGTGCAATGTTCAACATTAAATGGGTGGCTACTAGCCTGAGAAATATAAAAGCTGTGTGGAACTCCTTCAATAGCCTCTCTTCTTATAGACACTCGACTGGAGTTAGTTGTGCCCAGACCTTAAGTTATGTCACAACATGGTGAAGTCCAGAAGTCCAGTACTACAAGGGTGAAAATTTTCTATCGTCTGGGAAATCTTAGCAAAATAACTCTAACTGCTTATAACATTAATGTATAGGATGTTTTGCATGCAATGAATTTTTCTTTTGAGCAATCAGAGACTTATTTGACATCCATGAAAATATCGGTTCCTAACTGGGATTGAACCCAGTTACTCTACAGCACCTGATCGCATAGCACGGTAAACGGAACATACTACCACTACACCAGATCAGCAACCTTAAAAAAGAAAGCTTTGCCAGTGAGCAGTAGATATGCTCTGAGCTGACTGCACACGAGGCACCCCTCATATTACGGCCACCTTGCTATATCGTATATGGCAGGCCTGGCCAAACCGTGGCCCGTGGGCCACATGTGGCTCACTTGCTAATTTTTGGTGGCCCACTTGAGCTTTGCGTAAAAATTGGCATTTTTAGTATTTTTATTTGATGCAGCAAACGGATAAGTTCATACATACAATACATACATACATACAATTTGTATTTTGAGCAGGTATTTTCATGGATATGATACAAGTCTCTGACTGCTCAAAAGACAAATTCCTTGCATAAAAAGCATCACATATAAAAGAATGGTCAAATCCCTTAACCCCCTGTGACAGGGCTGGCCAAAGTTTTTTTGAAGTGGGCTGCATATGAAATTCTCATACTTGAGGTGGGCCACTTTATCTTTGTTTCAATTGAATATTGTTGAATATAAAATTAAGTGGTTGACATTGCTGATAGTTTTCGTGTTCATCCAACAGAGGACAAGCGAAAAGAGCAAACAAGTAATTTGGCCTGCCAGTCGTTAAAAAATAGACTAAATAGTGATAGACGAAACCTCTATCTAATTACACAGCAAGTATTTTAGGTACATGTACATGCATACACTGAGAAGTGTAGGTGTACGTTTAACTGTAGGTGTACATGTCCGTTTAACTGTAGGTGTAGCCTACTTGTATGTTTAACTGTAGGTGTACTTGTACCAGTACTAGTGTATGTGACATATGAGATTCTGATTTACTAGCCATTATGACCTCATAGTTAGGCTCTAAGTGTGTGTCGGACATCCTTAGTAGCTTATGCACACGCTGTAGATCGACACTTGTTCTAAATTTGCTCTTTATAAAGTTTTGATTTGAGGACGCAGATTTGCAATGGTAGGTTAGTGCAAACACCGTGAGTAGATTTTTTCACACTTGCATTGCAGACATTGAAAATTCTTTGCACACATTTTCAACGTAGCCCTTCCACTCCTCAAGTTGTTCAGCCTGTATTGCTTTATCAGCTCAGTTAGCTCAATCAGCTTATGTAAGTTTCTGAACTGGCCAAAGCGCATTTCATATTCTTTTTACACATTTTCAATTTCCATATATGTTGCATGGTACAGAGTTCTATGATGCTTGAGACACAATTAGCGTGTTTCTGTTGTAAATTCATCTTGTTTGCAGCACCAAATAAAAATTCCACTTTTTACACAAAGATCAATTGGGCCACCAAAAGTGAGCAAGTGGGCCACTTGTGGCCCACGAGCCGCAGTTTTGCTAGCCCTGCCCTAGGACATTATGCTTTGCAAATTTGCAGTTGCAATCTTATTTTTATACCTGCATAATTGCTCTGTGCAGAGCTACTCTCAAGTTCATTGTTTGTAGTTTAATTACAAGTGATAACACAATCATGTAAATATACTAAAAGGAAGCGAAATCCACAAAAACATTGACCATGAGTTGTATAAATGTCAAGCCAATGCAGTAGAAGTGCTGTGTAGCATATGAGAAAGTGAGAGGGGAGGGAACCTGAAATATGTAGGGAGCCCCCTCAACTGATCTTACAAAAAGCACTGCTTTGTACATACTCATACTGTGCTATATCCCTCTCTTACTTTTACTCAGTACTGCTGTATTATTTTTGTAGCCCAAGATATGGGCACCTACGGGGTAGGCTTGGGTGCAGGATGGCAGTTTGCTGGCAGTGCTGTCGTTGCTGCTGTCACAGGCTATACTATGCTACCCATCATGTTACCTCAATACACCAGAAGGTTCTATCAGAAATATTCCAAGGATTCTAATAGCCCTGTACTACCAGATAAAGAGACATTGACATTAGTGACGAATGTAAGTACTGTCTGGTAACATGTACTAGTCAGCTAATGTAAGTACTGTATGGTAACATATACCAGTCAGCTGATGTAAGTACTGTATGGTAACATATACCAGTCAGCCAATGTAAGTACTGTATGGTAACATATGCCAGTCAGCTGATGTAAGTACTGTATGGTAACATATACCAGTCAGCTGATGTAAGTACTGTATGGTAACATATACCAGTCAGCTAATGTAAGTACTGTATGGTAACATATACCAGTCAGCTAATGTAAGTACTGTATGGTAACATATACCAGTCACCTAATGTAAGTACTGTATGGTAACATGTACTAGTCAGCTAATGTAAGTACTGTATGGTAACATATACCAGTCAGCTAATGTAAGTACTGTATGGTAACATATACTAGTCAGCTAATGTAAGTACTGTCTGGTAACATATACCAGTTAGCTAATGTAAGTACTGTCTGGTAACATATACCAGTCAGCTAATGTAAGTACTGTATGGTAACATATACTAGTCAGCTAATGTAAGTACTGTCTGGTAACATATACCAGTCAGCTAATGTAAGTATTGTCTGGTAACATATACTATAAACACATGGGGCGAATGGAGAGCGAAGCGATTTCCCAATTAGTAAATGATATTTCAGCGTGTATTCAGTTCACGGTATTTACATGTATATTTACTAACTCTGTTTAGCAGCCAATCACTGGCTAGCGGATTGCCTCAAGACTTCTGTTGACACAGGTTGAGCGTTTGAGAGTGTTGGCACCTGGGCGATTCACAAGCGTCAAATTCACTCGAAAACGCTCTCGTGTGTTTGTACCTTTAGTACTGTCTTATGACATATACTAGTCAGCTAACTTTAGTACTGCATGGTAATATATAGCTACCAGTCATCTAATGTTAGTACTGTGTGGTGATACTGTTCTAATTGAACAGGTAATAGAAAAGGTGAAGCTACCACAGAATAAAGTAGAAAAGCTAGATGTGTATATAAATAACGATATTAAACCAAGACACCACGGGTCATTCGCTATGACGTGGCCCTCTCTAATAGGCTTACCCTGCAACTTCCTGTGGCGTACTGAACAGGACTTTGAGAATGCCAAAGTTGAGATCATGCAGAGGAACTTCCCTTGGCATGAATCCCTAGCAGCGAGCGTTAAATCAGCCATCATGCTTACAGACACAGAGAAAGAATTTGTCATAGCCCAGCAGCTAGGCTACATAGACAGCAGAGGTGGTTGGGTAGATCTAACTCTCAAATCTCTCTTCATGACGGCTGCCTTTGTAGGTGGGCATGTGTTCAACTTTGCTGGTACATCTAAACGTGGGAGAGTAGCATTGGGCCGGTCTTACTTTCTATCCTCGCTAATAGCCTACGTCTTCTATCTGCTCAGTTCTGACTCATATAGGTGCTATTCTGACAAGGCTGCTGATCAGTATGCTGCCAGTATAGGGCCAGAGATGTGCAAGGCAGGGCTTGACTATTATAATAAAACACTGGAAGCTAATAAGGCACTTAGAATGCTGGCCCCAGGAGGGGATAAGAAATACACTGCTTATGGGAATGAAGTCAGTGGAATCATTAGAACCAAGACACTGCCTCTGGTAAGCAGACGTGACTTCCTTAGACAAATATACGAGAAGCAGCTAGCTGAGCCTAAGGAAATTGATGCTGAGGCTAACGGAGAGGGCACTAAGGCTATTGAAGGGAATGATAAGGGTAAATAGGTTGGAGCTAAAGCAGATGCTACTATGACTGAACTGCTTTGATGGGTTTTATGAACCTGCAAGTTCTGTATGACATCTACACTACTGTAACATTAGCCTTAGCTTTTTCCATTTTGAAGTTGATGGATTTGTAATAATACATTATCATCGAATTATAGTACTGTGTATTGAAGTGTAAATGTGTATATGTGTGAATGTGTATAGAATTGTATTTATTCTAGAATCTGCTCTCACATCTCAAATATGAAGTAAAGTCCTTGTGTACAGAAGGGAGAGGGGCAGACAACTTCTAGTAGAACGACAATAGTATAATAACTGAAAGCGCACTTTTATTGGATGTAGTCTTCTTCATATACATGTATACATGTACTAGATATACTGCACTAGGATAGCCCTTCTGTTCAAGGCTATTATTAATACATGTGTATAAAACCATTGTGTATAAAACCATTAAAAGGGTGAAAAAGTATAAAAATTACAGCCAGTTGAGATGGTGTACAATATTATAAGATAAGATAATCTTGGTATATAAACTTGCCAATAATAACTAGAATAAGAATTATAATAATAATAATGATCATCATAATAATATAGAATCACTAATAGTGTAGCTGCCATTTAGGCTGCCTATAATTGTTACTAATACAACTTTATATATTACTATATAAACCATATTACTAGTATAAAAGCTAGCTGATGAAAGACAAGGAATGCTCGACTTAGCCTCTCTCCTACTAACTTCAGGTGGCTCTGCATCGGGTGGACAACTCTCCACCCCATCCTGCAATAACGCAATGCCAGTGCAATCACAATACAAAAGGGGGAGACAACTTATCAGTAACATCCACCTAAACAGTTACATGTAGTACTGTACTAACCTGGTATATACAGGTACATGTAGCACTGTACTAACCTGATATATACAGGTACATGTAGTACTGTACTAACCTGGTATAAACAGGTACATGTAGTACTGTACTAACCAGGTATATACTGGTACATGCAGTACTATACTAACCTGATATATACTGGTGCATGTAGTACTGTACTAACCAGGTATATACAGGTACATGCAGCACTGTACTGACCTGGTATATACTGGTACATGTAGTACTGTACTAACCTGGTATATACAGGTACATGTAGTACTGTACTAACCTGGTATATACTGGTACATGTAGTACTGCACAAACCTGGTATATATACACAGGTAAATGTAGTACTGTACTAACCTGGTATATACTGGTACATGTAGTACTGTACTAACCTGGTATATACAGGTACATGTAGTACTGTACTAACCTGGTATATACTGGTACATGTAGTACTGTACTAACCTGACATATACAGGTACATGTAGTACTTTACTAACCTGGCATATACAGGTACATGTAGTACTGTACTAACCTGGTATATACAGGTACATGTAGTGCTGTACTAACCTGACATATACAGGTACATGTAGTACTGTACTAACCTGACATATACAGGTACATGTAGTACTGTACTAACCAGGTATATACAGGTACATGTAGTACTGTACTAATCTGACATATACAGGTACATGTAGTACTGTACTAACCTGGTATATACAGGTACATGTAGTACTGTACTAACCTGACATATACAGGTACATGTAGTACTGTACTAACCTGGTATATACAGGTACATGTAGCACTGTACTAACCTGGTATATACAGGTACATGTAGTACTGTACTAACCTGACATAATTATACAGGTACATGCAGTACTGTACTAACCTGGTATATACAGGTACATATGTAGTACTGTACTAACCTGACATACATGTATACTGGTACATGTAGTACTGTACTAACCTGACATATACTGGTACATGTAGTACTGTACTAACCTACTATATACAGGTACATGTAGTACTGTACTAACCTGATATATACTAGTACATGTAGTACTGTACTAACCTGACATATACTGGTACATGTAGTACTGTACTAACCTGACATATACAGGTACATGTAGTACTGTACTAACCTTGTATATACAGGTACATGTAGTACTGTACTAACCTGGTATATACAGGTAAATGTAGTACTGCACTAACCTGGTATATACTGGTACATGTAGTACTGCACTAACCTGGTATATACTGGTACATGTAGTACTGTACTAACCTGGTATATACTGGTACATGTAGTACTGTACTAACATGGTATATACTGGTACATGTAGTACTGTACTAACCTGACATATACTGGTACATGTAGTACTGTACTAACCTGGTATATACAGGTACATGTAGTACTGTACTAACCTGACATATACTGGTACATGTAGTACTGTACTAACCTGGTATATACTAGTACATGTAGTACTGTACTAACCTGGTATATACAGGTACATGACTGTAGTACTGTACTGACCTGGTATATACAGGTACATGTAGTACTGTACTAACCTGATATATACTGGTACATGTAGTACTGTACTAACCTGACATATACAGGTACATGTAGTACTGTACTAACCTGATATATACTGGTACATGTAGTACTGTACTAACCTGACATATACAGGTACATGTAGTACTGTACTAACCTGATATATACAGGTACATGTAGTACTGTACTAACCTGGTATATACTAGTACATGTAGTACTGTACTAACCTGGTATATACAGGTACATGTAGCACTGTACTAACCTGGTATATACAGGTACAATTGTAGTACTGTACTAACCTGACATATACTAGTACATGTAGTACTGTACTAACCTGGTATATTCGGGTACCTGTAGCACTGTACTAACCTGGTATATACAGGTACATGTAGTACTGTACTAACCTGGCATATACTAGTACATGTAGTACTGTACTATCCTGGCATATACTAGTACATGTAGTACTGTACTAACCTGACATATACTGGTACATGTAGTACTGTACTAACCTGGTATATACTGGTACATGTAGTACTGTACTAACCTGACATATACAGGTACCTGTAGTACTGTACTAACCTGACATATACAGGTACATGTAGTACTGTACTAACCTGACATATACTGGTACATGTAGTACTGCACTAACCTGGTATATACAGGTACCTGTAGTACTGTACTAACCTGGCATATACTGGTACATGTAGTACTGTACTAACCTGGTATATTCGGGTACCTGTAGCACTGTACTAACCTGGTATATACAGGTACATGTAGTACTGTACTAACCTGGCATATACTAGTACATGTAGTACTGTACTAACCTGGCATATACTAGTACATGTAGTACTGTACTATCCTGGCATATACTAGTACATGTAGTACTGTACTAACCAGGTATATACAGGTACATGTAGTACTGTACTAACCTGACATATACTGGTACATGTAGTACTGTACTAACCTGGCATATACTGGTACATGTAGTACTGTACTAACCTGGTATATTCGGGTACATGTAGTACTGTACTAACCTGACATATACTGGTACATGTAGTACTGTACTAACCTGGTATATACAGGTACATGTAGTACTGTACTAACCTGACATATACTGGTACATGTAGTACTGTACTAACCTGGTATATACAGGTACATGTAGTACTGTACTAACCTGACATATACTGGTACATGTAGTACTGTACTAACCTGACATATACAGGTACATGTAGTACTGTACTAACCTGATATATACAGGTACATGTAGTACTGTACTAACCTGGTATATACAGGTACATGTAGTACTGTACTAACCTGGTATATACAGGTACATGTAGTACTGTACTAACCTGACATATACTGGTACATGAAGGACACACAAGTATACCATTGAAATAAGAGATGTCAGTAGTTACTCTAATTTCTAGAAGTTGCCCTTCCTTGTAACATCTAAACTCTGCACCAGCTACATAGATGTGTAATCCTTTGCCTTGTATACACTTGTACTGTAAATAACATGAGTGTGCGTACACATGTACCCTGTCTATCTATATATACATATATACAAGTATTATAACATGAGTGTGTGAGCACATGCACCTTGTCTATCTATATATACATATATACAAGTATTATAACATGAGTGTGCGTACACATGTACCCTGTCTATCTATATATACATATATACAAGTATTATGATAAAGCTAAAGTTATTAAAACCATTTTATTACTAGTAGCCTGTATTCAATAAAACACTCATCAGAAAAAATGGTTCACGCGAATAATATAATATTATAATACTCTGGTATGACAGATATATCATCTAGGTGTACATAAATACTTGTACACAAAGAAAGTATGCAAGCACCTGGTAACAACCTGATCCATAGTTGTTAGAGGTGTAGGTCTCGGAGCACCTGCTCATCTGGAATGGTCTGGTCTGATCGAAGCACCTGCTATCGCTGCCATAGTACTCAATAGCCAGGTTAGTGTCAACATGGGGAGTGTTAGAGGAAAGAGTGCAGTCGCTCCCTCTTACAAACTCTCCTTCCTTCCTCCAGTTGAACTCCTGACAATATTATAAGCAGTCAAATACATTGCCCAGCCAACGGCTAGTTGACCTTCAACAACTTAGTGTTGGGGGCAGAGGAAAACTGTACATCTTTCAATTTTGGCTTCAAAATGATATACAGTTTGTCTAGGTGGAGTATCTCTACGTGAGTGTAATGCTGCTATGACGTTTCTGTATTTTTAAAATGCTCAAGATTGATTGATAGGTGGCTCTCTGTGACATCACTTGCCCAAAGAAGAGATACTCAACATACACAGCTAGGGCTATGAGTGCTGTGAAGCTCCTGGAACATGTAATAGTTTAACTTCAACCAACAGGTTGTTGTAAATACCATTGCCACCAATAATAGTAGTAAAGTATAATATACATGTAATAAATGTACACCACAAGTGACTGTATACTAGGTAGTAGTATCATAGAATAGAAGTTGCCTGTTCCCACATAGATAAGATAACTCCAGTGAAGGAGTTTATCCTCCAAGCTACAGTATGTTGAGCGCTGGAGAGCACTAAATAGAGCGGGATCTATGCACTAGCATACCTGTAGGTAGGGGCAGTAGTCTGCAAGAGCGACAATGCCCCCTAGTCTAGGATTGACATCAGAGAATCTGTAGTTGTTGGGGATATCAGTTGGATATTGATGCATGTTACAGATAGACAGTGCTGAACGTTGTGTAGTGCATTGTGTTCTGAGGGGTGTAGATTTCATCTCTGTACAGTAAGGGTGGGTCGGTTCATTGCTGTAATGTATTGCAAGCAGAGATCAATGCAACACTAAATACAAAGATGTGGAAGGGAAGATCGGACACTCAATGATAAAACCCTGTCCCACCAAATACGCCCAATTTATCGGTCCCGACGTTTCGCGATCTACCTTCCCGCCATTCCTGTGTTGAACTTTTAGATAGCTGCTAGACTAGTATCGTGGTTTCACGGCTTCACTATTGCGATCTCTGTAATAAGATATCGTTTATATAAGTAGACTGTATATTCGATGCTGCTGTAAACAATATTGTCTGATTGGCCGGCGGAACACCAATAGTAAGAATGGATTTGTACACAAGGTGGCACAACTCCTTGCTTAACCCGGACCGCGTTTAGAGACGGGGGACAGACAGTTTTTGGCCTGAGTGTCTGATCTTCCCTTCCACTATCTTTGCTAAATATACTGTATATAGTACTAGTACTGTATACAGTATACACTCACTAGTACTATATACAGTATACACTCACTAGTACTGTATATAGTATACACACACTTCTAGTACTATATACAGTATACACTCACTAGTACTGTATATACTATACACACACTAGTACTGCATACAGTATACACTCGCTAGTACTATATAAAGGGTATATCCTTCATGTAAGACACCCACGAAAATATAACTAGCCTACTATATAACTATATAACTAACTTTTATATAGTAAGCATAATTTGGAGTTATCTACCTTCTGGTATATCAGTGTTTGATTTAGATGGTTACTATAGGGTTGTCTTCTCTCGCTCAGTCAGACTAGCCTTACTTGCAACTATGCAGCCCTATTAATAGTACTGCCTACCAGTGAGGGGCTACCACCCCCTCTCTAGCGGATATCCGCAGTCCGCAGTTTTTTTGAACTACCTATATATAGCAAGGGTCCACTATCCGCAGTCTCTGCTACCCCCTCTCTAGTGGATGTCCGCAGATCCGCAGTCCGCAGTTTTTTTTAACTACCTATATATAGCAGAAGTCCACTATCCGCAGTCTTTACCACCCCCTCTCTAGCGGATGTCCGCAGATCCGCAGTTTTTTTGAACTACCTATATATAGCAAGGGTCCACTATCCACAGTCTCTACCACCCCCTCTCTAGTGGATGTCCGCAGATCCGCAGTCCGCAGTTTTTTTGAACTACCTATATATAGCAGGGGTCCACTATCCGCAGTCTCTACTACCCCCTCTCTAGTGGATGTCCGCAGATCCGCAGTTTTTTTGAACTACCTATATATAGCAGGGATCCACTATCCGCAGTCTCTACCACCTCCTCTCTAGCGGATGTCCGCAGATCCGCAGTCCGCAGTTTTTGATGGACCTGTATAATATGTAGGGTAGGCAATTCCATTATAATTTGGATTATGCATTACAACTATGTTGTATAAGTAGGTCATATAATGGATATTCTTATGATTCAAGTGGCAGGTCTGGTTCATAAATCAGCTGCCTAATAGAACCGTTGATGTACTTGTTATAACACTATTATTACTTGTACTATGGTTGGTTTATCACAGACCTGCCAACTCTGGTGGCAACATACATGTATTCCTCTTTATTTGGTCAAATTGATGCCTACAATTTGCATGAGATGTAGTGTTAAGGCTGGAGCAAACTGGAAGCGAAATCAGTCACGCGGCAAGTGGAGCCATCGTGTTTCGCTTCGCACTTCCAGGCACACTAGGCGAGAAACATTCGCGTTGGACTACTTACTGGTTTGAGCATGTCCTGCGCTTATGAATGTTGAAATTTTTGAGCGAAATGGCTGGGTTGTCGACCAATAACGCGCACACAGCAAGCGAAAATATCAAACATGTTTGATCCGAGCGAATTCGCAAATTTAGCCCAAATTGGCAGGGCTTTGCTTGTTTCTCGCAATTTCTCTAGTGGATTTCGCCTCATTCGCTTCCAGTCTGCGCCTGCCTTTATTGTGTTATAGTACATGTAGTTCCACCTAGCCAGTGCAGTTATGCTATATACAGCCCAACGTTTAGCTTATTTTTACATTTCAGTATGTTATTGGAGTAGCATGGGCAGGCCTGCATTACCATTCAACACTGCATAAAGTATTCAGTGCTATGCAATATGCTAACATGGCAAATGGAATAATATTGTAGCACATATTATTATTGTCTACATGCACATAAATTTATTCCACAGTCTTAGCATGATTCATCATGTAGTAAACCATTATTATAACACTATCATTTGCTGATATCTCGAACAGCCAGCATAGCATTACAGGATGATTTGTAATAGGCACTATTTATGAGAAAGGCTAGCTAATGAGAGTTTTATAGGTGGCACCAGCTATTTGAGGTAGCTGGGAAGGTGTCACTACATACATCTAAGAAGTATGCCAAACATAATGAAATCTGGGTTTGATATAAAGTGACAGCTTATAAAATACATTTAGGCCTACTTGCTTTGTAACCAATATAACATGTAAAAGTTGTGGGTATGAAAGCGGTACCAAATTCCCATTGGTTTAGCTTGAACAGCATCTAGAAGGGACCAAAAGGATGTGTAGTCAAATTTTAACTGCTCAATTATTTCATTATTACCAAATTCAAAATTACTTTTAGTACCTAAACTAAAAGGCTAGTTGCAGGATGTGGCTTTTTGTGGGTTTGTATTTTCTACAGCAAGGTTTTGTAGCAGTGAAGGGTTCCAATATTAATGCATTGCACTAATGAAAAGGGTGATGTGTGGTCCAACTTGCTATACCACTACAATTTTATCTCAGTACAAATATATAACCATATTACAGTTATATAAAAATATTAATAATAAAGACAGAGAATTTCAAAAACTGACCAGAACCAATCAAAAAGCTGAATAGCTTGTTGGATAGTGCTTAGCTAGAGCTATTCAAAAAGGTCTGCCAGTGCAAAGGCAGATGATGTCATCTGCCACAAATTTATCTCAAACAAAGGCAGTCTATGTCATCTGAGTAACCCAGTTAACCTTGTTGTAAAGCACATGGAAATGTTTTTATTTGATATATTTTCCATTAACTAAGAGTTTATAAATTCCTTCTACACTTTTGATAACATGGTACTTAGCCACATAATATTATATTCACATGTACATGTACTTTTATTTCAAACATCGACAGGTACTTGTAGTTATAAAGTTAAAGTTAACCAAGACGACCCATGTGGTGCTGAGTCGATGCTCGTTGCTATACTTGAGAAAGAGTATGTTCCATCCTAGTAGGCTGTTCGGGCATCAAGGTCGAAGGCCTTATCAGCTAAAACTAACCTTTACTACAAGAGAAGACTCTGTATAAGTAGTATTTAGCAGTGTCTTTATTGAGATCCAAGCATCAACTGAGACATTGACAGTAGAAGCTATTGGCTTCATATAGCATTTCAACTTCTGGAAAATAGTACCGGTGACAGGCCGACGCAGCGTCATCCGGAAATTGTGCAGCAAGATGGTGGCCAGAAGCCCAAGGCCCGACCTAACATGGGTCGGGCATAACAAGATATGCGTAGCAACATACAAAACATGTGCAAAATTAATCATGTCAAATTCTGAGACGTCGGTCCCAGTTACATTGTATATGGGTATAGAAAGGGTATTTATGCTCAGTAATGCACATAGTAGGTAAGTAAAAGATAAGGTCAATATACATATTAAATACTTGAATTGTTCATGACAATGGCATACAATGCAATGCAGTAGAGATGGCCATGTCTATCAGTTAGGTGCAGAAGTGGAGAAATTTGGAAGTTTACGAAACAGTTGCAAAAGTTGTAGAAGAGTTACGAAACATTGTAGAAGAGTAGTGAGCCCAAAATTTCTACACCCCATAGGAAGTTGAAAGCTTGAAAATGCAGTGCATTCAGGCTACCAGTGAGACAGCTGGGCTTATATTATAAATTGTTTAGATATGCTGATTCTATCATACTGGATTGCAAAAACCTATATTTATGGCATAATAATTATTAGTTATAAACCACAATAGTGTAAAGTGTACCAAGTATTTCCTGATTATTTGACGATGACATGTACAAAATACATTGTATATTTGTTTAAAAAATATTGTCAAGTGGAACTCATTTCGATCTCCCAGGAGAAAAATAACAAAATAATGGTAATGAATAATTTTCCTGTTTCAACATCATGTCCAAATGTGTGTAAATTTGGTGAACAGTTGGCCTCATGTTATTTTATATGCTATAATCTGGCGTAATAAGTTTTTGGCCTTGTGTTGTCTGGGGGGGGGGGGGGGGGGCATTTTACAGACAGATATTCAATGGGTTACCGAATAACTGAAACGACGCTGAAAGTAGACAATGTAGACAATGAAAATCATACAAACTGGTAAGTAGAAATCTTTGCTATAACGAATGTGCTAATTTTGGCTATAAAAACTGTATATTGGAGTTGGTGTATAATAGTTTATGAATAAATACATCCTAATTTAATAGTATAACATTGCTGATTTTACTTGTACCTTACAACAGTATTTTCTTCTGTTTCAGCAATTACAATAGCAGCTTGTGTAGACCTGCATGTACATTGTACATGGATTAGAACTATATTCAACTTCACTACCACCACTCTATATAAACATGTATGTTTTAGTCCACCTTATGTTGCTTGACAAGTCATAATAAACAATAGCAAAATTTGCATTTAACAGATAATCATGCTAAGACTGTGGAAAATAACTATTAATAACCTAAGTTCATTTATGCGGATAATGATAATAATCTGTGCAACAATATTACATGTATTTCATTTGGCATGTTAGTATATATTGCATGGCGTTGAACATACTTTATGCAGCGTTGAATGGTAATGCAGGCCTGCCCATGCTAACCCAATAATACTAAAATGTAAAAATATGCTAAACTTTGGGCTATATAGCATAACTGCACTGGTTAGGTGGAAATACTATAACACAATAACACCTACATCTAATGCAAATTGTAGGCATCAATTTGACCAAATAAAGAGGAATACAAGTCATGTACTCTGGTGGCAACATACATGTATGTATGTTGCCACCAGAGTTGGCAGGTCTGTGATAAACCAACCATAGTACAAGTGATAATAGTATTATAACAAGTACATCAACGGTTCTATTAGACAGCTGATTTATGAACCAGACCTGCCACTTGAATCTTGGGAATATCCATTATATGACCTACTTATACAACATAGTTGTAATGCATAATCCAAATCATAATGGAATTGCCTACCCTACATATTATACAGGTCCATCCAAAACTGCTGACTGCGGATCTGCGGACATCCGCTAGAGAGGGGGTGGTAGAGACTGCGGATAGTGGACCCCTGCTATATATAGGTAGTTCAAAAAAACTGCGGACTGCGGATCTGCGGACATCCACTAGAGAGGGGGTAGTAGAGACTGCGGATAGTAGACCCTTGCTATATATCGGTAGTTCAAAAAAACTGCGGACTGCGGACATCCGCTAGAGAGGGGGTGGTAGCCCCTCACTGGTAGGCAGTACTATTAATAGGGCTGCATAGTTGCAAGTAAGGCTAGTCTGACTGGGCGAGAGAAGACAACCCCATAGTAACCATCTAAATCAAACACTGATATACCAGAAGGTAGATAACTCCAAGTTATGCTTACTATATAAAAGTTAGTTATATAGTTATATAGTAGGCTAGTTATATTTTCGTGGGTGTCTTACATGAAGGATATACCCTATATATACAGTATACACTCGCTAGTACTATATACAGTATACACTCACTAGTCCTGTATACAGTATACACTCACTAGTACTATATACAGTATACACTCACTAGTCCTGTATACAGTATACACTCACTAGTACTATATACAGTATACACTCACTAGCACTGTATGTAGTATACACTCACTAGCACTGTATGTAGTATACACTTACTGGTACTGTATGTAGTATATACTCACTGGTACTGTATACAGTATACACTCACATGGACTGTTTACTTTTTATCCAGTAAATGCAGCTCTTCATAGCGAAGTCACATCCCAGGTTGCTGCCCCATTCAAGGGTCTGAGCATATGAGTAGTTAGTTATGTACCACCTACAACATGAGAGCACACAAGTGTATATATAGTTAGATATACAACAAGGTCAGCGATACGACGTAGTACATAATTACAATAGTAGGGTGATGTGTCAGAGTGTATATATATTACCCAGTGTCCTCCATCAAAGCAAGAGTTATTCTAGACACTACAGGATTCTGTGTGTATATACCAGTCATCACCTCATTCTACAATCAAGTATGTATATAACACATACTAGTACAGAGGAACTTGCTTAATTCAAACTCCAAGGTTTGAATTAGGCCCGAGTTTGAATTACATGTATGTGATCCCTTCATTTTGTATAACGACTTGGATGCCTACTTGACAAATAATACTATATAATACTATGTACATTGTATTAGCACATGAATGTGCATGTATGCATTGACTTACATTTGCTTCAACTGTGAATACAATGGAGGAAAGACATGCTTTAACATGATAGAACTATGAGCATCAATGAATTTATTACACTCAAACCTACAATACTGCAGATGGGCAACAAGTTATGCATCACATGTACAGGACAACAGTATTGCAATGTAATAACAGCATTAGGAGAACGTTACTGTTTACTATCTTGTTTTCAACTGAAGTATATCATAGGTACAGGTAGTGCTGCACGGTGTTTCGGTTTCAAACGATGCCTACGGTGTAAAACCTGCCGGTGTTTGACATCGTCATTTTTTATTTGCACCGAATCGTATCGACATCGTGCACAAGCGATATATCGATGGTTCGGTGTAGTGCGATGTTATCGAACCGGATCGCTATGCCAGTAGTCATTCAATATTCATGCGGTCTAATATCATGCGGTCTGGTTTACCTCATTTCGAACTAGGTTGCATACCTTCGCGTTTCTGTTTTCACTGACTGTGCTTGACAGTGATCGTGGCTGTGATTGATAGGCGGTTGATGTTGTCGAGGTAACAATTGTAACAAGTTACGTTATTTAGCAAATTGTGTGTCATTCCATATCACCTGGAGCACATCATGTTATATTCTATCGTTTGTATATGATTGCTTTGTTCATGAACAGCGAACTAGAATAGAATAGTAGTATAATATGATCTAATATAATTATTAAATTTGAACATAATGTTCCATTGGATTAATTATATTATTATAATTAATCTACTAGTGTAATGTTTAAATTTGATTGTAATCGTCGCTCGTAGTTGTAGCTAAGAATAGGTAAATAATGCTTATAATGATCAATTATTGCTTATATTTAATATGCATTATATTTACATGTATATTAATTTAATTAAATATAATGTATATTAAAATAACTCTTAATTAATCGTTGATTATCATGGGTTTTTAATTTAAAATCGTTGTGTAATTATACTTTTGGTAAGCACCAGCTTTTAATTTAAAATAAGCCAATGTTCAATCAACATTTTGTAGGTAGAATTCATCGAACTAAGCCGTCGTAATATCCAGTCTGGAGACAAATCTGCTAGATTCAATCGGTGGACACACTGAATTATCCCAATTCAGCAATCGAGAAAGCTTGCAAGAAAGATCTCCAACATTATCATTACATCATATGCAGCTATGCTAGCGTTTGTTCTTTCTTTTGTGGTGATATGAAGTTAGCTCATGTAATTTATTATCTTTTTGTGTCAATGGTAGGAGTGTGCTGGGAACAATGTTTCTGTTTTTCTTCTGTATTTTGGTCACTATGAGTAATAAATCTAATAAATTATACCTAGTGGCTGGGTGTGTGCCCAGCCTCACGTTTTTATATATTATATAAAATAGGTGAAGTAACCCCCAATAAAACTTTGACTATCACTAGACTGCATGGGCAAATACAAAATCTTGGAGTAGGAGTAAGCACTAATTACTTTTATTAACCTAGCTGCCACATAAATAAAAATAACATACTATGTTTTCATGAAGCCCTGCTTGCCAGCCATATCTGAAAATAGAATAAAATAAACATAATGGTCGGCATGAACTCATGTTGTAAGACAAAGTTGAGGAGTTTTGTTCCCTTGTATTGAACGATGGGCCAACTGATAGGCAAACCAGCTCCTGAACTGGCTCGATCCGGCATATCAAACCAAAGTTGACACCGGCTGACACCGCTTGAGACCAGGACCAAGGGGCCCGGTGCGGTTCGGTATATCGATCCAAATTCAGCATCGTTTGACACCGAAGCGGACCAGGGCCAAGAGAACCGGTGTCAACCGGTGTTTGATTAAATTCCTCCAGAAAACCGAATATCAGTGGGGAGGCAACACCGTGCAGCACTAGGTACAGGTAACATGATGACTCATAACACAGCCGTATGTAGGCTAAAAATAGTTCAGTGATTCTAATTACAATATATAAATAACACTACACTGCATTTAGCTATGGAACAGGTAACCAACAGTGTAAATAAATCAGTTGGGTTTCTCTGCTTGAGGAGAAATTGTTATTGGTGCATGACAAGAGCATTACCAGCTTACAACCAATCAGAGCATCTGCGCAGAGAAAGCTGATCAGGCGTGACTAATACTGGTTGTTGTTGTACAATACTGTATAGCCTAAAGTAAACCAGATAAGCCGAAAAGTTTGAATTATAGATAATAACTTCCAATTAAGTGAGGCAATTTATATAGTGCTCAGCAGAGACCAAGGCTAGTAGTTTAAACTAGCCAAGCTTTCGAATTAACCGAGGCCGAATTAAGCAAGTTCCACTGTATATATAACTATAGCTACACTATATACAGTGTACTACTGTAAATACGAGGGTCATTCAGTAAATAACGTGGATTTTTCTATATAAAGACTTCTATTGTACATAGAAACAAATGGTTTTTCATTTTTTTTACACAATATCCATTTAACAACACACAATTTTCCCATCTCTTTGTGAGCTTTTGAATCTCCTCTGCATGAAAATCTTTAGACTGGCGTTTTAGCCAATCGTTTTAGTCAATCGTTTTAGCCAATCGCTCACGATCATCTGTATCTCTTCATCACTAGTGAAATGTTCCTCTCATGAACTGTTAAAAAGGTCCGAACAAGTGAAAATCAGATAGGGCAACATCTGGGCTATATGGTGGATGGGGAAGCAGTTCTCAACCAAACTTGTCTATGATTTCCACTGTTGTAGCTGCAGTGCGAAGTCAGGCATTGTCATGGTGCTCAGGGGTCAGCACTTTGGAGACCTATTGACAGCTGACCTTGGAGTTGGAGAGATCTTGTTGAACAATTCTGTGTGCTGTGCCTACATCTGATATGCTTCATTTTCTTAAAATGTCTTCCACTCTTAGTCTTCTTTCACTCTTAATGAGGTCATCAACAGATTGGGTCATGGTAAAGGTTCTCACCTCTGGCCTGGCCTTTCTTCATTACAAACACTATACAAGCCTTCTTTGAACAATTTAGCCCATTTGTAGACATTTTTTTGGCTAAAACAAGCTGTTCCATAAACATTTAACATTTTGCTATACATTTCTTTGAGTTTCCATCCTTCAGTTACCAAAGAATTTATTGCTGACCCCTGTTCAATCTTGGAGCGTTTTCCTTAGTCGGCCAGCTTGAATAATCTCAAAAAAGAAGAAAAGAAAATAATGATCTCAAAATAAATTGGTGGATATTTCTAAATGGAGATTATGTAAAAAACCAAAAAAAATTGTTTTTATGTCCTTATATAAAAAATCACTATATTTACTGAAAGACCCTCGTAATATAGCTATAATAGCTGATGTCACCTCAAACAATCTCTTCTCCCAGTGAGTTAACCGAGTACCGGACGGTCCCTGATTCTCCAGCTCAGCTCCTTCTAGTGTTGAACAGTTGAAGTGTCGTCTTACCTCTGCCTACATTAGAGTGTACACTGTAGATACCCATAAATATACGTGTCATAATTATGATATACTATGTAGTACACAGTACAGTAATAATATAGACAGTAATAACATACAGTTACTTTAGGAGTGACCATCATGTCCACTGGCCAGTTTATGGGTCCACTAGAGGTCACCCAATTATGTCTCCACACAGTACGTACAACTTTATCACTGTATATATAGTTAAGATCAGCCCTGCCAATATAATACATGTAAATACACCATGTAGTACATATGGTATGTGGACCATGTAGTACATACAGCATGTGGACCATGTAGTACATATGGTATGTGGATCATGTTGTACATATGGTATGTGGACCATGTTGGACATATGGTATGTGGACCATGTAGTACATGCAGTATGTAGACCTTGTAGTACATACAGCATGTCGACCATGTAGTACATGTGGTATGCGGACCATGTTGTGCATACAGTATGTGGACCATGTAGTACATATGGTATGTGGATCATGTTGTACATATGGTATGTGGATCATGTTGGACATATGGTATGTGGACCATGTAGTACATACAGTATGTGGACCATGTAGTACATATGGTATGTGGATCATGTTATACATATGGTATGTGGACCATGTAGTACATATGGTATGTGGACCATGTTGTACATATGGTATGTGGACCATGTTGGACATATGGTATGTGGACCATGTAGTACATACAGTATGTAGACCTTGTAGTACATACAGCATGTCGACCATGTAGTACATGTGGTATGCGGACCATGTTGTGCATACAGTATGTGGACCATGTAGTACATATGGTATGTGGATCATGTTGTACATATGGTATGTGGATCATGTTGGACATATGGTATGTGGACCATGTTGGACATATGGTATGTGGACCATGTAGTACATACAGCATGTCGACCATGTAGTACATGTGGTATGCGGACCATGTTGTGCATACAGTATGTGGACCATGTAGTACATATGGTATGTGGATCATGTTGTACATATGGTATGTGGACCATGTAGTACATATGGTATGTGGACCATGTTGTACATATGGTATGTGGACCATGTTGTACATATGGTATGTGGACCATGTAGTACATGCAGTATGTAGACCTTGTAGTACATACAGCATGTCGACCATGTAGTACATGTGGTATGCGGACCATGTTGTGCATACAGTATGTGGACCATGTAGGACTGTGGACTAATTGGTACTCACCCTAGACGAGGACGGTTACCAATCTTCTCCCTTGCAGTGAGAGGATTCCCTTCACCATCACGATAAAACCCATAAAGACTAACAGAGAATCCCTACAGTACATATCATATGAACAAGTAGATGTATATGTATACTAACAGAGAATCCCTACAGTACACATCATATGAACAAGTAGATGTATATGTATACTAACAGAGAATCCCTACAGTACATATCATATGAACAAGTAGATGTATATGTATACTAACAGAGAATCCCTACAGTACACATCATATGAACAAGTAGATGTATATGTATACTAACAGAGAATCCCTACAGTACACATCATATGAACAAGTAGATGTATATGTATACTAACAGAGAATCCCTACAGTACACATCATATGAACAAGTAGATGTATATGTATACTAACAGAGAATCACTACAGTACACATCATATGAACAAGTAGATGTACAATGTAGATAAACAGCACCCATGTGCTAACAAATACGTCATGTAGTTGTAGTTCACACTTTAGTGCTGAGCGGTTTTGATTTATACATTAATGCAGTTTTTGTTGTATTCTAAAATAACTGGATAAAACCGAAGTTGTCTGCTACTGTTCGGTTTTCTCAGTTTTTTTAATGTTTTGGAAAAAATTAAATGGAGCCGTTAAGTTCATGGTCAATTTTAGGAGTTGTCACACTCCACTTTTTACTATCCCACGAAAATAAGGATATCATTATCAGTGTGTTCACAACCCTGTGACTGAAGTGGATCAGTAAAATCTTGAGCAAGTTGGTGTGTGCCTGAAAATGAGGTCATGAAAACTAACAAAAACTGAATGGAAACGCACCTAAGTTTCCATGCTAACCAATACCAGCTGTAATATATGTACAAACCAAGGCATGTAGTATTTCATGTTTTATCTTGGCCACAGCCAGCTCAAGTTGGGCTTCATGGGTGGATATAGAGTGAGGGCATATGTTGATGAAGCCGGCAATGGGACGGTCATACTCCACCTCCAACTGGCAGTAGGTAGCATAGGCTATGGATGACTCACATCTTGAGGTGTTACTAGCTCCTACGTAGAGCAGATAGTCAGCGTCTTCTATCCCAGTGGAAGGGGAGTTTTCCTTTATATACACTTCATTGAATGTGTCAAACATTCTACACCCCTGCAATATATCTACACCACCGTAATTTATCTACACCCCTGTAATATATCTACACCTCTGTAATATATTAACACCACCGTAATATATCATGTAATATATTTACACCCCTGTAATATATCAACACCCCTGCAACATATCTACACCCCCGTAATATATATACACCCCCGTAATATATCTACACCTCTGCAACATATCTACACCCCTGTAATAAATCAACACCACCGGAATATATCTACACCCCTGTAATACATCTTGTAATATATCTACACTCCTGCAATATATCATGTAATATATATACATCCCTGTAATATATCTTGTAATATATATACACTCCTGTAACATATAATGTAATATATCTACACTCCCGTAATATATCATGTAATATATCTACACTCCTGTAATACATCATGTAATATGCATGTATCTACACTCCTGTAATATATCATGAAATATATCTACAACCCTGTAATATATCATGTAGGCTAATATACAGTATCTACACTCCTTTGATACATCATGTAATTGTAATATATCTACACTCCTGTAGTATATCATGATTTGTAATATATCTACATCCCTGTAATATATCTTGCAATATATCAACACTCCTGTAATACATCTACAGCCCTACATGCATAATATACTCGTACATGTATTTCGAATCCTGTAATCTACCAAGTAATATATCTACACCCCTATAATATGCATGTATGTACATCTACATCTTGTAATATATCACAATAATTACTAGCTGCATAATAATGAATTTGCTACTAGAGTACATATTTCATTTTACCTGTAGATGATGTTCTGGGACTACACTATCACCACACATAGTCTGAGAACTACAACTATCCACACAGTACGTCTGTCTGTCACTGATGTCTTCACTGTCAGATCTAAACAGCTGCTTATCTGTACACGACCTGAAACAGTAGAGATCAATGTATACTTGTTACCAACATCTTCTAATGTGTTGCCTACTACAATATGTAGTTTTAATGCATGTAGTAACAGTAGTTAAGTGCATTATCCAGTTCATCGAAAAGGCGATCTTAACCTACCGTGCTAGTAGGAGAGACTAACTAACCTACCGTGATAGTAGGAGAGACTAACTAACCTACCATGCTAGTAAGAGGGACTAACTAACCTACCGTGCTAGTAGGAGAGACTCACTAACCTACCGTGCTAGTAAGAGAGACTAACTGACCTACCGTGCTAGTAAGAGAGACTGACTAACCTACCGTGCTAGTAGGAGAGACTGACTGACCTACCGTGCTAGTAAGAGAGACTAACTAACCTACCGTGCTAGTAAGAGAGATTAACTAACCTACCGTGCTAGTAAGAGAGACTGACTAACCTACCGTGCTAGTAAGAGAGACTAGCTGACCTACTGTGCTAGTAAGAGAGATTAACTAACCTACCGTGCTAGTAAGAGAGACTGACTAACCTACCGTGCTAGTAAGAGAGACTAGCTGACCTACCGTGCTAGTAAGAGAGACTGACTAACCTACCGTGCTAGTAGGAGAGACTGACTGACCTACCGTGCTAGTAAGAGAGACTAACTAACCTACCGTGCTAGTAAGAGAGACTAACTAACCAACCGTGCTAGTAAGAGAGATTAACTAACCTACCGTGCTAGTAAGAGGGACTAACTAACCTACCGTGCTAGTAGGAGAGACTAACTGACCTACCGTGCTAGTAAGAGAGACTAACTAACCTACTGTGCTAGTAAGAGAGACTGACTAACCTACCGTGCTAGTAAGAGGGACTGACTAACATACCGTGCTAGTAAGAGGGCCTAACTCATAGAATTACCTCCCCTAGAATGCTTACTCGTAGTCACGTGACAATATCATTTCATTAGCGGGAGGTTCGCTAGTGTGGAACAGACGGATGAAGGTAGTTTTCTCATTGTTTACATTGGCAACCATTATAATTATATATACCACGAAAAAATTTTAGAAGAGGATTTCAATGTTTTCTCAGCTTTTTTGCCCAAATATTTTTTACAGAACATAGACTAGGTATGTTGATGTATATAAAACAGACCATAAAATTTGTTTAAAATCTTTATGACTGTAATAAATTTGGCCACTAATTAGACTCTATTTCCATTGCTATAACCTATGTTTTATATATATTATAGTGGATCTATTGTGCCCACCCAACTCTGTTGCCATGGTTTGTGATAAGAACTTGGGCTAACAATGTCAGCACAATATTTTGTTATATTGCTAGACAAAATCATAGGAATAACATATCGGTAAATGTACCCAATAAATGAGTAAAATAGTCAACTAATAATGGGGCAGCTGACAACCACCATTTGGTAACTTAGGTTGAATGCCAGCATGCACAACACTACAGGATAAAGTTGTGCCACATAGCTTATGCTATATATCACAGGAGTGTCACTGTATAGCTTATGATTATAGCTGATTATTAATATTAAGTGATACAGGTACAGATTGCATGTAGGTGCACTTGTACGTGTAGATGAATAAATTATTTAGCAAATATTAGTACAGTAGGCTACATGTACACTGGCCAATGTTAGAAAGGTGTACAAATTGTGATGTAAAATTAATATTTATTTGTTAGCTTGAATTAGCCCGAATTGTGCATGAGTAGATTATTTATAGACATTATAGTACTATATATCATTGTGGGATTATACAGTATATATTATGTGATACAGCATAGAATTACTGGACCCATCCCACAGAACCACTAAATAGACTGATGGTAGACCTCATTGTATTATAAAAGCATTGTTAATCAAAACCATAGCTGGAAGTTTTGACAGGGTATGTGAGGGAGGTTGAATCAGACAGGAGCCCTTATTCTAATACAGGTTGAATTATTAAATGAGAGACAATGATTCTGGCAATTCTCTGCTGGAAAAATTAGGGAAAAGTTTATGACAAAAGCAACATTCTTAGTTCAGGTTCTTATCACAAACCATAACTACAAAAGTTGGGTGGACGCGAGAGATTCACTATAATAATATATAAAACATAGGTTATGGCAATGGAAATAGGGTCTCTATTAGTGGTCAAATATAGTACAGTCATAAAGCTTTGAAACAAATTTTATAGTCTGTTTTTAATATATTAACATACCTAGTCTATGTTCTGCAAAACAGATTTGGTCATAAAAGCTGGGAAAGCATTAAAATCCCTTCCCAAAAATTTTTCATTTTATATAAAATTATAATGGTTGCTAATGTAAACAATGAGAAAACAACCTTCATCCGGTTTCTCCTTGCGAGCGAGCGGTCACGTGATAAGTAAGCATTCTAGGGGAGGTAATTCTATGGCCTAACTAACCTACAGTGTTAGTAGGAGAGACTAACTAACCTACCGTGCTAGTAGGAGAGACTAACTGACCTACCGTGCTAGTAGGAGAGACTAACTGACCTACCGTGCTAGTAAGAGGGCCTACTAACCTACCGTGCTAATAGGAGAGACTAACTAACCTACCGTGCTAGTAAGAGAGACTGACTAACCTACCGTGCTAGTAGGAGAGACTGACTACCCTACCGTGCTAGTAGGAGAGACTAACTGACCTACCGTGCTAGTAAGAGAGGCTGACTAACCTACCGTGCTAGTAAGAGGGCCTAACTAACCTACCATGCTAGTAAGAGGGACTAACTAACCTACCGTGCTAGTAGGAGAGACTAACTGACCTACCGTGCTAGTAAGAGAGACTGACTAACCTACCGTGCTAGTAAGAGGGCCTAACTAACCTACCATGCTAGTAAGAGGGACTAACTAACCTACCGTGCTAGTAGGAGAGACTAACTGACCTACCGTGCTAGTAGGAGAGACTGACTAACCTACCGTGCTAGTAAGAGGGACTAACTAACATACCGTGCTAGTAAGAGAGACTGACTAACCTACCGTGCTAGTAAGAGAGACTAGCTGACCTACCATGCTAGTAAGAGGGACTGACTAACATACCGTGCTAGTAAGAGAGACTAACTAACCTACCATGCTAGTAAGAGGGACTAACTAACCTACCGTGCTAGTAAGAGAGACTAGCTGACCTACCGTGCTAGTAAGAGGGACTAACTGACCTACCGTGCTAGTAAGAGGGACTAACTGACCTACCGTGCTAGTAGGAGAGACTGACTAACCTACCGTGCTAGTAAGAGGGACTAACTGACCTACCGTGCTAGTAGGAGAGACTGACTAACCTACCGTGCTAGTAAGAGGGACTAACTAACATACCGTGCTAGTAAGAGAGACTGACTAACCTACCGTGCTAGTAAGAGGGACTAACTAACATACCGTGCTAGTAAGAGAGACTGACTAACCTACCGTGCTAGTAAGAGAGACTAGCTGACCTACCGTGCCAGTAAGAGAGACTAACTGACCTACCATGCTAGTAAGAGAGATTAACTAACCTACCGTGGTATTAGGAGGGCCTAACTAACCTACTGTGCTAGTAGGAGAGACTGACTAACATACCGTGCTAGTAGGAGAGACTAGCTGACCTACCGTGCTAGTAGGAGAGACTAACTAACCTACCGTGCTAGTAAGAGGGACTAACTAACCTACCGTGCTAGTAAGAGGGACTAACTAACCTACAGTGCTAGTAAGAGGGACTAACTAACCTACCGTGCTAGTAAGAGAGACTAACTGACCTACCGTGCTAGTAGGAGAGGCTTAGAAAGTCGTCTGGTTTTCAGTGCCCCTTCCCAGTAAGTAATAGCCTCTTCCATGACAGAATTCTAGAAATATAACATGTATTAATAGTAATCACCATCCTATACTACAGAGTCGGTAGTACAGACTGTACAATGTTTCCAAGCTGTCCATGAGATATGACTAGGCAATGCACTACTTGTGTACATACACATGACTAGGATATACATTGAGCAGGTGCAGAAGAGACTAACCTTAATAAAAGCCTGCTTGTCAGCGGGCAGCTGGTGTACACTTTCATCATATGTAGCGTGTATTCTTATGTTATGATGCGTAGCCTCGTTATCACGTCTCTCCCTCCTATTTCCCTCCACATAGACATGGTGTATCTGTACAGAACCAAAGTACTATACTCATACTATAGGCTTCATGTGATCAGTGTTTACACTAGTTATATAATACACTGGAAGTTACTACTATGTACACTCAGCTATAAATCTGATGGGAAAAGACTAAACATATAATCAGCCATTACTTACAATGCACATCTCTAAACCGCAGGAGTCACATGGACAACCATATATTACTGATGAGATGACCATATATTACTGATGAGATGACCATATAATATTACTGATGAGATGACCATATATTACTGAAGAGATGACCATATAATATTACTGATGAGATGATCATATTATTATCATTCATCTTTTTATCAAATCTTAACTAGTCAATAGTCAGGAGCAGCCATGGCCGAGTGGTTAGAATGCTGAACTTTTATGTTGAATGTTCCAGGTTCGAATTCCGGTCACGGTGGTGATAGGGAGAGCATCCAGCCACAATTGCTCCTGTGCCTTGCAAGCCAGCATGGCTTCAAGGCATCTCCTCTACCTCCGCCAAAAAAGGCCATATCATCTGGGCCTTTCTCACGGGGAGTTGGTCAGCACTGGCACTTGGCAGTGCAAGCTGCAATGGACTGGTCACGCCGAGGAGTATAATTCGGTGAGTTAACTAGCCAATATATATTTTAAAATACCTCACTTAATTTTTAGGGATTTACATGCCTGACTACTATTAGGCCTACGATTTTTGCTCTTTAATTTAAGATTGTTGCAATAAGTCAGTCTCAGACCACTCAGGCAGCCAGGAAGTCTCGCTCTTCTTCTGTAAGAAATGCTAGCACTAGCAGCATGGGCAGTGATAAAAAGCCAGGTAAAAAGGCTGCTGCTAATAAACATAGTTGTGATTCATGTCATAGAGACGCTATAGAGGAGTGTATGGAGTGTGAGAACTGTTATATGTGTAAAGATTGCTAAGCACTGCTTGAAGTTCATAGAGTTAACCCCTGGATTGCACTGGTTCCGTGTGGAATGGAAAAAGTAAACACTGGGCCTTTCCAGGCTCGTTTCAATGAGGTGTTCTCTGGGGCTGAAGGGCTTCTTGAGGAGGCTGTTGATCATACAGTTGCTAAAACAAATATGCCTAAAATAGGTATGCAGATCAAGAAATTGGCAGATAGAAGTGACAAGATCTTAGTTAATATTAATGAAAAAGTTGATGAGGACCACAATATTTTTAGAGAACAACTGACATCAGTATTTGAGCAGACTAAAGCCATTATGAATGATATTTAAAGGGTAAATAATTCGATGCAAATTAACTATGCAAATGAACTATGCAAATGTTGAGTTGGGGGAAGACTTTGTATGAAGTATGAAGGATACAGTTGATAATTTGTATGAAGTATGAAGGATACAGTTGATAATTTGTATGAAGTATGAAGGATACAGTTGATAATTTGTATGAAGTATGGAGGACACAGTTGACAATTTGGATGCTTCCTTCAGTTGTGAATGTCGCATGAATCTAGAGGTCACACTGAAACTGGTCACTCGACTTGGTGAGGCAATAAGTGGCAAGAACAGACCACTTGAGTAACCCTAGATTATGAGTATAGAAAGTGGGAAGTTCTAAAGAGAGTAAATGCAGCGAGTTTAGTACAGGGGTTTTTAACAAGGTTGGGTTTAAATAAAGAGGAAAGAAAGGATTTTGTACTGAGAAAGGAGCTGAAAAAGCCTCATACAACAGATCTAAAAAATATGTACAAGATTGTGAAAAGCAACGTGGTCATGATATGCAGACAGGAGAGCAAACCCTCAGGGCAATAATTTCTAATGTAAGATCGATAAAGGGTAAGCTGATTAAATTAAACTTTCTAGCAACAGAGTTCTCATTTTTGTATGTTACAGAGACCCACTTGGACGAGATGGGGAATTGTTTGATACTAGGAATAGAACTGTGCACAGAAGAGACTGCAATATAAATGGAGGTGGAGTGTTGATTCTTGCTCCAGCAGATCTTGTCCATTTTGAAGTTGATTTGAACCGAATTGCGGGTCAAATTTTTCCAGTAGAGGCGGTGGCTATCAGTATCCCAGGGCAGCAACTGGCACAAGAGAACATTTTGATTGTTTGTGTGTACATTCCACCATGTGGTACTGGGGTGTCCATTGAGCCTCCCGGTCATGCTTGATTTCCTGACAACTAATTACAGAGGCACACAGATATATCTAGTTGGATACTTCAACATGCCTGACATTGACTGGAAAGCTAGTACAGTCAAGAGATGCAGCACAAGAAAATAACTTCACCAGGATTTGATGTTTTAACGAATTTGGTTTGACACAGCTAGTCTCTGGTGCAACTCATAGAAAAGGTGATACACTGGGTTTGATCTTTGTAAATTTAGACAGGGATGTTCCTCAACCTTCCATTGTCAGCCCTGGGCTGAGGGATCATTTTTGTTGAATTTCCAACTAAGAGCATATCCAAGAATGAAACGGTAGATATGGGTAAAATATTTGTGTGTGACAAGGCAGACACTGTATCAGTATCTAACAAAATGCAAATTGTGGCCCAAGACATCAGGCAAACGATATTAAAAAGGCAAGATAGAGACAAGTTTTATGGTCACTTCTGCAACAATTAGCTATTGGCAAGGGAAAAAGCATGTTCCAAGTTCTTCCAAGTGCAAAAGGAGCAAAATGAACCCATATGGTCCAATATAAACTGCAACAAGTTGGTAAATAAACAGAGGAGACTCTATAATAAATTTAGAAAGACTGGGCAGGACCACTATCCTGAATAATACAGAATATTAAGAAAAAATAACAAACAAATTTTCGATCAAGGCACAACGAATATATGCATTCTAAATTATATGATCTGTTGATGCAAGGAGACAGTAAGGCCTTTTATAGGTTTTTGAAAACAAAAACAGGAGAAAGTAACAAAATTAAACCAATTAAGAGCTCAAAAACAGGTCAATTCCTGGAAAATCCTGTCGAAATTGCAAATGAGCTAAACAGCTATTTTAAAAGTGTTTTTGTCGTTAAGCAAAAATGCCATAGGGTCAACAGAGAAATCTCAGATATAGTAATAGATACTCGTATATAGAGGGTTAGGAGATTAATAAAAGGTTTGACGCCCCAAAGGGCTTCGAGTCTAGATGGTATTGGAAAGAGTGTTCTGAGTTTAGCATTAGATGAGGTTTCAGACATATTAACTTCACCAACAATTTGGAAATTGGCTAATGTGACCCATATTTTTAAAAGAGTATCTAGAACTAATGAATGTAACTACAGGCCAGTCTCTTTAACCTGTATATGCTGCAAGATGCTTGAATATATTATCCTCATAATGAACAATAAAACAAGACATACTTTATATTTTTGATTTATTCCTTATATTTCAATGCTTATCCAAGCATCATTATCAGAGGATAAAATAGCCTCCCCTTCTGCTTTTCGGAGCGGTCTACAGGCTCCAGTTTTAGATTTTTCCAAAGCATTTGACAGGGTTTACCCTCTGATGATGATGCTTGGATAAGCATCGAAATATAAGGAATAAATCAAATATATAAAATGCGTCTTTCTTTATTATTCATTATCAAAATATTAGCTCACACCAATATATTCCAACATTATCCTTAGTAACATGGGTGAGAGAATGAACTCTCGTGTACTGCTTAACTACTCACAAACTACACAGAGTATAATTGCAAAGATCGACAAGGGTAGATGTGTGAAAGCAGCAGTTTTAGATTTTTCCAAAGCATTTAACAGGGTGACCCATAATCTACTTTAACAGTAAACGAAAGCATGGTTTTTCCTAGGTGATTTTAGCCTTTCTGAGTGAAAGGAAACAGAGTGTTGTTGCAGAGCAGTGCATCTACATATCAGGCAGTCACTTCTGAGGTTCCTCAGAATTCTGTTTTAGGGCCTGCCTTGTTGTAATTCATGTTAATGATATTTCGAGAGGTCTTGCATCTAACATTAGATTGTTTGCTGATGATGCATTAATGCACTGAAGCGTTAATGGTCCAAGCTCAAATCTAACCTTTCCGAGGGATTTAGATAAGCTGTGTGATAGGGCAAACCTGTGGAGGATGTCTTTTGACGCACCAAAGTGCTCAATTGTCACATTTTGAAAACTTGGGGATAAGGACACAGTTGGTGATTTTATTTTAGAGGGGTCTGTTTTACAGCAGACAGACTCTTTTAAATACCTAGGTATGTTAATTTCAAATAACTTTGACTGGGGTGACCACATTGCAAAAAATCTCAGAAGCATTCAAAACTTTGGGTCTTCTGAGGCGCACACTACCACTGGCCCCAGAGAAGATAAAATGGCTAGCATACAAGACTCTATGCCGACCATAGCTAGAGTGTGATGTAGAGGTGTGGGATCCTTTTTTAATTAATTATTAATCTTTTAGAAGCCATTCAAAATAAGACTACACGTTTTATAGGCAACATTAGGAGTCGCCATGGAGTCTCAAAAGGAGAAATTAGGTCTGGACCTACTAGAAAACCGCCGTAAAAATAACTAAACGATTAACCATGTTCCATTTTATTTTAACTCAGTCTGAGTGTGCGTCTTTTTATGTGCTGAATCATTGAATAGACAATGTTTTAAACCAAACATGAAACAAGCAAAATCAGAGATGCCAGACTTGAGTTAAAGACTCTCGCTCGAGTTAATTCAAGCAACATTTTATGGCTTATTAGAAGGACTTGTGACTTGAATATATAGCCATCAAAGACTTGTCAGTTGAATTGTAATTTAATTATGGCTATGACCGAAGACTCTCAACTCACACATCATTATATTGAAACATTCAACAACTCGAGTTTTCTTTGGGCAGCTGTAGCCTAAATTGCAACGAATAGAAATAACCACAATAGTAATCAAAATGATAATACATTTTACACTAAAGCAGTAACATTTTGCTTTGAAATTTGAACTTCTAGCACTATTTCCTAACAATATTTCACCATAAGCTAAATAATAGCCTAACAACTCTTATAAAAAGACTCGAGTTAAACAAGAAAAAATTGAATTGAAACTTGCTTGTAGTTAACTTGGATAACTTGATAAAAACTGGAGTTTCTGGGTACATGTAAATATTTAGCTTGTAACTTGAAAGTTTTGATCTGTCACTAAAAAGAATTGGCTTGTAACTTGAAGAGTCACAACTAAGAATTGACCATGGAACATTGAGTTTCCAAGATGAAACTTCCACACATCTCTGAGCAAAATACTAGATCCCAGTTGAAAGGTTTGCCTGTGGCCATCCATACAAATAATAGCACAGTGAGCCTCAACGCATTTGTTGCGCAAACAACCAGAGACATGAGAGTTGCCAGTCGGATCTTTTAGTAAATTACTAAATAGCTTAGTTAATGCGGTTGTACTACATTACGGGGCCGGAGTTTGCCGGGGTCCGGTGCCGGGTGAATCAAATTTGATTAAAATTTAATAAAAATAATTTATTTAAATTAAAATGAGTCAATAGTAACGCATTTATTTAATTTTAACTCACCTAGTCACCAAAAGTGGCTGAACGAACGGCATTTCTAAAGAGAAACCGGCCCAATAAAAATTGTTCGTAGACAAGATAGCCAAGTTAAGTAGACCTCGACAATCTCGCCAGCCGTTAGCCTGACACCTTTGTGCAAACTAATTTTAACGTTTCCCGAATGCTTTTGTTGCCTATGACAACAGTCTCTACTTTCTGTCTCAACAATGAATGTGCTATCTGCAATATTCTCATTCTACGTGTACTTTTTGAATATTTCTACTGTATTGATATTGTATCATATTCATTATGAACTGCAGCACTGGTTAGTGAAGTTTTCATCTATATATGAATAGAGAGTACAGGTTTAGCATCATTGTTAACAGAGCTGTTGTCTGCTGAATGATCTTGCCCAGTGAGTAACAAAACATAAAACATTCTTATTCGTTGGATTGTTATATTTAATATGAAATTATTATTTACATCATTAGAGATAAGATTATTTAATTATTTTAAATAAGAATAAAATAATACATAATTATTGCAAGATAGTGGCCTAATTATTTTTTAGAATTAGTAAAGTATTTAAAATAGTTAAAATGACAAAATCAAAATGATAATTGAAGTCAAAGAAAAGCTCCAATGCATTCATCAGCTGAAATATGACTTATATACTTTGGTCATACTCACCTGGTAAAGGGACATTTTGAAAAATACAGTTTGAAATAGGACATTTCTAAACCGGACGTTTGGTATACAACCAATTCGAAACTGTGTAGATTATAGTTAGAAGAGCATAACTCACAGAGAATTAGTTATTTAGTGTTCAACAAGTTACCAGTAGTAAAACAAAAAATGCTATTAAAAATAAAAATTAGTTGAAATTGGTAAAGGACATCTTGAAAAAGACAAATCGAAACAGGACGTTTCACAACCGGACAGTGTGAAACCGGACAGTTCTAAACTGTGTAGATTACATTTAGAAGAACGCAATTCACAAATAAATTAATTTATTTAATTGGTTAAATAGAAAAATAATATTAAAAGTTGGTTGAAATCTGGGGGTTGGGGGTTTCGAACTGTCCAGTGTTGAACTGTTCGGTTTCCAGCTGTCCCAAATTTGTTGAGGTCTGAGAGTTGGGGATTGGGGTGTAGAGTTTCAAACTAGCAGTTTTTCAAACATCCAGGTTCGGAACTTCCTGTTTCGAGCTGTCTTTTTCGAACATTCGCAAATTCTACTTACCTATAATAGCATAATAAAATCCTGCCTTTTTACACATGGATGTAGGTCCAATGTGATCTGATGATATTAATGTTATTACAGTTATGGTCGAACTGGTACGACGACCCAGGAAATCAGCATCGAGAAGAAGATGCCCTATTACGACCAACCTCCGGCACTCTGGCAAGCATGTGAAGAGACTGCTACCATCACGGCCACCTCAGCAACATAAAAAGTGTATGTATAGTGACAATCAGCCTACACACACTGCTGGACAGTTTCATCACACTGTATGGGTTGATTTCCACTATACATGCGGTTGTTGAAGCTTAATTTTTGAGAGTTGCAAAGTGGTCATGCTGTAGCAGCTCAACACTTTGCTCTTCTTTATATATAATATAATGCATGTATTATTACTGTTGTTCATCTGAGATCTAGCTGTTCGGTTTTGCATATTATTTTATGTGTATAAAAACTGTTTTCCATGTGCAGTTCATTTGTATGTTGGTATAGTGGATGTGCAAGTTTTAACTATTTATAGCTTACGACTTCATTCATTGCACATCCTATGCATGTTGTTAGTGGAATTAAACATTTAACCAAGAACAGGAAATTAGTACAGACTTTTTATGTACATTACGGTTATATGGACTAATATTAAATTTATATATAATGTTTAAACATAAGAAATAAATCTAAATATTTGTTCAAAATTGAATTAAAAATGTTTTTAGAATACTAATAAATCTGTTGTAGTGCGTACAATATAAAGTTTTTCTGTATTATTTTGTGTTGTATAAATCAGCCTAATAAATTTGATTATTAATGTATCGGAATTGCCAACACAGGAAGTATGATAAGTCAGGAATTGATACATGTGTCTGAATCCTGTTCTGACTAGGATATTCCTGATGTGTTTATTTTCCCTCAAATCAATCCATAGTTCTAAGCATCCCCCCAGCTATACACTGAATGAGTACGAAGTTGGTAATCACCTCTCAGTTGTACTGTATGATCTCATATTGATGTGCACAGGTCAACATTGGGTGTTTGGAAATCCTTGTTATATTTATACAATACAGTGCCAGATTACATAAGTGGTATAATTATGTAGTTGTCTACACAGTCTCAATGAAGAAACCAATAGGACAAATTGTCCGGTGGCCAGTACTTTGTAGGCCAAGATTGTTGCGGCCGGTATTGCTTTAATAACGCTCAACAGCGGTCGACTGGTCCAATACTCCAACCAGTTTCGATGAAGCAATCACTTTTGTCTGTTTGATGACTAGGTGAGTTTAAATATAATAAATACACTTCTATTTATTTAATTTAATTAAAATAAATTATTCTGATTACATTTTGATCAAATTTGAGTCACCCCGGCACCGGACCCCGGCAAACCCCGGCCCCGTAATGTAGTACAACCGTAGTTAAAGGGAAGAGCAACTTTCGAAATAGAATATTCTCATTTTCAAGAGCAATGTATGGTAAGTGAACAAATATCCCTGCACTTTTTTGTACTATTTAGCACTAGTTTACATGTTTAAGTATCGTATGAAACAAGAATTAGATAAATAGTTTCAGTTGTAGCTGCTGTAAACAGCCAACAAAGATGACCCCTTTTCTCATTTCAGGACAATTTTCAAACTAATGAATGTGGAGTTGTCTCCTTTTATGGCCAATAAAAAATTCTCAAAGGATTCGCGTCATTTTGGAGAACACTATAGAGTTATCTACTCCATGACGCCAAAGAGAGTACTCTATGGAAACCTCTACAAAAAGGTCACAGTCCCAAGGTCATCAACTGCAAGAACTTGTTTACCGATTTTTCGGGCACAGTGACAATAAATTACACTATTACAGCAAAAATTAGGCAAGTAGTAGCACTTAGATAAAACATTTAAAATTGTTGTTGAGATGTTTGTGTCTATTCCCAACTTTCTAAGCACAATTAGATGTTGTTATACCTACCATCACCATGCTTCTTACTCAGTTCCGACTAGTGGTTGCCACCACAATTTATTTGACTGGGTATACCCATTTAAATTTAATATTATTATTTATAGCAAAACTTTATGTTATACAATATACATATATATTTAGCATCCGTATCACCAAGACGAGTGGAAACACGAACAGTAACGAATCAACAGCCTATCCAGGATAATACAGGCACAAGATATCAAAAAGACTGGTGAATTGACATGCAGCAGCAGTTTTATATGTTCAAGGTGAGACCATCGTTTATCTTTAGAGCTCAAGTGGCAATGGAATATTATTTATCCATGACTTGCAACAACTGAAATTGTTTTGTTTATTTGGTCAGGTCACTACTCCATCCAAAGAGTGTACATGGAGACACAAATAAAGAGGCAGATCAGCCTAAACACCACCAGCTAGTGGCTCCTGCACTTGCGAAAGGAACAAGTCTGTGACATACCCAGAACAATTATGGGCCAGTGTGGTTTCAAGTGTTCTAGTAATATGGATTTATCTGCACACTTGATACAACTTAATAAATTAGGTAAAATTTTATAAATACATTAGCTAAGTTATCGTTTTGGGAATTACTTTTATATTATATTTGAAAAATCGATAGTCTCTATATTATAATTTCACTGTATATAGAAAAAATAAACATAGCTTAGAAGATAGGCTGCTCTGATGTCCTCCAAAGTTGGTTTCTTTGCTCTCCTTGTAATAGTAAGACGAAGTACTGTCAAAATATATCATATTAAAATATTATAACTGTGCATATCATACTGTTATAGCGGGATACATTTCAAATGGAAAGCAATCTCACAACACCAGGTAGAACATGTAGAAATATAATATTATATGGCCATCACTAGGCATATTTATGTGCAACACCATACCCACAACACAAAACACAATTACACCTTTGAAATTTGCTCTGCTCAAAAACAATGCATCTTACAGGGGGGGAGGGGGGTTGTTTACGCATGTACATGCATGTTATATCTTTTTGTGTTCTACACTCTCCAAGTATGCAGTTGAGGAGTCACACATTTGTAAAAATACCAGTAATTCATAAATATGTACACCAATTATTTACTAACCCTCTTAGTAGCTCTCTAGTGTGCTCTTTTATATCTGCTATAAACTGGTGCCAGAAATGGGAGGAATTGGTGACATCCTGTTACATCCTGTTTTCTTAGCCTGTAGCTCCTGACAGTCTTGCTTTATACTAAAGTATAGTAACATCTATGGAAAACATGGTAGGCCTACAACGATTAGCTTAGTTCCCAAACAAGCAATACCACTTTGCACTGCACCACATAAGATGCATATAAACACAGTTTTAGTGGCGGTTCATTGTGGTCCATTATCACTTGCAGGATCGAAATCGAAATCTTGAAAGCATAACTCAAGATTAACCAGTGAACCAATATGGATTCCATAGGCAACTTGCTAACACTTGCTTACAAAGCTGGGACTACCCAAATATTAAATAAAGACTAAAATGAAAGACGAAACTGATACTTTAGCGATTGGGTTATTATAAAGAGAGGTAGTCAAGACATACTGTCTTGGCAAAGCACTCGACATAGCCAGGGTGCTTTAGTAAAATAGTTGTCTTCCTATTACAGTGTACATGTATATGGTGATGCCACCTTCGAAACCAAAACGATACACACATGGTACATAAAATTATGAAACATTCTACCTAGATGGAGGAGAATAGCTTACCGAATCCAAGAGTGTAAGTGCAGTAGCGATCACTATAGCCAGGACTGCCGTGCCCACCTATCTCTTTCCAAACGTACCTCATGTCCTGTTAGAATATCAGTAACATACTGAGTATTAGGGCAAACAAAATCTTATATAACCATATAAAGTATGCACCTGTTCTGCAAAGTAGTTGATAAACGCTGCCCTGGTAGTACAGCTTTGGCAATATGCATTTGACACCGAATTAAAATGTCTCCCTGCTATACTAGGTATGATTGGAGACCTACCTTACTGAATAACAACCTCCCACGACTTTTCCAGAGTGTTAGCCATGATAACAGGAAGAATATTAGGCCTACTGTACCTATAGCCATAGAACTTTTGTGTCACTAATAAATGTCCCTATAAAACCAAAATGCAGATTTGGAGAAATAAAGCTGTTCTGAAATATGTGAGCAAAACCATAAAGCTTATTTGACACCGACATGGATGCAACAATGGTGATGAAATAAAATGGATACAACGGGAATCAGCAAAAATCCTCTATAAACAGACATAATCCACATGCAATGCAGCAAAGACCAAGTTGGTTTTTAGGACTGCACAAAGTCTAAAGCAACAGTTCCAACTGTGGCAAAACTGTTATCGCATTAGATACATCATTGGGGTGGGGTTTTCTAAAATGACAAGTCCAAATAAAGCCTTGATAAAAGACTAGTTGATAGGTTGTCAAGCTGTAGATTACCAGATATTTATACACTCACGTGAGGAAAATGACAGCTGCCAATTCCATATTTTCCTTGGCTTTACAATGGATAGAACTGTACTAGTTCAGCATGTTATCCGGGTGTTGATGCTCTGAAAATTGGGGTGGTTGTCAAAATGGTAGTCTAAAAAGTAACCAATAAGAATGCTGAACCATCAAAATAATGAAAATAATTAACAATTGTAGCCTATCTATTCAAACAGCAGAAAGGACAAAGCTCTATATATAAATTAACTCAAAAGTTCAATAATCTACAAAATAGAAATATTTATATTAGCAGCACAAGCATACTAAGTAATTGTACAATTAATGTAGAGTGGCTTGAGATGTAAAGTCTTGTCATCAATTGTCTTTTGGTTTACAAACCAAATGAAATAAAATCTGTTTGTTTACCCAAAAACATCGCCTCCATTAGTTGAAGCATATTAGAGTCACCAACAATAAAGGACTCAGTAGCTACGGATGTAGATGCAGCAGCCTATGTTAATCTTGTAGCAGAGAGAGGAAGGGAGAGCTGATACATGAGTCATCTTAATCTCTGGAACATGAAATGAAATATTCACATTTACATTCTAGATAATATATTAAAACAGCAACCAAATCAAGGAAATAATAGGCAACTATTGTCTAATTTACATGTAGTTCGGAGCCACAGATTATCAGTTGAATTATTTAATTAATAAATACGGAGAGGTTTTTCGCAAACGAAATAATACAGTTATTCACACATATCCAACAAAAAGGACACTGAAATAAAAGAAACAGTAAAGAACTGCTTCGTCAAACTGATTTGAACAATTTGATTTTCATCACAAAATCAAAACAACATTACAAAAATGTGATATTTCGATCCAAAAAGAAGCTATTCCACGCGAAATGTATGAATTAGTGTAAGGTTTCTTTAGAGTTGATTCTCAAATTGAATTTTATCACACATGAATGTCATCCAAAACAATTCTGAAATTATTATTATTTATCCAACTACTATCAACTATTACTAATAAAACAAAAGAACAACAGTATAATAATTTCATCATGCCCTATATAAATATGAATAAATAGCTGCAATTTAATAGGCCTAACTAATATAAATATGTAGATGATAAATATATTATGTTATGACAATAATAATTCTGAATTATATTTATTATTATATAAAATATATACATTTATACACAATACTTATATCTCTAACATGGTATAATAAAATACAAACATAACTAAATGATAATATAAAATAAATATAACATTACCTATTATTATATTATCAATGGTAACATTATTCAACCATTCATCATTCAATGCCACAATAACAATGACATTATAATTAATATTATTGTAATTATGGCATTGAATAATAGGCAATGTTTATGTTACCTAATGATAATAATATAACAGTAATATTCAAATTTTTAATATGTTTATTACAATAATTATATAATTATTGATTAGCCTAGTCTATTAGTATTTGAAGGAAGGTGTACATGGGGAGCGAGCGGCGTTAAAAAGTAATCTTGCTTGTTTATGGTCTCCAAATCCTGGAGAAGTTGTTCGAGTGGTTCGACCTAAATCTCATCTGTTAACCTTAATCTAATAATAATGAGATAATTATTTGATCATTTCCATTTCCAGTACTGCAGTCGCTAACTATAAAATTCAATTATTTATATTTATATTAATAGAATTGAAAAGAATCACTATCTTATAATAAATAATTATCCTCATAATCAACACCATAACATAATATGCTATGATGAAATCAGAAATTAGAAGAAGTTCTACTTTCTACTCTAACTCTACGACTAGCCTCTCGCAGTTGAGTTGCTCTTACTTACTTTAGATAGATAGATGGGGATTATTTCTATCAGCTGCAGCTTTCCATAGCTGTAAACTGTTACTGTAGCTTAGCTTTATTGTACAGATTAGTTATTGACATTCAATCACTGTGCTGGGTAATTACAGGATAAAACAGCACATTAAGAACTTCAAAAAATCACAGAGCGTAATTTAGTTTCCACTCTTTTCGAAAGCCAAAGTTGAGCCGTGCCAATATTAGCCTTAGTTTAATCAAACTCACATTTCATCGCGATCAATTGGATACGCCTCGTTACAGCCTGTTAGTACCGAAACTGAAGTCTACACAGCCCCACAAGTCTGTGTGGCGCCTGCGTAATAATACTTCCGTTCACCAAAATCGGTGAACAAGTGACATGGCGGCCTCCACACTGTCACGTGACCCAATAGGCCTATATTACGCAATTGTTTATTATGTAACACCGCGTAGAATTCATTGTGATATGCATCAATGGTGTCATGGGGGCATAACTGTTTATTTTAATTGAAGTCAAAACTAAAGTTGCCTTTCACTTTAATGTTATAAGCCTACTCAGACATATAATTATAAATAATTATCTTATGACGTGTTCCTTTTTAAGTTAAAGTTTTTGTAATTGGACTCATTTTATTTTATTTTGTTTGTAACAAACGATAGCCTCCCCTTTTGCTTTTCGCAGCGGTCTAGAGGCTCCATTTTAATTTTAACCTGAACCTTAGCTTTAGTTTTGTTTAGTTTTAAGTTTAGCATTAATAAAACTAAAACTAAACTTAACTTAACTTACGTCTATAGCCTTTGGAATAAAATGTCCACAACCATCAACAGAGTCAGTTAAAAAGATGATTAAAAAACAAAGAGAAGCCAGAGGACATGTCAAACATTTTATAATCATAATAGCTTGAGAATTCCAACTAAAACAGTCCAACTACATATTATTAATTATACTAAAAGCCAAAAGGCCAGGTCGTCCATTGCAATTCTTTTCTTCTGGGTAGAAGGATCTCACATACCTTAGTAGGTAGGAGGCTCTTTTTCCTTTCTCATTCATTAGATTTACCTGCGTCGGTTTAATTAGAGCACTGCGAATTTGTCTGGTAAAATTTGAGCATCGCGTTTATTGGTTAGACAACTCCTAAACGTTGTCATGTCAGATGAAGATGCGTCTAAATAGTGGAAAGAAACATACTCAATCAATTGTGAATTGTGATCTTTAAATTTATCATTGCATAAAAAGATAATTATCGTATTGTAATGGTTTTTGGTTTTTGGTGTGGTCGTCCCAAGGAGTAAGGGCTTTACACATACATAATTGATAATTACTGTATACATGTATGCCTATTTGTCTATGTGTCTTATAATTATAATACACCAAAAGTGACGTTGTGGCTGATTATGTTGTGTCTGGATTCTAATTACTATTCATATTATTTATTGTATATCTGTGCTATCTTTGGAACTAATATATTGTAATGGTTTCTGTGATTTGGTGCGGTCGTCCTTGGACGACTATCGACCCAGAAATGAAGTGCCTATGAGTGGTAATAGGACTTCGCATTACATGAAAGATCGAGCGGTCTCAGTAGCCCGAAAACTACCAAAGACGACCCATCTGGTCCCAAGTCTGACCTTCAGACTATACGTTGAAAGAGAGTGATCCGACCTAGTAGGCGGTTCGCTAAGCGAATGACCTGACAAAAGGAAGTGAAAGTCTCTGTATCAAGTATAGATGTGTCTTTATTGAAAGCCAAGTGAAGACTGAGACAATGAACAGTAAAACAGTGCCCTTTATATAGTATAAGGACTTCCGGCCGACGTGACGTCGGGAAAAGACGACGTGTGGTCGTCCGGAAGTTGCGCAACAAGATGGCCGCCGGAAGCCCGACGGCCGACCCAAAATAGGTCGGGTTCTACAAAAGTTGCTTATAATGGTCCAATTCATGTACAAAATGAATATCAATGGATTCTGAGAGGTCGGGCCTCTGTACATGGGTATAAAAGGCACTTATAGACTTAGTTATAATCATGTAACTATATACAATAACATATAGTAAAGTACAAGCAGATATATACAATTATGTGCACACAAGAATGAGTGTCAGATGTAAGATACGATTTGGCGTACCATTACATAGCCCCCTCACACTAGGTCATGGGTGTCTCTAGTGTCAAGTTAAGAAGGGTGCGATATAGTGTTTGAAGAGGTTGGTCCAGGGAGGGCGTCAGGTCATCCTCTCTTCTACTGGATCTGCTGTCACTCGATGGGGTTGTCACATACTGGTAACGATACAGGTCGCCATAACGAACCGGGGAGCGTCTACTTCGTTGGGATCTCCGGGGAAGGACATCGGGTTCTCTGGTAGGAGTGTCCCCAACTGCGTCCGAGGGTGGATTATCTATCGGCATCTGCTGCTGAGGTTCAGGGTCCAGAGACAGTGGCTTGGAACGGAGAGGAGGAGGTTCTGGGGCCGGTGAGGGAGGTCCGGCAAATGGAGGGAGAGGCTCGGGCATCCGACGTACCTGACGTGGTGCAGGTTCTTCACTCTCTTCCTCCGGGGGTGGTTTGGAATGGACTCGGGCTCCTCTCATATTTGGCCGTAAAGCCAGCTCTCTTGATCCGAGAATCTGGCCCATAGGATAGGGGCAGGGCTTAAAGAGTTTGAGGCGCTCTCCACTCTGTATTGAGCTTTGTCCCTGACATTCTATCAGGTAAGAGTGGTCGGCATGAGCTTTCTTGACTTCATAGGGGCCTATAAACTTCTGTTGTAGTTTAGGGTTCTCTCCTTTTCGCCGTCTGTAGTTAGCCATCATCACTAAGTCTCCTTCGTGGAAGTGTGTGGCGGATGGGGGCTCTTGGGCCCGCACCAATGATTGATCCTCTCGTATAATATCGTGGGCAACAGCCATATTTTTGCGCACCTCTTGCGTATACTCCTGTAGGGTGGCGCCAGGTGGAGAGGGTTGTGGATACTGTAGGTCATCTGGCAATCTTAACTCCCGCCCCATCATGAGGAAGTTAGGAGTTTCTTTAGTGACAGAATGTGGGGTGGCCCGGATAGTCCTCAGGAGGGAAGGTAGGAGGAGATCCCAGTCGGTAGTGTCTTCTCGGAGGAGTGCGGTCCGGAGAGCGTCTCCCAAGGTCCTGTTTCCCCGTTCCACTAGTCTGTTGGACTTGGGATGATAGGGAGTAGTAGTGGTTTTTCGGACTTTCCATAGCCTGCATAATTCAACCAATAGTCGTGACTGGAACTGTGCTCCTTGGTCTGTGTGCACGTGCTCGGGGAGTCCAAATCGACTAAACACTTGTTCGTCCAAAGTGGTGGCGACCGTGGGTGCCGTAGCATCGGGTAGGGGAATTGCCTCGGCCCACCGGGTAAAGTGGTCTATTAGTACTAGCATCCATCGATTTCCTCTAGGTGTCTGGGGGAGTGGTCCGACAAGGTCGATGGCTATCTTCTGCCAGGGGCGTCCTGCGTGCATCCGTCGTCTATTGGAGTTGGAGGAGAGCCGGCTATTCTTGGCGGCCTGACAGACTTCACAAGAAGAAATAGCCTCACGGACGTCTCTCTGCATTCCCGGCCAATACCAGCGTAGTGCCAGCCGAGTTAGTGTTTTTTGTACTCCGGTGTGTGCGAGACTATGTGTCTGCCAGATGATGTTCTGTCGTATCATATAGGGGCAGGGAACGACCCAGTCGTCTCGACTTGGTCGAATGATGCGTAGTTGCAGGACGCCTTGGTCGCTGATCCGCATGGCTCCTAGACGCTCATGCCAGTGTTTAAGTTCAGGGCTCCCTTGTTCCAGAGTCAGGGGGTCTAGTGGTGCGTCATCTCTCACAGCTGTATATATCAAGGCCATAGTGGGGTCATCTCGAGACTGTTGTAGGGGCAGCCGATTAGTCGGTTGTAGTGTGCACACGAGGGGGGGGGGCGTCCTGCTGGGTCCGCCATCTCTCTCCTCTATTCTTTTGCACTGTTTGCACGAATCACAGACACTTCGACTCAATCCATCGGCATTCCCGTGTCGGTTCCCGGCCCGATGCTCCAAGAGGTAGTCGAACTCGGCGAGTATTTCCGGCCATCGAGCGACCTGGTGGGAAGGTTCCTTTCTTTGACTGAGCCACCTGAGGGAAGCATGGTCGGTGCGCAGCCAAAACTGTCGTCCATAGAGGTAGAGTCGGAAGTGTTTCACAGCCTTGACTACGGCTAGGAGTTCCCGGCGTGTGACGCAATAGTTGCGAGTAGTATAGTCAGTGCAGATCTGCACAGACACCCGCCCATTTCCGCGTTTTATTAGCCCTAGATCCCAAAACTCCCCGGGCAGACGACTACCCCACCCGTCCTCTCGCCCCCTCCCCTCCCCTAAACCTCACTCTATGTGCAAAGCCCTAGAACCTACCCCCCGATCGAGGGTGGGGTTTCAAAAACCTCATCGGCTGTTCCGTAGAACCCAGTCTAAAAAGCAAACCCCGCGCCCCGTCCCGTCCCACGGCTCGGGCGAGGAGGCGCGCGCGTACGCACGCGCCCCCCCGCCCCGCGAACTCCACTCGTCCTCCCTCCACCCGTCCCGTCCCTCCCCACCCCTCCCCTCCGCCTCGCCCTCCGCCTCGCGGCGGTTCTCGTTTGCGAGTCCAGCCGTGGCCCCACGCCGCCCTCCGCCGCCCTCCCCCGCCCGTCCTCCACCCTCCCCCGCCCTCCCGCCCCAACGACCCGTCGCCGCTCTCGCGGCCGGACCGTCGGCTGGAGTACGGTAAGCGAAGGAAAATACGGGTTAGAGTAATGATAGGCTACGCCCGTGCGGAGTGCCCGTGCAGAGTTTACGACGCTGACTATACTACTATAAGAAACTTACCGAGTGGTGGTGGTGCTTCCGGATGATTTCTTCGCCGGGGACCGTTGAGACTGAACTGGTTGGGGTGACACCGCACTCGCGCGCTCCTCCGTTCGAGCGCCCCTGGACCTCCGATGAAAGACTCGCGCCTTAACCCTCATTTCCCCCGGACCCTCCCCTAGGGAAATCGCCCGTCCCCGTGACGAGCGGCGAGGGAAAGTGAAGGCGGTGGCTCTTCCGCGCTTCAAACCGTAGACTTCGCGAGGAGGTTAGCCAACGACATCCTCGCTCGGAGGGGTAAAAATAGATAAACGGGATAGATGGATGCTTGTCTTCTCATCATCATCATCGCCATCGTCATCGTCATCCTACAAATAGACCCGCCTCTACGATGATGTCGTTGACTCGCCACCAATTTCTTTGACCACCGCGTCTACTTTCCCCCGGGTAGCAAACTCCGATAGGGAGAGAGCGCATCGTGCACGTGCGATGTCACCCCCCACCTACGAATGAAGACAATAGAAGAAAAGTGAACTGATAAGGGTTGAGTATGAGCGGAAGCTGCGCTAGTACCGTCTACCCCTTTGGTTTGGAGAGGTAAATGGTTTTTAATGTATTAGCTAGTGTTTTATTGCTCGGTTTTAAGGCTACAACCGGTAAACCCTCCGTTTTGAGGACGGAGACCCCTTACAATAGAGAGTGAATGTGAAAAAAATTATATGGATATATATATATATACAAGGGTTATGATGCACTGTTCGTTTACTCTCCGATTTATCGAATGAAGTAGTCTCATCTCCAAGAAATCAGTACTAGCATTCTATAGGACTCGTACTCACCCCGTCTTCCGCAACTTTCCGCTTACCGTAGAAGTAGGTGAGTCCGGTCTTTAGCTGGGTATAGCTATATGTTTGGTTTCCTCTTCTGATAAAACCCCGATTGTCTCCTCTCAACGACTCCCCTGTTTTGAGCACGGAGAGGAACTTCTCTTTGGTTAGGGCGTTTCCTCTTTTATTTAGTCCTTTGCTGCTATACTTGCTATCACCGTCAGCGGACCAACAAAAGTATGTTTTTGAGTTGAGCGCGATGACCCCCTCCCCCCGAAACTCCTCCTTAAACAGGCCGGGGGTTCGTGTTTCGTATCGCTGCACCTTCTCACAACATTCCCTCATCTCCCACTCTTGCCCGAGCACCTTGGTTGTGATAAAGTCTCCCTTGTGGCTATCGCAGAAGGGTCTGGGAAACCATTTACCATATTCTCTGTAGAACTCTTCTTTTTTATCTTTTCGGATGACCTCATCTATACTGCGAGCACTCAGGGCCATGTAAGCGCTATCCGTGTCCATTTCTACGTACTCAAAGTCCTCTCTACTGACGAATCTGTGAAAATAAAACGGACGGGTTGGAGGGTGCTGACACCGAAGAATAAATAGAAAAGGATTTGATAAAATCTTTGTATAGCCTAGTTCGACTCACCTATCCATAAAGTCGTAGTAGAACTCTAGCATCCTCAACTTGGCTCTCTGGAGGATGACGAATCCTACGACGGATAGAACATCCATTCGAATCTAAAAGAAAGAGAGAGAGAAAGAGAGAGAGAAAGTTCACCCTTCCACTCGGAAAAAGTTTTGTCAAATCAAGAGTCAAAGTAAGAAAGATTGTCAACACTTACCTTTTTCTTGTGAAGCTCTATCTCAAAGTAGTTTTCATCAACTTCGTTGAGACTAGAAAAGTGCCTACTCCTCACTTTGACGGCCGCCCCCTCTACCGTCTCTACATACTTGACAGTCTTATGTTTCTCTTTATTTGTTATGGTCTTTCCATAGGCTGAATTCCCAACGAGCTTGCTGGTGCTGGCCAAGAGGGCCAGATCGGGGTCCAGATCTCCCCCTCTTCTTGCGTCTGAGACCGAAGAACCAAAGTCTTTGAAGACGGCTCGTGGGATAAAGTGAACGAACTGATAGACCCTGGTAATTATCAAACCTTGATCTAGATACCATCTAGCCAGATCGGTGAGTAGTGTGATTCGCTCGCCAAAAAGACTCCCCACGAGCATTCGCTGAGGTCTCTTCAAGAATCCGTTCTGTTTGGCAAAAGCGCGCATGTGTTCGCTAAGGTGTTCTCTTCCCACATTTATATTCTTGAAAATAGGTGCCATCTCAGAGAACTTCGCTTTTAGCTCTTCGGCTACGGAAATGTCACACTCCACTAAACCGTAGTACTCTCCACTACGAATGTTGTTGATTATTTTATCGAGGTTGACGCAACCCCTCTCTGGATAGAGAGAAGAAAAGAAGACGGAGAGAAATGTCCTAACCTCTTCATCCGAACGAACTCGCGCTCCCCACTCACACTCCCGAGTGGTGATGAGCTTATAGCCTAGAGCCTTGATGTAATCTTCTTTCCTCGCAGTGTCCACCCGGAGCTCTTCATTCGTCATGTTTCTGACACCTTTTCCATTCCCTCCCAGCTCGCACTCGTGTCCGTGCCAGTAGCAACCGTGGAATTGGTACACAGTCCGACTCTGTTCGCTATAACCATCCACCGGTAGGTTGTCACAGCCTATCCTCATTTCTCCTCCATTCTGTTGGTGAAGGATGACCTCTCCTCTCTTCCACGATTGGAACTCTAACCATCCATGCGCCACTTTGCTGAACTTTTTAACGGGTTCTAGAGCAAAGCCTCGGCTCTCTAGCCTCCGCCTGGGATAACCCGTAGGCATATTCCCCATCATGCAGTATAGGTAGAGAGCGTTGGCATCGACTCCCAGAATGGACCTACAGGGTTTTGCGGATGTGCCATAAATCTTCTCCCGAATAGAAGTCACTCCAACTTCATGATGTCTGTGAAAGATGATGCTTGGCCCTCCCACGAGGTTATTGCGAAGAGTGTGGTACAGACTTTTGCTCTCCTCATCGAACAGACATTTGGGTTGTGAGTTGCAAAGTTTGTCTCGGAGAGACATTAACCTATGCAGCGGGAGAGCGGCTTGCGGAGGAGAGTAGCCATAAGGTCGTGCCTCTACCTCCATAAACAACCATCTGATAGCCAAGCCTGGAAGCGAGATTGCGGATTTCAACATATCAATACCCTTTTGTCGATAGATACAGCTCTGACGTGCAATGGCCTCGATGAATGGGGCCACATCGAGGTTGTTGTACCAGATGAGGAAATCCCTGAACGTTTCCATGTTCTCTCTTTCCCACACGAGCTGGCAGTGGTGATAATCTTGCTCGCTCAATTCTTGCTGAGTCAGCGAGTTGAAAAAACTCTCTCGGGGAGGGAGTCCATAATGATCCAACCTTCTCAGGGAATCTACCCAGTCGTAAGGAAAGAATCCCTTACTCTCTGACACGCCAAATGCCTTTAGGTATTTGGAGTAGTTGAAGCCTGGTGCGATAAAGTTGCATATGTCAAGGAATCTAAAACGTCTACTCTCCACGCAGGACATACTGTTAACACGCTTAACGATGAAAACAAAATCTTCTCCCTCCTCCTCTTGTAGAGAGCGAAGTAAAGGTCCCTTTAGTATATTTAGGTCATACTTTTGCGAGTTGAAGCCAACCACCGGAACGCTGGAGATGTGCTGTTCTAACTCTCTTTCTAATCCGGAGAGACCGGACTTCACCCTGTAAGTCGAGACGTTAGAGAACTTGTTGCCAGCAAAGGCCTCTTCTCTATCCGCCCGATCCGCGAGGGAGGTAGAGAGTTGCTCGCGTACATCCTGGAATCTTTCTCCGAACAAATCTCCTGCCACGTCAGCAATCTTTGCTATGTATTGGACGAATTGACGAATGCACTTCGTCCCATCCTTGCTGTCGACGCTCCTCACAAAACACTTGGCCCGCTCAAACCCCGGGACGTTAGAACACGCGGATATGCTCAGTAGCTCGTGTCTTGCACTAAAAGTCATCGTGGAGGTGTTAGTTGGTAGGTTGTCTTTTGGCATGAAGCATTCGATATCATAGGTGATATAGTAGGGGTAGTATAAGAGGTCGGGGTTCACCACCTCTATTCCCGCCACTCGCTTGAGTTTTGTGAATATAGTTGGCGGGGGTCCAAACGTTCCACCAGGGAAAACGAACACCGATGCCTCTTCTGGCGAGCACTTGTGTCGTCGTAGGCTGGACAAACGTGTAAACGCGCTATCGCACAGCTTGCAGGTGAAACATCTGGCAAACGAATCAACATTCTTTATCCAGCTGAAGTGTTTTTCGTACATGTTGACGAAGAGTTTATGGGCTTTGTTTCGTGCCCCAGATGACCAAACTATCAGAGCTACCCCCTCATCAGTTAGACAGAAGACTGTTATAGATACGTCAAAATGATCTTCCAAGGCCAGTAGATCACTCGCGCCCACCCCGGGAAAGTCTGACAAAGTTGATGAGGGTGGGGAAGAAGATTTAGATTGTCTCATGTATTGTTTAAACAAGCGATGTGTTGTGGTGTGAGAGGGGCGATGACAACGACATCCCTTCTTTTGGTCGCAGTTACAGTCATGCATCATGGCCAAGCATCTAAAGAAACACAAGTTGTCTAAGTAGGGACGCGCACCTCCTCTAGCCCAAAAGTCTACGTCTAGTGCTATCACATGTCGGTTGTTAAGTATGTAGTCTGGGAGTTTGCTCACTACACCACCCACCTTGCCAATCTCTAGGAGTTTATAGATGTAGAATGTCAGATTCGCAATGGGACGTAAAGCCCAAGCGGTATTCGGTCTCCTTTGTGCTGACCTCTCTCTCAAGTCGAGCTCCTGCACAGATTCGCAAAACTCTCTCATCTCATTCTCTGTTCTGATCAGTCTTGGTTTGGGGAAGAATGCGGCATTGTTGCTCGATGAGTGAAAGTAGCGCAACTCTTCACTGGTCTTATGCTCGAGGATGACTCCAGCGCTACAGTTAATCTTCACAGTACAAGGCACTCTCTTCCACATCGCTCTCAACTTAGTCCACACCTCTTCATCTCCTTCGTCTTCACCTTCCCCTCTCCACACTCGAACGTTGAGAATATCTTCTACAGGACGAGAGTGTATTGCGGACCTGATGGAGCTCCAATAGCGGGCTAGTAGCACCCCCATCTCATCCCCCTCTTCAGCTGTTGGTGGTTTGGACCAGAAAACATCATCAAACTTCTCTGCATCTCCCTCATTTTTTTCCACTTTACCCTCGCTATGAAATCGCCTCATGTGATGACCTAGCTTTCTCCTCCCATCAAAACATCCGCCACAAACCGGGCACTTGTGCGGGTGAGCCTGTGCATGCATTCTCTTCGTGTGCCTGTCTAGAGAAAACGCTGTTCTGAGAACCAGACCGCATAGTTGACAGGTGTGCTCGGCCTGACGAGAGCTCTGTCCCCCTATAAAAATACAAAATGGTAGGGTGTAAGTTATTCTTTTACTTCACACTACTATAAACAATAAACAATCCACAATTGCTACCAACTACCTCATTTAGCACTAACCTTCTTTTTCGCTTGTTGACATCTCTGATCATGCGCTGACTAGAAGGTAGGTGTCTCTGTTTAGTCTGCCTATAAAAATATATAGTAGTAGGGCGTAGGTTATTTTTTTTTTTGGCTCGATAGCATTATATACAATAAACACTTCACAATTGCTGCCAATTACCCTATTTAGCACTAACCTTATGATGTACTTGTTGGCATCTCTGATCAGGCGCTGACTAGTAGGTAGCTGTCTCTGTTTAGTCCCCCTCTGTTGACTAGAGGCTGATTGTACATACTGCTAGAGTGAGAAACTCATACCTTAAATAGTAGCATTCAGTAGGCGGAGTCTAACCATTTCCCCACCCTTGGCAATACCACCCCGATGCATCCCGATGGCAATCCGAAGCCTCCCGATGCACCCCGATGTCAATCTGAAGCCTCCCGATGCACCCCGATGTCAATCTGAAGCCTCCCGATGCACCTCGATGTCAATCCGAAGCCTCCCGATGCACCCCGATGTCAATCTGAAGCCTCCCGATGCACCTCGATGTCAATCCGAAGCCTCCCGATGCACCCCGATGTCAATCCGAAGCCTCCCGATGCACCCCGATGTCAATCCGAAGCCTCCCGATGCATCCCGATGCGCCCCGATGTGAATTGACACATCGGGGCGCATCGGGGTGCATCGGGATGCATCGGGAAGCTTCGGATTGACATCGGGATGCATCGGGGTGCATCGGGAGGCTTCGGATTGACATCGGGGTGCATCGGGAGGCTTCGGATTGGCATCGGGGTGCATTGGGAGGCTTCGGATTGACATCGGGGTGCATCGGGACACATTGGGATTGGATAATAAAAAGGGAGGAGTCAAGAAATGAGCAGTTGTATAAAGGGAGAGTGGGATCACAGTTTCAGCATTCAAAGTTCAGCACATCACTACTGTACAGCTACACTACTACAATAGTACATTATCAATGGATACTGACAACATAGTCCAGAACCAAGAAGAGTTATTTGCGGGCTTAACAGACTCACAAATGGATGGAATTATTGAAGAAGAAGAGTGCAGTCAGAAGAGGAAAGAAGAGGTGGATGCGTTAAAAGAGGCACGGAGGAAGGGGAAAATAATAGGAGTGGGGAGTGTTGCCCGAAAGGATCTTTCTAACATGGCGGACTCTCCGTCCTCCCCGGAGCGGGCCTCGGATAGGGGCGAGACCACAACATCCAAGAAGAGGAAGAGCCCAAAAGGAAAATAAGTGAAAGGAGATGAAATCTGTGCTAGGAAAAAGAAGAAACCCCAGGTGATTGTAATATCAGATGAAGAGGGTGGAGATGGTGATGATGATGATGATGGCCACGGAGCCGATACGGCTACGGAAGAAGTGGATGGTGGTGGTGAGGTGTCAAAGGAAAAAAAAGTTACCAAGTCCCCTTGCAAGGGGAAGAAAAAGAGCGGAGGACTAAGCCTGGAGAAAGCTCGTGCAGTGGCAGCAACCCTAATGTAAGTAGCCCTATTCGTATATCCATAAAACTCCGTACCATCTTTCTCCCGTTTAACCGCTTTGTCGGATCTATATACACCACTTTCGTTATTGTAAGAGCATGGGAGCGGAGAAGAGGAGCTCTCTGCAGACAACGGTGAAGCTGTCAGAGCTAGAGCCAGGAACTGTGCTAGAAGTGAGTGGAGGTTCGGTGGTTGAAACGACATTCGGAAAAGCATTCTTAGCCAGGGCAAGCTATGTGGATGGCAAGGGGATGAGACATTGCATCAGCTTTCACACCAACATTCGTCACGCCATGCCCAAGCTAGCGGATGCCAAAGAAGAGGAGCTAAAGGACCTTACCCTTCCACCTAGGATCATGGTGTACTTGGGGCAGCAGGAGACCGCTAAAGGACAAAACACATTCAACCGTATCGAGAGCGTGTGCTCCCTGCCAGGAGCAGCCATGAAAAAGCTGGCCGGTGACTTGAGAAAGAAGACCTTAGCCCAGTTAGAAGAATTTTTTCGAGTGCACACGCTATCTTCATTTCCCGTTGGTTCTGTGCTGGTGGTGACCGCACTCCGACCCACATACATCCCAAGATGCGGTGATGGTGATAATGCGAGCAACTCCATTGCCACCTACGAGTGTCGGATTGGAAACGAAGAAAGAAAAGAAGAGGTCTTCCTTCCGGGACGTCTGGCAGTTTCGATGAAAGAGCTCCTCCCCTCCGTGATGGTGTACAAGGGACAGAAGACTTCCAAGAGCGGGAGAACATTCTACGATTGTGCCATTCTAGACTCCATCCTCGGCGAGCGTCTCCTCCCCGCCACTGCACAGTTTTGAGGCAAAAACTTTTGTCATTCACACTCATTCGTGTCTACTTATCAATTGATTTTATATTATTACTCTCAAACGTATTGAAAATTAAAACAAACTCATGTATCATTACCCTTACTCATATTTTTCATAGTCGTATATCGAGTTTTTATCGATTGATTTTATATTATTACTCTCAAACGTATTGAAAATTAAAACAAACTCATGTATCATTACCCTTACTCATATTTTTCATAGTCGTATATCAAGTTTTTTATTGATTGATTTTATATTATTACTCTCAAACACATTGAAAATTTAAACAAACTCGTGTATCATTACCCTGACTCATATTTTTCATAGTCGTATATCATTTATTCTAGAATACATCACACACCATTACTCTAACCCGTATTTTCCTTCGCTTCACCGTACTCCAGCCAACGGTCCGGCCGCGAGGGCGGCGACGGGTCGTTGGGGCGGGAGGGCGGGGGAGGGTGGGGGATGGGCGGGGGGAGGGCGGCGTGGGCCCACGGCTGGACTCGCAAACGAGAACCGCCGCGAGGCGGAGGGCGAGGCGGAGGGGAGGGGTGGGGGGGGACGGGACGGGTGGAGGGAGGACGGGTGGGGTTCGCGGGGCGGGGGGGGCGCGCGCGCCTCCTTGCTCGAGCCGTGGGACGGGACGGGGCGCGGGGTTTGCTCTTTAGACTGGGTTCTACGGAACAGCCGATGAGGTTTTTGAAACCCCACCCGCGATCGGGGGGTAGGTTCTAGGGCTTTGCACATAGAGTGAGGTTTAGGGGAGGGGAGGGGGCGAGAGGACGGGTGGGGTGGTCGTCCGCCCGGGGAGTTTTGGGATCTAGGGCTAATAAGACGCGGAAATGGGCGGGTGTCTGTGCAGATCTGCACTGACTATACTACTGTTGCGTTCTGCTGCATCAAGCGTTTTGCTGTAGTAGGCAATGACCCGTTCTTGTCCGTCCTGTATTTGGGACAGAACAGCGCCCACAGCCTCGTTGCTGGCATCTGTGTCCAAGATGTAGGGCAGACGGGGGTTGGGATAACCCAATACGGGTGCCTGGAGGAGGCGGGACCTCAGATCCTCGAAGGCCACTTCTTCTTCTTCAGTCCAACGCCAAGTCGAGTTTTTAGAAGTGAGAACATGTAAGGGCCGGGCGACCCTGGCGAAGTCCGACATGTATTGTCTGTAGTATCCGACCATCCCGAGAAAAGCTTGCAGTTGTTTGAGGTTAGAGGGTCGGGGCCACTCCCGTACAGCTCGTACCTTGGCGGGATCCGTGGAGGTACCATCCCGGTGCACCACGTGGCCTAAGTAATGGACTTGTGTCTGTAAGAGCTTACACTTGCCGGGCTTGAGCTTGAGGCCTGCGGCCTGGAGGCGTTGAAAGACTTCTTCCAATCGGGCTAGGTGAGTATCATAGTCGGGTGCCATGACGATGATGTCGTCCAGATACAACAATAACGTTTTCCAGTGTAGCCCCTGTAGGACCTTTTCCATTAACCTCTGGAAGGTGGCTGGGGCTGATGTAAGTCCGAAAGGGAGGACTTTCCACTTCCAAAACCCCGACCAGGTCACAAAGGCGGCTTTCTCTTGTGCGTCCGCATCTAGGGGTACTTGCCAATATCCACTAGTGAGGTCGAGTGTGCTAAAGTACCTGCTGCCGGCCAGAGCATCCAGGCTGTCGTCTATTCGTGGTAGGGGGTATGCATCCTGTGTAGTCACCGCATTTAGCTTGCGGTAGTCGATGCAGAACCGCCAAGTACCATCTTTTTTCTTTACGAGGACGACTGGTGAACTCCAGGCCCCTTCAGCCGGTTCTATCAGTCCCCGGCGTGCCAGCTTCTCGACCTGTCGCTCGGCCTCGGCCTTTTTTCCGGCCCGAGTCGATGGGGAGGCTGACGGATAGGCCGAGTCCCGGCTTCTACTGGAATAGAATGTTCAACTAGGTGTGTCTGTCCGTGGTCATCCTCGTTAGTGCTGAAAGTTGTGGAGTAGCGACACAACAGGGCCCTCAGTTTTTGCTGCTCGCCCGGCGTGTCACACTGAGGGAGGGCCTTTTGGTATAGTTCCTGTAGATGATCCGGCACGTTTTCTTGGGGTCCGCCTCCTTTATTGGGTGGTTTCGAGGAATCTGCCACCTCCTGTGTTGCGTGAGCCCGGATGTCCTGGGGAGTGGTCTGTTGAGTTTCTATATCGGCTGCTTGAACCTCGGTGAATGTGCCGATAGTCGCCCCTGCTCGGAGGCTGAGGGTATGATCCGTGGGGTTCATACAACGGACAGGAAGTTGTCCGACTGAGTCGGTTTGTCTGAGGCTGCTAGCCAACAAAGGTCCGTTCTTGACGGGTTCCACTATCCCCGTGGCTGAGGCAGTAGTGTCCACCAGGCATCTTTGGAAGATAGCCTCGGAGTGAGGCGGTATGTCTTCTTGCCGTATGGTCTGTACCCGACCGGGAAGGGGTCGCCCGTGCCGGTCTTTGCATGGGATGTGTTTGCCGTTTATGATGACCTGGGGTTCCTGAAAAGTTAGGGTACACTTGTTCTTGTGCAGGTAGGGGAGTCCCATGATGGCGTCCTCCTGTATCTTCCCGACTAGGAAGTCTTCCTCAGTCGGGGGAAGCCCAGGCAGTTTCACCGCCAGTGTAGTTTCTCCTTCAAAGGGAAGAGGGGACCCGTCGGCCATTATGCCGTGCGTCTTGGTCTGTCGCATCTTCTTCTTCTTACTGTGGGGTAGGCGGTCATGGACCTTTTTATTTAGCAAGTTAGTGCTACTACCCGTGTCGACCAAAAACCGAGTCGGCCGCCTAGCCACCGTTCCTTCCAAGTAATGGCCGGTGGGTGCAGGTTCCGTGGGCTCCAAGGCATGAAACCGGTTCGTTAGGGGAAGCGGTTGTACCCGGTGGTGTATTTTCCTGCGTGGACGGCGTCTCACTGGTGTCCAGCCGTTTCCTAGGTTTGGAGGGGCTTGGCTCGGAGTATGCTCGTCCTTCTTAAGGCTGGTACTGGTAGATGGCCCAGTTCCGACGGCTGTCTTTTTGGTTTCGGCCCTTGGCAACTGCTTGCTGATAGCATAGTAGGCACGGCTGTCCCTAAGAGCCCGACCCAGAGTAGTCGGGTTGGTGATCATCAAGTGTTCCATCAAGGAGGTGTCATGCAGGGTCTTGCAGTATGTCTCGGTAGACCATCGCTCCAAGGTCGACTCGGGCATCTCGGGATAGCCGATGGTTAATAATTTATTAATTAGGTCAGCATGCTCTTGGAGAGACTGGTGCGGTCCTTGTTTGATGTGCTTGATCTGTCGCCGTGCGGCCGGGGCCGTCAGGCTGTACTGATTCTGTAAGGTAAGGAAGATAGCTTCGACCGTGTCGGCCCGCCCAAGGTCCCGGGTAGGGCCTTGAAGAGCCTCTCGGAGGTGTAGGAGGCTGTGCCGGGGGTTCCAACTCTTGGTTTGAGCTATATGTTTGAACTTCTTGATGAAGAAGTGTACGTCTCCTTCTCCGTTAAATGCGGGCTTCTCGCCCGAGTCTGGGTATTCCTGGTAATGTGTCATGGCAGTGGATTAAAACTGCTGTGATTTGTTAGGCCGGGTCGGCCTAGTCGGCGTACTGAGTACCGTCAATCTATTCTGGATCCGAGGTCGGTCTTTGATTGAAGATCCGGCGTAGGTCGGGCTACATCCAGCGGAACCACGAGAATTAATGGGTGCACTTTAGCGTTTGTCACCTTCTCGTAAAAGGGTTCCCGGGTCCGAGTCCTTAATCGCCGTTGAAGTATTGAAGAATGAGGTCGGTCGGGTTTCCCGAGGCCGAGGTCACCTTCCTTCGCTTCGTATCGTAAGAGTACGACCTTAGTATTCCACCGCTGCCACCAATGTAATGGTTTCTGTGATTTGGTGCGGTCGTCCTTGGACGACTATCGACCCAGAAATGAAGTGCCTATGAGTGGTAATAGGACTTCGCATTACATGAAAGATCGAGCGGTCTCAGTAGCCCAAAAACTACCAAAGACGACCCATCTGGTCCCAAGTTTGACCTTCAGACTATACGTTGAAAGAGAGTGATCCGACCTAGTAGGCGGTTCGCTAAGCGAATGACCTGACAAAAGGAAGTGAAAGTCTCTGTATCAAGTATAGATGTGTCTTTATTGAAAGCCAAGTGAAGACTGAGACAATGAACAGTAAAACAGTGCCCTTTATATAGTATAAGGACTTCCGGCCGACGTGACGTCGAGAAAAGACGACGTGTGGTCGTCCGGAAGTTGCGCAACAAGATGGCCGCCGGAAGCCCGACGGCCGACCCAAAATAGGTCGGGTTCTACAAAAGTTGCTTATAATGGTCCAATTCATGTACAAAATGAATATCAATGGATTCTGAGAGGTCGGGCCTCTGTACATGGGTATAAAAGGCATTAAAAGACTTAGTTATAATCATGTAACTACAATAACATAATTATAGTAAAGTACAAGCAGATATATACAATTATGTGCACACAAGAATGAGTGTCAGATGCATACTTGCCAAGGAGCAGGAGCAAAAAATCTGGACTTTTTGGCTCAAAATCCCTGGACAAGCACCAGAATCCCTGGACATAGTTTGGGTGTACATTATTTGAAGGAAACTTATCACTGAAAAGCATTAAATTATCAATTTTAGTGTTATTTAGTGGCTTGTAAGATATTTTCTTCAATGTAAATGACTTATTTTAGGTTGTATCTTGTGTTTTACGAGGTTTGGGAACATTTTCACCATACATAAAAAATCAGGACAGCTGGAAAATTAGTAGGGACAGGCACAAAAACCAGGGGGTGTCCTGACAAAATCTGGACACTTGGCAAGTATGGTCAGATGTAAGATACGATTTGGCGTACCATTACAATATTATAAGAAGAATTAGTATTACTTGTATCCAATGTCTATCTGCTAATAATTTAATGTGAGTAAGATATCCTGGTAGCCATGAGTTTGTATATGGGCTCCAATATATAAGAGTATAGCAAGTAAAAATGTTATGGCTGGAGCTGTTGTTATTATGATAGTCAAGAACTAGGTCTATTATTGTATAGTAGCAGTTATACTACATAGTGGATATGCTTTGCTGTGATTGGCTGACAATATGTATATATATAAATATAAATACTCATGTGTTAGATTGTCATCTCAATAGCAATTAAAAATGTTGTGGCTGGAGTTGTTATTATTGACAGCCAAGAACTAAGTCTATTCATGTGCAAGCAAGTTTGGGTATGTTTTGCTGTAATGGTCTGATATATACATGTATGTATATACTTATGTAACAATGCCTATGGTCAGATTGTCATCTGACACTTCTGTACTGTAACCTTGTTCAACAAAAGTTCTGTAGTGCAGTAACAACTCTGATTTATTTCCGAAAATGATCCAACTTATATAACACTACTCTCCTGTGATTGGCTCAACGAATAATCAGGTTATAACTACTTAATTTGCATATTTAACAAAAGTACAAAATTTCAATTTAAAACTATTTATAACATGTCTTTTCAACATTTTCTCTAACCAAAACAAAGCTTAGTATTACTAGTTGTTAATTCCAAAATATAACAATTTTACGAACAATGGGTCTATTTTCAAAAAAATATATTAATAAAATATTCTTAATGTTGGTAAGATTTGCAGCATCGTCTGCTCCCAGCTCCAAGACGTCCGCCTTCTAGCTCTCACCTTCTCACACGCTACACAACACCATTATGCATTCCATTGGCATTTTATAGAACTCATGGTTAAACTTTTGCGAACTTCACTTCCATTTATTATATTTACACGTGTTATCACTTTGTAATTAAACTACAAACAATAAAATTGGGAGTAGCTCTGCACAGAACAGTCATGCAGGTATAAAATAAGGTATCTTTCGGGCTAACTTTCAAATTACAATTTTTCAAAGCATGATGTCATAGGGTGTTAAGGTGATTGGCTATTTCTTACAATAAGTGATACCTTTTATGCAAGGAATTTGTCTTTTGAGCAGTCAAAGACTTGTTTCACATCCAATGAAATTACCTGCTCAAAAGACAAATTCCTCGCATAAAAAGTAAGCATATATAAAAGAGGGCCTAACACCCCATACATAAGGTGTCTTCGCGACCTAAACTTCAGACCCAGGCCGATTTACGAAAATACTTTCCAGCACACATCCGTCATAGAGTCGCGAACACCCGGCCTGGGCCAAATGCAAAATCCTCATTTTTGCGCGAAGAAATCAGGTGTGCCGATGAGCTAGGGATGGTTTCGTCCGGCCAAGCAAAATCCCAGGCCAACAGCCCTTCTGACCTGGGTCGGACGGCCATCTTGTAATTTTTATTTGCGACCCAGGTCCGTCCAAGAGGTCGCGAAGACACCTATAGCTAGGTGCCTTGTGTGATGTTGGCTCAGAGCATGCCTACTGCTCACTGGCAAAGCTTACACTGCTGAGCTGGTGTAATGGGTGGCATGTTCTGTTCACTGTGCTAGGCGATTAGGTACCGTAGAAGCCTCGGGTTCAAACCCCAGTCGGGACCGGTATTTTCATAGATTTGAAACAAGTGATTAGTGTTATTTTGCTAAGATTTCCCAGACATAGAAAATTTTTCGTCCCTGTGCTGAACTTCTGTCTCCACCATGTTGTAAAATAACTTAGGGTCTGGGGAAAAATAGCATGAAAATGCTATAGTGTCTATAAGAAAGAGAGGCTATTGAAGGAGTTCCGAAAAGCTTTTATAGTTCTCAGGCTAGTGGTCACCCCTCTGATGTTAAATATTGAATTATCCATAATCATGGACGCTCAAATAAATGTTATTAAAAACTGTAATAAATTATATTAGCTCAGGGAAAAGTCCGGCGAAAATGGTAAAAACGTATATTTATACAGTGTATATAATATGTTCATAAATACATTGACACATTCAGTCGAGTCTAGTAATGCATGCAAGGTTAGCTATTGTCCTTAGCTGGCTGCTCACTAGAATAAATTAGTCATCTAGTCTGGAATCATAAGTTAACATTGGGGTATACCATAGCATATTATTGCAGTACATGTACCAGGTAACTTGTATATGTATGTTCCTAATAGGACGCATCGATCATGCATGATGCCTGGCTATAGCTACTTGATAAACTGAAAAGCGGCAATTTGTTGAGGGGGCTCCTGGGGGCCCAGAGAGCCCCCTACAAAAAAGCACTGTTATACACTGTATACAGTGCATAACAGTGTATTATACTACATTATTATATACACCGTACATCACATTATTACTGCATTGAACAAATAAAATCACGTCACTTGTTTATCTACAAGTTCCTTATTGTAGTCTAATAGTAGACTATTGATAGTACAATTGTGATAATAAACGTATTCATAAAAAGCACACCATGTTATAATGCATTTGACTCATATAATGTTCAAGTACATGCCTCTATCTGCTGCTCATATCCTAGAAAGAATATAATACGTATAATATATTACATGTACACTAGTGGACTAGTAGAGGGGTCACAGCAATGAGGAAGTTAACTACAGTGTAAACATACTCTAGTCTTAGTTTATCAGTTGACACTCACTAATAGTGTGTAGCCATATAGCTAGTCAACTCCATCACACTAGGTACTGCAACCTGTCGTCAGTCGTGACTGTAGCATATAGACTAGAGTATAGACTATAGTATAGACTAGAGTATAGACAATAGTATAGCATATAGAACTATAGTATAGACTAGAGTATAGTGTATAGACTATAGTATAGACTATAGTATAGACTAGAGTATAGACTATAGTATAGTGTATAGAACTATAGTATAGACTAGAGTATAGTGTATAGACTATAGTATAGACTATAGTATAGTGTATAGAACTATAGTATAGACTAGAGTATAGTGTATAGACTATAGTATAGACTAGAGTATAGACTATAGTATAGTGTATAGAACTATAGTATAGACTAGAGTATAGTGTATAGACTATAGTATAGACTATAGTATAGTGTATAGAACTATAGTATAGACTAGAGTATAGTGTATAGACTATAGTATAGACTAGAGTATAGACTAGAGTATAGTGTATAGACTATAGTATAGACTATAGTATAGTGTATAGAACTATAGTATAGACTAGAGTATAGTGTATAGACTATAGTATAGACTAGAGTATAGACTATAGTATAGTGTATAGAACTATAGTATAGACTAGAGTATAGCAGAGCTGGGTCCAAGTCATAGATTTGACTTGACTTGCCAAGTCAAGTCAAGTCACAAGTCGACTTGACTTGGACTTGCCAACTTGCTGACTTGACTTGACTTTGACTTGCACATCAATGTGACTTGACTTGACTTGACTTGGACACATGAATGACTTGTGATTTTGACTTGACTTTGACTTGCACATCAATGTGACTTGACTTGACTTGACTTGGACACAGGAATGACTTGTGATTTTGACTTGGGTTTTGCCAAGTCAATCTGGCAAATAAAAATTTTGTACAGTGTTTAGCCAACATGGAAAAAAGGTCTCAATTGCCTACCTAATTATCATTTTTACTAGATCAGTGCTACTAGCAGCACTCAGAGTATATCAAGGTTAGCTATGAGGATACACAATTCAGGCACTATCTAAGCTGTGTGTACGTGAGACTACACAACGACAATGCATAGTCACAAGTACACACAGTGCAAGTAGTGTAAGTGTAGCATACAATGTAGGTGTGGTGTAAGTAGTGAATACAATGTGCAGTGCAATAATTACTAGAGTTAAATTGCAGGACTGACCAGTGGACACTCCTTGCTGTACCATGTGCTGTTTATATGCTATGTAACACTGCATCACCATTACAATATACAGTATGTAATACTATATGACCAGTCTCGACCGTAGTGCCAATAATACTACTTATATAGACTAGTTCTTTACCATGACTGCATCACATCATGTCCATGCCCTGCTACACCTTGGCATAGGTTTTTCATGGATTGGAATGCCTACCAAAAGAAAAAAATGATGTTTTGAAAAATGTAAAATTTTTTGAAGTTGTCTTCCACTTGACTTGCATTTCGACTTGACTTGACTTTGACTTGACTTGACTTGTGACTTGCATGACAGCTGACTTGACTTGACTTGACTTGAGGCAGCACTGACTTGACTTCGACTTGACTTGTCTTCAAAATTTTAGAAATTACTTGACTTGAGGCAGCACTGACTTGACTTGGACTTGACTTGCCTCCAAAATTTTAGAAATGACTTGACTTGTTGACTTGCAAGTCGACTTGGACCCAACTCTGGAGTATAGTGTATAGACTATAGTATAGACTAGAGTATAGACTATAGTATAGACTAGAGTATAGACTGTAGTATAGAGTATAGACTATAGTATAGAGTATAGACTATAGTAGTATAGAGTATAGACTATAGTATAGTGTATAGAACTATAGTATATTGTATAGAACTATAGTATAGAGTATAGACTATAGTATAGTGTATAGACTAGAGTATAGAGTATAGACTAGAGTATAGTATAGAGTATAGACTATAGTATAGACTAGAGTATAGACTATAATAGTATAGTGTATAGAACTATAATACTATACAATCATGTTTTAGTTCAGGGTTACAGTGCGAGCATTAGAGTATCCCTTCATACCAGCTACTGAGGAACACAGTCTGTAATACATTGGATGTATCAGCTTAGAAACATGGTAAGTGTTAACCACTTCTCCATATAGAACTAAAACAAGTCAATATCCATATGGTGCTTGTCATGCTCTCTGCATGCATTGCTATGGGTACAATGGGAAAGGATAATATCCCCACCCCATCAGATTATATACTACATTATAACTCTGTGTACAATCTCAGCCAAGCACTCTGACTCTCAGGCTTTACCATGAGTTGGGGACAGTGTTCAAAGTGTGGTTATACGGAAGTATACGGTGTGTACCCACCTCAATTTAGTTGTTATATGGCCAACAGGCATGTACCCTCATTTTAATTGCTAGTTTTCCTCTTGCAGTCACTGTGGACCTAATAGTGTAATAATAGAGTGAGTGAATATCATTCATAGGAAGATGGGTTCGAATCTCACCAAAGCCTGATTTTTTCATTTTAATAAGAAGTAATAAGTTGTTCACTAGTTTTTAAGTGGATAGGTATACAACACTAATTTATAAAGTTGTATGCACCAGTGTACCCGCCTCATTCTTTCCATTTGAACACAGGTTGGGGGAACACTGGTTGGGGGAACACTGGTTGGGGGAACACTGGTTGGGGGAACACTAGTTGGGGGAACACTGGTTGGGGGAACACTGGTTGGGGGAACACTGGTTGGGGGAACACTGGTTGGGGCGATCTACCTTACACCCAGTTCCATCACATCTCAGGCAAACAGATGAGCTGTAGTCAAACTAGCTAGTTATTTTTGTTGGTTTGTGAGAACTTCCGCTACATAATATTGTCAGAGATGGGCACTCGAGTCATTTAAAGGTGCGTTTACACTACACCAACTCCAACACCAACTCCGTCACCAACTCCAACCTCCAACACCAACACCAACTCCGGCTCCCAACTATGTGTTTACACTATACCAACTAGTTGTTGACCACATAATCAATTAATTGCCAGTACCCACATCAGCAAGCATGCTTGTACAAGTAGTGTACCTGTACTGGGGTTATAGCAAATAAGCAAAAAGCTTTGGATTTATCATCTACATGTATGATCAACAGCTAATCCTAGATTTGTGAAATGGCTGGTAGTTATAACCTTAGCTATTGGAAATTATACATGTACTTCAAATTAAAGTTTTGTAAGTATCACTTTGAATAGCTAGTGCTAGGAAAGGTTTTTCCCATAATAAAGCTTTAGGTTTATCATCAATAATCCAGAGCCAATCCTAGATTTGCAAAACAGATGCTAGCTATAATTAAAACACTGAGTTCTGATTGGCCAATACCCTCCGACTTGTCGGAGTAACCCAGCACTGTTGGGTTGCTCCAACTCCGTCTCCGACAATAGGCATCTCCAACACCGACACCGACTTTTGTGTTTACACTACACCAACTTTGCCGGAGTTGGGCAGAAAAGACGGAGTTGGTGTCGGAGTTGGTGTAGTGTAAATGCAGCTTTACTCGACTCAAGTTAACTCGAGCAACAGCTTTTCATTACTTTTAATTGACTTGTGCTTTTGTATTGTGTGAAAGCTGGGAATTGACTTTTACTTCTACTCTCCTACAAAGCATGATGCTTGACTCTTACTTTACTCTAATCTCTCAGCTATCAAGGATAATTCTATTGGTTTGGTGTAATTATGTAATAAGTCTTGTCCACCATAGAGAAGCTGAAAGGCTTATAGATAAACAGACCTACCATTATAACAATAGTGCAGATTTAAAGTAGCCTTTGTTCCTCAGAACTACTATAACTGACAGAAAATCAGATTTAACACTAAGTATTACCTATTGTGTGTTGTCACACTTGTATACATCAGAAATTTGTGTTATACAAAATTCCCATTGGTATTCTCTTTGACATACTGCTGTACTTTTGACTCTACTCTGACTCTAGCATTTTGGCACTAGTTGCTTGACTCTTACTTTACTTTTCAAAATGGCTGTTTATTTACTCTTACTCTACTTTTGACTTGCTTCATCCGATGAGTTGACTCTAAATAACTTTTTATCAATTGGGAATGTATACTCTTACTTGACTCTTGACTTGAGTATTTGTCTGCTTGGCACATGTCTGAATATTGTGTGTCTTATTTGGAGTTGCCTATCCTTTTATTTTCTATGCAAAGAGAGGGCAACTTTTACAATGATATTTTCCAATATACTTGCCAGTTCTGCTTACCATAACTAATCCCAGATAGGAAAGCTAGGATCTGAAGCGATCAGCATTGTTTCTAATGTGGGATAGAGAAGGGGACAAAGTAGCACAGGAGTGTTATAATGTTGGATGCCCTTCCTAATACCACTAATGACTTCACTGGAATCGAACTTCAACTTCCTCATGAAAGTTCAGAGCTAACCACTAGGCCTTCGTCTGCTCCCTTTTATTTTGCAATAATGTGACTAATGATATTATATTACTTTCATCACAGTATACTACATTATTTTGTATACACATAATATTATTATGTAAGATAATAATAATAATATATCTAACTTGGAGTACAAGTACAATGTATAATATGTACATGTAGATTCTTCTCTTGCAGTTCACCAGAGTACAACTCCTACTGCTAGCTTGTGGTATAGCTTTGGTAGCAGTTACGGTAGAGTCACAGAATATCACACGCCTAGCAATATGTAGGAATGGTACAGTAACTGTGAGTAAAGGGAGTAGTGGAGTTATACAGTATAGGAAGAGAGAAGGAGCACCTGCCACCTGTAGTCTAGTTATTAGAGCACCTGTTGGTAGCTATATCGGTATACCTAGAGTATTCAGAGCAGATTCATGCCTAAATAAACAGATACAGATAGATGGAAATACATACTGTATAACATCTACCAGACCAGCTGGTTTCATACACCAGATCACTGCAGGGAAGAGTACAATCAATATCACAGTCTCTACTCACAGTATCCCAGAGTTTACCCTGGAATACTTTAATACAGGTAAATAATACATTAATATCTTCATATCATGAAAATACTTGGTTTAACTTAGTTACAAGAGTAAGCCTAGTCTGTTATTGTTTGCAATTATAGAGCTGATACCGTGGTGCAAGAGGAGACAACAAATCATTTTACTGAAAAATAATATTTGAATATGAAAACTTCAGATAATGGTTGAATCTGAGTAATATTAGTTGTCAAAGTTAATTTCCTTGCCCTTCTGTGCCATGGTAGGTCCTTATATTATGTACAAAACACTTGTGTAATATTATAGTTTACATTTATATACTACATGCATGCTAGTGTATAATATGTACTATTGACTGAGTTACTACATATATGCTAGACTGCTAGTGTATAATATGTACTATTGACTGAGTTACTACAATACATTTAATTATATTAATTACAGTTAAAGCATGTGGTGAATATATCACACTACCAGGAGATGAGTCTACAGTAGAACAATTATCTGGGATACTCACTAGTTCATACACACCTCAGCATACTACTAGATTATCTCAGTGTACTACAACAATCTCAAACCTACCAGGTAGAGCTATAGATGTCAGGGTTGATATCCTCAACAAAGTATTGGGTGAAGATAACAAGATATATATTAATGATCAGGAGTTGTCTGACCCTACTGTTGTATATCTAGTATCTCCTACAAGCAGACAGGTCTCTCTCAGATATGAACCAGTAGATAAAGGACCAGATTCAGCAGACAGTGTCAGTTTTATCATAAAGTTCACAGGTGAGTCATAGCACACAGTTATTCTCTACAGTAAATAGTACATACATGTATACCTAATAAATACATAGTCCAACATTCTAAACAGTGTGCAAGTTATAATAATATCATCTTATATACATGTATACTTATAGTTCATATCATACTATATAATATACATGTATACTTATAGTTCTGACATGTGGAGATGTACCCCAAATAAAAGATACAACACCCTCTACACTTCTACCATCTCCCTGGTATCCTGGTACTAACATACAATACTCTTGTAGTAAACTAAACTATAGGTTAAAGTATAACACCATGGTTGAGTGTAAAGTAAAGGACATGACGGCTATATGGGTCAACCAATCAGAGATCAAATGTATACCAGGTATCTAACAAAAAACAGGTAGCAAACATTAAAAATCTCTGTGCATTAGAGAGGCACAAATTTGCACTATAATATATGTTATAATGTAGAGTTGTCTTCTCTCCATTGTGCAAGTGGTCCGCTCTTACCCAAACCTCAACCTATAGACATCTCCTAGCAAAGATTTAGTAACTGTTAATTCCTGCATTAGAAGTCTAAGATACATAATAATTATTATATGGTGATGACTGTGCATGTATTTATAGTACCGTATTGTGTGGATGAACCCATAGACATAGAGTTTACTATCAAACACATGATAGATGGGAATACTACAGTCTATGAGTGTATCAGAGGATATGAGAGTGAGAGAAGAACAGATAATATATCTAGATGTTATTCTGATGATAAGGATAATATACCTTGGAGATGGAGTAATATATTCCTAACATGTACACCAGGTATACAATGTATATTATGTAGAGTGATTGTATATCATGTATACATGTAGTAATAGTTACATAGTTACACCAGGTGTATAATGCATCAAGTGTATTTATGTATATGTATGTAATAACGTAGAATAATATATTTTATTTCTAGTTGAATGCAAACTCAGTGATCTCTCCTTCAACACATCCACTACTTACATCACATCAACAGGAGAGGTCAATGAAAAATACCTATTCCAGTTCAGCCTATCATATGACTGTTTCCATGGATACAAGAAAACTAAACATGAAGTCATACAATGTCTCCATGATAAGACCTGGTCCAGTGCACCACAGTGTATCAAGATGGGCAAGTTTTTACTGTTCATAATATTAGTATCAAATATACACAACTAGTGTGACAGATGGTTCATTCTTCTGGTAGAAAGTATCACTGTAATAATATTACTAAAGTAGGACATCTGACTTCTCCGCTCCACCCAATCTATCTGTTACCAACTTACAATTATTCTAAGGGTGATGGGCGGAGTCTCTATATTTAACATACAATTCTGCTTATCTTACAGGTCAGGACATTTATTATTCCCAATACCAGACAAAGCATCTCTCAAACCCCAACATAATCACTATTACTGTGTACACCTTCACTTTACAATAATACCCTTATTAATGATTGGTTTATCCACCACTGTACAGGTACAATGTACATATAAGTCCTATATTACAGTTGAGTGTAACTATACAACACTAAACCTAACAAATGGAGACATACAGACAGACAGGTACTATGAAGGAGATAGTTTAGAATATGAATGTGATGATGGATACAAGAAGAGTCCAGATGGTAAAGTACTCTGCACAGAGAACAGTGGCTGGTCAATTCTACCTCAGTGTTTACCTGATCTAACTAATAGAGCTACAGGTACGCATATAATGCATCTTCTCTCAGCATCATATACACGTACATAATATACGCATAGTAGCATACTACACAGTAAATACACACATAAGTCACATAGTAGCATACTACACAGTAAATACACACATAAGTCACATAGTAACGTAGTACATAGTAAATACACACATGAAGGCTTGGCTACACGAGAGGCCGATTGTTCTTTTTCGGCCTTCGGAGCCTCGTTTTAAAGCAAATCAGCGCGCCGTTTGTTTGGCCATGCAAAGACCAACATGTTGGTCTTCTCAGGCCACGGCATCATGGAGCGCTCCTGTGGTTGGTTAATATTAGATACAAAATTATATAATTTATTTAAAATAAGCTCTGGTGATTGGCTGGATATTAATCAAGGCCATTGGTAGACTGGTACCACGCATTTCCTATAGAGTCATGCCAACGAACAACAAAGTTGCTCCGCCGAAACTCACGGCCTCTCGTGTGGCTGAGCCTTTAGTCACTTGACTAAAGGCTCGGCTACACAAGAGGCCGTGAGTATGTTACAATTGTAACATACTACACAGTGGGTACACACATACACATACATGTACTGATGTACAAATAAGTCAAAATAACACAAAATGTAAATACATGTGTTATAACTAAAATTGGGGGTTTTGGTATTGTCAGCTATAACATTTAATTGCAGCCTAAGTACTTAGGACTCACCAGCTGTACGTAGTATGTAGTGGTAGTACACTGTCTGTAGGTCCTTTTGTCAGCACCTTGATCTCCAATGTAGTAAGCTGTGTGGGGTAGGTTCGGGCTCTGTGGTCTAGAATGTGGCGGTGTCGACTCTATTTTGAGGTCTACAACGACAACATAGACGTTACACAGTGCTAGATAGTTGTTCCGCATATATCCTTGCTCCTTAGTACGCATTGATACGTGTTACTGGGTAGCATACGATCCACCTACACTCCACACTGTTGTAGTTTAGTTTTCAGTGCTTTTGTTTTAGTGTTTTATTAGTTTTTATTTGGTTTTCTAATTTGTAGTTTTTCTTTCATTTTCGTGTTTTCCACTAGCTTATACATTTGTATAATATGTATATGTGTGTAACGTCTATGTCGTCGTCCAATCTTGTCACTGCAGTGACAAGATTGGACGACGACATAGACGTTATACACATACATTCACACATGTGTGAATTACCTACAGGTATGTCGACAGTCTATACTGCTGTCTCTCCATGCCTCATTTTCACAGTCTACTCTAGGTATCTGTCTATTTATCTCTCTACTGAGACTACTCCACAGTGTAGGTACTCCACTCCTATATATGCCTGTCCTATCTACAGTCAGCCAATCAATTTTAGTGAGGAGTTATATTCTCTCAAGTGCGCAAGAGTGGACAACTCTTAAATATACTAATTGTCACTATTTGCATGCAACACATGCAACTACTTTAGCATTACCAGATATGAGACAGTTTTATACATGTATTTTATTAATATAAAAACTCAACCTCGGTCCTTGAAAATGAACTTCCGCTGGCCGATTGTTCTCTTTCCACCTTTGACCCCCTAGTTACTCAATCAACCACCCACTTTAACCACCGACTACAAGTAATCATTATGTAACATGATTGTACATGTATATAATACATTATATATATTATTATATTATATCATCTTTGTTGTGTGTTACTTTGCAAGGAGAGGGAGGTAAGAGTGAAGTCAGGGGAGATAAACCTCTGGAGGATTACCAGATAGCTCTTATTGGAGGAGGAGGAGGTCTAATAGTTCTTATTGTAGTCGTGGTAATCATTGTTCTTAGGTGTGTGAGGAAGAGGTGAGTGTTTTACTCTATTATTATATGTATATAGACTGTAATGATAATAAATATTATCATTGTAGACTGTATATTTATGGTAGACCATCTGCTATTGGCTAATAATGGCTAATAACTAGGATTTGGGCCAATTAGAATAATCTTCTCCATTTACAGTTTGCCATATTCATACACAATATCTTATATCTCGCATCAAGTGAGCAGTTAAAGAATCGAACAAGCTGTATAACATAACTCATCATTTGCTTCAACAGTACAGACACTTATTACATTTCCATGTATGTAGACTTGTATTAACATGAGCCGAAAGTCATCAAGGCAACACAACTACTACAAAGTGTTTCGGTAACCTTATTACCTACATATTATACAACATCATACAGCCTGTCAATATAATGCCTACTACTATATTGTGCTGTGTATTCTACAGGCCAGAAAAGTCACTTCCTGTTGAGAGAGCAAACAATGGAGGTCCATCTGGTAAGTCTAACTATAGTATTGGAATATTGTCCTAGGTGTGTATATCGTGTGTATATCGTGTGTATATCGTGTGTATATCGTGTGTATATCGTGTGTATTTATCGTGTGTATATCGTGTGTATATCGTGTGCATATCGTGTGTATATCGTGTGTATATCGTGTGTATATCGTGTGTATTTATCGTGTGTATATCGTGTGTATATCGTGTGCATATCGTGTGCATATCGTGTGTATATCGTGTGTATTTATCGTGTGTACATGTATATCGTGTGTATATCGTGTGTATATCGTGTGTATATTGTGTATATATCGTGTGCATATTGTGTGTATATCGTGTGTATATTGTGTGTATATCGTGTGTATATTGTGTGTATATCGTGTGCATATAGTGTGTATATCGTGTGTATATTGTGTGTATATTGTGTGCATATCATGTGTATATCGTGTGTATATCGTGTGCACATCATCGTGTGCATATTGTGTGTATATCATGTATATTACATGTATAATCTCAATCTGATATTTTGTAATACAGATAATCCATACTCTGAGCTTGAAGGGCCAGGAGAAGGTGAACAGTCTAGTAGGTCACATGGTAAGGGGAAACTCTACTCTACCTGCGTGTACATCTACATTGTATGTGTTCATATAACTGTATAATGTCATTAGTGCTGGGCAGTTTTGATTTGTACTTGAATTCCGTTTTTTGCTGATTTTCAAAGTTGTCTTTTACCCCTTGGTTTTATTCAGTTTTTTAATTTTAGAGCGGAAACCTGAATCGAATCGCTAATTTCATGCTCAATTGTGGGAATTATCACACTCCTCTTTTAACTATAATGGTGGCCCTTTTTATTTTGTTTATTAAGTTGTAATTATTAAATACTAATTATTTGTAATAAAGTATAAAATAATACTAACAACAGAGTAAAGCTGCAACAAATCATCGCTCCAAGTGAAAACAATATGATGGTAGTTTAGTCTGTATGGCAAGGGTGACATCGAATTATAAAGATTGAAAGAGGTGCAATATGTATTTACGCATACACAACACCAGCCATTACCAAAACTGGGCGCGCTAAAGGATGTCACTTTGTTATAACTAAAATTGGAGGTTTTGGTATTGTCAGTTATAACATTTAATTGGAGCCAAAGTACTTAGGACTCAACAGCTGTATGTGGTATGTAGTGGTAGTACGCTGTCTGTAGGTCCTTTTGTCAGCACCTTGATCTCCAATGTAGTAAGCTGTGTGGAGTAGGTTCTGGCTCTGTGGTCTAGAATGTGGCGGTGTCGACTCGATTCCGAGGTCTACAACGAGATAGTTGTTCCGCATCTATCCTTGCTCCTTAGTACGCATTAATATGAGTTACTGGGTAGCATACGATCCACCTACACTCCACACGCTCCACACTGTTGTAGTTTAGTTTTCAATGCTTTCGTTTTAGTGTTGGATTATTTTTTATTTGGTTTTCTATTTTGTAGTTTTTCTTTCATTTTCGTGTATAGTATGACTGTACAATGTATGTGTAACGTTTATGTCGTCGGCCACTCTTGTCACTGTGTGACTATATATCTACATGTATGTTGACAGTCTATACTGCTGTCTCTCCATGCCTCATTTTCATAGTCTACTCTAGGTATCTGTCTATTTATCTCTCTACTGAGACTACTACACAATGTAGGTACTCCACTCCTATATATACCTGCCTTATCTACAGTCAGTCAATCAATTTTCATCGGGAGCTATATTTTCTCAAGTGCGCAAGAGTGGACAACTCTTAAATATACTAATTATCACTATTTGCATGCAAAAATTTGAATTTCAAAACTGACTCGTATCGAATCGTCGCATTTGGTTTTGGTGTACATTTTGAAATTTCGTGCCTTTGGAAGCGCGAGGAAAAAGCGGAAAAACTGAATAATACCCAAACACCATACAGCACTAATACTTATTCTCTACATATGTTCGTTTATAACTGTATAATACACATTGTATTTATACCTTTCTTGTAGTCACCATAAGAGGGGGCGGAGCTTATGATGTGGTGAACTTGGGCTATGAACCATCTGAAGTACAACAACGTTCTGCAAATAAACCAAAAGTTGCTAAAAAACCAAATGTGATACAAACAGACAAAAATTCAAAAGAAGATCTAGCTGCTAAGTAAGTAGTCATAACTATTTAGAGTTTGTGGCTACAGCCTCAGTCATGGGTTATGCTTTCTCCCTCTCTGGAAATGTACTGTTATGGACACGTCGTTGAAAACAATTCAACCAATATACACTCTTGTACATGTACATTCACTACCTCCTCACATGCACCATTTTCTGTTTTTAGGGATTTGTACGCTTCTGTTCAACAAGATCCTGGAAAAGTGAAGCGTACCCAAGTTCCTAAAAAAAATGGCCCTATATATGAGGAGGCACCAATGGTACCCCTTAAAGGCCAAGTTGGCCAATCAGACGATGCGTTGATGACTGTCAATGACCGCTCTGAAACAAGTGGTGATGTTAAAATGGTTGTCAATGACCTCTACGACACAACAAGTGGTAATGTTGAAATGGTTGTTAATGACCTCTACGACACAACCAGAGGTAATGTTGACATGGTTGTCAATGATCTCTATGACACAGCAAACAACAACTGAAACCAGTTTGGTTTATTAGACTCTGAATTCTTGTACTCCGGCTGCTTTTACCTCTGTCGGACTGCTAAGGGTCCTATACTTCTATACTATGCTATAGCTCAATAAGAGTGTCAGCTGGTATACCATGCGCTTATATACTATGCTATGGTTCCCTTCTCAAGCAGCCTTTACTTGCTGCTGGACTATTACACTGATCAAATTATAATCTATCAAGTTGACCAATCATGTGACCTGTTACATTTTATACTCGTTAATCTAAATTTATATGAATTAGAAACGAACAATATATTTTTGGAGATTTTTTTATATCAACGTCTAGCAGCAGATTGTAAGGGCGATAACATTCTGATTATTACACACAGCTGTTATATACATGTACATGAACTCATGGAGAAGGCTGCTTATATTGTTTAATGTTTGCGTAGTTACGCTGTCAGTGCTGTTGCTGCTGTTGTGTTTGTTTATACAGATAGCCTTTATTGCTGGTTAACTGGTTATCCTAAAGTGTTTAGGTAGTGTAATGCATCCAAACAAGACAGAAGTTGCATCAAGAAAATGCAAGGAAAAAAGTGCAGTAAACATTATTTATCTAACATATAATATAATGTAGCTTCACTTACACTTTTTGGAGATTTAATACTGTCCGATTATACGGACAGATGTGAACGGTTATCTTACTTTCAGAGCGATAAAATAATATAGTGTAGTATGTCTGAGTTGTACAAATGCCATATAACCACTGAGCTGTGCAGCTTTCTAAGCAAACTAATAAAGCTGTAATGTATATAAAGCCAGCTATAAATCTATGGACAATATTATAAGGAAATGGCTTGCCATGTTGCTCACACAACCACCCAAACACCAAGCACACAACCCAGACATGATAACTTCACCGCCCCCTGGTGGATATCCTGTTATGTCGCTATGTTACAGTTTCTTTCAGTTTCACCCATGTATGAAGTATTGAGACATACGGCAGGTTTCAAGATTCTTTACCCAGATCACACTATTACTGGTAGATGGCATGATTGGACCTTGTATCCTATAGGATACAGGGTTTGGGGTCCGGGGTCCGGGGTCCGGGGTCCGGGGCCCGGGGCTCGGGGCTCGGGGCTCGGGGCTCGGGGCTCGGGGCTCGGGGCTCGGGGCTCGGGGCTCGGGGCTCGGGGCTCGGGGCTCGGGGCTCGGGGCTCGGGGCTCGGGGCTCGGGGCTCGGGGCCCGGGGCTCGGGGCCCGGGGCCCGGGGCCCGGGGCCCGGGGCCCGGGGCCCGGGGCCCGGGGCCCGGGGCCCGGGGCCCGGGGCCCGGGGCCGGGGGCCGGGGGCCCGGGGCCCGGGGTCTGGGGTCCGGGGTCCGGGGTCCGGGGTCCGGGGTCCGGGGTCCGGGGTCCGGGGTCCGGGGTCCGGGGTCCGGGGTCCGGGGTCCGGGGTCCGGGGTCCGGGGTCCGGGGTCCGGGGTCCGGGGTCCGGGGTCCGGGGTCGGGGGTCGGGGGTCGGGGGTCGGGGGTCGGGGGTCGGGGGTTTGGGGTCGGGGGTTTGGGGTGTGGGGTGGGGGGTCGGGGGTCGGGGGTCGGGGGTTTGGGGTCGGGGGTTTGGGGTTTGGGGTCGGGGGTTTGGGGTTTGGGGTTTGGGGTTTGGGGTTTGGGGTTTGGGGTTTGGGGTTTGGGGTTTGGGGTTTGGGGTTTGGGGTTTGGGG